>CAWUFW010000751.1:0-2400000 GCA_963921515.1 Calotriton arnoldi
GTCGGCCACATGCAAGTTAATTGGAAGGAGTCACACATCACTGACCTTGAACTGTCTGAGAAGCATGTGGGATGAGGGCCCGTGTCCTCCAAACAAGCCAACAGAACACAAGTCCTGTCCCCTACGACTACACAGAGCTCACAGCAACCTCGGAGCGTGCACATTGCAGACTGCACACACAGCCGGAGCACGCCACCACAACGCACCGCTGCGAAATGGCAACCGCAACACACCTACCCAACTACGCCGGACAGCTCAAGCTGTACAAAACCAACCTGATACATATATTGGGATGCGATCTCCTGTCCCTGCTGAACGTAAGTTACCGACTGACTTACCGCATCACATTGTTCAGCTGCGTCATGCCCGTCTTCTACTGTCGGAGGTGTCCCTACCAGCATCCCGTGGAGATATGCCTCTCCAACCCGGCATGTCTAAAGGCGGACCTGCTACCACTACTCCTCCCTCTGGACGCACACGACAGGGCCTGCTCTGCCTATGGGGGCATGGCGTATGTGGCCAACATCGCACCCGCACTGAAATGGGACCACTGTGCCTCCACACGACGGATCATCGAGAACAGCTACATCGAATGTCACCCAGCATGCCCCATCATGGTCCTCCAAGGGACAACTTACGAACAACACCTTGACAGCCACCATCCGCTACATTGGCTGGCAAACATGTACACCACCAATGACATGGAAGCCCTGCTGGACGGCATCGCATACCTGACAACCTGTAAATTCGTCGGACCACAACGCAGGTTCCCCGATTGACCTATGATGTCCAACCCCGCACCCATGCTTAGCTTCCGCACGGACTGGCCAGTCACCACCACAACAGCCATACCAAACGACCGGCAACTGTTACCACACCATCAACGACATCGCCATGACATCGGATATGACCGGGACATGCACACTGTTCCCCATCACATCCAGGAACACCGCATGCATCGTGGGAGGCAGTGGCATGGGGTCTGTGCATCGCACCCACATGGACGGAACTGCACGAACAACCAGGACACGACATGGATCCAGCGCCCATGGACACACACACCGCTCAGTGGACATGAATAGGTCGCCTGGAGTCTGTGGGTGCTGCACCCCTCCCACCCCCGCCCCGGGAATCCCATACCAGGACCTTTGCATGGACGACAAGTGCATACAACAACAACACGACCCCAGTGACTGTGACATGTCCAGTAACCACCACATTGCAACAACAAGTGGCACGCCGCTGCATGCACGCAAGCACATGCCCTGATGTCATCTCACATGCACGTGTGCATGAGGAACAACCGCAGCAAACCTGTCACATGGAACTGAGATGGACTGTGCCCATGATGCCAAGCGGTCTGGTAGGCTACATGTATACCGTCTGTGTCAAAGTCCGCAGCTCCGCAGCTATACGTAAATGTACATTAGCACAGCCTTGGCCAAGCAGATGTAACTCTGAAGCCCACATCCCACATGCAACAGCCAATCACATGTAACCCGACACCCTATCCCATTTGCAATCATGCTCAGTATATCCTCAACATGTATTCCGCTGCCAGTAGTGTCCACTATACTGCATCACAGAGGACAGAAGACTCAATATAATGTTTGAAACCAAAACTGTCTCCGCTGACTCATTTCACAAGTACGAATGAGAGAGGATGAGAGTATGTGAAGTACACGGCAGTCGTGACATGACCATGTAGTCCACTGGTATTGGATGTCAACGCAAATGAGTAGCACAACTGTGGAAGACACACATGTGTCGTGTGAAGTCGTATGGACGCAGTGCTCAGGTGGGTGGGTGTGATGGGTAGATGCGCACATGCCAAGTTGGAGCACGCCGTGTCGGGAGGGGTCATGAACAGTACACCACCGCTTCCCTGGGCATTGTGAGAGGACACCTGTCGGGGAGTGAACACGTGTGTGCACAGCAGCCGGGCACACGTACAAAGCGGTACCAGGCGCACCTCAGCCCACCCTCTGTGGACAAGCTGGATCCTGTTGTGCGCCCGCCATGCCCCTTGACAAGGCACACACAGCCCCAGTCGACCAGGTGTAACCCCAACATAGTCAATCCGCACAGGCGATACAGGGCACGGGATGGCAGTGGAGCATGGTGTGTGAGAGGTCTCCTCGCGCTCCTCCTGGTCATATCACGCAGGCAATAGAACCTCAACGTCTAGCATGGCACAAGTCAAATGGAAGTGTAGGGGACGCACCACAGCACGAGCAGCACTGACGTCACGGGAGGTGGCTCGCACCATCCCATCCATTGCCCATTATACCAACCACGCCACATGCCATTGCGACTAAGTGCAAGCGCGTGCGCCACCACCCCCGAGCCCTCCCCAGAGAGGCCAAAGAGTGAATGTGTGGGCCATCCGTCACAGACGGACGCGGCATGGCCGCAAGGGCAGCCACAGCCACTGGGTGTCGCAGGTGGCGGATCCGGGAAGGCGAAGACTGTGATGCATAGTCCATGCAGGCCGGGTCTCCATTTGGGGCACCACGCAGGTGGACGGCGTCCCGCAACACATCATACCCTGAGACAGCCCACTCGTGCAACTGGACCCACACATACACTCCTTGCCCTCTCTGGTGCGAGCTTGGGGCTGCCTGTGCAAGCGCTAGCCTCGCAGGTGCACATGCATATTGGGGAGCGAGGGGAGGACATGAGGGCTGGGGCGAAGATGACTGTATCACTGTCAGTGAGTACAAGGGATGACCCAGATGTGGAAAGGAAGAGACGTGTCCCGTGTGTACTGCAACTAGTCGCCAATCCAACTACCCCCATGTCCGGAATGTAAGCCCGCACCTAGGCCCGCCCATCCGCCACATCGAATATACCACCAGCACGACAACCTTCCCATTCGAAACACTGACTGGGGGTGGCGACCAGTGAACAATCATGTGTAGCCTACCCACGCGTACATGTGGGCCCTCCATGATCCATGTCACCTGCGGCAAAGTCATGACATGCGCAATGAGGAAGTGAGGAGAGCTGTCCGCCCCACGCACAGAAGGTGCATCAGCTCCACAGACCCAGCAGCGAGTCCAGCAGGGGTCACATGTGCAGGGGCAGCTGTGCCTGGTGTGAAGGCACATGCATATAGACAGCACATCGACCAATGTGTAGTCTGCCCACATCTACAGTCCATCATCATGCGGACATAGGAATTGAACACAGGGCAACACATCTGAGTGGGTGCACCCACCGTGACCAACAATGCGCAATCATCGACGTACCCGCCCTGTGCATGGCCCCCACCCAACGGAGGCACATCCAGTGCCACCATCCCACACACACAAGCCTTCCACGGAACATGCTGTGTCCAATGCTCAGTACAGAGTCAGCGCCCATCTGGTGGATCCTGAACAGGAGACACATGCACACACATGCCAGCTCCCACTATGTACGTCTGCCACCTGGCACGTGCAATGTAACCTCTCACCTGTGACGTGTGACTGCAAGCACACAGCCGTCTTGGCATGGGGCTGTCAATGTGGACACCTGTCAATGTTTCGGGAGGTGTGATCCGTACAGTGCTGTACATAGGGTGCAGTGCTGACACCTACTACTGTCTCATATCCCCTCGTGCCACAGGTCCCACTTGTTTTGGCCGCTCAGCCTGTGCCCACATCGTCGTCGTCGTGTGCCATACTCATCCAGCCTCGGAAGCAGTTCCATGCTCAGCAGACATTCATGTTGCCGTGGCGTTGCCGCTTGACGAATATGCAGTCAGTCCCCATCAGCACGCCCCGCAAGTCATTGGGGCCTAGATCCCCATGTGCATGCACATGGCAGTGGTTTGTATCACTAGCCATTGCCATTGTTGGGAGACCTGTGTAAGTGTATTGTGGCCGTGCCGTCCCAGCTTGACAGCTGGGCTGTGGCTCATGTGCTTGCTCAGTCATGTCAGTGATGTGTATGCGAAATTGCTATGTGTTGTGTTGCTTTGACATGTGTCCACTGCCATTTTCCCTAGGCGGAGACCGAACATTGACCGCCCATACCAATTGCTGGCGGACATGGACGATACAGAGGTCATTAGGAAGTTTCGGCTGGACAGGCCAACCCTGCATCGACTGTGTGCCATGTTGGAACCCCATCTCCGTCCCCGCAGGGTGTATCCGACAGCTGTCACCCCCACGGCTAAGGTGATGGCCGCCATGCATTTCTTCGCCACTGGGTCATTCCAGCACACAGTGGGCAGTGGAGGAGGGATGTCCCAGCCCATGTTCAGCAAGGTGCTGAGGGATGTACTGGCAGCCATGATGCTGTACCGAAACAGGTACATCCGCTTCCCCAGGGCTCGTGAATTGGCGGCAGTGAAGGGTGCATTCTATGCCCTTGGCAGAATCCCACACGTCGTTGGAGCCATTGACTGCACACATGTTGGCCTTGTTCCACCACAGGCCACTGAGCACCTGTGCCGCAACAGGAAGCACACGCACTCCCTGAATGTGCAAGTGGTGTGCCTTGCGGACATGGTGATCACCCACGTGTGTGCAAAGTTCCCAGGCTCGGCCCATGACGCACACATAATGCGCAACAGCATCTTGCCACGACTGATGTCCAATCTGCAACAGGATCGTGGCTGTATTGTCGGTGAGTATGTGGAGTGGTGTAGCGTGCTGGTTGTGCGATACTGTCCCCTGTCCAGTTGGAATAGCAACGGTTCTCTGTGTCCCTCACACCCAGGTGACTCTGCGTACCCGAATGGGGCATGGCTGCTCAGTCCATTGAGGAATCCTCGCACCCCAGCAGACGATCGCTACAATGAGGCACATGGGAGGACCAGACGTGTGGTCGAGCGTACCTTTGGCCTCCTCAAGTCCAGGTTCAGGTGCCTGGACCGCACCGGGGTGCGCTGGCGTACTCCCACAGAAGGTGTGCCAGATAGTGGTGGCGTGCTGCATGCTGCACAATCTGGCCATTCGGAAGCAGATCCCCCTCATCGTGGATGACGGAGATCAACCAGGGCCCCAGCCCGCAGACCAGGACAGCTCGAGTGAGGAGGACAGCGGAGAGGAGGAAGCTGGTAATGTGCGGCAGCAGCTCATCGCCCACTACTTCACTTGACGGTGAGTGTCCATGTACGACGGCTGATGTGGCTGTGTCTGTGCAGGTGTGTGTGTGCTGTGTCAGGGTGGCCGTTTGTTCACTGCGTGCTGTGTGTCAACGCTCCATGGCCAGGGTAGTATGCCACTGTTGGTGGCTGTGGCATTGTGCCCTATTGCTCTGTGCGATGTGTGTACATTGCTTGTAGTTGTTGACATGTACTGTGTGATGGGTGTGTGACACACTCATTGAATGTGCCCCTGTTCTGTCTCCCACCCCTAGGTCCCTACAGGCCCTCCGGTTCCATTGCCATGCCACGCATCAGGTGCCTTTCCGCCCAAGGTGGCCGTTGTATTCCGTACAAATAAAACACAGGGCACAAACAGCAGTTTGTGTAAGAGGTGCATTTATTTCAAACTGTGACATGTGATTGTGTGTAAGGTGATGACAAAAGTGGTGCGTGCAGTGACAATGAGCTGTCGGTCATGGCTGCGTGATGCTCAGGGTGTACCCACTGGTTCTATGTCCATAGTCCAACACACACATGCCATCCAGATGGCTGTGTGGAGTGGGATCGTAGTCCAAGTCAATGCAGTGGGTGGTCAAGGAAGGCTGGCTGGCTGCCTCACTTGCGTCTGGAGCGTGCGAAGTCCTCCCGGGAGATCTGTTTCCACTTCGGACGGCCCCTTCCACGTTTGCGAGGGGGGTGCCTGCTTGCGACATGCTGGTGGTTGAGGTGTGCTCACTGGCTGTGGACGCAGGGGAACTGGACACTGCTGCTCGACCCTGCGCCCCGGCAGGTGGTGGCGGAGGGGGAGCTGCTGTCCCTGGCTGTGACCTCACCGCCACCACCAGCTGGCCCATGAGGTCCACGAGTTGGCCCATACGGGCGTCCATGGACCTCAGCACCCCCAGCACCTCCCGCGTGTCTGAAGCAGACCTGACCCATTATTCTTGGGCCTCTTCATAGGCCCCAAGGACTCTGGCCATTTGAGGCAGGGCATGGCTCCCAGGGGAGACTTGCGTTTCCCTGACCCTGCTCCTCCTACCAGTCCTGCTGCCACCGGCCTGCCCACTAGCCACGTTGCTCACCACGGTCCTCGCTGTGGCTCCCAGGGTGGATCCAGTCGGCCGGGCCACCACCTGCGCTGGGGCTGGTGCCAGCGAAGACGTGGTGGTGGTGGCGGCGGTGGTGGTCGGTGCGGCGATGGTGGCGGTTGCGGCAATGGTAGTGGCCGCAATGACCGTGGGTGTGGCCGCAATGACCGTGGGTGTGGCCGCAACGACAGTGGCAGCAGGGGGCTGGGAATGTTCAGCAGCCCTGGATGATGGGTTGGTGGGTAGGAGGGGTCCTGGGGAGCGGCTGGGCCCTGCCACACCAGATGGGCCTGCTTGGTGGTCCGTGTCCGAAGAGGAGGACAGATCCTCCACATCCGTGTGTCCTCGTTGGGGGCTTGTAGGCTGGCTGTGCTGGCTGCTGTCTCCATCCCCAGCATCCAGCAGTTCGTCACCTGTGGAGAGAATGAGATTTGTTATTGTGTTGCACCTGGCGAAGTATGTATTTGTCGTCTGACATTAACAGTTCGTGCAATCTCGTACATGGGTTTCCCGGAGGCGTGTGTGTGGCTGTGGCATTTGTAGTTGTGTGTGCTTGACAATGGGACTGTGTGCTGTGCACATGTGGCATGGGACGGATTGGCCATGCCGATGGGTGTGTTGCTGTGCCCCTACTTATTGTGACTCTGGTGTATGCGGGCTCCTGGCCCATCCTGGGTCTGGTTTGTACTTTGCTTTTGGTGTTCAGATGGGACGCTTAGGAACGCATATGGCAACATGGGGGCCATGCCCCAGATTCGCATTTGGGATGGAATATGCTTTTGGGGTACATGCTGTGAGCCATGGGTGCCGAACGTGACATGTGTTGTGGCAGCATGACAGTGCATGGTTTGAGGTGTGTGCATGCTTGACATGGCCTGCATATTTGCTGTCTGTTGTGATTACTGGACATGGCATTGGACGCATCGTTATGAGTGAGTGATGGTTGTGTGCCAGCCAACGTATTGCAGTTGTCCCATCTCCTTGGTGTGCGTGCTGCCCTGTGCCATGTGCATCACTGCAGTGCTCGGGGGGTGTGGCCCATGTTGTGTGTTGTTGCTCACAGTGTGTCGTGCGCTTCATTGACTTCTGGCACACGGTTGGTCATGGGCATGTATCTTAGCGTGACTGCTGTATGTGTGGCAGCTGTGCGGATGACATGCCTTTCATGAGACTGGGGCTGACGGATGGGATGGATGGTATGTTGTATGTGCATGGTGTGTCTGTGTGTTTGATGGGTTCAGTGGTGTTCGTGTGCATTTATGTTGTTCCGCTCTGTTGTGTCTAGTGTTGTTTGTCTTACATAGGCGTAGTAGTGGGGTGTGTGGTTGACAGGCAGTAGGGGCTACATGGACAGGACTTCAATGGTGTTTCGGTTGTGTGTGATGTGTTGTACAGTGGCTGCCGTGTGGTACTATATTCAGTGTGGCTTGTGCATGCAGACGTGGCTCCTTGGGTGTTGCTGTGTTTGTGATGGGTCATGTGGGGTGTGAGTCTGTGGTTCATGTCCGTGTGCACATTGTTCACTTGTTCGTGACGGTGGGCGGTGCTGCGTGTTCGTCTGCTACGTGACATGTCCCATGTGTTGGTCGTGTTACGGTCCTCATGCCTCCAGTAATCCAGCCCTGTCCAGTTTCCCACCTGCAGGTTGTTCGTGCGTGCACTGTACTGGATGCCACATGGTTCTAAGCGGGGGTGCTCCATGTTGCAGGTCTGTGGGGGTGGGGGGTGTTATGGGTCGTGGTGGTGGCTGGACACCCACTGACACCGATTGCTGTGGACCGTGATGTCTACCTTTCGGCTGTCGTTGTGCACTGCGGTGGCTGACACGTGGCTGTGGGGTGTGGGGGATGCTCCTCCTTGCTGTGCTGTGGGACTAGGGGCCTGGTGTGTTTTGTACTTGGGCTGTCCACCCTCCCACCCACTGCACTTTGTGTTCCTGCCACTTACCTGTTACTTGTCGGTTAGTGCAGCTATGGCGGACACATGGGTGTGGTGGGTGCTCGTTGTGGCGCTTCTGGCATATTTGGGGACCTGTTGGTGGTTACGTGGCTGGCTGAGTGTACACATGTCCCCACGCATCTTACAGTTGTTCGGTTTGGGCTGTGTGTGGTGGTGTCTGTTGCATGTGTGTGTGATGTGTTGTGTATTGTGTGCTGGACATGGGGGTGTTTGTCCCTGGGAGCTGTGGCATGGTGGTAGTGCATGTGAGTACATAGCGGTGTGCTGGTATACATTAGTTTGTACTTACCAGCCTCCACTCCCCCTGCTAATCCGGCGAGGATCTCGGGATGTATGATGACTCGCACCTTCTCCTCCCACGCTTTGAAGGTCTTGAAGAGCGCGGGATTCCCTCCGCCAGTGACGGCAGCCAGCTCTCTGTTCTTGCTCTCCTTCTTCTTGACCAGGCTCTTGACGTCATTCCACCGTTTGTTTATTTCGACTCTGTTCCTGGGCAAGGTCCCGACTGCATTGACCTGGTCTACGATCCGGTTCCACATTCTCTTTCTGGTGGCTAGTGGTGTGTGCTGGACCAGGTTCCCATAGATTTGTGGGTGCACCTTGATGATCTCGTCGACCATGACCGTCAGCTCCATGGGCGTGAACTTGGGCATTCTTTGTGGTGCCATGGTGTTTGTGGTGCTGGTGCGGTGTGTGTTGTGTAATGTGCAGGGGTTTGTGGTGCCGGTGTTTGGTGGTGGTGGTGGTGGTGGTGGTTGTGATGTGTGCGTTTCTGTGGTGTGCTGCTGTCCTTGCTGTGTCACTGTGTCCTCTCCTCTCCTCTCTAGTTTGCAATGTTGCAAGGGGTTGTGGTCTGTGGGAGTGCTGCTTTTGTACTTACCTATGTGGGTGTGTCCTCATGGTCTGTTGTTTTCAGGTGTGTTGTGTCTGGGATTCTGGCCTTTGTAGTTTTTGTTTGTCCAGGGGGTGTTTTCGGGATGTGTACTGTGCTTGTGTATTTGTGCGTGCCTTGCTGTGTGGACTTGTTGGCCATGTTGTGTGCGATTGTTTTTGTCAGCGGATGGTTTCTGTGCAGGGACGTGGGCGCCATGGCTTCTGCCGTGTCGATTCTCATCGGCGTTGTTTGCGCTGGCGGGCGGTATATTTGTAGTTTTCCCGCGCTCATGGCGGTGCGATCGTAATCTCACGTGCGGTGTGTCGGGCGTGAGGGCGGGCGGTTTTGTGTTGTCGTGCGTGTTTCCGTCCGTGGCGGGCGGTTTGACTCCGACTCGGACGATGGCGGGCGGTATCTTGTGTGATTTATCCGCCGATGGCGGTTTTCGGTTTGTGTCATCGTAATGGCGTGGTCGGTGTTCAGACGGTGTGTGCGGGCGGATTTTTGCCGCTTCCATGCCTGGCGGATTTTTTTACGCCGGGTATCGTAATGGGCCCCTTAATATATTAAATATTATTTATTAAATATTATTATTTAATATTCTAAATAATAAAAACAAAATGTACAATCTATAACAGTGTAAAATACATATTATATAATTTTATGGCAAATAATAAAATTATCTAAAATGTATTAAAAAAGTTTAAAAATGTAATAAAATGTTTACTTTTATTTAAAAGAAATAATGAATAACAAAAATCAAAAAGTCTATAATAAAAGAACTGAAAATATACTTACTTTACTACAACATGACTATGCTTCATAAAAATGTACAATTTTTCAAAACTGTTAAAAAAAATATATATGGAAACATATATTTGTAATGTAGCAAATGTACATTAAAAATATATGTTAAAATGTTTATGCTTTATAATGAATTCTGAATAACATCAAAATTTGTTAATTATGTTTTTCAGTATTTTCAAAAATTGTATAACAAAACTGAATAAAAACAATTTATTTGTGAACAACTAAAATAAATACATGTTTTTGTGAATAAAAATGTTAACAATAAAAACGGACATACGTCTCCTTTCTTATGTTTAATTTACATATAAAATCTACGAAAATGCTATATAATAAACCATGGAAAATTACTATACCAACTAAACTTAGGGAAAATGCTGGATAATAAACCATAAAAAATTACTATTCCAACTCCAAACCAACTAAACTCAGGGAAAGTGCTGGATAATAAACCATACAAAATTTACTATTCCTAACTCCAAAACCAACTAAACTCAGGGAAAGAGTTGGATAATAAACCATAAAAAATTACTATTCCAACTCCAAACCAACTAAACGCAGAGAAAGTGCCGGATAATAAACCATAAAAAAATTACTATTCCAACTCCAAAACCAACTAAACGCAGGGAAAGTGCTAGATAATAAACCATAAAAAATGTACTATTCCAACTCCAAAACAAACTAAACTCAGGGATGGTGCTAGATAATAAACCATATACATTTCGTATTCCAACTCCAAAACCAACTAAACTCAGGGAAAGTGCTGGATAATAAACCATAAACAATTATTATTCCTAACTCCATAACCAACTAAAGTCAGGGAAAGTGCTGGATAATAAACCATAAAAAATTACTATTCCAACCTCCAAACCAACTAAACTCAGGGAAAATGCTGGATAATAAACCAAAAAAAATACTATTCCAACTCCAAAACCAACTAACCTCAGGGAAACTGCTGGATAATAAACCATAAAAAATTACTATTACAACTCCAAACCAACTAATTTCAAGGAAAGTGCTGGATAATACACAAAAAAAATTACTATTCAATCTCCAAAATAAATAAACTAAGGGAAAGTGCTAAATAATGTAGAAATTTTAAACATATAAATATAAACAATTTCAAAACTATGAAAAAAACATACATTTATAAAAATATACAATTTTTTTAATTTAAAAATTTAACAAACATTTCCTAAAAATGGTTAAAAACATTTTTAAAAAAACAAAAACTTTAAAAAACGACATAAATTACAATTTAAAAAAATATTTTTAATCGTCAATAAAATTTGAATTTTCCTCTTCTTACAAAATTAAATAAATTTAAATTTTTATTTCTAAATTTCCCTTGATTTTCTATAAAAATGTAAATTTCTAAATTTTCCAAATTTTAAAAATTAAAAAATTTGAAATATTTTACACATTTGTAAAACAAATACAATAAAAAATAATGTATACATAAAAATAAACATATAATTTTACTAACATATATTTAAATAATTTTTAAAATGTAAAAAATATTTTTAATAATTTTTATATAATTTACATGAAATATTTACACCTAAAAAAAACCTTTATAAATTTAATTTGTTTTTACTTTTTACATTTTTTATTTAAAAATCTATTTAAATTTTTCAATAATATATATATTTTTAAATTATTTTAAACCAACATTTTTAAATTACTTCCCACCCTTATCACCTATACACCCAACATCCCGCACCTAAAATTCTACATAAAATTTAAAAAATAATTAATACTTTAAACAAACATTTTTAAATTACTCCACACCCTTATCCCCGATAAACCCAACATCCCGATCCTAAAAATAAGTGAAAATACAATAAAAATATATATTTTAACATTACAAAATAAATTTAAACATATAAAATAACTACTACTAAAATTTTAAAAACAAAATTTAAACATAAAATAAAAACAAAAAAATACAAATAGTCGATATTATTTACAATATTTTTTAATCGATATTTTCAAAATCGATATTTCTAAAATAGACAAAAAACGAAATTTTTAACAACGAAAAAACTTACCTCGATATTTTACACCATCGATATTCTTGACTCGATATTCATGCAACTCAATATTTCTCCATCGATATTCTGTCTCTTCACCATTTTTGGGGAGCAGGGGGTGTTGGTCAGATATACTAGTCTAAGTTCTATCCCACAAACACTAATGAAAGTGCATATATTTGGGGGCATTGTCAGGTTTACTATTCTAACTCCAGTCCCAGTCCCATTGGGGAATATGTGTATATCTGAAGAGGGTGTGGGATCAAATTTACTATTCCAACTCCAGTTTCAGTAACACTGGGGAAAGTGCCTGTATTTAGGGAGGGGAGATTTAATACTCTAACTTTTGTCCCCAAAACACAGGGGAAAGTGCATGTATTTGAAAAAATGGGGTTCATATTGGAGCAAGAAAAGAACTGGGCCCCAGAAGGAATGCACTCTGATTGGAGTCGGGTCAAGACTGATTTGCATATGGGTGTATCCAAACTGAGGTGGCATGGTGTGCAAAATAATGATAGACTCGGACGCTGCCTGAGCAATTACCAGTGGTTGACATGAATTCAAGCATTACACCCATCACTTTTTTTTATTCTTTAGTGTGACACCCTAAGTTATGTGTGAGTCAAGCACTAAGCAGCTTCATGTAGAGGTTGAAGATGACAGGACACAGTATGAAACACTAGGAGAGTCCACAGGTGATAGGGATCTTTTGGTACTTGGAGGGGCCCAGATGAACAAACTGTTGTTGGTTGGAAAGGTTGGAGGAGAACCAGGGAAGGACATTATGTAAGTATGCATGTAGAGGGGTTGGATGGTTGACTTTGTCAAATGGAGCTGTAGGTCTAAGCAATGTCAGGAGGCAGGGATCATATTCATCTGTGGTCAGGAGGGCATCGTCTATGTGTGTGAGCTAGTGGTCTCTGCGCTACCATGTGATCTGAAGCCAGACTGGTAGTCATCCAGGAGATGGTATTCATTGATTGGATTTTGAAGTTTAACATAGACTGCTTTTTCAATTATCTTCCTGATGAATGGTAAGTCAGTGATGGACCAGTAGTTGTTGAGGTTGTCAGGATCTAGTGCAGGTTTCTTTAGGAGTGGGAGAATCTGTCCTATATTGAGAACTTCAGGGAAGATGCATTGAGTGAGGGAGGCATTGATAATGGGGAGTAGGAGTGGGTGCTAAAAGAGAGAGAGAGAGAGGGAGAGAGAGCCAGCATTCCTTGAGAGAGCTTTGATAAAGGATGAGAGTAATAGATCAACTTCTTAAGAAGTAGCTTTTAGAGATGAAACATGCTTGGTGTTATCATGTACTGTTGTATCTTCTATATTTTTTCACGTAATAAACGTTTCATGGTTTTTGCACATTTCTATGGAATGAGGTATTGGTGGGTCTGGTGGGGGTTGATGCAATGCTTGATTCTCTTGATTCTGTTGGTGGCTTCATTGATGGTATTGGGATAGTACTTCGCTTTGGCTGATGTGATAAACTGCATGCGTGTTGTGCAGGGGCACTTTATTATCATGAGGTCATTGGGAGTTCTATTCTTCTTCCATTTTCTTTCCTGTCTGCAGATGGGTCATTTATTATCAGCAAGTTATTTAGAGTACCAGTGTGCTGAAGGCTTCGGCTTGCAGTTGCATGTTTTCATTTGGGCCGTGGACTGAGTTTTCCAAAAAAGTGTTGAATTTATTTAGAAGGGTGTTGGTGTTGAAGGGGCAGTTGATAATGTGAGAGATGACTTCTACTATTAGGTTTGCTATGGAGATTTCTTAGAAGGATCTGAAGGTTTGGCCTTCTCTTTTGTGTTGACCTTCATTTGTTGGCAGGCACTGAGCAGAGAGTTAGGGATGGCAAAGGGGTCGCCCCAGTCCAGAAGTATGGGTGGTTTCCATTGGATTGTTGATGATATTAAGGAAATAAGTTAGAGGATGTGGCCTTTTGAGAGTGTTGGTTGAGTGACATGCTGTACCACATTGAGTGTGTTGGTGAAGTTGAAGACAGTGTCTCTTGTTTCTTTGAGTTTGTGCTTTTTGGAATGTTCAAGTCACTCAAGAGGGTGTTGTGAGCTAGCAAGTCCAATGGATGAGATGGTGAGGAGTCTGGGAATTAATGAGTGAAGTTCTTGTTCTGTCCGGGTGGTCTATCGAGGAGATGAAGGTGGCGGTCTAAGTTGTGCAGCATTGGAAATGCCATATCAGCAGCTCCAAGGAGTTAAGTGTTGCTTGCCTAGAGTGCAGGACCGGGAGTACTTATTGATGGCAGCAAGGCCTCCTCCTTTCTTGTGTGAGCAGTGCACACTATGAATGCTGTAGCATGTTTGAAGAAGGGTGTTTAGGATGTAAGAGGATGTGAGGGTGAAGCATTTTTCTGTGATGAAGAGAGTATCAAGCTTGTTATGGGTGATGAGGTCTGCGTTATCTGGTGCATGGTATACTGCAGAGTGAGCGTTAATGAGCATGATTTGGAATGTTTTTTCAGTGGTTTGAGGGTGTATGGTGCTAGTAGGAAGTGTACAAGGGTCGGTCTATATGTTGTGGGAATGCAGTGGGAGTGTTTGGGTCATCTAAGTCTGAGGGCCCGATTCTGATGCGGTTAGGAAATCTTTCCGATCAAATCGGTTTGGAAATGGTTTCCAACCGACTCGGATCGGGAGAGTCCTACCGACCGAGTATGATGCATCCGGATGCTTCCAGATACGATTTGGTTGGACTCCCATTGACTTCTATGGGAAGCCTATGTTCCTAACCGCATCGTACTCTGGCCCTCGGTTGGGAAGATACGTTCCCGATCCGATTGGGAAGGAGCAAATGCCATTAGGAGGCCTTCCTAACCGCATCGGAATCGGGCCCTAGGTGGGAATGCTTTCCTAACCGCATCGGAATCAGGCCCTTTGTGTAATTGTGGGGCCTGGCAGTATAGGGTGCTGGGTGAGACACATGCTTATGTTTTACCTAGTAGGTTTCAGTGGAACAAGGATTCTGGCCCAAGGCCCTTACTGACCTTAATAGGCGCAAGCAGGTGATGTTCTTTTCTGTGTTTGCCCTTTACTGGGAAATCCCATGTAAAGGGACGCACTGAAGGGTTGACTGAAGTAGGGAAAAGTCAAGAAGTGAAGTCCCTTCCCTAGTCAGACGGATGATTTTGGAAATTAAGTCCTCTTTTTTCTCTTCTTCTTTTAAAGATGGTTTTGGAGGGAAACCAGTGATGCCACTTCCTGTGCAGATGGGCGATGGGAAATGGTCCCCTGAAACCCAGGTGAATACGTAGCCTCCTAGTAATGGTTCATTGTTGTTCTCATCATTACCAGGATTTTTGTTCCAGCTTTGTAACCTCAGAACTATGAGAATTGCAGCATGTGCTTCAAAATGTTTGGGTGTTGTGAGCAAAGGCTAGGAGGGCTACTCCAAATGTGTTGCAGCAAAGTTGTTTGAGAACCTAAGTATTGATTGAATTACACAGATGTTAGAGGGACAGTCACATTTGTGTCTACTGACTATTCAAGTGTGTTGTCCATTATAGGTATAATGTGGTCTTATTGACATGGTGCTTGTATACCAAAGTTGTACAGTCTTTGAAGCAAAGTGGGGATATGCACCAAGTCAAAGGCAGAAGAGAGTTCTTGCAAGAGTAGTGCAGCGACGGTAGTCTTCAAGTTATCCCAGATGGTAATCATAATGTATTTGATACCTCTGCCTGGGAGAAATCCTGTTTGATGGTCCAAGAAAGCTTGGTTTCTTTGTAGAAAGCAGAGGTCTGACTGAAGGCTGCTCTTTGAATGAGTTTTCAGAGGAAAAGACCATTTACCATACAGACTTGGGGGTGTGTGGGGGCTTTTACTCTGTACTTGTGGCCTGCATGCACTTTTCCCGCCTCACCTTCACAGAAGGGGGCGTCCCAGGGGCGTCTCTGGGGTTTTCTTCCTCTCTCCCTCGTTCCCTCAGGGTCTCTCCGGTCTGCCACGGGTTTTTCCGATTGTGCAGAGAGAGTCCCCTGTACCAGAACTTTCGCCTGGCTGGCCACCATTTTGGAGGTTGGCGGTCCAGCCTCACATACGCTTCCGAGTTAGGGCATTAAATGCTGACACAACCCCGAGCGCGCAGCGGGCGCGCTGCTGGCGTGCCTTTGACACGCCAAAGGCAAGCCCGTCTGCGCCTGGATGGCACCAGGGGCCAAGGTACGCTGCCCATTTTCCCCCAGGTAACAAGGACGCCCAGGGAAGAACTTATTCCAGGACTGGTCTCCTTGAATTACGTCCTAAACTTTATCACAGGGAGTGCGCAGCTAAGTTGGACTTCTCCATTGGGGAACCAGTGCACTGTCAACATTGCAATTTCAGACCCACCAACTGTCTGGTGCCTGCTCTTGGCTCCCACATGGGGCCCCAGGAACTAGGGGATGGAAAGACATCAGGGACCAGCACCAGGACCGGCGCCATGACTGGTCTCAAGTCCAGTTCTATTAGGGGGCATTGATAAATGCTCGCTCCATGCCCAAACATAAAACCGAAATTGCTTTGACTATCCAAACACTCAATTTGGACTGTCTATTTGTCACCGAGACATGGGCCAAGGACAATTCGGGCCCCAACCTGGCGGATGCTGTTCCCCCTGGATATACTATTCTCAGTTGTGACCGCTGTGAGCGCAGAGGTGGCGGTCTGGCTTTGGTGGCCCAGGATTCTTTTAGTTGCACCCTCGCCATGGTGGACGGGGATCCTGGCTCGCCATTGGAAGCAGCCTCTTTTAGGATCAAGCTGTCCAATAACTACAATTTCTCTGGCCTGCTAGTGTGTCGCCCGCCAGGTCCCCGAACCAGGTTTACTGAATCATGGTGCAAAACACTGGAACCATTCGTCACCACTACTCACCTCAATCAATCAATCAATCAATCACGGCATTTATAGAGCGCGCTACTCACCCGGGAGGGTCTCAAGGCGCTGGGGGAGGGGGTAAGTTACTGCTCGAACAGCCAGGTCTTGAGCTGCTTCCTGAAGGAGAGATGGTCCTGGGTTCGCCGAAGGTGAGTGGGGAGGGAGTTCCAGGTCTTGGCTGCCAGGTAGGAGAAGGATCTTCCTCCGGCGGTGGCTCTGCGGATGCGTGGTACGGTGGCGAGGGCGTGGCTGGTTGATCGTAGCTGGCGGGTGGGCGTGTAGAAGGTCATGCGGTCGTTGAGGTACTTGGGGCCCAGGTCGTGGAGGGCCTTGTGTGCGTGGGTGAGGAGTCTGAACGTGATTCTCTTGCTGACGGGGAGCCAGTGCAGGTCTTTCAGGTGTCCGGTGATGTGGCTGTGCCGGGGGATGTCCAGGATGAGTCGTGCGGAGGCGTTCTGGATGCGCTGGAGTCTTTTTGAAGTTTGGCTGTGGTTCCGGCGTAGAGGGTGTTCCCATAGTCCAGTCGGCTGGTGACGAGTGCCTGGGTGACGGTCTTCCTGGTTTCAGTGGGGATCCATCTGAAGATCTTGCGGAGCATGCGCAGGGTGTTGAAGCACGAAGATGAGACGGCGTTGACTTGTCTGGTCATCGACAGGGAGGAGTCCAGGATGAAGCCCAGGTTGCGTGCGTGGTCCGTTGGCTTGGGCGCGGTGCCCAGGGCCGGGGGCCACCAAGAGTCGTCCCAGGCGGAGGGTGATGAGCCCAGGATGAGGACTTCCGTCTTGTCTGAGTTCAGTTTAAGGCGGCTGTTCCTCATCCAGTCGGCGACGTCTCTCATCCCGTCGTGTAGGTTGGCTCTGGCGGTGGTGGGGTCGTTGGTGAGGGAGAGGATCAGCTGGGTGTCGTCGGCGTAGGAGATGATGTTGAGGTTGTGTTGGCGTGCGATGGCTGCGAGGGGGCTCATGTAGACGTTGAAGAGGGTTGGACTGAGTGAAGATCCTTGTGGAACGCCGCAGATGACTTCGGTGGCCTCGGATCTGAACGGGGGAGGCGGACTCTCTGGGTTCTTCCGGCGAGGAACGAGATGATCCATTCCAGTGCTTTCTCTCGGATTCCGATGTTGCTGAGGCGCTTCACTAGGGTGCGGTGGCAGACGGTGTCGAACGCCGCGGAGAGGTCCAAGAGGATGAGGGCTGCTGTTTCCCCATTGTCGGTTAGGGTTCTGATGTCGTCGGTGGCTGCGATAAGGGCGGTCTCGGTGCTGTGGTTGGCCCGAAACCCGGACTGCGAGGGGTCGAGGATCCATTCGTCTCGAGGAAGGCGGCAAGCTGTCTGTTGACGGTCTTCTCGATGACTTTGGCCGGAAACGGAAGGAGCGAGATGGGACGGTAGTTCTTGAGGTCGGTGGGGTCCGCCGTTGGTTTCTTCAGGAGGGCGGTAAGCTCGGCGTGCTTCCAGCTCTCCGGGAAGGTGGCGGTGTGGAAGGAGGAGTTGATGATGTCCCGGAGATGGGGTGCGATGGTGGCGTCGGCTTTGTTGAAGACGTGGTGTGGGCAGGGGTCGGTTGGTGATCCGGAGTGGATGGAGTTCATCGTGCGGGTGGTGTCTTCGGTGCTGATCGGGGTCCAGTTGCAGAGGGTGGTGGTGGCGGGCGTTGGTTCGGCGGTAGGGTGCGTGGTCTGTGCGTCGAAGCTGTTATGTATGTCGGTGATCTTGCGGTGGAAGAACGCGGCGAGTGAGTTGCAGAGGTCTTGCGAGGGGTGATGTCGTTGTTTCCGGCGCTGGGGTTGGAGAACTCTTTGACGATGCTGAAAAGTTCCTTGCTGTCGTGGGCGTTGTTGTCCAGTCGTTCTTTGAGTGCCGACTTCTTGGTGGCACGGATCATCTGGTGGTGTTTGCGGGTGGCGTGCTTGAGGGCGGTCCTGTTGTCTGTGGTCTGGTCGAGTCGCCAGGCTTTCTCGAGAGTGCGGCAGTTCTTCTTGGATTCCTTGAGTTCGTTGGTGAACCAAGGGGTTTTCTTGCTTCCGGGTCTGCTGGGAGGGTTTTTAGTGGTGCGAGGTCGTCGGCGCAGGCGGTCAGCCACTTGGCGAGGTTGCTGGCTGCTTCGTTTGGGTCCGTTGTGTTGGTGGGTGTGTTCTGGCTGAGGGAGGCGGTGAGCTGCTCGGCGGTGATCTTGCTCCAGCTCCGGCGGGGAGCCTGTTGCGGGTGGTGGTGGGTCGCAGTCTTTCTGAAGCTGAAGTGGACGCAGCTGTGGTCAGTCCAGTGGAGTCCGGTGGCGTGGCTGAAGGAGATGTGCTTGCTGGAAGAGAAGACGGGTCAAGCGTGTGGCCGGCGTAGTGGGTGGGCGTGTTCACCAGTTGCTTGAGTCCGAGGTTGGCGAGGCTGTCCAGCAGGGCGGTGGTGTTTCTGTCGTTGTTGTTCTCCAGGTGGAAGTTGAGGTCCCCTAGGAGGATGTAGTCGGCGGAGGGCATGGCGTGCGGGCTGATGAAGTCTGCGATGTCTTCGCTGAATAGTGTGCGTGGTCCCGGGGGTCTGTAGATGAGGGTGCCTCGGAGGGTGGTCTTGGGGTCAGTGTGTATCTGGAAGTGTAGGTGTTCGGCGGCGGTGAAGGTCTCGTCGGAGTTAGTCGAGATGCGGATGGTGTTCTTGTGTACGATGGCGATGCCTCCTCCCGTCTGGTTGACGCGGTCCTTCCGGGTGATCTTGTATCCGTCCGGGATGGCTATGGCGATGTCGGGCGCTGAGGAGGCGTTCATCCAGGTTTCGGTGAGGAAGGCGACGTCCGGTGCTGTTGCGTCGAGCAGGTCCCAGAGTTCCACGGCGTGCCTGTGGACGGAGCGGGTGTTCAACAGGATGCATTTCAGGTGGTTGCTGCTGGTGCTCGACTTGGCGGAGGTGGTGCACGTCCGGGGGCAGGTGAATCGGCAGGCTTGGCAGGTGAAGGGTCCGTGGGTGCGTCTCGGTGAGGCTCGGTAGCAGGCAGGGTTCCGGGCGGCATTGAGTGCGGTGAGGGTGGCGGCATCGTAGGTCCGTCGAGTAGTGTTGCATCGGTGGGATCCAGGGGTCCTGGCGCTGGGCGCGGGCCAGGCGCGGACGGGCGCAGACGGGCTTACCTTTGGCGCACCTTCGGCGCTCCGTCGGTGCTCCCACTGCGCGCGGCCGCTGCGCGGTCGCTCAGGGGCGTCATAAGTAAGGAGCCTGGAGGGAGGAGCAGCTGGGTGGCGGGAGCGGGGCGGCGAATGGAATCACGGGGGGCGGGGCCGCAGGGAGGCAGTGGCGGGAAGTCCCAGGAGCAGCGGGCAGCGGGAAAGTCCCAGGAGCAGCGGGAAAGTCCCAGGAGCAGCGGGCAGCGGGAAAGTCCCAGGAGCAGCGGGAAAGTCCCAGGAGCAGCGGGCAGCGAGCGAAGGAATCTCCAGGCAGGAGGCGGCAAGGCAGGCAGGAGCGGCAGCAGTGAGTGGGGCGACCAAGCCCTGTGGAGGGCTGAGCAGTCACACTCTGTGGTCCCCTTAAGTAAGGAGCCGGGAGGGAGGAGCAGCTGGGTGGCGGGAGCGGGGCGGCGAATGGAATCACGGGGGCGGGGCCGCAGGGAGGCAGTGGCGGGAAGTCCCAGGAGCAGCGGGCAGCGGGAAAGTCCCAGGAGCAGCGGGAAAGTCCCAGGAGCAGCGGGCAGCGGGAAAGTCCCAGGAGCAGCGGGAAAGTCCCAGGAGCAGCGGGCAGCGAGCGAAGGAATCTCCAGGCAGGAGGCGGCAAGGCAGGCAGGAGCGGCAGCAGTGAGTGGGGCGACCAAGCCCTGTGGAGGGCTGAGCGGTCACACTCTGTGGTCCCCTACGGTCCCCTTAAGTAAGGAGCTGGGAGGGAGGAGCAGCTGGGTGGCGGGAGCGGGGCGGCGAATGGAATCACGGGGGCGGGGCCGCAGGGAGGCAGTGGCGGGAAGTCCCAGGAGCAGCGGGCAGCGGAAAGTCCCAGGAGCAGCGGGAAAGTCCCAGGAGCAGCGGGCAGCGGGAAAGTCCCAGGAGCAGCGGAAAGTCCCAGGAGCAGCGGGCAGCGAGCGAAGGAATCTCCAGGCAGGAGGCGGCAAGGCAGGCAGGAGCGGCAGCAGTGAGTGGGGCGACCAAGCCCTGTGGAGGGCTGAGCGGTCACCATTCTAGGAGATTTTAACTACCATCTCGAAAACAAACAGGACAATGACTCAGTACCCCTCCTGGAACTCATGTCATCCTTGGGATTTGAGCAACTTGTTCAGTCCCCCACCCACACCACCGGCCATACATTAGACGGATTTTCACCAATCATGATAACTTAGTGATCGAGAATGTTCAGCCCCTTAGTTGGGTGGACCATTGGCTGATTGAGTTCAAAGTCTGTCCTACACTTCCCATCACTGCAAAGGAAAGCACCATCCCTAGGTGCATTCGCTGTAGGGGACTGAACAAGCTTTCAGCCCCCAAATGTGAGGCTGCCTTGGCCTCAGCTGGTGCCGGGAGGCACAGCCCATTCCCTCCCACGGCGGAGGGCTTCCGAAATTGGATTACTGCTGCCCCTTTTAAAAACTGTGTTTTTAGAAGAGCCAAACCAGTGGTGCCATGGTTCGCAGAAGAACTTGGATCCCTCAGAAGGGAGTCTCATAGACAAGAAAGTAGATGGCGTATGGACCCTTGTGCTAGGGAAAAAGCCAAGCAGAAATCTCTGCTACAGAAGTACAAACTCGCCATCTTCCAAGCCAAATCCCACTTCCTCACCAAAAAGATCCTTGCAGCAGACAATTCCTCTAGCATGCTATTCAAGGTCATTAAGGAGATCTCTGACCCACCAGGGACACAGTCGTTGTCCCCCTCTCAAGACTTCTGTGACAGAATAGCCGCCTACTTCCATGACAAGGTTCTTAAAATCTTTCAGAAGCTTGTTCATACGGAAATTGAAGAACCTGATGTTGAGGAGGTCATTCAGTACCGTGGAAAGTACGCTCCTTTTGCTCTTAAAGCCTTCCTACAGATCACTGTTTAACAAACCCAGGACCTCCTTAAGGGCCTTAAATCCGGCTCACCCTCAGACCCCTGTATGCCCCTCACACTCAAGTTGGTCCCCTATCCTGTTGCAGACTTCCTGTGTAGGGTGTTTAACAACGTTCTCCTAACCGGCAGCTACTCGGACACCTGGAAGGAGGTTATTGTTACACCACTCCTCAAAAAACCCAACGCTGACCCCTCCAAACTGAAGAACTTTCGCCCCATCTCACTTCTCCCGGCCCCCGCAAAAATCTTAGAGAAATTCTGAGTTGATGAATTACGTTGAATCGCATGAGATCTTAGACCAGTCTCAAAATGGTTTCCGCGCCGATCACAGCACCCAGTCCTTATTGCTGCCACTGATCACATCCGCATGCAGGTAGATCAGGGTGGATCAGCGGTGCTGATTATGTTTGATCTGTTGGCTGCTTTCAATACCGTTTCTCCTATACGGATGGTTCAACGATTGCGGGAGGTGGGAGTTTCGGGAAAGGCCTTGCAGCTTCTCCACTCCTTTTTGACAGGGAAAACGAACATCGTCAGCTGCGGAGGTTTAAGAGCTAAGGCTTTCAGCCTACCATGCGGGGTTCCCCAGGGCTCATCGCTGAGCCCCACCCTCTTTAATGTGTACATGACCCCTCTGGCTGAGTTGGTGAGATCTTTTGCATTCCAGGTGATTTCCTATGTGGAAGACACGCAAATCATTGTTTCCATCTCTAATGAGTTGCAACTGGTCGCAGAAAAATGTAACCGCTGCATTGCAAGCACTATCGACTGGATGAAGAACAATTCTCTCAAGATTAATGCAGCTAAAACTGAGATTCTAGTTTTTGGTCCGCACAATTCAATTTGGTCTAACGCCTGCTGGCCGGCAGACTGTGGTCCTCTCCCTGTCCCGGCTAGGACAGTTAAAAACCTGGGGGTCACTTTTGAGGAGGGTCTGACCTTTGATGCTTAGGTCAGCCGCACTGTTAGCACCTGTTTCTATACCTTGAAAACCCTCAGAAAGGTGCTTCCATACATTCCATCTGAACTGCACCGGCCCTTCATCATTGCACTAGTCACTTCCCGGCTTGACCACTGCAATGCCTTGTACCTCAACATCAGTATGGCCTCCCTGAACAGGCTTCAGGTCGTCCAGAATGTGGCAGCCGGTCTGATCCTTAATATCCCTAAGCATCAATCAGCGAGGGAGGGGATCCGCCCCTTGCATTGGCTCCCCATCAGGAAGCGCACAGCAAAGGCTCGCCGCAGCTGAAAACCATGTTCCAATGGTACACCCCCGGGAGGAACCTGAGATCCTCTTCCCATAGAAAACTGATCTCTCCTAAATTCCGCAGGGTCAGATGGGGCGGACGCTCCTTCACTGTGGTGGCCACAAGACTCTGGAATACCCTGCCCCCCTCTATCTCTCATGCGGAATCTTTTCCGGTGTTTAGAAAACAGCTGAAGACATGGCTTTTTTCAACATAATTAGCAGTTCTGTGCCTTTCTTTTTCTCTCCGTCCGCCTGGCGCCTTGATACCTACAGGTATTAGTGCGCTTTATAAATCTATATCCTATCCTATCCTATTGAGGTATTAAATGCAAGCTGGACAGAGCAGTGAGATTGAGGTATTGTTTCTTTAGGATTCACTTAATATAGAAGAACTTGAGATCATTTGGGTACTTGCCAGATACTAGGGAATTGCTAACAAAAGCTCTGGCTTAGATAGTGGCAGAAGTAGTGAGGAGGATGTT
This sequence comes from Calotriton arnoldi, assembly GCA_963921515.1. Taxonomy (NCBI): domain Eukaryota; kingdom Metazoa; phylum Chordata; class Amphibia; order Caudata; family Salamandridae; genus Calotriton; species Calotriton arnoldi. The sequence continues at coordinate 23,459 of CAWUFW010000751.1, forward strand.
CTTGAATAAATGAGGAGGGCACAGGTTTGCAGAAGAGCTGTCAATTCCACTTACTTAATGGAGTTTCTCAAAATCTGTTGCAGGGATTGCATGAAGAAAGATAGCATTGGCTGAAGGACAGAGTGTACTTTGTTCAGTGGTGGCACCTGGGGTGGGAATTCGCTATTGGATTTGCTTCTGAGGTAGATTTCCGGGCTCTTGGTTTTTGAGATGTAGTGATTTTCTAATGAATGAATGAATCAGCATTTCTAGAGCGCATTGCTACCCGAAGGCATCCCAGCGCTTGAAGCGGTCCAATCAAAGAACTACGAGACGGTCTTCAAGGAAACAAGAAAGATTTTATAAGTTTTCGAAAGGTCAAGTAATTGGCCTCCAGCCGAATGTGAGTGGGAAGCTGGTTACATAATTTCGCGGCATTATAGGAGAACAGACAGCCTCCACTCCGGGACCTTTTTATCATGGGAACTGACGCCAAGTACTTATTACCTGAGCACAGGGACCTATTGGGACAATAGGGAGAGATGATAGACCGAATAATAGGCGGCCCCTTAGCTGACATTGCCTTATGTGCAATACACAAAGCTTTAAACTGGACTCTTTCCGCAATTGGGAGCCAGTGAAGAGTGGCAATAGAAGGCTTTGCAGATTCACGACTAGAGACATTCATCAGCAAGCGTGCTGCACAATTTTGTACAGTCTGCAATTTTTTAATGGTCGAACAAGGGGATCCCAAATAAAGGGCGTTGGCGTAATCAAACCGAGAGAGAATCAAGGCTTGGACTAACAGTCTCCTGGCATGAAAAGGCAGCAGGGGGAGGATTTTTCGTATCATCCTAAGAATCCCATAGCAGCAACCTGCCACCTTCCGCGCTTGCTCCTTGAAGTTTAGATTGTGGTCCAGCCATACGCCAAGGCTCTTGATCTGTTCTTTGGGAGCGGGAATTGGGCTAAAACAACCAGGCCAGAATGAGCCTACATTCAGAGGGGGGGGGTTTTACCTAGGAACATCAACTCTGTTTTTGCCCCATTGAGTTTCAAGTAAGAGCCTTCCATTCAGACTGACACCCTTTCGAGACAGCCAGCTAGGTCAGACCCAGCTTTATCAAGCTGGTTTAAAGAGACAATCAGCTGAGTGTCATCAGCATAGGTGACAATCTGGATACCAAACAGTTTCACTACCTCAGCCAGAGGGCTCATGTAAACGTTAAAGAGAATGGGGCTCAGGGACGAACCCTGAGGAACCCCACATCTAAGTGGCATGCATTCAGAGATAAATTCATCTTCAAATACTTGGAATGATCTATCCTCTAAAAAAGACTGCAGCCACTTAAGAGCTGTCCCTGTCACTCCTACCTCCCTGAGTCTCTGGATGAGCAGTTGATGGTTGACCGTGCCGAAGGCTGCACTTAGATCTAAAAGAACAATCGCAGCACAGCCTCCGGCATGCAGGTTTTTTCTAGCTTCTTCTACTACTACCAGAAGAGCAGTCTCTGTACCTTGTTGAGGTCTAAAACCCGTTTGTGAAGGATGGAGACAATCATTATTCTCCAAAAATGCAGAAAGAACAGAATTAACATATTTTTCAGCAATTTTGGTAATTCCTGGCAATAGAGATAGGACGGTAGTTCGCCAATACTTCTAGATCGAGATTCGTTTTATTTAAAAGAGCTTTAACCATAGCTCGTTTCCACAAAGGGGGGACAAGCCTGATTGAAAGTGTAGAATTAATCAGGTCCAGGATGATAGGGAATACCATGTCGGTGACCTGGTTTAGAATGTTAGGAGGGGCCGCATCTCGATGGGAACCAGATTTGAATTGATTGAAAAGATTTTGCAAAAGATTCAAATTCAATAGGACACAGATTACTTGTGCGTAGGGAATCGTGGTAACAGTGTATTCCGGGTTATAGAATTCAGAGATGATTTTTGTGGGGCTCCTTAGAAGGGCATGCTGATTCAGAAATGCAGTAAGGTAATGGAGTATTTTTGTATTCTTGATTTTGCAAATATTAAGGGACCGATTCCGATCTCGGTAGGTAGGCCCAATATTCCGACCGAGTCCGATTCGTAGAGCCGATTTCCGACCGAATCGTACGCTTTCCGACCGACTCGGACACCTGCACGAACGAGCAAGTACGATGCGAATGTACGCGTGTATTCCGACCGACCGGTTCCCGGATCCAAACCGCTCCGACCGACTCGTACGGACACGAATCGCACCACGCAATGGAGACGTTATCCGACCGAGCGAGTACGATGGACGCGTCGGACAGCCGGATCGAGTCGGAGCGTCCGGCTCGAAAAGCTCCCGGAGCCGTACTTGGGGGTCCGTGCCGTACCCCCTGCATCCGTAGCTGTACGAGTCGAATACAGGGGGGACCCAAGGCTCCCCCCTAAACGTGCATGTACGGTGCGAGTTGCACCGACGCGTACACGCTGTAGGGGGCGCACTTGTTTGCGACGTACCCATTCAGTCAATGGGAGCCCGTGTACGCGTCGTACGACCGGCTCCCATTGACTTCAATGGGAGTCCGACCGAATCGAGTCCGGCAGCATGCGGCCGCATCGTACTCGCTCGGTCGGACTGCAGGAGTCCGGCTCGGTCGGAAATCTCTCCGGATCCGGCTCGGTCGGAGAGTTTTCCGACCCAGATCGGAATCGGCCCCTAAGTGTTTTTGGAGCTGGTGCTTGCTATTGGGTGATTCCTTTTGTTCCAGTGTGTTTAGAGTGTTCTATTTTTGCCTTTAAGGTTTTTACATCTTGGTAGTACCTACCACTCTTTCATCGATGATAAAGGAATGATGAATTATTGTTGGAGACGTAGAGGCTTTGGTGAGCCATAAGTATAACTGTTGGACTTCTGTTATGGTGCATAAATGGTATTGTAAACAACATTAATAATTAGAGACTGTTGAGGTTGGGTTTCTTGCATTGCATGCATTGGGTATTGCATGGTATGTATTGAGACGCTCAGCATTATGGCTGGAAGAGAGGTTCGAGTTGTTTATAAATTTAATAAGGGCCCCACAACATTTTAGGTTGTATGGCCTTTATCTATAATAAACTTTGATAAAAAGGTATTAAGTAAAGTAATAGCAAATAGATTCAATGGTATTATGACGTTTTGGTGCACAAAGACCAATGTGGTTTTATTACCAGTAGAAGGGCCATACAGAACCTCAATAGACTGGCACATTCGGGGGACTTTAAATGTGGTGGAGGAAATGGTATTGGCCTCAATAGATATAGAAAATGTTTTTGGCACACATTTGTGGGCCCTCTATGTTGCAAGTTTTGGAGATAGACTTTGGACTCCGGTATGTTGACTGGATACATAAATCATATAACGAACACGTCACAAGAAGTGAAGACATATGCTATGATTTCTGACAGGAAAGAATTAGAAAGGGACACCAGACAGTGATGCCGCCTGTCTTCCTTGCTTATCATCTAGCAATAGAGCCTCTGGATCAAACAGCGAATTTTGGAATAACGGTAGGTGCAGGGGTGCATTAAGTTTTGTTGTATGCAGATAGCATGCTGGCTTAATTAAAAACTAAAATGATGCAGGGGATGTATTGATAGCTGAATTAGAGGAATTTGTTAATATATCAAGCCCCTGGGTTATTTTAAAAAAATCCACATTGTTTTCATTGGACACACCGGGGCAACCACATGGCCATAATCTCACTGAACTGATAATTTAAAATAACTTGGTAGGCAAGTTAATCTAGAGGTAGCGGCATGATGGTACTTTCTGCACATTGGTAAGGTGATCCTACATATTTTTTGTTTTTGAGCTTTACATAGCGCAAACCCGACCCGAAGGTATCAGAGAGCTTTACATGAGCCCCAGTTATGTTACAGACGGACACATTCATTTTTGGTAGGCATGGGGAGATTCCGTGATTTGCCCTGAATCACAGGATATTGAGCATCCCTGCTGAGACTCAAACCCCGGTTTTCCAGCTTCGAGGTCGACCGCTCTAGCCATTAGGCCACATCCTCTCCCCTATTAATCTATTTATCAATTCCATTACATTTTGGTAGATGTTACTGTTGTCCGTAATGAGTTGCATAGCACTGACTAGTATACTAATTTTGCCAAGATGTCTTCACAAGTTTTTTTGTTGTTTATATCCAATGCCATCCGCAACATTTAAGGAACTGAATAGTCTGATGACATTGCCAATTTGGGGAGGGATAAGAAGTATAATTAAACGGGGCACTCTGTGGAGGCTCGAAACCGAGGGCGGTTTTGCAGGTCCCAGATCTGAATCCATACTATTTGGAAACACAAATTCAGATCTTAGAAGGTTCACTATTGAGGAAGAGAACCACAGATATGGATCTGCTGACAGCATTGTTGACTAGAAAAGACTTTCAACTGTGGTTGTTTGTTAAGGAGCGATTGATGAGGGACAGTCCACATTCGATAAGGATGTCTGTAGTGCTGTGGAGACAACTGCTGAGCCTGCACAAAAAAAGAAGAGAGGAGATAAATGCGTAGCACACCGTTGAAAAATATGTGTAACTATTTGATGTATATCTTAAGTGTTATAGTAGTGGGCATATTACGTGCTACTCGCCCTGCAGCCTTGGCCTCACTCCAACACCCCTTTTGCTCCCCCTCTTTCCCCCCCACAAAGGTACCATACAAGTGGTTGGTCTTCACTGCGTAGTCTTTATTACTTCTCACTTAACGCCATCTTTATTTGTTGACGCACTCTCAACATTAGACCAACTTTATTACATTTCTTAAACAAATCCAATACACATGGATACATAGGGTTACACATTATTCATTTCGGCCACTGGTTACAATTGTATTTACAATTCTGTATCTCCAGCTCCACACCTGATGCATGCTGTGCCAGCAGGCAGCAACACCCATCTCTACTGCTTCCATTTGGAGGTGCAACTACCGCCGTCTACCCCCTAGACTTGGCCACCCAGAGCACTGCCTTGCGCCTTACACGCACACCAGCTCTCACCCAAATTGCTTCCTCCAAGCACCGGCATCTCGGGTAGGGCCGGAGAGTCCAGGACCACCAGCAGGACGGCCCCTCTCCCGCCAGCCCGGAGCCCCATTGACTCCCCCCTTGGTCCAGTATCAGGCAGTCCCCGCCAAAAAGGAGTCCCCGGCATTCCTCTTACCCGGGACCCCGCCACAGGACGAGGAGCCTACTGGCGCTCTCGCCCTCCCCCACTGGCTGCTACATCTTCCAAATCTACAGCTATGGCCCCTAATATGGTTAATACGAACAATTCCAACCCTGTGTTCGACAGACGCAGCCCATCTGCCAAATACAATTCCGACTTTGAAGCCTGTATCAAATTATGTCTAACCGCACGTATTGGTGAACCTGCGAACAGTTTTCGCACTTCCTGATTCAGTTTTCTCACCGACTTGTTCACCACACCCGCGGGCGCATTGTCCCCCCAAGCTTGGCGCGGGAGCACTTCCGACCAAAATATGGTGGTGCCCGGCAGGGACCTCCTCAAACTTGAAAATGCCGAAAACAGTCCCTCCTTCACTCCCCTCCTGCCTGCCGGGAGCATGTTATTACCACCCGAATGAATCACAAACACGTCGGGAACGGGCATGCCCCTTTCAAGCGCCCCTTGCAACTGGCCTGCGGCATCCCCTAACCGTTGCCCCTGGGCCCCTATCCAATGATGATGGAGTCCTTTCAGCCTTTGCGCTCTTCCTTCCCCGCATTTGCCAAAAAATTGCCCTGCTCTTTGTATAAAGGAGTCTCCACACCAGCATATCTGCGTCCGCTGCCTTGCCACCACTGTATAGAGTTAAAAGAATAAAGGGAAAGAAAAACAGGCACTGTTAGGCCACCACTGACCCTCGTCCGTTGCTCAAAGAAGCTGCGGTCTCACTTAACGTTCAAAACAGGACGACCTCCATCTGCCCACCCTCTTAATGGCTTCCGATGATAGCCCTAAAGTGGCTGCTGTTGTAGCCGCTCTGAAGCGAAATGAATGCAACGTGAAATGGGCCGTCTCTTCCCCCAGCAAGCCTAAGGAACGCTTGCATAGCCGTGTGAACTGAAATCTTGTCAGCGGTGTTCCGTCTGCATGCAATAGAAGCCTACCATCCCCCTTTTCCGGCCACAACTGCATAAACGTCACCATCAGAGCTACCGGGCAGTAGCAAGCCCCAGTCAGTGCCCTCATGTGGACCCAAACACCTTTGCCCAACGGGTCTGTCTTCGACCTCCTCACTCTGATCTGGAGCAAATCGCTTGACAATAACACATCCCTCAAACTGATACCCCCCTCCTTATCTGCTTTTGATGCTGGTACCAGTTCCGATATTCGGAATGCCCCAAAAAACGCCAATGCATAAGCTACCCTCAGCAGATGCACCTCATAAAGGGATATGCAGACCTGCGGCAACACCCCCAGAATGCTTGCAAGCCTACTGGCGTCTATAGGTCTCCTGTGGTCGTTTACCCCCGGAGCCATGCGTTCCCAACCTTTCACTGCCCGTCTGACTCTAGGATCCTTAGTAGGGTCCGACACCCCTTCCAATCCCGCAAAGAAAGCAATTGCCGACAACTGCCGCCTAACCAGTGACAGTGACCTTCCGTTCTCTTTCTGGTGCACTATGAAAAGAAGCACCCCCTGCGGTGTAAATTTGTCCACACTCCCTGCACCCTTTAAGACTGCTACGTATACCTGCCAGGTCCTCTCATACATACACTTAGTCTTGGGTGCAATAGAAGCCGCTATCAGGTCAGGAGCAATGGGGCACCAATCTTCCACAGGCTTTCCGGGAAGAACGTCATCTGCTCGTCCGCTTGCGGCCATCGCGCTCTGAATTCTGTCAACTTAAAACGAGACAAGGCGTCAGCTACGGTATTGTCCACCCCCGGGACATGTTTGGCAATAAAAAACACAGTGCGACTGAGGCATCCCCGCACCAATTCTTTCAGCAAACGTAGCACCCACGGACATTTGGCCCTTTGACTGTTCACTGCCATCACCACCGACATACTGTCAGACCAAAACACGATGCGCTTGTTTTCCAGCAAAGTGACCCATAAATGCAATGCCACAATGATGGGGAATAGTTCCAGAAAAGTGATGTTGCGTGTCAACCCCATATTGACCCATTCTGCTGGCCAATGCTTCATACACCACCTTGAGCCCAGCACCGCCCCAAAGCCAACACTGCCAGCTGCATCTGTGTACAGCTCTAGCTCAATGCTCGTTTGCGCTGGTTGCTGCCACATCACTGATCCATTGAACTTCCCCAAAAATTCCCTCCATGTGCCCAAGTCATCCTTCACTTCTGCCGATAGCCTAGTGCGATGATGTTTCGCCCTTAAACCTGACATTACCCTGGCGATATTGCTAGAAAAAGCCCTGCCCATTAGTATCACCCAAAGTGCAAAATTAAGCTGCCCCACTAGGACTTGCAACTGGTGCAATGTGACCTTGTGTGCCGCTAAACACTCATCTATTGCTGACTCAAAAGCCTTCACCTTTCCCATAGGGAGTCTGCATACTCCTCCCACAGTGTCAATCTCAATGCCCAGGAAAGTTAAACAAGTCGTGGGGCCCTCAGTTTTATCCTCTGCCAGGGGTACCCCCAAAACCTCTGCCACCCGCTGGAAGCCCAGCAGGGCCTCCCCGCAAGCTGGCGAGCGAGGTGGACCCATAAACAGGAAATCATCCAAATAGTGCACTACATCCTGTGTTGCCACCAAGTCTCTCACTGCCCATTCCAAGAAGCGACTGAAAGTTTCAAACACCGCACACGAGATGGAACACCCCATTGGCATACACAGATCCACGAAGAAATTCCCCTCAAACGTAAAACCTAGCAACCTAGTGTCCTCCGGGTGCACCGGCAAGAGTCGAAAGGCCGCCTCAATATCCGATTTTGCCATCAGGGCGCCCTCACCTAATCTCTGCAGTTTCTGAATAGCCGTATCAAAAGTGGTGTACCGAACTGCACATAGCTCCGGATCCAACCTGTCATTGACCGACATTCCCGGCGGACTCGAAAGGTTATGAATGAGTCAATATTTCCCCGCCTCTTTCTTTGGCACCAGGCCCAAAGGTGAACACACCAGGTCCTTCCTGCGACCTGCTGGGCACCCGAGGCGAGAGAACAAAGAGGGCTTCTCCCTCGTGTCCAGGGGTTTTCAACACTTCCCCTGGGGCGGGAGGAGATATCGCATTTCCTGGCAGCGACCCCTCCCACTCCTCTCCTCTTACACTATCCATACATTCCTCTGCCTCGCGCCCGAAATGCCACTAAAGGCACCCCGCCCCTAGGCGCAGGGGTGCCTCTCAATTTCGTCGTAGTTTCATATAGCCTCATAACATCCAATGTAATCTTTAGGTGGAGATTCCTAAGTATTTCGATTTTGATTTATCCTTCTAAGAAAAAATATTTGTATTTATCATTTTTGATATACGTAAGGCTTACTTTCACGGATACAATAAGATGATTAATAATTAGGTGGATTGAGACTACAGAGTACAAAAACAGAAGAAATAATGCCTCAATCACAGCAGAAGCAATGGCTAGACACTAATTAAGTGAAATTAATCAGTACTTGGTTCATGCCACACACAAAGGAAAATAACTGGGGCAGGAAGAGATGCTTTGCAGGCACTGCTGAATTAGAAGGCAGCAAAGAAGAGCGATAAGGATGACAGCGAATGATAATGATAAATTTATTGTCTGATTAAAAAAAATCATCACAAAATAGCACTTCACAATACATTAAACACACATACAAGGAAAAATATATATATATAAATACACACAAATGCATAATCATAAGAATTCAATTAAATACATTTTTTATGACTAAAACATACAAATATGCAGCTAGAATCTCTGAGTTAGAAAAGCATTAAGTATATTATATTCAAACAGCCTAGAAACATTGCACAAAACTTCGAAGTGCCAAGCGCTTAGGAACTAGTGATCTATTACCTGATCCTAAAAAAAAACCTTTAAAAGAGCTTATACAGGCAAATCTAAGCTACAGATGCCAGCATTTTTCGACAATTGTTAAAAACTTTATCATCTGGCAAATCAACGGAATAGAAACACCAGATAGGCATAAAATGAGAGCCCGGCAAGCAGATCTCACCCTGCTTTAAGAAATGAAGGTTTTAATAATGTACGGCGTATTTTAAGCAATTATGGACAGGCACACACAATATGCAATAAAGTTTCACATGGCCACCTACACAGTCTAAATTTATTGGTTGTCCAGCGTTTTATCCAAATCAGTGTGCCCTCCTTAGTGGGGTATCTACCCAGCCTTAATTATAAAAATGAGTCCCTCATATGGGCCAGAAAGTAAGCAGTCAAATAAGGCTGGACTCGTAAAGTCTGATGGGAATTAATCACTGACCAAGCATGTTTTTTGCAGCTAAAGCCTCTTTATCTGCTATAAAGGAATTCATTTTAATATTTTTATTTAAGAACTTTTTTAAAGCTAAGCTTTGTCATTTCTGGGAACTCCGACTGCAAGTCAAAACTCTGTAAACATGTTAAAATGCAGGATCTCTAAGCGCCTGTATAAGCTGAGTGATTTATTTAACCCCAGCAATTATTTGCTAGGCAGCCATGATCAGATAAAAACAGGGAATACATACATTTCAAAAATGAACCTTGCGCCACCATGGACTGTCTTTGGAGACCAAACTCCAAACAAATTTCGGCTTGGCCTATTGACCTAGGAATTCCAAAGACCGATTTACAGGCCTTAATTACTAATAGATCCAATAATTTAGCATCTTTTCCCCTGGTGATAGGCGAGCCATATCCAATAGTTGGCTTTAGCTTGGCTCCCAAGACTTTAAGAAGGTGTTCCTACGATTGACATCTCAATGATTTACGCAGAGACTTAAAAACATAAATTAAAGATGATTTTTTGCCTTTAAAACATTAAAATGGCTTTTAAACGAGACTTTATTATCAAATAAAATGTCCAAATAGTTATATGCCTTCGCAGCTTTGATTTGCCCACCTCTTGCTCTCCAGGATCTAGTCGTAAACTTCACTGGGCCAATTTCCATAATTTTAGGTTTCTTAACATTCAGCTCCATGCCATTAGCTAAAATGTAATTGTCAAATGCAGCAATTAATCTTTGTAAACCTATCGGAGTTTGGCTCAACAGAATCGTATTGTCAGCATATTGAAGATAGTTAAGATGGAGATCAGCACGTTTCAGAGGGTGGGCATTAACAGATTCAAAGTGCAGCAGCAAATCTGACATAAAAAGATTAAGAAAGCAGGGGGCAAGTACACAGCCTTGTTTAAGACCATTGCAAGTTTTGATTTTCCATGACAAACTTAAACCACCACCTAGTTTAACCTGAACCCAACTATTTGTACACAGGAGTAATATCGCATCAAGCAACTTTTGGGGAATACCGCACCCTGCAAGTTTTTGCCATTATAATAGTTGTGGTAGTGAATCGAATGCAGCTTTTAAATCCTAAAATAAATAAATAGATTTTGTTTTTTCAAACCAGCCCGCTCTGCCAATAAAGTAAGGGTCAGTAAACTACTGATTGTAGATTGGCCCATACGAAATCTCAACTGGTTAATTGGGATTATTTCCTGTGATGCTGCTCAATCTTCCAAATCGATCAATAATCGGGAAGCAAAAACCTTAGCTTCCCATCGGTTAAAGCAATTAACCGATAGTTTGGAGTATTATCCATTGGGCCGCTTTTAAAAATTGGCTGTACAATACTTCCTTGCCACGACTCAGGAGCAGTATTTAATGCTAATACCTCATTAAACACAGAGGTCAACACCTCGTCACACATATCAACATTGGCACTGAATATAGTGTTAGGGAGCCCATTTGGGCCAGGAACCCCATTCGATCTAATCCGGCGCAAAAGGTTAGCTATTTCTGTATTGCTTAACAATTCCAAATATGGTGCTAGATTTGGGCTACTCCCTCTCTCTGCAGGTGATTTACTATATTTCACACAATAGTGACTCAGATCGGAGAAATTTGTGTTGGCAACACTAGGGCCATACAGGTTAGTAATAAACCTAACCCATGCCTCCTCCATAATATTAACACTATAGGCCCTAGTACCTCCCCTTTCCAATTCATTGATGACATCCCAAAAAAGCTTTCGCATTATTGAACTTAGTTGCATTTAATAACCTATGCCATAGCACTGCTTGATAATGTGATTTCCCAACCAACCTTCTTGTCTATATGATCTTCTCAGTGGCCTCAATTTATCCTTCAGAGCATGATAAGATGGCCAATATCGATGGTTGAAAACTTCCCTTGAAGCCCTGTTAAGTGACTGTTTCAATTTAAATAACATAAATGAATACCACTTGTTAGTGGTGGATTTCAAGGGATTTCCTTTTGCTGGATTCTGTGCTATAAATTTCTCCACCAATGATGAAGTGATATAATTCCACTTGGCAATCATTATTCCCCCTCCCAACAAGCCTAGATCACTGTGATTTATTAAATGTTTGGCAAACCAGTATTTTTACTTGTTTTTCCAAGTGCCAGACTAGCCTTTTCAGATTATATGTAGAATGGGCAATATGATGAAGCGCAGTGGCTTTAGGATTACAGTTTATGGCAGACACAAGGTTAATATCTGAGGACTATGATCACTTTCGACTCTTGGAATCACCTTGTATTCAACAATGTTTTGAGCCTAGCTTATCTGAAACAAAAGTGAAATCAATAATTGAACCATATTTCAACTGTTTAACAGTCGGAACTTCCCTCGATTTACACAAAGATGATTAATTTAACATAGTTAAACCAAGATGCTGCAGATTATCACGGCACATTTTAGCAGGACCACTACTTGGCCAGTCTGAGAGTTTTAATGCAACTAGTTGTATATTAAAATCACCAGAAATAATAAAACCGGCTGTTGGATATCAGAGTGTAAACAATTTTATAATATTCCACAAGGTAAACAACTGAATCATCTTATTACTTTTCCTCACACTTGAGTAAACATTCAGTATTAACATCATATAAAGATCGGACTGTAATAAAACACCTTGTAACCCTGCCAACTGCAAGTCACTTACTTCTGCTTTTACACTTAACTCAGTTGTGATATAAAGTGAAAGACCGCCCTTTGCGCGGCCTCCTTTGTTGATGCAAGCAGTAGAGTATCTTGCTCTCTCCATGTTTCCTGAAACATCAGAATTTCAAAAGTGTTTAAGAAGTAAAGTGTGTCAGGATCGGCCACCAAATGAGCTAAATCATGGACATTCCAAGAAGATTCGGATGACAACGAATGGTAAGTAATGGGCTGGCTAAAATCCCATTTGTAGAGGTTTTTTTAAGCTACAATAGATAGTCGCAATAGCGACAGTGCATGCACACAGCCTGCAGGTTCGACCTAAAAAGCACTTGAAATTGATCACCCCAGAGAAAGGAATAAAAAGTGAAAAATGAATTCCTCATGGCCCATCTTCATTGCAAAATTCTACCACTGAGCGTTATTTTCAGGATAAATGTTTAATCAAATACACATATTGAACACCTATACTTCATATATTTTTTACTTTAGTAAATAATCACTGTATGCTCAAATGATCCATGCCTGTAAGATTATTTCAGTGCATTTCTGTGTTTTGCATTGATAAACAACTGACACAGTTACGCATTTTCTTGTTTTTCTTCAAATGCGTTGTCTTTTTTCACACACGGCGCTCAGTGTATGGCTCCGACGGGGACGCTAACCATCCTGAGATGGTGAAAGACTGTATCTTAGCTAAAGCCTAACCACACATCCAGCCTAGTGGTTTAAGTTCTGCTGAGGTTTGTCACGTGTTCTATGGTTGTTTAGAAGAAAAACTGCATGCAGAGTCTCTCTTCTATAGCAATTAATCTCAAATAACTTTCTGGGAGACACTTGACGCTTCATGAAAATTGCGATGAAGAGACTCTAAGGTCTAATATCTTTAATTTTAAAATGTCAAAAATGTTTAAATAAAATTTTGGAAGGCGATGGAGGACTGTTGTGATCTTGGGCCTTGTTGTGTGTTGGGGAATTTTGTGGTGGTTATAAACTGCTGCCAGAGACTTCAAGTTAAACTCATTGCAAGTGAGGCTCGCAGTCGGGTTAAGCTTCGATTTTGGCTCAATGTCACACTTATTAAAAAGGGAAAGAACTTTTACGTTTTATTTTGTACAGCAGTCTGACGACTTCATATGACATCACTTGCTTTGATGGCCTCACATATGCTAATTAGTTCTCATTCCTGAACATTTTAAAACCTGAAACATCTGTTTGCCCATAGGGTGAAGTTACACTCTGTGGAGCGCTTTAATAAACCAGGTTCGAGTCTTAGTGTCGGTTCAACATCCTGTGATTTTGCACAAATCACTTAGGGGCCGATTCCGATCTCGGTCGGAGGCGCACCCAATACCATTCGGCCGGGAAAAAAGCCATGCGAAAGCCTGTTTCCCGACCGATCCGTACAGCACACCGAACGAGCAAGTACGATGCGTACAACAGCAAAGAATCCGGCCGAGCCGTACTCACCCAAACCAGGTCCTGTTCTCCGACCGAGGCGAATCCGGAAACGCCGAATCGAGTCGCACTGAAGGAAAAATGCAGCCCCGTCCGGCCGGACAAGTACGATGCGCTTTCCGTACGCGCCGAACCCGTCGCTACGCACGGCACGTCAAAGCATCCGGGAGAGGCGCACATAAGCTCCGATTCGCGCCACAACACGATCCACGGCTCCGAGACGAACATGGCAGCGACAAGGACGAGGCAAAGCGACGAGGACGAGGCGAAGCGACGAGGACGACGCGAAGCAACGAGAAGGACGAACGACACGAACCAACCATGAATCCCTTCGTCCCGATCATACCAATATTCTACATTTACTACCGGAACAGGCACGGACGCGTACGGCGCAGAAGGTAAGCCAGACACCAACCACGAAACACATACAACACGTACACGACACATCACACACACACACAGGGATGCAGAATATACTTACACCAGCAACAGCAGCACCATAGGGGCGGGATGCCCATCACCAATGCCACATATGCACACAGGGGCCTGAATGCGCACCACCACCCCTACCCAGGGGTGGCATGATGCCTACCACTACTACCACCCTTACCCAGGGGGCAGGATGCCTACCACCACTACCACCCTTAGCCAGGGGGCAGGATGCTTACCACCACTAACACCCTCACCCAGGGGGGCAGGATGCCTACCACTACTACCACCCTTAGCCAGGGGGCAGGATGCCTACCACTACTACCACCCTCACCCAGGGGGGCAGGATGCCTACCACTACTACCACCCTCACCCAGGGGGGCAGGATGCCTACCACTACTACCACCCTCAGCCAGGGGGCAGGATGCTTACCACTACTATCACCCTCACCCAGGGGGGCAGGATGCCTACCACTACTACCACCCTTAGCCAGGGGGGCAGGATGCCTACCACTACTACCACCCTTACCCAGGGGGGCAGGATGCCTACCACTACTACCACCCTTACCCAGGGGGCAGGATGCCTACCACTACTACCACCCTCACCCAGGGGGCAGGATGCCTACCACTACTACCACCCTCAGCCAGGGGGGCAGGATGCCTACCACTACTACCACCCTTACCCAGGGGGCAGGATGCCTACCACTACTACCACCCTTACCCAGGGGGCAGGATGCCTACCACTACTACCACCCTTAGCCAGGGGGCAGGATGCTTACCACTACTACCACCCTTAGCCAGGGGGCAGGATGCCTACCACTACTACCACCCTTACCCAGGGGGGCAGGATGCCTACCACTACTACCACCCTCACCCAGGGGGCAGGATGCCCACCACTACTACCACCCTCACCCAGGGGGCAGGATGCCCCCACTACTACCACCCTCACCCAGGGGGGCAGGATGCCTACCACTACTACCACCCTTAGCCAGGGGGGCAGGATGCCTACCACTACTACCACCCTCACCCAGGGGGGCAGGATGCCTACCACTACTACCACCCTTAGCCAGGGGGCAGGATGCCTACCACTACTACCACCCTTAGCCAGGGGGCAGGATGCCTACCACTACTACCACCCTCACCCAGGGGGGCAGGATGCCTACCACTACTACCACCCTTAGCCAGGGGCAGGATGCTTACCACTACTACCACCCTCACCCAGGGGGGCAGGATGCCTACCACTACTACCACCCTTAGCCAGGGGGGCAGGATGCCTACCACTACTACCACCCTTACCCAGGGGGGCAGGATGCCTACCACTACTACCACCCTTAGCCAGGGGGCAGGATGCTTATCACTACTACCACCCTCACCCAGGGGGGCAGGATGCCTACCACTACTACCACCCTTACCCAGGGGGCAGGATGCCTACCACTACTACCACCCTCACCCAGGGGGCAGGATGCCCACCACTACTACCACCCTCACCCAGGGGGCAGGATGCCCACCACTACTACTACCCTCACCCAGGGGGGCAGGATGCCTACCACTACTACCACCCTCACCCAGGGGGCAGGATGCCCACCACTACTACCACCCTCACCCAGGGGGGCAGGATGCCTACCACTACTACCACCCTCACCCAGGGGGGCAGGATGCCTACCACTACTACCACCCTTAGCCAGGGGCAGGATGCTTACCACTACTACCACCCTCACCCAGGGGGCAGGATGCCCACCAGTACTACCACCCTCACCCAGGGGGCAGGATGCCTACCACTACTACCACCCCCACTCATAGGATGGACAATGCATGACACAACCAGCACACCACAACCTAGGGAATGCAAGAAGAAGACATCCCCCAACACCATGACAAGCGTGTGTAGACTGTGTCAAATGCCTACAACACCGAACATGACTTTGAACATACAATGTGACCCCCTAGCACATGTGCCACACATATATGTGTGTGGCACCCACAATGCAAGCAGGCCATGACCATTGTGGCAATGGGGTCCAAACCCCCATCATCACAGTGACCAAAATGTAAGTGTGGGGTCCATAGCTGCAGCACATTTCGAACATTGTGGCAATGGGGTCCAAACCCCCATCATCACAGTGACCAAAATGTAAGTGTGGGGTCCATAGCTGCAGCACATTTTGAACATTGTGGCAATGGGGTCCAAACCCCCATCATCACAGTGACCAAAATGTAAGTGTGGGGTCCATAGCTGTAGCACATTTCGAACATTGTGGCAATGGGGTCCAAACCCCCATCATCACAGTGACCAAAAGGTAAGTGTGGGGTCCATAGCTGAAGCACATTTCGAACATTGTGGCAATGGGGTCCAAACCCCCATCATCACAGTGACCAAAATGTAAGTGTGGGGTCCATAGCTGCAGCACATCTTGAACATTGTGGCAATGGGGTCCAAACCCCCATCATCACAGTGACCAAAAGGCAAGTGTTGACAAAGTAAGAGGTGCAACTGCCAAACTGCATGGATGATTCCTGGTCACAGAACAACAAACACATCAGTGGCAAAGTAGTGTATGTGTCCCATTGCAACATAAATTGGGGGAGCCAAATCCTGCAGTGCAAATAAGACATAACTTTGGCCATGTGCAGACAAACAACACCCATGGGGCTGACACCGTCAACAATCATCAATGACACAATGACAGAAGTGACCATCCGAATGCAGACCCACATATTTGCACCAATGGGCACACACATGCAGATACCCTGTGGAGACTGCAGATGTGAGGCGAACAGATACCATACCAAGGCAGCAATGGGACACACAATCAACAATTAGCAACAAATGAGGGCTCCCGTCCCATCAGCCTGGTCATGGAAGTGCCAACGGAATCATCAGCACAGATCCAACACACTTGTATAGCAATGTTGCACTGACAACACAGATGAGTCCTTCCCCATTGATGCCCAAATCTGCATGTTCACTGGAGATGGCCACACGGTCAGGGAAGTAGACGAATAGAACAATGGCAGGCACAACAGATGTGCAGGGGTGGAAGCCACAGATGTGAAATTGCCAATCTAAGTAGGAAATCTCATTGCCAAATACTGAACACATGACACCCTCAGATGCTGCTATGGATGACATGGATACACCACAGGATAGGACACATAACCCCTGGACCACATGGGTTCCTGCACAGTAACACTTCATTATCATGAGACCAAATATCACCATCACTGCAGCAAGGGCATGGTTAGCATCATCAACATCATGTACATCAGAAGCAAAAGCACTAGAGAACAGAAAGTTGCTTTATTCAGCATATGTGGCATTAAAAGTAGAAGTCCGGTAGAACATAAACAAAGGCCAATGGCCAGTCCATCAACAAAGTCACAAGTGGGTGACAGTGGCAGATGCCACCCTACACATGCCTGCACAAAACCAGGGACAATCCACTAGGAGGGGCAACCGGGGGGGGTAGGCCAGGCACCGCAGGGACAGGATCAGGGCTCACCAGGAGGAAGCAGGGAAGGGGTGGTGGGTGCTGGACAACTGGGGGGCATGGCTCAGATGTTGTGGGTGCCGGCACGACTGCAGTGGACCCTGCAGATGGAGTGGACAGGTCCGCCACTGCAGTGCCCAAGTCAGACAGGGTGGTAGTGGACTCCACTGCAGTGCCTACCACCAGGGGAGGAGAATGGGGAACAGGCAAGGTGGGCTGGACAAAGGGGGAGGACACCCTCACCACATCAGTGGCACAGACAAGCGCAGCGGGGGGTGTGGTGCCGGGAGAGCAAGTGGCAGGGGGAGAAGGCCGGAGCCTCTTGGGGATGGTATATCTGTGGGTGGGGGAACCTGGGGCAGGGTGTGGCGGGGGCACCTGTGGAGTGGGGGCCTGAGGGATGGAGGAAGGTGACCTGGTGCTTGAGCTGCATGGCGGCGGCGGGGTCTTGCTCTTACCACTCCGGGGGACTTGCGGGTGGGGGCCTCAGTCTGTCTGCGCCTGGGGGAGGGTGTCCGGGGGCGAGGGGCACTCTGCTCCGTATGGGGGCTTCCTCTTCCCCTGGATGCTGGGGCAGCTGGATCGGAGGGGAAGAGGCCGAGGTCACTGAGGAAGAGGCGCTGGGTCTTTGGGGTTGCAGGTGAGGCAAGGGAGGGTGCTTTGGAGGGAGAGGCAACTGAGGACTGCGCAGTGCCCGTGGATGCGTGTGTGTGTACCAGGGCCCCATCCCCTGTGAGTCTGATTTCAGTCCCCTGACTGTGCGTGCGTGTGCGTTTAGTTTGTGGCGTGTGTGTCTGTGTGCTGGATGTGTGTGTGCTGGTGTGTGCCTGTGCCGGTGTGTGTGTGCTTGGGACGGGCAAGGTGCTGGGGAGTGTGGATGGAGCAGAGGCAGGAGGGGTGAGGGACTGTCTGAGGAGGGACACTGCTGCCGTCAGGGAGGAGTCCATGGACCTGTTGCCCCTCTGTAGGTCAGACATGCCCGATGAGATGCCCTCCATGAACGACACCAGCTGAGTCAACAGTGCGGTGTGCGCATGGAGGACACTCAGCATGGCTTTCTGCCCTACATGGAGCTGGCGAAGGAGGTACACAGACTCCTCACTCAGGGCAGCAGGGGACACAGGGGCAGGGGGTGCGGTGCCTGGGCCAAAGGAGACACGCTCCCGAACATGGGAGCCTCCACGGACCTTGGGAATGGGAGCCGATGGGAGGGCGGTGGTGGTGCTGGTGGTAGCGGGGACAGCAACACTAGCTGGGGTGTGGTGGCTGCTGACACCCGCCTCCACAAGGGAGTCATCCTCCGAGTTGCTCTGGTCCTCAGCTGAGGTGGATGGTGCTGAGGATTCCTCGGTGTGGCTCCCCTCGCCCTCCGTGCCACTGGGTCCCTCCGACCACTCCTCGGCTGCTGACCCAGTCTGGCTCTCTGGCTCCTCCTGGGCCGTGGAGCTGTCCCCTTCCGTGGCCGTGGATGTATCTGCAAACAATGGGGAAACAGACAGACATCAGTCACCTGCACAAACGCACACACCACTGTGAGCACAGCACATCACAGAGCAAGCCCTGGCATCATTAGTTGTACATTGCTAAAAGTGCCCTAACTGAACAGGAGAAGCCAATTGTCAGTCTGATGCCAAGCATGGCACTCACATCCCACATGGCCTTGCACCCATCTGTCTGGTGTCTGTTGGATTGCAACACCCCAGTGTGGACACATGCACCAAGTACACAGTAGTTGGACAGTGCAGAGGACACGGTGTGGACACATCACAGCTCTTGCCACTGAGTGAGTACAGGTTTCCGGATGAAAGGGATGCCCAGAGTCAAATAGGACATGCATGTGATACATACCAGCGACAGACACCATGATGCACCCATGTCCTGATAGCCAGCGCCACTATGGTGTGCATGTAGCACATGTCACTCCCCTGCAGGACCACAAATAAGTTGACACATGCCATGGCAGAGGCATGACTGTTAAGTCATACATCACTGTCTCAGTGATGTATGACTTGGCAGCCAGACAACAACACTATGCACTGTGTCACAATAGTAGGTCATGGGGAATGCAAGTCCTGGAGCTGCACAAGTGCACATGTACATCCCCCACACAACACATCATCTCAACCCTCATCTGTCCAGGTCACACCTATTGGACATATGGGAGACCTGTGACACTACCCTCTGAACCTGAGCCCCTCACAATTTGCTGTGAATGGGGAACAGCTGCCTGAACATCACATTTGCATACCCCAGTCTGCACGGGCAGCTGATCAAACACCTATGTGACACACAAGTATCGTCTCCTATGGTCACATCTCCAGGGGCATGCTGAGCCCCTACCAAGAAACACCCCAGCAGTCCTGGCAACTAATCCACAGCACACTGACACAGAGGCAGACACCGGAGGGGTCAAATCACTGTGCACAATGTGTCAGCTGATACACGGGAGTGGGAGTACAGAGTGCATTGCATGGCCTGGAGTAGGCATGACTGTCCTGCTCCACATGAATGAGGGATGTGCCCTGGACAGTGGACAGCTGGCTATGTATGTGTGACACACGTAATCTGCACACTCCTGGGGTACAAACATTGTTCCCACCCGCTGCATGGGCGTGTGCCACATACCCCAGGCACATGTGGTGGCTCAGCTCAGCAAGTGGACCGCATATCAAAGCAACACGCAGATCACATGTCCAAACCCAGGCGTTGTGTGAACAATGGACCCACCCATGATGCCCACAACAGAGTTAGGGAAACAGATGCTGTCCCCCACCTTTAGTGAAGCAAACTGCAAGGACAAAGTCCCAAGTGACACAATTCCCTGACTGTAAGGGCCACACCTGGGTATCAGATGAGCAGTGGGCAGTGCACAATAGAGGGACATGGCTCCTGGACAACATGACTGCTGCACTGTGGCAGTTGAACCAGGCCAGAGGAGGGCACAAAGCATGTAATACAGAGTTCACAGTGCAGTCTTTGACTCACCCCCTCCTTGCTGCTGTCTGGCCTTCAGCTGCCCATCCAGGTCTGGAAAGACCACCGCCAGGATCTGGAGCATGTGGGGGTCAGGGTCCGTGTTCCGCCCCTCCTGCGAGGAGGCGACAGCTTCAGCTGGACCCGTGCAATCCTCCGGGTCCAGCCCCGAAGGTCCTGCCACCTCTTCTGGCAGTTGCGGATCCGGCGCTTGTAGACCCCCACGGACCGGACAGCCCGGACGATGTCCTTCCAGATTTCCTGCTTCCGATGGGCATTAACCTGTCAGGATGACAAAGTGAAAAGGCCATTACCACACATGCAACATATCCGTGCATGACACAGTTGTATATACATGTCTCAATCACAGGGGCACATGATGTACACAGGCAGTGCAACGCTGACCATGGACAGTTTGCCAGACGTCACTACATGCTATCATTGCATGGGAAGTAAAACCATGTTCAAATGCACTGTCACTGCACCATACCTGTCCAGTGCAAGTCACTACACACTATGGGGGGTGACAACTACTCAGTGAGCCTGCTAGCCAGTGGCGTGCAGACTCTCAGCCTTGCTAGTCAGACAAAATGCACATTCAGAAAGGCAGTGCACAGAACACTCACCTGCTCCCCTGGTGTCCCATACAGCTTGCTGTACTGTGGAAGTAGGCTGTCCAGCAGGGCCTGGTTCTCTTCAAGGCTGAAGGCTGGGGCTCTCTCCACAGTACGTGCCATTGCAGGGTCCAGAGGGGCAGAGACAGCAGCAGTGCAGTGGCAGATGTCGTCTTGGAGCATGTAGTGCAGGCAAGTGGGCTCTCAGGGGAACAGCCAGCAATATATATGTGCTGGAGAGGCAGATACTGTCCCTTGTGTCCAAAGTGATAGGTCCAAGTCGTTTGCATCTTCTGAATCTGGCCAATCCATGGAATAGCAGCACCAAAACACGCCCACAGCATCCTTCAAATCTTCAACTTCATGACATACATGATTTTGCAACATTGTTGTGGGTGACCAACTGAATTTCCAGCAACCGACTCGTTCGAAATCCGAAAACGCGTCCGTTGCCAGGCAAGCCCATTGTCAATGGGTGTGCACCGATCGGTCCATTGCTGTTCAACGCGCACAGGGGTACAACGCGTACCCGCACACATTGAAAGCAATGGGCCGGCCGGAGGCACAGATCGGTCCATTGCAGTTCAACGCGCACAGGGGTACAACGCGTACCCGCACACATTGAAAGCAATGGGCCGGCCGGAGGCACCGATCGGTCCATTGCTGTTCAACGCGCACAGGGGTACAACGCGTACCCGCACACATTGAAAGCAATGGGCCGGCCGGAGGCACCGATCGGTCCATTGCAGTTCAACGCGCACAGGGGTACAACGCGTACCCGCACACATTGAAAGCAATGGGCCGGCCGGAGGCACCGATCGGTCCATTGCTGTTCAACGCGCACAGGGGTACAACGCGTACCCGCACACATTGAAAGCAATGGGCCGGCCGGAGGCACCGATCGGTCCATTGCAGTTCAACGCGCACAGGGGTACAACGCTGCACCGCACACATTGAAAGCAATGGGCCGGCCGGAGGCACCGATCGGTCCATTGCAGTTCAACGCGCACAGGGGTACAACGCGTACCCGCACACATTGAAAGCAATGGGCCGGCCGGAGGCACCGATCGGTCCATTGCAGTTCAACGCGCACAGGGGTACAACGCGTACCTGCACACATTGAAAGCAATGGGCCGGCCGGAGGCACCGATCGGTCCATTGCTGTTCAACGCGCACAGGGGTACAACGCGTACCCGCACACATTGAAAGCAATGGGCCGGCCGGAGACACCGATCGGTCCATTGCTGTTCAACGCATCACTGTACATGTGACTGGCATATGTCAGCATGCCTGTCTCAGATGGACATATGCCAGCCACAGATAGCTCCCAGGGAGTGAGGGGCACACCTACATCACGGCAGCCTGTCCAAACTTTATCATAAGGCATGTAAGACTGCATTTCCTATTGTGTGTATGTTGGTGTACATGTTGTCCTGTGGGTGTCACCTGTGGGCAGCCACCCCAGGCTGTGCACGTGTTCATGGGGACAGGATCCTAGGTGTTACGTGTACGTGACCACTGTGATGTGCAACTGTTCATATCTGTGCATGTGCCATGGTCACATTTCACAGTGGTGTATGTGTATGTCATGTCACATACCCCGTGAGTCCCATGTGGGACGGTATGTTTGAGCCAGGGTGTCCCAGTGGCACAATAGTGATGGTCCTCCACAGTCTTTGTGCATGTGGTGTTTACAATGTCTCTGATTTCATGTGCACAATGGGAGACAGTCTCCACATCCACGTTGTGTGTGCATGGACTCTGATGTTGTGCGTGTGTGTCACAGACGTCCATGTCTGTCCTGCCGTGGCAAGTGGGGCCACTACCTGTGGGGGTCATGGTTGTTTTGCTGTGGTGTATACATGATACTCCATGTAATGCCAGTGTCCATGTGGCATTACAGGGTCCCTGGGAATGTACCTGTCGTTGAGCTGTGGTGCCTGGGGCACATCTGTCCTCACATGTCCCTGTGGGGAGTTATTGTGACACGGCAGCAGGAGATGGGAACTGTGACACGGCCTCATGATATCCAATGGGCCAACCTGGGACAAATTGATGCCACCTGTTGGACCGTGTTGACAGATGTTGGCCATGTATGTACCATACATGTCCTTCCGGTACTGCACACTTCATGTAGTTGTGCCTCATAATGATGTATGTTGGGATCTTGAGTGTGTTCAATGCCGCATATGTGGGGTGACTGACAATCTTGCTTACTTCTCCTCTGCACTGCAGGGCTCCTGCTGTCCATCGGCCATTCCCAGACCTGGCAACGATGGTGGAACGGGACAGCATCCGACGGTACCGCTTCACCAGGCAGCTGATTGAGGATTTGGCAGTGCAGTTGTCCCCACATTTGCAGCCTGGCCGGCCGTATCCTACAGCGCTGACCCCCAAGGTGAAGGTGATGGCAGCCCTACACTTCTTTGCCACTTTACCTTCCAACATACTGTGGCGACTGCTGGTGGGATGTCACAGACCATGTTCAGCCGTGTGCTCCGCGATGTTTTGGCGGCAATGTTGCTCTTCCTGAACCGGTACATCTATTTCCCTAGACTGCGACGACTCACTGACGTGAAGAGTGACTTTTATGCCCTGGGGAGGATGCCGCATGTAATTGGCTCCATTGATGGGACACATGTGGCTTTGGTACCACCACAGGCCCAGGAGCAGGCCTACAGGAACCGCAAGCACTACCACTCGGTCAATGCACTGGTGGTGTGTCTTGCAGACATGACCATCACACACGTGTGTGCCCGTTTCCCTGGTTCAGCACACGATGCCTTTGTGATGAGGAGTAGTCGCATCCCCAGGATGATGGCACAGATGCAGAACCAGCGTGCCTGGCTTGTCGGTGTGTACTGACTTTGTGCCATTGTGTGTGATCTGATCTGTAGTATTCTGCCCACTTTTCCAAGTCAGCTAATGTGCACTTGTCTGTCCGTAGGTGACTCGGGATACCCCAACATGCCGTGGTTGCTGACACCCCTCAGGAACCCTGTGACACCTGCCCAGATGCGCTACAATGAGGCACATGGTCGGACCAGGAGAGTGATTGAGCGGACCTTTGGTCTCCTGAAGAGCCGCTTCCGCTGCCTGGACAAGACCGGAGGGTCCCTCCCATATGCCCCTGCGAAAGTGTGCAAGATTATCATCGTCTGCTGCATGCTCCACAACCTGGCAGTGCGGAAGGAGTTGCCTCTCATCCAGGATGACAATGACCAACATCCGCCACCTGTGGAGGATCCTGGCCTGGACCACGATGCCAGTGACGATGATGATGATGATGGTGATGGTGATGTCCGCACACAGCTCATCACCAACTTCTTCAGCTGAATGTGAGTATACTGAGGTGTCATGTCAATGATGTGAGTTGGCATGATGTGTGGGTGGTGCTCTGGTGCTGTGGGAGTGTGTCCATGGGTCACTTGACTGGATGTGTGTTGCGATGTGTGGTGACAGGTGGGCTGTACTCCCCAACAGTGTTGACATGCTAACTTGGTTCTGGGTGGGTATCTTGTAACATGTATTGTGCATGTGTTTTGCTGTTCTGTCCTGTACTCCATTGCTTTTGACTGTGTGTCATTTCTGTCCTTCACAGGGTACTTTCAGATTCGTTTGGTCAACTGTGTCCACCGACGATGTGATTGCACATCCAGGCTGGTAGCTGTTGTGTCCCTACAGGTGATGTGCGCCACACCCATGGACTTCCTTCCGTCTACAGTTGTTGACTGTGTGCCCGCTGCCAGGTGGGGTTACCTTGCATCTATAGTGGTTACGGCATGTTGCAACTGTGTAATAAACCTGTGCTTCACTTTGTGATGTGCGTTGTCTGTGGTCACACATTTGACTGCCATTTGCTTACTGCACCTGTGGGCTACTTGACTACAACTGGGAATGGGTGTGGTGTCTGTGCATTGCACCGTCTTCCCTGGCAACATCAGTGTAGGCAATGAGTCAGATGGCCTAGGTGTGTATGTGTCGTGTAGCCCTGGTGGTGTGTCTCCCTCATGTGTGTCACGTTGCCTGTACTCACATGCCTGTGTTGTCCTTGCTGTTGCAGTTCACATACACAGTGTAATTTTGCAGTTCATCATCCCCATAACAGCACCCACGTTGGAATCACGACAGAGGCAAGTATGGTGTATTGGTGTGTTTATTGTGATACATTTGTGTTAATAGTGCATAGGATGGGTTGTGCTGTACATGAATCTTGCAATCCCAAGTTCCTAGGTGAATTGAAAGTCCGGGTAGACAGGATCCCCAGTATCGGGGCCACAGTTGTCTGACACATTGGTCCAACTTGTACTCCCCATGCAATGTGTGGGAGTAGTGTTGCCGTCAACAGGGTGAACAGTCTGTGCACAAAGGCGAACATCCAGAACAGGTTCAGGCTTCCTGGGAGTTGCGCTTGGCCATCGGCCTCTCACTTTTCCCTCCTCGGACGACCCCTCTTCTTGGGGGGCCTCAAGTGCAGGCTGCTGCGGTGCAGGGGACTCTCCGCCAGAGTCCTCCTCCCTCCCTGTGGCAGTTGCAGTTTGTTCGGCACCAGATGTTGTTGGCACACAGGGAGGTGTGGACTGGCTGCTGTTCATCTGGCGGAGGCATTGTAAAATGTCCCTGTGCACCGCCGTCATCTCATGCAGTGCATCCCACTTGGACTCCACGCGGGACATGTGTGAGACCACACGGGACATGTGTGACTCCACGTGGGACATGTGGGAGTCCAAGCGGGCATGATGGGCAGCCTGCTGCTGTTTAATGTCTCTGAGGAGCCCCACTACCTGGCTGAGCTCTCCGGTGCTGGACTGGTACGCATCAGCTATGCGTACCAGTTGTGGGTCATCATGCACACCAGCAACGTCTGCAAGCAGCGACCTCTGTCTCCCACCCCTCCCACCACCCCTGCTGACATGTGCAGTGCGTGCAGTGGCACGCACAGTTGACCCTGGTCCACCTTGGGGGTTGGTGGTGGTGGTGGTGTCCATGGCCCCAGGTTGGTCCAGGGTCACTGTGCTGGTGTTGCTCCTTATTCTGTCCATGTCGGCAGGGATGGTATTCGTGGTGACAGTCGTTGGAGGGGTGGGTGCAGGGGGTGCAGCTGGTGGTCCTGCTGGTGCTGCAGCTGGTGGTCCTGCTGGTGCTGCATGTTGACTTGCACCGGATGTGCCAGGTTGTTCTTCATCGTCCGAGGAGGACAGAGGCTGTACGACGCCAGTGAGCTCGGCATCCTCTTGAGCCTGGGACTGGGACTCCTCAGCGTCTGCTGCTGTGTCCCCATCATCACCTGTTTTTGGGAGACACAAACAATGTATGTCATGTTTCTGCAGGCATCAATGGTTGACACACATGACAGTTGTGACTGTGCCTCTGGGTGCGGGCCTGTACATTGCATTGTCCTGAGTCGTCACAGTCAGGGGTTGATATTGGTGTGGCACATTGTCCTGCATTATTTGGGCATTTCTATGTATTTTCTGGGGTGTGAACATGGTCTGCATTGGTTGTGTTTGGTTGGCAGCCGGACCTCCTTCCCACCCACCCAGCCAGTCAGTTATCCCACCATGGAACGTGCTTGCGTTGCAGGGAGTGTAAGTTGTCTCTCAGGATGTCAGTCAGTGGTGTCCTGCTGTTTGTTGGTGCACAGTTGCCAGCAGGGCCTTGTGCTCCCCACAGCAGTAGCCAGTGTCAGCCATCTTGTGAGTCCTTCTCCACTCCCTGTGATGTGAGCATGGTTCAGGGTGGTGTTGATGGGACAGTTGTGGGGGTGACCAATATCAGTGACTACGACTCCCATCATGCTATTGCCTCCACCCCCTTCCCAGCATGCCCATGCTTCCTTCCTTTTGACTCTGCTTCCCTGTGGGGTGGGCTGGCTGTGCTGACAGGATGGCTGGGA
The DNA here is from genome assembly GCA_963921515.1 of Calotriton arnoldi. NCBI lineage: Eukaryota > Metazoa > Chordata > Amphibia > Caudata > Salamandridae > Calotriton > Calotriton arnoldi. The sequence continues at coordinate 50,395 of CAWUFW010000751.1, forward strand.
GTGTTGTCCTGGCAGTTGTTTGGCTAAAAGTCCCAAGAGTGTCCCTGTGCTTCACACAACATAACCCAGGGTGGTGGTTCTTTGTGGGATCTTGTGTTAGGATGGGGGGCATTGCATTCTACCAGGTGGGTTCTGTGGAGTTTGTGTTGGGGTGTGTGTGAGGGGAGGTGCTTGTGACTATGGTCAGTGCTGCAAGTCCTCCTTCCCACCCAGCTAACCAGATATCCCACCATGGAACGTGCTTGCATTGCAGGGAGTGTAAGTTGTCTCTCAGGATGTCAGTCAGTGGTGTCCTGCTGTTTGTTGGTGCACAGTTGCCAGCAGGGCCTTGTGCTCCCCACAGCAGTAGCCAGTGTCAGCCATCTTGTGAGTCCTTCTCCACTCCCTGTGATGTGAGCATGGTTCAGGGTGGTGTTGATGGGACAGTTGTGGGGGTGACCAATATCAGTGACTACGACTCCCATCATGCTATTGCCTCCACCCCCTTCCCAGCATGCCCATGCTTCCTTCCTTTTGACTCTGCTTCCCTGTGGGGTGGGCTGGCTGTGCTGACAGGATGGCTGGGAGTGTTGTCCTGGCAGTTGTTTGGCTAAGAGTCCCAAGAGTGTCCCTGTGCTTCACACAACATAACCCAGGGTGGTGGTTCTTTGTGGGATCTTGTGTTAGGATGGAGGGCATTGCATTCTACCAGGTGGGTACTGTGGAGTTTGTGTTGGGGGGTGTGAGGGGAGGTGCTTGTGACTATAGTCAGTGCTGCAAGTCCCCCTTCCCACCCAGCCAGCCAGATATCCCACCATGGAACGTGCTTGCATTGCAGGGAGTGTAAGTTGTCTCTCAGGATGTCAGTCAGTGGTGTCCTGCTGTTTGTTGGTGCACAGTTGCCAGCAGGGCCTTGTGCTCCCCACAGCAGTTGCCAGTGTCAGCCATCTTGTGAGTCCTTCTCCATTCCCTGTGATGTGCGCATGGTTCATGGTGGTGTTGATGGGACAGTTGTGGGGGGCAATATGTGTGACTGCGACTCCCATGATGCTATTGGCTACACTGACTTGGCCAGCATACACAGAATTCCTTCCTTTGAGTGTTCTTCACTGTGTGTTGGTGTTGTTGTGGTGGCTACATGTCTGGATGTGTTTGTTAGTTCTATTTGTGCCACTGCCTAGCTGTAGTTGTAGTTGTGTTTGTACATGTGTTGGCACAGTTGAATGTGACTTTTTTGATGGCATGTGTTGTGTTTATCTGACTGACATACACATTTTGGGATGATTCTGTTCTGGTTGCTGTGTAATTGCTATGAGTGCATGGTTTGACTCTCCCCTTGACAGTGATGTGTGTGTGTTTTGTGGCAGTATATTGTGTACATTTGTTGTGTACTCACCAGGCTCTGGGATGTCCTCTAGTCCATATACGCTCACTGGCGGAAGGATGGCCCGCACCTTCTCCTCCCAGGGCCTGAGGTATATTGGCTTGGCAGGAGGGCCACTGCCGGTGCGTTGGCTGTTGATGTAGTCTTGCTTCAGCATTTTCCGTACCCTCCTGCGCACGTCATACCACCTGTTCTGGATGTCGGTCTTTGTGCGCCGACATGGTGATTGGGCGTTCACCCTGTTGATGATCCTCTCCCACATCTTGGTTTTCTGCGACATGGGGGTCTGTTGGACCAGTGTGCCAAACAGCTGTGGCTCCACCCTGAGGATCTCGTCTACCATGACTTCCAATTCACTATCTAGGAACTTGGGATTCTTCTTGGGGGGCATGGTGATGGGTGGTGATGGTGGGTGATGTGTGTGTTGGTGTGCAGGTGAGGGTGTGTGAGTGTGTGTTTTGCTGGGTGTATGTGAGGTAGGTATTTGTTGGTGTGCTGATGGTGTGTGGCTTGTGTGAGGGATGAGCTGTGGGTGTGTGGTTGCTTTCTCTTGGGTGCTGGCAGTGGAATGGCATTTGCAAAGGCTCATGGTAGTGATTTGTGTCCTTTATATAGGTGGAGTTGTGGGTGTGTCTTTGTTCTCTGTCCCCACCCCCCAGTATTTATTGGCTTGGTAATTGCTTGTTTGGCCTTTTTTTGGGTGAATTTTCCTTTGTACTGTCTGTGTATGTTGGAAACGTTCTTGTGACCGAGTCCGACCCTGCATTGGTCTCGTACGGTGTTCTCCGTTTCGTTCACGCTGTGTTTGTGCAGTTTTCTATGCTGCGTACGCGTCGGTCGCGGTGTATTGTGTTGCTTCGGCTCGGTTTTGTATGCGTGTCGGTCGTACGGCTTGTCCTCCGTCCGACTCGCTCGTGGTTTTCGCGCCTTGCATCGTACTTTGCGGTTTGGAGTTCGCGTGTACGTTTCGGTCGGATTTGTTCCGGGTGCGTGTCGGTCGGTTGGATTCGCGTGTTTTTCCGGCCGGATTGCTGCTTTCCGTGCGGCTCGGTCGGTCGACTTTGTTTCGGTACGTGTCGGTCGGATTTTTCGCGCCTTGCATCGTACTTGGCGTGTCGTGCGCCACGGGTACGTGTCGGTCGGTATTTTTTCCGGATCCGAGTCGGTCGGTGCTTTTTCCGGCCCGAATCGGAATCGACCCCTTAATCTCCCCATGCCTAAAAAATCAATGTGTCCTTGTGTAATGTTACCAGTGCCTATATAAAATGCTCCAGTACATTTGGGTCGGGTCGTGGCCATGCCACATAAAGATGTTACAGCAAACAAATGATGGACGGAATGCTGACAATGCAAACATTCTCCCCCAGTCAAAAGATCTGGGTTAAATCCATCGTTCTTTTGCCCACTACGCCACCCCAGTTTGGACCCAGCCATATGCAAATCAGTCTTGACCCTGTGCCCCATGGGAACAGTCCAGACCGAACTGCCAGGCCAGGTCCTCCCTGGACCGGACACAAGCATCCTGGGACCGGTTTCAGGGTATGTCACCCTTCTTCAGCCAGGCTAGCTTGAATCCAGTGGCACAGTGAGCAAGGGACCCACGTCTGGGCATACCCATCCCACTTAGGGCGAAAAGTGTTACAGCAAACAAATGATGGACGGAATGCTGACAATGCAAACATTCTCCCCCAGTCAAAGATCTGGGTTAAATCCATCGTTCTTTTGCCCACTACGCCACCCCAGTTTGGACCCAGCCATATGCAAATCAGTCTTGACCCTGTGCCCCATGGAAACAGTCCAGACCGAACTGCCAGACCAGGTCCTCCCTGGACCGGACACAAGCATCCTGGGACCGGTTTCAGGGTATGTCACCCTTCTTCAGCCAGGCTAGCTTGAATCCAGTGGCACAGTGAGCAAGGGACCCACGTCTGGGCATACCCATCCCACTTAGGGCGAAAAGTGTTACAGCAAACAAATGATGGACGGAACGCTGACAATGCAAACATTCTCCCCAGTCAAAAGATCTGGGTTAAATCCGCCGTTCTTTTGCCCACTACGCCACCCCAGTTTGGACCCAGCCATATGCAAATCAGTCTTGACCCTGTGCCCCATGGGAACAGTCCAGACCGAACTGCCAGGCCAGGTCCTCCCTGGACCGGACACAAGCATCCTGAGACCGGTTTCAGGGTATGTCACCCTTCTTCAGCCAGGCTAGCTTGAATCCAGTGGCACAGTGAGCAAGGGACCCACGTCTGGGCATACCCATCCCACTTAGGGCGAAAAGTGTTACAGCAAACAAATGATGGACGGAATGCTGACAATGCAAACATTCTCCCCAGTCAAAGATCTGGGTTAAATCCATCGTTCTTTTGCCCACTACGCCACCCCAGTTTGGACCCAGCCATATGCAAATCAGTCTTGACCCTGTGCCCCATGGGAACAGTCCAGACCGAACTGCCAGGCCAGGTCCTCCCTGGACCGGACACAAGCATCCTGGGACCGGTTTCAGGGTATGTCACCCTTCTTCAGCCAGGCTAGCTTGAACCCAGTGAGCAAGGGACCCACGTCTGGGCATACCCATCCCACTTAGGGTGAAAAGTGTTACAGCAAACAAATGATGGACGGAATGCTGACAATGCAAACATTCTCCCCCAGTCAAAAGATCTGGGTTAAATCCATCGTTCTTTTGCCCACTACGCCATCCCAGTTTGGACCCAGCCATATGCAAATCAGTCTTGACCCTGTGCCCCATGGGAACAGTCCAGACCGAACTGCCAGGCCAGGTCCTCCCTGCACCAGACACAAGCATCCTGGGACCGGTTTCAGAGTATGTCACCCTTCTTCAGCCAGGCTAGCTTGAATCCAGTGGCACAGTGAGCAAAGGACCCACGTCTGGGCATACCCATCCCACTTAGGGCGAAAAGTGTTACAGCAAACAAATGATGGACGGAATGCTGACAATGCAAACATTCTCCCCAGTCAAAAGATCTGGGTTAAATCCATCGTTCTTTTGCCCTCTACGCCACCTCAGTTTGGACCCAGCCATATGCAAATCAGTCTTGACCCTGTGCCCCATGGGAACAGTCCAGACCGAACTGCCAGGCCAGGTCCTCCCTGGACCGGACACTAGCATCCTGGGACCGGTTTCAGGGTATGTCACCCTTCTTCAGCCAGGCTAGCTTGAATCCAGTGGCACAGTGAGCAAGGGACCCATGTCTGGGCATACCCATCCCACTTAGGGCGAAAAGTGTTACAGCAAACAAATGATGGACGGAATGCTGACAATGCAAACATTCTCCTCCAGTCAAAAGATCTGGGTTAATGTTTGCATTGTCCAGCATTCCGTCCATCAATTGTTTCTTTTGCATTTGTCGCCCTATGTGGGAAGGGTATGCCCAGACGTGGGTCCCTTGCTCCCTACACCACTGGATTCAAGCTAGCCTGGCTGAAGAAGGGTGATGCCCTGAAACCGGTCCCAGGATGCTTGTTTCCGGTCCAGGGAGGACCTGGCTTGGCAGTTCGGGCTGGACTGTTCCCACAAGGAACAGGGTCAAGACTGATTTGCATATGGCTGGGTCCAAACTGGGGTGGTGTGGTGAGCAAAAGAATGATGGATTTAACCCAGATCCTTGTGACTGGGGGTGAATGTTTGCATTGTCCAGCATTCCGTCCATCAATTGTTTCTTTTGAATTTGTCGCCCTAAGTGGGAAGGGTATGCCCAGACGTGGGTCCCTTGCTCCCTACACCACTGGATTCAAGCTAGCCTGGCTGAAGAAGGGTGATGCCCTGAAACCGGTCCCAGGATGCTTGTTTCCGGTCCAGGGAGGACCTGGCTTGGCAGTTCGGGCTGGACTGTTCCCACAAGGAACAGGGTCAAGACTGATTTGCATATGGCTGGTTCCAAACTGGGGTGGAGTGGTGAGCAAAAGAATGATGGATTTAACCCAGATTCTTGTGACTGGGGGTGAATGTTTGCATTGTCCAGCATTCTGTCCATCAATTGTTTCTTTTGCATTTGTCGCCCTAAGTGGGAAGGGTATGCCCAGATGTGGGTCCCTTGCTCCCTACACCACTGGATTCAAGCTAGCCTGGCTGAAGAAGGGTGATGCCCTGAAACCGGTCCCAGGATGATTGTTTCCGGTCCAGGGAGGACCTGGCTTGGCAGTTCGGGCTGGACTGTTCCCACAAGGAACAGGGTCAAGACTGATTTGCATATGGCTGGGTCCAAACTGGGGTGGTGTGGTGAGCAAAAGAATGATGGATTTAACCCAGATCCTTGTGACTGGGGGTGAATGTTTGCATTGTCCAGCATTCCGTCCATCAATTGTTTCTTTTCCATTTGTCGCCCTAAGTGGGAAGGGTATGCCCAGACGTGGGTCCCTTGCTCCCTACACCACTGGATTCAAGCTAGCCTGGCTGAAGAAGGGTGATGCCCTGAAACCGGTCCCAGGATGCTTGTTTCCGGTCCAGGGAGGACCTGGCTTGGCAGTTCGGGCTGGACTGTTCCCACAAGGAACAGGGTCAAGACTGATTTGCATATGGCTGGGTCCAAACTGGGGTGGTGTGGTGAGCAAAAGAATGATGGATTTAACCCAGATCCTTGTGACTGGGGGTGAATGTTTGCATTGTCCAGCATTCCGTCCATCAATTGTTTCTTTTGAATTTGTCGCCCTAAGTGGGAAGGGTATGCCCAGACGTGGGTCCCTTGCTCCCTACACCACTGGATTCAAGCTAGCCTGGCTGAAGAAGGGTGATGCCCTGAAACCGGTCCCAGGATGCTTATTTCCGGTCCAGGGAGGACCTGGCTTGGCAGTTCGGGCTGGACTGTTCCCACAAGGAACAGGGTCAAGACTGATTTGCATATGGCTGGGTCCAAACTGGGGTGGTGTGGTGAGCAAAAGAATGATGGATTTAACCCAGATTCTTGTGACTGGGGGTGAATGTTTGCATTGTCCAGCATTCTGTCCATCAATTGTTTCTTTTGCATTTGTCGCCCTAAGTGGGAAGGGTATGCCCAGACGTGGGTCCCTTGCTCCCTACACCACTGGATTCAAGCTAGCCTGGCTGAAGAAGGGTGATGCCCTGAAACCGGTCCCAGGATGCTTGTTTCCGGTCCAGGGAGGACCTGGCTTGGCAGTTCGGGCTGGACTGTTCCCACAAGGAACAGGGTCAAGACTGATTTGCATATGGCTGGGTCCGAACTGGGGTGGTGTGGTGAGCAAAAGAATGATGGATTTAACCCAGATCCTTGTGACTGGGGGTGAATGTTTGCATTGTCCAGCATTCCGTCCATCAATTGTTTCTTTTGCATTTGTCGCCCTAAGTGGGAAGGGTATGCCCAGACGTGGGTCCCTTGCTCCCTACACCACTGGATTCAAGCTAGCCTGGCTGAAGAAGGGTGATGCCCTGGAAACCGGTCCCAGGATGCTTGTTTCCGGTCCAGGGAGGACCTGGCTTGGCAGTTCGGGCTGGACTGTTCCCACAAGGAACAGGGTCAAGACTGATTTGCATATGGCTGGGTCCAAACTGGGGTGGTGTGGTGAGCAAAAGAATGATGGATTTAACCCAGATCCTTGAGACTGGGGGTGAATGTTTGCATTGTCCAGCATTCCGTCCATCAATTGTTTCTTTTGCATTTGTCGCCCTAAGTGGGAAGGGTATGCCCAGACGTGGGTCCCTTGCTCCCTACACCACTGGATTCAAGCTAGCCTGGCTGAAGAAGGGTGATGCCCTGAAACCGGTCCCAGGATGCTTGTTTCCGGTCCAGGGAGGACCTGGCTTGGCAGTTCGGGCTGGACTGTTCCCACAAGGAACAGGGTCAAGACTGATTTGCATATGGCTGGGTCCAAACTGGGGTGGGGTGGTGTGGTGAGCAAAAGAATGATGGATTTAACCCAGATCCTTGTGACTGGGGGTGAATGTTTGCATTGTCCAGCATTCCGTCCATCAATTGTTTCTTTTGAATTTGTCGCCCTAAGTGGGAAGGGTATGCCCAGACGTGGGTCCCTTGCTCCCTACACCACTGGATTCAAGCTAGCCTGGCTGAAGAAGGGTGATGCCCTGAAACCGGTCCCAGGATGCTTATTTCCGGTCCAGGGAGGACCTGGCTTGGCAGTTCGGGCTGGACTGTTCCCACAAGGAACAGGGTCAAGACTGATTTGCATATGGCTGGGTCCAAACTGGGGTGGTGTGGTGAGCAAAAGAATGATGGATTTAACCCAGATTCTTGTGACTGGGGGTGAATGTTTGCATTGTCCAGCATTCTGTCCATCAATTGTTTCTTTTGCATTTGTCGCCCTAAGTGGGAAGGGTATGCCCAGACGTGGGTCCCTTGCTCCCTACACCACTGGATTTAAGCTAGCCTGGCTGAAGAAGGGTGATGCCCTGAAACCGGTCCCAGGATGCTTGTTTCCGGTCCAGGGAGGACCTGGCTTGGCAGTTCGGGCTGGACTGTTCCCACAAGGAACAGGGTCAAGACTGATTTGCATATGGCTGGGTCCAAACTGGGGTGGTGTGGTGAGCAAAAGAATGATGGATTTAACCCAGATCCTTGTGACTGGGGGTGAATGTTTGCATTGTCCAGCATTCCGTCCATCAATTGTTTCTTTTGCATTTGTCGACCTAAGTGGGAAGGGTATGCCCAGAAGTGGGTCCCTTGCTCCCTACACCACTGGATTCAAGCTAGCCTGGCTGAAGAAGGGTGATGCCCTGAAACCGGTCCCAGGGTGCTTGTTTCCGGTCCAGGGAGGACCTGGCTTGGCAGTTCGGGCTGGACTGTTCCCACAAGGAACAGGGTCAAGACTGATTTGCATATGGCTGGGTCCAAACTGGGGTGGTGTGGTGAGCAAAAGAATGATGGATTTAACCCAGATCCTTGTGACTGGGGGTGAATGTTTGCATTGTCCAGCATTCCGTCCATCAATTGTTTCTTTTGCATTTGTCGCCCTAAGTGGGAAGGGTATGCCCAGACGTGGGTCCCTTGCTCCCTACACCACTGGATTCAAGCTAGCCTGGCTGAAGAAGGGTGATGCCCTAAAATCGGTCCCAGGATGCTTGTTTCCGGTCCAGGGAGGACCTGGCTTGGCAGTTCGGGCTGGACTGTTCCCACAAGGAACAGGGTCAAGACTGATTTGCATATGGCTGGGTCCAAACTGGGGTGGTGTGGTGAGCAAAAGAATGATGGATTTAACCCAGATCCTTGTGGCTGGGGGTGAATGTTTGCATTGTCCAGCATTCCGTCCATCAATTGTTTCTTTTGCATTTGTCGCCCTAAGTGGGAAGGGTATGCCCAGACGTGGGTCCCTTGCTCCCTACACCACTGGATTCAAGCTAGCCTGGCTGAAGAAGGGTGATGCCCTGAAACCGGTCCCAGGATGCTTGTTTCCGGTCCAGGGAGGACCTGGCTTGGCAGTTCGGGCTGGACTGTTCCCACAAGGAACAGGGTCAAGACTGATTTGCATATGGCTGGGTCCAAACTGGGGTGGTGTGGTGAGCAAAAGAATGATGGATTTAACCCAGATCCTTGTGACTGGGGGTGAATGTTTGCATTGTCCAGCATTCCGTCCATCAATTGTTTCTTTTGCATTTGTCGCCCTAAGTGGGAAGGGTATGCCCAGACGTGGGTCCCTTGCTCCCTACACCACTGGATTCAAGCTAGCCTGGCTGAAGAAGGGTGATGCCCTGAAACCGGTCCCAGGATGCTTGTTTCCGGTCCAGGGAGGACCTGGCTTGGCAGTTCGGGCTGGACTGTTCCCTCAAGGAACAGGGTCAAGACTGATTTGCATATGGCTGGGTCCAAACTGGGGTGGTGTGGTGAGCAAATGAATGATGGATTTAACCCAGATCCTTGTGACTGGGGGTGAATGTTTGCATTGTCCAGCATTCCGTCCATCAATTGTTTCTTTTGCATTTGTCGCCCTAAGTGGGAAGGGTTTGCCCAGACGTGGGTCCCTTGTTCCCTACACCACTGGATTCAAGCTAGCCTGGCTGAAGAAGGGTGATGCCCTGAAACCGGTCCCAGGATGCTTGTTTCCGTTCCAGGGAGGACCTGGCTTGGCAGTTCGGGCTGGACTGTTCCCACAAGGAACAGGGTCAAGACTGATTTGCATATGGCTGGGTCCAAACTGGGGTGGTGTGGTGAGCAAAAGAATGATGGATTTAACCCAGATCCTTGTGACTGGGGGTGAATGTTTGCATTGTCCAGCATTCCGTCCATCAATTGTTTCTTTTGCATTTGTCGCCCTAAGTGGGAAGGGTATGCCCAGACGTGGGTCCCTTGCTCCCTACACCACTGGATTCAAGCTAGCCTGGCTGAAAAAGGGTGATGCCCTGAAACCGGTCCCAGGATGCTTGTTTCCGGTCCAGGGAGGACCTGGCTTGGCAGTTCGGGCTGGACTGTTCCCACAAGGAACAGGGTCAAGACTGATTTGCATATGGCTGGGTCCAAACTGGGGTGGCGTGGTGAGCAAAAGAATGATGGATTTAACCCAGATCCTTGTGACTGGGGGTGAATGTTTGCATTGTCCAGCATTCCGTCCATCAATTGTTTCTTTTGCATTTGTCGCCCTAAGTGGGACGGGTATGCCCAGACGTGGGTCCCGTGCTCCCTACACCACTGTATTCAAGCTAGCCTGGCTGAAGAAGGGTGATGCCCTGAAACCGGTCCCAGGATGCTTGTTTCCGGTCCAGGGAGGACCTGGCTTGGCAGTTCGGGCTGGACTGTTCCCACAAGGAACAGGGTCAAGACTGATTTGCATATGGCTGGGTCCAAACTGGGGTGGTGTGGTGAGCAAAAGAATGATGGATTTAACCCAGATCCTTGTGACTGGGGGTGAATGTTTACATTGTCCAGCATTCCGTCCATCAATTGTTTCTTTTGCATTTGTCGCCCTAAGTGGGAAGGGTATGCCCAGACGTGGGTCCCTTGCTCCCTACACCACTGGATTCAAGCTAGCCTGGCTTAAGAAGGGTGATGCCCTGAAACCGGTCCCAGGATGCTTGTTTCTGGTCCAGGGAGGACCTGGCTTGGCAGTTCGGGCTGGACTGTTCCCACAAGGAACAGGGTCAAGACTGATTTGCATATAGCTGGGTCCAAACTGGGGTAGTGTGGTGAGCAAAAGAATGATGGATTTAACCCAGATCCTTGTGACTGGGGGTGAATGTTTGCATTGTCCAGCATTCCGTCCATCAATTGTTTCTTTTGCATTTGTCGCCCTAAGTGGGAAGGGTATGCCCAGACGTGGGTCCCTTGCTCCCTACACCACTGGATTCAAGCTAGCCTGGCTGAAGAAGGGTGATGCCCTGAAACCGGTCCCAGGATGCTTGTTTCCGGTCCAGGGAGGACCTGGCTTGGCAGTTCGGGCTGGACTGTTCCCACAAGGAACAGGGTCAAGACTGATTTGCATATGGCTGGGTCCAAACTGGGGTGGCGTGGTGAGCAAAAGAATGATGGATTTAACCCAGATCCTTGTGACTGGGGGTGAATGTTTGCATTGTCCAGCATTCCGTCCATCAATTGTTTCTTTGCATTTGTCGCCCTAAGTGGGAAGGGTATGCCCAGACGTGGGTCCCTTGCTCCCTACACCACTGGATTCAAGCTAGCCTGGCTGAAGAAGGGTGATGCCCTGAAACCGGTCCCAGGATGCTTGTTTCCGGTCCAGGGAGGACCTGGCTTGGCAGTTCGGGCTGGACTGTTCCCACAAGGAACAGGGTCAAGACTGATTTGCATATGGCTGGGTCCAAACTGGGGTGGTGTGGTGAGCAAAAGAATGATGGATTTAACCCAGATCCTTGTGACTGGGGGTGAATGTTTGCATTGTCCAGCATTCCGTCCATCAATTGTTTCTTTTGCATTTGTCGCCCTAAGTGGGAAGGGTATGCCCAGACGTGGGTCCCTTGCTCCCTACACCACTGGATTCAAGCTAGCCTGGCTGAAGAAGGGTGATGCCCTGAAACCGGTCCCAGGATGCTTGTTTCCGGTCCAGGGAGGACCTGGCTTGGCAGTTCGGGCTGGACTGTTCCACCAAGGAACAGGGTCAAGACTGATTTGCATATGGCTGGGTCCAAACTGGGGTGGTGTGGTGAGCAAATGAATGATGGATTTAACCCAGATCCTTGTGACTGGGGGTGAATGTTTGCATTGTCCAGCATTCCGTCCATCAATTGTTTCTTTTGCATTTGTCGCCCTAAGTGGGAAGGGTATGCCCAGACGTGGGTCCCTTGTTCCCTACACCACTGGATTCAAGCTAGCCTGGCTGAAGAAGGGTGATGCCCTGAAACCGGTCCCAGGATGCTTGTTTCCGTTCCAGGGAGGACCTGGCTTGGCAGTTCGGGCTGGACTGTTCCCACAAGGAACAGGGTCAAGACTGATTTGCATATGGCTGGGTCCAAACTGGGGTGGTGTGGTGAGCAAAAGAATGATGGATTTAACCCAGATCCTTGTGACTGGGGGTGAATGTTTGCATTGTCCAGCATTCCGTCCATCAATTGTTTCTTTTGCATTTGTCGCCCTAAGTGGGAAGGGTATGCCCAGACATGGGTCCCTTGCTCCCTACACCACTGGATTCAAGCTAGCCTGGCTGAAGAAGGGTGATGCCCTGAAACCGGTCCCAGGATGCTTGTTTCCGGTCCAGGGAGGACCTGGCTTGGCAGTTCGGGCTGGACTGTTCCCACAAGGAACAGGGTCAAGACTGATTTGCATATGGCTGGGTCCAAACTGGGGTGGCGTGGTGAGCAAAAGAATGATGGATTTAACCCAGATCCTTGTGACTGGGGGTGAATGTTTGCATTGTCCAGCATTCCGTCCATCAATTGTTTCTTTTGCATTTGTCGCCCTAAGTGGGACGGGTATGCCCAGACGTGAGTCCCGTGCTCCCTACACCACTGTATTCAAGCTAGCCTGGCTGAAGAAGGGTGATGCCCTGAAACCGGTCCCAGGATGCTTGTTTCTGGTCCAGGGAGGACCTGGCTTGGCAGTTCGGGCTGGACTGTTCCCACAAGGAACAGGGTCAAGACTGATTTGCATATGGTTGGGTCCAAACTGGGGTGGTGTGGTGAGCAAAAGAATGATGGATTTAACCCAGATCCTTGTGACTGGGGGTGAATGTTTACATTGTCCAGCATTCCGTCCATCAATTGTTTCTTTTGCATTTGTCGCCCTAAGTGGGAAGGGTATGCCCAGACGTGGGTCCCTTGCTCCCTACACCACTGGATTCAAGCTAGCCTGGCTTAAGAAGGGTGATACCCTGAAACCGGTCCCAGGATGCTTGTTTCTGGTCCAGGGAGGACCTGGCTTGGCAGTTCGGGCTGGACTGTTCCCAAAAGGAACAGGGTCAAGACTGATTTGCATATAGCTGGGTCCAAACTGGGGTGGTGTGGTGAGCAAAAGAATGATGGATTTAACCCAGATCCTTGTGACTGGGGGTGAATGTTTGCATTGTCCAGCATTCCGTCCATCAATTGTTTCTTTTGCATTTGTCGCCCTAAGTGGGAAGGGTATGCCCAGACGTGGGTCCCTTGCTCCCTACACCACTGGATTCAAGCTAGCCTGGCTGAAGAAGGGTGATGCCCTGAAACCGGTCCCAGGATGCTTGTTTCCGGTCCAGGGAGGACCTGGCTTGGCAGTTCGGGCTGGACTGTTCCCACAAGGAACAGGGTCAAGACTGATTTGCATATGGCTGGGTCCAAACTGGGGTGGTGTGGTGAGCAAAAGAATGATGGATTTAACCCAGATCCTTGTAACTGGGGGTGAATGTTTGCATTGTCCAGCATTCCGTCCATCAATTGTTTCTTTTGCATTTGTCGCCCTAAGTGGGAAGGGTATGCCCAGACGTGGGTCCCTTGCTCCCTACACCACTGGATTCAAGCTAGCCTGGCTGAAGAAGGGTGATGCCCTGAAACCGGTCCCAGGATGCTTGTTTCCGGTCCAGGGAGGACCTGGCTTGGCAGTTCGGGCTGGACTGTTCCCACAAGGAACAGGGTCAAGACTGATTTGCATATGGCTGGGTCCAAACTGGGGTGGTGTGGTGAGCAAAAGAATGATGGATTTAACCCAGATCCTTGTAACTGGGGGTGAATGTTTGCATTGTCCAGCATTCCGTCCATCAATTGTTTCTTTTGCATTTGTCGCCCTAAGTGGGAAGGGTATGCCCAGACGTGGGTCCCTTGCTCCCTACACCACTGGATTCAAGCTAGCCTGGCTGAAGAAGGGTGATGCCCTGAAACCGGTCCCAGGGTGCTTGTTTCCGGTCCAGGGAGGACCTGGCTTGGCAGTTCGGGCTGGACTGTTCCCACAAGGAACAGGGTCAAGACTGATTTGCATATGGCTGGGTCCAAACTGGGGTGGTGTGGTGAGCAAAAGAATGATGGATTTAACCCAGATCCTTGTGACTGGGGGTGAATGTTTGCATTGTCCAGCATTCCGTCCATCAATTGTTTCTTTTGCATTTGTCGACCTAAGTGGGAAGGGTATGCCCAGAAGTGGGTCCCTTGCTCCCTACACCACTGGATTCAAGCTAGCCTGGCTGAAGAAGGGTGATGCCCTGAAACCGGTCCCAGGGTGCTTGTTTCCGGTCCAGGGAGGACCTGGCTTGGCAGTTCGGGCTGGACTGTTCCCACAAGGAACAGGGTCAAGACTGATTTGCATATGGCTGGGTCCAAACTGGGGTGGTGTGGTGAGCAAAAGAATGATGGATTTAACCCAGATCCTTGTGACTGGGGGTGAATGTTTGCATTGTCCAGCATTCCGTCCATCAATTGTTTCTTTTGCATTTGTCGCCCTAAGTGGGAAGGGTATGCCCAGACGTGGGTCCCTTGCTCCCTACACCACTGGATTCAAGCTAGCCTGGCTGAAGAAGGGTGATGCCCTAAAATCGGTCCCAGGATGCTTGTTTCCGGTCCAGGGAGGACCTGGCTTGGCAGTTCGGGCTGGACTGTTCCCACAAGGAACAGGGTCAAGACTGATTTGCATATGGCTGGGTCCAAACTGGGGTGGTGTGGTGAGCAAAAGAATGATGGATTTAACCCAGATCCTTGTGGCTGGGGGTGAATGTTTGCATTGTCCAGCATTCCGTCCATCAATTGTTTCTTTTGCATTTGTCGCCCTAAGTGGGAAGGGTATGCCCAGACGTGGGTCCCTTGCTCCCTACACCACTGGATTCAAGCTAGCCTGGCTGAAGAAGGGTGATGCCCTGAAACCGGTCCCAGGATGCTTGTTTCCGGTCCAGGGAGGACCTGGCTTGGCAGTTCGGGCTGGACTGTTCCCACAAGGAACAGGGTCAAGACTGATTTGCATATGGCTGGGTCCAAACTGGGGTGGTGTGGTGAGCAAAAGAATGATGGATTTAACCCAGATCCTTGTGACTGGGGGTGAATGTTTGCATTGTCCAGCATTCCGTCCATCAATTGTTTCTTTTGCATTTGTCGCCCTAAGTGGGAAGGGTATGCCCAGACGTGGGTCCCTTGCTCCCTACACCACTGGATTCAAGCTAGCCTGGCTGAAGAAGGGTGATGCCCTGAAACCGGTCCCAGGATGCTTGTTTCCGGTCCAGGGAGGACCTGGCTTGGCAGTTCGGGCTGGACTGTTCCCTCAAGGAACAGGGTCAAGACTGATTTGCATATGGCTGGGTCCAAACTGGGGTGGTGTGGTGAGCAAATGAATGATGGATTTAACCCAGATCCTTGTGACTGGGGGTGAATGTTTGCATTGTCCAGCATTCCGTCCATCAATTGTTTCTTTTGCATTTGTCGCCCTAAGTGGGAAGGGTTTGCCCAGACGTGGGTCCCTTGTTCCCTACACCACTGGATTCAAGCTAGCCTGGCTGAAGAAGGGTGATGCCCTGAAACCGGTCCCAGGATGCTTGTTTCCGTTCCAGGGAGGACCTGGCTTGGCAGTTCGGGCTGGACTGTTCCCACAAGGAACAGGGTCAAGACTGATTTGCATATGGCTGGGTCCAAACTGGGGTGGTGTGGTGAGCAAAAGAATGATGGATTTAACCCAGATCCTTGTGACTGGGGGTGAATGTTTGCATTGTCCAGCATTCCGTCCATCAATTGTTTCTTTTGCATTTGTCGCCCTAAGTGGGAAGGGTATGCCCAGACGTGGGTCCCTTGCTCCCTACACCACTGGATTCAAGCTAGCCTGGCTGAAAAGGGTGATGCCCTGAAACCGGTCCCAGGATGCTTGTTTCCGGTCCAGGGAGGACCTGGCTTGGCAGTTCGGGCTGGACTGTTCCCACAAGGAACAGGGTCAAGACTGATTTGCATATGGCTGGGTCCAAACTGGGGTGGCGTGGTGAGCAAAAGAATGATGGATTTAACCCAGATCCTTGTGACTGGGGGTGAATGTTTGCATTGTCCAGCATTCCGTCCATCAATTGTTTCTTTTGCATTTGTCGCCCTAAGTGGGACGGGTATGCCCAGACGTGGGTCCCGTGCTCCCTACACCACTGTATTCAAGCTAGCCTGGCTGAAGAAGGGTGATGCCCTGAAACCGGTCCCAGGATGCTTGTTTCCGGTCCAGGGAGGACCTGGCTTGGCAGTTCGGGCTGGACTGTTCCCACAAGGAACAGGGTCAAGACTGATTTGCATATGGCTGGGTCCAAACTGGGGTGGTGTGGTGAGCAAAAGAATGATGGATTTAACCCAGATCCTTGTGACTGGGGGTGAATGTTTACATTGTCCAGCATTCCGTCCATCAATTGTTTCTTTTGCATTTGTCGCCCTAAGTGGGAAGGGTATGCCCAGACGTGGGTCCCTTGCTCCCTACACCACTGGATTCAAGCTAGCCTGGCTTAAGAAGGGTGATGCCCTGAAACCGGTCCCAGGATGCTTGTTTCTGGTCCAGGGAGGACCTGGCTTGGCAGTTCGGGCTGGACTGTTCCCACAAGGAACAGGGTCAAGACTGATTTGCATATAGCTGGGTCCAAACTGGGGTAGTGTGGTGAGCAAAAGAATGATGGATTTAACCCAGATCCTTGTGACTGGGGGTGAATGTTTGCATTGTCCAGCATTCCGTCCATCAATTGTTTCTTTTGCATTTGTCGCCCTAAGTGGGAAGGGTATGCCCAGACGTGGGTCCCTTGCTCCCTACACCACTGGATTCAAGCTAGCCTGGCTGAAGAAGGGTGATGCCCTGAAACCGGTCCCAGGATGCTTGTTTCCGGTCCAGGGAGGACCTGGCTTGGCAGTTCGGGCTGGACTGTTCCCACAAGGAACAGGGTCAAGACTGATTTGCATATGGCTGGGTCCAAACTGGGGTGGCGTGGTGAGCAAAAGAATGATGGATTTAACCCAGATCCTTGTGACTGGGGGTGAATGTTTGCATTGTCCAGCATTCCGTCCATCAATTGTTTCTTTTGCATTTGTCGCCCTAAGTGGGAAGGGTATGCCCAGACGTGGGTCCCTTGCTCCCTACACCACTGGATTCAAGCTAGCCTGGCTGAAGAAGGGTGATGCCCTGAAACCGGTCCCAGGATGCTTGTTTCCGGTCCAGGGAGGACCTGGCTTGGCAGTTCGGGCTGGACTGTTCCCACAAGGAACAGGGTCAAGACTGATTTGCATATGGCTGGGTCCAAACTGGGGTGGTGTGGTGAGCAAAAGAATGATGGATTTAACCCAGATCCTTGTGACTGGGGGTGAATGTTTGCATTGTCCAGCATTCCGTCCATCAATTGTTTCTTTTGCATTTGTCGCCCTAAGTGGGAAGGGTATGCCCAGACGTGGGTCCCTTGCTCCCTACACCACTGGATTCAAGCTAGCCTGGCTGAAGAAGGGTGATGCCCTGAAACCGGTCCCAGGATGCTTGTTTCCGGTCCAGGGAGGACCTGGCTTGGCAGTTCGGGCTGGACTGTTCCACCAAGGAACAGGGTCAAGACTGATTTGCATATGGCTGGGTCCAAACTGGGGTGGTGTGGTGAGCAAATGAATGATGGATTTAACCCAGATCCTTGTGACTGGGGGTGAATGTTTGCATTGTCCAGCATTCCGTCCATCAATTGTTTCTTTTGCATTTGTCGCCCTAAGTGGGAAGGGTATGCCCAGACGTGGGTCCCTTGTTCCCTACACCACTGGATTCAAGCTAGCCTGGCTGAAGAAGGGTGATGCCCTGAAACCGGTCCCAGGATGCTTGTTTCCGTTCCAGGGAGGACCTGGCTTGGCAGTTCGGGCTGGACTGTTCCCACAAGGAACAGGGTCAAGACTGATTTGCATATGGCTGGGTCCAAACTGGGGTGGTGTGGTGAGCAAAAGAATGATGGATTTAACCCAGATCCTTGTGACTGGGGGTGAATGTTTGCATTGTCCAGCATTCCGTCCATCAATTGTTTCTTTTGCATTTGTCGCCCTAAGTGGGAAGGGTATGCCCAGACATGGGTCCCTTGCTCCCTACACCACTGGATTCAAGCTAGCCTGGCTGAAGAAGGGTGATGCCCTGAAACCGGTCCCAGGATGCTTGTTTCCGGTCCAGGGAGGACCTGGCTTGGCAGTTCGGGCTGGACTGTTCCCACAAGGAACAGGGTCAAGACTGATTTGCATATGGCTGGGTCCAAACTGGGGTGGCGTGGTGAGCAAAAGAATGATGGATTTAACCCAGATCCTTGTGACTGGGGGTGAATGTTTGCATTGTCCAGCATTCCGTCCATCAATTGTTTCTTTTGCATTTGTCGCCCTAAGTGGGACGGGTATGCCCAGACGTGAGTCCCGTGCTCCCTACACCACTGTATTCAAGCTAGCCTGGCTGAAGAAGGGTGATGCCCTGAAACCGGTCCCAGGATGCTTGTTTCTGGTCCAGGGAGGACCTGGCTTGGCAGTTCGGGCTGGACTGTTCCCACAAGGAACAGGGTCAAGACTGATTTGCATATGGTTGGGTCCAAACTGGGGTGGTGTGGTGAGCAAAAGAATGATGGATTTAACCCAGATCCTTGTGACTGGGGGTGAATGTTTACATTGTCCAGCATTCCGTCCATCAATTGTTTCTTTTGCATTTGTCGCCCTAAGTGGGAAGGGTATGCCCAGACGTGGGTCCCTTGCTCCCTACACCACTGGATTCAAGCTAGCCTGGCTTAAGAAGGGTGATACCCTGAAACCGGTCCCAGGATGCTTGTTTCTGGTCCAGGGAGGACCTGGCTTGGCAGTTCGGGCTGGACTGTTCCCAAAAGGAACAGGGTCAAGACTGATTTGCATATAGCTGGGTCCAAACTGGGGTGGTGTGGTGAGCAAAAGAATGATGGATTTAACCCAGATCCTTGTGACTGGGGGTGAATGTTTGCATTGTCCAGCATTCCGTCCATCAATTGTTTCTTTTGCATTTGTCGCCCTAAGTGGGAAGGGTATGCCCAGACGTGGGTCCCTTGCTCCCTACACCACTGGATTCAAGCTAGCCTGGCTGAAGAAGGGTGATGCCCTGAAACCGGTCCCAGGATGCTTGTTTCCGGTCCAGGGAGGACCTGGCTTGGCAGTTCGGGCTGGACTGTTCCCACAAGGAACAGGGTCAAGACTGATTTGCATATGGCTGGGTCCAAACTGGGGTGGTGTGGTGAGCAAAAGAATGATGGATTTAACCCAGATCCTTGTAACTGGGGGTGAATGTTTGCATTGTCCAGCATTCCGTCCATCAATTGTTTCTTTTGCATTTGTCGCCCTAAGTGGGAAGGGTATGCCCAGACGTGGGTCCCTTGCTCCCTACACCACTGGATTCAAGCTAGCCTGGCTGAAGAAGGGTGATGCCCTGAAACCGGTCCCAGGATGCTTGTTTCCGGTCCAGGGAGGACCTGGCTTGGCAGTTCGGGCTGGACTGTTCCCACAAGGAACAGGGTCAAGACTGATTTGCATATGGCTGGGTCCAAACTGGGGTGGTGTGGTGAGCAAAAGAATGATGGATTTAACCCAGATCCTTGTGACTGGGGGTGAATGTTTGCATTGTCCAGCATTCCGTCCATCAATTGTTTCTTTTGAATTTGTCGCCCTAAGTGGGAAGGGTATGCCCAGACGTGGGTCCCTTGCTCCCTACACCACTGGATTCAAGCTAGCCTGGCTGAAGAAGGGTGATGCCCTGAAACCGGTCCCAGGATGCTTGTTTCCGGTCCAGGGAGGACCTGGCTTGGCAGTTCGGGCTGGACTGTTCCCACAAGGAACAGGGTCAAGACTGATTTGCATATGGCTGGGTCCAAACTGGGGTGGTGTGGTGAGCAAAAGAATGATGGATTTAACCCAGATTCTTGTGACTGGGGGTGAATGTTTGCATTGTCCAGCATTCCGTCCATCAATTGTTTCTTTTGCATTTGTCGCCCTAAGTGGGAAGGGTATGCCCAGACGTGGGTCCCTTGCTCCCTACACCACTGGATTCAAGCTAGCCTGGCTGAAGAAGGGTGATGCCCTGAAACCGGTCCCAGGATGCTTGTTTCCGGTCCAGGGAGGACCTGGCTTGGCAGTTCGGGCTGGACTGTTCCCACAAGGAACAGGGTCAAGACTGATTTGCATATGGCTGGGTCCAAACTGGGGTGGTGTGGTGAGCAAAAGAATGATGGATTTAACCCAGATCCTTGTGACTGGGGGTGAATGTTTGCATTGTCCAGCATTCCGTCCATCAATTGTTTCTTTTGCATTTGTCGCCCTAAGTGGGAAGGGTATGCCCAGACGTGGGTCCCTTGCTCCCTACACCACTGGATTCAAGCTAGCCTGGCTGAAGAAGGGTGATGCCCTGAAACCGGTCCCAGGATGCTTGTTTCCGGTCCAGGGAGGACCTGGCTTGGCAGTTCGGGCTGGACTGTTCCCACAAGGAACAGGCTCAAGACTGATTTGCATATGGCTGGGTCCAAACTGGGGTGGTGTGGTGAGCAAAAGAATGATGGATTTAACCCAGATCCTTGTGACTGGGGGTGAATGTTTGCATTGTCCAGCATTCCGTCCATCAATTGTTTCTTTTGAATTTGTCACCCTAAGTGGGAAGGGTATGCCCAGACGTGGGTCCCTTGCTCCTACACCACTGGATTCAAGCTAGCCTGGCTGAAGAAGGGTGATGCCCTGAAACCGGTCCCAGGATGCTTGTTTCCGGTCCAGGGAGGACCTGGCTTGGCAGTTCGGGCTGGACTGTTCCCACAAGGAACAGGGTCAAGACTGATTTGCATATGGCTGGGTCCAAACTGGGGTGGTGTGGTGAGCAAAAGAATGATGGATTTAACCCAGATTCTTGTGACTGGGGGTGAATGTTTGCATTGTCCAGCATTCTGTCCATCAATTGTTTCTTTTGCATTTGTCACCCTAAGTGGGAAGGGTATGCCCAGACGTGGGTCCCTTGCTCCCTACACCACTGGATTCAAGCTAGCCTGGCTGAAGAAGGGTGATGCCCTGAAACCGGTCCCAGGATGCTTGTTTCCGGTCCAGGGAGGACCTGGCTTGGCAGTTCGGGCTGGACTGTTCCCACAAGGAACAGGGTCAAGACTGATTTGCATATGGCTGGGTCCAAACTGGGGTGGTGTGGTGAGCAAAAGAATGATGGATTTAACCCAGATCCTTGTGACTGGGGGTGAATGTTTGCATTGTCCAGCATTCCGTCCATCAATTGTTTCTTTTGCATTTGTCGCCCCTAAGTGGGAAGGGTATGCCCAGACGTGGGTCCCTTGCTCCCTACACCACTGGATTCAAGCTAGCCTGGCTGAAGAAGGGTGATGCCCTGAAACCGGTCCCAGGATGCTTGTTTCCGGTCCAGGGAGGACCTGGCTTGGCAGTTCGGGCTGGACTGTTCCCACAAGGAACAGGGTCAAGACTGATTTGCATATGGCTGGGTCCAAACTGGGGTGGTGTGGTGAGCAAAAGAATGAGGTATTTAACCCAGATCCTTGTGACTGGGGGTGAATGTTTGCATTGTCCAGCATTCCGTCCATCAATTGTTTCTTTTGCATTTGTCGCCCTAAGTGGGAAGGGTATGCCCAGACGTGGGTCCCTTGCTCCCTACACCACTGGATTCAAGCTAGCCTGGCTGAAGAAGGGTGATGCCCTGAAACCGGTCCCAGGATGCTTGTTTCCGGTCCAGGGAGGACCTGGCTTGGCAGTTCGGGCTGGACTGTTCCCACAAGGAACAGGGTCAAGACTGATTTGCATATGGCTGGGTCCAAACTGGGGTGGTGTGGTGAGCAAATGAATGATGGATTTAACCCAGATCCTTGTGACTGGGGGTGAATGTTTGCATTGTCCAGCATTCCGTCCATCAATTGTTTCTTTTGCATTTGTCGCCCTAAGTGGGAAGGGTATGCCCAGACGTGGGTCCCTTGCTCCCTACACCACTGGATTCAAGCTAGCCTGGCTGAAGAAGGGTGATGCCCTGAAACCGGTCCCAGGATGCTTGTTTCCGTTCCAGGGAGGACCTGGCTTGGCAGTTCGGGCTGGACTGTTCCCACAAGGAACAGGGTCAAGACTGATTTGCATATGGCTGGGTCCAAACTGGGGTGGTGTGGTGAGCAAAAGAATGATGGATTTAACCCAGATCCTTGTGACTGGGGGTGAATGTTTGCATTGTCCAGCATTCCGTCCATCAATTGTTTCTTTTGCATTTGTCGCCCTAAGTGGGAAGGGTATGCCCAGACATGGGTCCCTTGCTCCCTACACCACTGGATTCAAGCTAGCCTGGTTGAAGAAGGGTGATGCCCTGAAACCGGTCCCAGGATGCTTGTTTCCGGTCCAGGGAGGACCTGGCTTGGCAGTTCGGGCTGGACTGTTCCCACAAGGAACAGGGTCAAGACTGATTTGCATATGGCTGGGTCCAAACTGGGGTGGTGTGGTGAGCAAAAGAATGATGGATTTAACCCAGATCCTTGTGACTGGGGGTGAATGTTTACATTGTCCAGCATTCCGTCCATCAATTGTTTCTTTTGCATTTGTCGCCCTAAGTGGGAAGGGTATGCCCAGACGTGGGTCCCTTGCTCCCTACACCACTGGATTCAAGCTAGCCTGGCTGAAGAAGGGTGATGCCCTGAAACCGGTCCCAGGATGCTTGTTTCCGGTCCAGGGAGGACCTGGCTTGGCAGTTCGGGCTGGACTGTTCCCACAAGGAACAGGGTCAATACTGATTTGCATATGGCTGGGTCCAAACTGGGGTGGTGTGGTGAGCAAAAGAATGATGGATTTAACCCAGATCCTTGTGACTGGGGGTGAATGTTTGCATTGTCCAGCATTCCGTCCATCAATTGTTTCTTTTGCATTTGTCGCCCTAAGTGGGAAGGGTATGCCCAGACGTGGGTCCCTTGCTCCCTACACCACTGGATTCAAGCTAGCCTGGCTGAAGAAGGGTGATGCCCTGAAACCGGTCCCAGGATGCTTGTTTCCGGTCCAGGGAGGACCTGGCTTGGCAGTTCGGGCTGGACTGTTCCCACAAGGAACAGGGTCAAGACTGATTTGCATATGGCTGGGTCCAAACTGGGGTGGTGTGGTGAGCAAAAGAATGATGGATTTAACCCAGATCCTTGTGACTGGGGGTGAATGTTTGCATTGTCCAGCATTCCGTCCATCAATTGTTTCTTTTGCATTTGTCGCCCTAAGTGGGAAGGGTATGCCCAGACGTGGGTCCCTTGCTCCCTACACCACTGGATTCAAGCTAGCCTGGCTGAAGAAGGGTGATGCCCTGAAACCGGTCCCAGGATGCTTGTTTCCGGTCCAGGGAGGACCTGGCTTGGCAGTTCGGGCTGGACTGTTCCCACAAGGAACAGGGTCAAGACTGATTTGCATATGGCTGGGTCCAAACTGGGGTGGTGTGGTGAGCAAATGAATGATGGATTTAACCCAGATCCTTGTGACTGGGGGTGAATGTTTGCATTGTCCAGCATTCCGTCCATCAATTGTTTCTTTTGCATTTGTCGCCCTAAGTGGGAAGGGTATGCCCAGACGTGGGTCCCTTGCTCCCTACACCACTGGATTCAAGCTAGCCTGGCTGAAGAAGGGTGATGCCCTGAAACCGGTCCCAGGATGCTTGTTTCCGTTCCAGGGAGGACCTGGCTTGGCAGTTCGGGCTGGACTGTTCCCACAAGGAACAGGGTCAAGACTGATTTGCATATGGCTGGGTCCAAACTGGGGTGGTGTGGTGAGCAAAAGAATGATGGATTTAACCCAGATCCTTGTGACTGGGGGTGAATGTTTGCATTGTCCAGCATTCCGTCCATCAATTGTTTCTTTTGCATTTGTCGCCCTAAGTGGGAAGGGTATGCCCAGACATGGGTCCCTTGCTCCCTACACCACTGGATTCAAGCTAGCCTGGCTGAAGAAGGGTGATGCCCTGAAACCGGTCCCAGGATGCTTGTTTCCGGTCCAGGGAGGACCTGGCTTGGCAGTTCGGGCTGGACTGTTCCCACAAGGAACAGGGTCAAGACTGATTTGCATATGGCTGGGTCCAAACTCGGGTGGTGTGGTGAGCAAAAGAATGATGGATTTAACCCAGATCCTTGTGACTGGGGGTGAATGTTTACATTGTCCAGCATTCCGTCCATCAATTGTTTCTTTTGCATTTGTCGCCCTAAGTGGGAAGGGTATGCCCAGACGTGGGTCCCTTGCTCCCTACACCACTGGATTCAAGCTAGCCTGGCTTAAGAAGGGTGATGCCCTGAAACCGGTCCCAGGATGCTTGTTTCTGGTCCAGGGAGGACCTGGCTTGGCAGATCGGGCTGGACTGTTCCCACAAGGAACAGGGTCAAGACTGATTTGCATATAGCTGGGTCCAAACTGGGGTGGTGTGGTGAGCAAAAGAATGATGGATTTAACCCAGATCCTTGTGACTGGGGGTGAATGTTTGCATTGTCCAGCATTCCGTCCATCAATTGTTTCTTTTGCATTTGTCGCCCTAAGTGGGAAGGGTATGCCCAGACGTGGGTCCCTTGCTCCCTACACCACTGGATTCAAGCTAGCCTGGCTGAAGAAGGGTGATGCCCTGAAACCGGTCCCAGGATGCTTGTTTCCGGTCCAGGGAGGACCTGGCTTGGCAGTTCGGGCTGGACTGTTCCCACAAGGAACAGGGTCAAGACTGATTTGCATATGGCTGGGTCCAAACTGGGGTGGTGTGGTGAGCAAAAGAATGATGGATTTAACCCAGATCCTTGTGACTGGGGGTGAATGTTTGCATTGTCCAGCATTCCGTCCATCACTTGTTTCTTTTGCATTTGTCGCCCTAAGTGGGAAGGGTATGCCCAGACGTGGGTCCCTTGCTCCCTACACCACTGGATTCAAGCTAGCCTGGCTGAAGAAGGGTGATGCCCTGAAACCGGTCCCAGGATGCTTGTTTCCGGTCCAGGGAGGACCTGGCTTGGCAGTTCGGGCTGGACTGTTCCCACAAGGAACAGGGTCAATACTGATTTGCATATGGCTGGGTCCAAACTGGGGTGGTGTGGTGAGTAAAAGAATGATGGATTTAACCCAGATCCTTGTGACTGGGGGTGAATGTTTGCATTGTCCAGCATTGCGTCCATCAATTGTTTCTTTTGCATTTGTCGCCCTAAGTGGGAAGGGTATGCCCAGACGTGGGTCCCTTGCTCCCTACACCACTGGATTCAAGCTAGCCTGGCTGAAGAAGGGTGATGCCCTGAAACCGGTCCCAGGATGCTTGTTTCCGGTCCAGGGAGGACCTTGCTTGGCAGTTCGGGCTGGACTGTTCCCACAAGGAACAGGGTCAAGACTGATTTGCATATGGCTGGGTCCAAACTGGGGTGGTGTGGTGAGCAAAAGAATGATGGATTTAACCCAGATCCTTGTGACTGGGGGTGAATGTTTGCATTGTCCAGCATTCCGTCCATCAATTGTTTCTTTTGCATTTGTCGCCCTAAGTGGGAAGGGTATGCCCAGACGTGAGTCCCTTGCTCCCTACACCACTGGATTCAAGCTAGCCTGGCTGAAGAAGGGTGATGCCCTGAAACCGGTCCCAGGATGCTTGTTTCAGGTCCAGGGAGGACCTGGCTTGGCAGTTCGGGCTGGACTGTTCCCACAAGGAACAGGGTCAAGACTGATTTGCATATGGCTGGGTCCAAACTGGGGTGGTGTGGTGAGCAAAAGAATGATGGATTTAACCTAGATCCTTGTGATTGGGGGTGAATGTTTGCATTGTCCAGCATTCCGTCCATCAATTGTTTCTTTTGCATTTGTCGCCCTAAGTTGGAAGGGTATGCCCAGACGTGGGTCCCTTGCTCCCTACACCACTGGATTCAAGCTAGCCTGGCTGAAGAAGGGTGATGCCCTGAAACCGGTCCCAGGATGCTTGTTTCCGGTCCAGGGAGGACCTGGCTTGGCAGTTCGGGCTGGACTGTTCCCACAAGGAACAGGGTCAAGACTGATTTGCGTATGGCTGGGTCCAAACTGGGGTGGTGTGGTGAGCAAAAGAATGATGGATTTAACCCAGATCCTTGGGACTGGGGGTGAATGTTTGCATTGTCCAGCATTCCGTCCATCAATTGTTTCTTTTGCATTTGTCGCCCTAAGTGGGAAGGGTATGCCCAGACGTGGGTCCCTTACTCCCTACACCACTGGATTCAAGCTAGCCTGGCTGAAGAAGGGTGATGCCCTGAAACCGGTCCCAGGATGCTTGTTTCCGGTCCAGGGAGGACCTGGCTTGGCAGTTCGGGCTGGACTGTTCCCACAAGGAACAGGGTCAAGACTGATTTGCATATGGCTGGGTCCAAACTGGGGTGGTGTGGTGAGCAAAAGAATGATGGATTTAACCCAGATCCTTGTGACTGGGGGTGAATGTTTGCATTGTCCAGCATTCCGTCCATCAATTGTTTCTTTTGCATTTGTCGCCCTAAGTGGGAAGGGTATGCCCAGACGTGGGTCCCTTGCTCCCTACACCACTGGATTCAAGCTAGCCTGGCTGAAGAAGGGTGATGCCCTGAAACCGGTCCCAGGATGCTTGTTTCCGGTCCAGGGAGGACCTGGCTTGGCAGTTCGGGCTGGACTGTTCCCACAAGGAACAGGGTCAAGACTGATTTGCATATGGCTGGGTCCAAACTGGGGTGGTGTGGTGAGCAAAAGAATGAGGTATTTAACCCAGATCCTTGTGACTGGGGGTGAATGTTTGCATTGTCCAGCATTCCGTCCATCAATTGTTTCTTTTGCATTTGTCGCCCTAAGTGGGAAGGGTATGCCCAGACGTGGGTCCCTTGCTCCCTACACCACTGGATTCAAGCTAGCCTGGCTGAAGAAGGGTGATGCCCTGAAACCGGTCCCAGGATGCTTGTTTCCGGTCCAGGGAGGACCTGGCTTGGCAGTTCGGGCTGGACTGTTCCCACAAGGAACAGGGTCAAGACTGATTTGCATATGGCTGGGTCCAAACTGGGGTGGTGTGGTGAGCAAATGAATGATGGATTTAACCCAGATCCTTGTGACTGGGGGTGAATGTTTGCATTGTCCAGCATTCCGTCCATCAATTGTTTCTTTTGCATTTGTCGCCCTAAGTGGGAAGGGTATGCCCAGACGTGGGTCCCTTGCTCCCTACACCACTGGATTCAAGCTAGCCTGGCTGAAGAAGGGTGATGCCCTGAAACCGGTCCCAGGATGCTTGTTTCCGTTCCAGGGAGGACCTGGCTTGGCAGTTCGGGCTGGACTGTTCCCACAAGGAACAGGGTCAAGACTGATTTGCATATGGCTGGGTCCAAACTGGGGTGGTGTGGTGAGCAAAAGAATGATGGATTTAACCCAGATCCTTGTGACTGGGGGTGAATGTTTGCATTGTCCAGCATTCCGTCCATCAATTGTTTCTTTTGCATTTGTCGCCCTAAGTGGGAAGGGTATGCCCAGACATGGGTCCCTTGCTCCCTACACCACTGGATTCAAGCTAGCCTGGTTGAAGAAGGGTGATGCCCTGAAACCGGTCCCAGGATGCTTGTTTCCGGTCCAGGGAGGACCTGGCTTGGCAGTTCGGGCTGGACTGTTCCCACAAGGAACAGGGTCAAGACTGATTTGCATATGGCTGGGTCCAAACTGGGGTGGTGTGGTGAGCAAAAGAATGATGGATTTAACCCAGATCCTTGTGACTGGGGGTGAATGTTTACATTGTCCAGCATTCCGTCCATCAATTGTTTCTTTTGCATTTGTCGCCCTAAGTGGGAAGGGTATGCCCAGACGTGGGTCCCTTGCTCCCTACACCACTGGATTCAAGCTAGCCTGGCTGAAGAAGGGTGATGCCCTGAAACCGGTCCCAGGATGCTTGTTTCCGGTCCAGGGAGGACCTGGCTTGGCAGTTCGGGCTGGACTGTTCCCACAAGGAACAGGGTCAATACTGATTTGCATATGGCTGGGTCCAAACTGGGGTGGTGTGGTGAGCAAAAGAATGATGGATTTAACCCAGATCCTTGTGACTGGGGGTGAATGTTTGCATTGTCCAGCATTCCGTCCATCAATTGTTTCTTTTGCATTTGTCGCCCTAAGTGGGAAGGGTATGCCCAGACGTGGGTCCCTTGCTCCCTACACCACTGGATTCAAGCTAGCCTGGCTGAAGAAGGGTGATGCCCTGAAACCGGTCCCAGGATGCTTGTTTCCGGTCCAGGGAGGACCTGGCTTGGCAGTTCGGGCTGGACTGTTCCCACAAGGAACAGGGTCAAGACTGATTTGCATATGGCTGGGTCCAAACTGGGGTGGTGTGGTGAGCAAAAGAATGATGGATTTAACCCAGATCCTTGTGACTGGGGGTGAATGTTTGCATTGTCCAGCATTCCGTCCATCAATTGTTTCTTTTGCATTTGTCGCCCTAAGTGGGAAGGGTATGCCCAGACGTGGGTCCCTTGCTCCCTACACCACTGGATTCAAGCTAGCCTGGCTGAAGAAGGGTGATGCCCTGAAACCGGTCCCAGGATGCTTGTTTCCGGTCCAGGGAGGACCTGGCTTGGCAGTTCGGGCTGGACTGTTCCCACAAGGAACAGGGTCAAGACTGATTTGCATATGGCTGGGTCCAAACTGGGGTGGTGTGGTGAGCAAATGAATGATGGATTTAACCCAGATCCTTGTGACTGGGGGTGAATGTTTGCATTGTCCAGCATTCCGTCCATCAATTGTTTCTTTTGCATTTGTCGCCCTAAGTGGGAAGGGTATGCCCAGACGTGGGTCCCTTGCTCCCTACACCACTGGATTCAAGCTAGCCTGGCTGAAGAAGGGTGATGCCCTGAAACCGGTCCCAGGATGCTTGTTTCCGTTCCAGGGAGGACCTGGCTTGGCAGTTCGGGCTGGACTGTTCCCACAAGGAACAGGGTCAAGACTGATTTGCATATGGCTGGGTCCAAACTGGGGTGGTGTGGTGAGCAAAAGAATGATGGATTTAACCCAGATCCTTGTGACTGGGGGTGAATGTTTGCATTGTCCAGCATTCCGTCCATCAATTGTTTCTTTTGCATTTGTCGCCCTAAGTGGGAAGGGTATGCCCAGACATGGGTCCCTTGCTCCCTACACCACTGGATTCAAGCTAGCCTGGCTGAAGAAGGGTGATGCCCTGAAACCGGTCCCAGGATGCTTGTTTCCGGTCCAGGGAGGACCTGGCTTGGCAGTTCGGGCTGGACTGTTCCCACAAGGAACAGGGTCAAGACTGATTTGCATATGGCTGGGTCCAAACTCGGGTGGTGTGGTGAGCAAAAGAATGATGGATTTAACCCAGATCCTTGTGACTGGGGGTGAATGTTTACATTGTCCAGCATTCCGTCCATCAATTGTTTCTTTTGCATTTGTCGCCCTAAGTGGGAAGGGTATGCCCAGACGTGGGTCCCTTGCTCCCTACACCACTGGATTCAAGCTAGCCTGGCTTAAGAAGGGTGATGCCCTGAAACCGGTCCCAGGATGCTTGTTTCTGGTCCAGGGAGGACCTGGCTTGGCAGATCGGGCTGGACTGTTCCCACAAGGAACAGGGTCAAGACTGATTTGCATATAGCTGGGTCCAAACTGGGGTGGTGTGGTGAGCAAAAGAATGATGGATTTAACCCAGATCCTTGTGACTGGGGGTGAATGTTTGCATTGTCCAGCATTCCGTCCATCAATTGTTTCTTTTGCATTTGTCGCCCTAAGTGGGAAGGGTATGCCCAGACGTGGGTCCCTTGCTCCCTACACCACTGGATTCAAGCTAGCCTGGCTGAAGAAGGGTGATGCCCTGAAACCGGTCCCAGGATGCTTGTTTCCGGTCCAGGGAGGACCTGGCTTGGCAGTTCGGGCTGGACTGTTCCCACAAGGAACAGGGTCAAGACTGATTTGCATATGGCTGGGTCCAAACTGGGGTGGTGTGGTGAGCAAAAGAATGATGGATTTAACCCAGATCCTTGTGACTGGGGGTGAATGTTTGCATTGTCCAGCATTCCGTCCATCACTTGTTTCTTTTGCATTTGTCGCCCTAAGTGGGAAGGGTATGCCCAGACGTGGGTCCCTTGCTCCCTACACCACTGGATTCAAGCTAGCCTGGCTGAAGAAGGGTGATGCCCTGAAACCGGTCCCAGGATGCTTGTTTCCGGTCCAGGGAGGACCTGGCTTGGCAGTTCGGGCTGGACTGTTCCCACAAGGAACAGGGTCAATACTGATTTGCATATGGCTGGGTCCAAACTGGGGTGGTGTGGTGAGTAAAAGAATGATGGATTTAACCCAGATCCTTGTGACTGGGGGTGAATGTTTGCATTGTCCAGCATTGCGTCCATCAATTGTTTCTTTTGCATTTGTCGCCCTAAGTGGGAAGGGTATGCCCAGACGTGGGTCCCTTGCTCCCTACACCACTGGATTCAAGCTAGCCTGGCTGAAGAAGGGTGATGCCCTGAAACCGGTCCCAGGATGCTTGTTTCCGGTCCAGGGAGGACCTTGCTTGGCAGTTCGGGCTGGACTGTTCCCACAAGGAACAGGGTCAAGACTGATTTGCATATGGCTGGGTCCAAACTGGGGTGGTGTGGTGAGCAAAAGAATGATGGATTTAACCCAGATCCTTGTGACTGGGGGTGAATGTTTGCATTGTCCAGCATTCCGTCCATCAATTGTTTCTTTTGCATTTGTCGCCCTAAGTGGGAAGGGTATGCCCAGACGTGAGTCCCTTGCTCCCTACACCACTGGATTCAAGCTAGCCTGGCTGAAGAAGGGTGATGCCCTGAAACCGGTCCCAGGATGCTTGTTTCAGGTCCAGGGAGGACCTGGCTTGGCAGTTCGGGCTGGACTGTTCCCACAAGGAACAGGGTCAAGACTGATTTGCATATGGCTGGGTCCAAACTGGGGTGGTGTGGTGAGCAAAAGAATGATGGATTTAACCTAGATCCTTGTGATTGGGGGTGAATGTTTGCATTGTCCAGCATTCCGTCCATCAATTGTTTCTTTTGCATTTGTCGCCCTAAGTTGGAAGGGTATGCCCAGACGTGGGTCCCTTGCTCCCTACACCACTGGATTCAAGCTAGCCTGGCTGAAGAAGGGTGATGCCCTGAAACCGGTCCCAGGATGCTTGTTTCCGGTCCAGGGAGGACCTGGCTTGGCAGTTCGGGCTGGACTGTTCCCACAAGGAACAGGGTCAAGACTGATTTGCATATGGCTGGGTCCAAACTGGGGTGGTGTGGTGAGCAAAAGAATGATGGATTTAACCCAGATCCTTGGGACTGGGGGTGAATGTTTGCATTGTCCAGCATTCCGTCCATCAATTGTTTCTTTTGCATTTGTCGCCCTAAGTGGGAAGGGTATGCCCAGACGTGGGTCCCTTACTCCCTACACCACTGGATTCAAGCTAGCCTGGCTGAAGAAGGGTGATGCCCTGAAACCGGTCCCAGGATGCTTGTTTCCGGTCCAGGGAGGACCTGGCTTGGCAGTTCGGGCTGGACTGTTCCCACAAGGAACAGGGTCAAGACTGATTTGCATATGGCTGGGTCCAAACTGGGGTGGTGTGGTGAGCAAAAGAATGATGGATTTAACCCAGATCCTTGTGACTGGGTGTGAATGTTTGCATTGTCCAGCATTCCGTCCATCAATTGTTTCTTTTGCATTTGTCGCCCTAAGTGGGAAGGGTATGCCCAGACGTGAGTCCCTTGCTCCCTACACCACTGGATTCAAGCTAGCCTGGCTGAAGAAGGGTGATGCCCTGAAACCGGTCCCAGGATGCTTGTTTCCGGTCCAGGGAGGACCTGGCTTGGCAGTTCGGGCTGGACTGTTCCCACAAGGAACAGGGTCAAGACTGATTTGCATATGGCTGGGTCCAAACTGGGGTGGTGTGGTGAGCAAAAGAATGATGGATTTAACCCAGATCCTTGTGACTGGGGGTGAATGTTTGCATTGTCCAGCATTCCGTCCATCAATTGTTTCTTTTGCATTTGTCGCCCTAAGTGGGAGAAGGGTATGCCCAGACGTGGGTCCCTTGCTCCCTACACCACTGGATTCAAGCTAGCCTGGCTGAAGAAGGGTGATGCCCTGAAACCGGTCCCAGGATGCTTGTTTCCGGTCCAGGGATGACCTGGCTTGGCAGTTCGGGCTGGACTGTTCCCACAAGGAACAGGGTCAAGACTGATTTGCATATGGCTGGGTCCAAACTGGGGTGGTGTGGTGAGCAAAAGAATGATGGATTTAACCCAGATCCTTGTGACTGGGGGTGAATGTTTGCATTGTCCAGCATTCCGTCCATCAATTGTTTCTTTTGCATTTGTCGCCCTAAGTGGGAAGGGTATGCCCAGACGTGGGTCCCTTACTCCCTACACCACTGGATTCAAGCTAGCCTGGCTGAAGAAGGGTGATGCCCTGAAACCGGTCCCATGATGCTTGTTTCTGGTCCAGGGAGGACCTGGCTTGGCAGTTCGGGCTGGACTGTTCCCACAAGGAACAGGGTCAATACTGATTTGCATATGGCTGGGTCCAAACTGGGGTGGTGTGGTGAGCAAAAGAATGATGGATTTAACCCAGATCCTTGTGACTGGGGGTGAATGTTTGCATTGTCCAGCATTCCGTCCATCAATTGTTTCTTTTGCATTTGTCGCCCTAAGTGGGAAGGGTATGCCCAGACGTGAGTCCCTTGCTCCCTACACCACTGGATTCAAGCTAGCCTGGCTGAAGAAGGGTGATGCCCTGAAACCGGTCCCAGGATGCTTGTTTCAGGTCCAGGGAGGACCTGGCTTGGCAGTTCGGGCTGGACTGTTCCCACAAGGAACAGGGTCAAGACTGATTTGCATATGGCTGGGTCCAAACTGGGGTGGTGTGGTGAGCAAAAGAATGATGGATTTAACCTAGATCCTTGTGACTGGGGGTGAATGTTTGCATTGTCCAGCATTCCGTCCATCAATTGTTTCTTTTGCATTTGTCGCCCTAAGTTGGAAGGGTATGCCCAGACGTGGGTCCCTTGCTCCCTACACCACTGGATTCAAGCTAGCCTGGCTGAAGAAGGGTGATGCCCTGAAACCGGTCCCAGGATGCTTGTTTCCGGTCCAGGGAGGACCTGGCTTGGCAGTTCGGGCTGGACTGTTCCCACAAGGAACAGGGTCAAGACTGATTTGCATATGGCTGGGTCCAAACTGGGGTGGTGTGGTGAGCAAAAGAATGTTGGATTTAACCCAGATCCTTGGGACTGGGGGTGAATGTTTGCATTGTCCAGCATTCCGTCCATCAATTGTTTCTTTTGCATTTGTCGCCCTAAGTGGGAAGGGTATGCCCAGACGTGGGTCCCTTACTCCCTACACCACTGGATTCAAGCTAGCCTGGCTGAAGAAGGGTGATGCCCTGAAACCGGTCCCAGGATGCTTGTTTCCGGTCCAGGGAGGACCTGGCTTGGCAGTTCGGGCTGGACTGTTCCCACAAGGAACAGGGTCAAGACTGATTTGCATATGGCTGGGTCCAAACTGGGGTGGTGTGGTGAGCAAAAGAATGATGGATTTAACCCAGATCCTTGTGACTGGGGGTGAATGTTTGCATTGTCCAGCATTCCGTCCATCAATTGTTTCTTTTGCATTTGTCGCCCTAAGTGGGAAGGGTATGCCCAGACGTGGGTCCCTTGCTCCCTACACCACTGGATTCAAGCTAGCCTGGCTGAAGAAGGGTGATGCCCTGAAACCGGTCCCAGGATGCTTGTTTCCGGTCCAGGGAGGACCTGGCTTGGCAGTTCGGGCTGGACTGTTCCCACAAGGAACAGGGTCAAGACTGATTTGCATATGGCTGGGTCCAAACTGGGGTGGTGTGGTGAGCAAAAGAATGATGGATTTAACCCAGATCCTTGTGACTGGGTGTGAATGTTTGCATTGTCCAGCATTCCGTCCATCAATTGTTTCTTTTGCATTTGTCGCCCTAAGTGGGAAGGGTATGCCCAGACGTGGGTCCCTTGCTCCCTACACCACTGGATTCAAGCTAGCCTGGCTGAAGAAGGGTGATGCCCTGAAACCGGTCCCAGGATGCTTGTTTCCGGTCCAGGGAGGACCTGGCTTGGCAGTTCGGGCTGGACTGTTCCCACAAGGAACAGGGTCATCACCGATTTGCATATAGCTGGGTCCAAACTGGGGTGGTGTGGTGAGCAAAAGAATGATGGATTTAACCCAGATCCTTGTGACTGGGGGTGAATG
This sequence comes from Calotriton arnoldi, assembly GCA_963921515.1. Lineage (NCBI taxonomy): Eukaryota > Metazoa > Chordata > Amphibia > Caudata > Salamandridae > Calotriton > Calotriton arnoldi. The sequence goes on from CAWUFW010000751.1 coordinate 84,248, forward strand.
TTTGCATTGTCCAGCATTCCGTCCATCAATTGTTTCTTTTGCATTTGTCGCCCTAAGTGGGAGAAGAGTATGCCCAGACGTGGGTCCCTTGCTCCCTACACCACTGGATTCAAGCTAGCCTGGCTGAAGAAGGGTGATGCCCTGAAACCGGTCCCAGGATGCTTGTTTCCGGTCCAGGGATGACCTGGCTTGGCAGTTCGGGCTGGACTGTTCCCACAAGGAACAGGGTCAAGACTGATTTGCATATGGCTGGGTCCAAACTGGGGTGGTGTGGTGAGCAAAAGAATGATGGATTTAACCCAGATCCTTGTGACTGGGGGTGAATGTTTGCATTGTCCAGCATTCCGTCCATCAATTGTTTCTTTTGCATTTGTCGCCCTAAGTGGGAAGGGTATGCCCAGACGTGGGTCCCTTACTCCCTACACCACTGGATTCAAGCTAGCCTGGCTGAAGAAGGGTGATGCCCTGAAACCGGTCCCATGATGCTTGTTTCTGGTCCAGGGAGGACCTGGCTTGGCAGTTCGGGCTGGACTGTTCCCATAAGGAACAGGGTCAAGACTGATTTGCATATGGCTGGGTCCAAACTGGGGTGGTGTGGTGAGCAAAAGAATGATGGATTTAACCCAGATCCTTGTGACTGGGGGTGAATGTTTGCGTTGTCCAGCATTCCGTCCATCAATTGTTTCTTTTGCATTTGTCGCCCTAAGTGGGAAGGGTATGCCCAGACGTGGGTCCCTTGCTCCCTACACCACTGGATTCAAGCTAGCCTGGCTGAAGAAGGGTGATGCCCTGAAACCGGTCCCAGGATGCTTGTTTCCGGTCCAGGGAGGACCTGGCTTGGCAGTTCGGGCTGGACTGTTCCCACAAGGAACAGGGTCAAGACTGATTTGCATATGGCTGGGTCCAAACTGGGGTGGTGTGGTGAGCAAAAGAATGATGGATTTAACCCAGATCCTTGTGACTGGGGGTGAATGTTTGCATTGTCCAGCATTCCGTCCATCAATTGTTTCTTTTGCATTTGTCGCCCTAAGTGGGAAGGGTATGCCCAGACGTGGGTCCCTTACTCCCTACACCACTGGATTCAAGCTAGCCTGGCTGAAGAAGGGTGATGCCCTGAAACCGGTCCCAGGATGCTTGTTTCCGGTCCAGGGAGGACCTGGCTTGGCAGTTCGGGCTGGACTGTTCCCATAAGGAACAGGGTCAAGACTGATTTGCATATGGCTGGGTCCAAACTGGGGTGGTGTGGTGAGCAAAAGAATGATGGATTTAACCCAGATCCTTGTGACTGGGGGTGAATGTTTGCATTGTCCAGCATTCCGTCCATCAATTGTTTCTTTTGCATTTGTCGCCCTAAGTGGGAGAAGGGTATGCCCAGACGTGGGTCCCTTGCTCCCTACACCACTGGATTCAAGCTAGCCTGGCTGAAGAAGGGTGATGCCCTGAAACCGGTCCCAGGATGCTTGTTTCCGGTCCAGGGATGACCTGGCTTGGCAGTTCGGGCTGGACTGTTCCCACAAGGAACAGGGTCAAGACTGATTTGCATATGGCTGGGTCCAAACTGGGGTGGTGTGGTGAGCAAAAGAATGATGGATTTAACCCAGATCCTTGTGACTGGGGGTGAATGTTTGCATTGTCCAGCATTCCGTCCATCAATTGTTTCTTTTGCATTTGTCGCCCTAAGTGGGAAGGGTATGCCCAGACGTGGGTCCCTTACTCCCTACACCACTGGATTCAAGCTAGCCTGGCTGAAGAAGGGTGATGCCCTGAAACCGGTCCCATGATGCTTGTTTCTGGTCCAGGGAGGACCTGGCTTGGCAGTTCGGGCTGGACTGTTCCCATAAGGAACAGGGTCAAGACTGATTTGCATATGGCTGGGTCCAAACTGGGGTGGTGTGGTGAGCAAAAGAATGATGGATTTAACCCAGATCCTTGTGACTGGGGGTGAATGTTTGCGTTGTCCAGCATTCCGTCCATCAATTGTTTCTTTTGCATTTGTCGCCCTAAGTGGGAAGGGTATGCCCAGACGTGGGTCCCTTGCTCCCTACACCACTGGATTCAAGCTAGCCTGGCTGAAGAAGGGTGATGCCCTGAAACCGGTCCCAGGATGCTTGTTTCCGTTCCAGGGAGGACCTGGCTTGGCAGTTCGGGCTGGACTGTTCCCACAAGGAACAGGGTCAAGACTGATTTGCATATGGCAGGGTCCAAACTGGGGTGGTGTGGTGAGCAAAAGAATGATGGATTTAACCCAGATCCTTGTGACTGGGGGTGAATGTTTGCATTGTCCAGCATTCCGTCCATCAATTGTTTCTTTTGCATTTGTCGCCCTAAGTGGGAAGGGTATGCCCAGACGTGGGTCCCTTACTCCCTACACCACTGGATTCAAGCTAGCCTGGCTGAAGAAGGGTGATGCCCTGAAACCGGTCCCAGGATGCTTGTTTCCGGTCCAGGGAGGACCTGGCTTGGCAGTTCGGGCTGGACTGTTCCCATAAGGAACAGGGTCAAGACTGATTTGCATATGGCTGGGTCCAAACTGGGGTGGTGTGGTGAGCAAAAGAATGATGGATTTAACCCAGATCCTTGTGACTGGGGGTGAATGTTTGCATTGTCCAGCATTCCGTCCATCAATTGTTTCTTTTGCATTTGTCGCCCTAAGTGGGAAGGGTATGCCCAGACGTGGGTCCCTTGCTCCCTACACCACTGGATTCAAGCTAGCCTGGCTGAAGAAGGGTGATGCCCTGAAACCGGTCCCAGGATGCTTGTTTCCGGTCCAGGGAGGACCTGGCTTGGCAGTTCGGGCTGGACTGTTCCCACAAGGAACAGGGTCAAGACTGATTTGCATATGGCTGGGTCCAAACTGGGGTCGTGTGGTGAGCAAAAGAATGATGGATTTAACCCAGATCCTTGTGACTGGGGGTGAATGTTTGCATTGTCCAGCATTCCGTCCATCAATTGTTTCTTTTACATAAAGATGGCAAAAAAGAAGAAATAGTGCCTCAATCACAGCACGAGCTGTGGATGAACCCTAATTAAGTGAAATCAACCTGTTCCTCGGCCATGCTCCACACAAAGAAAAGTAAGTGACGCTTCGAACGCACTGCCGAATTAGAAGGCAGCAAATAAAAGTGACAAAGATGCCAATGAATAGTAAGTAATGGGCAGGCTAAAAGCCCCTCTGTAGAGTTTCTTTTTTTAGACACAATAGATTGGCGCCATAATGATAGCGCATGCGCGCTGCCTTCAGTCTCGACCTGAAAATGAATTGCACTATTGCTAACAACAAATCAAAAAACTTTTGTCACTACTATATTACCAAACCTCTCCCTTCCTTTACACATAAGGTTCGCCAATGCTTGATTTCATTTATTGGAACTAGTATCGCATAGGCGTCAGTAATTTGCAGGTATAGAACTATTATGTGTGGTATGCAAAAAGCCTCATCCGTGGATAGATCAAGGAAAGTAGCAGAATATTCTTCGTTTCTTGGAAGCAGGGAGGCATCCTGACACCAGTGTCTCCTGAACGACTGGTTTATGAACGTGTGGATATTATCGGCCTCATCCAATCGGTTGATGCCAAAGATTTGCTGAACAATCAGTAGTTGCCCCAAACAAGCTACTGAAGCGTTAGGGTGCTTAGATGCTGGAAATATCATTTCTTATAATGGGGCTTCCCACCTGTTCAGATCTGAGAGGAGGGAGGCAGGGTTTAAGTGGGCCGAGGGGTGCAGGTGCTCAGCACCAGCAGTTCTAAAAAGCTGGTGGTGAGACGGGGCCCTACCGGGCTCTCCATTTTTGCATTCACCCTCAGGATGAAAAAAAAAATCTTAACTCTGCAGCAGTGCCACCCTTCACTGCCTTTGATGTAACTTCAAAGAGATTCGTTATGGTTCTTTCACAGTCTCATCATTTCAAAATTTAAGCATGTTCAATATTCTATACAACGAAGCCTCAATTGTTGCTTATTTTCCTTATGCAACTAACAACTATTGGCAAAGCCGATAGTCCTCGCTTGTTGTAGGTGTAATATTATTTGTTGTAAACTTGTATTATATATCTGGATACAATGACAGAAGCAGCAAATTACCAGTCGGGCGGTACACTATGCTAAGCACAGATTTTTATTTTACAAGTTTTAGGCCAAGCCCTAATTACATCGGCCACTTCTCTTTGAGAGAATGCCCCCCTCCCGCCACCCCCTAGTTTTTTCATCCCACTTAAAGCCATGGAGAGAGGTAAAGTTCATCTCTCTGCAGACTAGTCTAGTGAATCATCATCTGCGAGTTTTCGTCATGATTGACCCACGGGTTGCGCGTTCAGGCGTGGACGACGTGTTGCTGACTCACGCTGTCCGTTAGTAGTAGCATGATCCTTATCACTAAACGGAGTTTCTCTCCTCTTTAACATAGCTGCAGAGAATGAGACCAGACATCGCTTCTGCACGCTGACTAGTCTCCATAGCAACAACCCTCTTGAGACTGCTGCTTTAAAAGCATAGAAAAGGAGTATTTTCTTGCCTCCAGCGACAGCGCTTTTCTTACAGATGTTTGTGTTCTAAGGGATATCTCGTAAATAGACACATCTATAACACTCTTTTCTTCTAAATCCCTGCACTATGAAAATAACAATCGTAATGTTTCATGGATAACGGCTAAAGGCGGCTGCAATGCAATTCCCTTTATTCGTGCCAGTTCTAACAACACTGTGCGAAATAAATTGCATTCCCAATTATAGCGCGTCTGTACTCCTGATGAGGCCCAGAGCACTTTCGGGAGGTCGAACAAGAAGCTACTCTTTCGTGCTTGGGTGAATGAGTGTGTGTTTTAATGCAATCTACGTAGGATTACTTTTGGTGTTGTGTGAGCAGGGCACAAGTCCTAAAAAAAGAAGTGGGGGGACTAACTTAGTTAATCAGAATCTAAGTGGCATCACAACGCCTGAGATCGCGGCGCGTGACATCGCGGCGCGTGGCATCACAGGAAGTGGCATCATAAGAAGTGACATCAGATCTTAAGCCCTCACATATATGTTTAACATGTCTATCATGAATACATTGGAGCATATTTCGAGTATATAGGGAAACCCTCTTGATGTAGGCAGAAGATTCACACTTTTGTAAGCTATACATAAAACAGTGTTGCCTTTTGTCAGCGTAAACTTCCCCTACCCATAGTGCTTTAAAAGAAAAAATAGTGGTACTTAAATTATTTCAACGCCTCCTCAGGGGTAGTAAGCACTATATAAATTACATTTATTTTGTGTAAATACAGGTAAAGACCAACACATCTGACATTCTTACAGTGATGCATATCTTGTAAACAGGGACTGAACAAAGTAAAAAGCTGCCTCTCTTAAGTTTGTGTGAAGCAAGGTGTGAGCCTTTGTTTCCCCTCTGCTGCATTTGCATCTAGGTGTGAGGCTCCTGACTGCTCCCAGCTAGGAGACTCGAACAAAGGCAGGCCTGATGACCCCTCAGATTTGGCCTTTGTAATGGGCCCAGCAGGAGTCTTAACTAAGAAAGCCCCCTCCCCGTCTGCACGTTGTTGCGGATCAAAGCAGACAACAGAATGCAGTTGCTGCTGAATGTGTCCCGGTGTTTGCAAATTACACCGGGACGATTTCAGCATCTTTTTCTGTGGGGCCCAACTTCTTGGCAGGGTGGACGGCGTCTACCCTGTGAAAATAGTGGGTGGACGCCGTCCACCCGTGTGTACCCCCGACTCGTGCCTTGTGTGTGAGGTGTAAGCACCTGCTTAAACACAGTGTGTAAGGACATGGGAGAGACTGAGGCACTATATTGCATATACTGGCCATATGTAGTGTCGTGCTGGACACGTTTTAGTGTCTCAGCAGGCACTAGTTTTACCAGCCACTCCCTGAAGGACTGGACACACTCGCATTCCACACCCATCCACCACAGACGAGTGACGTGAGCCTGCAAATGAAAGGGCCAGAGTGCACGGGGCCAGTTGATTAAGCATAGCCACGGTGTCTGTGTCATAATTTTTTAGTAAAAATAAAATAAGAAGGTTGAATTACGGGCTTTTAGGAATTGGCAGTGAAGAGGCCCAGAAGATGTCATCACCATAGTATCTGTGATTAAGCCAGTGAGGGTGAAACCCAAAGAATACCACATACCCCAGTAGCTCTCTGGGGTCCATTCAGGACGCTTTAGATAGAATCCATGGAATACCAAGGACACAGTAGTAGTGAATCTAACAAGTGACCATGATTTGACCGAACCTAGACACCTTAGGACGCTGTAATGATTTGGCTCAGTATTTTTATAAGAAAATTGAAGACATTTATTCGACTTTTCCCCCTCTTCTACCTTGTATAAATATCCCCTCTGTTGATGCTAAACTTCCGGGACCTCTCATTGAGACAATTCCTCCCTTGGATATGAACTCTTTTAAAATCTACCTAGATCGTCTGAAATCTGTCTATCCAAGTGATATTGTACCCCCTAATATTCTTAGTCAGGTCTTTGACTCTGTTGCCCCAGTTATTTTGGACCTCATTAATACATCACTTACCTCTGGGATCGTCCCGTGTTCATGGAAACGGGCCATGGTCAGAGCTCTTCTGAAGAAACCCAGCCGGGACCCCGAAGCCTTTGCCAATTACCGGCCGATTTCGCTTCTGCCAGGGATTGCTAAGATTTGTGAAAAATATGTTACTTCCATTCTCTCCGCTTTTTGGAGGAGAATGATTGTCTTCACCCCTCTCAAACAGGCTTTAGGCCCCAACAAGGCACGGAGACGGCCCTATTGGCAGTGGTCGAAGAGGCCAGGAAAATTTTGGATAGTGGTGGGTCTGCAGCTATTGTATTACTTGACCTCAGCGCGGCCATTGATACGGTCAATCACCAACTACTGATTATCAGACTCAGAGAGATTGGGGTCTCTGGTTCTCTACTTAAGTGGATTGAGTCTTTCCTGGCCGATAGATTTTTCCAGGTCTTTGAGAATAATTCTATCTCAGAAAGTATGCCTCTGCGATGTGGGGTGCCTCAGGGCTCCTCCCTGAGCCCCATACTTTTTAATGTTTATCTCCGTCCTCTGGCCGAGGTGGTCAAGCCCTTTGGGGTTAGGATCATCTCGTATGCTGATGACACTCAGCTGATAGTGTCCCTCAATCTCTTGGATAACTCTAAGATTAATCTGGCCAATTGTTTAGAAAGGATTTCCGCGTGGATGGATGGCTCTTTCCTGAAACTGAATGCAGCCAAAACAGAGTTAATGTTTCTGGGTAAGACCACTAATCTTGACACCAGCGTACTTTGGCCTAAATGTTTAGGTGTGATGCCGACCCCCAAAGAGCAAATAAAAAGTCTTGGGGTTTGGTTGGATCACAACCTGAACTTTAGTGAACAGGCGCGCAGGGTGGCAGGCACCTGTTATGGTCTTTTAAAAATGATTAAGAAAGTTCTGCCCTTTTTACCTTTTACTGCAAGGAAGCTATTGGTACAAGCCCTGATTCTTTCAAGGCTTGATTATGCCAATGTGCTCTACCTTGGAGCTCCCTGCTCTACTATTAAAAAACTCCAAACGGTTCAAAATTGTGCGGCCCGACTTCTTATGCAGGCTCATAAGCGGGAGTCTGCTAAGCCACACATTTTTGCTCTGCATCGGCTGCCGGTAGCTGAAAGGATCCAGTTTAAGGCTCTGTGCATTGCCCATAAGTCATTGTCAGCTAGGGCTCCACCAATTTTGCAATTTATTATTCCCCCATACCTCCCGTTACGAGCATTGCGCTCCGGGAAAAAACTCCTAGCTACCGTTCCTAGAATATACCGAGCACGGAGTGGTGGACGTCTGTTCTCCTTCATTGCGGCAAAATGTTGGAATCAGTTACCTGACTATATCCGGCTGGAGGCTAATCATCTCTCCTTCCGCAAACTTTTGAAGACTCTGTTGTTTCCTTGATCGTCTTTGCCACTTTTTGGTTGTTGGCTCTGTCTCTAGCGCTGGGAGGCCTTTGGTAGCCATGCGCTTTATAAGTGTATACTCAATACTCAATACTCAATGTATTTATGTATATGGTATTTCGAAAGTGCGAACCTAGCATAAAAGCGGCAAAGCACTGTACATGGTCAAAGAAGCATAAAGTCAACAAGTCACAGCAGAGGAAGATAGGTTGTGGACTTTAATGCACTTTGATGCAGTGTTCTTTAAAAAGGTGAGTCTTCAACTCTTTCCTAAATGGGAGCAGCTTTGGAGTGGTCCTAATGGATACCGGGATGTTGTTCCATATCCTGGGTGCATTGTTAGAAAATGCCTTCTGTCTTGTTTTTTCAATTGTGCAGTGCGGCTCGGTGGAGGAGCGTTGCCCCACTGTGCATAAAGGAAAAATAAAATGACAATAACATAGTTATTGTCATTTTATTTTTCTGATTGCATGCAGCCTTTGTGCAGTGAGGCTGCGGGCGGGGCTGGCCAGGGAAGGAGTGGTTTACACTCCCAAAGTGCGCATGAACTGTTTGGCCGAACCCTCTTGGGCCGACCAAACAGTTCATGCGCACTTTTCATGTTCCTACCAGGCTGCATCACACAGCCTGGTTAGGAACATGCACAGGCTCCCTGTTCCAGTCTGAGGGCCGATCAACGGCGCTCAGACCAATCACAGTGTTGCATTGCAGCGTTGTGATTGGCTCAGGGGAGCCTGTGTGCCAGGGGCTATCTGCTGCTTCTGCCAGCAGAACTGGAGACCGGAAGAAGAGGAGGACGCAGGGGAGGCGGCGGCCGTCTGGCCAGCCGTTTTAAGGTAAGTGTTTTTTTATTGATTAATTAACCACCTCCCTAATCCCCTTGCCCCACCACCCCGTCCGGTAGCAGCCGCTACTGCAATTTTGCACTCCTTAGCCTGCAGTCTGATGGTGATCACACAGTTCACTAAGTACATAGCTGCAGGGAGTAGTGGCTTGGATGGTGCCTGACCACATACATGAAACATACCTTCCCGTCCCTAAACCTTCCCTTTTCTACATATTAGTCACCCCTAAGGTAGGCCCAAGGCATCCCCCTGTGCAGGGTGCATTGTATGTGAAAGGTAGGACATGCCCTGATGTGTGTGGCATGTCCTGATAGTGAAATACTGCCAATTTCGTTTTTCACTATTGCAAGGCTATCTGTTCCCATAGGCCAGAATGGGGAGTTTGTTTATAACATCTTATAAACCTAACTTACCCTGGGAACAAGATTGGAAAATAAAGTTTAGTATGCCTGAACTCAGAATGTTAAGATGCATCTTTTAGTGAGGGTGATTTTTACATTCTGTGTTTGAAAATACCACTTTTAGAAAGTAGGTATTTTCTTGCCTAACCATCCAGTGTGCCTCTGCTAGGTTTGTGTATTGCATGTCTGGCTTTTGGATGACAGGGGCTGGAGGAGGGCAGTGGCTCCAGAAGTCTGATGAGTCAGGGCTGGGCTGAATAGGCTTGGTCTGCATTTGGAGTGGTGGGAGGAGTAGCATCTTCACCTGAATAGGGCTGTGCCTGCCTTCCACAATGACGGCTCCGCCCCTCTGTGGTGTGTCTGAAGCCAGGTCTCACACTGACAAAGGAGGTTGTTGTGCACTTGCCAAGTGCCCCACAGAACTGGTTTTGGCTGGGTACAGACACTCTCTAACTTCAGAGAACAAAGGATTTTGGTGTATAAAAAGAGGGGCCCAGACCTTTAGATCACTCCTGGGAATTAAGAGAAACCTTTGCCAAGGAGAAGAGCCGGATAAGCTGAGGAGGAATACTGCCCCTGTGCTGTTTGCTGTCTGGGGTTGGCCTGCAGTGGCTGCTTGCTGCCAAGGAAAGGATAAAAGGACTCTGCTGTTTGCTTTGTCATCTTGAGGAAGATCTCCAAGGGCTTGAAACTGAGCTTGCCTCCTGTTCTGAGGTCTCAGGTACACAAAGACTTCACCACCAGCTCCCCTGAATTCCCTTGCTGGGAATTCCAACCTGCAAAGAGGTGCCTGCTGCTGTTTAGGACCTCTGGAGACTGTTTGTCGCTGGGAGCTGGGAAATCGACGCAACACCGAAGAAGCGTGTCACATCCGCACTGGTTTTCCGACGCGTCGCCGAACAAACCGTCGCAGCGCCTGCCGCGGCTCGTAAAATCGCCGCTGCCGCACCGATACCGACGCAAGCCTGCTCTGCGGCTGCACGAAGATACGCATCGTACTGGATCGACGCATCGCATCGAGCCGCCAAAGACTGTCGCATCGTTTGGGGTTCGCAGTAAGAAACAGACGCATCAATTCCCCACGCAGTAAGGAACTGACGCATCACCTCCCCTGCGCCGCAGTAAGGAACAGACGCATCACCTCCCCTGAGTGTAAGGAACAGACGCATCACCTTCCCTGCGGCCATTTTGTTTGCTTTGCGTGACTCATCTAAGGTACTTTTGAGAAAAGTGTCGCATTTACAACTTGCACTGCACTAAACTATTTCTACCATCTGAAAGTCATATTTTTATTACTGTATTGTGGATTTTTTGTCGTTTGCTCTTGTTTTGAGTTTAGATAAAGATTACTTATTTTTCTAAACTGGTGTGCTGTCCATTTGTAGTGTTTTCACTGTGTTACTGTATGTTTTCACAAATGCTTTACACACTGCCTCTGAGATAAGCCTGTCTGCTCGTGCCAAGCTACCAAGGAGTGTATCCCCCTTACCCTGACTAGAAGCAAGGGTCCCTATTTGGACAAAGGTACCTACCTCTGCCAACTAGAGACCCCCATTTCTAACATTGGTGGTCAGCGGTGAGGATCCTGGACTTGCAATTGTGATTTACATACAGTGATTGGTGTACACTAGTAGTGAGTGCAGACCATTACACAACCACATACATTTTGGTAGAGTTTTGTCCTTGGAATTTTTTTGCATCTTGAGAACTGCCAATTTTCACTATGAGTAGAGCAGCATCCATTGCATCTGTGGATATTGAATTTGAAGAAGAGAGGGTTGATACCTACACTGTGCCACATCTCAAAGCTGTCTGCAAAAAATTTAAAATCTCTGTGAGAGGCCTCACCAGGAAGGAGGAGTTCCAAAAGGCGCTGAGGGCCTGGTTGGAAGCAAGGAATGCCACTGAGCAGACCGAGGATCCTATGGTGGAGGGGGAGAATTTAGAAGGGCAGCAGGATGGGTTAGTGGGCCTAACTGGGGGGGAGTGCCTCCCAGGGAAGGCAGCAGTGTGTCTTCAAGGGGTCTGTCTCCAGAAGAGTTGGAGGACAGGGAGAAAAGCAGAGTGCATGAAATGGAGCTTGCTAAGCTCAAACTGGGGAGCCAGGGTGACATAGAAAATAAGAAATTGGAGTTGGAGAGCAAGAGATTGGCCATGGAGGAGAAAAATATGCTTTTAGAGCATGAGAGAGTGTTGAGGGAGCTGGAGCTAAAAGCAAAGAGCTTAGAGATCAGTCCCTCTGGTGGCAGCACACCAGCAGTGCCTGTAGAAGGAAAAGTGTATATTCCCAAAGATGTCATTAAGGATTTCATGAAGCATGAGGACATTGGGCAGTGGTTTAAGGCCTATGAGGTGGCAATGAAGTCCCACCGGGTCCCTGAGAGAGATTGGGGAGCAGGGTTGTGGGGTCGCTTTGTCAGTGAGGGGAGGGACACCTTGTTAGACTTGCCCACTGAGGACCAGATGTCCTATGCTCCCATGAAGCAAGCCTTAGTGGCCAGGTATGGGTTGACCCCAGAGCTTTATAGGCAGAAGTTTAGAAATTGCAAGAAGCTGGAGTCTAGTACCCGGGTGGAATATGTGTCTTTTTTTTGCAGAGCCTTGGATGGTTGGGTGAAGGGTAGCAAGGTAAATGATTTTCAGGCGCTCTATGATTTGGTTGCATGGGAGCACTTGTCCAGTAGTTGTTTTCCAGAGCTACGCCAGCACCTGATTGACAGTAAGCTGACTGATCCCAGGAAGCTTGCTGTGGAGGCAGACCGCTGGGTCAGTACCAGGGTCCACAAGGGTCATGTGGGAGACTCCGCCAAAGGTGGGCAGGGTCCCCAGCAGAAGAGTGGGGGAGACAAGGGTTCCCCCCACAGGGCCCCAAAGTAATCCCCAAGGGAACCAAGGTAAGGGTTCCCAGCCTCAGCTGAAAAGAAACCATGGGTCCCGCCAGGTAAGCCTGTGCAGAAGGGCCCCAGAACCTGTTTTAGCTGTGGTCAGGTGGGTCACTTCCAAGGAAGTCCCAAGTGTCCCAACACAGTGACCACTGCACCCACTGGTGCACTGCCCCGGGAAATGGCTAATGTAGCTTTGGGGGAGGAGATGGGTGCCCAAGGTGGGTGGGGTCCTCAGAGATGTCCCTGGACTCTTTAGGAGACAGTGAGATGGTCCCTAGGGCCCAGCTGCCTGATAACACTAAAAAGTACAGGCAGTGGGTGACCGTCAATGGCCATAGTGTGGAGGCTCCGAGAGACACCGGAGCCAGTGTGACAGCTGTCAGTTGTCGGCTGGTGTCTGAAGAGCAGGTGGTCCCGACGCAGTCTACCCAGTAGTTGCCGCTGACAAATTCAGTGTGCCTCTGTAAAGTGGCACAGGTTCCCTTTGAGTGGGGGAGGTCTCAGGTACCTTGAAAGTAGCTGTGAGGCCAGCCATGCCTGTTGACTGTCTGCTAGGCAATGATTTGAGAGCTCCCCTTGGGTGAAGGTGGAGCGGAGGTCTCATTTAGAGATGTTGGGTCTGCCTGAGTGGGCATGTGTGACCACTCGGTCAATGGCAGCCGGTAAGGGCGTTCAAGAGGACCTAGAGCATGAAAGAGTGGCCCAGGTGCCTGCCGGAAAGGGAAGAGGCAGGGGGCGCGGGAAACCGGCCCGCAGTTCCCACGGTCCAGGAGGAGGCAAACCTTGAGGGGGATGCCCTGGAGCCTACATGGGAGCAAGTAGCTGAACTGGGGGACCTGCCTGAGCTGACCCATTTGAAAAACAAGAAAGGGTTTGGCCCTTATTCAGTAAGGCCGGACCAATATACCAAATACCAACCAAAAAAATGCCAATACTGATACCATTCAAGCTCAAGCAATTATCCCACACACCAGATGACCTAAACACTCTGGTTGAAAAAATAGAATTTTCTTTTTCTTTTTCAAATACTCTTTTTTAGTTACTAGTTATCTTTTTTTGATAATGAATCATTGTTTATAAATTTAAACAATACAAATCAAGAAAACATCTTGGACATACACTGAAGACACACAAACACTAAACACAAAAAGACACACAAATGTGATACAAATAAAAATGAAACATATATATACAATCTACCAATTCTCTATACAGCTTATGTTCTCAACAGATTTTTTTTCACATTTCAAAGCAAGCAGTGCCTCTGAAACCATTTGATTATTTACAAAACTTTTTTGCACAATCTTTTAGAGGACAGTTCCAAATGGTGGACCTACTGGGCTCACTCAGTACTTTCTAACTTTTTATACATTTGATTAATGGTGAGCACCCTGTGGTCTCCTCATCTGAGTGGGCACCTATTTGGCTCAAAATGAAAACAGTCGACGCGTTTCGAACCCTTAGGACATTAATGTCGGGTTCTCCTCAGGACGTAGAACATCAAGCTGAAAAATAAAAATAATATTCATACTGTCAGACTCATCCAAACATTCGAACTCCATTTACTCTAAAAAAGGTTTTAGCTCCCTTTACCTCAATCTCTTCTTGAATGGACATCAGTCTCCTTATTCACCAGCCGGTGAACTAAGTCACACATAAACAACCTTCAAAGAAAACCATAGCCAAACCAACGTTATAACACGGTCATCTAGTCAGTCTGCATTATATAAACCAATCTTTTAGTTGCAGCAGGAAGGAGGCCCCTCCAGGGTAGAGTTCTACAAGGAGCAGAAGAAGTGCCCTTCTCTTGTTGGTTTGCGGCAACAGGCTGCAAACCAGGCAGCAGGTGATTAGTCCGGATCACATTGGATTTACTGGGAGAATGGTCTCCTGTATAGCGAGCCTAAGGTTGCTGAGCCTGGGTCAGCCCATGTGCTGGTGGTACCCCAGCGCTTCAGAGCCTTCCTACTGGGTCTGGCTCATGATGTGCCTTTAGCAGGACATTTGGGGCAAGACAAGACCTTTGAGAGGCTTGTCACCCACTTTTACTGGCCCCAAATGCGCAAGAGTTCTGATACTCATTGTAGGACTTGCCAGACTTGCAGGCAAGTGGTAAGAGTGGGAGGAAGCACAAGGCTCCTCTCCAACCTTTCCCTGTGGTCAGCACCCCCTTTGAGAGGGTAGGTATTGACATTGTGGGGCCTCTGGATCCCAAGACAGCCATGGGCAACAGGTTCATCCTGGTCTTGGTGGACCATGCCACCCGGTACCCGGAAGCCACCCCTCTCCGGACTGTGACTGCCCCCGTGGTGGGTCATGCGTTGATGGGGATTTTCTCCCGTGTGGGGTTCCCCAGAGAGGTGGTGTCCGCCCATGGTACCAACTTCATATCCAAGTATATGAAGTCCCTGTGGCAGGAGTGCGGTGTAACCTATAAGTTCACCACTCCTTACCACCCCCAAGGTAATGGGCTTTTTGAGAGATTCAACCGGACCCTGAAGGGCATGATTATGTGTCTTGAGGAACCCATGAGGCGTAAGTGGGACGTCCTCTTGCCATGCCTTCTGTTTGCTTACAGAGAGGTGCCACAGAAGTCCTTAGGGTTCAGTCCCTTTGAACTGCTGTACGGCCATCCTGTGAGAGGACCTCTCAGTCTGGTTAAAGAAGGCTGAGAGAAAGCTCCCAGTTAACCTCCCCAGGATGTATATAACTACATGCTGGCCTTCAGAAACCAGACTAAGCGCTTCAGACAACTCGCTCAGACGAATCTGGAAGCCAGCCAGGAGGAGATGAAACGTTGGTATGATCAGAATGCCACTCTGATCAAGTTTCAGCCTGGACAGAAAGTTTGGGTCATGGCGCCAGTGGAGCCTTGTGCGCTCCAGGATAAGTGGACCGGACCATTTGAGGTGGTGGAGCGCAAGAGTGACGTCACCTACTTGGTGGACTTGCAGTCTCCTAGGAGCCCTTTGCGGGCCCTACATGTGAACCGCCTGAAGCCCCACTTGGAGACGTCCAAAGTGGGCATGCTCCTAGCAACAGATGCTGGGATGGAAGAGGAGATTGAGCCTCTTCCTGACCTCCTGTCTGCAAAGGAGCAAGATGGGTCAGTGGACGGTGTGAACCTCTCTACCGCCCTGACCCCTGAGCAGCAGAATGACTGTCGCCAACTGTTGGGACAGTTTTCTGACCTGTTCTCCCTGACCCCCGGTGTCACTCAGTGGTGCGTCCATGATGTGGACACTGGGGACAGTCCTCCAGTAAAACATAAGATTTACAGAGTGACTGACAGGGTCAGAGCTTGCATCAAGGAGGAGGCCTCCAAGATGTTAGCACTAGGGGTGATTGAGTACTCAAACAGCCCTTGGGCCCGCCCAGTGGTCTTGGTCCCAAAGGCTGCCGCACCCGGTGCCACACCGGAACTCCGGTTCTGTGTGGACTACCGAGGGCTCAATTCAGTCACCAGGACTGACGCGCACCCCATCCCCAGAGCTGATGAGCTCATCGATCGGTTGGGGGCTGCCTGGTACCTCAGTACATTTGACTTAATGTCTGGGTACTGGCAGATCGCCTTGACTGATGGGGCAAGAGAGAGGTCAGCATTCTCCACACCAGATGGGCACTACCAATTCCGGGTGATGCCCTTTGGGATGAAGAATGCTCCTGCCACCTTTCAGAGGTTGGTCAACCAGGTGTTGGCTGGGCTGGAAGATTTCAGTGCCGCCTACCTGGATGACATTGCAGTGTTCAGTGCCACTTGGGAGGAACATCTGCACCACCTCTGGGAAGTGTTGAAGGCGCTGCGGAGGCCAGGCCTCACGATCAAGGCGAGTAAGTGCCAGATCGGGCAGGGTTCTGTGGTGTACCTGGGACACCAGTTGGGGAGCGGCCAGGTGGCGCCCCTACAGCCCAAGATTGATACCATTCTGGCTTGGGAACCCCCCAAGACCCAGACAGAGGTGAGAGCCTTTTTAGGACTCACCGGGTATTACAGGAGGTTTGTCAAAGGGTATGGCAGCATTGTTGCCCCCTTGACAGAGCTGACTTCCAGGAAGCAGCCCAAGAAAGTGAACTGGACTGATGCCTGTCAGGAAGCTTTTGATGCCCTGAAATCTGCCATGTGCACGGCGCCCGTGCTTCAGGCGCCCAACTTCTCAATGGAATTCATTGTGCAGACAGATGCTTCAGAGCATGGTGTGGTGGCTGTGCTCTCACAGCTGAATGAAGAGGGCCCAGACCAACCTGTAGCCTTTATTAGTAGGAGGTTACTTCCACGGGAACAGAGGTGGAGTGCAATTGAGCATGAGGCATTTGCTGTGGTCTGGGCACTGAAGAAGTTGAGACCATACCTGTTTGGGACTCACTTCCGGGTTCAGACGGACCACCGGCCCCTCAGATGGTTGATGCAGATGAGGGGTGAGAATCCAAAACTGTTGAGGTAGTCCATTTCCCTACAGGGGATGGACTTTACGGTGGAGCACCGCCCTGGTAGAGAACACGCCAATGCTGATGGTCTGTCCATATTTTTCCGCCTTAGTGAAGAGAACTCCCAAGAGGATGGGTAGTTCCCCCCACGTTTCAGCTGGAGGGGACACGTGTTAGACCTGGCACCATTGGTGTGGGTCTCCCTTCCATTTTTTGCCTCTACTTCCTGTGTTTTGCTTTGTGTTGGACTCCATTTTCGCTGGTCTAGATGCTTTGGGTACTTTGCCACTGCTGTTCAGTGCCAAAGTGCAAGTGCTCCCTTTTTAAAGTATTGTTATGGATTAGTGATTCCATGATTGGCTTATTTGATTTACTTGTCAGACCCTAGTACAGTGCACTATGTGTGCCCAGGGTCTGTAAATCAAATGCTGCTGGTGGGCTTGCAGCACTGATTGTGCCACCCACAGAAGCAGCTTGTAAAATGTGACTCAGGCCTGCCATTGCAGAGCCTGTGTGCAGTCTGGGACTGCCATGTCGACTTGGCAAGTGCACACACTTGCCAGTCCATAAACCTTCCCTTTTCTACATATTAGTCACCCCTAAGGTAGGCCCAAGGTACCCCTGTGGGCAGGGTGCATTGTATGTGAAAGGTAGGACATGCCCTGATGTGTGTGGCATGTCCTGATAGTGAAATGCTGCCAATTCCGTTTTTCACTATTGCAAGGCTATCTGTTACCATAGGCCAGAATGGGGAGTTTGCTTATAACATCTTATAAACCTAACTTACCCTGGGAACAAGATAGGAAAATAAAGTTTAGTATGCCTGAACTCAGAATGTTAAGATGCATCTTTTAGTGAGGGTGATTTTTACATTCTGTGTTTGAAAATACCACTTTTAGAAAATAGGTATTTTCTTGCCTAACCATCCAGTGTGCCTCTGTTAGGTTTGTGTATTGCATGTCTGGCTTTTGGATGACGGGGGCTGGAGGAGGGCAGTGGCTCCAGAAGTCTGATGAGTCAGGGCTGGGCTGAATAGGCTTGGTCTACATTTTGAGTGGTGGGAGGAGTAGCATCTTCACCTGAATAGGGCTGTGCCTGCCTTCCACAATGACGGCTCCGCCCCCCTGTGGTGTGTCTGAAGCCAGGGCTCACACTGACAAAGGAGGTTGTTGTGCACTTGCCAAGTGCCCCACAGAACTGGTTTTGGCTGGGTACAGACACTCTCTGCCTTCAGAGAACAAAGGATTTTGGTGTATAAAAAGAGGGGCCCAGACTTTTAGATCACTTCTGGGAATCAAGAGAAACCTTTGCCAAGGAGAAGAGCCGGATAAGCTGAGGAGGAATACTGCCCCTGTGCTGTTTGCTGTCTGGGGTTGGCCTGCAGTGACTGCTTGCTGCCAAGAAAAGGACTTTGCTGTTTGCTTTGTCATCTTGAGGAAGATCTCCAAGGGCTTGAAACTGAGCTTGCCTCCTGTTCTGAAGTCTCAGGGACACAAAGACTACCCCACCAGCTCCCCTGAATTCCCTTGGTGCCTTCTGCTGTTTAGGACCTCTGGAGACTGTCGCTGGGAGCTGGGAAATCGACGCAACACCGAAGAAGCGTGTCGCATCCGCACTGGTTTTCCGACGTGTCGCCGAAGAAACCGTCGCAGCGCCTGCCACGGCTCGAGAAATCGCCGCCGCCACACCGATCCCGACGCAAGCCTGCTGTGCGGCTGCACGAAGACACGCATCGTACCGGATCGACGCATCGCATCGTGGCGCCAAAGACTGTCGCATCATTTGGGGTCCGCAGTAAGAAACAGACGCATCAACTCCCCACGCAGTATTGAACTGACGCATCACCTCCCCTGCGACGCAGTAAGGAACAGATGCATCACCTCCCCTGAGTGTAAGGAACAGACCAATCACCTTCCCTGCGGCCCTTTTGTTTGCTTTGCGTGACGCATCTAAGGTACTTTTGAGAAAAGTGTCGCATTTACAACTTGCACTGCACTAAACTATTTCTACCATCTGAAAGTCATATTTTTATTACTGTATTGTGGATTTTTTGTCGTTTGGTCTTGTTTTGAGTTTAGATAAAGATTACTTATTTTTCTAAACTGATGTGGTGTCCATTTGTAGTGTTTTCACTGTGTTACTGTATGTGTTCACAAATGCTTTACACACTGCCTCTGAGATAAGCCTGTCTGCTCGTGCCAAGCTACCAAGGGGGGAGCAGGGGTTATTTTAGGAGTGTATCCCCCTTACCCTGACTAGAGGCAAGGGTCCCTATTTGGACAAAGGTACCTACTTCTGCCAACTAGAGACCCCCATTTCTAACAGGTGGACTTTTCAGTGTTATGTAATGATCTACGACGTGACCTACAGGAAGTGTAAAAAGACATAAGTGAGCTAGGGGAGAAAGTGCTCTCACTTGAGAAATCAGGAAACTGCAGGTCTGAAGAAATTGAATTCATGCGAAGGGTAGTCACTGATTTGCAAACACAAAATGTGGTACTGCAGGAAAGGTTTGAGGGCCTAGAAAAAAGGCCAAGGAGCAATAATGTGTGAATCAGAGGGTTGCACCAAGGAGTGGAGGAGGGTGATATTGAAAGGTACATGTATAGAGACTTCAAGGAACTGCTAGCAACTGAAGATAATATCATTATCAAACTAGGCAGAACTCACATAACGACTTTCACCAATGAGATAAGAAAAAAGCTCCCTGGACATAGTGACAAAAGTACATCATTTTCAACTAAAAAAGAAAGTAGTGGAAGCGTAGTGAAAACAACCAGATTTCAAATTTGATGGTCACCCGTGCCTGGTCTACAAAAGAGGGCTTTCGCCTAGTAGCTGACTATCTAAAAAAATCCAGCATCACATACAGATGGGGGCATCCTTTGAGGTTGACAATTACCTGGCAGGGGCAGTCATATCAGAACAAATCTCTGGTGGAAGCACAGACAATTATTGAAAAGGTGAACAAAGACCAAGAGGAGGGAGAGGATCCTGAAGGTAGAACAAGATCTCAAGCTTCACAAGCTCATTGAGAGAAATGGCGAAAGATACCCAGAATAGGCAGCTTGGGACTAAAACTGGATAACATAGCTAAAGAGTGCAAAGCAGTGATAGTCTATCTCCGACGTGTAGACACTACCAGGCAAGGAAGGCAGTGATGAACAGGGAAACCAGCAACAGATAATAGTGACAGAATGGCTTTCCCAGAAGAATCAAATAGTGATGGGCAAAGATGTCCATATACCTGAAGCAAGACTCCTGCAGCCAGGTGAGAGGGAAAAGATGCTGGGACTAAGAAAGAGAAGGTCAGTATTATATCCTTAGGGCTTGGGGCTTGTCCTGCAAGGAAATTGGGGTCCACCTGATTATAAGGTGGGAAATAGAGACATTATGGATGGGGAGATGGAACTTGGGAAGAAGGGAAAGGTGTTCTGGTTGGGGTTTTCTAAGTTGAAGATGACACTGGACTAGGCATGATAGCAGTCACATCTTCCAGAGCAAAGGGGGCAGATGGGAACTCAAGATGATAAGAAACCCACAGTGATAGAGGCACAGAGGAGCATATACTTAAAAGACCCAGGATGACTAGAACCCATTGGCCTTTCTCATATACATTACATGATCTGAATAACCCTAATAAAATAGTGACCTCTCCCAGGGTGATAAAACGATTGAGGGGATGCGTATGCTTTCTACAAGAGACCCATTTGATAAAGAAAGATACATGGAGGATGCGATCTTACTCCTGCAGTTTTTTGCTTCCACTAAAATGAAGAAAAAGGGCATCAGTAGTCTGAGTTTGCTGCATTTGGGATTCTCATTGCAAACCTTCGTTTGCATAAAGAAAACCGATAGCTGTTGCTAAATGGTACACAGTGGGAAGAGGCAATCACATTGGCAGCGATGATCATCCTGAACCAGGACCATTAGGGTCTCCTAAGTCAAACTAGCGAATAACTAGTTAGCTTAGCGGTGGGCACACATTTCCTAGAAGGAGATTGGAACCTAGTACTTGATAGTCACGCAGGGATTTAGGCTTTATAGATTTACTTGCACCCTGGGGAACTAGTGTACTCACACTACTCTGCAGCACACAGGGCGAATACAAAGACAGACTTGCTAATGATAGATCACAATCATAGCAGCCATCTCCTGGGGGCTGAACATGGGGTTCGGACACTCTCCAGCCAAGCATCAATGATATGCAACTTAGCAAGGGGACTGGGAACGCAAGACCAGGATCCCATATGATGTCTCATGGTTTTTAGACAGGCAATTGTAACCCAGACCAAAGAATACCTTCTCTTAAATGACACAACAGCATGTGGCCTGTCTGTAGTATGGGACTCACTTCAGGCAGTGCTTTGAGGGGCTGTATAGCTGAAGTAGCCAGGCTTAAGAAACTGAGGGAGCTAGAGATGGCAAAACTCCAGAAGGAACATAAGGAATTAGAACAGTGCCATCAGGCAACACTCTCATGGAAAATATGGCTGTTAGACTTGGCATCTTTGGCGTGGTTTCCCTCGACGTTTTGCCTCTACCTTCTGTATGTTTGAAGCTGTGCTGGATCTTGGTTTTGCTGGCTTAGATGCTTTGGGCACTTTGCCACTGCTGATCAGAGTCAAAGTGCAAGTTCTCCCTGTGTAAATTGGCTCTTCCTGATTGGCATATTTGATTTACTGGTAAGACCCTAGTAAAGTGCACTGAGTGTGCCAGGGCCTGTAAATCAAATGCTACTAGTGGCGCTGCAGCACTGATTGTGCCACCCACATGAGTAGCCCTGAAAAGGTATCTCAGACCTGCCACTGCAGTGTCTGCATGCAGTTTTAAACTTCCATGTCAACCTGGCACGTGCACCCACTTGCCAGGCCCTAACCTTCCCTTTTCTTACATGTAAGGCACCCCTGTGGTAGGCCCAAGGTAACCCCATGGGTGGGGTGCGTGACATTGTGGGGCCACGAGAACCCAAGACAGCGCAACAAGTTTATCTTGGTCTTGGTGGGCCATGCCACCCGGTATCCGGAAGCTGTCCGTCTCAGGACAATCACTGCCCCTGTGATGAGCTGTGCATTGATGGGGATCTTTTCCTGTTATGAGTTCCCCAGACAGGTGGTCTCTGACCGTGGTACAAACTTCATATCTAGGTATATGAAGTTATTGTGGGAGGAGTGCGGTGTAATGTGCAAATTCACCTCTCCTTACCATCCCCAAGGAAATGGGTTGGCTGAGAGATTGAACCGAACCCTGAAAGGCATGATAAAGGGTCTTGAGGAACACATGAGACATAAGTGGATGGATGTCTTCCTACCATGCCTGTTGTTTACCTACAAGGAGGCACAACAGAAATCCTTAGGGTTCAGTCCCTTTGAATTACTGTATGGGCACCCTGTGAGAGGACCTCTGAGTCTGGTGAGGGAGGGCTGGGAGAAAACTCCTAGTTAGACCCCCCCAAGATATGTTCAGCTACATGCTGGCCTTTAGGAACCAGACTCTACACTTCAGGAAAATCGCTCAAGCAAACCTGGAAGCCAGCCAGGAGGAGATGAAACGATGGTACGATCAGAATACCACTCTGGTTGAGTTTCAGCCTGGCCAAAAAGTGTGGGTGATGGCACCAGTGGAGCCTTGTGCGCTCCAAGACAAGTGGACTGGTCCATTTGAGGTGGTGGAGCGCAAGAGTGAAGTGACCTACTTGGTCAACTTGGAGACTCCCAGGAGCCCCTTGAAGGTCCTGCACGTGAACCGCCTCAATCCTCCCTTTGAGAGGTCTGAAGTGACAATGCTCCTGGTGACAGATAATGGAATGGAAGAGGAGAGTGAACCTCTTCCTGACCTTCTGTCTGCCAAGGAACATGAGGGGTCAGTGGATGGAGTGAACCTCTCTCCCACCCTGACCACAGAGCAGCAGAGGGACTGTCACCAGGTGCTGGGACAGTTTGCCTCCCTGTTCTCCCTGACTCCAGGAATCACCAATTGGTGTGTCCATGATGTGGACACTGGGGAGAGTTTACCTATAAAACATAACATTTATAGAATAACTGACAAAGTCAGGTCCAGCATCAAGGAAGAGGTTTCCAAGATGTTGGCGTTAGGTGTGATAGAGCCCTCCAGCAGCCCCTGGGCTAGCCCTGTGGTCTTGGTTCCCAAAGCTGCTGCACCCGGTGCCACTCCTGAACTCCGGTTCTGTGGGGACTACCTTGGGCTCAATGCCATCACCTGGACTGACGGTCACCCCATCCCCAGAGCTGATGAGCTCATTGATTGGTTGGGAGCTGCCCGGTACCTTAGTACGTTTGATCTAACGTCTGGGTATTGGCAGATTGCCTTGACTGATGGGGCAAGAGAGAGTTCTGCATTTTCAACGCCAGAGGGGCACTACCAGTTCCGAGTCATGCCCTTTGGGTTGAAGAATGCCCCTGCCACCTTCCAGAGACTGGTCAACCAGGTACTGTTTGGGCTGGAGGAATTCAGTGCTGCCTACCTGAATGACATTGCTGTGTTCAGCTCCAGCTGGGAGGAACACTTATAACACCTCTGCGAAGTGTTGAGGGCTCTGCAGAAGGCAGGCATCACTATCCAGGCCAGTAAGTGTCAGATAGGGCAAGGATCTATGGTGTACTTAGGGCACCAGGTAGGAAGCCGCCAGGTGGCGCCCCTACAGCCTAAGACCAACACCATTCTGGTAGCCCCCCAAGACCCAGACAGAGGTGAGAGCCTTTTTAGTTCTCACCGGGTACTACAGGCAGTTTGTCAAGGGGTATGGCACCATTGTTGCCCCCTTGACAGAGCTGACTTCAAGGAAGCAGCCAAGGAAAGTGATCTGGACCGATGACTGTCAGATCGCTTTTGATGCCCTGAAATCTGCCATGTGCCTGTGCTCAAGGCACTCAACTTCTCCCAAGAATTTGTTGTGCAGACAGATGCTCCAGAGCATGGTGTGGGAGCAGTACTCTCACAGTTGAACAACGAGGACTTGGACCAACCCGTAGCTACTTCCCAGGGAACAGAGGTGGAGTGCAATTGAAAGAGAATTTCCTGTGGTCTGGGCGCTGAAGAAGCTGAAACCGTACTTGTTTGGGACTCACTTCTGGTTTCAGACAGACAACAGGCCCCTCAGATGGTTGACAGAAAATGAGGGGTGAGAACCCAAAACTGTTGAGGTTGTCCATCTCCCTACAGGGAATGGACTTTACGGTGGAACACCGCCCTGGTACCGAACACGCCAATGCTGATGGTCTGTCCAGAATCTTCCGCCTTAGTGATGAGAACTCCCAAGAGGGTGGTTAGTTCTCCCCACTTTTCAGCTGGAGGGGACACGTGTTAGACTTGGCATCTTTGGCTTGGTGTATCCCCCTTACCTGGACTAGAAGCAAGTGTCCCTACTGTAGTGTAGCTCCTATTTCCCTAATAGGCTCTGCGCATTGGAATAATATCCCCTATACGTTTGACATAGGACTAAGGTCAGTATGTCCCTATCGAGTATATTAGACTTAATTACTTGTGCCAGCTAGCTCAGAGGCCACTAGAAACTCCTTGTCAAACAAGAAGGGAGTAGTTTCTTTCAGCCGCAAAACATGACCACTTTGTTTCCCTTTAGAATCAGAACGTGTCCCAGAGTCGTGGAAACAATAGATAACTATTTCACTCAGCTCACTCGTGCATACTTAGTTTTCCTCAAAGTTACACAGAATGAATAGACGGGCGTTTCAATAAAAGATTTATTGAACAGTCTTGGTCCTCGTGTAAGTAAAGTGTGTAGTTACGATCACAAGACAGTATGCAAGATAAATAATGTACAGCGTAAGCAGTAGAAATAAATAATACTGCGCTAGCATGATCTTTAGCAGCTATTCATTTACATAAATAACACAGACTAAAAATGCGAGTACTCATACGATGCGTTTCTAAGCTAGTTCTACCCCAATGTTCCTAACCTAACCTAGGTGTAGGGAGAGGTATGAAGTAGGTGAAGTATTCCTTACTATGGTATACTAAGAGTATGTTAAGTCTAGTATGCCTAGTATACTTAGTATGCCAAGAGTCCCTCTAGGTTCTAGTCAGCTCCATACCTTGAGAATGAGAGAGGTAGGAATCTCTTGCCAGATTCGAACTCCAACACCCCGCTAGGGAAGTCAGATCACTGGAAACTGGACTCTCTGCGTGCAGGGATGACAGCGTCTTCTCAGTGCGTCAGGCCGGGAAACGGGCTCCTCTGAAGTCGAGGTCTCCTCTGATTTACAGGGGCTAGGGAAGGTATATTTATACCTGAGAGGTACCTTAGAATGTTAGCATTGACGTGGATCGGACAGCGGAAGACGTCATGAATGAACCCCCTAAGGTATAACGGTTCATGCATAATAAATGAGTCCTTGAAGAAATCAATAGTCCTGTGCTAGGGAAACTCCCGAAGCCTAAGGGTCTGTTCTTCAAGAACTCGTTGTGACGTTAGGGTGGACGGATGTCGGAGACCATGCCTGTATTTGGAGTGCACGGTTTAATGCCTAAATAAGGACTGGGATTTTATGCCTATATAAGGACAGGACGAATTGTGCCTATATAAGGACATGATACAGGAAAACCTATATACGGACACCCTAAGAGGAATACAACACCCACTCCACTTTCGTGTGTACGATAATACTAAAATGCTAAACATTTAAAAATGCTAAACATTAAATGGAGTACCGCATATTGCTAAAATATTTCTTAAAACCGTTTAAAAAAGGCATTTAAAAAACCCATTAGAATGCAAAAGGTACTGTACATTTTAAGCATTGCTTTTCATTTCCGGCATATATTTTAAAATAAAATGCAATATGAATGAAAGAAGCAGTAATATATACATGTGACAAAAAATGATCGATAAGTTTGTTCAAAATCAAAGTCATTTCACGTCATGGAAATTAATAAACTGTTTTAGACACACAAGATGACTAAGTGTCTGTGGAAGCACCGCGAAGTCTGTACTATAAGGCTAGTTCTACTTTAAGCAGATTGAATTGCCATTTTAGTTCGAAAAAATTGAAAAAAGTTCAATTTGGGAAGAGTTCCAAGTTTTGGAAGTATGAAGGCCAAATTGTTACTGCATCTCTGGAACACTGTGGGCTGAATCAGAGTCAGTTTACGGGTCTGGTGTAAACATGAGATCATCTATTTCCGTAGACAAAACATCGTCCACTGAAGTTGGTGTCAGTTGGAACACCTCGTGTAGTAGATTAATTGCACATAGATGTGAGGCATCGCTTTCAGCATAGGTTGCCGCAGCAATGTTCGCGTCCGTTGTTACCTGTGTGCCTGTAGATCTTTCTCGTACTTCAGCAGCAGCCGGAAGCGTCTGTGAGATCTCAATGAATGCTGACATCAGGATTGGCAGCCTCTGGGGACAACATAGAGCATGGGCCGTTATCGGGACCAGCAGAGTATCGACATCCGTTGGCGTTGCTGATGGAAATGTTAGACAGGTGTCTAACACGCATTCTTCACCGCATAGCAGGCATCGTAGGACAGGTAAGATGCAATCTTGCCAGATTGGTCTGAATGACAGGAACCACGTGGTATTCAGGTCCCGTAGACGAGTCATGCCCAAAGCTGTACTATTCGCTCACGGCACTTTCGTTCAAGGAGAGCTTTCTCCATTTCGCTCGGAGTGATGTCTGCGAATAGGCTGGCCATAGCGTAATAGCAGGAAGAGAAATAGAATTCCGGCAACAAGTGCTAGAATTAATGGTATGCCACCAAACACCGAATGTGCAAAGTTCGGGATGATTCCGAGTATTGCCTGGAAAGGTGCTAACAGACCGGAACAGATGCTCTTAAATACATGTACAATTCCGGTGGTATCAGACATGTTAAAGATACGTCCTATCATTTCTACGAAATGTATAGGGCAGTTTGTACGTATTAAAGTCTGTATCTCAGCCGAAGTCCTTGCTACTTGTAGATCATAGGTTTCTTTGGCCGAGGTCAAAGGCACTGTTTGCTGTAAAAGCATGGCTTTCATTCTGCTCAAAGTATCAAATCTTATAAAAGAGACGTTCAGCGAAGGCCATAGAGGCGACTCCCTGACTGTGTCTATTGGGGCAAACAATACTTGCATACAGCAAGTGACCCTGGAGTTAACCGTTACTAGATATGGGATGCCTGGCAACATGCCGCAGCAACTCTGATCATTCAACATGAGGTAACTCCCATTAGAAAGTTGTCCAAACGTTGGATTAATCACAGCAGCTGGTGTACTCTGCTGATGGCAAGACAAATTTGCCACAGAACCATTACAAGCCCCGTGTAAAGAAATGTCCTGACATATAAGTGAACCGCTCAGTGCTCGCTCACAGTGTGTACCGCTCAAAAACACTTCACGATCCCCACTCCAACATCTATATGTATACGGTAAATCCCAAGATGTCTTAATGTATTCCTTACCCAACCTTTCATATTTGCCTGCTTGCATTTGTTTGAGGCAATACTGAAACTGAAAAGTAGTCACAGGTAGTGTGATTTTGCCATGAATGAGCCATTCTGTAGCTGGTTTTTCTGCCACTGTGAATGGTAACTTTTCCAGTTTTTCAATGCTCAGCAATGTATACATTGCTCCTCTTTGTGCAGTTTGATCTGTTTATCAGTTAAATTGTAGTCTGCAAACAGAGCTGACGTGTTGATGAAACGCCAAGGCACATAGCCCGCAAGCAAAGATTGCAGCGTCCAGCTTAATAACACAATAGAACGTAATTGAGATTGGCCTTGCTATAACATCGCCAAATCTTGTTCTAGTATGTCGATAGCAGAGGATACAATGCCATCCAATGAATATATTCTGGAGGACAAAGTTGTTAACCCATTGTCGACCACAGAGAGGGTTTTCTCTAAATTAATACAATCAAGTTCACGTATTCGTTCTGCGGCCTACATCTGTGACACTTTCCATGCTTCATTATAGGCAGCATAAATGCCGGCATATATGAAACATTTTTGACGCGGCTTTCTTGGTCCAAGCAAGAATTCCCTAAGGTCTGCGTCTTCTTTAAGTAAGGATAAGTGTTATTTCACATCCTGTAGTGTAGCTTTCTGAAGCCAATCAAGGCATAATTTTCCTACACTGTATATTGTTACCTACCCCGGATGCTGTCTTTGGACATATCTTGGGTCTGGCCTATGAATAGTAAAGCCCTGAGTTTTATTCAGGAATCTTACCTGACAGTTGTTCGTGTCTGTGGGCCAGATCAACCATTTTCTCCAATCAGGATTAGATCTGTTGAGTTGTAGTATTTGGTCAACTGTAACCGCTGCCTGTGTTTTGTTATCACCGGCAGGTGTTGGTACAGAAGGTGTTTTCATCTCTTTGATCTTGGCTAGTCCAAGACAAGATGTTTGTTGGACAGTTTCATTCAAAAACATTATTTGTTCAGGGATGATACAGGCTCTAAATAACGCTTCTATCCCCTGCACTTGCCAATCTTTAGTACCCCAGACAGTTTTTGTGTCTATTGTGTCTTTCCATAAGTCGAAACCCTGTCTAGACAGTTGGGCAATAAATGTTGCAGAGTAAATCTGTTTCGTATTAGTTAACATAATTTTCAGTCCTGTTTTGTTTACATTTTTATAGTAAAACGTTTCTGGATCAGATGTATTATACCCTGAAAAATATGGAAACTTGTTAGCAAATGTTTTTGAACTACCTTGTGGTGGTGTCGGACAATGCTCCCATTGGTTAAACATAAACACATTTCTTGGGTATGCAGATTTATGCAAATAATGATGACCATAGTGGTTATAACAATATCAATCAATCAATCAGGAGTTTGTTAAAGCACGACTACTCACCCGTAAGGGTCTCAAGGCGCTAGGGGTGGGGGGGGTGCAGGTTCCATTCCATCAAGGAGGGGGTCTGTCGAAGAGCCAGGTTTTGAGGTTTCTTGCGAAGATGGGGAGCAATGTTGTCTGTCTGAGGTGGAGCGGAAGGGCGTTCCATGCTTTGGCCGCGAGGAAGGAGAAGGAGCGGCCTCCCGATCTGGTCTTTCTGGTGCGGGGGACCACGGCGTAGGAGAGCTGGGCTGACCGTAGGGTCCTTTGGGGTGCGTGGAATTTGAGTCGGCTGTTCAGGTATGCTGGTCCGGTGCCGTGGAGGGCCTTGTGTGCGTGGGTGAGCATCTTAAAGGTGATTCTCGCCTCGACGGGGAGCCAGTGGAGTGTGCGCAGGTGCTGGGAGATGTGGCAGTGTTTTGGCAGGTTGAGGACCAGTCTTGCGGCAGCGTTCTGGATGTTCTGTAGCTTGCGGATGAGGTTTTTGTTTATTCCGGCGTAGAGTGCGTTGCCGTAGTCGAGTCTGTTGGTGACCAGGGCGTGAGTGACTGTCTTTCGGTGTTCGAGGGGATCCATTTGAAGGTCTTACGAAGGAGGCGGAGGGTGTGGAAGCAGGAAGACGAGACAGAGTTGATCTGGTGGTCCATTTTGAGCTCGGAGTCCAGGATGATTCCCAGGTTGCGTGCGTGGTCTGTGGGGGTTGGCGGGTTTCCGAGGGCGGGGGGCCACCAGGTGTCGTTCCAGGCGTCGGGGTTTGGGCCCATGATGAGTACTTCTGTTTTGTTGGTGTTTAGTTGTAGGCAGCTGTTTTTCATCCATTTGGCGACGGCTTCCATGCCTTCTCGAAAGTTGCGTCTGGCGGTGTTGGGCTCGTTGGATAGGGAGAGGATGAGCTGGGTGTCGTCTGCGTATGACACGATGTTGAGTCCGTAGGTTCTGACGATGGGGGCAAGTGGAGCCATGTAGACGTTGAAGAGCGTCGGGCTGAGGGAGGAGCCCTGGGGGACTCCGCAGGTGGTAGGTGTGGGGTCCGAGAGGAAAGGGGGAGTCTGACCCGCTGCGTCCTGCCGGAGAGGAAGGAGCAGATCCAGTCGAGGGCCTTGTCCTGGATTCCTGCATCGTAGAGTCTGCGTATTAGGGTGCGGTGGGAGACTGTGTCGAACGCCGCTGATAGGTCGAGGAGGATGAGGGCTACTGTTTCTCCTTTGTCAAGTAGGGTGCGGATGTCGTCTGTTGCGGCGAGGAGGGCGGTTTCCGTACTGTGGTTTTTTCTGAAGCCGGATTGGGAGGAGTCGAGGATGTTGTGTTCTTCAATGAATGTGGCGAGTTGGCTGTTGATGGCTTTCTCGATGACTTTCGCTGGGAACTGGAGCAGGGAGATGGGTCTGTAGTTTTTGAGGTCGGTGGGGTCCGCTGAGGGTTTCTTTAGGAGGGGGTTGACCTCAGCGTGTTTCCAGTCATCGGGGAACGAGGCGGTCGCCAGGGAGCATGGGTGCGATGGTGTCGGCGGCTCTGTTGAAGATGTGGTGGGGGCAGGGGTCCGTGGGGGCCCCTGAGTGGATTGACTTCATTGTCTTCAGTGTGTCTTCGGTGGTGAGGGCTGTCCAGTCATCAATCGCTGGGATCCGGGTGTCGGGGGAAGTTGGTGAGGGTTCAGTGTGTTGGTTGTCTTCGTCGAAGTTGTCGTAGATGCTCTTGATTTTGTGGTGGAAAAAGGTGCTGAGTTTGTCGCAGAGGTCTTGTGAGGGAGGGATGTCGGAAGACTCGCTGGTGGGTTGGGCGAACTCCTTGATGATGCTGAAGAGTTCCTTGCTGTTGTGCGCCTGGGTGGAGATTCTGTCTTCAATCGCTTTTTTCCTTGTTTCTCTGATGAGTTGATGGTGGGCGTTGGTGGCGGCTCTGAAGTTGTTGTGGGCTTCTGTGGATTTGGTGTTCCTCCAGGCCTTTTCGAGGCGGCGGCATGTGCGCCTGGACTCTCGAAGTCCGGAGGTAAACCATCTGGCTTTCTTGGCGTGGGTATTGTTGTTTTTCTTGAGGGGGGCTATGGTGTTGGTGCTGTCCGAGATCCATCTATGCAGGGTTCGGGCTGCGGTGTTGGGGTTGTCGTTTTCCGCGATGGTTGGGGTGGAGTTGTTGAGTGAGGAGGTGAGCTGGTTGTCAGTGATTTTGGTCCAGTTTCTTCGTGGAAGCAGGTGCTGGTGTATGTGGATGGTGGGTGTTCTGAAGGTGAAGTGGACGCAACGATGGTCGGTCCATGGGAGTTCGGTGGTGTGGCTGAAGGTGATGGAGTTTCCTGTAGTGAAGAGGGGGTCGAGGGTGTGTCCTGCTGAGTGCGTGGGCTCGGTCATGATCTGGCGGAGTCCAATGTTGTGGAGGTTGTCCAGGAGGGATGTGGTGTTGGGGTCCAGTTGGTTGTCGAGGTGGAAGTTGAGGTCTCCCAGCAGGGTGTAGTTGGTGGATGCGATGGCCTGCGGGGAGATAATGTCCGTGATGGAGTTGGCGAAGGGTCCGCGGGGTCCAGGGGGTCGGTAGATGAGGGTTCCTCGGAGGGTGGCGGTGGGGCTGGCCAGTATCTTGAAGTGAAGGTGTTCCATCAGTTCTGTGGGCTCGTCGGGGAGTGTGCTCAGGCTGGATTTGTGGACGATGGCGATTCCTCCTCCTGGGCGGGTGGGGCGGACCTTCCTGGAGATCTTGTATCCTTGGGGGATGGCGATGGCGATGTCCGGTCCCGAGGTGGTGTTGGTCCAGGTTTCGGTGAAGAACGCTACGTCCGGGGTGGTGCTGTCGAGGAGGTCCCAGATTTCTGTGGTGTGTTTGTGGAGGGATGGGACGTTGAGGAGGATGCATTGCAGGGTCTTCGGTTCGGTTGTGTTCTTGTGGGCGGGTTGTGCTGGATCCGTGTTCTTGGTGGTGCTGCAGGTGTGCCGGCAGCGGTGACAGCTGAAGGGTCCGTGGGTGTCGGCTGGTGATGCTAGCTTGCAGTTGTTGTTGCAGCCTGGGTTGAGTGCGTGGAGTGCTGCTGGGTCGTATCGTTGGCGGGGCGGAGGTCCAGGGTTCCTGGCGCTGGTCGCGGACGGGTCGCAGACGGGCGCAAACGGGCGCATACAGTTGTTCATAGTCTGTTGAACCCTCTAAATATTCATTTTTAGAAAATGCAGCAGATTTTTGTAGGTCAAACATTATGTCGTTAACAGTCTCAAAGTCCCAATCATCAGAATAGGTACTGGACGAAATTAGATCACTTAGTGAAATTTTAAACAAATGTGGAATGTTCAATTGTTCCGTCGGGCCGAAGATATCAAAATCTGTTTTGTCCCACACTATACCATCCTGTATAGAAACAGCTGTGATGTTCACTGATGACAAGTCTCTTGCTTCACGATGGGAAGATTTATGAGGTTCCAAAAGTACGTTCACGTCTTTTCCTTCAGTATTCACATGGATGTATCTGCCACTTATAAGCACGCTCACAGTTGTAACCAAAGCTAGCCAGAGCAGGAAAACAAATAGTCCAGATATAATCCAGAGTTCAATCCATGGAGAAACCAAATAAGTCTTTTTCAGAAAGTGCAGAAAGTCTTGTACTTGCTGCTTGAATTTCAATGATACTGGCGTTGTTTCAGGTTCACTCGGATCTTCTGAGAACGTATCAAAGTTAATGAAATAGCCAGAAGCAGTTCTGTCAATTGTTGGAATTGCATCAGGATTTGTAGAAATCGCTGGAACCAGTTGATCACTTGCTACATTGGTGTAGACAGGTGTTTTTGGATGAACTGTTAATTGATTTTCAAGAGGGATGAGTTCTATAGCATTGTTGCTTAGTCCTTCATCTGTTAAAGCTGAATTCTCGATTGTTATCAGTCTTTCAGTCTCAACCTCTTGGATAGTAGCGAGAGGAGTGCGTCTGCTACTAGGTCGGAGTCCACTAGGCCTACTATTTAGTATTGGCCACATACTGTGGTTTGATGAGGTCGATGGACACAAATCTTTTCTACTTTCTTCCAGCAAGGGGCGGCAGAAGTACAGTTCTTGTTCCTTGAACTGCTAGGACAGGTACTGGTTGTCTGTAAGAAGGTCCAAATTCCTTCTTGTCCGCAATCTTTTCTCTGACTAGATCCCCAACTTTTGGAATCCAGACAGGCCTTGCTGGGACCGCCGGTTTTTCCCCAGTGGTGGTTGGCTGTAAGAATACGTTGCTTTGTTTCGTTCTTAACTCATTCAGTTCCTGTAAAACAGCCAAACGATCTTTGATATCAAACGTTTTATTTTCCACCACTGTGCCTACGTCATCGAGATCTGGTACCCACATTCTTGTCCCAAATAGGACCTCATATGGAGTGACCCCCCCTAGAGAACTTCTTGGCAGATTGTTTAATGAGCGTTGGACCCCTTAAAGATGTTTGACCCACCCGTCACCCGAACCTAATACCCTAGCTGTTATAGACTGCTTTATGTCCCGGTTTTTCCTTTCCACAACCGAATTTCCCTCAGGATGGAATGGAGAGGAGTACCGCAATGCAACGCCCAGACTGGCCATGGCTTCTTTGTAAGCCCGAGAGCTAAACGCAGGGCCCTGGTCAGAATGTAGCGTGCCTATTGCGTATGTGCCGATAAAGACTCGCAAATCTTTTATAACATTTCGAGCGTCAGCCGAGCGCTGAGGCCATATCCATAGGAACCTTTATTCAGTATTTGTGGGATTGCATTTGTCCAGAAGGACGCATGCGCATAGATAGTCTAATGCTGTCTAACAGTGGTGTCTGTACTGGGCAGCTGCATTCGCAGCATGGTGTCTGGTGGCATTCTCGCTGTAAATTACAGTCTAAGCAGTTATTGATGAATATGTGAATTTCTGTATTCATTCCAGGCCACCAGAACATCTCCTTTAACGTCAAAATTGTTTTAGAGATCCCTTGATGTGACAGACCGTCCCCCAAATGTGTTTCATAAATCAAGGCTGCTCTACGTTCCGTGTTTGGAATTACCCTATCCCCCACTCCAGGGATTCGAGCAAAAGGAACGTTGTTTGCATCAATTACATAAGAGTACTTGAGTGGAAACCTTTTTGGTAACGCTGCACTGCTGCCCTTGCTTGAAGCATTGACAGCCAACATTATCTCACCGTCTATTTTCGTTTTTGAACGAGTGATCGCAGCTACGGAAGCCGTCTGAACAGCCCCCTTTGCGGCTTCGTCAGCCAATGAATTCCCTGTAACGTGAACGCCATCCCGTTGATGACTCAGTGTGTGGATCACGTGAGCCTTTGGTAGTTCCTTTTTCAACTGAACTACTTGTTCCCAAAGCATTTTGTGCTTTATTGTGCCACCTTTCGCATCTTTGAAACCATTTTCAAGCCAGTTTTGTATATATTCATTATACGACTGAACACAGTAAAAGGAATCACACACTATCAGTGTGGGGAATTCTCGATCTGTACTTTCAAGTGCCAGTTTGAATGCTTGTAGTTCAGCTCGCTGAGCTGTACAATCTCCTAGAGATTGAGTTTTTGTGACCATAGGTCTGAAGATGCCATCTCGCATGCAACCTTTAACGATTGCACACGCTGCACTGTAAGCTTGCTTACCCCCTGTTGCAGGTTGTGCGGATCCGTCAGCGTAAATTATGAATTCGTACTGATCGAGAGGCAGAATTTCAGTGGGCAGAGGACATTCTTGTTCATATTGCAGGAACGCTTGTGTTTTTAAATCTGGATCAAAAACATATTCAACATCTGTTGCAGCAAGAGAATTAACCCATTGTATCCATCGTGGATGTAGTGCTTTAGCATTTGAATGCTTGCTTTTGTGACCGCTTCTAAAGCTGGTACTGGGGTTACGACAATAATGCGTTTCCCTTGGGCTAAGGCTCTTTCTTTTGCTACAGCGGTTTGAACTGCTGTTAGAATTTTTTCAGTTGAACTGAAGCGCATTTCCGCTTGTGTGTACAAATGCGATTTGTATGCGATTGGTATGTCATCGACATAGGAAAATGCCTCATTGTCATAAATTTGTAGTAACTCCGTTACCCTCGCTGAGAATAACCCCGGGCTGTTCTTGAACCCTTGTGGGAGTCGACAAAAGTGACGCTGGGTCCCCATTATGGAGAATGCTGTTAAGTACCTGCTTCCAGGTGCTATGTTTTGACAAAAGAAACCATTTGAGATGTCTAATGTTGTTTTGTATTTTTTACGCACAATGTTATTCATTAATGCTGTGCTTTGTGCATTTTGCACTGCAAAGGTTTTAGAACAAGTGTTCAGGTGTCTGTAATCCAAAACTAGATGATATGTTTTGTCTGGTTTGAAGACAGGAAACAAAGGATTGTTCATTGAGGAGGTGCATGTTTCAATCACCCCTAGGTATTCAAGCTGATCTAAGATCTCCCTGACCTGTTTTTTAGCTTCTTGCTTTATTGGGTACTGCCTTTGTGCAGTTGGTTCATGTTTCAGATGTATTTTATGGTGAGGTGAGTCCTCATCCCATCCTACATGATTTTTATATAATGCTGGGGCCTGGGCTACAGCCCATTTCCTGGCATATGTATATCTTAGATGCATTGGTATATGGTTGGAGAAGGCAGGCATAATAATGTCCTCGCCGTGTGGGCACTCCCTGACAAATTGTGGTGGCCAGTCTTCTTCTGCTAGAAGTATGTCATAGCCCCTTGATAGTCTTTCCCAAAAAAGTGCTTTCACCTGTCTAGGTTTGTCTCCCTCCATCCGGAGTGTTATTTCATATAACTTTTGTGGAGTACTAACCCTGGTGTCTACAGTCTCAACTGTAATGTACTCATTCAAGTCCACTATCTCCAGAAGTTCCTTCAGGTTCTGGTGAGCTATTGTGACTTCTGCTGCACTGTCCAGCATTG
Organism: Calotriton arnoldi; assembly: GCA_963921515.1. NCBI lineage: Eukaryota > Metazoa > Chordata > Amphibia > Caudata > Salamandridae > Calotriton > Calotriton arnoldi. The sequence goes on from CAWUFW010000751.1 coordinate 119,399, forward strand.
TCTGAGCCCATTCTCCTTTCTTGAGTTGTGTTCTCAGTATTCTCGGCATGTCTGATCTTTAGACCTGCTACTTTCTTTTTGGAGAATTGAGGTTTTGTTTTATTCTTCGGAACGTGTTTGTCGTCCTTGGATTTCACGCGTTCTTCTCTATGTTCTGACCGTCCTCTTCTTTCCGAAGTCTGTGACGAGATCTGAAAGGTACGAGAGGAACGTGTATCAGTATCTTGATACCTGTCAGGCTTTTTCAAATTATCCCTATTCCTGAGGTTATACCTCCTTTCAGAGGGCTCCTTTTGAGGAGACCTACCTCGGGATTGAGAACGTTTCTCGTTTGAATTTTGTTTATTAGTCTCCCACTTCTTTTTAGAAGATGTAGGAGTTTGTTTAATAGAGTCCTTCTCAGGACTTTCAGATAGTTTCGGCTTCACTGGTCTTCCACCCAAACTATCTCTGCCTAATTCTGCATAAGATTGTTCTATAATTCTGGGTAGCTCAGTTTGATGTTCTGTAACATCAAATTCCCTTAATTTTTGGCGGATCGCTACTGCTGCTGCCTCCCCTTTAATATTAGATAATATTATTGTTGAGACCTGGTCGAAATTTCTCAGTAATTTCATACCTAAATTTAGAGCAGGCTCTGCCCCGTATTCGTTTTGAATTTGTTTCAGGACATCAGGTATTACCGCAATTGACGGAATGCCATGTGTTTTAGTATAGATGGCAGCAAAGACTGAGCCCCAAGTGGTGCAGTCTTCCAGTTGTGGTGTGATCCCCATCGGTAAACTGATTGTTAGGATTCTGTGTTTCTCATACGGGCTAGTATTTGGAAATACTGCTTCGATTTGAGTAATTTTTTGAGCTATCCAGAATGGAATTTGCTCACGTTTTGTGGGCATTTTACCCATGACCGCGTATAGAGTCTGTGGTGTAATTTTTAGTGTATTCCCCTGGTGAGGAGTTTGATTTGGAAGTGTCAACGGTGGTTGGACTGTGAAAGTCCGCATGACATATTGGACCAATTGTCTGTAGATTTTATTAACTCTGTAAATTGAGTAAGTAATTCCTCGTCTGACATCTCTTCAATGTCAGGATGAGGTGTGTAGCCGGCTAGAATCGGCCATGTTGCTCCTGGTCTACCTAGTGGAACGAGCCTGGTAATGTTTCTGTGATGTTTTAGGGCGCCTTTAAACCAGAGCTGATGCTCTTGGTATGTTAATGGAATTTCTATATCCTCGAAAGGAATGTATTCCTCTGGTGGATCATCTTCTTTGTAGAAGTGAAACATGTGTGTTACTGGATTGGATTCAGGAAATATTACCCATGAATAGAATACCTCTGTCTGAAAGGATTCGTGTGCCTCTATCACGAAAACTGCTCTACCACCTCTTGGTGGCAGGCCGTGTTTTATGAGTTTTAGAGTGATGGCTCTTCTTAAGTTTGGATGGATGTCTATAACACCCTCCTCGGTTTCAATTAAACCTGTATTGTTGAAAACTGCTGCTTGGGCTGGAGCAGCCGCAGCTCCACCATTCTCGATGTCATTGTCCCCGCGTGTGGACATTTGTTTTTTGAAAAATGTAGAACAAGTTTCAAGGAAACAAAGATAAGGTGCACAATATTTTGGAACACTGTATCCTTCAACGTTGAGCAAACCAAACAGCTAATATATAGGGTGTTTCCCTATGTAGCCGTGGTGGATACTTAACCCTGCCCACTCCAGACGTCTTTTGGAGTATCTGGGTAGGGGTCTCTGAGAGAAAAGGCATGGCTGAGTTACTCAGTATCTAACGTGGAATTACCGCCTTACCAAACCGTTGGGCGCCATGTAGTGTAGCTCCTATTTCCCTAATAGGCTCTGCGCATTGGAATAATTTCCCCTATAGGTTTGACATAGAACTACGGTCAGTATGTCCCTATCGAGTATATTAGACTTAATTACTTGTGCCAGCTAGCTCAGAGGCCACTAGAAACTCCTTGTCAAACAAGAAGGGAGTAGTTTCTGGCAGCCGCAAAACATGACCACTTTGTTTCCCTTTAGAATCAGAACGTGTCCCAGAGTCGTGGAAACAATAGATAACTATTTCACTCAGCTCACTCGTGCATACTTAGTTTTCCTCAAAGTTACACAGAAAGAATAGACGGGCGTTTCATTAAAAGATTTATTGAACAGTCTTGGTCCTCGTGTAAGTAAAGTGTGTAGTTACGATCAAAAGACAGTATGCAAGATAAATAATGTACAGCGTAAGCAGTAGAAATAAATAATACTGCGCTAGCATGATCTTTAGCAGCTATTAATTTACATAAATAACACAGACTAAAAATGCGAGTACTCATACGATGCGTTTCTAAGCTAGTTCTACCCCAATGCTCCTAACCTAACCTAGGTGTAGGGAGAGGTATGAAGTAGGTGAAGTATTCCTTACTATGGTATACTAAGAGTATGTTAAGTCTAGTATGCCTAGTTTACTTAGTATGCCAAGAGTCCCTCTAGGTTCTAGTCAGCTCCATACCTTGAGAATGAGAGAGGTAGGAATCTCTTGCCAGATTCGAACTCCAACACCCCGCGAGGGAAGTCAGATTACTGGAAGCTGGAGTCTCTGCGTGCAGGGATGACAGCGTCTTCTCAGTGCGTCAGGCCGGGAAACGGGCTCCTCTGAAGTTGAGGTCTCCTCTGATTTACAGGGGCTAGGGAAGGTATATTTATACCTGAGAGGTACCTTAGAATGTTAGCATTGACGTGGATCGGACAGCGGAAGTCGTCATGAATGAACCCCTTAAGGTATAACGGTTCATGCATAATAAATGAGTCCTTGAAGAAATCAATAGTCCTGTGTTAGGGAAACTCCCGAAGCCTAAGGGTCTGTTCTTCAAGAACTCGTTGTGACGTTAGGGTGGACGGATGTCGGAGACCATGCCTGTATTTGGAGTGCACGGTTTAATGCCTAAATAAGGACTGGGATTTTATGCCTATATAAGGGCAGGACGAATTGTGCCTATATAAGGACATGATCCAGGAAAACCTATATACGGACACCCTAAGAGGAATATAACACTACTTGGACAAAGGTACCTACCTCTGCCAACTAGAGACCCCCATTTCTAACAATGGCACAAGGTGCTGGCGATTACAGGGAACTGAGACTCTTGAAGCTTAATCAAGCGGAATATGCAATAGCTAGAGTGAACCAACATTATTGTGAAAGTGACAATAAGGCAGAGCAGCTGTGAAAGGAGAAGGGGGTTCCAGGATTGTGGAAAAACAGAAAAGCTATAATTGCTATCAACAGCTTTCAGCAAGAAGCAATCATAGATGGTGACAGTGTGGAATGGCTAGATACCCTAACAGAAGAACAACAAGAGCTTTTGGAGAGCAAACTCACATCAGAGGAAGCCATTGGAGTTACAAATAGTTTAAAAATGGGAAAGTCCCCATGGTCTGATGAATTCGCCCCACCTTCTTTAAGATAGTCTGGTGAGGGCTCTTAGAATTTATGACCAGGTGTTCAATGGTCAGAGTACCGATCACTCTAAAACCAAGGAAAGTGGGCTCTACCATATTTCTCTTAAAACCTGACATTCAGGTGTTGCAAAAGCACTAATAGGTCACTTCAAAGGGATAATGTCCCATATGAGACACCGAGATCCACCTGAATTTATAGCCAAATGGTAAGCGGGTGACAATACCAAAAAAAGGTGCCTGATAGATATAGCCAGTACAAGGAGGCAGAGTACAATGCTTTATCTTTAGAAGCAGAGAAAGCATTCAATAAAATCTATTGTAGTTTTCCTAAGAATGAGTTTGAGCACACATTTGTTAGCATTACTATTGTTAGCCTGTTTTTCTTGGCCATATGCCACACATATTCTCTAATGTTAAAGGCAGTCACGTTTTGATATAATCAGGCCTGTTTTCATGTAACATGTATTATGCAAATGAGATCCATGCAACATATGACAATGGTGTGAAAAAGGAAGTAATCTGTCACCATAGTGTAGAAATAAATTATGACAAAGTGGTGTTTATTGATAAATTGAACATCATTATATAACAGCCCTGTTCAATTTTTGGGGTGGAACCAATCTGATTCCTTTTGTCCATCTAGTTCTCTCTATGCCTATGTGGTTGACTTTTTCCCATTATATAGTCATTGTTAGAAATCAGGTTTCTGGTTGGCAGAGGTATGGACTCTGTCCAAGCAGCAACCACAATCCTAGTCAGGGAAAGTCAGAAACACACTTCAAATTGACCTGTGCTTAACGTTTGGTAGCTTGGCACAGAACAGTCATGCTTAACTTAGGAGACAATGTGTAAAGTATTTATACAACACTTCAAACAGTAACACAGTGAAGACACCACAAAAAGACTTAACACCAGTTTAGAAAAATAGCTTCTATTGTTATCAACAAAACAAGACCAAAATTCAATTAGTAGAAGTCAAGATATGAATTTTTAAAGAATAAATATCTTTGGAGTGCTTAAAAACAGATAGCCCCTCGATGCGTCGAGGATGCGTGGAGCAAAGGAGGTAATGCATTGCTGTCAATCCCACAGATGTAGGCAATGCGTCATTCCCGAGCTGTGCAAAGTTGAAGATGCCTCAGGAGTTAATATGTTATGAACATTGGGGTAATGTGTCAGCATCGAACCACTGGGCTGTAGGCGATGCGAGCAGCACAAAGCGATGTGTTGGTGCAGAGCCGCACAAAGTCTGGGATGCTTTAGAAACAAGGGACAATGCGTTGCGCAGTCAATGAAGTGTCTGCGGTTTGTGCAGCAGTGGTGATGCATCGGTGTTGAGGGAAATGTGCTGGTTCCAATTGGCGCAATGCAGTCGATGTGTGGATTTTCTTAGTTGCAACACTTGGTACCCACTTCTAAGGGCCCAGAACTGCATTGGCACTACTTGCCAGAGCAGGACTCACAGCAGACAGAGTCCAGGTGCTGGTTGCAGTATAAAGAAAGAGGTTTTTTATATCCCTTCAGAAAACAGGAAGCAAACCAACAAGCTCCTGGAGATACTTTGGTTCTGGGATGTAGAAAAGAACTCCCAGGCAAGAGGCAGCAGGCCAACACAGAAAAGCAGTTCAGCAAAGTGGCAGTAACTCCAGCAGAAAGTAAAAAGATCCCTTTCCAATAGACCATAAAGCAAACGAGGTTACAGAGAAAGTAAATTGTGCAAGCCAACCAGAAATGAGGATTATGTGCTATAATTACCTTTTACAAGAAAAACAACAAACGTGAATTAAAACAGAAGAAATTTCAATATCAAACATATAATCGAATATATCATATTTAACCCTGGGCGGAAAAATCCGCTCAGCTCGCGGAGTTTGCGGATTTTCGGTAACTCCGCGTTCCGCGTAGAACGCGGAGTTACCAAAAACTCTACGCTCCGCAACGGAGTTTTTTTTTGTTCGCACGTTCAAAATGCGTTTTTGCGCGCGCGGGAGCGACTTACCGGGATGCCTGCGTTTGCCGATGAGATTTCCTATCCGTTCACGTGCGCCACAAGATTTGGTAGCCGGCCGCACGAACCCGCGAGAGTCTGCGATCGCGAACACGTCATTCGGACGCGCCATCGGACTTCCGGCGGAAGTTTCGTGAAGATTGCGATGCTGAAGACGCAGAATTTGCAAGCTGGAGAAGAATATCTCTCGAGCAGCATAAAACCTTCTTGAAATGATGATTTGGATGAAAAAAACTCCTCAGATTGACATTTGGCTGTACTTTTTTGTGCAAGGAGTCCTTTTTTTTTTTTACTTATTTTTGGAAGAGGAAGGAAGTGCCCCAGTGTCTCCAACTTCCTGTTCCTGTCCAGCAGGCTCCTCCCAGTGCTTTGTCCATCTCCTGTTCACTTTTTATTTGGATTTGGAGCTGGAAGGATCCCTTTTTTGTCTGCTGCATCATATATCATTGGATTTGAGGACTTTTGGATTTGAGATTTCACAAGTAAGTTGGAAAATTGGTGTTGTTTGTTTGATTGGGGCATTGCACCTACATTTTTTTGTACTTTTTCATTGGTTTTTTTCAATGTATTGTGGTGGGTGGCCTGTAGTTTCAGTAGGGGCCTAGTTGTTTCTTTGTATGTAATTTTTCTTCTAGTTTTCTTTTATAAAGGAAACATGTTGCAAGGTTCACTACATTTTCTCCAACTTTTCCAATCAATTTGCAACATTTATTTAATTTACTAGCCCAGTAGTCTGCCAATAGGCCTTTTTCAGCCAGTAGGCCAAGAGCTACTCATGTGTGCATGAAACAACTGTTTATGTGGTGTCTGTTGAATTTATACATCATTTAGGGCATGGATGGCATTGGATTGAATTGCAAAATGTGTTTTTTTGGGGGTATTTCACGTTTTTTGTGTGTGTTAAATAAATGCCTTTGTTGGATGTGTGTGGTGTGGTTGTTGTAGTGTAACTTGCAAACCTTTTTTAGCCCTGTGGTTTTTCGTTTTTGCATTTGTTGCATTAAAGCTGTGTTGTTTAGCATGCCTCCTTTGTCTGGCCATATAGGCCTGCTTGAGCACCCCCGCATCAGTGGACCCACCTCACCAACCTAGGCCCAAGCCCATGTCTGTCGCAGAGGCAGCCAACGCCAACGCCAACGAGCCAACGAGCAGCGATGTTGACATTGACTTATCGTTATCGCAAAGTAGTACCCGATCAACGCAGGAAACTCAGATAAGTGGACAACAACAGCCGCAACCACCGCCCATAATAGTAGTTGTTCCTCCTGAAGTAGGGGCAGTTCAGGAAATCGAGCTTCCTGCAGAGAAAGAAGAGCAAGCCACTCTTTTAGAAGATCCATTGTCTTCCAGATCCCCAGCAAGGAAAAGGGGGGTTAGTCCATCGAGTTCTTCTGCAAGCCCCCCTTCTGATGATCTAGATGCCACTTGGAAGCCACCACCTCAGTCTGAGAGTGAGAGACGCCACGAGACAAGGCTAGGGAAAAGGAAGGTTCCAGAAAGCCTCAGAGTTATGGAGGTAGATGTAGAAGAGGAGGATAATGACGAGCCGGTCATCATCATGGACATCAGTCCCGCCCCACTGGAGGCCGACATTACCCCATCCCAAATTGCTGTGAGGGATGTGACACAGATACCACCAAAACAGGTAACACTAACACCACCTCTAGCTTCCATATTTGCATTTGCAAAGGCCCGGCAGCGACCTACATCCAGCACAACCACCTCAGTAGAAGTAGGTAGTGGTAGTGTACAGAGTCAAATTCCACGCCCACCCTCCAGTTCATCCGGCATTGCAAGTGGCAGCTCCAGAAAGTTCACCTCCCCAGTTTGGGACTTCTTTTAGGTTAGCAGTAAGGAGGAGAACGTTGCTATATGCCCCATTGTAAACAAGGTGTTAGTCGGGGTAAGCTTGGTACAAACTATGGTACCGGAGGCCAAACAACCCATCTGAAAACACACCATATGATCCAGTGGGAGGAACACCTTAAAGGCCAAAAAAGAAAAACTGCACCCCATTGCAGTTGGTGGTGATGAAGATGTAGAAGATACAATCGCGGTGGAAGGTGAGCAAGAGGGAGACATTTTCTCTGGAACACAAAGTAGCCCTGTCCCCAGCAGTGCAGTGGTACCACCCACATCCTCAGCAACATCTCAGTGGCACAAGAGTAAGAGTCAGGCTGAGAGTGAGACACCAAGGCGGCAACAGAGTACTGCAACGAAAAAAAGTGCGGCGTTGAGCCTAACAACATCTGGCGTCAAGAAGTCACATGCATCAGTGGCACCAGAAAGGAAAAAAATCCAGCCTACCATTCTCAGCATGTTTAGGTCGGAGGGGAAGTACGAATGCAACCACCCAATGCACGTTTGTACAATGCGAAGCTGGCTAAAATGTTAGCGTTGGACCTTCTCCCTTTTTCTTTTGTGGAAGGGGTGGGTTTTCTTGAATTTGTGACAGCCATCTGCCCAAAATGGAAGGTTCCCAGCCGGTCCTATTTTGCCAGAGTTGCTGTTCCAGCACTACCTCACAACTTGCTGGAATTGCTTGGACTAGCTTTGCGGCAGAGTGCTGTTCACAGTATCCACATGACAACAGACATGTGGTTCAGTTACCAAGCCACTGATTACATGTGCATCACTGCACACTGGATCTTATTTGTGGGGGTTAGAGAAAAGATATCTGCAGGTGTTGACACTGCTGAGATTTTTAATGCCACTCGGAAACATGCAACTGTAGCCATGTTCGCCATGGAGAAATCTCATACTGCTGCAAACATTTTGGAAGAGTTTAACAGCAAGGTCTTTGAATGGCTGCACCCAAGAGGGCTTAACATTGGTTTTGTTGCCACGGACAACGGCAGTAATATAGTTAAGGTCATGGACAATGGTGGCTATTTCAGGGTCCTGTGTTTGGCGCACTCCATTAACATCATTGTTCAAGACTTTCTGAAAAAAGTATACAGAGTCAGCAACTTACTGACCACCTGCAGAAGAATATGCACACATTTCAGCAATTCTTTTAAAGCCCGGAAGCAGCTGAGGATCATTCAACGTGAGTTTAGAGTGCCAGTTAAAGCACTCATCCAGGAGGTGCCAACACGTTGGAACTCAACTTATTACATGCTTCACCGTCTGTTTGAGCAGTACAGACCAATCAATGAATATGTCATGCGAAGACTATGGGATGCTAGTGTGAAAGGCATGACCCTTGAGATGGACCAATGGGGCCTAGTTAAATGCCTGACAGAGATGCTACTTCCTTTCGAGCTCTTCACACGTGAAGTCAGCAAGGAGGACTGTACTATGTGCCAAGCTATCCCATTGTTGCACATGCTACAGGAACAGCTGAAGGGGCTGTCTGCAATGTACGCAGGTGTGGAGTAAAAAAAGAAGCATATGAGTTGGTGGAGATCTTATCCCTTCGCTTAGCTGAAAATACAAGTGTGCAAACTAAGATTGTGTCATCCAACCATTACTTTTCTGCCACAATTCTGGATCCACGGTACAAATCAGTACTGAACACTAACACATTAATTCCTTTTTCACAAGTGGATGTTGCCAAGTACAAAACGTGGATAGTTGCAGCAGCCAGTGACTTTGAAAAAGACCGGCTGGAAATTAGAGGCCCTCTACTCCAGCCCACAACAAGTACTGCAGGGCAGCCTGCGTCAAGTTCTACTTCAGAGCCTGAGGGCAGTGCGGTTGGCTCACAGCAGTCAAAACCACCAACATCAACAACAGCAAGAACAGGATCATCAATAGCCCCAGTAAAATCGGCACAAGAATGGTATCTACAGCAAGGGCTTGTTAGGTCCAGTGCTAATGCACATGCAATGGCAAAAGAGCCCGGGCAAAGCGGAGCACCCCTGAGCATTGAGCGGATGGTCCAGGCCTATCTGGATGACCCAACAGAGGTCTACATTGATCAAAACCCATTGCTGTATTGGTATGGGAAAAGTCGCCATTGGCCAGTGCTCAGCAGGCTGGCGATAAAATATCTGGCTTGCCCTGTTGCAAGTGTCTCTTCTGAGCGTGTTTTCAGTGCTGCTGGTGCCATTGTAATAGTGAAAAGGACCAGTCTCTCGCCCCAAAACGTGGAGAGGTTAACCATGATCAAAATGAATCAGCACTTTATACCACCGGATTACACCATACCTGAAGCACAGCAGGAACAGGAGGACAGTGACTTAGGTGACGAAAGTAGTGTGGTAGATGACCTACTTCTGGGTGAACCACCAGAGTTTGAGGACGAGCTCTACTCCCCTGACAACTAGGCTTTCAACTTGTTACTTTCTTTCTTCCTTGTTTTATTATTTGAGTGTGTCTCTGTTTTTCTGGTTCGAATCACAACAAATCCATCACCACCGTCTTGTCTTTTTATTGCCGTACTGGAGTTGCAACTGTGTGCATTTATTAAAGAAGTCCACTCCTCTGAGTCCTGCTCCATCCATCCTGACTCACCCTAAATCCATTTCCCTCAAGGCAGACATTTGATGGAGAATAGTACAAGAAATGTGTGCCTGCCTCGTCGAGTCCCTCCAAAAGAACATGACTATAGCTATCCTCCTTTCCGAGCCGAGAGGGACTGCCCCTTAAGATGAGAACAGGTAATACTAATGATGAATCTGATGGCATGCATTGGACGCTGACTCTGAGTTATTGGTGTTTGTGTTGTTGTTGTGCATGAAGTGTACTAGTATTTAATCTATACACTAAAACAAAGTGACTCAAGTCAATGTTTCCCTTCTTGTTGTTTAATAACAAATTGGACTTCTACTGCAGGGCGATCCATTGCATTTTTGAATATGGAATCTGGACTCACTCGGTACAACAGCACTACAGACTGAGTTGGACACCATGATGACGATGATGACCACATACTCTATACTCTTCGCAGTCAGTCAGTAGGATCGGAGATGATTGATGGAATAACTCGGGGCGTTTCATGAAGTGGCATAAAGGTAAACAAGTCAATCAACAACAACCACAGCAGACCTACATGTCTGTGTAGTGGTAGAGTCGAGTCTGTGTAGTGGAGTGGTATGACTGACAGCCACAGCGGTGCATTGATTTAGTTACTTAATTTGGAAAATGCTATGTTGCTGTATATGTATATGTGTGCTCTGTCTGGCTCAGTCAAAATCTAAGCTAACTGGAGTTTTGGTGGGTGCCGTGGGCATGCTCTGTCCTGTTGTTGTTGTAGCGTGGTTAATGCTGGAAACAGAGTAGACATGATGTGGCCATGCCGCCTCTGAAACTGTTCTTGTTGCACTGCTCCGTAACTTATGCATTTTTTTCCTCCTTGATTTTTCAATATCCCTTTGGGTTTTCCATCTACACTTACAGGCCGGCCTTTACCCTGTGTATACTGGGAAAAACAACTCACACTTACCTTACCAATCCGCATCTACCAGGCAGGCAGTGGGCACCCAAGATTGACGGACGGAGCATCCATGGAAGGAAGGAGACCAAGAGGAATAACGAGATACAACTTCCCAATTTGACCAGGATAATACAGTAACTTAGTATCATTCATCTTTTAATTAATTTGATTCATTTTTTCTCTTCAATCATTACCACTGTGTGTTGTTGTTTATTTGGTTTGCTCTTAGTCTTTGCTTATATCCCTACAGCTATTTTTGTAATTTTCTTTGCTAGCTTTAAAAGGAAGCCCGGTACAACATAACATAAATATAATGTATGTAATTTGGGGCTCTCTGAGGGCAGACAGGCAATGCAATTGCATAATAATAATTAATAATATATTGCTGCCCTGTGTCTACTAGTCTACTTAGTAGTAGTAGTACTACTTATCATTAACCACATAATGCATGCATTTCCTTTTTCTCCCTTAACAGATTTATGAATATGATGGTCGTCTGCCAAGATTGTGTGTTGTCCACGTGTAGTGTTTGTCTTTGTCAAACCTTTCCCTCAAATACCCCTTCCCAACCATTCATCAAACCCTAACCCTCTTCCCCCGGGCTGTGTTATTTATTGAGGTGTGACTAAATTAAATTTACACCAATAATTGATCACACACTTCAAGCAAGCAAGTAAGCAACACTAATTCAAGGCAGGTCGAGGATCTTCTAATTCTGCTCTAAGTATATATATATATCGTCGGCCACACTGGCAACAGATTAGATTGCCCAGTGCCCACCCATGCTCAGTAGTATTCGCTATTCTCTTTTTTTTCCAGAGGAACATAATTATATTATTAACCCATTATTAATTATTAATTGCCGTCATGGATGTCATCCTTCCAGCACTAAAGGTTACGCTTGTCCACTTCATAGGTCGAGTCCACTACTTCAGTTTGTTGTAACTTGTACTAGGCTATCCCTGATGCCACCAATATGTTTTATTTTACTTTAGCATTAATAATATCAATATCATTCATCATCACTTTCTTCTTGTTTGGCAGTCTTCTTCTTGTGTACTTATTACTTACTGTACTTCTACTACTCGTTCCCTAGTCTCACTCAGGTGACTGACTTGTCTCATTTTCTTTTTTTGCAAATGCAGCTGTCTACTACTGCTCCCACCACCCACCATGGCACCTTAGGAAACCAAACCATCACCATGCAGCCATTGCCTCGGCTAAACATCAATCACAGGTAAGAGAAGAAGTGTGGGGGAGTCAATAATGTATATCCTATGGAAATTAATTCACACACCCACATACTTCCGAGTACATACTAGAAAGGGGTTTTAGTTGCAGAATGCATTGATTAGGAGGAGAGACTGACAGTAGTAGGACAAGTGTGGGTACTGCATGTATCTATCTGTCTGTGTGTTACACTATTGGCAGATTTCAAAATCTGGCTGCGGCCCTGCAGCAAAAGGAGGAAACAAAAACAAACAAGGTGACGTAAAAGAGTAACCACCCCCCCAGAAAAGATTTGCATCATATCATACGTATTGGAAAACTATAAATTATTTATTATTATACCCTAACAAAAATAAACTATAAGAAAAACCCACAACACCTGACCCACCCTTCTCCCTAACACCAACCAATGTCCAGTAATGTCCATGTCCAAAAATAAACCCCAAGGTTCCCCAACTAGTCCCAACATCCCACCCACCAAAAAAAAGATTAAAAAAGGGGCAAGAGTCAAAGAAGACTGAGGTCATGATGTGATAGTCTGACATCTAGCGGCGGGGGTGCCGGCTAGTTTTTTTTAGGACCTCCTCCATCTGGGCCTCCAGGCGCGCCACTCTGCGGTGCACGCCGCGCCGAAAGTTCCTGCAGGCACAACAGGGGTGTGCAGCAGTAGATGTTGTTGTTGCCAATGGTGATGGGCGGCGGGCGGCTGCCAGACCACGGCGCCGTACCACCGGAGGCACGGGGGGGCTGGCTGGGCCCTGGGGCATTGGAGGAAGAAGCTGCCGCCTCCTCCTCCTCCTCCTCCGCCAGGACAACCAGCCGGCGATATTCATCCCGGATGGCCTCCAGCTTCCTTTGCCGGGCCCTGGCTGCCAACTCCTGCCTAGTGGTGCTTTGGGAAGGAGTAGCTATATCAAGAAAGGAAAAAAAAGAATTGTTGTAACCAATACTCTTAGCAAAACAGTAACACAAAATGAAATTACAGTCCACACATAAAAAATATAGTGGCGCAGTAGTAGCAGTAGCACTAACAGCTGTCGTATCCTCCTCTCCTCCTCAGTTCCCTTCCTCTGCCCCTAAGATTTGGATGTGATGATTATACTTTCAGGCACTAAGTATGGAGTAGAGTAGAAGTATTCTTTTTCTCTCTCTTGTTTAGCACAATTAATCTTATAGGCATGCCAGCTCAGCCAGCTTGTTCCCTAGACAGACATAATCTGTGGAGAAGGGTTTTTTGGGGGTGGACCATGGGAGGGGAGGGTGCCAACAAACAATATTGCCCCAGGCGCCATCAGTGCTAAAGCAGGCACTCTCTCTGATCTTGTCTCCTCACTCGTGCCCAATGCCCTGTTGATTCATACCAGAAAAATCTAAAAACCCTTCATAAAGCACCAAGCTGGCTTGAAATTTTACAGTAACTTTACAGGTAGAAAAATGTGTATCTAAAATTTGCCATTGACCTAATGTTACAATTAGATTCCATAACTTCCGCTTAGCTTGCGTCACATATGGATTTGTGAAAGCTGCAGTTAAAATCAACAAGCATTTGCAATGCAATAGGTCTCGCATTTGCGAGAGTTAGAGCTATTGGCGTTGTAAATTACAATGTCTTTTACCTATGTGTTTTGGCATGGAGCGTGATGGGTGCATGTAAGGTTGTGACTAAGTCAGTTACCTATAAAATAGTTTACTTATAAACAACCAGTTAGGGTGAAGCAGCCAGTGTTAAAGGCCATACGTCACTGTGTCTGCAAGAATAGCTAACCATGTGTTTGATGTTAATGGTAGACTGATAGATGATAGGCTTGGTTGGGGGAGATAATCATACATGCGACTGCAGCGTAAGAGCCTTATTTGTGTTAATATACTTAGTGAAAAACCAATGTTGAGAGCAACAGAAATTACACAAATTCACGTATGCGCACTGGGATTACCTGACAGCAATTTCATTATTGGTAAATCCAAAAACAAGTACTGTATTTCCCAATAAATGTAAATATGAAACATATGAAAAAATGGAGTTTAAAAAAGGTGGAGGACAAAAAGCAATGCGGGTTGACAGTTCAAGGGTACTAGTGGCGAGTCGAGGAGGTCTTGAGAGATATGAAGACAAAAACATGGAAGGAAAATAGTTGAATAGAGAATGGAGGGGAGATTTAACAAATACATTGGATGCTGGATGGGAAGGAGGACTGCGATTCAGAGTGGGCAAAAAAGCAGATGTGTGGATGCAGGATCAAAGACAAAACGTTTTGAGAATGTTCAAGGAAGACTGGTTTTTAGATTGAACAAAAGGCATGCAGGTGGTCAAAAGTTGAGGGTGGCTGGAGAAGAAAGTAGATAGAATTCAAAGATGAAAGAGTGTAGGGTGGTTGGCGTGGAGAAGCATGAACAATGGTCAAGAACTGACATGGTTGTTAATTTATTCTTAACAAAGGGAGCATAATAAAAATGCCCACAATGTGCCTTGCCTTTAAAATGTGCCTTTCCAGTTTTGGTCATGTTTGGATGAGACTGCACAGTAGAGGTTTGCGTCAGCTTCACCTCATCCATTTATTTAACTAAGCTATATGAAACAGTGTAGTGCTGTTGCCTGCCATGTACACAGGTCTTGTCTAGTGACCTGGTCCTGACTTTGCCACATGTAGTGGTTGGTTTCATAGCTGTAAAGAAAGCAGACAGCATGAAGCTTTGGATGCAAACCTCACGTGTGCTGCACATGGAGCACCATGGAGGAGGAGTCCACTCTCATAGACTATTGTGTGACATGTAGCTCTTTATGCCAAATGCTATTGGACTGCAAGATTTGTTACCTTTACACACACAGTACACTCATTTTATCACTCTTGGGAGGATGAAGGTCTAAGTCTGTCCTGAAGGTATTCAGACCATAGCCTGTAGGTTTAATGCAGTGTTCTATTGATACTTTAACCCATTAAGTTACCCTACAAGAAAAGCAAGGGACACCTGGAGTTCTGGTGACACCTAATTCAAAATGGAGCCAATGTGTCTGTAGCGTTACACAAGCATGCCCCTGGAAGGAAATCATTAAGTGTTACATGACACCACCTAAAACACAAGCACAAGTATCAGAACTAGAAAAAATGTGCCATTGCAGGGATTTTCAGCTCTAGTGTGAAATGCTTATGGAGCACTGCCTCCCAAATCACTTCAGTCCAGGAGCGATTTTTAACACAGCGAGTGGTTTGGCAGATGGGAGGAGGAGGTTTGCCATGGCAGAGATTGAGGGTGAAAGGCAATGGAAAATGGGACAGGAGGAATACCTGTGAGGCTGTGACTCCTGAATTTTCATGTCTGAAGTCCAGGCAATTTCTTTCTGAAATGCACAGGCGTTGCACACTGAGCATATGTGCCTGGGTGAAAGTTTAGAAAAGGCCCGAGTGTAGCAGCAACATGTATTTAAAAAACTCTGGGCCTTCACAGATTTTTTAAATTTACAATCTCCACAAAACTATAAGAGACTTTTAATTGTGAACCTTCGATGTGCCTTACAGTTCCATATTCAAACTCCAAAGCCCCATACAGTGCGGAGGCCCTGTCTAAATCAGGCCCAGAGTTCTAATACTGGCTTCAGCCTGCCACCCTCCCTGCACCCAGGATGTGATGGTACAGCCAGAGCTGCCTATTTAGGAACTGGGGAACCAGGTTTAATTCTTACTTGAATTGTCTGCATTTCTGGGCATATCAGT
The DNA here is from genome assembly GCA_963921515.1 of Calotriton arnoldi. NCBI lineage: Eukaryota > Metazoa > Chordata > Amphibia > Caudata > Salamandridae > Calotriton > Calotriton arnoldi. The sequence continues at coordinate 135,187 of CAWUFW010000751.1, forward strand.
TAATTTCACGTGTCTATAAAAAATAAATGTGACCTTGTGTAGTAATGTAACTGGTGCTCATAAAGCGCTCTATTACTTCGGGTCGAGTTTGCGGTATATAAAAACTGCAAAAAGAGGTTGAAAACAAAGCCTTAACATAATGAATGACAATTAGATACTCATTTAGTGGCTGATTTGTACAAAGCGAAACCAGAAAATATTGCTAAATCACGGCTACCCCACTTAAATGGTGTGATCTTAGCTGGCTCACCCCCTGTGGCTGCCGCATCCGCTCCCTCCGGAGTGGCATGGTGGCCCTCATCGCTGGCCCCGGCACTGGTGGTCAGTACGCCTGGAAAAAAAATTCCCATTTTTTTAGATGCCATATACACCTCCCCTATTTATTTTTTCCATTAGCAAGATTGAAAATACATAATTAATAATACATATACACCACACACATCACTATCTACAATTTGGATGCTAGAGTACAATAGACAGTATGTCCTATCAAAAATAACTAAATAATATCCGGTTGGGCATTTTGTTGGTGGCAATTTTTGAAAAGCCTCTCAAGAAGAGGGCAACCCATAGGACTGGACTCAGTGACTAGAGCTATTGGTGTATCTCATTTTTTGAAAAGAAGAAAGAGTGGCCAACTGGGCGGACATGAGGTGTCTCTTAATTGGAAAATAATGGTGCCGTCCTCCTACTCCTCATACTTCCTTCCAGCCATGGTGCACGGTAACAGTTGTTCAGTGTTCACCATCAATTTCTGCTACTAAAAAAAGTACTAGGCCTGGATTAGAAAAAGTAAAATACACCACTTTGGGGGGTCCTGCTCCTGTCCAACGTGAGTGACCACCATTACTGATTGAGCATGATGATGAGACAGTAAAAGAAACTAAAGCCTTCTCATCTCACAGTTCACAAACCTGCGGATATACCTTACTTGTCTTGGGCATGCAATCTGCAGTCTGACTCTGCACAGCACATTAGTGCTACTAGTAGTAGTAAGGAGTCCTTACTAGTACTAGTAGTAGCCTAGGCTAGGACCAATGGGTTCTCTGAGTCTTACAGTACCACTACTAGGCAATCCACATAAGGGGAGAGAGAAAGCTCAGTAAAACCCAGAAGAAAGCAAGCTACAGACAGATTGTCTAATAGAGTGAGAGCAGAGGTTAGTCAGATGCAGTTTGATTTGATGTAAAAATAAAAACAGACACTAGAAGGAACAATGTTAGTAGTAGTACTTAGTTAGTAGTAGGTAACGGTGGAGCAAAAACAAGAATTTAGAAGCAGATATATTGAAGAGGATTTTGGAAAAAGGAAAATTAGGAAATGGGAATAATAGAGCGGTAAAAGTTAGGGAAATATTAATATAAACACCAGGAGGACTTACTGGGGCCAGCAGCAGAGCCATCTGCAGCTGCGCCTGAGGCCCCTTCCTGCTGTTCCTGGGAGGCCCCTCCAGCTCCCGCACCCGCCGCACTGCCAGCTTCCCCAGTCTGTTTCTTACCCCTGGATGCTGATCATGTAAAGAGCCAAAAAATGATTTGTGTTAAATATATAAATATAATTGCTCTAAAAATATTTTTAGACAGGAAACGGCAATTGTAATAACATTGACCTATGCTAAATCAATCAGATCGACTTATTCGACTAGTAGTAGTCTGCTAGTATGTATCGCAGTCGAGTACCATCCGATCATTATTATTCCACAGTTCAATTCCGATTCCTGAATCCTAAACATACCTAGCCCGCCTATTCCTGACTTTGGAATGAATGAATTGCAAAAAAATTATATTTGCATTTTGCTTCTAAGTTCAGATCTCATTCCCAATCATCTCTCAGACAGTCTCAACTCCAACAACCCCCTTTGACGGGCCAATTACTAAGCCTGCATTTATTCTTCTTAATGCATAGATGGACACATGCATAATTGCAGCATACACCAAATTGGTTGGTTGCTATTATTCACTCACTATAAGAACTACAAAAAGTTCTACTAGGAGTAGGACTGAAGTCATGTGAGAGCCTGAGTGAGGACGCGTCACTCTCGAGTCACGACGCAGGCCGCTAAATTACCAAATAATACTAACTAACTAACTACTACCACTATCTTAGTGTCAGGAGGAGACAGGACAGCCTGACAGGACAAAGGAAAGGATTGGAGTCTTTCCTATGTGGATTAAAATAAATACCTACCTAACTTAAATTCTCTAACCTCTCTTACATAACCAGCCCAAGTGAGCGCAAAGTTGCAAACAAGTACGACGATTAGTTAGTAGCGCCGAGCACCTGTCTGGAAGTAACAATCACATAATATAAAATTTTTAAACATAGGTTACCTTACCTGCATGTAACCACTGCAGCAGCAGCATGTTAGCTATTTGCGAAAAAAATAATATTTGCAATCGCAATAAATAACAGTCAGAACAGAAGAACACAAAATAGTAATATGAATAAATAGCTACTCACCAAGCCCCGGGACCTCAACACCTAGCAGGTGCAGCAGGTCATGCTCCCGGTCCAGGATATCGGACCACCGGTGCGTCAATTGGTTATGGGTGCGCCGGACCCCAGAGCAGCGAAACACTGCCCGGCGCACCCTTGCCCACCGCCGGTGATTCTCCCGGAGCCCGTACCCAGACCCAGGCCTGCCGCCTGTTGCCAGGGTTAAGGGGAGGTGGCGCTGGATAAAAAAAAACAGGGCGGCCACCTCCGCCTCACTAAATAAGGCCCGTGCCTGCACCCCATGTGGGCGCCGCCTTCCGCAAGGAAGGCGGTTGCGGCTCTCACTGCGAGCCCTAAGACTCTTCTCCCCCTGGCCCTTTGCCATAGTTCTGGGTAGGCGGGGGACGGAAAAGAAAAGGTAGGAACTAAGAAAGTAAGTAAAAGAAATGAAAAAAGCAAGTAATAGAAAAAGAGTGAAAAACGCAGTAAAAACACTAAAAAAGTAGGGAAAAACGCAGGAATAGAGAGGGATAGATAATAAATAAATAAGATCAAAAAAAAGTTTCTAGAAGCAAAGGATTGAAAAGATATAGGGAGGATAGAAAAACAGGCCCAGAACCATAGCAAAAAGTGAAAAACAAGATGGCCGCGCCCATTGGCGACCGCGTGGTGAAGTTTGCGCGATATTTCCCCCCGAGCACGCAAAAAGCGTCCCCGAACACGTAATACGCGTTCCCGAACAAGAAAAGCGCATCGCGAACGGGCAGAACAAGCAACTCCGCGCGCTCGCGGAAATTCACGTAGCTCGCTGAGGTTTTCTGCGGCTTCGCGGAATTCCGCGTAGCGCGACTTCGCAAACTTCGCCCAGGGTTAATCATATTTTATTAAAAAAAATTATTCTTTAAGAGATTTTTTCATATATTCTTAAAGTGCCAATGCATAATATAACCAACTCATATCAAAAAATAGTTTCATTGATACATAAATTTCGTTTTCATTATACACATCATAGAGAAAACAATATATATTAAAAAAAGAAGAGATTAAAAATACACAGAAAACTGTCGACGCGGCGTTTCGGTAAAAGTTTGATTGATCATCACCTTCTTCAGGACAAAAATTGCAGTTTTGTCTAGATAACAAAAGACATTTCTTATGTACATATAGAAAAAAAATGTAAACCAAATTTTAAAAATATTACATTGCAACATGTATTTTTAATACAGCAACTTTGAACAAGTTTAACTGACTAATCAGTAGTTGCACATATATCACATGATCCATAAGGTCTGGGGCTTGCTAAATCAAAATCTTTTTAAAACCTCAATACAAAAAAGGATATACCTACTTGTTTCGAGACCCTAAAGAAAGTCGTCTCACGCTTGGAATGACGTAGCACTCAGAAGAAAACAACTGTGTTCTTCACAACCGTGATATAATTACAATGGGGTTCTATCAAAAAAATATATGAATGAAATTGATTACTGTTATATTTTGTTCACAGATAGAACAAGGCCTAATTAATTAAAACCCACCTATGTAGTCTCTTATTGATCTCAGAAAACTCGAATCATCGTTCATAAAGTTAAAATATTCATAGTTGATATGTTGAGAATCATAGCCGTTTATAATCTATGAAAAAGAGGGACAATTAAAAATATTGCCTATAGATAAATGAGAATGATAACCTCTAAAAAAAGTTGTCTCACCTATAATAGAGAGTCAGTGGAACAGCTTTATTAGGTGATTTGCTGCCCGCAATAAAATGACAATCGCTTTCTTCAATTATAGCATTCCCTATTGTGAATGAAAGTGTATACATTATAAATCCAATGCATAAAAACTATAACGAGAGTGATGTTTATGGTAAGTGTTCATCTTACCCAGCAATCCAATCGGTATTGCCGTATTGATACTTTGCTTTTGTGTATTGCAATATGTTGAAGTAAAAGAGAGCAGGATCGAGTTGTTGATGAACTCTATAGTAAAAAGTATAATGTCAAAACCAAATACGCACCCTCCGTATATTATCTATGGTAACAAGTTTAAAGATCTCGTACTATATTATTTCCTAACAATGTCTATTTTCTGGCCTAGCTCTAAAACCTATACTGGTTACCAGGCATACTCCAGGTGAATCTTGTCACCCGGCACTCCGAAAGGTATTGCCATTAAGAGAATATATTATAGATATCACGTGATGGAATTTGAGTGATTCTATCTTGAAAGAAAGGATAGCATAGGTTGATGCCCCCAAAACCGGTTACAATGTAGCTATGCATATCCCAAATGATATAGCTAAAATGCTGTCACAGAATAGTTATATACTCATAGGTACTATTGGGAGATAAGAATGCATATAAGCTCCCCGTTTTATCTGGACTAATAAAGATATCAGAAAATGCGTCAATTTTACCAAAGCAAAACACAAGGATGCTCACCGTACTAAAGCTCTAACGACCGTCAGTATCTCTGGTCGAAGTTCGAGTGCGTATAAAAAGTCATGGTCTTATTGACTTCCTTTTATATGAGGCCACCGGAATCTACCTGCCTTGTAACAGCTATACTGCTAAATATAGTTGAAAAAAACTTAATACAAGTTAGCGCTGCGGCCATATTGAAAGTATAGTAAGACTCCGAACGGTGGCGGCCATCTTAGGACTATGTATCTTCAATACTGAATGAACAATATTTGAATGCTTAAAAAGAGTCATTCTCTTATCAATATCCTTTTGTCTGATACCACAAGATATTACATGTCGTGTGAAAACTTTACTAAGTATAATTAAAAAAAACGTCAAGCCGGCAACATGTAGCGATTGTAGTAAAGTAATGATAAGACTCCGCGAATATGGCGGCCACCTTAAGACGATGTATCTTACATGCTAGATGAATACAAAACTACTCCTATCTAACATAGTCAAAGAAAGAAATTCCCCAAATTTTTCTTTTTGTGCTAAATTATATCTGAGCACCGTTAGGTCAAAAATTCTAGTGCTAGCCTAAACTTCTTAAGAAGTCTACGGCAGATGACAACGGTATCCGGCCTCGTATGGCAACAATGGCAATAAATCCCAGAGAGACTCAAGACGGGGATGGAGAAGGGGGCTCCATACAAGTTCCAAGATGTCAAGCAATGAAAAGACCATATTAAAAGATGATACTATCACAATTCAATTCAACCAACCAAAAGACTGGTCAGGTTAGATGCCAAAAAATGGAACTAGGACCGATAAATAAGATCTTATATCAGTCTCTCCCATTCTTCTTTGCTGTTCAATCCATTTCTATAAGTATTGAATTTTGACATGAAAAATTGTTCCCTCCTTTTCCTTTTTGTCATCAAATCACCACCTCTTATGTTTATTTGTATTGCTTCTACAATTGTCAGGGCTCAGAGAAAGGGAGTTCATAAACTCCTTAGCATCACTATAGTCCCTGGGAAGGCAGTTGGAAAAAGATCACCCGCTCGACTTCAATCGCGGGTGATCATCGCACATAAGAAGACATTCCGCTCTGTTCTCCCAACAGGGAGGAAGGCAAGAGAAGTTGGCAGTCTAGTCTCTCGCGCCTGGGTCCGGGCGTGAGGACTTGCTCAGCTGTGAAGTGCAGCGGTTGAATTATAAACCGCGCACTTCACCAACGCATTTCAAGAGTTAGGAACCTTTTCAGGAAACAGCTCTTAGTTAGTCAGAGTTAGAGTTAGTGGTTCAGCCAGGCAAGGCGTAGGTTAGCGCGTTTCGAGTATCGGCGGTATTAGATAGATTTAGGTGTTAATTTAGTAATAACTTCGCAATAGGCAGTTAGGGTTAATTCACTTACCGTGAGTCTTCAGGTCCAGAGACTTCATCAGCTTCATCAGCTCGACGACTGCGACAGCGTACTCGTTCACCTGAGGAAGAAATAATAAAGGAAATTCAGCAGAAGATACAAGTAAGACAGAGTGAGAGAGAGAGTGGGAGATTGAGTGAGAGCTGCGAATATAGAGAAGAGCGAAGAGAATACTTACCAGGTTTGTTCACCTTTAGGAAGATAACCTATTCACACAAAAGAAAATAGAAGAGGAGCGAAGGCCTAGAACCAATTGGGTAAGGAAGTTTGAGTGAGGAAGTCAAGGAAAGGCTGGGAGGAGTGCTAGGGAAATATTAATGGTGTGTTCTCTGTTACAGTATCCCCACATAGCCATTAAGATAAGGTGACCAGCAGGAGGAGGAAGCGCCTTGAGAAGAAGTAGGAGGAAGGCTAGTGTGAAGATACCGAGTGGATCTAGGCAGTCTCTTCTCTGTCCACTTCCCCTTTCCCCCGACGGGGTTCACACGACTGCCTGTACCTTTTGGTCTTCGTGTGGAGCCTGAGGTGGGAATTGAGAAACTATCATCATTCTGCTCCCGAGAGTACTGGCTAAGTGAGTATCAAGGCCCATGACAGAGTGAAGTGCCCACGGACTTTACTCACCTGAGCAGAATGGCGGAAGGCTTGGACTTAAAAAATTTGGGTAATGTCCTTAAGGAAATTCAACAGGAATTATTGGCAGTGAGGGAGGAGAATAAGGTTATAAAATTTGAGATGGAGGCTACCAGACGTGAGACGAAAGAAATGGCTGCCCAATTAAGGTGAGATGGGTCAGAGGATAAGTCTCATTCACTTCCCTCAAGAACTAGTATGTTTAATCAAGGGTCATCTGCCAGTGCTGGATCCACCACTCAGGTGGTACATTCACTGGCTCCCGTTATTCCTTTGGCTCCTCCAGAGCGTTTTGGTGGGGATCCCCAAAAGGCTCAAGTCTTTTTGACCCAGTGCTCATTACATTTCATGTGCCGACCCACAGTCTTCCCAGATGCACAGTCTAGAATTGCCTTCATTTTATCTTACCTCAATGGAGATGCGGCCTCATGGTCAATGCCTCTGGTTTCGCAGGACTCACCCATTCTATATGACTTTGAGGAATTCAAGAAGGAGTTCCTACGAATTTTTGATCGTCGGAAGGTAGCTCAGGCCACCGATAATGAATTGTTGGAATTGAGGCAAGGAAATCGAGAACTAGTCACCTACCTGGCACAATTCAACAAGTTAGTTGTAGAAACGGACTGGCCAGAGTCAAAAAGGGCCGCTCTGTTTTATCGAGGGTTGAAAGATGATTTAAAAGATACCTTGTCACAGATTCCTAACCGCCCCAATGAGGTGTCCGCCCTGATAGACTTGGTGTTGGAGATAGATTATAGACAAACCGAGAGGAAGGGGGAAAGAAGACGCGAATTCCGACCAAGTGTTCCGCGCTTTGACCGAGCAAGGACTGAATTGGCTGAACCTGGAGGAAAGGAAAACAGTGACGAACCTATGCAAATAGGTACCATTAGAGGGCCACTTTCAAGAGAAGAAAAAGAAAAAAGAAGACAAAATAATTTATGTCTCTATTGCGGAATCAGTGGACATTTCGTGAAGGAATGCCCCAAGAGGCCCAAAATCTACAAGAAGGAAAACTCTCAGCACCACCAGTAGAAGGAGTTGGGCTGGTGGTTGCAAGCAAGAATACAACTCCGCATCCTCATTTAATAGCAAACACCCTACAATCTTCCGCTCCACACCTCATTCTAACTATGACTCTGAAATTCCGCGATTGTGAACTATCCGTGGTGGTGATGCTAGATTCTGGAGCTACAGGGAACTTCTGCGACCTTAAGTATGCCTCAAAGGTCGGGTTGAGATCGTTACCCAAGGAAAGAATTGAAGCCGTAAGGGCCGTAGATGGAACCAACTTGACCTCCGGCCCAATCACCTGCCAAACGGAAATTGTGGAACTCATCTCCAGTGAAGGTCATAGGGAGGAGATTCAATTCAACTTAATTGATGCCCCGCAGTTCGGAATTATTTTGGGTCTTCCCTGGTTGACGGAACATAATCCAGCAATTAACTGGAGTGAAAGAACCGTGAAGTTTGACTCTAGTTATTGTTTGAAACATTGCTTTGAGGAGAAACGGAATGAGCAAAAAGAGAACCCAGCTACCTCACTATGTGAAAAAAGGATGGTGTGTGCAGTTCAGACAGTTACCTTACCTGAAGAGTATCAGGAGTTCTCTCGAGTGTTCAGTGAAACGGAATCGAAAAGGCTGCCTCCGCATCGGTCCTACGACTGCAAGATCGATTTGGAACCTGGATCCAACCTTCCATGTAGTCGGATTTATGCGCTCACAGAACCTGAGAATCGTCATCTTAAGGTTTACATTCAAACATACTTGGAAAACAGATTCATCCGACCGTCACAATCCCCCGTCTCATCTCCTCTGTTTTTCGTCCCGAAACGGGATGGGAATCTGAGGACGTGTATAGACTATCGCGCCTTGAACAAGATTACCATCAAAAATCGATATCCACTGCCCCTAATTTCCGTACTGCTAGATCAATTAAAAGATGCAAAAATATTTACTAAATTAGATCTGCAGGGGGCTTATCACTTAATCAGAGTGCGAAGTGGAGACGAATGGAAGACAGCATTCAGAACGAAGTATGGATTGTTTGAGTACCAAGTCATGCCTTACGGCTTAAGTAACGCCCCAGCGGCCTTCCAATACTTCATTAACGATGTTTTGAAGGAGTTCATTGATCAATGCGTAATTGTGTATATCGACGACATTTTGATCTACTCATCCTCTGAAGAAGAACATCAAAATCAAGTGAAAAAGGTCTTACGCTGCTTAAAGGAAAACGATCTTTACGTGAAACTGGAAAAGTGTGCTTTTGGAGTCACTTCGGTGGATTTCCTGGGATTTGTGATAGCACCTGAAGGGCTAACCTTGGATGTAAAAAAAATTGAAGCGGTTCTGAATTGGCCTCCGCCGACCTCTGTGAAAGAAGTACAGAGTTTCATTGGATTTGCGAATTTCTATCGAAGGTTTATCCGAGACTTTTCCTTGAAGGTGGCTCCCATCACCAAATTGCTATGAAAAGGAGTTCCTTTTCAATGGACTGCTGAGGCAGGAGAAGCCTTCCAGTTTCTAAAGAAAAGTTTCACAACTGCACCCATTTTGTTACACGCAGACCCAACTCAACCCTTTTACGTGGAAACAGATGCTTCTGAACAAGCCATTGGAGGGGTGCTCTCACAGAGGCACAAAGATACTGGCCAGTTGCACCCGGTAGCGTACCATTCCAGGAAGTTGCAATCAGCAGAAGTGAACTATACCATTTCCGATAAGGAGCTCCTAGCCATCAAAGACGCCTTCCAAGAATGGCGACATCATCTTCTTGGGGCCAGCTACGTGGTCACGGTGTTTACTGATCATAGGAATCTTCAGTTCTTAAAGTCAGCCAGGACTCTCATGCCACGTCAGCTTCGGTGGTCTTTGTACTTCGCCGATTACGATTTTGTGATAACTTATCGGCCTGGGAAGAACAACGGGAAGGCAGATGCCTTATCACGGATAGACACAGATGGAAAAAAGAACCAAATCAGTGAACAGAAGATAATTCCGGAGGCAAAGATCGTTGGAGCAACAGTCGAGAAAACCTTAGAAGACAGAGTTAGAGAAGCCTTGACTGCAGAAGAAGGGCTAGAATGGGCTAAGGAAAATCCAGCTCGTGAAATTCGTGATGGGCTACCGTTTCATTCTAAGGCCTTGTTTATTCCAACTCAAGAACTCCAACATCAAGTGCTAACTGAGTGTCATAATAGTCCAATGGCTGGACATCCTGGAATCCATCGAACAGAGGAATTGTTAAAAAGACAGTTCTGGTGGCCTGGGCTATCCAAAGACTTTCGAATTCATGTAGAGGGTTGTGAGATTTGTGCAATGGGAAAGACTGATAAACAGGCACCTCAGGGGTTGTTGAGACCTTTGCCCACACCTCCCAGTCCTTGGCACACTGTGACACTCGATCTGATTGTGGAATTACCCTCCAGTCAGGGTTTCAATTCTATCCTTGTAATGGTGGACTCCTTTTCGAAGATGGCGCATTTTGTCGCCCTGAAGGGGAATGCCTCAGCCAAACAAATAGCTACCCAGCTAAACCAGAGTTTGATTAAAATCCATGGCATCCCTAAGGTTTTAATTACGGATAGGGGATCTCAGTTTTTGTCTCACTTCTGGAAAGCCTATACTAAGAAGTTGGGCATAGAGTCACGATATTCGACTAGCTTTCACCCACAAACAGATGGACAGACGGAAAGGGCCAATCAGGAGCTTGAGAAGTATCTCCGATTGTTCCTTCTAGATCAAGAGGGAGAGTGGCCCGATCTTCTTTGGACAGCAGAATTTGCGCATAACAATGCTAGGAATGTCTCCACTGGGTATTCACCTTTTACTTGAACTACGGCAGACACCCAAATTCTGTGATTTCTGCCCAAGAAGTGTTGGTGCCTGAAGCACAAGATCTAGTTAAACAGCTTAGTGAAGTACACCAGTCTGCCACCAGGAATTTAGCATTAGCTAAGGAACGTTATAAGCAGAATGCTGACAAAAGAAGAAGGCCAGAACCAGATTTGCATGTAGGGGACAGGGTTTGGCTGAATTCAAGAAATCTAAGATTAAAAGGAAATAGGAAGTTTCAACCACGTTTCGTTGGCCCATTTCTTGTAGAGCAAGTAGTGAACCCTGTTGCCTTCAAATTGACACTTCCCCCACAGTTGAAGATACATCCAGTATTTCATGTTTCTCTGCTCAAAAAGGTTTCACCCCACCTAAAGGAGTCGAAGCATAAAAAACCCCTTTTAGTTGAAGGAATAGAAGAATTTGAAGTAAAAAGAATCTTAGACGCCAAATTAATGCGAGGAAAAATCTTTTATCTTGTGGACTGGAAGGGTTATGGCCCTGAGGATAGATCATGGGTGGAACAGTCCGAGGTTCATGCACCACGTTTAACCAAAGTGTTTCACTTACAATACCCACACAAACCCCAGCCCGGAGGCTTGACCTTGCGAGGGGGTACTGTCAGGGCTCAGAGAAAGGGAGTTCATAAACTCCTTAGCATCACTATAGTCCCTGGGAAGGCAGTTGGAAAAGATCACCCGCTCGACTTCAATCGCGGGTGATCATCGCACATAAGAAGACATTCCGCTCTGTTCTCCCAACAGGGAGGAAGGCAAGAGAAGTTGGCAGTCTAGTCTCTCGCGCCTGGGTCCGGGCGCGAGGACTTGTTCAGCTGTGAAGTGCAGCGGTTGAATTATAAACCGCGCACTTCACCAACGCATTTCAAGAGTTAGGAACCTTTTCAGGAAACAGCTCTTAGTTAGTCAGAGTTAGAGTTAGTGGTTCAGCCAGGCAAGGCGTAGGTTAGCGCGTTTCGAGTATCGGCGGTATTAGATAGATTTAGGTGTTAATTTAGTAATAACTTCGCAATAGGCAGTTAGGGTTAATTCACTTACCGTGAGTCTTCAGGTCCAGAGACTTCATCAGCTTCATCAGCTCGACGACTGCGACAGCGTACTCGTTCACCTGAGGAAGAAATAATAAAGGAAATTCAGCAGAAGATACAAGTAAGACAGAGTGAGAGAGAGAGTGGGAGATTGAGTGAGAGCTGCGAATATAGAGAAGAGCGAAGAGAATACTTACCAGGTTTGTTCACCTTTAGGAAGATAACCTATTCACACAAAAGAAAATAGAAGAGGAGCGAAGGCCTAGAACCAATTGGGTAAGGAAGTTTGAGTGAGGAAGTCAAGGAAAGGCTGGGAGGAGTGCTAGGGAAATATTAATGGTGTGTTCTCTGTTACAGTATCCCCACATAGCCATTAAGATAAGGTGACCAGCAGGAGGAGGAAGCGCCTTGAGAAGAAGTAGGAGGAAGGCTAGTGTGAAGATACCGAGTGGATCTAGACAGTCTCTTCTCTGTCCACTTCCCCTTTCCCCCGACGGGGTTCACACGACTGCCTGTACCTTTTGGTCTTCGTGTGGAGCCTGAGGTGGGAATTGAGAAACTATCATCATTCTGCTCCCGAGAGTACTGGCTAAGTGAGTATCAAGGCCCATGACAACAATGCACTATTTCAGCTCGTCTGTTGTATGTCTCATCTCTGACCAATGTTCCACTAGAGGGGCATTTTTCTTTTTTGTGCGGATAGCTGATTTGTGTTCATTAAGTCTTATTCTTATTTCTCGTGAGGTTTCACCTATGTACCCCTTATTACAGGGGCACACTATTAAATAGATGACATTTTTAGTGCCGCAATTAACCAAGTTTTTCAAGTGAAGTGTAATACCATTATGTGTTACAACAGAACCCTTTACTATACTGGCACAATTATTACAGGAACTACATGGGAAATTGCCCTTAAGGCATAAGCATTCAATTATACTGAGTTGTTTACTCTCTGAATTTGTCCTGCATGTATGCACTAGACAATTTTTAATGGTTCGATTTCTTCTATATGAAAAAACGGTTTTTGCAAAGTGGTGATATTATTACCATTGAGAAGATGCCAGTTTCCATTAATCAAATTTTTGATTTTATTGCTTATATTGCTGAAATTGGTGACGCATGTAATCTGCTGTTTCATGTCCATACTTTTAACTTTGGTTTCAAAGAGAGAGTCCCTGTTGTAGTACTTGGCTCTCTTGTAGGCTCGCTTAACTAATTTTTTAGGATAGCCTCTATCCGTGAATTTTTTGATCAACTTCTTTGCATGAAATTCAAAATCTCTCAGGTTAGTACAATTTCGGCAAACCCTGAGGAATTGACCGAAAGAAATGTTGTCTTTTTTACTCAGGGGGTGGTTTCTTTTGTAATGCAACATCGTATTGCGGTCGGTCGGTTTAGTATATAACTCAACTTCCAAAGCGCTGTTGTTGTTTTTGATCCTAATGTCTAAAAACTCACAGATGTTGTTATCAATGGACGAAGTAAACCTTAGATTTTCATCACCCAGATTGAGCCATTGGAGAAATGCCTCTAGGGACTCTCTAGAACCCTGCCACAAAAAGAAAACGTCATCAATATATCGAGACCAATGACTTACATTCTCATAAAAAGCGGCTAATTCATTGAAGATGTGTTTATCTTCAATTGAAACTTCTGCGAAATACGTGCAGAAAGGCTGAGAGGAGATGGCGGAAGTCATACTCCGAAGTGGACAAAATAGCGCTGAGGGCCGCGCAAGTGCACTACAAGGAGGATATTGCCAAGGCCAACGCACGCTACATAGCCGACTCCATCATACATGCCTCAAACAGTACAAAAACCCTTTTTAAGATCGCAAGGGATCTCACTAATCCCACCTGCACTAGTAACAAAGTGGTGGCTTCACAACAACTGTGTGACAAGATTGCCACTCACTTTGAAGATAAGGTTGCTAAAATTGTTGGAGATCTGATTCAGGATAACATCAGTGACAAAGACACCTCACCCCACTCACTTGCAGGGGAATCATGGGCAGAAACATCCCTGGATTGTTTTCCACTACTCACCAAGGAGCTCTTTGACAGGACTGCACAAAATGTTTCCTCAGGATCCCCTCTAGACCCCCTCCCACATAAGATCTGGAAGTCTTGGGGGCAAGAGCTTTTCCTCGGCTGCGACTGATCTGCAACCAGTCCCTAGAGGAAGGAGTGGTCCCGGGAATCTGGAAGCAGGCAGTGGTAACTCCCCTGCTAAAGAAACCATCATCTGATCCCACGGACCCGGCTAATTTTAGGCCTATATCACTTCTGCCATACCCTATAAAAATCTTGGAGAAATTAGTTAGTAAGTCTCTGTCATGCTATCTGGAGGAGAACAACCTTCTAGATAGGGATCAATTTGGATTCCGACCAGGTCACGGGACAGAAACAGCCCTGGCAACTGTAATGGACAACCTTCGAATGCGAGCCGACAATGGGAACGCCTCGGTACTAGTACTGTTAGATATGTCGGCCGCCTTCGATACCGTAAGCCATGCAGTGCTGCTGGGAAGATTGGAGAGGAGGGGGGTGAAAGGCCAAGCACTGAAGTGGCTACAATCATATCTTACAGAGAGACAGCAGATGGTTTCCATGATGCCATATGCCTCTCCCGAATCCCAGGTTCGCCATGGAGTGCCACAGGGTTCGGCAATTAGTCCCATCCTCTTCAATATATATCTGCGCCCACTGATCGCCCTAATAAAATCATTTGGGATCGACCTGGTTAACTACGCTGACGACACTCAACTAGTTTTCTCCATAGAAGGAAAAGATACAGTGACCATGGATATCTTCCAAGAATGCATGCGCCAAACATCTAGCTGGCTCAAGGAAAACTCTTTGCAATTCAATAAGGAAAAAACAGAAGTGGTGTACTGTAATATGGCCAAACTGACACATCAGATACAGATGGAGATTAAATTCTCCCCTGGAGACAAATCCCTGTCCTCAGTTAAAACGGTCCGAAACTTAGGTGTCCTAATCGATGACAACCTTCAGATGGCATCACAGGCCAATAAAACAACCAGTGTCTGCTTTGCCCTACTAAAGCCACTGCGGAAGATCCTCCCCTTACTGCCAGAGGAAACTAGACCCTTGGTAGTAAGGAGTGCCATCCTGAGCAGACTGGACTACTGCAACTCCCTATATTTAGGAGCCCCGCAATATATCTTGCAGGGATTGCAGAGAGTCCAGTCCATGGCAGCTAAGCTGGCATTAGGAAGGCAACGCAGGGCTTCTACTACGCTAGCTCTAAGAGAACTACACTGGCTACCAGTTAAGGACAGAGTGAGTTTTAAATCTCTATGCACAGTGTATAGAGCGGCACATGGCTCGGGTCCCCTTCCTATGCAGGATAGATTCACATGGTACAAACCGACTAGATCTCTTCGATCTTCTGGCACCAATCTGGTCACCACCACTAGATTTAAAAAATCCAGGATGGGAGGAAGGGCTTTTAGCAATACGGCCTCCAGTCTATGGAACGAACTCCCACAGAAGATCAGACAAGCTGCCACCCTGCTTTGTTTCAGAAAGAATATGAAAACATGGCTTTTCCCCAGGAATGATAATATCACTCCTTAAGTTTGAGAAGCACTGTAGACTGATGAATTCCTCTGCTATGTGACAGCGCCTGGATACCCGTTAGGTGACAGTTTGCGCTATATAAATGCGCAATACAATACAATACAAGAGACATAGAGACATGCTAACCTGGGAGTACATGTGGCCCCCTTGCTGGTCCCTTTGATTTGTCGGAAATACTCTGCATTGAATAGGAATATGTTATTCTTTATAATGATCTCAACATACTCCACAATAAACGTTAAATGTGGAGATAGATCTCCATCTTCAACATACAACGGACATGATCCACAAAGTTGAAAACATCCCTTTTGATGCTGATAAACAATGGCTAGTTACGCTAGACATAGAGGCCCTTTACACAAATATACCACAGGATGATACTATCCAGATGGTAAAGGGCCTCTTCTTAAATGAAGATGGAGATCTATCTCCACATTCAACGTTTATTGTGGAGTGTGTTGAGATCATTTTAAAGAATAACATATTCCTATTCAATGCAGGGTATTTCCGACAAATCAAAGGGACCAGCATGAGGGCCACATGTGCTCCCAGCTTAGCGTGTCTCCATGTCTCTTTGTTTGAAGATAAACACATCTTCAATGAATTAGCCCCTTTTTATGAGAATGTAAGTCATTGGTCTCAATATATTGATGACGTCTTCTTTTTGTGGCAGGGGTCTAGAGAGTCCCTAGAGGCATTCATCCAATGGCTCAATCTGGGTGATGAAAATCTAAGGTTTACTTCGTCCATTAATAACAACACCTGTGAGTTTTTAGACATTAGGATCAAAAACAACAACGGCGCTTTGGAAGTTGAGTTATATACTAAACCGGCCGACCGCAATACGATGTTGCATTATGAAAGCAACCACCCCCTGAGTCAAAAAGACAACATTACTTTCAGTCAATTCCTCAGGGTTCGCCAAAATTGTACTAACCTGAGAGATTTTGAATTTCATGCAAAGAAGTTGATCAAAAAATTCACTGATAGAGGCTATACTAAAACATTAGTTAAGAGAGCCTACAAGAGAGCTAAGTACTACAACAGGGATCTCTCTTTGAACCCAAAGTTAAAAGTATGGACATGAAACAGCAGATTACATGTGTCACCAATTTTAGCAATATAAGCAATAAAATCAAAAAATTGATTAATAGAAACTGGCATCTTCTCAATGGTAATAGTATCACCACTTTGCAAAAAAAGATTTTTTCATATAGAAGAAATCGAACCATTAGAAATTGTCTAGTGCATGCATGCAGGACAAATTCAGAGAGTAAACAACTCAGTATAATTGATGGCTTATGCCTTAAGGGCAATTTCCCATGTAGTTCCTGTAATAATTGTGACAGTATAGTAAAGGGTTCTGTTGTAACACATAATGGTATTACACATCACTTGAAAAACTTGGTTAATTGCGGCACTAAAAATGTCATCTATTTAATAGTGTGCCCCTGTAATAAGGGGTTCATAGGTGAAACCTCACGAGAAATAAGAATAAGACTTAATGATCACAAATCAGCCATCTGCACAAAAAGAAAAATGCCCCTCTAGTGGAACATTGGTCAGAGATGATACATACAACAGACGAGCTGAAATGGTGCATTGTAGAAGCAATACAAATAAACATAAGAGGTGGTGATTTGATGACAAAAAGGAAAAGGAGGGAACAATTTTTCTTGTCAAAATTCAATACTTATAGAAATGGATTGAACAGCAAAGAAGAATGGGAGAGACTGTTATAAGATCTTATTTATCGGTCCTAGTTCCATTTTTTGGCATCTAACCTGACCAGTCTTTTGGTTGGTTGAATTGAATTGTGATAGTATCATCTTTTAATATGGTCTTTTCATTGCTTGACATCTTGGAACTTGTATGGAGCCCCTTCTCCATCCCCGTCTTGAGTCTCTCTGGGATTTATTGCCATTGTTGCCATACTTGGCCGGATAACGTTGTCATCTGCCGTAGACTTCTTAAGAAGTTTTGTCTAGCCACTAGAATTTTTGACCTAACGGTGCTCAGATATAATTTAGCACAAAAAGAAAAATTTTGGGAATTTCTTTCTTTGACTATGTTAGATAGTAGTAGTTTTGTATTCATCTAGCATGTAAGATACATCGTCTTAAGATGGCCGCCATATTCTCGGAGTCTTATCATTACTTTACTACGATCGCTACATGTTGCCGGCTTGAAGTTTTTTTGAATTATACTTAGCAACAAAGGGCCCGATTCACAAAAGTAATCTGAGACAAAATCCTAACTTTACGACTTTCAGTATTCACAAAGGGCATTTAGTAGTAGTAAAGTTAGGATTTTGTCTTAAGTTTGTCTTAAATTTTGGTCTTAGGACAAAATCCTAACTTAAGTTTAACTTAAGACCAAAACTTAAGACAAACTTAAGACAAAATCCTAACTTTGCTACTACTAAATGCCTTTGTGAATACCGAAAGTCGTAAAGTTAGGATTTTGTCTCAGATTACTTTTGTGAATCGGGCCCAATGTTTTCACACGGCATGTAATATCTTCTGGTATCACACAAAAGGATATTGATCAGAGAATGACTCTTTTTAAGCATTCAAATATTGCTCATTCAGTATTGAAGATACATAGTCCTAAGATGGCCACCACGGTTCGGAGTCTTACTATACTTTCAATATGGCCGCCGCGCTAGCTTGTATTAAGTTTTTTTCAACTATATTTAGCAGTATAGCTGTTACATGGCAGGTAGATTCCGGAGGCCTCATATAAAAGGAAGTCAATAAGACCATGACTTTTTTTACGCACTCGAACTTTGACCAGAGATACTGACGGTCGTTAGAGCTTTAGTACTGTGAGCATCCTTGTGTTTTGCTTTGGTAAAATTGACGCATTTTCTGATATCTTTATTAGTCCAGATAAAACGGGGAGCTTATATGCATTCTTATCTCCCAATAGTACCTATGAGTATATAACTATTCTGTGACTGCATTTTAGCTATATCATTTGGGGTATGCATAGCTACATTGTAACCGGTTTTGGGGCATTAACCTATGCTATCCTTTCTTTCAAGATAGAATCATTCAAATTCCATCACGTGATATCTATAATATATTCTCTTAATGGCAATACCTTTCGGAGTGCCGGGTGACAAGATTCACCTGGAGTATGCCTGGTAACCAGTATAGTTTTTAGAGCTAGGCCAGAAAATAGACATTGTTAGGAAATAATATAGTACAAGATCTTTAAACTTGTTACCATAGATAATATACGGAGGGCGCGTATTTAGTTTTGACATTATACTTTTTACTATTTAGAGTTCATCAACAACTCGATCCTGCTCTCTTTTACTTCAACATATTACAATACGCAAAAGCAAAGTATCAATACGGCAATACCGATTGGATTGCTAGGTAAGATCAACACTTACCATAAACATCACTCTCGTTATCGTTTTTATGCATTGGATTTATAATGTATTCACTTTCATTCACAATACGGAATGCTATAATTGAAGAAAGCGATTGTCATTTTATTGCGGGCAGCAAATCACCTAATAAAGCTGTTCCACTGACTCTCTATTATAGGTGAGACCACTTTTTTTAGAGGTTATCATTCTCATTTATCTATAGGCAATATTTTTAATTGTCCCTCTTTTTCATAGATTATAAACGGCTATGATTCTCAACATATCAACTATGAATATTTTAACTTTATGAACGATGATTCGAGTTTTCTCAGATCAATAAGAGACTACATAGGTGGGTTTTAATTAATTAGGCCTTGTTCTATCTGTGAACAAAATATAACAGTAATCAATTTCATTCATATTTTTTTTTGATAGAACCCTATTGTAATTATATCACGGTTGTGAAGAACACAGTTGTTTTCTTCTGAGTGCTACGTCATTCCAAGCGTGAGACGACTTTCTTTAGGGTCTCGAAACAAGTAGGTATATCCTTTTTAGGTCTCGCCTACGCAGCGCGCATGCGCTGCATAGGAAAAAGACCTTTAGCAATCGATTCCGTTTGCTGCCAAAAACGTGCACGCATTGCATTGCTTTCAATGGCAATGCGTGCACGTTTAGCATTCCTTCTGCGGGAGCGAGCTTTGAAACCATCTGTTAGTAATTAACAGATGGTTCCTGCTCGCTCCCGCAAGGGAAACAGGCGCGGGCCCCCTCCTCTCTCCCCTCCCCCTGCTTAACAAATGCCATGCCCAGCTTTCACTTTCACAATGGCGGCCGCGCATTTCTTTTGTTCTGCACAACTCGCCGTACTCCGCTTGCTTTATTTTACATCTGCCCCAAAGTCTGTTGGCTGGAATTAATCGCCTTATTAGCACTTCAGTTCTGACAGAAAAGGGAACTGAGGCGCAAGGGGTTAACACGGGTTTGCCCGGTGGGGATAAAGAACACTTCCCCTGATTCAGCTCCAGTGTAGCACCAGACCACAAGACCACATGCGGCTCCTCCCACATTGTGCAAACAGACCCGGGCAGCGGTCCATCGCCGCTCCTCGTCGCCAGTCTCTGAAAAGTACGCGATTTCAAAGTCTCCTCTTCATAGTCCTAAATGTTGGCATTTTTTCTTTATAAAATCACTAAAATAAATAAATACATTCACCAGCTCCACCTGATGGCATACCTCAAACAGCCAATAACCTGCGAATTGTCCGGAAGGGGAATAGACCCTCGTGTCTTTTATTGCCGTTAACCATTTGGGTTCACGAGCTCATGCGCCCCGCCATCTGCTATTGGTTAACTTTTTTGTGCGCCGAGATCTAGTAGGTCAATCGTGCATACCCGATTGGCTACAGCTGAGGGTTCCAGCCTGATTAGCTATTGGTTAAGATGCTGCAACGGCTGCACACTGCGGTGCTGTTCGGCGCTGCTCCTTATTGGCTGATGTCGGGAACTGGAAAGGGTATGAGAGGGCTGTGATTGGAGTTAACGAGGGATTCTTTGAACGGAGTCAGTGAGGAGACAGACGCAGGTGAGGAGTGAGAATGGAAGGAGCGTTGTCGTGGAAGGCAGTCGACTCCTCGACATGTCGTCCAATCTTCCTGGCCACTTAATCCTGTAGAACCTTACCCACCCTTCTGGGCTTCGCAGCACGAGGTTTGCTAGAGCATTCCAATTCACACACGGAACTGATCTACTGCCTTTTTAGGAATTTAGGCCAGTGTTCCCAAGAGGGTCCCACATCCGAATCCGCCCTCCGTCCTGCAGAGGCAAGGGGTTCGCTATGTAGGATGCGGTTAAGGAGATTGAGAGCCTGCCGTCTATCTTTTCAGTGCCCAGTCAGACCCCTGTGCTCTGTGACCGCATGCTGCGTTGTCAGTCAAGTTATAGATAGAGTTGCCACCTTTACCAGAGAAAAATACCGGCTATTTTTTTTCCAACATACTGCAAAGGCCAGGACATGATACTTAAATATAACTTCATATAGAATTGTAATCTTTTTAACACAGCTTTTTGTCTTTAATGATCAGTCAGGCTTCATTAAGGCAGCAATAGAACGCATTTTAAAGAGTGTTCATAAGGGTACTGTTTAAACAATGTGCGGGTAAGGGCATAAAGTACCAGCTTTACGTGATTTTCCTTATTTTTGTACCGGCTGGGACACTAAAATACTGGCCATGCATGTAAAGAAACGGGCAGGTGGCAACCCTAGTTATAGGGAGGACCGTGTCTGCCAAAAGGCAACTTGCCTGGAATAAGGAAACGTCTGCTGTATCAGCAGATTGTTCTTAAACAGCCCAGGTTTTAGCAGAGCTTTCATCTTAACAAGAAAGTGTGTTTTTTATCAACCTTATTTTCTTAGTGCAGCTTAGACTGGAACCGTCCACTTCACTTTCCCTCCCAAAGCTCCTCTAAACAGGCCAGTGACCTTGTCGGGAACGTGAATTACTTGAAAGGCAAGGAAGAGACCCAAGCAAGAGGAGTGGTGGCCGTTTAAGTGAAGCATCCGTCTTATTTTCTGAGAGGCAGGCAGCGGGGCAGCTGCTCCTCCGCAGCCACGGGGCCCTGGCCGGCTCTCCCAGGGCTCAGAGCTCGGTCGCTCCTCTGCAGTCCATAGCGTCTACTCCAGCCTCTCGCATGTGGGAGCAGGAAGGGACGTAGTATTGCGCACAATGTCGTAGCAAGGGTTTCACGGGCCCCAGTGCAAGCAGGTAAATGGCCACCCTACCCACAGCGAGGGTGATGGACGACAGCAATGTTTTGGGTGCACTGAGCTTCTTTCACCCTGGGACCAGGTGCCACTGCACCTGCTGCACTGATGATACCTACTCCCCTGGTTCTGCATCCCTATTGAAAGATATGGCTTGAAAGCTCTTCTCAGTGCAATACGGTGTGTATACAATATATGGAATCTGAGTGGAAAAGTTGCGACTCCCCAAAGGTTATTTCCAATTTTATAAGGTCCGTATTCCTCTCAACCTGCTGGTGCTTTGAAGTGTTTTGAAAACGACACCATTGAAGTTAAGCGCGGGGGCATTAATTGTTTTCTTCTTGCAGGATGGTCACTCAAGGTACATGGATGGATGTGACCTGATGGGAGGGCAAAGGTGACCTCGGGGTGGGTGACGTAATCGTAATGAGGGAGAGTAGAGGAATATTCACCCATTGTACCCCGCTGTGTAGGTACTACACGTGTGTCTACGGCAAGCACGCACTCAATTTATACATCACAGAGCTCTTTTCAGGCTGAAAGCTTCGCTCATCTCTGCAGCTACAGTGATATTTTCACTAGCCGGATCCTGCGCGCGTTAATCTTGCAGCATCCAGCAGCGTTAATTGAAACTCGGAAATGTAGTCCCGCACTAGAGGTGGCTACAGAATATATCAAGATGCAGAGCCTTGGCATACTGACTCCAGCCCCAGCCAGCTGCTAGTAAATCAGCCAGAAGGCGCTGCTTTCCCCAGAATTTTAATCGGGACCCTTCAATCTGTGTACACATTTCTCCAAAGCTCAGTATTTATGAAATACATGCACGGGTTACTAATTTTTGTATAGGGAGCAGAGCATATAGTTATCCTTCTGAAAGTGCCTCTTTCAGTATTGTATTATTCTTTCTGAAAATGCATTATTTCTTTTTTTCGACATTATTTCCCCCCTTTACATATTACGTTATGATGCGTTAGAGCTATTTGTACAGCATCCATGCTGCCAGTGGTGTAGCTTCTCAGCACTATTGGAGGTCTTGGTGCCTCCTAAATTGTGGCCCAGATTCACTAACACATTGTGCAGGGTTTGCGTTACTGTTCTGTTACTGTTCTGGATACATGTCAACACTCCCAGTTACAGTAGTGATCCATGACTGAAAGTTCTCAAAACACGTAATCCTAAAAAAAAAAAAGAAAAATAGCCCTGCACACCACTTTTCAAAAAGTGCACCTTGCACAGACCTTTCTCGGGAAACTTCAGGAAACCTCTTTTCTGTCCTACAATTATCTTATGAAAACACACTGGTTCTGGAACTCCTTGCTGCAGCTGCATAACGCCCTTTCTGTCTGCACAGGAGTGTCTGTCAATGAGATCTATAAAGCTTGTCTTAAGTGAGATTACGTGTAACACTGCTCCACAAGTACCCAGCTTCCCGTGCCTGATGCTTTATGTGCGCCTTTGCCTCAAGTGCAACCATCCTCCACATGTGCCAGTAGTTATGGCTAAACACTTATAAGGTCCCAAAGGCGAGACCTATTGGCTATGCCAATGCTTGTTTGTATTGAGGTTTAAAAAAGATTTTGATTTAGCAAGCCCCAGACCTTATGGATCATGTGATATATGTGCAACTACTGATTAGTCAGTTAAACTTGTTGATGGATATGCAGCCACTCAAAAGTTAGTTATAAATGTTAGATTAGAGTTCAAAGTTGCTGTATTAAAAATACATGTTGCAATGTAAATATTTTTTTAATTTGGTTTAAAAAAATTTTTTTCTATATGTACATAATAAATGTCTTTTGTTATCCAGACAAAACTGCAATTTTGTCCTGAAGAAGGTGATGATCAATCAAACTTTCACCGAAACGCCGCATCGACAGTTTTCTGAGTATTTTTAATCTCTTCTTTTTTTAATATATATTGTTTTCTCTATGATGTGAATAATGAAAACGAAATTTATGTATCAATGAAACTATTTTTTTATATGAATTGGTTATTTTATGCATTGGCACTTTAAGAATATATGCAAAAATCTTTTAAAGAATAGTTTTTTAAAGAAAATATGATATATTCGATTATATGTTTGATATTGAATTCATTGAGCTTCATTGCAACGTAATACAGCAGTTTGTAAGTGAAAAGTGTTTTTTTTTTAAATTTCTTCTGTTTTAATTCACGTTTGTTGTTTTTCTTGTAAAAGGTACTTATAGCACATAATCCTCATTTCTGGTTGGCTTGCACAATTTACTTTCTCTCTAACCTCGTTTGCTTTCTGGTCTATTGGAAAGGGATGTTTTTACTTTGTGTTTCATATACCCGTCCCTTTTCTAAGTATTAGGGTACCTCCCTCATATTTTGGTAAAAAGTCCCTCCAGCAGTACAGCAGTCCTTCTTCCTTGTAGAATGTCCTCAGTTCCAGAAGTGTTCTGAGTTGGTGGTGTAAGAGGTCCAGTACTTCTACCCAGGTGGTCCTTTGAAGTGGGGGAGAATTCAAAGAGATGCCTTTGAAGTGCACATGTCACTATATTTCCTGCCCTGGCTCCAGAGTCACTACAGGGGGCACGCAATCCTTTGTGTGGGGACAGGACACAGGCCTTTCAGGTGAAAGTGGGGCAGTTCTCGGCTCTGTCCCCCCATCATGCCAGTTAATGGCCCATTAAGGCCCATGAAGTCACACCTTAGCTCCCATTGTGTGTGGCTGTCTAGAGCGAATGCAGAAAGCCAGCTGTCACCCACCCCAGACGTGTATTCCAGAGACAGGCTGAAGGCACCAAATGGCTACAGTAAGAAAATGCCAACTTTCTAAAAGTTGCATTCTCAGAATTTCAATTTAAAATCCAACTTCACCATAAATTGTGTTTTTAAATTGTGATTCCAGAGACACCAAATTTGGGGGTCCCATCTCTTCCCAATTGGAAATTAGACTTATAAAATATAATAAGGCAATCCCAATGTTATTCTATGGGAGATCCAGGCCTCGCAGTAGTGAAAAACGAATTTAAGAGTATTTCACTACCAGGACATGTAAAACTAAAAAGTACATGTCCATTAAAAGACGAGGGGAAAAATCCCACCACTGGCACTTAGGGAATAACCAGCTACAAAACACAACAAATTACAAATATCTAGGGGTATTATTTGACAATAGAGGCCAGTTTACAACCCAGCTAGAGTCAATCGAAAGGAAAGGAGCGGCCCTGGCGACGACGCTGAGGCAAATAAAAACTCAGCTCACGGGCCCGAGGCTCTCGCCACTTCTTCAGATTGCACAATCCAAAACCCTGCCCACGATTACATACGGCAGTGAAGCGTTAAAAGGAAGAGACGCGCACACCCTGGACCGCACCTGAATCAGGGCTTATAGAATCATGTTCAATATCCCCTAATACGCATCCGCTGCCCAAATTCGGCTTGAATTTGGCCTCATCAAACAACAGTTAGCAAGGCAGGGGGCGTACGTAACTTGCTGGCACAAGATCAAGAACACCACCGTAAACAGTCTAAGCCATCTACTGTGGCAGGAGCTTCAACAGAGAACAGCGGCTCCGGGCAAGCAAACACTTATGTCAGTGCCTAAAGAACACTGGCCTCAGTCGGGTCTGGGAAATTCCGACCACACATTCGGTCTTGAAGAAAATTGTGGGGAAGACAATAAGGAGTATGTCGCTTGTAGAA
This sequence comes from Calotriton arnoldi, assembly GCA_963921515.1. NCBI lineage: Eukaryota > Metazoa > Chordata > Amphibia > Caudata > Salamandridae > Calotriton > Calotriton arnoldi. The sequence continues at coordinate 160,393 of CAWUFW010000751.1, forward strand.
GACAAAGTTACCTTCGCGCAGAGAAAACACTCTTGGATGACAATACACGGCTATGTATCACTAAGGCCACAACCATATTTCAGTGCAGGGTACTCCAGGACCATCAAGGAGAATTTCGTGAAACATCGATTAGGAAAATTGCCAGCTGCTCAGCATTTACCACCATGGCTGCGGTGTCAAAAGTCTCCAAATTGCCGCTTGTGTAGTAACGGTGTCGAGGACATGGCTCACTTGATATGCACCTGCCCCAGCCTAGGAAGAGAAAGATCATGTCTGCTCAAGTTTCATTTTAATCTGCGAGGGATCCGAACACGGAGGCAAGCTGTGATAGCCTGCTTTAACTCAGACGACCCACAGATGAATTGTAAGCTAGTAAAATTCTTAGCACGGATAGACGAGAAGCTGGGTAACGGTGGTTACACCACAGGCAAATGTTAGAACTTTGCTGCTTAGTGGGAAAAGCGCATACGATTAATGAACTGTTACAAACCTTTGCGCAACCCAGCTGAAGAACAAATCAAGCAAAGGCGCAAGAGGGTCAAACCCAAGGACTCATGAACTTTGCCTAAACTGGGCCTGGCAATTAGCACGATAATTTTTTTAATCATCATATGTTTTTTTATCTGGTTTTAATACCTTGTCTTAGTCACACACGAGCATCATTTTCACACTCTTTTTATTGTCAATTTTGTATCAGATTTAATTAACTATATACAATAAACGTACTTACTAAAAAGTACATGGGCTGCCCAGGACCTACCTTAGGGGTGATCTATATATAATAAAAAAGGAAAGTTTGGGCCTGGCACGTAGCTTAACTTGCCAGGTCGACATAGCAATTTAAAACTGCCCACACAGGCTCTGCAATGGCAGACCTGAGACATGTTTGAAGGCTACTTAAGTGGGTGGAACAGTCAGTGCTGCAGGCCCACTGGCAGCACTTAATTCACAAACCATCTGGGTACTAATTTGACTGGGGTTCACATAAGACTACAGAGCTTTGTGGTTGGGAATTGCCTGAAAAAATAGACACTAAAGTAATTTATAGTGTTTTATGTGATTGTGGTGAACACCCTAGTGAACTGGTGCCTACCATTTGTTTTGTGTAATTTTCTGTTCAAATGCACATTGCTTCTTTTTCTGTAATTAAGAATTATTGGGGCTGAAAGATAGATGATGACTAGTTAGGTATGGTGATTTATGTTTGATTTTGGTTGCAAGTGGAATATGGGGTACACTTTAATTCTTTAAATTAGTGTTTTCTGAAATGGAAGAGAGTGTCATGAGTTTTGTTGGAATTAGCTTAACAATAATAGTTATTTGATTGATAAGGGGTGGTGTCATTTACTTTGTTCTTCCTGAACGTCTCCTCAAATGCTGTGTCTCTCTGATTTTTCCTATGTGTCTTGGGATAAGGAAGGCAGATGCGCTGCTGCTTATTGTGTCTGTTTCGTTTACCACACAGGTTGTGAGTGTGTGATGTCAGCAACATGAAGTGTGAGAGTAGTGGCTCTAGGTAAGCCATCACTAATCATATGTGTGTGGGTAGTTTTAGATCATAATATGAGAATGGAGGAGACTGATTTATGGTCAATTTAGAAATGTGAGCATTTTTTCGGAATTGTGTACTTTCAGTTATGATTGAGCTATAAACACTTGGGGCCCTATTCACAAAGGTAAATGTAGACGTTTAGTCTAAACTTAGACCAAATGTCTAAGTTTGCGACTTTAGGATTTCACAAAGGTAATTTAAGAGTACTATCTTTATGTTTGCACTCAGGGAAGGGGGCAGATCCCCCGAATGCAGACGCAAAGACAGTACTCGTAAATGTCCTTTGTGAATTCCCAAAGTCATAATCTTAGACGTTTGGTCTAAGCTTAGACCGAACGTCTAAGTTTACCTTTGTGAATCGGGCCCTTGGTTTTGACTTGGATTTTTCATCTCTTGAGAACTGATTGAGATAAGGATGGCCAATATTAAATCTCAAAATCAAAGCTGCTTTTTTCCACGTAAAATCTTCTCGGTGTCGCTACATCTCAAATAACATTTACTGATCTGTACTATTGTCCATTATATTTGTTCCTCTGCGTGGTTCTTTTTTAGGAAGTGGTGTAGTAAGGGTGCATTCAGGATTTTGCATCTTATTTTGGATTTTTATTGGATGATCTCTTCATTTAGTTTGTGTTGTTTTCGCCTGTAAGTAGGAGGTTGCGTAGATTTAGTATTGCATAAATTTAATTTTTGAGGTTGGAGGTACTGAAGAATTTAAGGTATCTGCTGTCCCTCGTATGTGAATTCCTCGCTTGTGATGGCATATCGTACAGTTGCTGATCAGTGGTAATCTTGCAGTGGTGGTAAATTGTAACAGTCAAAGTACAGTCTGGTTGTTGTTCCTTCTTTAGGGCTGTTTTCAATCATCTATTTCCACCTTTTTTAACAACCCAGGTTCTCCTTTATTAAAGAACAATCACACCGAAGGGGGCCCCTGAGAAGATACCTAGGCAGGGGAACAGGGGAAAACACAAGTGTCAATCAAGAACAAACCCGCTACCTGTAAGTAATTTATAACAAAGCTGTACGTCTAGGATAAAGAAAAAAGGGAACTACATAATCCCGTCCCCCAGAGGCAGAAAACAGTGTGCAACAACAAAAAGAGGTAGGACGCTATGCAGCTAACGCCAAGAAACCATTATTTTAGGGCATATATCTCAAATTTATTTTACCCATTCTCGGTATATCAAAATATCAAATATACATTTAATAAACATTTAATAAATACTCTAATAAATACACTACCACATCAACAAAGGATTGTACATACTAGTGGTACCCAGGCGCAACAAACATACAAATCACCAACACATACTACCAACAGGACCATACTCACTCACTCACACAACACATTGCTCAATGGCAAGCCAATGCATCAGACACAATATTCTCCACATGGAATGATTGAAGGTATTATACACAAGATTCAACACAGAATGTTTCATAATTATTCCACCATGCCGAATGGCCACAGTTTAGACATTTGTATCCAATGAATAATTAGTACATATTCTTTGAAGCTTCATGTAAACCTCAAGGGGAGACAGAAAGATGATGATATTGAGGGAGACGTGTCGATCAGTGGGCACCAGCGCCGACGCGCGTTTTGGTGAACGACCCCAGATGTGGGTCACACCTTCTTCAGGGCCCATAAAACATAATGCAGCAGAGGCTGCAGGCGCCTGGGAAACCTACAATAGAAAAAAATACCTCAGCTGTAGCATCTCCACAACTGGTGGGAATAAGCACACTGGCGCCAAAAGGGCAGGATAAAAAAGAATCCCAAAGGATATCAGCGAGACGGAGACGTGCACAGGAGGGAGCAGATAAACCTTAAAACCTGGAATCAGTGAAGAGATGTGTCAACTGAGACGTGAAAAAAATAAAAGTGAAAACACCGAGATAACCCCACACAAGAAGGTTCACACCCTTGGTGTTGTTTATGCATTAAAAGATTACCTAAACTGGTACCAGCTCCAAAGGAACTGAAAAGGAGACCTTATCGTATGGGTCGGTCTTCTGGGAACTGGGGTTCCCTTGTTGAAAAAAATATAACTAGAAATAATAATAATAAGGGAACACTGAGGTTAATATCCCCATAAACATGGAATCTGTTAGAAGCTTCCAGTCCAAAGAACCCCCACTTACCGACCCTTTAGATGAAGTGCCCACTGGGGGGCTTGGAGAGTACTGATAAGAAGCAAGGGTCCTCTATCCACAGGCTGGGTAATCAGGATGTCCTTTCACATTGAATGACGGAGCGACCGAAATGACAAATATTTATTGTCCCCAATCGTCTAAAAAGAAAGACACAAGTAGATACCAGGAACAGATATCATCCTGATGGGTAGCACGGTAAGGTACAGAAGGAACCCCTCCCACATAATGCATAGAAGTTCGGAGTAACAAGGGGAACCTATAAGAATATTCCACACCTTTAAGCCAAAAAACACTAAGCCCCGGGTACTGCCACTAGAACAATCACTGAAGAATATACAGGGTCAAAGAAAATAAAACCATGGCATCCCAGATGACTCTACATCACATCCCCCACTGCTCAAGATTCAAATAGAGCGAGTAACGGGTAGGCAAATCCATCCCCTGCCACTCAGTATTCAAAAGGCACCAATTAGGAGATGGATGGATTTAGAAAACGCTACGAAGACACTGGAGACAGATAATCAATGGCCGCATAGGCCAGGCAAAAAATACAAACGAAGGCCGTAGCTTGTGGCATAAGACAAAAATGTTGGCCGTTTACGGGCTGAAAACGGGCTAAGATGACAAAAGTGCAATTCCACACGGACTAGCCTGCTGGTGGGCCAATAACAGAATTCAAGAAGAAACCGGATCCGGAAGCATCCATGGAGCTTCCCCCGATGAGGTGGGAGACGGAAAGGCCTAATTCGACTTTTATATGACGCCGAGGCTACATAGATTTGCTGGAAAGTGAATGGCCCGAACGTGCATCGGACACCGCCATATTGGAACAGGGGAGAACTCTGATAAGCCGATCGGGACGCCGTAAAAGAGGGCCCACATACAGGCGAAAAGAAGGGGGTGCCACCTCCAGGGTCCTGATCATGGGACTTCGGGACCACAAGATGCCACAATGGAGGGCCCGCGCCGTGGAGACATCCGCACAGGGAAATAGTAATGGTAGAGGAAGACTACGAGATGGGCAAAAGAGGGACACAGCAGCAGCCCTGATGGTAGGAGGAATACTCATCGACCGCGCTACAGATGAACCCAAGAATATGGGTAAACGACATCATGGGTAAAGAGAGGAGGTGGAACGCTAATGTTAATGCTAATGTTAATGTTATTTGTACTTATAGAGCGCTAATTCTTACCCGAAGGTGTCCTTGCGCTATGTGAAGGCCTACTGAAGACTAAAGCGATGTGGGAATTGACAAGATTAATTCAAAAACAGCCATGTTTTTAATGCCTTCCTAAAGGCCAAAAGATTGGTCATGCTTCTCAAGTGTGATGGAAGAGAGTTCCATGATTTGGCCGCATTGGCTATAAAGCTTCTGCCACCCCAGTGGCTTTTTTCACTAAGGGCACTATCACAAATTTTGCATCTGATGACCGCAGTGTTCTTTTTGGTATATACCAGCAGAGTCGCTGTTTTAGAAATTCGGGTCCGGTTCCCTGAAGGGCTTTGAAGACCAAACACAAAGACTTGAACTGAGTGCGTTTCTTGACCGGCAGCCAATTAAGTTTTTTAATTTTGACTGAGATTGATTCGAACTTTGGTGTGCCGGTGAGGAGTCTGGCCGCTGCATTTTGCAGGATCTGTAGTTTGTTCATCGATCCTTCATGGATCTTAAGATATAGGCTATTGCAATAGTCTAATCTGGACATTATTAACGCGGTAACAACTGTTTGTTGCGCATCTTTGGGTAGTAGTGGCATTATTTTTTTGCAAGATCTGAGAATATAAGTTGTCGATGAAGCCACTGTGTTCACCTGGTCCCTGAAACTCAGACACTGAAAGATGTGAATTATGATGTCCTATCCACACGTCCAGAAATCCTACTTTCACATTGCTGATATGTGCGGTAAATTTGAGATTAGAATCACAGGCATTGATTCATAATATGAATTACGCAAGGGTTTCCTCGTTGCCCCTCCAGATGAAGAAAATATCATCAATGAACCATGCCCAGTGTAGAACACCTCATTGTAGATATGATGAGACTCAAAGTTCCCCATGTACAGGCAGGCGACGCTCGGGGTGCAGGCTGCCCCCATACTGACCCCGTGAATCTGTTGATAGAGGTCCCCATTGAATTAAAAAAGTTCTCATTGAGAACAATCTCTAGGCAATCAAGAATGAAATTATAGTTGTTGCAATTGTCTTCTCTTTGCAAAACCTCCAGTATGACCCTCATCGCCTCATTCTGTAGGATATTAGTATAGAGGTCCTCCAGGTCCATGGTGACCAATAGTTCACTCTGATCGTTGAAGGGTAAATCCTCTATTTTGGAGATGAAATGTCCGGTGTCTTTCACATACGATGGTAATCTGTGAACGATGGGCTTGAGGAATACATCAACTAATTTAGATAGGGGTTCAGTGGCCGCCCCAATGGTGGAAACAATTGGCCTCAATGGGGGATTCAACTCGTCCTTATGGGTTTTGGGGACGTCGTAGATAATGGGAATACACGTATGTATGGGGGTGAGGAATTCTGCCCCTTTTTCACAGATGATACCTCTAGTAACCGCTTGTTCCACAAGATTAACAATCCTTCTTTTGGGGGTGGGTTCAGGGTTCTTTTTGATCCTCTTATAGTGCCTCTGAGACCCCAACATCTCTTTCATTTTGTTATTGTATTGTTCTGTGTCGAAGATCACGATGCCCCCCCTTATCACAGGGTTTGATGGTAACCATGTCATTATATTTTAGTTCTTTCAGGGCTGCGTTCTCCTCTTTGGACATGTTAAACGGCGGTCTGGGGTCGAAGCCAGTAGCTTGTTGGACCTTTAACATAACTGACTTCTCGAAAATCTCCACTTTCGGTCCCAGTTGGTCTAAGCTGGGAATAAAGTCTGATGGTCCTTTATTAAAGGTCTGTTTGAGGGCTAAGTATTCACTCTCTATGAGTACCACTATTTTAACATTTTATTTTTATTTTATACCAGTACATAAAAGGCTGATTAAAAGTCCTACATGATGTGGCCGTTGACGAAACTAAAACTTCTGCAAGGTTGATTTGCTACCAATTTTCAACAAAATGATTTTGATGCCTGGGAAAGGCAGAGTGCAGTATGGCACACTTGACTAAATGCCCATAAGCAACACAACATATAAGGCTAATTCACAAAGCTTTTTCTTTGAGTTGTGTGTGACTTGCTCTTCTCTAGTGTAAATTGCACCTGAATTTCCAGGCCCAAATCGAAATGAATTTTTAGTGAGCAGTTGTATTTTGCAACTGAATTGAGATTAAAGAATCTTCTAGTAATACCAATTAAGGTGCAAATGGGAGTTGGAACCCAAATTGGAATTACAGGTGTTGGGCACAATTCACACTTTCATTTTGCCAGCTAAAAGCTGCTGAAAATTGAGCACAGAAACAATGCAACATTTCTGGTTTGCAGCTCAGAAAGGGGGAAAACGTGCTGTATTACCACGTTGTCCCCTATTCGGACATGTGAATCCCTTATTGTACCAGGTACCTGCATATTGATATATGCTGTGTGCGTTATTATCTCCACAAATACTAGGGGCATATTTACGAGCCCTTTGCGCTGCCAAATCGTCACTTTTTATGAGGCTACGGCAGTGCAAATTACTATGAGGCCTCGCAAAGCCACTATGCGTGGGTTTGAATGGCCTAATAGATATGGAGTAAAGCAAGGCAGCACAAATCGCTGCGTTGCCTTTCTCTGCATTCCGTGGGCGTTGCTGTGAGTTTTCCCATGCAACACCCATGAATTTTGATGCTGCCCCAGATTTACAAGAGCATGTAACAGGGGCGGCTCCTCCACTAGGGCGAAGGAGCGTCGCTCCACTGCTTTCTCGCAGTGCGAGAAGCAGAAACATAAAATGGTAATAACTTCCCATTATTACCATTTTATGTTTAGATGTGGGCGGGTGGGCGGGGCTGCTCTGCGAGCAGGGGAGGAGTGGTGTGCCCACTCCTGAGGGAGCAATGACTGTTTGGTCGGCTCTCTTGGGCCGCCCAAACCTGTCATGCACACTCTGCCCTTTCTCCATGCAGTCTGCATGGAGAGCATTGCCTCCCCGTAAGCCCCTGGCTGGGCAGTGTCCCCACCAATCACAACGTGCCATTGCAGCGTTGTGATTGGCTTAGGGGAGGGGAGGGAGGCTGCCTGCTTCCTGTTCCTGCTGGAGGCAGGAAAGCAGGAGCAGTAGCCGAGAAGACGCGGCCGGCGGACAGGTACGTTTTTTATTTCTTATTAAATTAACCCCCCGTGCGATGCCCCCCCCCCGCACCCCACCCATTTACGATTAATGCCGGCCGCGACTGGCATGTAAACCTGAGGAAGCACCAAATTCTTATGCCTCCTGAGGTGACGCGCAGAATCTTTCTATGTGTGCTGCATTTTGCAGCACACATAGAAAGATCTGCAGCACGCATAGAAAGAGGGAAACGCCTCTTAGGGTTGTTTCTGTGGACGAAAGTGCCCCTTCCTGCTCAAAAACAATCCTGCCGACAACACAGGCACCCTTGTACCATGGTGCAAGGTTGCCAGCGTTGGCGCTAGGCTGCGAAATGGTACTGGCGCTGGGGGAAAGGACGGGAATGCACCGTATTGCTTAAATAAGGTGCATTCCGGCCCTTTGACTTTGGCGTAGGGCAGCGCTGCAAGATAACTTGCTGCACTGCCCTACTCCAGATCCCAATAAATGAGGGCCTAAGTCTTGCACTTACAGGAGTAAGAAGTGCTTACTCATGGAGAAAAGCCTTTTGAATCATAAAACAATTTTTTCCTGTGAGTAAGGATATCTTGAGACACACCTAAGTCTGGAGTATGACACACCTGCGAACCTCAAGCCTCTTTGTGATCAGGTCTGGAAATAGGGTGACCAACCGTCCGTAAATTTCACGGACCGTCTGTAGTTTGGACCTCACGTCCGTTGTCCGTGAGCATCCCTTTTACGGACGCCTTTTGTCCGTAATTTTGGGCATTGCAAGGAACAGCACTGTTCCCTGCATGAAGCCTCAACTCCCTGATGGGGCCGCCTTGACCTCCTCGGAGCACAAGAGCAGCCCCACCTCGCCCATTGTCATTCTGTATGTGGCTGATGATTGCCACATACAGAATGACAATGGGCCAGTCTGGGCTGCAGAGCATGTGGTGGGCCTCCCCAGCCTCCGTCTAGGGCAGGGCATTCTGTCAGATGAAAGACGTGCAAAAACGCCAATGCTGCTACATGAGAATCCAGTTAAAGAAAAGAAGTTGGTGAAAGAAGTTAAAAGAAGGGGCTATAGTTCTTTCACAGTCCCGCCACTTTAGAACTGATGCATTTTCAAAATTATATTCGAGGAAGCCATGATTGCTGCTTTTTTATTTTGTGCAACTAACAACCATTGACAAAGCCAATAGTTCGGGCTTGTTGCAGTTGTAACGTTACTTGTTGTGTTATATATCTGGATTCAATGACAGAAGAGGCAAAATACCAGTCAGGCGGTACACTATACTAAGCGCAGATTTTTAGCTTAGGTGTTTTAAGCGACGCCCTTAATTACATCAAACACTCACTTTGGAGAGACACCCAAGTTTTTTCATCCCACTTAAAGCCCTGGAAACAACACCATGTCACAGTCACCTCACGGCCTGGCACTGTGCATCATGCATGACTCATGACTCAGATTGCCTATGTGCAAGGGCATAGTGAACCCTTCCCCACCCCACCCCTTGCTTTAGGAACTAGAGCAAGGGTGATGTTATTGATGGGCCTCTTCTGTCTACAACTCTGCAGACAAAGGCTCAGCTTATAATTAATATGAAAAGGTGGGTGAGTGAGTAAGTGAAGGGATGGGTGGATGGCTGGATAGATTAGTGAAAGGGTGAATGGATGAATGAGAGGGTGAATAGATGGATAATGAGAGAAAGGATGGATGAGTGAGTGGAAGGATGGATAAGAGAAAAGGTAAAAAGATGGATGTATGGGTGGAAGGGTAGATGGATGGGTAAAAGGGTGGATGGATGAGTGAAAGGATGGATGGATGAGTGAAAGGGTGGATGATGGGTGAGTGAATGGGTGGATGGATGAGTGAAATGATGGATGGATTGATGAATTGATAAGTGAAAGGGTGAATGGATGGACGGATGAGTGAAAGGGTGGATGTAAGAATGAATGAGTGAAAGGGAGGGTAGATGGACAAAAGGATGGATAGATGAGTGAAGGAGTGAAAGTGTGGATGGATGACTGATAGAGTCAATGGATGGATTCATGAGTGGATGAGTAGATGGATGGGTGGAAGGAAGGATGGCTAAGTGAAAGGGTCGATGGAGAGAGAATGGGAGGATGGATGGATGACTGAAAGGGTGAATGGGTGGAAGGATGAGTGACTGGGTGGATGGATGAGTAAGTGAAAGGATGGCAGGATAAGTGAAAGGATGGCAGGATAAGTGAAAGGATGGCAGGATAAGTGAAAGGATGGCAGGATGGGTGAAAGGCTGGATGGATGAGTGAATGGGTGGAAGAGTGGATGGATGAGTGTACCGATGGATAGGGTGAAAGGGTGGATGGATGGATAATGGATGGATGAGTGAAAGGGTGGATGGAGGGATGGATGAGTGAAATGATGGATGGAAGGATACATGATGGATAGGTTTGCAAATGGTTGAATATGTTTAGATATGGATGGGCTTAATTATATATTACGGGACCTCTGTTGTGTCTGTAAAACTTACCTTTTGTCCCGAAGTTTTGTCCTGAATTTTGACCTGCTGTCCTGAATTTTTACACTCACCGTCCTGAATTTGCACCCATGCCAGTTGGTCACCCTATCTGGAAATGAATGAGTAAAACACACCTATGCCTGGACTAAGACACGCCTACTCCTAGAAAATGCTTCTCTGTATCAGCCCCGTATATCAGCCATTATTCACATCTTTGAAGAAAAACGTGTATTGACTGTATTCACAGAAAACATTTGAGTCGGGTTGAGGCATCCTGAGTGAGCACGCAAATGAAGCAACGACCCAAAAAAGAATTCCTGTCCACATTGCAATGAGTATTGCTTTCCTGTGGTAGCAGCATGTCACCTATTTATTAAAACGGCGAGGTCACATTTCTTCTTTGACCTTCATATTCCCACCTCGTCTGATTTTTCCATGACGGCGAAGTACACGCGGAAACGCCCTGGTAGGCTGGAGGACAGTGCGCTGCTCTCACTGAATGAATTATCTGGGGAATGGTCAGTCCAACATTCATGTCGAGGGAGCGTTACACAGTTTCTTTGCAGACATGCTTTGCTGCTGTGGGAAAAATATTGTTCCTACATAAAGATTCTCTAACCTGCTGTTCACTCCCAATCCAGCCCTGGAAGCAATGCTTTGTCAGGCTATTGTTGGTAAGGGTAAGGGGTGCGCGAGGCTTGTCTTCATTTGTGTGCACCGCCAAAGGGCAAGGATGGCATTGGACCAGGGGCAAGGAGCCCCCATTCAGCTCAAATCTTTGAAATATTTTAGACATAGGGGCCCCTCATCACAGTCTGAGGGGGACATTATTGTGTATCATGCAACTGCCTTGGACACTGAAAGGCATACATATTGACTACTAAACACTGGGAGTATGTTATGATCTGTACCGTGAAGCATTACTTGAGCTGCTATGCACCTTGTCATGACTGCCTGTTTAGGGAACGCGAAATAGCTATTCTATATGAGCCCTTCTGTGCTTCAAAATATTCCATTCTGAGGGTGTGCTATTATTCCCGGAAAGAACACCTTGGGTGCCTAATCTCCCTTATTTCCGCTGATTTGGAGAGTAGGTCCGTTGCTTATTACTCATGCCCTTAATTCTTAGGGGCCTTTTGAAAGTTGATTAAGGTGCTTCCTGACTGTGCGCCTTCTCCCTTAAATTCATGCTGACGTGTAAATTGAAATGCACGCTAAATTGCTGGGTGTAGCCTCCCCCACAGCTCGTTGCATATTCAACGAGACAGACCGGCAGATAAAGTTCTTCACACGATCCCTCTAGTTTCAGTAATGCTGCTGCTTTCCAGCGCGCCCACAAGCTCAGGCATGGACCTGTCGCAGGCCCCTGCCTTGAACCAGCTTGCCTTGCGGGGAGAAGCGCACGAGCTCCTCGCGGCAGCAGCCGTTTCATAGGGTGACTTGGGAGTGGTGTACGTCTGATGCATGCAATGTGTCAGAACTTGCCGCACTTTTTTTTGACTGGGAAGAACAGTGTAATACGAGAGAAGCGAAAAAACCTGTTCGGTCTGACATCCGGAAAGCTGGAACACCCAGCTGCGGGTTTTCCAGGGCCAGCTCATTTATACGTGTAGGTGTCATTTATTTAGGGTGGGACAATCGAAGTAAAAAAGACGAAACAACTTTCAAAGTAATACAATTAATATGAGATCCTTGTGAGACAGACCATGTTTGTAGAAAAAGTTCCACCACAAACTCAGTCGTTCACCTGTTTTCTTAATTCATGCGATTTAGATTCATTCATTAGATTGATTTATTCATTCATTTAGTCCAGAAAACCATCAAGGTAGTTTTGGCAATTTCAAGGGAAAATATGGGTTATTGAGATGTTCATATGGGATATCCAGTCATTATTTCTCCTGGAGGAGCAGTGGCGGAACTAAAAGAGGGGAGGGGCGTTGGTTGGGGGACAGTCCGCCCGGACGGCACTTTTTGCGGGGCGCGGCGAGCGCAAAGTAAGTTTTCTTTTTTCTTTATTTTATTTTCCCTCGTCGTCGTCTGCCTACTCGAATGGCTGGCAATTAAATATTCCTTACACAGGTTCCATGAGATGTTTCGGGGGATAAACACACCATACAGGAGTGTAAACTTAGACCAGTCCCTGATCACCCTCTGTATCTAATAAGGCATTCAGGCATGTGTAATTTTCCCATTTGCTGGCTGGCAAGTGTATCAAAGGAAAAGTAGACTTTGGGGCTGTAATGAGCATTAAAGAAAGGCAAAGGGAGAGAAAGTCTAGGAACAAGGATGCCCTCAAAGAGGCAAAGGATGCCGGACCGTGGTGTGTCCCATGCTTCCTGTTTCGTGCATACCTTGGCACTCACACAGAATAAATGGCATAGCAAAGAGAAGCAGGACCAATTTGGCCAAAGACTGGTGTGGCACAAAGTAGCAGTTTGCGCACAAGAGGAAACAAGCACACAAGATAGCTGGCACAGGGGCTTGAGAATGGACTTCTGTCGCTCATTAGTACTTAATGCACACTGCCACCAGCATTCCTTAAGTCATAGAGATCAGAACCAACTGGCAACCCACATAGCCACTGCAAGTGTCAAGATGAAAGCATGTGAGCTATGCAGAAATCTTACAGAAGAGTGACTTCAGAAATCAGAAGACCATTTGCAGTATAGATAGAAGAGAGCAGCCTCATCACCCTCAGTCAGCTGTGTGCTCTGAAAAGTCCACCTGTGATCTTATGAGATAGTAATTTCTTGACTCACATCCAGCACTCTCTAGGAGATTGTCAATCAAAGGACCTTTGCATTCTTTTCTTTGCTGGATTTCAACTAAACACTGGTGTGTGGCATCAGTATGCGGAACTTTCTCAAACATAAAAAGCTATTTGAGCATTGTTCACACTGCATCTTAAATCTTAAAGAATAATATTATTTACATGGTATAAAAACATTAAGGGGCCGATTCCGATCTCGGCCGGTAGCGCACCGAATCGGATTCGGCTTAACCGGATCCGATTCGGAGCCCTCTTTTCCGACCGATTCGAACGCGCGTCCGGCCGAGCGAGTACGATGCGAGCGCACGCGAAATCGCCGACCGACTCGTTCACGGGTCCGAACCGCACCGACTGACTCGCTCGGACTCGACTCGCACCGCGCGATGGAGACGTTCCCCGGCCGGGCAAGTACGATGCGTGCCTTGAGCAGTCCGACCGACCCGCACCGTCCGGCTCGAAACAGCTGTCGGAGCCGGACTTTGGGGGTCCGTGTCGGACCCCCCTGTACGCGTAGCTGCGCGAGTCGCACATAGGGGGCACCCATGGGTCCCCCCTACCTGTGCGTGTGCGGCGTGAACCGCATTGACGCAAACCCGCTGTAGGGGGCGCCCTCGTTCGCCTCGCACCCATTGAGTCAATGGGAGCCCGCGTACGCGTTGTACGACCGGCTCCCATTGACTTCAATGGGAGTCCGACCGAATCGAGTCCGATAGCATGCGTGCGCATCGTACTCGTTCGGTCGGACTGCTAGAGTCCGATTCGGTCGGAAATCTCTCCGGGTCCGGCTCGGTCAGGGAGATTTCCGGCCTGAATCGGAATCAGCCCCTAAGTATTTAACTTCCAAAAACGCACCTGTATGTAACAAAGCCTAAACCTACTCAAAACCGTATGTCTCAAACTGACAAGAACAAAGAATCAAGGCTTGTTCTTGGCAGTTCTCAACTATGGAAAAGGCCTCAATACAAAATTGTTCAAGGTTATTTGCTTACTTTTCCCTTTTTTTCCTGCGTCCTCCTCCCTCAAAATATGTATCCTGCGATGCTAACATCTCAACATTTTTTGACCGATTGAAGCTGTTCTTTGTAAGTGCTCTAACATACACCTATTAGGACGTGGATACGACAAATATTTAAAAAAACAGTGCAGAGGAGGTGGTTTATCTTTCTTCACTATAATGTTAAGGAAGGATGCTGCGGAATATTATACTTTGTGAATGTCACAACCGCCTTCTGTTCAGACTTGTTTCACTTAAAGTAGATCGCATTCAGCATTATGACTATGCCAAGTGTTATTTTCGTTTATTATAATACATTTTTAGCACAATGAACCCAAAGGATGTTTAGGGAATTGCCAAACAAACATAGAAAAATAAATTTTTACTGCGTCAACTGAAGCATTTTATACTTGCTTGAAGCTCATATTCACAGTAATAGCAGATTCATGTCGCAGGTCACACATTGGAAAAGTATTAGTTGAGTCACATACAGAGATTATGAAGATCATAAGCCCTGTTTTTGTTGTTGGCTTTGCTATCCGAGACATACTATAGACACTGTCCCCTAGGCCTAGGTGTTTTCTTCATTTTATCCACCTACCTCTAATGACTTGCATTAATTCCAAATGGTCTGCATGGTTCATTTATGCAATAATCATTGCTTTAAATGAGCATATACTCTCAAACTCTGAGGTCATGCACTTATTTTATTTGAAATGGACTAGAAGTCATGATCTATGGGGGCGATGTGTGGGCAGTTTGCAAATATATAATTGTAATTGTAATTGCATTTATATAGCGCTTACTACCCCTGACAAGGCGTCAAATATAATATTGTTGCAGGGATTCTGCACATATACAGAACTATGCGCAGGAAAACAGGACCTCAGTGAATAGGGGTGTACTAACCTACCACATTAGTACCCAAAATCCCAAACCGACTAGCTATAGTGTCTCATTCGTTCTCCGACTAACAGCGAAGCTACCAATGATTAGACAACCCAGAACACGACACTCCCGACTCTCTCAGGAATCGCGGGAGCCAGACAACTCTTTCGCTCACTCACTCAAACTTGTCCACAATGCGAGTAATCAGAGTCACAGTATAGTTTAAAATGTTTATTTCAACTAACGCGCTCTATGGTACAGTACACGTGCCATTACTAGCAGCAAAATGCATAAACACAATATAGTCAGCATTGTCACAATTCCATAGAGTATAAACGGGGATATCATTTTGTAAAGACAGTAGAAAAGGGCTACAATACCTAACCACCCTCCCGTGGTAAGAAATAGTTTATTATAAAAAGAAGACCTCTGGGCTTTGTCAGCAGACCCCATACCTCAAGGCCTAGATGAAAGGTTTACATCTCAGGACAAGCACAGCTCTTCTCTCCGGAAAGGAATCTCTCCAAGTGCCTGCACCACATGTGTTGCTTGTAATATTAAAGCATACGATTTTCAGTAGTGCAGCTGTGTGTCATGTTATGTCTAGGTGCGAGGGACTGACCAGAACAGAATAACAAGGGGCATTGTTGATCGACCTTGTACATCGTGTGCAGACTAAACCTCAGAGCACAGCAGAGAACGCGAAAAGCAGACAGTTCTCACGTAAAAGAGCACAAACAGAGTCTTGCGAAATCTATGCATGCAGTGCCGTGCGCAAAAGCAGCCTCATGGCAGCGAAGCTCATGCTAACTTAGCAGATGTCAACAATGGACCTACAATCCATACTACACCCTCCCCCTGTTAAAATCTTCGCATGTAGACATCGTACGAAAACAGAGTTCAAAAAGTGTGAGCAGAGTTCCAAATTAGTGACTGAGAGAGAGAGAGAAAAAAAAAACAATTAGGAAGAAAAAAATATAAGTTCGTTTAAAGGGCCTTAGAAATCCAGAGGACTGGTGAATTTAATCCATCAGAGTGTAGGAGCAATAAATGCAATGCCCTCCAGAAGGAAATCATTGCTGTTGGAAGAAAAAAGGGATGCCATCCAGTTCATCAAATCAAACGAACATGTGTGCTCCTCATATGCAGGTGCTTCCATTAGCATTTCCGGACAACTTGCGTGATATTCGATGTAACTTTGAAGTAGGAGATTCTGCGCAGCCTCACAGACATCCCATTGAGCCGAGATACCAAGTGTAGCTGCAAGCGCCATAAAGCCAACCCCAGAACAGTCCCGCTCATGGGCCACTAAGGGACCCATCAGCCGGTCGAAATCCTGGTCCGGACATGACGAACTGGAGAGGCACAAATCCAATGCCCACGTAAACGGACATTGTAGACATCAAAAAACAGGTTGCACGCAAGTGAAGTATGGAAAGCGGAAGGACAACCCATAAGACACACTGAGAGCTGCCAGTGGTAGTGCACCGAAGCATTCATGCATACGATCACGGAGCAATTGCAGCCGATCTTGTCTGTGCAGTGCCAAAAGAGGAGCAGCCATTGCGCAGCAGACACAGTAGAAGCAGGATTCCAGCAGCTAACGTCAGTATTAGAGGGAAGCCACCAAAGACGCTGAAAAAGATAGAATGAATGAATGCAGGTATAACACCAAATATTGTCTGAAAAGAAGTCACAAGGCCAGAGCCGACAGCTTTAAAAAAATGAGCAAGGCCACTTGTGTCAGACGCATTAAATATGCAGTGTATTAGCTCCCCAAAATGTAGTGGGAGATTAGTTGTTAAAAGAGTTTGAATTTCACGTGCAGCGTTAGCCACCTGCAGGTTGAAGGTTTCTCGTGCAGAGGTAAGGACGACTTCTTGTTGGGTTAAAAGCGCCTTTAATCTGCTCAACTTGTTGAAATCTGCTTTCAAAGTTGGTATGGAAGGCCAAATTGTGCTATCAAGCTGCCCAGGCGGGGGAGGAAAAAGCAAATTTTTACAACAAATTACGCGCTGTGAAACCGTTACTATGTATGGTATGCCAGCCAGCAAGCCGCAGCATTCTTGGCTATTTAGAATAAGATAACTACCGTTAGTAAGCAGAGCGAACGTGGGAATTATTGCGGGAACCGGATTACCCTTTAAAACACATGCAAGGTTCTGAGCGGACATATTACATGCTCCGTGCAACTTTATATTTTTGCAAACAAGGGAATGACCCACTGTAGGATCACAGTCCTCCCCTGTAAGGTATACTTCAGTTTCGCCCCGCAAACATCGGTAGGTAAAAGGCAAAGACCATAGTTCATGCAGAAAAGCGCTACCCAAGGGTTCAAAGCGGCCTAACGGGTAATGTTTCATACAGGAGCTGAATTGGAACAGCGAGAAATGCAAAGATATGACCCCATGAATTAGCCAAACAGCAGTGTCAGTTTCCGCTACAGAAAAGGGCAAAGAGTCTATTTTTTCGATGTGTAGAAGAGTGTAAGTTGCATCTTTCATGGACATGAACTGCTGTTTGTCAGTTAAATTAAATGGTAAAAACAAAGCAGTCGCATTTAAATAATCCCATGGTACTTTTCCCATTTTTAGAGTTTGCAAAGTCCATGCGAATTGCATGACAGAACGCAATTGATTTTGACCATGATATAACAGAGACACATCTTCTTGCACAATATCAATAACAGAAGAAACAATGTTATCTAATGTGTAAATGCGGGAAGATAGTGTGTTAATACTATTATCGACAACAGCTAGAACCTTTTCTAAGTTCAGCTTGATCAATTTCCCGCAGACGTGACGCCGCTTCAATCTGTGAAAGTTTCCATATTTCATTGTAAGCTGCGTAATAAAATCTCTTTGTTCTCGGAACCCTGGGTCCCAAGACAAAGTCGGCCAAATTAATGTTGTTGGACAACAACGATAAATGTTGTTTT
Source organism: Calotriton arnoldi (assembly GCA_963921515.1). Classification (NCBI taxonomy): domain Eukaryota; kingdom Metazoa; phylum Chordata; class Amphibia; order Caudata; family Salamandridae; genus Calotriton; species Calotriton arnoldi. Next base: position 178,417 of record CAWUFW010000751.1, read on the forward strand.
ACGGACGATAGTGTAGAGTGCTGCAACCACTGTTGACATAATTTTCCAACCGAATAGGTTGTTACTGAATGTGCATCTGGAAATCGTGGGTCGGGTCTCTCTTGCATATAACCCGAATTGGTGTTATGAAAACGAAGTTGGCAGGCATTCGAACTCGCTGCCAAACTTGCCAACCTAAATAATCCAATTTAGAGACATCAAAAGTGTTATTTTGAAATAAAGATTGTAAGGCCTCAATGGTATAATTCGTGTGTATGCGCCAATTATTATACTCAGCTATAGAAGGAATGGCAGGGGCGTTTAACTTTTTTGCAGTTGCCAAAGCAAGTGGTCTGGTAAACTGTTTCATTTAAAAACAAAATTTGGGCTGGGATAAGGCAGGCACGATGTAAGGCTTCAGTGCCTCGCACCTGCCAGGACCTAGAACCCTAGATCGATTTCAAATCAACGGTGGCCCTCCAATGATCATAACCCTTGACAGACAGATCATGTCTGAAAGAATTTCAATAAATCAATTTTGTATGGGTCAACATTACTTTGGGAGTTAATGGAACATTTAATTTAAAATAATACGACTCAGTGTTGACCTATCAAAGTCTGTAAAATATGTAAATTTGTCTCTAAGAGTTTTCGAACTACCTTTTAATGGTGCAGGACAATGTTCCCACTGTGTGTAATTGACAACAGGACGTAATGTATTAGTCTTATGTAGGAAATGATGTCCATAATGTTGATAACAGAACAAATCAGCATAATTGGCAGAATTTAAATATAAATCTTCAGCATTAAAAGCAGCATAATATTTCAAATCGGAAAACAATGATTGTATTGCATGCACATCCCAGTCGTTTGAGCGTATGTCCTTTGTAACCACATCACCCATGGAGACGCGAAATACGTATGGAACATTAATAATTTCCGTCGGCCCATAGACCTGATAATCCACTTTATCCCAGATGATGCCATCCGCAACTGGAAATGCTGAAATGTTAACAAGAGATTGGTCACGCTTCGTGATGTGTGAAGATGAGTGAGGGGCCAGAATACCATCAACCAAGTTCACAGCAGAGCGTTCAGGTAAGTAGTGACCATTGATGAGTAGGAAAAACACCATCACAAACCCAATTGACATAAAGAGAAAAATCGTGATCAGTATTAACCAGATGTATGTCCAGGGAGGGACCAAATAAGTCTGTTTAAATCAGGAAACAAAAATAGACAATTTGGTAGGGCCAATTGAAATGGTGGAAGACGAGTCAAAAGAAAAATTGTCATGGTGTAACAAGCCTTCAGGCAAGCCATGCAAAGACTCACTTGTGGGATAAGCATACTCAATGTCCTCGTTGCAGGAGGGAGCAGGAGGGACAGATAAATGGTCAACAACAGGGTCCATCTTGATGACAGTGTCATTAGGTGAGCTGAAAGATGCGCTAACCCCAGGATTTCTCGAAATTGTGGGACACGAAACAGCATTCGTCACACTATTCAGAATCGGCCAGATGTTGTAGCTTGACATTGTCAATGGAGATGTATCTGTTGTCCTTGCGACCAGGAAGCGGTGGTAAAATGACTGTTCGAGTGCCCTTCAAGCCAAGCACTGGAACCGGTGCACAATAAGAGGGACCAAATTATTTTTTGTTCTCCAACTTCTCTCGGACCAGATCACCAACTTTTGGAAGCCAGCCGGCCACCGGAATCAGCAGTGCAGCATCTGTTGCCGAAGGCAAATGTTCAGTAGCAAGACGGGCACGGGTCTCTTGTAGGTCCTGTAACATAGTAGAATGATTATCTACGTCAAAGGTCGCGGCTGCCACCGCAACGTCTAGACCATCAAGGTCTGGCACAAACATTTTGATGCCAAAGAGCATCTCGTATAGGGGCCGCCCACCCAGAGGTCTTCTAGGGAGATTATTAAGTGCACGTTGAACCCCATACAAGCGGGCCAGCCAGTTCCTGCCAGTACCTAAGACTCTAGCTGTCAAGGATTGCATTAAGTCACTGTTCATTCACTCCACAATTGAATTGCCCTCAGGCCTGTATGGAGACGAAAACTGCACCAGCACCCCCAAAGACTTCATCGCATCCCTGTATGCCTTAGAGGCAAACACAGGACCTTGGTCTGAATGAAAGGTGCCACAGGCAAAAATTCCTACAAAGACACGCAAATCCCTGCTGACATTTCGAGCATCAGCACTGCATTGTGGCCAAACCCAAAGGAATCTAGTGCACGAATCAACTGCAACCAAAATGTATTTATATGCAGTATCAGAAGTAAAAGGACCGCAGTGATCAAGATAAACACACGCAAAGGGGTGATTCGCAATGCAAAGCTGTGTTTGTGGCAGACGTGTTACTGTAGAAGGCTTGATTTGTTGACAGATGTCACACGAAAGCACATAAGTACGGGTCTGTTTATATAAACCACGCCACCAATAACGTTGCTGCAAGATAGAAACCGTTGCGGACACTCCAGCATGGGCTGAAGCCATACCTTCGTGTGCGGTTTTGATCAATGTGCGTCTGCGGTCCGCGTTGGGAATCAGCCGATCTCCAACGTCAGGTATTCTAGCAAAAGGAACTTTTTCAGGAGTTAACTGATAAGAATACTTTGAAGGGAAACCCTGTGGATAATTAGAGCCCTCCGCAGTTGCAGCAATTGCTGCCAAAATGTCATTATCAATTTTAGTCATGGACCTTGTAACGGCTGCTACGGAACACGTGGCTACTGCAGATTTGGCTGCTTCATCAGTCAAAGAATTCCCAAGAGCGTGTGCTCCCACACGCTGATGGCCAAGAGTATGTATAACATGTGCGAGTGGCGGACGTTTAAGATCCGCCACTCGAACCCAAAGCGCTTTATGCTTAATTTTGCTGCCTTTAGAATCTCGATATTCATTTTGAGACCAAAAGAATAAGTTGTCATTGAAAGACTGAACACAGTAGTAAGAATTGCACACAATGAGCGTAGAAACACTTGGATCTGCAAACTCGAGAGCATGAACCAAAGCGCGCAGCTCGGCCAATTGGGCGGGTTCAGTCCCCTAGTGCCTGTGTATGCACTATACTAGACTTGAATTCTCCATTCACCATCGCACCAGCCACAATAGCACAGGCTGCTGAATAAGCATGTTTAGAACCAGTGGCCGGTTGCGCCGAACCCTCGGTGTAGATGATACATGTGTACTCCTCTAAGGGAAGCAAAGACAGAGGAGGTGGATGAATGTGTTCATACTGCAAGAACTCCTGTGCCTGAAGTGAGGGGTCAAAGATAAACGTGACATCCGGGGACGTCAAAGAAGTAGCCCATTGTATCCAACGGGGATGTAATGCTTTAGAGTTTGGTACACTTGCCTTCGTTACTGCTTCTAAAGCAGGGAAAGCTGTAACCACTAAAATGCGTTTCCCTTGTGCCAGTGCACGTTCCTTTAGGATTGCCATTTGCACAGCTGTCAAACCCTTTTCGACAGAGGAAAACCGCAGAAGTGTACAAATGTGATTTGTATACAATAGGCACTGTGTCGCCTTCATTGTACGTCAAGTAAGTGAAACCCACTACGCCTGGCACGATTCGTATCACCAGGTTTGTGTGGTTGTCACGTGTCAACAAGTACTTTGATTCAAGTAGATCAGACTGCAAAGATTGCAGAATAGCAGAATGTTCCGGAAGCCAGCTGGCTTTTGAAAAGGTACGTTGTATCAAAGCATACAGAGGCTTGATACGCTGGGCATACTCTGGAATGTAAGACCTCCCGAAATTCAAAAATCCCAGCAAAGACTGAAGTTTTTTCAGGGTAGTCGGAGATTGCAAGCGTGCGCATTTCTCCAGAAAGTGGGGTGCCAAGCCCCGACCTTCATTATTGAGCTCATAGCCCAAAAACAACACCGCATAGCAAGCGATGTGTGATTTAGCAAAATTAAATTTGTATCCGTAGTCCGCAAACTGAAGGATGATGTGGTCAACACGGCATAGATGCGGCCACAATTCGTCGTCTGTGAGATAAATATCATCAACATACGAGTATGCATCTGGGTCTATGCTGTCTAACAAGGAGACAACACGCACAGCGAAAAACCCGGGGCTATTCTTGTACCCCATGGGTAAACGTTGAAATTTCTGTTTTCCACCGGCTGTGAATGCGGTCCATTGACTACATTCAGGGGCCAGGTTATGACTATAAAAGCCATTGGAAATGTCAAGTGTCGTTTTATATTTTTTACGCACTATACTGTCCACAAGAGCAGAGCTATGGGTATTCTGTACCGCACAAGTACGACAATGAGAGTTCAAATGCCGGTAATCTAAAACTATGCGATAAGACCCATCGGGTATGGAAACAGTAAAAAGAGGATTATTCATCGGTGACACACATGTCTCAATCACTCCTTGATACTCCAACTCAGTTAGAACATCAGAAACGGGACCTTTGGCTTCCCGCCGGATGGGATATTGGGGTTGAGGTTGAGGCATAGACCGCAATGGAATCTCATGTGGCGGGGAATCTTTATCCCAGCCCACTTGATTATGGTACACTGCCGGCACCAGGGCCAAAGCCCACTCAGCTGCAAAAGCCTCTGCATGTTCCTTGGGGACGTAATGCGAAAAATTAGGAAGAATCACGTCCTCCCCCCTTGATGCGGCCAGTGCAAAAGGTGGGGGCCAATCTGCCTCTGCTAACAAAATGTCATAGGAAGCGGTCAGATTCTCCCAAAAAATCCCTGTGACCACACGTTCAATGTCACCTTCAATTTGAAAAACTATATTATACAGCCTATCCGGGGGGGGGCAACCCGGGTGTCAGCTGTGTCTACTGTAATGAAAGTTTCAGTTGCTGTCGCCTCCAGACAAGGACGTAGTGCCTCCAGCACTATGGTAACTTCTGCTGCGCTGTCGAGCAGAGTCACCGCCCAAGTCCAATCCAGCAGTCGGGTTCTCACCGTCTGAGGCATATCTCCCTGTCAAAGCGGCAACCTTTTTCTTTGGAAATGGGGGACGGAAGCGTGGTTGCTCCTCTTGTTTCCCCTTGACGTCAAATTGACGAGGCTGATCACGTCCCTGTCGTGCAGGCTGACTCTTGCCCCGATCCTGGCGATCTCCACCACCGACTTGAGAGCTTGGCACCCCTGACTATGCGAAGCCGTTCGTGTTGTATGTACACGAGATGGCTGGTTGTGCGCTCTTTGCTTTAACACAGGCCTTTGGAGGTAAGCAACGGCAGTGTGCTTATTTTTCCGCTTTGCTTGACCCGGTCGCCAGAGCCCTCCCGAGCTGTCTAAGAGCGGTCGCGGCGGTGGCCATCTCTATAAGGCAGTTGGCTGGGCTCGTACTTGATACTGACCTCACAGTCATGGTACCGCATGCTGTGGACACTCTTTTGAACAAGACCAAGACGCAGTACCTTACCAGTGCACGTCTGACTGGTTATGAGTTAACTCTTTTCGCCCGCATATTACGATAAAAAGATGTGCCACTCTGAACCCTGCCACGTTACTACCTCTCCCTTCTGAGAGTGAAGAAATAGATATACTGTTTTGGACGGAGGAGGAGACGAAGGAACGGGTAGACTTGACTGATGTTCCCTTATCTGACCCCCAAGGGGAACAATATGTCGATGGCTCTTGTTTCAAATTACCAGATGGCACCACCACCGCAGCATATGCACTCACAACATTGCACACAGCAGCTGAGTTAGTCGCCCTCATTAGAGCCTGTGAGCTAAGCGAGGGACTGGCAGTCAATATCTACACTGACAGCCAGTATGCCTTTGGGGTCGCTCATACTTTTGGGCGGCTCTGGGTAGAAAGCGGGTTCCTTACCTCCCATGGGTCACGCATTCAGAACGGGCCCCTTATACATAGGCTTTTGTCTGCCCTGACACTCCCTAGGAAATTGGCTATGGTGAAGTGCAGTGCCCACAAGGCAATCACCGATGATGTAGGGAGGGGAAATGCATTTGCAGATCAGATAGCCAAGGAGACAGCCCGAACAAAGATGAAAAAGATGTTTGTAGCGGGTCCTGCTAGGTGGGTACCCGAGGCCACCATGTTTGAGGACACTCTGGACAATGTCAAAGAGATCCAGAGGGAGGCAACGATTAAGGCGTTAGCGGTATGGCAGGAGAGTGCAGCACATTTGGATGAGGATCGGTGCTGGACGGATAAGTCAGAGAAGCAGAGATGGATGCTACCGGATGCATATGTCCTCCCTGTGGTTACTATGGCGCATGGGCCAGCTCACATTAGTGCGAAGGGGATATGTAAGCTGTTAGACCCTGTATGGCAGAATTACAACATTCCCAAGGTTGCTGCTCACCTAGTGAAGTATTGTATGGTATGCATGATGTATAATCCTGGAAAAGGCACCCCTACACCTCCTGGTAATTTTGCACCGCCTTCCTTCCCTTTCGAGGTTATCCAGATGGATTTCATCGGAATGGAACGAGTCAACAATCTGTTAGTAGTCGTTTGTGCATTCAGTAAATGGATTGAAGCTTACCCCACTAAAGAGAACACAGCCATGGCGATGGCGAAGGCACTCTTAAAAGAGTTCTTCCCGCGTTTTGGTTTGCCCCGCTTGATTTGGAGTGACAACGGAAGTCACTTCAACTCAAAGGTTATCCAGTTGGTGTGCGATGGTTTGCACATCAAGCAGAAATTCCATGCTGCAAACCATCCCCAATCGGCAGGTTTGGTTGAGAAGTACAATGGTACTCTCAAACTGAAGCTGGCAAAGATCAAAGAGAGCACAGAATTGCAATGGCCAGATGCTTTACCATTAGCTCTGTTGTCTACAAGAGACACGGCTCACTCTAGAACGGGACTGTCACCGTACGAGGTCGTGTTTGGCCGCCCGGCAAATGTCTGGGGCGTCTCACGACCTCGTCGTTTTTCTGAAATAGAGTGCCCGTTGCTTGTGGACTATTTGTATGAGTTGACTAAAAATTTGCGCTCTATTCACCAACAGATTCATGAAGCCTTACCGCCAACTCCCGAGGGGCCAGGCCAAGATATCCGACCGGGTGATTACATCCTGGTGAGGAATTATCAGAGGAAAGGCAGTTTGGAGCCGCGCTGGAAGGGCCTCTCTAGGTCCTCCTCGCCACCCGGATGGCAGTGAAGGTAGACGGTCGGAAGAATTGGCTGCACTCTACCCACTGCCAGAGGGTGCCCCTTCCGTTGCCCTATGACCAGTGGACGCTCGATGTGATCGGCGACTCTGAAACGGAGCAGGTGCCGCGCTTCGTTCCCTTCTCAGATGCACAACTGATGTGGGCACCCACCGAGGAGGAGAGCAGCGCAGTTTTGAATGAGGTGGTGCCACCTTCAACTAAGGCCATCCAGGAGCCCCAGCTTGTTGGCCCATCTGTGTTTGAGCCCCTACCCACTGAGCCCCAGCCTGCTGGCTCATCTGTGTTTACGGCCCTGTCCATTGGTCCTTCTGAGTCTGAACCCTTTTTTGCTGACCCCTCTGTGCCTGGAGTAGTTAGGTACAATCTGCGCCCCCGACTGAAGAACAGTGCACCAAAGGAGAAGTCAGATTAGCAGGGATGGACTGTGAGGATAAAGAATATGGTGTACCTTGCCTGTGGTACCAACAGTAGTTTAGGGAAAGGGAGATTGGTTCATTGTTTAGACATTGGACAGGGTGAATTCGACGTGCTCCCCCGGGAAAAAGTGGGGTACATTACCCTGGACGACGTGGGATTTTCTCAGAGAGGGCTGCGTTCGCGCAGCTCCACCGAAAGTGCTCAACAGCACCACCGTAGATGAACAGTAGGAGTCTGCCATCGAGGCTCTGACGGATGCTGGGAACTTTGCCCCTTTTTCTGGCTGTATCATCGTTGGCTCCATTGCATGTCCTTACCTCTGATTCAAAAATGTACCCATTTGGTCTCCCCAATAGGGAGGAAGAACAGCCCTTTGCAGTCCCGCGTTTCGGGCAGAATGGGCCTGGTTGGTCTAGTTGGTCTGTCAAGAGTAAAATCGTTTTCGTAGTAATTATCTTGATCTTTTTGATAACAATGTTTGTAATAGCGTGGTTTCTTGAAGAAAAATATCCTGTGTATTCTTTGATTGGTACAACGCCTGTCCCCCCTGAGCACATGTTTGTTACTTTAGCCCCTCACAAGGGTGAGCACCGAAAAACATATGTAGATAAGGTCTTTTTACAGATGCTCCACCAGGCGCATCACACCTCGAATGTCACTAATTGTTGCATTTGTGGTCTGCTCCCTTGTGTGACACATAGAAATGATGTATTGCTGTTCTTACCGTTTTCATATCTGGGAAGCTGCGAAGCCTGATTCCAGCTGTTTAACATGGTGTATATCCATTTCCTTACTGATGCCATGAATATGACCTATGCCGATTATGACACTGTGTTAGAATATATCCGTGTTCACCAAGGGTTTACTCTAGGAGAGGGAGGGGCCCCCGATACATTGTCTCCAACAGCCTGTATGAATATATATGAGAACGAAAAAAATGTAACATGGCTTCAAAATGAAATGTTGGATTTTCAGGGTTTTAATGTTACTGAAAACTTTAGGTCATTCCAGATGCGCAATATTACTCAGGATGAAGCAATGCCAGTGCCGGTAGTTAATGCAACAGCTAGTTTTTGTGTCCAGGGTTTTGGAAATGTTCAAGTGGGACAGAGTAATTGCAACTATACATATGTGTTGAGCACAACGAATAGCCCACCTTTACTTCCACCCCATAATGTTTATTTCGTTTGTGGGTCTCAGGCTTATGTGTGGCTTCCTAGGGGGTGGCCTGACATATGTTATGTCTCTTTTCTCCTTCCCCCGGTATATATAGCCCCATCCACCTATCATAGGGATTACCGATTGTAGCATAGGGGTTTCCACCTATCCCATATCAGAAGGGTCATCAATACAGAAGACATTGATCAGACAGATACTACCTTACAGCAGTTCACTGATGCCATGAAGGGTATCGTTCCTTTATGGGGCCCTATGTCCAATAGCCTTAATATCCGCCACCTTACTAGGGTGGTGGAAGGGGTCATTAATACGACAGCTGGGATTCTAACAAATATTGCAGCTGAGATCCCGGCTACGAGGCTTGTTGCTCTTCAAAACAGGATGGTGTTAGATGACATCCTTGCTGATCGGGGTGGAGCCTGTCGCGTTAATGGTAGTAGCTGCTGTGTGTACATAATGTTAATGTTAATTGCATTTGTAAAGCGCTGCTGCTACCCGAAGGTGTCCTGGCGCTAAGGTGAAGACCTACCAGAGATGCATTGGATTTATGTAATTTGCGACCTAATTTGTGAAGAGCCAAGTTTTTAAAGCCTTCCTAAAGGCCATCAAGTTAGTCATGCGTCTCAGATGTAATGGGAGTGTATTCCAAGCCTTGGCTGCATTAGTAATGAAACTTCTGCCACCCCAGTTAGTTTTTTTCACCAGGGGCATTGTCTCTAATTTGGCATCCGAAGACCGAAGTACTCTTTTTGGTGAGTACCAGCGGAAGTGTTGTTTTAGAAAGTCAGGCCCTGATCCCTGCAGAGCCTTGAAAACCAGGCACAAGGCCTTGAACTTCCTGACTGGCAGCCAGTGGAGTTTTTTAATGGATGCTGTGATTGATGCATACTTAGGAGTTCCCGTTAGGAGTCTGGCAGCCGCGTTCTGCAGCATTTGTAATTTGTTCATAGATCCTTCTTGTAGCTTGAGGTAAAGACTGTTGCAATAGTCCAATCTGGACATTACTAATGCAGTGACCACCGTTTGTTGTGCATCTTTAGGAAGTAGAGGCATTATTTTTTTACATGATCTGAGAATAAACGAAGTAGTAGATGCCACTGAATTAACCTGGTCCTTGAAGCTAAGAGTATCATCAATCCAAACTCCCAGGTTCTTCACCTTCCTGGTCAGGGATGGCAGTGATCCTAGTGAGTTCGGCCAACAGCTGGGGTCCAGAAAATAGGGTTGTTGCCGAATAGCACAACCTCTGTTTTACTGGAATTTCGCTTTAAGCAGTTCTGTGCCATCCAGTTTCCCACCGCATTCATACATTCCTGTAGTCTGGACGCGGTGTCGTGTATCAGCTCAGGTCGTATTGCTACACCAATTTGGGTGTCGTCGGCGTAGGATGTCAAATTAAAACCAAAGGATTCAATAAGGGGGGCTAGAGAGGACACATAAATGTTAAAAAGTGTCGGACTTAATGAGGACCCCTGCGGGACTCCACAAGGTAAGGAGAATGCTTCTGCCTCATATTTGTCCAGTTTGACCGTTTGAATTCTTTCTGAAAGAAAGGATTCAAGGAGTTTTTGGGACATTCCCTTGACTCCTATCTCCTCTAAGCGGTCCACCAGCAAGGCGTGATGGACCGTATCAAATGCCGCCAAAAGGTCTAGCATGATCAGGGCGGCCTTACCTCCTTGGTTGAGTGTGGACCTGATCTCTTCAGTGGATTTGATAAGCGCCGTTTCCGTGCTGTGACCCTCTCTAAATCCATATTGAGTCGGGTCCAATGCATGAGATATTTTTAGAAACTGATTAAGTTGGGCGTTCATGTTTCTCTCTATTATTTTTGCTGGGAGGGGTTATCTGGAAATGGGCCTGAAGTTGTTCGGGTCATTGGCGTCTAGGTTAGGTTTTTTCAATAGTGGCAGAATGGAAGCCTGTTTCCAGTCTCTCGGGAAATATCCTTCTTTGTACATTAAGTTAAAAATAGATGGGGGGCGTCGCCTGACGCCGATGGAGACGGGAGCCTGAATCGGAGCTCCCGTCGGTGATCCCCTCTCCAGCACCATCCTGCCTGATAGAGGGGGACCCCAAGCCCAGAAACCAGCACATGTAGCGTCGGAACCACTGGGGCATATGGGCAAACGTGACACCAGCGGAAAAAACGCCCTAATAAAGCTGTAAGCTGCGACATGGACTGCGGAGCCGCGGGCCCGTCAAAATGGCGGCTGTGCGGCGGTAGCGACCCTGGGGCGGGCACTGTATCGGCTGAGGATTGCGGCCAATCCTGAAGGTCCTGATAAACAGCCACGAGGAGCAGAGAGAGAACAATGCCGGCGGACTGAGCCGTGGAACTCGCAAGTAAGGAGGCGGCATTGAGCGGGAACGGAGCGGCGCCCCGGGGCTGGGGCATGTGAGCACCCACTCAGACATACTGGGGACCCGGCCTAGAAACGGACCCAGAGCGCCGGCACCGACATAGGAAGGGTCGGAATCCTTGCGTGAGCCGAGCAGCCGGACGCGGACGGTGCTCCGCACCCCCATGCTTTGAACGGGAGCCACGAGCCTGCCCAAAATGGGCAGAAGATAGCGGCTAAAACTGCAGATTCAGATGGACAACCATACATAGCAGCAAGTGACTGGTGCTCACGGGCTGAACTGCGGACCCCAGGCGAGCGCCTGGTGACATTCAGAGAACAGAGAGAGACACCTGAAGCAGAGAACGGACGCGCGCCAGGCCAAGCCTGCGAGGAGCCCCACGCTGGGACTGGTTTAGCAGAAGCACTGATCCTAACCGCACTCAGAGACTGTAGTGGGAACGATAAAGATGCCAGCGCTGAGACCCTAGCAGATCCAGAAACACGGAGCCCTAGAGCGGGGGCCGCCGCTGCGACTTTGAAGCCAAGAGATTGGGCCACATAGGCGGGCTGTGCAGCTGCCACCATTGCCGAGTTACATACTTGAGGAAAGCGGCAAGGCCGGTACCCAAAATGGCGGCCACGACTTCATAACTAGCGTCACAATAAACTTCCAGGAGACGACAGGTCCCAGAAGTAGTAGATCCTGAGGAGAACGCGGAGTCCGAATAACACGACCCTGAGAACACTTTGGGCCTGAGGCACTGAGAAGGAGATATCAGCAAGTCGGCAGGGCACTGCCGGGCGGCGCGAGAGAGGTGAGGGTATGGAGCTGGCACCTACCCGATACATAGCAGCACAGCACACAGTAACGACTTTGGGAGCCAGGGACAGCAAGGGAGGCGCACAGAGCACAGGGCTGACTGCCAACTCACCGCAGGCCCATCCCATTGATCGCCGCATATGGGGCAGTGAGTACCCACTTCGACGGCACCATGGGTCGGATCACCAAGAAACGCAATACCGAGAATCAGGAGTCAGTGAGTGATGAAAATGGGGAGTCACGCTCACGCACGGGGACCAGAAATGAAGAGACGACACCCCAAGGGGAGCTATCACTCCACGACATCCTGCAGGCCATAGAAAGATCGCAGACGGCAGTGGAGACCAAGATCGACACAATCCGAGAGGACCTGGGCCTACTACGAGCCGACCACAGAAAACTGGCTGATCGGGTCGCGGCCGTAGAGGAGGAGGTAGAAAGCCTGAGGCCACTGGTAACTGCGACCGCGCGCAAAGTCACGGACATAGAAAAAAGAGTCCTCGTCCTCGAACAGCGTGCAGAGGATGCGGAAAACAGGGCCCGCCGAAATAGCATCAGGGTCACGGGCCTACCTGAAAAAGTTGAAGGGAACGACATGATGGCGTACCTTGAGCACTGGCTGCGCACAGCCGTGGCGGAAGAGGGCCTGTCAACGTTTTTCGCCTTAGAATGGGCACACAGAGTTCCAGCTCGAGCACCACAGCCTGGCAGGCCACCGCGGCCGGTGGTGGCCCGCCTCCTCTTCTATAAAGACAGAGACCATGTGCTGAGCCAGGCGCGCCTCAAAGGACAGCTCAAAGTGGACAACAGCGTTGTCCGGATTTTCCCTTATTTTTCCCGGGAGGTGCAACAACAGCGAGCGTCCTTTATCACGGTTAAAAGGAAACTGCGCCAAATGGGGGTATCCTACTCCATGGTATTCCCAGCCAGACTCCGTATAGTGCGATCAGGGGGAACTACATTCTTCACTACTCCCCAGGATGTTTGGGACTGGATTGAGGAGCAAGATCCCCAAGGTCAGCGACGGGAATACAAAAACCCAGTTGAAAAGGACCTGGCACGCTCTCCTGACAGATGGGGGGGTCCAAATAGCGATGCTGCAAGAGACGCATACATTAGCATCAGAGGGGGAGGCATTACATCGTAGGCGGAGAGGCCAGGCATATTACACCACATACTCAGCATTTGCCAGAGGGGTCCAGATCTGGATCAGGGCAGGTGTCCCCTTCCAACACACCGCCCACAAAGTGGACCCAGAGGGCCGGTATGTGGTGGTCACTGGGCGCCTAGACGGGCAGGACATTACACTGATCAATATTTACGGCCCGAATACGGATCAAGGAACATTCTTTGAGCACCTATCAGGGTCACTGGCTCCCTATATGACGGGGTCAGTTATCATGGGGGGTGACTTTAACTGTATAGCGGACCAGGTCCTGGACCGTTCACACCCACCGCTTCGAGATGCTCCAGTTCATAGGACAGCTAGGATGTTTAGGGAATGGCAATCCCATTGGGGACTGGTGGACACGTGGCGACGGATGCACCCATTGGACAGGGAGTACTCCCACCTTTCCCACGTACAGGACTTACACGTCCGCCAGGACACCTTCCTATGCTCCCCAGACATGCACACCGACTCCACAATGCGGAATACCTCACCCGAACGGTGTCAGATCACAATCCTGTGTTAATTCGACTGCAGTGGGGACACAAACGACAGCCCATCCCCACCTGGCGTCTCAGGCCGGAGGCACTTGAAGACCAGGTGTTTCACCACGAGATCAAAGAGCAAATCACCACATATTTTATGGACAATGCGCACTCCACAGACTCCAGGGTGACTGAATGGGAGGCCTTTAAGGCAGTGATTAGGGGGCGCTGCATGGCATTATCCATAGGGGTACGACGTACACTATTGACTGACGTAGAACGGGCAGATCGAGCGTTGAGGGAGGTGGAACGCAGACACCCGACCAATCCAGACCTCCGACAGGAATTGCTCGAGGCAAAGGAGGGGGTGGCCGTACAGGAGGAGAGATTGAGGTGCTTTGACTACCGGGCATACATGGACAGAACGCACGCAGAGAGAGACAAGGCGGGTAAACTGCTGGCATGGCTCGCTAATCCCACCCGTAGGGAGAACACAATCCTAGAACTGATGGGACCGGAGGGGCGACATCTATACCGGTAGGACGACATAAATGACAGTTTCCGCGGGTACTACGAGAGACTTTATAGGAGCGCTGGGCCCCGTGGGGAGGGGGACATAGAGGAATACCTGGCAGACCTCCCGATACAAGCCCTGACAGACGAAGACGCAGAACTCCTAGGAGCCGAAATCTCGGAACGTGAAATTCGGGTAGCTATTAAGGCACTGGCAAGAGGGAAAACACCGGGCATGGACGGGCTCCCCAAGGAGTTCTATGCTGCATACGCAGACGAACTGACCCCCAGGCTGATCGAGATGTACAAAGAGGCAAAGGAGAAGGGCCACTTGCCAGGCACGACTAGGGAAGCGGTGGTAATACCGCTGTTGAAGCCGGACAAGTCTCCCTTGGAGTGTGAGGCTTACAGGCCATTGTCGATGCTCAATCTCGACTTTAAAATCCTAAGTAAAATACTGGCGACGCGCCTACTCCCCTACATGATGCCCCTGGTGCACCGAGACCAGGCAGACTTTATCCCTCGCCGGAATACAACCCTAAACATCCGTCGATTATTGTCCATCATCGAGCTAGGGACGACGGTGGAGCAGAGAGGGGCGGTGTTCGCCATTGACATGGAAAAGGCATTTGATAGCCTGGAATGGGGGTTCTTGCATGCAGTACTAAACAAAATGGGCCTAGGGCGGGGATTCATACGCTGGGTGCAGTTACTATATACCGACCCGGTGGTGAGGGTCTGCACTGGACGCACAATATCGGAGCAGTACCAGGTAGAGAGGGGGACACGCCAGGGGTGTCCACTCTCCCCACTACTGTTCACCTTGGCAGTCGAGCCATTAGCCTGCATAGCGAGATCTGGAGGGGCGTATCGGGGGATCCAGGTGGGGGAGCTACGGCACCAAATAGCGCTGTATGCGGAGGGCCTCCTTCTATTCCTAAACGATGTAGAGGACGATCTGCCGGGGGCAAAGACTATGATGGAGCGCTTCGGCTCCTTGTCGGGGCTGCAGGTGAACTGGCTGAAGTCCAAACTATTCCCCTTAGTGAGGGATGCGAGGCCCCCCCTGAACTTGGGGAACCTGCGGTGGGAACCCCGCTGCTTCCGCTATTTGGGAGTCCACATTTTCCACTCTATGGAGGATGTGAAGGAAGGCAATGTAGGAAGGCCCCTCCGCTCGCTTAAAGGCACTATGGCTTTCTGGGGAAACTTCCCCTCTCGGTGATAGGTCGCATCTCACTACTTAAAATGGTGGCTCTTCCTCGGCTGCTTTACTTCTTTGCAACACTCCCGATTTGGATATCAGCGGCCTGGTTCCGAGAGCTGGACTCCTGCTTGTCGGCCTTCATATGGGGGGGCAGGACGCAGACGGGTAGCCCTTAATACGTTAAAGCGGCCCAGATTGGGGGGAGGCATGGCGATGCCTGACATGGAGGCCTACTACTTAGCAGGACAACTGCAGAGGTTCACACAGTGGGTGGCGGGAAGCAGGGATCCGGACAGGGAAGTGTCTCCTTTTGCTCCGGACAGGACCGCTGTGTTCCGAACCCTGCTAAGGACGGTCAGGCACCAACAGATCCGCAGCAATGAACACAGAGTGATAACTCGTTGCTGGGGCAGATGCCTGCAGAAAACCAGAACAAGGCGCCCATATTCCCCAGAGATGGCGCTGCCGCTGTTGGAAGCCCTTCCCCACGGGGGACAGTGGCGGGGCCTGGACGATTGGGTTGAGGCAGGAGTGACGAAGGTTGGGGATCTTTTCCGGGACGGGGAGCTTCTCTCCTTTGAGAACTTCAGCGCTGACTGGGACATACCACAGGGGCATTTCCTACTATATGGGGCGGTCACAGGAGCGATGAGACGACATTGGGGACCGGGGACGACGGAACCGCTGCGACACAACACATGCGAATACATAAGCTTGGCGGGCGGAACCATCAAGGCTGTGGCTTGCCTCTAAAGAGCCATAGGGCGGGACTCCATACAAGCACTGGACAGATTAAGACACAAATGGGGGGACGACATTGACAGGCCACTAGACGACAAGGACTGGGACAATAATTTAGAACGAACTGCCAAAGTGTCTCGGAACGCCCGGTTTAGCCTGATCAGCTTCTATATACTCCATCAAGCTTATCTAACTCCAGAACGTATTAACCGATATTTTGATGGCGCGGACGCTCGATGCCCGAGGTGTCATGAACAGGGGGCGACTTTTATGCATATGGTGTGGAGCTGTGCCTCCTTAACGCATTACTGGCAGGAAGTGACACAGGTGACAGCGGGGGTGACGGAGAGGGTGGTCCCCTGCACACCTGCACACGTACTGCTCCATTTATTTCCTCACACTGCCAAAACCAAAACCACAGCTAGGTTCCAGGACCTGGCATTTATTCTGGCGAAACGAGAAATAACCAGTAGCTGGAAGAAACCGGGGGGCCCCAACGTGCACAGATGGAAACGAGAGCTGGTGAAATGGGCGGGTTGTGAGGGCAGGGTCCTACTTAGGAATGCACAGCATGGAGTGGGCAAGCTGGAACGAGCCCAGGCATGGGAGGGGTTGATGGCGGACTTAACAAGAGTTGGCGGGGAATCGGAGGCTTCCACCCCAGAGAGACTCCCACATGTAGAGAACCCCCAGGGACCAGACTAGGGCGGAACAATTCAGCAGAGTCAGAAGACTGGGAGCGTCTCACGGCATTGACACACACAGGAGAGGAAGGGGGACGCGACCGAAGGTCCCGGCACAGCACCATTACTCACACCTTGAGCGCAAGAGAGTCTACTAACTGAGCTAAATAGTAGTCGAGGGGAGACAGCAGTGCGGGGAGGGAGGGGGCGGGGGAGGTTTCGTTTATTGTTGGGGGAATTTCTTGCTTATATACTGTACTGATATTGGATAGCAATGTGACCACTGTAGCCAACATTTACGAATGGGACTAAGTAAGGGTATCAGCACATACAGTGGTTCGGCTATGTTTCTTTCTCCTTTGTTATTGCACATTGACTCCCTGGGAAGGGTTATGATACATGACATGTAAAAGGCAATAAAATCTGTTTACAAAAAAATAAGTTAAAAATAGATGTCAGTTTGCCCGCCACTGTCTTTGCAGCTAGTTTTAATGTCCCTATCGGACATGGGTCGTACGGGGATCCTGACTTCACTTTATTAAGGAGATTATAGGTATCCCCTTCTGTAAGAGGGCTGAAGCTGTTGAGTTCAGTGTTATCTTTTATTTCTTTCGTTGGGCAAGTGGATGAGTTTGGTGACTTTCTGTTTGATGAGTCTGAAAATGTTAAGAAAATGGTATTAACTTTGTTGAAGAAGAATTTGGCTATGTTATTACATAATTCTTGAGTCGCTGGGATAGATGGGGTGGTAGGATGGGTTAGGGTTTTAACTGTTTTGAACAGTGCTTTGGGCATGTTTTTAGCCTCTTGAATTTTTTCTGTGAAGTACTTTTGTTTGGTGCTATTTAGCAACTGTTTGTATTGAGCCAGGCTCGATTTATATTCTTTTTTGTCTTCCACTTTGTATTCCTTCCTCCAACTTCTTTCCCGATGTTTGCAGATAATTTTTTGGTCCTTAAGCTCTTGTGAATACCAAGGTGCGGAAGGTCGTTGCCTATGGAGGCGTACCCATTTTTTGGGAGCTAGCTTATTCCCTGCCTCTTCTAGCCACTTCGTGTAGGATTTAGTTGCATGGTCAAGGTCTGTAGGAAGCGGGTTATTATTTGCGACTAGGAGGTTGTGTAGATCCTCAGCTGCTATGCTTTTCCAGGCTCTTGTTTCCAGGTATTTTTTCGAGGGTTTTATACCTGAGTGGTTAGGCGTGGTAAGCTTAAAGAGTACTGCAGAGTGATCGGACCATGTAAAGGGGCGAAGATTAGTGAAAGACAGCTGAGGGTTATTGGAAAAGATCCCATCAAGAGTGTGCCCTGCTTGATGGGTGGGTCCAATTACCAGCTGTTCTAGATTCCCTCCCGTCATTAGGTCTAGAAGATTAGCTGTACGCTCCGAATGTATAATCTGCGATACAGAAGTTGCACAGGCTTGCATCCGACATTCACCAAGAGAATGGTACTTGGACCCTTTCTGGTTGGCTGTGGGGTTTAGTAGCATCCTGGGGTTGGAAGATTCTTATATTTCTAGTAGTACTTGCTAGTGTTATTTTCACTTGTTTATGCATCCATTGTCTCCCTGCTTGTTGTGCTTACTGTATTGGGAAATTGACACCTGCTTCAAAGGCCCCCGTGCATGATGTTAAGTCATCGGCTATGATGATGCAAGCTGTCCATGACTTAATGGTCATCGATGAAGGCATTTTTGAGTACTGATCAACGTGTGAATACAAAGAATACTAGTAGTCCTTTTAACGAGATCACTTATTACTATCTTATGCATCAGACAAAATGATTAGCAAATGCTAAAATGAGGGTCTGTTGGACTGAGAAAATATGTTCAGCTGACTTCTTCTAGCATTGTGCGAGTTAAGTTAGCATTTGCGGCACAATTTTGTATTCAGCCGCCATTTTGTGTCATGATCGAAATGAAGCTTCTGTCTCATACTGTCTGCCTCAGCAGAAACGGCAGCCTCGATTGTTTCTTTTATTCAAGGTTGAGCTTCGTTGCACTAATGAATAGCTTGCTCTGTGTTTGCATGCCTTTCCTCGTATGTAGCCCTGCTCCCACTCTCAGAGAGACGGGCACGGGCTGAGATAACCTTGAAGCTAAAATAGTGTGTACCCGGTCTCAGGATGGTAGCTCATCCTTCTGTACCTCCTTTGTTCATCTGTGCCCAGGCTGGAAAATTCCAGTTTGGGCGGGTCTTAGGGGTGTTGGAAATGTATATCTGACTTTACCTTGTGAATGGGGGTCAGTCCCTCGGCAGCTATCTAAGGAGGCTGGTCAGACTGGACTCGCTCGAGCGAATACTAATAAATAACTTGGTTTGTATTCTCTACTGTCTGACCGACTCTTCATTTGTATGGAAGGCTGAGAGGTGGTCGTGAGTGACCCAGGTGGCCCAAATCGGGTCACTTCCTTCAACACAAACAGTAATAAAGTGAAAACACATCACAAGAAAAATCCCAAATCATTTAAAAAAAAGAGAATATTTTAATACTTAAGCAGACACCAAAACAGCAAAAATCCAATCAATAGAAACTGACTTATGAATTTTTAAAGTTTCAGGAGAAAATAGTGCCAAAATGCACAAAGCACCACTCACGGTTTTCTAGTCCTGCTGGATTAGGTCAAAGTTACAAGTTCAGGCTGACCACAATGGAGTGTGGGTCGAATACAGGTACCAGGTTTGCCACGGTGAAGAGTTTACCTTTTCTCAGTCCAAGTCCATGTTAGTAGCCACAGCTAGAGCTTTGCATTGGGGGGTGGGGGCGTGAGGAGGCTGCTGTTGGCAGAATGACAGTTTGCAGCTGGAGCTTTGCATTGGTGGGAGATACGGGCGGTCACTGCTGGCGTGAAAAGCTGGCCACCTTCGGAACTTCACATTGGTGGGAGACGCAGTGATCATTGGTGATGTGAGGAGCTTGCTCGTGGTCCTGAAGAGCCCCTTACTTCTGGATTTTCACCTGTAGCTCAGTTTGAAAACATGAGGAGTACACTCTGATGCCAGCCAGGGGTCCAGGACCTGGGGGGCACCTCTTGGGGATCAGAACTCACTCCAGCAGAGGCCACCAGCAGGGCTCATGCAGATCCAGATGTTGCTCGTTAACTGGGCAGTTGGAGGGGAGGCTTTTGGAAGCTTGTTTGTCCCTGAAGCTCAAACATGAGGTCAACCAACTGACCCTTGGAGTTACTTCTTGGGATCCTGGGTTCAAGGCAAGCAGGTCCAGTCTTACCTCTTCAGACAGCAGTGCAGTGCTTCTTCTGAATCTTCCACATGTCCAGGAGAGGTCTGATGAGAGGTTCTGTGGGTGCCATTCCTATAACCAGTGCCAGTCTGTGGGTGGGGGATATCCCTTTTGTCAAACCTTCCCCCTTTCCTAGGTTTGGCTCTAATCTGTGTGTGGGGGGGGGGGCAAAGGCAGGCAGGCCTAGGTGTGGGCTGCATTTGTCAGTGGCCGGGTGCCTTAGAAGTGAGGAAGGGGGTGGGCACAGTCCCCAGTCTCTTGAAGGACTGCGTACAACCCCCAGCCCATCCTGCTCTGGGAAAGAACACCCTGCCTCACACCCAAGGCCCCTATGTTTCTATGTATGGAAGGAATACACACCACACCTCAGAAGAGCCATTCACAGCCATGTGACCCTGGACAATGGCAGAAAGGCACATTTGGTTTAGGCAGAAAACTGCCAACTTTCTAAAGGTGGCCTTTTCAGGATAGTAACTTAAAATCCATTAAAGAGGAATTCAAATTACAATTAAAATGAGTGAAAGAAGTATTTCTTTATCTGCTCCCAAACTGAAGTTATCACTTATTAAGTGTAATAAGGTAACGCGTTGTTAGTCTACAGGAGAGATAGCCTTGCTACAGTGAAAAATGACTTGAGGAGCTTTTCACTGTAAGGACATGTAAAACTTAAGCACATGTGTCCTACTTTTTAAATACCACGCACCCTGTCCTATGAGCCTTAAGGGCCTACCTTAGGACTGACTTATAGGTAATAAAATGGAAGGTTACCGCCTGGCAAAAGGGTTATTTTGTGTATGTTATTCAAGACAGTGTGTCAGGAATGAACCGTGTGCACAGCTTGGTGAAGATACACTTACTATACCAAATTTTAACAAAATGTTTTCACAAACTCATGCATCGTGTAACAAAAACAATGATCTCACAATAATCTCACCATTGGTTTTCGTTTACTTTCAATGGGACAAGACTTTAAACATCATTCAAAGTGTACAAATACAATTATCATTGCTTCATGATAATCAATGCGTAAAAAACATTACATAATTACAGCATTATAGCAATGTAAACACAAAAAGTGGCGATTGATGTTCTTCGGCTCAATGCATTTCGGGACCTTGTGTCCCTTCTTCAGGGGCCATTCAAATAATGCCAAAAGCTAATACCCTGAACACCGGCTGCTACCCGCAAACTTCTGTGAAACCATAACACGCTGATCTACTGTGTATAAAGGGCGGGCCACCTGCGGCAAAAAAACAGTACACTCAGTACGAGTGTAAGCTAAAAAATGTAATAAAACAAATACGGGCGAGGACCGAATTCTGAAGAAATAGTAACTGACCTGGTGGCACACTAAAGGTTGATAAACACGCTCCTCTCGCCAAGGCGGGTGGGAAAATGCTGCATTTTGGCGAGAGGAGCTTGTTTATCAACCTTTAGTGTACCACCAGGTCAGTTACTATTTGGGTGTGCAAGCGACAACTTCCCATTTCGTACAAAAGGGTTATTTTGCCAGGTCGAAATCAAAATGGCAGTTTAAAACTGCACTACAGGCTACAGTGGTAGGCCTGAGACATGTTTTACAGGGCTACTTTAGTGGGTGGCACAATGCGCGCTGCAGCCCACTTGTAGCATTTAATTTGCAGGACCTGGGTACAGGTAGTATCATTTACTAGGGACTTATAAGTAAATTAAATGTACCAATCAGGTGTAGTTCAATTTCACCTTGTTTAGAATGGAGAGCACAAGCACTTTACCACTGATTAGCAGAAGTAAAGTGCACAAAATCATAAAAGCCAACAAAAACGGGTTCCTCAAGGGAAGGCAAAAATCTGGGGTGACCCTGCGGAAAGGGCCTGGTCCAACACCGAGGATGTAAAAACTGTAGAAGATGGATTGATGGTTGTCACATGTGGGCAGGTTCTACATGTTGTATAATCTTTGGTGCTCTGTTGGTTTTGAAACTTTGTTCTTTGATAGGTAACACTAGCAGCCAAGATTATTCTCATTCTTTTTAACTTTGTACTCTGCTCTTACTAACATAAGGTACTGTATTATGTGGTGAATATGGATAATTGGTATTCTGGGTTTGACAAGTAAGATTTGGAGGTAGGAACCATCACTGCAATTTGTAGTGATCATTCTGTTATGTACTAGTTCTCATCTGATCTTAGTAAGGGATATTTTTGGGGATATTTTGCTGAGTCTTTTCTCACTTGATCTTTGAGTGTACTGTAGGAGCATCAGAGGCCAAAATTTGTGTTGACACTTCTCTTTGTGAAAGAGATCATATGGATTCTCTGATGGATCGGGTAGGGAATTACCAAGTCTCAACCATTCTCCTGAATGCCAAGTGATTCTTTGCAGGGAGGGACTTACATAATTTGGCAGCTGGAATGGAGAAAGTATGGCCACCAAACGTTCTCTTCCTGTAAGTTGAAATTATTAGATGCAATGTCACCCTGGAATGTAAGTTCCTTAGTTGGACGTATTTGGTAATTTTTTAATGATGGAATTTTGGTCTTCGCAGTTTATCACTCTATGGGTGGTGCATAATATTTTGAAAGAGGATGTTCTTGCGTTTGAGAGCCAGTAGATAGTCTTCAGGACAGGAGATATGTACAATTGTATCTTTACATTTACAAGCAGTTTTACTTCAGAATTCTGAATTCTCTGCAGCCTTCTCATGGTTGAGATTGGAATGCTGTGGTGGGGTCTGTTTGCATATGTCTGGTTCTTGTCTGAGATGTCATAGTGGGAAAAAAGGACTTAGACGTGGTCACAAGGAATTACTAGTGGATAAGATTAAGTCAAGCTTTCTTTTCAGTGCGACACCCAAAGTGCGGCACGTTTGCCCACATGTGTTTCCTGTGATCACTGCGACACTGTGACACAGGACGCAAGCTACTCCCAAATGAAACAAATAGGCTGACATTGGTATAGGGTTTCTTGTGTTCCTTTTCAGATGGAACCTTGCCTGGCAGTTTGTGCTGGACTGTTCTAATTGTAGTAGAACCAAGACTGATTTGCATAGAGCTGGCTCCTGTCTGGGTGGCATGTTTGGCAGAAAACCTTGGACTGCAATGAGGTCTGAGTAATTTCCAGTGACTGAGATTAATTCAAACATTGCACCTACAACCTTTTTGTTTTCTTCAGTGATATAGTCTTCTAGCATAATCCAGTTTAGAGAGGATGAGAGATGTTGTTGCTTGCATCTTTTGAGCCAATCCAAGATGTGGAAAGTTGTGTCAACGCATTTTCATTGTTCAGGAAATTGATGTAGACAGTTTGTCCACTTGAACATTCATGGAAAATGTAGAATCTAAACCAATTCCAAGATTTCAGACTTCTTTTGCAATTTTTGGCAGAGGTCCTAGTTCATACGCCAGAAAAAAATAGAGGATCATAAATTTTCATTCACTGCAGGTCAGTTTTTGAAAATTTAACTTGAGGTGATTCCACATCAGCTATTGACCAATGGCAATGAGTCAGCTGTTGATTTTCCTATGTGCTTTGGGTTTTCTAGTTTGAGAATTAGCTGCATGTCATCCAGATAAGTTCAAAATTGTTGATAAGGTCTGGCAGTGGTTTCATGTATATGGTGAAAAGTAAAGGTGAGATGAATTGATTGATCCTTGTGGAACTCCTGATTTTATGTTGTAAGGGTTTGATTAAAGGGGGATATGAATCGGGTAGGACCTGTTGATTAGGTAATAAGTTCAAGTAAGAATGATGTAATCTATATTGACTTCTTTTAGTCTTTGAATGAAGGTATAAGGGAGTATTGTGTCAAAAGCTGCTGAAAAAAATTAAGGAGTAGTAATGCAACTACACCAGTTTTGTCAACTTTCATGTCGTCTCAAATTGTAAGTAGAGCTGATCTGGTCCCTCTTCCTGGGAGGAATCTTTTTTTGCCTTTCTCATAGTAGTTTGTTTTTTTCTATATATTCTGAGATCTGCTCACTCCATAAGATTGCCAAGAAAAGGAGCATTGGAAATTGCTGTGTAGCTGTTAGGGTCTTGTGAGTACAAGCTCTTCTTCTTAAGTAATGGGCATATGTGTGCTTTCTTTAATTCCTCTAGGAAAAGTCCTCTATTTAATTATTTATTGATAATATTTCTGACTGTCTTAGTTGCAGATGTTGATAGAAGAATCTTTCTGAAAATTAATGAATGGCAGGGGTGTTATGGGCATCCAACTGGACAGGTAGCTTTCACCAGGTCCTCAAATTCTGAGCTGTGTATTTTCTTGAAAGGATGAAATAGATGGAGACTGGTTTTCTGTTGTAATGGTTTTTGGTCGTATAATTGGGGTGTGTTTTCTTTGTTGTTAGATTTGATTACAATTTGTCTGCTTTGGTTAAATAATATGTTGCTATTTCATAGGATGAGCCTTGCGAAGGTGGGGTGAGGGTTTGACAGCTTTCCGGATTGCTAAATTTCAATCGGATTTTATGGAGGTCCTTGGTTGGGCAGTTGGCATTGTTGAGCCTGCTTGAGTAGTGAATATTTTTGGCCTTTTTAAAATATGATTTCTGTCTTCTGTTGAGTTTCTGTAGACACATTTTGTCTTGAGAGATTTTATTTTGTTCTATCTCCATTGACGTGCTGAGATTTGTCCTTTCATTTATTTTTTAACACCAAGGAGCTTCCTTTTACTTTTTGCATTGCTTTGAAGATCTTATTGCAATTCGTATAGGCAGGGCTGTGGTCATCCATGCATATCGTTTCTTTATTGAGTTTTTTGTCTCCAGTGGTGTGTTCTAGTTAGAGGAAAATACAACTCTTGCATGTTTGATTTGTACCATTGCCTGTAAGATGTTAATGGGTGTGTGGTACGTTGATATTTTATTTGGGATCTTTATTAGTTCTGGATTGTAGAACTTGACATGTAAAGATGATCTTTTGAAAGTTCTGTGTGCTTTGTCCATATATAATGGCAAATAGTTGAGGCATATCTGGTTTATTGAACCAGATGTTTAGGTCGCTAAGTCCACACATATTGGAGCGTTAGATCTGATATTGCATTCAAGAAAGCATCTATCTAAGCTTTGAGCTTGGCTGGGTGCTATAGAACAAGAGGATATTTCAGGTAAAAGGTGGGATTGGTTTGCATCTTGTTAGAAGGGAATCATAACCTTGTATTGTTACATCGTCCATCATGATGACTGTTATAGCATCTTCAAACACAGCAGCCGGACTGCCTCTTTTATTTCATTGTTGGTTGTGTGTAAATATAGTCAGCTAAAATGTGTGAAATGTTCTCAATAGCAGTGTGTCAAATGTATAAAAATGGAGAAGGAATAAAATGTTACCTGCAGTCCTCTACCACCACACTTATCCATGCGGATGCATTTGTATCTCTCACTAGGAAAGTCTCCTGCTTGAGAGTTTTGGTCATACTGCATAATTAGTACCTTGTGAGCCTGCAGACTCCCCCTAACCAGGTAGGAATACGTAGGCAGTGAGACATTAATAACGAGAGCAGGATGCCATCAGGTGATCCAAGGACAGAGACTGGCACCAAACAGTTGTCAATACCCCTGTTGTGTTAGAATCTATTGCAAGAATGGTCTGATTCGAGCAGTAGGCCATTCTCACGTTTACATGTGATGATATGTGCACGGAACTTCCAAGGAGAGACTGACTACGTTTTTTAAGGAGCAGCCTTCGTTGCACAGGAGTATGTGACATCAAAGACCACAGAACTGTCTCTGAAAGGGTGATTAGAGACCCCGGATGGAAGACAAATGATCAATCAATCAATCAGGGAATTGTAAGCGCGCTACTCACCCGTGAAGGTCTCAAGGCGCTGAGGGGGGGTCCGCAGATCTGTTTAGCCGAAGAGCCAGGTCTTGAGGGTCTTCCTGAAGGTGTTCAGGGAGGGGGCGCGTCTGATGTCTGCCGGTAGCTCGTTCCAGGTCTTGGCTGCAATGTGAGAGAAGGATCTTCCACCTGCTCTGGCTCTGTGGATGCGCGGGGTTTCGGCCAGTGCGAGGTTGGAAGATCGGAGGTTTCTTTTGGGTACGTGGAAGTTGATTCTGTCGTTGAGGTATTTGGGTCCGTTTTTGTGTTGGCATTTGTAGGCATGAGTGAGGATTTTGAAAGTGACTCTTTTCTCCATGAGGAGCCAGTGGAGACTTCGTAGGTGTTGGCTGATGTGTTCGTGTCGGGGGATGCCGAGGACGAGTCTGGCGGCAGTGTTTTGTACTGTCTGGAGTTTGCGGAGTAGGGACTTGTTGATGCCGGCGTAGAGTGCGTTTCCATAGTCCAGTCTGCTGGTGATGAGTGCGTGGGTGACTGTCTTCCTTGACTCAGGGGGATCCACTTGAAGGTCTTGCGGAGGATGCGGAGGGTGTTGAAGCAGCTGGAGGTGACGGCGTTGACCTGTCGGTTCATGGAGAGTGATGAGTCGAGTACGATGCCGAGGTTCTTGGTGTGGTCTGAGGGGGTAGGTGGGCTTCCGAGGGCGGTCGGCCACCAGGTGCTGTCCCATGCAGAAAGGGTGGTACCGAGGATGAGGACTTCTGTCTTCTCGGCGTTGTGCTTTAGGCAGCTGTTGGTCATCCAGACTGCGACATCTTGCATTCCTTTCTGGAAGTTGAGTTTGGCAGTGGTGGGGTCTTTGGTGAGGGAGAGGATGAGCTGGGTGTCGTCGGCATAGGATACGATGTTGAGGCCGTGTTGTCGGACGATGGCTGCGAGGGGGGCCATGTAAATGTTGAAGAGGGTGGGACTCAGTGATGAACCCTGTGGGACTCCGCAGGTGATTTTCGTGGGGTCGGAGAGGAAGGGTGGGAGTCTGATCCTTTGGCTTCTTCCGGTGAGGAATGATCGGATCCAGTCCAGGGCTGTTCCTTGTATGCCTGCGTCGTGTAGTCTGACGACTAGTGTGCGATGGGAGACGGTGTCGAAGGCCGCTGATAGGTAGAGTAGGATGATCAGCATTGTACAAAGCAGGAAAGGATCAAACCAGATTTATCAGCTCCTTTAGAGTGGTGGTTCAGAATCACCTTAGCAAAGATCTTACAAGGCGGGTTTAACTTTGACAGAAACCTTTGCAGTACTTACCATATGGCCTTTTATATGCCTTTCAATTAACATAGAAGCATTACATATTGCCTCAAATACAGGTGCCACAATTGAAGACAAAACCATGCCTGTCGAGGCACCGTCTCTCCTTGCATACATATGTTTGTGTTACAGTCAGTATTGGTGGTCTGATGTCAGGTGGATGCAGTGCTCTGGCCAATCTCTTCCAAGAATCTAAAGAGTCTTGTAGTTCCTCATTTGTTCTTGTAATTTTCATTCAAATTTCTTCTGCAAGCGACCATTCATTTATTTCTTTGATCTAGTCCTCACGTTTAGGTACATTAGAGCTACGCAAAATTATTGTAATGCGCCTTTTAGCCAATAATAGCGTGGATGTACAATTTTAATTTTCATTTTGGATTTCATACAGTTGCCACTAATACCTAACAGGCGCACCTGCAGACTCTTTTCTATTGTGAGTTGCGTGTGTGATGTATATTTATCTAAAACGTGACGCCAGTGATCTTCAATTTTCTTGCACTCCCACACTAAATGAACAACGGTGCCTCCTGATTCACTACATTTGTGCTTTTCATTGGATCGAACTTGTGAATCGTTGACAGTGTACTATACACGCTGTATAGGCTCTATAAAGTTGAATTGCATGAGACAGAACGGAGCATTAATTGAAGAATTCAGAACGAGCGACAGGACATGTTACATCTGTGGACTGTATCCCAAAGTCCAATAGTCCACTTCCCATTTTTGAAATGTTTTTATTTTAATTTTAAGAGTGTCCGCTATAATAGTTACATACAGTCTATTAATTATCCCCTTGCCATGGTCAGCTCCATGCATGAGACCAAGAGTAAGGAATTCACTAGCAGTGGCGGTGCGTCCAATGGGGTGCTGGGGCGTTGCCCCACTAATGCCACGGGCCTGCGGCACGCACGGCCCCATTCGTTTCAATTAAAATAAATTCTTCGTTCCCGGGCCGTTCGTAAAATAAATTCTTCGTGAATCGTTCGTGACGACACACTAATATCCAATCAGGACTCAGGAGGACGAGCGTCGGGGTTGGGGCTGCAGAAGCACAGAGGGTTTGATTGACAGCGCACTGCCACTAATGGTGCGCATGTTCGGGTTTGGGCTGGTCATTTTTATGACCAGCCCGAACATGCGCACTAGCCTTTCCCCCTTAGCAGAGCGAGGGTTGCCATGCCACAGCCCCCGGTCTCCTAATGGGTGGGGAGTACCCCTTCTCAAGCCAATCCTGGCGCTGCCCGAGCAGCGCCAGGATTGGCTGAGAAGCACGCGCATTTCTAAGTTTCCGGGCTGCGCCTCAAAACGGCTCACAGATTTCCCCCAAAGCAGTAGGAAGCACCCAACCCCTGCCCGCATCCTGATTGCGTTAGTTTCCACGGGGCTGGAGAGTCAGTCGGTCCAACTCATTGCGGCTACCGGCTACCGTAGCATACGCAGAGCTGTGTGGCGATCGCTGTGTCGGCACAGCAGTGGCTGATACGGTAAGGATTGAAGTACATTGAAGGAGCGGCAGCGCTAATCTGATACCGCAGCATTGCTTGCAGACTGGCGTGATGATTTGCAGACCAGCCTGGAGTGACGTTCTGCTACAGCGGTGCTTAACTGCTATGCTTCGGGATTGAGGTACATTGAACGAGCAGCGGTGCTAATCTGACACTGACACAGCAGCATTGCTTGCAGACTGGTGTGAGTTGCAGGCAAGAGTGTGAGTGGCGTGCTGCTTCTGCGGTGGCTGGCTGCTATGAGTAAAACTGTTCATGCAAATAGGGGCACACCGTGAAGTCTCCGGGACCAGACTTATCACAATACTGTGAGAGTCGGCTATGTGGCTGGCTTAAAGGTTAGGCGACACTAGGGTCAATCTGAAACCCTCACAGACAGTGATAATATCCTGTGTCTTAGGGTATCTCCAGTGATGGCATGAAGTATTGCCCATTTTCAGTGCATGGGGAGTACTCCAAGCAAGCGCTGAATCTCCTTGCATCGCAGCCGCGTCCCTGGGAGGATACCACTCTGGGCAGCTACGGGTTTCCCAGTGTCTCCAGGTCTGCAAATTCCATGCTGAATAATTCTGGTCCCAGAGACTTCAGACTTGGACCATTATACAGATAGATGACGCAGGGGTAGAGAAGAGGGGGGGTGGCTTCTATAGTTAGATAAATAACTAGCTAGTTAATGCAGATAGACGAACAGACGGATAGCCTCAAGGAGGGAGGACCGACTGAAGGACGGAATAAAGGATATGGAGCGAGTGACAAAAGAGAGAGTGTGACTACGGAGGACTGAGAGAGAACAAATAGAGTCAGTGCTAGAGACAGTAGAGAGAAATCAAGAGACAGACACAGAGAGTGAAAGAGGGTGCAAAGAAGAGAAAGACAGACCTAAAGAAATATGGATGTAGATAGAGATAAAACAACAGAAAGAGATACAGGTCTAGAAAGAGAGAAAACAGATACTTGGAGATAAAGTCAATGGAAAGCAAAGAGAAAAGAGACACAGAACGCACCTGTAAACCAAAATGTCATGCCTGGTGTGTAATGGAACTAAACTGGATGTAATTGATAACATAAGAGAGAATAGATTGATAAATAAAGCAAGAGAGATGAAGCGAAATTGAAAGAAAGATGAAGAGCCAGAATGAAAGAGAGGAGAGAGTGAGAGTGTGTGTGTGGGAGAGAGAAGCGATGGATTGTTAGAGAGAACGAGAGAGAGGGGGTGAAACAGAGAGAGATGGAGCTAAGCAGAGCCAGAATGAGAGAGTGTGGCAGAAAGAGAGAGGGGTATAACGAGTATGTTGAGCTAGAGAGAGAAAAAGAGGGACATAGGAAGTAAGAAAGATATAGGTATGAGCATACGTACACAGTTATCTCTACTATAATCAGACACTGGAACAGACCATTGAATGTTGGAATGTAAAATCTTGTCCCGCTTTGGGGTAACTTAAAATTTTGTCTGCTACAGGAATTTTTAAATATGAGAGAATGTTAATTTGCTTTGGCAAGTCATGCATTGTAGACTGCACTTAGCCCACATGAAATGACACGTGGGAGGCCTGCTTTGGCAGTGAATTGGATCTGGAATTTCTGCGTTTGAGTTGCATGGTCAATATTTATGTGTCACTTTCATAGTTATTTAGACTGTGTTTCTGTTGTATACTGTTTCTGCCAGTATGTAACCTTGAGCCACAGTTTTGGTTGATTTTGATTGCAGTGGCTCAGTTTATTTGGTGATTCACAATTCCAATCATGGGTAAAACATGGCTTGTTGAACATAGATGAGACTTGCAAATTGTACTTGCAAATTGTTGGATTGCGTATTGCATTTCAGGTTTTCAATTTGACCAATCTTTTGACTTCTTACCAACGAAATATGAGTGTCTTCCTGGTCGAGGACCACACTGCTTTTTCTCTTATCTGTCTTGTATCAAGACCCTGCTGGACTATGGGGTGAAAGAAAGCTTGAATAAGCAGCTACCTATGTTATATGACATCTCTTTATTAATGTAATAACTGCACTTTCACAATTGCTTTATTAACCTTCCTGCTTTCTCAAATTTGCTTGAAAATGCACCATTTGTCCACTCTTTTTTCAAAATTTTCTCAGGGGGAGAACCACCCCGAAAACCCCTTAGGTTGTTCGGGCTCGCTCGCTACGCTCGCTCGCTGCGGTATGACAATCATTTTACACCCACCACTTTCAAATGTCACCAGCCACCACTGTTCACTAGGGGATCTTGTGGTTCACCCCACACATTTCTCATTACTTTGCACGACATTATATTGTATAACTTACCCTATGTCCAGGTGAAATGCTTTAGTAGGCTTTTTCAATTTTGTTTTATTTTCCTCGTCAAAGTGATCCCCTGTTGTTTCACATTCCCTGCTCTCCACCTAGCCATGCCTAGGTTATTGTCCATTTTTTTAAAAATGTGGTAGTACCCACATGGGAGTTCTTTACCATATGAATATGGTGTGCCCAATTTAGAAGTAAATGATTTCCAAACCCTCGTCAGTTTGGTTGTTAAGCAGGGTTGCACTGCCTGACATTGAGTGATTTGTTTAAGCCCTATCAGCTTATTTGTGTTACTCAAGTGCCATGGTATTTTGCGCATGCACATCTTTCGGGACATTTTGTAGCCCTCGGAGTGGAAACAACAGTGATTCCTTCTTGTTTCTTTTTTGACCTGATTGCTCTCTGAACTGGTTAGGATGTTCATAAGCTGCGAGAATGAGTTTCATCAAATAGACAGGTAAATCATCTGTGTAGAGTGAGACTATGAGTTTGGGGGCGTGTACCTCCATAGCACAGCCCATCAACACACGACTCAGTTGATGTGTCAAAGGCTCCACCGCCAAAGCAAATAGCAATAGAGATAGTGGGCACCGTGCCTTGTCCCACTCTGCAACTTCCATTACACTTTTTTTAGTCTTCACTCACACCAGTGACTTTGTTTTCAGAAGTATTCCCATATTTTTAAACCAAGGATCAAACTTCATTGTTGTTAGAACTGCAATTAAATTTTTTCCATGAGACTGTATCAAAGGCTTCTTCTGTGTCTGTCGACACCAGAGCTATTGCTTGGTTCTCATTTTCAATTTTACCCACTATATGTCTTAGTAGTCTTATGTTTATTGCTGTTCTCCTACTGGGTATGAAACCATTTTGGTTCTCATGTATTAGGCGCCTGAATAGTATTTTCAGCCTGATGGCTATTACCCAATGTTTTTTTGTCTGTATAAAGCATGAACAATGGTCTATATGCTTTAAAATCCACCAGGGCTTTGACTTACTTCTGCAATACTGTTATTAATCAAGGATCTAGGTAGTATCCCATTGCTAAAGCTTCCTGATGGACCTGTAATAGTCTGGGTGCTACTAAATCGCCAAAGGCCTAATATCATTCTGCTGGTGGGCTGTTTCTACCTGGTGCCATGGACGTATTTAATTCTTGTGTTGTTTCCATTATTTCTTCTAACCTTAGTAGTCCTTCCAGTTGTATTCTCTGTACCTGTGATAAATGCTTTAAACCCTCTACGTCTATAATGGGAAATGTCTCAGGTCCCTCTATTTGGTGTGAGTCAGTGTATATATTCTTATAGCATGTGTGGAAAACCAAATGTATCTCTTCATGCGTATATAGTATGTTGCCATGAATGTCTCTGATGAATGTAATGTCTGTGGGGAGTCATTCACTCTTTAGCAGTCATACTAGCAGGTTACCTGCTCTGTCATCTTCTCTATGTAATTGTTGGAAAACGAGGCAGTATCTGTGAGGCCTGCACAAATAACATGACTACATTTGTCCTTCACTCGGAACCAAACACCCAATTGTAGCGCCTGACTCTCAGAGGGTAGCGTTGCAGAGCAGTCTGAGGCTTACTCAAGGGAGGTGGTGTGGGCTAGTAATCGCCATTTACCAGTACGCAGAAATAGCACTCAATAATTGATTGTCCAGTCTGTACTTT
Organism: Calotriton arnoldi; assembly: GCA_963921515.1. Lineage (NCBI taxonomy): Eukaryota > Metazoa > Chordata > Amphibia > Caudata > Salamandridae > Calotriton > Calotriton arnoldi. Next base: position 210,883 of record CAWUFW010000751.1, read on the forward strand.
GCTTTATAAAAGTAAGAGTACATTTATTAAACACACACACTACTCAATACTATGCAACAATTTACAAATATACATAAGCTGTTGGAATTACTTTGTGACATTGCGTAGCAGTCCCACCCCTCCTAAAGGGGGGGTGGTCTAGTACCACCACTCCCATGTATGCACATCATCTTGCACCCTAATGCACTTAGTTGAACACAACCTGGGGCGAGGGCCCTGCGCACTGGCACCATCCCAGTGGCGACCCACCCCGTTACCTCAACCAGCATTAAACATAGGTACACCTGCCCTGGTGACACATAACCCTGACTGCCCATGTCATACTGACTATATAGTATACACCTCTACATCTTAGGGGCTAACAGTCTGGGTTGTTCTTCACCTAACGCAGCAGCAAGAATACATGTTTGGGCACCACTTTGAATGAGGTACTTTCATAGCTGATAACAGTTGTAATGCATTGCAATCACAGCCTCTAACAGGCATCACAGGTAAAATCACAGGATTACGCAAATACAGCCAGACCCCCTAGCAAGAAAGGTCCAGCAACATAACCCCATTTAGCTTAACATCACCTTACACAGGTACTTCACATTCCACATGGGACTTTCAGTCCCTCTGAAAGAATAACATTAGTAAATGCACTACGGGTACAATTACACCTCTTCACCTCCAGGGGATGCCCTTCTCCAGACATTCTCAGCTCAGTCCTTCATCTTTTGGTGCATTTCTCAAAACACCCCCAGCTGTAGAACAAACATTCCAGCCCAGAAGGTGTTAAAATGCTGACTGAGCCCTTGAGGGGTTATCCTTTTCAAGTCCCCATAAGACTTAGGGGGGGGACATCCATTTTCGTGCTGGGGGAGACTGCGTTGCTCCTGCAGCTCCCCCTGCACCTTTGCACCCGTGTGGTGGTGACCCCGTTCTCCTGGGGCCACCACAACCAGAGGAAACGCTGTTTTTCCCTTGCAGGCCGGTCCAGGCCTGCAAGGCATTATGGGCCCTTTTGCATATTAGAGCAGCGGCTCTCCCGCTGCTCCCGGGAGAGCCGCGATGTCCTTCCTGGCGCTTCACGACCTCTTTGGGGGTCCGGTCCCACCCGGACCCTGTGCCTCCAGTGAGGATTCCCGTGGCTCGGGGAGCCCACCCCCGGCCGCTCCAGGACATCGTTGGAGGTCCGGTCCCACCCGGACCCTGTGCTGCCGGTGAGTGGTTCTCGCAGCCCGGGGAGCCCACCCCCGGCTGCTCCTCTCTTCATTGCGGGGGCCCGGTCCCACCCGGGCACCCCGTGCTGGCAGACTGATGGGGGGCAGCCCGGGGAGCCCACCCCGACTGCCCCTGCCGGCTCCCTCCCGGCCCGGACGCCCGTCGGGTGCAGCCGCGGGAGCCGGCGTGTGCATTCTGGTCTGCCTGCTCCGGCGGGCAGACACGGAGGCTCGCGCTCGTCCCGCTGGCCTCGGGGGAGTGCGACAGCACTCCCCCCTCCTTCCCGCTGCACACTGGGGCCCGGGCTTGGGGTCCCGGGCCCCTCCTGGGGACATCTTCACGGGGAGCATGACGGCGCTCCCCGACTTGTCTTCCTCCTCTTCGGGGCCCGGAGATGGGGTCCCGGGCCCCCTGTGCCCCCACCTTCACGGGGAGCGCGCCGTCGCTCCTCGACTTGCTCTCCTTGGCGGGGGGGGAGCGCGACGGCGCTCCCCGCCTTCACCTCCTCACATGGGGCCCAGAGTTGGTCTCCCGGGCCCCGAACATCTTCGAGGGGGGCGCGACGTCACTCCCCTCCATCCACAGTCCGCGGGGGCCAGGGTGGGCTCCTGGCACCCCGCTTGGGTCATTTTCATGGGGAGCGCGATGGCGCTCCCCGGCTTTGTCTTCTCCCATGAGGGGGACGTGCGACAGCGCTCCCCCTCGTCCCGTGGCTTCGGGGGGCCAGGGTGGGCTCCTGGTACCCCCACTTTGGGAATCAGTTCACAGGGAGCGCGACGGCGCTCCCCGGCTTTCTCTTCTTGTTGGGGGCAGCCCCCGGGACCTGACCCACCCCGGGGGCACATCATGGACCGTCGGCGGAGCCCCACGCGCTTCGTCGTCGGTCCTTCCAGAGGTCAAAGGTCGCCCACCTTCTGGGGGGCATTTCTCAGCCCCCAGGGGACCGATCTTCATGATTCTGGCCTCTTCTTGCTCCTGGTGGCGCACCCCAGCCCCTGGGAGCACTTTCCTTCGCCCTCCTGGTCTCAAGGAGGGGGCATTCAGCAGGGAGCTGTCTTCACTGGCTCCCTGCGCCAGCCTTTTGCCTGGCTCTTCTCCTGGGCCTCTCTTCTCCCTGCGCAGAGGCCCCTGCTTCTGCGCACTGGTCCTGGTCTCTTCTCCTGGCGCTGTTCAGGATCCTGGGACAGTCAGGGGGTTCCTCCTTCCAACTACCCATTTCACCAGGCTCCAGCACCTTCTGCCTCAGCAGACCACACCCCAGAGAGAGCTCCTCTTCCTGTGCAAGTTCTTTTGAAAGATTTGGAGAGGGGGCTGGCAGGAAGTCCCTATCACACGGCGACACATCCCTTCTCTGCCCCTGCTCCCTCCTTCCTGCCCAGACCTCTGGGTTTGTTCAAAATGGCGTCGTCCAGGGTCTCCTGCCACATGGTCTCTGAGAGCCCCTTTCCCCCAGAGCTGCCTTTTCCCTTGTGCAGCTAGGTGCCTGGCACCCAGTGACAGCTGCTGATGGATTACCCTGTAGCTCCACCCATCTTCTCTCCTTGGAGGGAAGGTCATCAATCGAGGCGGCTGGGGTCAGTCCCCAGCCAGGCCCTAGTTATGAGCTGACTCAGAGAAATATAACATTTCTGGATGACCCAAAAGCAGTACAAATATGACTTTGGACTCTGCAGAATACTTCTTCTCACATAGGTTACAGTGGACTTTGGTGCTTGTCTGGAATTTGTAGGCCCTAGGAAAGTAAAACTAGCCCATGTGCTCCCTATCCCCATAAGAGAATAATGGAATAAACACTGTAAAGCACACTGACTTTCCCTGGCATGTTTCTTCCCACTGTATAAAGCCTATTCCATGTCACCACCCAATTCTGCATAAGTCCTGCCACACCATTCACTTTGTAGCTACTCCTGGACTGCGCACGCCAGGAATCTCCCCTGCACAGCCCACACACGTGTGCACACGCATGTACACATGTGTCTGCATGTAACCAGCCCGGTGCCCCTTACTCCAGCTGCTACGCAGCGGCCTAGTCAAGCTAGGGGGCACCAGTAAAATCCACACGCAGTCTCTTTCATCATGAGTTCACTGTGGGTGAGTCCCAACTTATGAGGCTCTCCCACAGTAAAAGCTCAACAAATAGGTGCTCAAAAAGCAAAAAATCCAGGCGGCTCAGAGTGTCAGAACCACCTTCTAACAGTAATATTTGTGGAAATGTTTTATTTTGTAGCAATTCTTTTGCAATGGTTTCCCTGCATCTCTATTCGTAGTGTTTTCGTTCTCTCTCTACTTATGCTATCTGAGCGTTGACCAACTCAGCCATTTCACTTGAAAAATAATTGATTTTCTAACTGTTTGATCTTGGAGTCTGCTCTGGAGGATGCTAGGCCACACATAACTACTTTAATAGCATCCGACTTTATGTCCTTAGTCGTTTCTGTGTCCCCATTCATTTCAAAACACTCTGCTATGTTTTCACGTAACAACTGGTGAAATGCTGTGTCTTTTAATTCTGGCACTGGAAGGCACCAACAATGTAAGTATTTTGGCTCTATATTTGCCCGTAGTGTAGTGTAGGCGTAAGGGGGAATGATTGGATAGTACCATACCCATATTTGGCATGTATTTAATATTCTGCCTGTTGTCTTGATCAATTAGAATAAAGTATATCTTAAAGTAAGTATGCCTGTGCATAGTGCTAAATCCCCACAACTGTCATCTCTCTACCATTTAGTTTCCCTTACAGTATCAGTATCTCCCTTCCTCATCAAGAAAACCTTTTGCTTCGGCAAAGCGAAGGCCTGGTGCCAACCATATACTAACCCCAACATCTGTGCTATGTCCCACAAGTAAAAGACACCCTCCTCACTGCCACTTAGTTTTATTAGCTTCATCTGATGCAAATGTGTCTCCTGCAGACATGCCATCTGTATTGCTTGTCCACGCAGATATACTCCTACTCTCATGCTCCCTAGGTAGGTATTTAACCCTTTCGCATTCCATGTCAGCATTGTCACCGTACCTGCCATTGATTAAGTTTGTAAATGATCTTGTGAGCAAGCTCCCCTCAGATTTTTCAGCATATTCTGAACTTTGCACACTGACATGTTACATTCTAAACCAGAAACTAGTTGAACTAAGCAGGACAACACCTGGGCTACTTTCAGGATGCAACACAAAAAGATGATGGACGGAATATTGAACATTGTCAAACATTCACTTCCAGTCACAGATCTGGGTTTAATCCATCGTTATTTTGCTCGCCACGTCATTCCAGTTTGGACTCAGGCATATGCAAATCAGCCTTCACCCTATTCTCCATGGGAACAGTCCAGCCCGAACTGCCAGGCCAGGTGCTCCCCGGACCGAAAAACAAGCATCCTGGGACCGATTTCGGGGTATCACCCCATATCAGCCAGGCTAGCTTGAAACCAGTGGCATAGCGAGCACGGGAGCCACGTCTGGGCATACCCTTCCCACTCAGGGTGAAAATGCAACACAAAAAGATGATGGACGGACTGTTGAACATTGTCAAACATTTACCCCCAGTCACAGATCTGGGTTTCATCCATCGTTATTTTGCTTGCAACGCCATTCCAGTTTGGACCCAGCCATATGCAAATCAGCCTTGACCCTGTTCCCCATGGGAACAGTCCAGCCCAAACTGCCAGGCCAGGTCCTCCCCGGACCGGAAAACAAGCATCCTGGGACCGGTTTTGGGGCATCACCCCTCATCAGCCAGGCTGGCTTGAAACCGGTGGCGTAGCGAGCAGGATGCCCATAAGAGCCTTAGGTGCTGGATTCATGCAGACTTTATCATTACAACCAATATCATTGTAAGTGTATTCTAAACTGTATAGTAAACATTGAAAAACATATTCTTACCTAACTAATAAATTAAAACTCATTAGCATAAAATGTAACTAAAACAACTTACACAGACCTATGCACACCTCCAACTGGTCACAGATTGCCAGACTATGCCAGCTAGAAGTTTAATTGTCAAGGGCTAGGTCCTATAGGTGCAGGGAGGCAGATAGCTTTGGCTGACACCAAGCTGTCGCCAGCTCCATAGTGTTCATCTTAGGGCTATATATATATTGTAATCAGAAATACCTCTTGCGTTTCAGTTTTTCATGTTAGATTCAGTTCCTTTCACACTACATGGAGCTTCCTCTGTAGGTGTTTAATCTTACTGTCTCTGAGAGGGGATCTCCAATTTTTATTACATTTTGTATACGACCTTTTGCCACATGCTGTTTCTCCATCCAGTTCCATTCTTGGTTTGGTTCCGTGAAAAAGTGTGTTTGTTTATCGTATATTCATTTTAAGTTTTCAGGAAAGAACATCATGCACTTCAGTTTGTACTTGAAGTGTTGGCCTCTGCATCTTTTCTTCACTGCTTCAAAGGTGCAACATTTTCTCTGCTCTTGTAGCATGTAGTTAGGGAGAAGCAGACGCAAGCTCCATCTTATGTTAAGTGTTTTTTGGTTCTTAGTGCTTGGAGTATTCCATCTCTGTCCCTGAAATTAAAGAGTCTGAACATTATTGTTCTGGGCTAAGCGCCCGGGGATGGCTGCTGCGATGGGGTTCTATGTGCTCTTTCAATCTAAAAGACCTTTAAGTCTTCATATTTAAGCCATCCACTCCTCCAAATACAATTTACAAGATTCAGCTTCTGATTTTTTTGCAAGACTCACTGATCTGATGTTGTTCCGCCGCGACCTACCTTCTGGCTCCTCAGCCTTGGCTTCTAGGATTTGCTCTAGGCTGTTCAACGTCTTCTGCATTATTGATACATGACCCATGTCACTTTCTCTGTTACTTTGTGCAGGTCTGTGCCTGCAAGTTTGAGATCAATTGCCAATGTAAAGGTTGGTCACTGTACTGATGCGCCAGAGTCCAGAGGTTCCCGTTAATACGCTCTGCTGGCTTTGGTATCATTCTTCCAGTAGGATCTCTCAACCCCATTCCTCTGTTTATCCAATTGCGGGGGTCGCATTATCTGCAATGAAGTATGCCTCAATTGTATGAGGCTCTCTTCGTCATGTCATGTCTCCCACAGGGTTTCTGTTTCCTATTGTGACCCTGCGATCACTTGGATCCTAGTCAGAGTCCCTCCTTTGCTCTAAGCTGGGTGGGTAATCTGGCAGCGCATGTCAATTGTATGCGCCCTGAGCATACGGGAACTGTATTCCAGTGTCAAATTATGCTGGGCTTAAGTGGGGCATCAGGGGTCACACCCAATTGTGAGCCAGATAATACTTCTTAAATGGTTACACTGAAATTCTGGGGTCGATGATCTGACCACCCAAATGCCTTAGGCCCACAGCCATATTTCCTCCACTGCCTACTACTAACTCTCCACTAATGATGAGAGGCATGGGCCAAAGAGTAGGTCTGCCACATCTGCCTCAGGCCCACTCATGTTCCTTTGTGGTCTCCATCCTTCCTTTGCTGTGCCAGGCCAGCGCCCTTCTGCACCTGTTTGTGGTGCCGCCTTGCCACCACTAGCCTCCCCCAAGGCTCTCTACCTCTCCTGTCATTACAACACAACACCGGGCTCTTCCCAGGGACCTCTGCAGGTTCGTGGAAACTGCATACACTCTGTCATTCTTTCCGAGACCCCAGATTACAGAAATCAAGGACCACATGAACAACACAGTGACCATTTTGAACTTTTACGCTTGACCTTCTGGTACAGAGGGGTCCGCTGTATGAATGTATTCTCACCAGTGGCGTAACGAAACTTGAGGGGGCCTCCTGCAAGCTACATAGATGGGGCCCCCACGCACCAGACACAGTAAGGATCTCTCAAGCCAGGGGCCCATGCACAGTTCTGAAGGGGCTGCGAGGGCTGTTGTTATGCCACTGATTCTCACCCTCCACAGCTGGCAAACTTCAATGTCTCTCCCCTGCGCACACTCAGAAATGTTTCTTATTTTGTCTGCTGTAGGTTGTGGGCTCAGAAGGCGTCTCCAACGAGTAGCTCGTGAGCTACCAGTAGCTCTCCAGGTGCCTGAGTAGCTCTCTTAGGTGCAGCCCAGCCTATTATTATAGAGGCTTTTGCTTGGTTGAATTACTATATGTATACCAAAAGTACAAAAGCATGTATTCAGGAAGAAAATGTGTGTATTTTCATAACTCTTAAGCTGTTTGGAGAAAAATGGTTGAATTTTCAAAATGTATTTAAAGCTGCTATTTGAGTTGGAGAGATTTATTACTCATATTATTACATTGGTGACAAGGGATTGCAGCTATGGCTTTTATACATTACCCATATAGAGGCATTTCAAATCAATAATATTTTTTTACTTTACTGATGGCAACCCTGCACCAATGTTACCACTGCTGACAATCTTAGAAGGGATGGTCACCATTACATCACTACTATTAGTAGCTCGAGATGATTTTCATTGAACAAAAGTAGATTACAGAAAAGATTGGAGACCCCTGGCTTAGATGAGCCGCCTAGATATGGATGCAAATCTGATTTTTAACCAATGGCTGGGGAGCCAGGGGAGCGCACATCCGCACATCATCCTGGCTAATCACCCCCCCACCATGCTTTTTGATTGGATGTGTGGTATCCTTACATAGCTTACGATACTGAACTACTTTTTTTCTCTGCAGCTTTATACATCACTTGCCTTTGAACGCTTAATGACAGCAGGCAGCTGTTTCATTTTATTTTACCCTTTTTCTTCCTTTTGATTGCTCCATGTCCCAGCTTTTTCTTTTCTTTCTCTGTGTTTCTCCAGATCCCCATACACTCTGTCGTCTTCTGAATATTTTTCTCCCTGTCTCCCCCTCTAGTATTATTTCCTACTGCTCCCGATCCCTGCGCACTTCATCATATCTTGAATATTTTTCTCTCTGCTGCCACTCTCTTGTGCCATGGTGGTAGCCACTATTGGCTTTGCCAATACTGGAGGCTTTTAAAATCCAAAGGAATTGGCAAAGCCAGTCGCGTTGACTGGCAATGTTAAAAGTATAGAAAACTGTATAGACGGAAAAGTCCCTTGCATGTTGATGGACGTGTACCCTTACCATAAGTGCCCCAGCTGCAATGATATCTGGATCCTTGGGACTGAGTTTTGGTCATTAGCGAACACGGATTATTTGTATATGCTATGACCTAGGCTTTTCTCAAGGACTGTGGTCTGCTTAGACCTGGAGGGGCACCCAAAGCGTTATCCTGAGGAGGTGTAGGCTACTGCCTTCACCTGGAGTTAAGTAACACAAGCACGGCAGTGGCAGCATACCATGTTTTTAGTAACCAGTAGAGTGAACAGGTCCAATTTACCTGTGCCACTAGAGGGGTGCCTCCTGGCCCACCCTAGTGAAGTTCTGCTTCTGGGTGCTTAGCACGACCCTTGGTCTGCATTGAGTTGTGTGTGCAGCGCAAGGCTGTACGTGTGCCTGAGAGATGGTACAGTGCAGGAGAAATAGCACAAGTAGTTGCGTGTGGGCGTGAAGAAATATCACAAGCAGTTGCGTGTGAGCGTGCGGATGTATGTGTGCCATACAGATGGTACAGTGCAGGAGAAGTAGCGTGAGCAGCTACCTGTGTGTGTTAGGATGTGTGTGTGCCTATGGAAAGGTACAGCACGTAGGAGATGGTGTGTGATGTGGCATGAATGTGCTAGAATGTATGTGTGCCCAGGAAGAGGTAGAGTACATTGGAGACTGTGTGCATCTAAATGCATGTGTGCGCAGGGGTATGCGTGTGCTTGTGATAAGCTCAATACACGGAAAACACTGGGTTCCATTTTGAGAGACTCAGGGCTTACTGGGGGAGCAGGGAGAGGTGGAGATTTACCTACACAGATTTGTGGATTGCTGCTTTTCTGAGAGCGGCATGGGATACACATTGGAGGAAATCAGAGCCAGGCTCTTTGGTGCACTTTAAAAGGAGCTCTTTGATTCTGAAAGGAGGTCCCTGGTCAAAGGAACCTGGACACAACTGAGGAAGGAGATGGGGCTACTAAGAGAATCATAAAGAATAAGACTGGGGCCCTTTGGTAACCTTTTGAAGCGCATGTCACTGAGGCTGACATCCAGTTGTGAACCTCTAGACACTCCCTTGCCCTGTGTTTGGGGCCATCAAGACTGGAGACTGTCCTGCTGTGATAGACTGTTCTATGGAGGAAGAACACAACAAAGGAGTGGGCACTTCAAAGTGAGCACCCTCAAGAACACGAACTTCAAATGCAGACACACTATATCCCAAGTGTGTCTGGAAATGGATTATAGAAAAGGGGAGCTTTAGATTTCCAAATTGCCAAACTGAAGCTGTGCATCAGCGTTGAGAAGCTCAGCACAAGTTCTGCGTGTTGTGACTAGGACTTGGGACTACTGGTCTTCCAGTAGCCCATGCTGGGTGAGAGAACATCACCCAGGAGGATCAAGCATTGCCTGGAGCCTGTAGCATTAGTTTGCCTGGAGCATGTAGCATTAGTTTATGCCTGCCCCAAGCCAATTGGACCTGTGAGGTGAAGGAGATTGCTTGGTGGGAGTGAGGTCCAGTGGGGGTCTGGTGGCATGGATACTAGGGGTGTAGTGTGAGATTCTGGTCCATCAGGACCACAGCACTGATCGTCCTTTCAGCCCGTGTGCCAAAGTCTGCAACCCCCCTGCCAGGTAGGGGTCCCGATGCAGAGTAAGGGTTGCCACCCTTATCACTGCTCTGTCAAATATGGAGGGCTGTTGCCTGAGACAGCACTGTGACCCGAAGAAGGCCATCAGCTTGTTCATGCAACCCACGACCCTACGTGCGTGTCAGGAGGAAGGGGCCACAAAGGAGGAAGAAGGACTTCCTCCTGACCCTTCTTGCAGCAGAGAAGACACTGCAGCCGTGATCATGCATGGAGAGTGAGAGCAGCAACTTGATCTGAGACCTACCCTGCGTCGCAAGAGAGAGGAGCACCGATGACGGTAGCTGCCATGACCATAGCTTCCCCTATCTGTGCACAGCCAGACTGTTGAAGGGCACCCGGGGACTCTAAACCGCCACTCCACGAGAGCAGTCAAGATTGACTAACGGGCCACCGGGCCGTGGGGAACTAGCTCTCAACTGACGTGGTCCAGTGTGGGAACTCTGAGATCTTGCTAAATAGCCTCAATAGAACATCTGAGACTTGAACGCCTTAGTGGGGTTTAGCTTGTGTTAGACCTGCCATATTTTGGTGTGATTTCCCCTGTTTTTGACTGTGTGCTGCATTTAGGTTTTGCTAGTTTAAGGACTCTGGGCACTTTACCACTGCTGACCAGTGCTAAAGTGTGAGTGTCCCCTATCTAAATTGTATTGGTGATTGTTTTATCCAAGATTGGCATATTTGATTTACTAGTAAGCCCCTAGTAAAGTACACCAGGTGCACCCAGGTCCTGTAAATCAAATGCTACTAGTGGGCCTCCAGCCCTGATTGTGCCACCCACATGAGTAGCCCTACAAACTTGTCTCAAGCCTGCCACTGCAGTGTCTGTGAGTGCAGTGTTAAACTGCCATATCAACCTGGCAAGTGCATCCACTTGCCAGGCCCTATCCTTCCCTTTTACCATATGTAAGTCATCCCTAAGGTAGGCCCAAGGCAGCCCAATGGGCAGAGTGCAGTGTATTTAAATGGTAAGACATGTGCTGGTGTGTTTTACATGTCCTAATAGTGAAATAGTGCTAATTTACTGCTTTTATGTGTAATTTCCCATTGGGAACAGATAAAGATTTGGAGTTTGGGGTCTCTGAACTCACAATTTAAAAATACATCTTTCTGTGAAGTTGGTTTTTGAATTGTAAGTTTGAAATGCCACTTTTAGACAGTGTTTTTTTGAAAGAATGAGATCTGACCACCTTATTTTAGTTCCTGCTATTTATTTTAGCAGATTGAGGACCAATGGAAGTGCTTTATCTTGGTCCTGGCTATTTCATTGCCATTACTTAAATGTCTTTTGCACATGTTTCATAACATTCAAATGCATGCCAAAAACATAAATCGATACACCTACTAAACATAACAAATCAATACATGAGGTGAAAACAATTGTTTCTATAAGCAAGTGCCAAAAATCACATTAATCAAAAGTGCAAAAATCACATTACACCAACAATTTGTCAAGATCTATATCATATGGGAACTCTATTTTTGACAACTATTTGACTAGCTTTTTTTAGAGTTCCTAAACCATGGGGCTAAGCTCAAGATCTTTGTGGGATATATTTTTAGTTCATGATCCCTATCTTGCCTTAGGGCTGCATTTTGCATAAAGCCCTCATGGCGTCCTAGAAAAGTGCTGACGCGTTTCAAATCCCTGTATTATCAAGGGATTATCTTCAGGGCAAATTGACTTGGTGTAATCTGAACCGTTACTTGTACTTGTGACTCAAAGTTTCTTCTGATTGGAGTGTTTAAAATTTTGTTTAGTCACTCGTGCTGGGGGGACTCCATTTTATTCAATATTTTTTGTCTCTACTGACGGCGGCGTGCTTTCATGGCTTTTGCCTTTTTTTTGTGTGCTTCAATGTTGCAATGTCTTAATTCTTGATGCAAGGCGATGAGGGGTACGTTAAATGATTTAGTTTTACGCTGCCTGTGAAGCCAACTGGTTCGAAGGTTTAGTTGAAGCGCCGCAGTCGCACGGACTCATGGCTCTGTGTCTTCTCGGCTTAGTTTGGCTTCCGGAGAGCTTAAGACATTGCAACATTGAAGCACACAAAAAAAAAGGCAAAAGCCATGAAAGCACGCCGCCGTCAGTAGAGACATAAAATATTGAATAAAATGGAGTCCCCCCAGCACGAGTGACTAAACAAAATTTTAAACACTCCAATCAGAAGAAACTTTGAGTTTTGAAACGCGTCTGCACTTTTCTAGTACGCCATGAGGGCTTTATGCAAAATGCAGCCCTAAGGCAAGATAGGGATCATGAACTAAAAATATATCCCACAAAGACCTTGAGCTTAGCCCCATGGTTTAGGAACTCTAAAAAGCTAGTCAAATAGTTGTCAAAAATAGAGTTCCCATATGATATAGATCTTGACAAATTGTTGTGTAATGTGATTTTTGCACTTTTGATTAATGTGATTTTTGGCACTTGCTTATAGAAACAATTGTTTTCACCTCATGTATTGATTTGTTATGTTAAGTAGGTGTATCGATTTATGTTTTTGGCATGCATTTGAATGTTATGAAACATGTGCAAAAGACATTTAAGTAATGGCAATGAAATAGCCAGGACCAAGATAAAGCACTTCTATTGGTCCTCAATCTGCTAAAATAAATAGCAGGAACTAAAATAAGGTGGTCAGATCTCATTCTTTCAAAAAAACGTTTCTCACGTCCTATCTGGCCATCAAAATTGGACGAAACCCCGCTTCATAAGACTTTTAGACAGTGGGCATTTTCTTGCTTAACCATTCTGTGCCTCTGCCTGTCTGTAGAATACATGCCTGGGTTTGGCTGACAATTGGGCTCTTGTGCATTCACTCTAGACAGTCACACAAAAGGAGCTGAGGTGTGCCCTGCTTATACTGATGGCCCATCACCAGTCTGATGGGCCTTCCTGAGCTCGAGTGGTGGGAGGAGTTGTCACTGACACCTGAATAGGGCTGTGCGTGTCCTCAGAAAAAGCAGTCTCCAACCCGCTGTAGTGTGTCTGGAGCCAGGGCAGGGAAAGGCAGGGTCTTGTGCACCATAAAGACTTTCCTTTGAAGTTTGCCTACTTCAAAGGCAGAAAGGGATATAAGTATTGGACCTCTGACACCCCAAAATCAGAACTCTTCTGGACTGAGGACATTCTGCCAGGAAGAAGAGCTGGAGAAGCTGCCAGGAGGGACTGCCACTTTGCTGTTTGCTTTGCTGTGATGGCCTGCTGCTTTGTTGCTTCTATCCTGGGAGTGAAAGGACTGGACTTTGCTTTCTGTATCCTGCTTCCAAGGTTCTACAAGGGCTTGAGTTGAGCTTGCCTCCTGTTAAGAAGTCTCAGGGCCATCAAAGACTTCATCTACCGGTGCCTGGGCTCTTCTGCTGAGAGTGCTGACTTGCCAAGGGGTGCCAAATCCAGTTCCTGGGCCCTTGGAAGTGTAACCTGGTGATCTTAAGTAGAAAATCTATGCATCGACTCACAGCATCTGTTTTATCGATGCACTGCTGTAAAAGATCGATGCGTCGCTGATACTTGCCCCAAAGCGTGCTTACCGCTTGACACATTGACCATGGCTTTCACTGCAGGCCCCAGCTTGCTGTTGTGACATGTCAGAAAAATCACTGGAGTGTGAGTTTTGAGCCCCATGTCACCAACATCTGTAATTCCCAATCCGACTCCGACACAGCACCTACTTTTCAGTTGTGGAATCAATGCAGTGCGCCTGGATTTCGATGCATCGTCCCAGGGTGCCGATTCTTCATCAACACCCCAGTAAGGAACCAAGGAGGCGTGTCCAGAAAACAATGCATCACCTCCCCTGCCAGTAAGGAACCAACGCTTCACCTCCCCTGCCTAGCACTAAGGAGCCGAGCATCACCTCTCCTGCATAGTAATGAACCGACGCATCGCTTTGCTTTTCTGTTGCCTCACGGCCCCTGATGTTTGATGCATCCAAGATACATTGTGCTAAAACTAATGCATCCATTGATTCCTATGGACTAAACTTGCTTAATATTTTTAAAGTGATATTTTGACTTGTGTATGTTGGATTTTTGTCATTTTGGTCTTGTTATATTCAAATACAAATTGGCTATTTTTCTAAACTTGTGTGGACTCCTTTTGTAGTGTTCACACTGTGTTAGTGTGTGTGTGTGTGTATACAAATACTTTACACATTGCCTCTGAGATAAGCCTGACTGCTTGTACCAAGCTACCAAGGGGGTGAGCAGGGGTAATCTTAGTTGTGTGACTCCCTTACCCTGACTAGAGTGAGGGTCTCTACTTGGACAGGGTTCAAACCACTGCCAACTAGAGACCCCTTTCTACCAGCTTGGATGTCACAACACGTTAATGGGGAATACCCTTCAGCCATAAACAGTGAAGTGGGACTGAAAAGCTGACTCAGGTAACACTAGTGGGTTTGCCTAAGGAAGGCTTTGTATATTGTTTGCATTGTGTTGTATTGTACTTTGTATTAGTAGATAAATGCTCCTTTTTCCATAAAAGCAAGTATTTAACTTGACAATTATTTACTGGCCTTGCTGGATGTATTGTGAGTTGTGAGTCTGTGTTCGCCCTACACCTACCTCTTCCTCAAAAACCTTGGAGTGCTCAACCCGCGCTACCACTGAGAGTCAAGTGCTGAAGGGATACTTGGATCACATTGTTCAGAGCCCATAGTAGGCTGGGCCACGGAATTTCAGGTTTGGAAGGCCTCAACCACCACGGTTGGGAGTAGTAATTCCTGCTTGTCCCAAGGCCCTCTGAAAGGGGTTCTGACAAAAACATTATTTTCTATTATTTCATGGTGGGCATTGTGTTGCTGACGCAATATATGTTGCATCATCACATCGCATCATGCAGCATGGCATATAGAATGCAAGAAAACAATGTTTCCTATACTTTCAAAATTGTCAAAACATTGCATGAAGTGATGTGCTTTGCATCGCCGTGTTGCATCATGCAACGCAGTGGCCAGCCTAAATGTATAGAAAACTATTTTCAATACTTTTGACATAGCCAGTCATGCATTGGGAACCCAATTATATTTCTCGCTCAGTACTGGCACAGTTGGACCAATGGGATAGCCAATGCTTGTCGAACTGAATCATCATCCCCGGGACCTCAGATGAAGTGGTAAACTGAAGAAGCTCCATCATATTTCTAAGCAAACACAAGGAGATGATGGACTCCGCTGAAACTTTTCAGACTGACCCCGAGTCACAGATCTGGGTTGAATCCATCATCGTTCTTTAGCTCACTTCGCCACCCCAGTTCAGACCCAGCCATATGCAAATCAGTCTTGACCCTTTTCCTCATGGGAATAGTCCAGCCCGAACTGCCAAGCCAGGTCTTCCCCGGACGGGTATGCCCAGACGTGGTTACTGTGCTCTCCATGCCACTGGTGTCAAGCTAGCCTGGCTGATGAGGGATGAAACCCTGAAACTGGTACTAGGATGCTTGTTTCCCATCCAGGGAGGACCTGGCCTAGCAGTTCGGGCTGGACTGTTCCCATGGGGAGCAGGGTCAAGACTGATTTGCATATGGCTTGGTTTAAACTGGAATGGCATGGGGTGAATGTTTGACATTGTTCAACATTCTGTCCATCAATTGTTCTTTTTCCATCATATTTCTAATCCATGAGGCATCTGAAAAATTCACTGTTGGGATGAAAAAGTACCTTGCATGGTGATGGACATGTACCCCAGCTGAGTGCCTCATCTGCAACAATGCAGGATCCCTAGTGCTGATTTTTGTTGTCATGGGTGAATATGAATCATGCATGTGCACCATGATATAGGCTTGCCTCATGGATTACAGTTTTGTTGGTACGGGAGTGGCACCCAAAGTGTTGACCTAATAGTGGTGAAAGGCTACTGCCTTTGCCAGGAGTTAAGCTGCGCACGAGCGGTGGTGGCATCATACCATGTAGTGATCAGTAGAAGTAAACAGGCTTTTGTTCCTGTGTCACTAGCGTGAGGCCCACCTGATATCTAATGTAAAGTTCTGCTGCTGTGTGCTTAACTCACCCTTGGCTTACATTAGGTTAGTATGTAACAAAATCACCTGCCCCTGGAGCCTGGAGCACGACTGCCTGTCTGCTTGCCAAGATCAATGAGCCCTGTGAGAAAAAGTAGAGGTGGTGGGAGTGAGGTCCAGCGGGGGATCCAGGTGAGTGAATCCCTGTAGTGAGGTATGAGGAGATGACTGCTGCACTAATGGTGTCTTTAGCCATGTGCAGGTTCAAGTTGGCGACCCCATCAGCCAGAGGGAGCCACAGTGAAGTTATCCGTGAAGTTTGCCGCGCCGATTGGACAGTCACCCATGTTCGGTTCGTAAGTTGCCCATAAAGTATTCTAGAGAGGGCCACCATGAAGTTTGCTGTACTGATCAGGCCATTGCCCATTTGTGGTGTGTAAGTCAGCTACCCTGTATGCCACAGGGGGTTACTGTGAAGAGGCGCCTGCTGGTGTGCCTATCGGGCTGTCACCCAAGTGAGGAGCAGGTGTGGTGACCCTATATGCCACTGGAGGAGGACAGGGATCATAGCCTGGTGGATGACATCGTCGTGAGCAAAGCCTGCCTTGGTGACCCGTGCTGGCATGAGCCCTAACTGATGATTGGAACCAGATGCCGTTGAAACCCGTCCCGCCATGGGGAAGACCAAATGAAACTTATTGTTGCATCAAAGGAGCGCCGAGGGCATCCAGCTGCAGCCCCTGCAGCTGGAGGGTATGATACTCACCCAAGACAGCTGTTGCACCCGCCGCTCCTGTGAGAGAGACGCTTTCAGCGACTCCAGTTGGGCAATTCCTGCTGGTGCATGTAACACTAAGCGAAGGCCCTGGGCGAACTTGTCTGCCAGATAGCGCTTCGGGAGTGGAACACTTTTGACTTTTCTAACAGAGTTGGAGTGAAACTCCTGAGACTCAGGCTGCTAGTGGGATCTAACCTGCATGTCGCCTATAGCGAATGGGGAATACCCACTACCGTTAGTGAGAGGGAAGTGGGACTCAGGGGACTGCCATCAAAAACTAGATCCCTGACCTCAGGGGACCATGTGTATTGTTTGTGTATATCTTATCTTTACTTTGTGGTTGTATATAAATACTCCTTTTGTCATAAAAGAAAGTATTTGACTGGACACAAATGTATTGCTGCTATTGAACATATTTTGAGTTGTGAGGCTGTGTCCACATCCCTGTGTCTATCTTTCCCCCGAGAAGCCTTGGACTGCTCGACCAGCGCTACTACTGAAAGTCAAGTGCTGAAGGGGTACTTGGCCCAGTTGCTCAGCATCCACAGTAGGTCGGGACCCGGGTTATTAGGAGTAAAAAGCCTCAAACCTTGCAGTTGGGCCCAGTAGCTCCTGCTTGCTCAATGTCCCTCTGAACAGGGTTCTGACATTCACTTAGAATTTAAGCTAGGCGATATGTATGTATGTTCCACTTTCAGGATGGGTGTGAGCTAAGGCGCGCTGAGTGACTGCAATACAGAGAGAAAAATGTACATTTTACCAGAAAGTGTGTGCCTGTTTTCTGCCCTGCTTCGTCCGATGACTAAAATGCAGAACTGCACCATAGGCAGAGTCAGGCATGTGTAAACAGGACACATTGGCAGGATTTACAGTGTAATGAGGATTACATTACATTCTCGTTTTCACGAGTCCTCTGTATGGGCTGGTGATTAGGAGACTAGAGGTAGGCAGGGCTTACACAAAGTGCCTGCACCCACCAAACGCCTTAGGGCAAAAAAGGTACATCATGTCAGACTTCTCCGCCCCGCCCAGGAAACCTGTAATTCTTCTTTTCTCTCTCCACCTGATTCTTCATGGAATGAAACCTGCAAGTCTTTTATTTTCTAGGAACACAACCAAGACATTCCCTCTAGCTCATAGAAGGGGGAAATCTGGCGATAAGCTACGCACATATCTAAAATTGAATGCGTACTACATAAGTAATTACAACTTTCAGTCCGTCGTTTCCCGAGATATGACAAGTTACATGTATGAAACTGAGCGAAAATTAACTGGCTTCCATTTGTATTGTAGACTACGAACCCGGTAGTTCGACAGTGCGAATAGTCAGACTTGCTAACGATCACTGCTAAGAAACGCTGTCAGACCTATTTGAAGAAAAATGCTGCGCCACAGTCAGCAACGTTTCTGTCATGTCAGTGACTATGTAGCCAGATAGGCGAGGTTTTCTGGTACCTTCTCAAGGAATTTCCCACACAAACTTTGCTGCAGAGGGAGATAGCTATCTGCAGTAAAGTGCAGACGCGTCCTCGGAAGGAATGCGCAGCAGCCCAAAGGTCAGACGTAGAGGTCAAGGAGCAGTGGGCGTGGGGATTCCAAGGGAATGGGCTTATAGAGACGTTTAACTTTGACCGTAAGTGAATCTTAATACTAATAATAATAAACACGATTCTTGCGTCTTATTTTTCACCTACTGTGCTGCTTTCAAACATCCATAGACTCCTAACTCTATGGCATTGATAATTCATTTCTGCGTGAGTCCGTGCACCAATGCATGCACTACTAGCATATTGAGTTTTGAATATTGTGCTACAAAAATATAGTAGCCAGAATGTCGAATACCATTCGTGAAAGAAAGTTTAGGAAAGTACAGATTTACTGCCCTTAACTCCACATAAATGGACCTATATTTACCTTGAGAATATGAATAATCTTCAAGTTATGTGGAGGCGAAGCTAAGTATAGTAAATCTATACTTACCACCATATAGTTATCTTCACAACATTTCGGCAGTGGATATAATTCTTACTATGATATTTTTTAGCTCGATATTCAGGCATACAGCTTGAATCACTTGAAAATGGTGGTGGTGTTCTGTGGCGGTGCGTCCATTGGGGCGTTGGGGCGTTGCCCCACTAGTGCCACAGCATGGCCACATTCTTGAAGTTAACGAGGAAGAATGTCGTTAACTTCACCGTCCTGACTCGAAATCGGGCCGGCCGGAGTCAGTCGGGACGCGTCGCTGAAGGGGGTGGGGCAGCACTGCAGGGTTGGGATTTGTTACTTTGTTCCTTGTTTGACTGACAGCAATTGAGCAGCAGGGCAGGCCCAGTGCGCATGTTCGGGTTTGGGCTCGTCATTTTTCTGACCAGCCTGAACATGCGCACTAATACTAGCCTGCAGTGCCCCCGCATTAGGAGAGCGAGCAAGGGCGAGGGTTTCTACTGGCCAGTGGCCGCAGCCCCCGGTCTCCTATGGGCGGGGACAGTCCCTGCTCAAGCCAATCCTGGCGCTGCTGGAGCAGCGTCTGGATTGGCTGAGAGGGGTTGCCGTTGCCACTAGCCACTCATGAACAAGGCGCCAACGCGGACCACAGCCCGGGCCAGGAGCACACAGCAGAGGCGGCGCGGACCGTCACGTCAGGTAAGTTTTCAATGTTTTTTTAAACTTTATTTTTGAACCCCCCTCCGGCCCCCCACCCCCGCGTGACCTCCCCCGCGATTAGCCCGCCTGCTTCACTCGGAGCCCGCCTGCTTCACTCGGAGCCCGCCTGTGCTTTGATGGGCAGGTGCAAGGCCGTTCACAGCTTTGTGTGTGCTCTACAAGCCATTTTGTACTCCGCTGTCTGCTTACCTTGTAATCGGACTGGAGAAGCAGCAGCTCAAAATGGATGATGTGTTCAGTTTTTTAAACATAGAAACAAGTATGTCGCATAGTTATGCCTCGTTTGCTGTCTAACATTTTGACTGGAAGGCTTTGCTGGATATCAGCTGCACTACTGGTGATGTAGCTATAGAACGCACATTCACAAGGGGTTTCTTGGCGCTATTGACAATTAATCTGGTTATTGTTATCCATCGCTATGATACTCATTCTATCAATCTGAAAACTGAATGTCCCCACCTTCATTGGGCACTATGAGCTCAGAGTCAAACAGTGATCCTTACGGTGGATGCATGTAGTCCGCTGAACCACCAGAATCAGGTGATCTGGAAAGGCAGCAATTACATAGGGGGGATGCAAAGCATAGTGAAGATCTCAAGGGGTGGGGGTGCAGTGGTTAAAGAATGCTGCTTTGACTACATTGTAATGTTCACCTGAGTGATAAGACAGCTTGTTGTCGAAACTGACCCCCAGACTCTAAATCAGTTGCCACGTTATAGAAAATGTGCGCTGGTGCACAAAAGCAGTGCAAACTCATCATACTCGCCATTTGCTGCTTTAGCAATAGTGAACGGTGCAAACAGATGTCGATCTAGTCCATATGTCGTTTTTATACTTGTGAAAAATGTTTTTTTTAAAACCAAGGGATTGCTTATAATTAATTTTTAAATGCGTGCTAGAATGCTAGATGAACAATCTTTTGTAATAGAAATATTGAGCAAACTGTTTTGCACTTTATTTTGCACCTCTTATTAGATAACATAACAGAATAGTGTGTAACTGGATTGTGTCATTACCTGTTATGCAGGCAGCAAAAGTGATTTACATTGGATTTGTCCAGTTGATTTAAGAGCAGTGCAAAGTTTCAGTAATATAGCACCTAGTGTGATTGAGAGAGGGACGCTCGTGCTGTATGGGCAATTGAAGAGCATCAGGGCGGGTAGCCGGACTCAGGTGGCAAATCAGTGATGTTTGAGACAATTGGACTGAGCTGATTAGACGTCATGAATCGTAGAACAGGTCACGAGCAGCCTGTGGCCTGATGACATATCTCCGGACCCTCTGAGATCCTGGTTAGTAGCAGGCAGCATGCCATCTCTGTCTGTAAAGTAGCCTAAAGTGTGGCTGACGAACCTGTGCGAGTGGCAACATACCATGTCCAGTGTCACTGAAGATCTTGCGCAGTAGGTTTCCATTTGATTTTAGGCATTGTGTTAAAAAAAAGCCCTTATTTTGGGTCAGGGTAGCCGGAACCATTGCTCTACCGCTGCGGTCTCCTCCCAGGCAACTTAAAAGCACGTGCTGCCAGAGCCCTGGCTCCTAAATCTCACAGCACCAGTCCCAAGCTACATTCCACGTCCTTAGTAGTGGAAGAGGGGAGGAGAAAAAGTGTGAACACTTGGAGGAGAGAGAAATATATGGAAAGAGTGACGGGGAGATACAGAGGGAAAAGAAAAGACAAACCACAAAGAAAGGAGAAAGGGGCCGACTAGAGTGAGGAAGCAGAGAGAGTAAGCAAGAGCAAGACAGGTAAATAATGGGAGGTGGAGAAAGAGAGAGAAAGAACGAAAGAGGAAGGAGGAAGAGAGGAGAGAGACAGAAGTGATAAAGAGAAAGAATAGAAGATGAAGATAGAGCAGGAGAGAGGACCATAAAGAAAGAAAGAGACCGAAAGAAAGAGGAGAGTTAGAAGGATAGGGGAAGAGAGAAGAGGAGTCAGGGAAGACGAGAGAGAGAGAGACCAAGTGCTGTGATTTCTGTAATAAACACAAGATGATGGACGGAGTGCTGAAACTTTTCAACTACTCACCCCCAAGTCAAGACATCTGGGTTTAATCCATTGTTCTTTTGCTCACCATGCCACCCTAGTTTGGACCCAGTCATATGCTATCAGTCTTGACCCTGCTCCTCATGGGAACAGTGCAGCACAAACTGCCAGTTTGCTATGTTTGCCCTAAGTGGGACGGATATGCCCAGACGTGGGTCCCGTGTTCACTACCCCCACCAGATACAAGCTAGCCTGGCTGATGAGGGATGATACCCCGAAACTGGTTCTAGGGTGCTTGTTTCAGGTCCAGGGAAGACCGGGACTGGCAGTTCAGGCTGGACTGTTCCCATGGGGAGCAGCGTCAAGACTGATTTGCATATGGCTGGGTCTCACCTGGAATGGCGTGGTATGCAAAAAAAATGGATTTAACCGAGATCTGTGACGGGGGTGAATGTTTGATTTGTTCAGCATGAAGACTGAAGGTGGGGAGCTGGTTTCTGGCGTGTTAAACATGTAATACTCCCCTGTGTTTGGTTTCCAGTTTCCTCGGCGAGGCAGGTATGCCCGTTAAACATGTGGGTGCTGCTGAGCTCATGTCCTGGGCTGGGAAGCTTATGTTCAAGGCTATTTTTCAGCACCTTGATCCTTTTTCATGTTTCCATATTGCCTCTTGGAGTCTTGGTACAGCACTGTGGCTAATAAAAAAATGCTTCCTTTGATATTACTCAGCAATGCATTGTATCTCGAAGTCTGTTATGAAGCTCTGTGGTTACACTGAATAAGCAGCTGCCTATGTTATATGACATCTCTTTATTAATGTAATAACTGCACTTTCACAATTGCTTTATTAACCTTCTTGCTTTCTCAAATTTGCTTGAAAATGCACCATTTGTCCACTCTTTTTTCAAAATGTTCTCCCCTTAGTTTGTTCGGGCTCGCTTGCTACGCTCGCTCGCTGCAGTGCAGTATGACAATTTTACGCCGCACCACTTTCAAATGTCACCAGCCGCCACTGGTGGTGTTGCTTGCAAGGCAGAGCGGAGGCTACCATTGATCAAGTAAGGCTGATTTTGCTCGTTAAATTGAAAAACGCGGTGTGTTAAGGATGGTAAGAACTGACTTCAAACACAAAGACTCCATTAGGAGAAAGATACAAGAGATAAAACGAAAGCACACTTTGTCAGTTTTGTTCATAGCATTCACCAAATGATTATAACTTCTGTATTTCATTATTTAAGTGTGTCAATACTAATCAGAAAATACATTGAGACGTATTGTTTCGGTGAACGTTCAGCACAGTAGTAATAAATACTTTCCATAACCAGCCATCATAACTTCAACCAGGAAAGAACTATTCACTACCACAAGCCTATCACTACTTACCTGCTTCTATGCAGACACAATGTCCCAATCACACTGTTAGTCAGCCACCTTGAATGACTATCTTTTGTAAACTAACAGATGCTGTGTGACACAACCAGGGCCAGAAGCACAGAGTTTCTGAAAAAATAGCATAACATATCACAATATATTAAAATTGGCTGTGAATGTACAAAATCAAGATGTGAAAAATAAAGAAATGGCTTCTTTGTGCTTGAACAGCGATTTTACTAATACAATTACCTGCAAAGAGAAAAGTCGTGAAACCGCTGATGATGACAACAGAAGGGTCAGAATCAATCCCAAACACGCAAAAACAGGAAAGTACAGCGTGCAAATCGGATAAAGGTGCGCAGAGACCAACAAAGTTGAAAACTCTTTAAAGGATACAGTAAAATGTATCCAGCAAGTCCCATCAGTTAGGAGCGGGCTTTCCAGAACAAATGAGGAAGTCAGAGACGTCTGTACTGTGGAAGAACAGTAAGCTCTAATTGCTGCTCTTTTAGCTAGGCTTTTGCTTCCACCTCCCTTGACAAAGGAGTCATATGCACTATGTTGGACAGCTCTAGCTGCAATGTTGTGCTCCCTAGCTGATGTGCTTGGTAGTTCTACAATCTCAAGCAAGCCATTGTAAGAGAGATAAAGGAGAATGTCAACACTGTTGGCACCACCCATCACACGATAGAAGAGTTTCAGCGCCTTGTTAGTGGTAGTAAGCACTATAAAAATGGAAATAAAATACAACTGCAGAAGCAATGAGATGTTGCATGTGCCATTGTCAAGTCTTTCTGTTGACCCTGGGAGAATTAGATATTACTGGGCAATATCGTTTGTGAATGCAGTTGTCTCTCCCTACTGTCCATTTGCCTTTGATACTTGTGCCTGTAGTTGGTTAGCTAAGGCCCACTTTGTACATTTCACTCTAAATTTATGTGTATGAGAAATCATGACTTACTCTCAACAGTGGCAGTAGGAAAAGTGCGAGGCACAGTGTAACACGAGTCATACAAAATAAATGTCAATATCCAGCCAGTGATATGACATATAAAAAGTAGACAGCTGTATTATGTTACGTTATACATATTTATATGGCACACATTTCGCTATTGATATGCTAAGCAAGGGTATGGTAGTTACAATTTGACACAAGAAGATAGCACAAACACCCTAGTACCTTTAGGCAGAGGGATTTGAGTCTACACTTTGTACCAGCACCTAGAAACTGTCAGATTGCTGAAGGCTGGGATTTGCCTTCGAGGACTACTAATGGTTTTCTTCTTCTACCTTAGTCAATGAACCACTATAAGGTATCATTTAGACTGGTGGCGTGGCCAGCCCGGCAAGATGGCAAACCCAATTTAATATTGCTCCGCTTCGAGACCCGTAATTCAGTCCCATCCCAGTGTATGCCAGCAACAAGTCCCTCACCGTACAAAGCAGAGTGGTGGGGGTACTGCTGGAGGTGAACTGAGGGGGCCCATGAGACCTGTGTGACTTGCCAGTGCTTGGGCGTGCCGCCTGAGGCTTGCGAGGCTGTCATGGAGGGAGCGCATGCAGCCCTCAAGAACCCGGGGACTGCAGGTCCTGCACCGCAGACTTCTGGTGAGTGCAGGGGTGGCGCACCTTGCCCAGTCCTGCCTGGGATCACAGAGGGTGAGACGGGCGGGGGCCCGCTCCCCACGGGGGCCACAGTGCATGAGGGAGACTGGATGTGCCCGGCTCCAGCCTGACATGGGCCCACACGGCCAGAACTAGAGGCAGTCCCCCTGCCCACACCTAGAGTAGTGGAATGTTGGTGCTGGGCGAGGTGTAGGGCAGCACAGTGCTTCCCACAAGCCGCCTTGAAAAGGAAGTGAAGGGGAAATGGCAGGAGCTGCTTATTTCAGGAGAGACTGTCCCTCCCAGCACCACAGCTCATCCATTGTACAGTGGGACTGCTCATGCCCCCCCCAAGCATAGGGGGTTCGGTATATGTTGGCCTGGGGGGTGAAGCGGGTACCGAGGCAGGCGGAACACTGAGCCTCAACCAAAAGTGTGGAGCCCTCCCACCGCGCCGAGATTCCTGACCACCCTGACATTTGGACTGCACGTGCCTCCCCAGGCAACCATTATTTTGGATACCTTGGGTAAGGCAGGTCCCCGTAGGACAGTGAACAACTCCATTACCAGCAGGAGGGGAGGCCCTCATTGAATGCTACCATTCCCTGCGGCCGGGTCAGTGTTATGAGGCGGCAGAAGGGTCGCGGATGCTGCATGGGGTGTCCAGGGATTGGTGGCCTCCACCCCTGGGGATGCCTAGACACTGGCAGACATGGCCAGGAGTGAGCTGACATGTTGCCGGCCGGCACTGTGGTGGACGCTGCAGACACCAAACTTGACAAAATCCTAATGGCCATCGCCGCCACCAGACAAGACTTGGGAGGTAGAGTGGACGCATAGGCAGTTGAGTTGAGCTTGCTACGGGACGATCAGCGGAAACTCACTGCGCGTGTCGCACAAACCAAAAATAAGTTCCAAACACTTCAGTCAGCATAGCAGACATCGAGGGAAAGGTCAGGGTTCTTATGACCAGAGTCCACGTGTTGGAAAACAGAGCGGAAAATTTGAAGGGAAGGTCATGCCATAACAACTTACGCATTGTCGGCTTCCTGGAGGGCCCAGAGGGATTGAACCCGGCTGCCTTCTTCGAGACATGGCTATCCATGACTGTGTCACCCACTGTACTGTTGCCTTTCTAGTTGGTGGAGCTGGCCCACGGGGTGCCGACCAGACGGCCCCCACTGGGTGCACCACCGGGGCCTATGGTGGAAAAGTTGATGGACTTCAGATACAAAGAAACTATCCTGCAGGAAGCTCACAACACTAGACCCCCTCCCTTACAACACCTGTATATTCTTGTTCCTGGATTATACACAAGCAGTCCAGTGCCACAGAGCTTCATTCTTAGGGGTGAAGAAGAAACTACGATTGGCTGGTTCACTTATTCCCTGCTGTTTCTGGCCAAATTGAAGGTTAGAGCGAACCAGTCCAGCTATTTTTTCACAGAACCTGCAGATGCCTGTGACTGGGTGAAACAGCATCGATTCGAGACCTCAAAGCCAGACACACCAAAACCATGCAGGCATCCTGTGGCTGCTCAATGAGGACGGAAGCGCCACCAACATGGGAGCGGAGGAACAGTGATGGTTGGGGCACCCAATCATGCCCAGGGCGCAAGGAGCAGGTGCAGGCACTTTTTGCGGCCACCAACATGTAGGTGGAGAGACTCTCTAAACCGCTGGGCGATCCAGACGGGGCGCCATCAGAGACAGGGTTGAGTGCCTCAGAGTGTAGTGCTGCCTTGGCTGATCTCCCTAGCGTTACGCTGCAAATGGCAGATGACATTGCCTAAGTTTGAGCATGAGTGGGGTGACTCTGAATGCGGGGGGGAGGATTATTGGATGGGTGAAGTACATGGTGGCCAACACTGCTTGAAGGTGCCTGATCTTTTCTCCCTCTGAATGTCCTACCGTGTCTGCACTGTTTTAGTACACTATTGTATGGGCAGGGGACTCAGTGAGATTAGCCCGGGTGGCTTACCACACACAGACTTACCGGGGTTCAAAAAGGGTCTTACTCACCTCCTCCACCCTGACTCATACTGACTACATGCACACTGGTCCTTATTGGTTGGCCATCTCCCTTACTCTCCAGGAGACCTCTTGCGCATTGCAGGCAGCCTGGAGGTCCCCACTGTTGGGGATGCGAGTTACTTGTTTGGGCAGTTATATATTACTGCTGTCAGGGACTGGGAGTTGGGAGTTCTGTTCTTCATTTTTTTTTTAGCCTTTGCAGAATGATTAGAGACCCACGCACGGACTGCCCCCCACACCCATGCACCTTGCAGCTGCGTCACCCACTCCGTCTGCCCCACCCTCCTGAACGGTGTCTAAAGCATGGCTAAGTTACGGTTTCTTCAAAAAGCATTGCAAGATGGTGAGATGCACTCCTTATGTAATCCATTTCACATTGTATTCCTTTTTTAACGTACTCTTTAATTTCAACCAAGTCGGCATGCTCGCTTCCTACACACTCCGTCCAATTGCGCTGCAATATAGTAAGAACACTCGGGCACCACATTCCGATCCCCTTCAAGCTGCACAGCCTATTCAACGAGCCCAATGAATTAAATTCATGATAAACGCTTCACTTGTTCCACCATTTGATCCATTATTATTTAACCTTTTTATCCCATTGATTTCTTCAATTGATTTTACTCATTTTCCTCTTTTACATCTTGGATCAATAATATTCATAAAAGCGCAGGAGGGAACGATGTTTCTGCATGTCACGCTTTTTTAAAAATCACCCAATGCATTTCGGGAAAAACCCTTCTTCAGACTTACATAAGGAGTGCATCTCACCATCTTGCAATGCTTTTTGAATGAACTTTGTGTCCAAAACCGGAGAGATTGCACCAAGGAGAAGCGGACAGTTGAAAAATTGGTTAAAACGTTGGGACATTAATATCAACGCACTGTTGAAGATATCGCTGACGCAGGAGTGATGTTTCCTTGTCATGATAAATTTTGATCATGAAATACAACTCATTCAGCAATGGACTCTGTTCAGTGATTATTTGGCAATCATAATGCACTCGTGAAACATTACATGTACGGCACCAACTGTGCTATTTTGGTGATTTATGTCTGTAACACTGCTTTGTATAGAACATAAGTATTGCAGTTCAATAGGGTGGGGAGCGTTAGTTCGAGTTCACTGTTATTTTACCATTGGGGTATTCTGGGTAATTGAGTACATCAAATCAGCCCCAAGAAAAGGAGCTAGTGAGCAACCCTGATAATCCGGTGCTGAGTTTGGCGCGTACTGGTGGGCATGTGACAACTCACCTGGGGCGAGTTGGGGTAATAAAGGGAAGGTGAATGTTTGTAAAAGTTAATGCTGTTTCTATGCATAAGAGGAGCTGGAGCATTTCGCGGGTTTCATTATAAGATGGATGGCAACAAAGTGAAACGCGAGAGGATTGTTTTAAAAAGTGTCTCGCTTGGAGACAGATTAGCACGTCATGGTAAGCATGCTTGCAGAGAATGTGAATATTGTAGATTAGAGGGGTCATGAACTCGCCAGTAAGAATGTTTTTATTCTAGAAATGCGAGGTGGTTGGTTAGTTGGGGTACTAAAATATAGGTTGATGTTTAAAGTGATGTTAGCACAACTAGAGACACAGTAGGAATTGGAAATAGCAGTGCTTTTAAGTTTGAAAACGAGTGTATCTAGCATGGTTTTTGCAGTATGAGTATTTTAAACTGAATTAATGGTGATGAATTTTTTGTATTATAGACACCCCTGAAGAAGGGTTTTTCCCAGAAATGCATTGGGTGATTTTTAATAAAGCGTGACATGCAGAAACATCGTTCACTCCTGCGTTTTATGAATAATACTGAATCAAGATGTAAAGAGGAAAATGAGTAAAATGAATTGAAGAAATCAATGGGATAAAAAGGTTAAATAATAATGGATCAAATGGTGGAACAAGTGAAGCGTTTATCATGAATTTAATTCATTGGACTCGTTGAATAGGCTGTGCAGCTTGAAGGGGATCGGAATGTGGTGCCCGAGCGTTCTTACTAAGTTACGGTTTCTGACATGGAATGTCTGAGGAATGGGAATAGCGCGAAAGAGACATGCAGTGCATTAGTATATGAAGAGGAGGGATGCCCAGATAACACTCCTCCAAGAGGCACCCATAACCAAGGGTGAGGATCTGCGTCTACAAAAACGATGGAGAGGCCAGTGTTACAGTACAACATACTCAGGCTATGCTAGGGGGATGCTTATATGACTTAGGCCCTCTGTCCCCTTTAAGAGTACGACAGTTGAAATAGACCCGGAGGGGCATTATGTCTTTTTAGAGGTATAACTGGATGACAGACCTGTCTTGCTGGAGAGTGGTTATGCCATGAATGTGGTGCAGGAGCAGTTCCTGCCATGCCTTTCCGTTCTGTTGACTAGATTGTCCCATTTTCCCTGGCTTATAGGGGAGATTTCAATTGTGTTCTAGACCCACAGCTCGACCGTTCACTTCCCCACTACCCGCCTCTCCCGTAGTGAGCGCGGCATCTTACCTGTCTCAATTGCTTGCGCACTGGTCCCTGGTTGATAGCTGGAGCACATTCCAGCCAGACACTAAAGAATACTCCTATTACTCATTGCCACATGAGCTGCATGTATGCCATGACCATATTCTATGTCATCGCACCATACAGATGAACGTTATGGGGCATAATATCTAGGAAAAACCCTGTAAGACCACAACCTGCTACTTCTCCACTTAACATGGGGGTTGCCACGTCCTCCAGTGCTGACTTGGCGCTTATAGCCCACAACATTAGAAGATCCAGTATTTCACGAATCAACTAGCACTGCCCTGTCAAACTACTTGGCGGACAACTGGGTAACTGCTACTACTAGACTGGTGCAGTGGGAGGCATTAAAGGCAGTTATACAAGGACACTGCATGTATTCTGTGGCAGGTGCATGCGAGCTGCCCTCCATCGTGAACTGACGCAGGTGGAGATGTCACTGGGTACATTTGAGATGATCCCACTGCGAGAGCCACTTTGTCTGCTCAAAGAGAGTGGCATGCCCGCCTTATAGAGTGGGTGCAGTGTCTTGAATATTGGGCATACCAAGCCAGGATGCAAGATAAGAGCAATAAGCCAGACCGCTTCCTGGTGTAGATACTGAAAAGCGTGATGGCTGCTATCCATGTGACTGTGGTCCACATGTGCCCAACACTGATTGCACTAGCCAGGACAACATACATACAGTGTTCACCGCCTATTATCGCTTGCTTTACAAGCCCCCCCCAAGGATCATCAGCTCCTTATCCACGAACCCTGAGCTTAGTTATGCAGCCTGCGATTGAGTCGGCGGAACAGCAAAATCTTAATACCCTCTTAACGGAGCAGGAAATCCGAGGGGTGATTCGGGACTCCCCCACGTGCAAAACACTGGGATTGGATGGGTTGCTTATTGAGTTTTACAAAGCGTATGAGGTGTAATTAGCTCCCAAACTGTTAAAACTGTATGCCACCGCCATCATCACGGGTCGGCTGCCCCTGACCCATCGCAAAGTGCTGCTGATCTCATTCGCAAAGACAGCACGCGATCGCCTGGAGATAACTTCATACAGACCACTGTCAATGTTGGGCAGTGACTACAAAATATTGAGTAAAACTGTAGCCATGTGGCTCCTCGAGCATCTCCTTGACCTAGTTCATTCGGATCAAATAGTTTTATAGCGCATCGGTCTAGAACACTCAACGTCCACAGGCTCCATAGTATACTGGGGAATGCACCAAGTCATTGGTCTTTTGTGGCTTGCATGATATTAGACCTAGAAAAAGCATTCAACACAGTAGACTGGGGATACATGTTTGCGATGCTAGATGAGATGGGCATTAGAGGTTGGTTACAACGTCTCAAAAGCCCACAGCATGGGTGAAAATAGGGCAACGTTTCTCAGCCCATTTTCCGATTAGTAGGGGAACGCTGCAGGAATGTCCCCTCTCTCCCCTGCTGTTTGCTCTGGTGATGGAGCCACTAGCACAGAGCCTGAGACTCCTCAGGTTAGGCCTGGGGCATACCGTTAAAGGAGATGATGTAGTCTCATTATATGCTGTAGACTTCCTAATCTACGTTAAGGATATTAGGATGGGCATCGCCGAGATAGCGGATATCCTAGCTGCATTCCGATCCGCTTTGGGCTAGGGATAAATTGTTTGAAAACTTGTTTCATCCTGATTCATCCAGATTGCCCCCTGCAGCGAGTTGTGGTGGGCACACATTCACTCCACTGAGAACTCCGCACCTTCCGCAATCTGGGCATCAACATCTACCATGTGACTCGAGATCATAAAGATGAAAACCTCATGAAGGCGATCGCCTCCCTCCGCCCAAAGATCGCATTTTGATGCTCGCTTCCACTTTCGATGCAGGGCAGGGTGTCCCTATCAAAGATGGCGATACTCCTGCATCTATTGTTTTATTTTCATAATTTACCGGTGAACATCTCCCGTAGCACATTCTGTGCACTGCATATGATGCTTGGTGGCTTTCTCTGGAACAATGGTAGACATAGGGTAGCCCTGGCCATGTTGCAACTCCCAGTGGGAAAACGTGAGCTTGGTGCCCTGCACTTTGAACATTAGTACCTGGGGGTGCAACTGCAATGGCCCATCTGCTGGCTGGCAGGGAGGCACATTTAGGAGTTGTGATTTACCCCTAGGCACAGAGCACAGCGGATGGTGCGGGAAGTGTTTCTCCCTCGGGCGCTTATGATAGCTTTAGGAGGAGCCTGCGCCGCATACTGAACATGCCTCAGCATGCCCCTGGGGTCTGATTGAACTCTATATGAGCATTTAGAGAGCGGATCAGCAGAGAGGTAATGGCTGTCTAGTAGTCAGTAGGCATGAGCACCCTGGGCAATCTGTTCCAGGTTGGAGCCTCAATCCCCTTTGATCAGCTGAGGGGTGATGTGGGCCTCCCGGCAGGCCACTTCTTAGCCTACGGATGGCTAGTAGCCGAATTAGGGAGATTGTGGGGTATAGTCAACACAGAGCCTGACCCACATGTGCTGCTACAAACAATGCATACTGTGAGGGACCGTTGTCAGCTAATAACCTGGCTAACTAGGGCCCTCTGCCACACATCACAAGACCCCTTAAAAGGACCTGGGAGGGCGACATAGGCTGTGGGTTGGCCCAGAAGGAGTAGGACAGAGGTCTATTATACCCGCAGAAGGTCTCCCGCAGTGCCCACTTCCAGTACATACAGCACAACATCCTACACAGGGCATACCTCACCTTGGCCAGATTCCACAAATTCTTCCCTGGGTCTAAATCGGACTGCCAGTGCTGCCACGTGGCCGGAGCAAGCATGTTGCACATGTTCTGGAGCTGCCCTCTGGCCGGCAAACTTTGGGTGGGGGTCTTGAACACCCTTGCCAGAATAACAGACAGTACCGGCCTCAACTGAGCGACTAGCGGTGCGCTAGGTCTTTATATGCAGCGAAGGACTGGGGGGCCACAACCGCTTCATTGATTTGGCCCTACTAATGGTGCGTAGATTGATCGATATGCACTGGAAGGGTAGTGTGCTGTTCGGGGTGGGGCACTGGCAGGCAGCAACTCTTAAGTGGGGTAAGGCTGAAGCTAGAGTGCTCTGGCAGGAAGAAGTGCGTGGACTGCAGAAGTGAACCATTGCAGCAGATTGTGAAGATGTATTAGTTGTCCTTCAAGGACCATGGTACAGTTCCACTGCATCGGACTGAGCAGTAACACACTGTAATAGCTCATTGGAACAGGTCCGGATGTATCCCCCCTTTTCTCCATCCCCCCCACATTCGGTACAAGGATGGGGCATAGCGGTGATGTACTTTATGCCATAAATTAAGAACTGACGCAGAACCTGCCAAACTTAGGCGGATACCAGGGGCGGCCTGTGTTCCACAACTATATGTTGAATGTCTTTTTCACCCTCCTTTTTTTCTTAACGTCCGCAATTGAACTGCCTCATTGTTTGAAATGTTTGTTGACTTTATGGAACATGTATTTCCTTATTACTGCCAGTGCATGTACAAGGATATGGGGCTCTTGGTACTTACTGCTTGTAAAGAATTTACTGAAAGGATTATATGCACCAATATACACGCTGTACTGTGGATCATAAAATTCCAATAAAGATGGTTTGAAAAAAAATATCATTTAGGCTGAATATCTGGACAACACAGAAGGGGTTTCCCAGAGTAACTCAGTGGACTTTGACCGAGCTGTCAGAATATACCCAAACCTACCCGAAAGCATGGCACAGTCAAAGTGGAAGAAATGAGTGCCCAGAAACTAGTAAAGTCCCAAGGCTCTGATTCCAATATGAGCACTTTAGGTACAAAACATGAGCCAGGAGTTTGATATTGACTGGTATGGTATGTTATGGTATAGAAGTGTCCAGTGGAACTCTTATCAAAGGAATTGGTTTATATATTGGGCCTGTATATTGGTTCTTGAACAACAGGGTCAAGATTATATGATGCCTGAGAGACTCGCTGCCCCAGGACCTTCCTCTGAGCTGGAGGAATCCAATGTTTTGAGTGACACCATATATTTGGAGAAGTTTATCTAGGGAAATTAAGGTTATAGGAACTTGATACAAACAGTGGCAGAATTAGAATGGGAAGGGCTAGCCACATATGCTATACTGAAGTTCCTGGGCAAGGAAGCAATAGTAAGTTGCTGTAGTACTTACCGCAGTCAGGCACAGAATCTAAGGTAAGCTACCAGTGTTTCTCTCAATACTGGGGGCCGTGCGGAAAACTGAGAGGGGCAGTCAACATCTGAACGCACCTGAGTCATGCGCTCTAGGTCAAATGCCACAGCAGAAAGACAGCGTATTGAGTACAAGGTTAGGTCAACTACTAAGGAGCCTCATCAACAAACTTCCAATTTTTCTTTGTTCGTTTTTCACATGGTCAGCCCCATTGAACTCAGCTCTTCTTGGCTGTTCTGCTGGCTCCCACTCAAATAGGTTTCCCCAAAGCAGGGGTCAGTTGGTCCTTGATCTTCTGGGTTGGTGTCCTTGTTGTTCAGAGGAAGGTTCTATCCCCTCGAGACAAATCTAACATGCATCAGGGCACGACAGATTCGGACTTCCTACAGGATCTCAGGACTTGGTCTCATCTTAAAAGGGCTCCGAAACGGAGTTATTTCCTGGAAAACAATCTCTCTCAATTAGTCCGAAAAGACACAGTTTGAGTCAACACAGAGAATTAGCAGGAATATTGTTGCAAATCAACTCTTCCTCTCTTCTTATATGCAAGGTCCTGCTCCAATACCATGGTCTGGCATTTAAATCAATTTCAGAGGTAGGAAGGAGTATACATACAGCATTCTAAAATCTATAGTCAGACTGTGGAAAGACTCACTGTGAACCCAGTGACTTACTGGCTTTACTACAACGCTTTGACGGGTCATTGAATGTCAGTGGGATTTTTGGCGAAGGGAATCTCAGTTCTCAGCAGCTTCAATGCCATCCTGCATGAGGACATGGTTATGTGTAACATAGTTTAAGATAGAGCTGGCACGGAGGTTGGTACAGGTATCAGTCTCAGTAAATAAATTTTCCACATCTAATGCTCACAAACGAGAAACGAGGCAGTAGTTGACAATATTCACACATTCATTGTTTTCGTATCATTGTGTTTTCACTATGTTTAAAACACATTTCATTACCCATCCCACTTAGGGCAAAAAGTGCTACACAAACAAATGATGGACGGAATGTTGAATAAACCATACATTCACCCCCAGTCAAGAAATCTGGAGTAAATCCATCATTCGTTTGTTCACCATGCCACCCCAGTTTAGACCCAGCCATATGCAAATCAGTCTTGACCCTGTTCCTTACGGGAACAGTCCAGCCCGAACTGCCGAGC
This sequence comes from Calotriton arnoldi, assembly GCA_963921515.1. Lineage (NCBI taxonomy): Eukaryota > Metazoa > Chordata > Amphibia > Caudata > Salamandridae > Calotriton > Calotriton arnoldi. The sequence continues at coordinate 245,002 of CAWUFW010000751.1, forward strand.
CAGGTCCTCCCTGGACAGGAAACAAGCATTATGGGACCAGTTTCGGGGTATTACCCCTCATCAGCCAGGCTAGCTTGAATCCAGTGGCACAGTGAGCAAGGCACCCATGTCTGGGCATACCCATCCCACTTAGGGCGAAAAGTGCTACACAAACAAATGATGGACGGAATGGATTTAGGCCCAGATCTCTGTACTTGGGTAAATGTTGGACATTGTTCAACATTCTGTCCATCAATTGTTCTTTTTGCATTTGTCACCCCGAGTGGGACAGGTATGCCTAGTCGTGGGTCCCGTGCTCTCCATGCCACTGGAGTCAAGATAGCCTGGCTGATGAGGCGTGAAACCCTGAAACTGGTTCTAGGATGCTTGTTTCCAGTCCAGGGAGGGCCTGACCTAGCAGTTCGGGCTGGGCTGTTCCCACTGGGAACAGGGTCAAGACTGATTTGCATATGGCTGGGTTTAAACTGGAATGGCTTGGGGAGCAAACAAAACGATGGATTTAGGCCCAGATCTCTGTACTGGGGTGAATGTTTGACATTGTTCAACATTCTGTCCATCAATTGTTCTTTTTGCATTAATCAAGGAACCAGGCAACTGTCAGGTCATTAAAAATGGTAGCCAGTAAAAGTGCCTTCCGACTTTAAACTTGGAGAAGGTGGGTAATAGACCATAGGAAAATACAGACCCGCATAGCAAGAGCCAGTGCTTCCAGAGTCAGGTGGATCAGTTGCGCTGCACTAAGTACATCAGTACTAACCCTAGCAGTGGTGCTTCTAGGTCAGTGGAGGCAGACAAGGTGTAAAGACCTACAATGTGCAAAAGCAAGCTGCCTCACAACGGTGGTTGCTCCACCTCTTCATTTATGCTTCATTTCACACTAGGTCTATTCATTCCCTCACCTTTGTGTTTTTTCCTTTTCTCAGTTCCTTTAGCCCTTATAGTTCCTATGACTTGCTAATATCAGATGTTTTTGAGTTTTGTCTAACTACTCTCAGGCTCCGTCTTTCAAAGTGCCTCCATGGTGTTACATCTTTCTTTGGTTCTTCAGTAGGACTCCAGATATGCTTGGGGGCTAATTTCAGTCTGTTTGAATGCTGCATTGTGTGAATAATTGCAGACCCCTCGAATCTTTGTTAGAAACACATACACTGTGTCATAACTATCCAGTTTAGGTTTTCCAACCACCAATCTGCAGGACTGTGTCTCTTTCTCCTTTTCCTTACTCCCTACTCCTCTTACCCCTGGGCCTCGGGTACTCTTCGCAGACCTAGACATAACCACAGTAGATGAGCGGTTCTGTAGGAGGCGAGGCTGGCTTCAACATTGTCAATGCTACTAGAGCCCAGGTTGTGACACCAACACTCAGTTCACTGGTGGAGACTTACATTGAGTGGCACTACACCTGAACGGGTTATTTTCTTTGTACTGAGATGATATTGAAACCACAATATCTGTGATAATATGATTGGCATTCACCACTGCCTCTATATTAATTGACTTGTGGTTATTTTGGTTTTTACAAATGTGTTGCACAGCTGATGATGGGTGCATGAGAACCCACACAGTATGGCAGGGCTCAGCTTGAGTACATTGCAAACGATGTTGGCTTGCATGCCTCAGGTCTTGGTCCATATGTGGGTTTTATCAGGGTACCTATGATAGGAAAAACATAAAAACTGGGAGTCATATGGCAGTCTCAGGGAAAGCTTTCATGGTATGCTGCAATTCAACTTGCAAGTCAAGTATACAAATATTGGTCTTAACATTACTACCTTGTTCTTTTTCCTCATCATCTTCTGTCTTGATCCAAAGATGGATCGATCAATGTCAAGCTGCTCGAGTTTCAGTAGCAGTTTCTTTGTGTGCTTGAACTCTTCAGCCATGTTTTCCCTTGATTTCCACTTTACACCAGCTGGCTGGGTAATGAATGGGTGAGAGGGTGTTAGGGTCCCCTGGAGCCTTGTAGCTAGGCATTAGCCAGTACAGGGTTGTTGACCTGGCGGCCTTCAGCACGACAGCAGTGCTGCTGTAGCAGGCACAGGCGCCCGCCTCCCTTTTCTCACACAGTATAGAAGCGCTCAAGATGAGCACATTGAAAGAGATGCTGGCATGTGCACCCCAGGTGTTGGTGAGGTGCAACACTCCTCTGGTGGTAGAAGGGTGAGTGGTCATGAGGATTCCACTCCTGGGCTGACAGAAAGGCCACATTAGCGGGTTCATCAGTTGTTTCTTAGCCAGGGACCCGCTGCTGGATAGCTGTTGGGGTGGAGGATGAGGGCACTGACATGGTTGTGCTGTCTTCAGCAATGTGCATGTGGTCACCAGGATTTCTGTTTGAGTGGGGGGATATGATGCCTACAGGCCAGGACCTTAGATAGTCTCTCTCATTCATGGGCCCTGTCCCTCTTCCACTCAGGTTAATGTTGAGGGAATGGAACAGTGGGGGCTCTGTGTTCAAGAGTAAGTTAGGGGAGGCTGCTGTTCTTAAATTTGCTACAAATGTTACTGTTCTTTTTTTTTAGGACCTAATAAGGGGTCAAATACATGTTCCTTTTGGTGCTTCACAGGTGCTCAATTATGTTTGGATCCACACACTGCTTTCACTCTGTTTCATCCCATGTTTAGAACACCATCGTTGCTGCTCCACATTTCCTGCTCTAGGCCTTCTTGGACCGTGATTCCTGTACCTGAATTTCCAGGGTCGACATCACCCTTCTCCTTTAGAGCACAATGGATGGTGGCTGATCCAGAGCTGGTGGATTTTGCTGTCCTGCAACATGCAGGAGAAGGAGATTCACTGCCACTGACTTGCCACATGAGACACAGCTGGACTTCTCATCTGAGAGTTTGCCTTTCATTTAATCCGCATACCATTGCACAGCAGCCTTCGAAGGTGTGGGTGTTCCCCGGGTTGCTAACTATGTTCAGTCAACAGAATAGCTCGCAACATGAGACTGCTCCAGCTCCCTTTTCCAGTGGTAGATGTCAGATGAACCTCTTATCACACTGGTAATGGGACGAGGGCAGTGGCACCTCTCTTCAAAGGGCACTCCCACTCCATTCAATAGGATGCCATGGGTTACCTGCCTTGCTGTAAGAATCATATCTCTAAGACCCTATTCCAATGCTTGTCCCTGCCTAAGGTTCAGCACTGACTAATATGCAGGACGGGGTCAGACAGTGTTTTCCTGCATTTCTTCTTGCTCCATGCCCACGCTTCGGATCAGATGGCAGATGCCTGGACCTGGAGGGTTCTTCACCTAGGCCCCATAGCAATGGCTGCACATCAGCCACTCCCTTTCTATCCTGCAATTGCAGAGGCTGCCTTTACTCGATGGTGTTCATGCTGCTCTTTTACACAGGGACATAGGCATTGGGCATCTTGTAGCCTGTTTTTGTTTGTTAGTGGCTGGTTAGACATAGTTGATCTGGTTGCCCACTGCCTGCTGGTGCTCAGCTAAATATCTCTTTCGCACCCTCTTCAAACAGTTTACTCTTAACCTTTATGTAATTTAACTCATCCATCACTACGCTTCTCCATTTTCACCTTCCCCTCCTCCTTTTTCCTGTCGTGTAGTTCCCACTAGTCCATGGGATCTGCGCTTTTGTGGACAACATAAACTTTGGGTGAGGTGCTTAGACTGATTACATGCAACCCTGCAGTATATGTTGGTCTAGAGACCAGCTAGCTCACAGTCCCACCATAAGCCCCTGTAGGAAGGTAGGATCCTTCTGCATGTGTACCCCCACTTTTTGCCTGGTGCTAAGCTGGTTTTTGACTAGTCTTACTGGGATCCTGCTAATCAGGACCCCAATCTATCTGCTTCCTCCCTAAACTGTTGTGTTCAGTACCTAGGTACATCCCATATTGTATACTGGGGTACCTTTGTCAGTCCCTAGTATATGGTACCCATGTACCCAGGGCATAGGTACCCCAGAGGTCTCCCATGGGCTGCAGCATATATTATGCCACCCATGAGAGACCATTCAAAACGGAACTACAGGCCTGCCATTGCATCCTGTGTAAGTTGGTGCATGCACCACTTACGAAAGATATAGGTTTACTATATCTAAGGGTCACTGCACTTAAAACCTATAAGTCACCCCTTCAGCAGGCCTTTACAATCCTGAGGGCAGGGTGCTTGGTTCTAAGTGAGAGGGTGCCCCTGCATGAGCAGGACACCCCTGCAGCCTACGGAGTCCATTCTCCCGGGTTGTCAGTGAAGCAGCCATATTCTAATATAGAGGGGCATTACGTGACCGCGCGATGACCATCTCGAAAACGGCTGCAACAAACCCTATCATGTTTGGTGTCAAACATGTTGGAATCATACCCCCACACCGTTACCGGTGTGGGAGGTATGATTCCACCCACCGGGAGAGCCCTCCGTTAGGCTCTCGCTGTTCCCAGTACCAGCCTTCTAGTCCCGGACTGCACAAAATGTTTGCTGCCGACCAGAGACACATTTCTGCCCTCCTACTGCTCAGCCAAGCAGGGAAAGGCAGAACTACAGGCATTCTGTCACAGGGAGGTATGACCACCTCCCAGACAGGATTTAGTGTATTAGGGCTGGGTGGGTGCGCTTGCCAGCGCTTGAGAGTCCGCATGAGGGGCACATTTGGTGTCCCTGTGCATAGTCCAGTTCAAACCAGTCCTGGCGCGAAACTGGACAAAGGACATGGGAGTAACCTCTCCCCTGTCCAGACCCTCCCCTGGGAGGGTCCCCTGAATCTTCCCAACCCTTTCCTTAGGGTACTTAAGGGCTTACCTGGCTGTAGGTCCCTAGATTCGTTGTGGACAAGATTCAGAACTGAAACCACTGCACTTCGACCATCTGGGCAGTCTTGACTTTGCTGGACTTCGTTTGGGCCTGACTTCGTCTCCCTTTCAGTCTGCTGCCTCGTCTGTGCCTGTGCACCAAACAGGATCCGTGTAGGGCCTGTGGAGCTTCCAAGACACCTGAAGATAATCTCCCTTGGAGTGAAGGAGTCACTCCCCTGCATTCGCAGGTCGGTCTGCTGATCCCGAGCTCCTACGGATTCCAAAGGGTTCAACAACACAAGAGGTGGGTTTCTACATCCCTCGAGGCCCGAGCTGCCCTCTCATCCAGTTTGAGGTCAGAAGCCCTCATGGGGCTGCAATATCCAAACCCCTGTGCACCGCGTACTTTTGCAAGTGCAAATGCTTGTTGGCAGTCCAAGTAGCCGCAACCTCTGGCAACTTCTCCTGCAAAGCTCTTCAACCACATCGCACTGTGTGCTTCATGGCCTGTTCTTTTGTAAAGCTGCCCGAGGTCCTCCTGCGAATCCAGTGTCTTCGACCTGTGGGTCCTGCGGAGGGTCAACTAAGTCTTCCTTGGGCTCCCCTGATTGCTCTGGGCTTGCCCTGACTCCCCTGCCTGTGGTGAGTCTCCTGGACCTTGCTGGTCCTTTTCCTGCAACTTCTTGACTTTCTGCATGGGTTGCTTTTGCCAAGGCTTGTTGGTGCTCCCGCCGGACACCGACCCCTCAGCACCCGACATCCTTCGTGGCACAGCTCGCATCTGGCTCCTGGTTGTCCACAGGGTTGCCTGGTCCCCGCAGCTTCAGAGTCAAGGTCATCAACATCTATCCTGAAGCATCCGACATCAGTGGGCATTCGCCTACCGAGCCCCTGGTCACTCTCCAGTGACCCAGACTCTGTCCCCTCTGCTTTTAGGTACTCTTCATCAAGAATCCACATTTGGATTCCCACGGACACTTTCTCCTCTTCCAGCAGCGGCACTTTCCTGAAGTCCTCCATTGGGTTTGACAGCGGTTTCCGTCGCCACTTCACACCTATGCACCCAGCTTCCCTAGGATAGGTAACTTTGGTACCACTGTATCCATGGGTGGGGTGGCTCTCCAACCTTCTGTCTTCCACAGGGTTTCTTCAGGGTCCACTGGGAAGGGTCCTTAATCTTTAAAAATCCAACCGCGACTTACACATAGACTTGTACGGAGCACGCAGTTGTGTCCTCACACTGCACACGCTCTCCGTGGGGTCCCTATCTACTCACCTTGGGTGGTTCCTTGGGGTCCCAGCAATTCTACATCCTCTTGACATTGTCCTGACTCGAGTCGTGGCTCTTATACCACTTTATTAGTATATGGTTTTGTCCCCCCCCCCGGAGCCCACTGTGTATTAGTGCTATTTACTGTGATTTATTTGCTATAGTATTGTGTGCTTTGTGTATATCTCCGTGTGGGAGATACTGGAACGTTCTAGAGATTATTATATAATAAATACATATTTTTATAAATACCTTGTGTGGTTCTCTTTCATTTAATCTATACTATAAGATTACATTCTGGTAAAACTAGCTGCTTTACACTCCTTCAAGACTAAGCCTGAAGGCTGCTCTCCACAGCTACCACTTGGATAGCTTTCTAAGGTTGTCTGAGACCTCTTAAATCACCATAAGGGTTTTATGTACTGGTGCAAGGTGCCCATTAGTGGACATCATATACCAGGCCAGCCTCTCACATTGGTGTGCAGTGGTTGGGATTCAAGCCTGCATTGTTTTACCAGATAAATCTTTGTATTGATTAACTGAAAAACCACTAGTACTAGGCACATATAATACAAGCTTAGAATAGTAAGTTCTACTGAACTTGGGGTTGGGTAAGTTAAGGGTCTAGCACACTCTTTCTCCAACCTAAGAGAGTTTAGCTCCCACTAGGTTAGGAAGGTGAAACCCGACACCACACTTAGTATGTCTACTAAAGGAAATGCCAGTGGCTCTCTGCCTTCTAGATATAGTGAACTTTCGTTCCAAGAACTGAAAGCACTGTGTGCCTCTAGGAAGCTGAAGACAGGGAGGAGTGCCAACACTCAACGCCTGGTAGAGGTGTTACTGTTAGATGACTTGAGGAAAACCCCTGGGTCAGATGAACAGGACAGAGTGGGTGGGTAAGGGTATGAAGATAGGGCTGGAGGGGAACCCCTCTTTGACCTAGAATCTAACCCTGACCAGGTGGAGCCTGATGGCTCCCAACTAGACAATTCAGACCTCCCAGAGGAGAACACAGAGAGACAAGAGGGTGCCCCCTTTGATCCTCCTGGGAAGGTGCAGAGTGGGACCAAGGTGGTCTAGATCCTCCTCTGCAGAGTCCAATGCCTCTAGACAGTCAGTAGGGACCTCCATTTCGAGTAAAGGGGGGAACTCTTTGGATAGGGAGTACCAAATGCTTGAACTTGAGAAAGCTAGGCTTAGGCTCAGGAAAGAGCAGCTGGCCCTTGACAGAGAGTCCCTAGAAGTCCAGAAGGCTAGGAAGAAATTGGGACTAGAGTCCCATGGTGGCAGCAGTGTCTCTAGAGTTAAGGGACATTCCGTTGATAATAGGAACCTGAGCAAGATTGTCCCTCCCTACCATGTTAAGGATGACATCCACAAATGAATAACTTCTTTAGAGAGGGCCTGTAAAGTTCAGAGGGTCCCTCAAGAGCAGTGGCCAGCTATCTTGTGGCTCTCCTTTGCTGACAAAGGTAGAGATAAGCTCCTCGCTGTTAGAGAAGAGGATGCTGACAATTGCTCAGTTTTGAAGAGTGCTCTCATTGATGGGTTTGGCTTAACCACTGAACAGTACAGGGTTAAGTTCAGAGACACCCAGAAGACACAGAACCAGGACTGGGTAGACTTTGTGGATAGTGCTATCAAGGCTCTGGAAAGTTGTTTGCTTGGCAGCAAGTGCATGACTACTTAGGATTGTACAATTTGATTATGAGGGAGCAGATCCTTAATAATTGTCAAAAACAGCTTTTGCACCAGTACCTGGTGGACTCAGATCTGACTTCTCCCCAAGAATTAGGAAAGAAGGCAGATAAATGGGTCAGAACCAGGGTTAAGCAGAAGAACCAAGGTGGTGGTGACCAGAAGAAAGATACTTCTAAAACCCAAGAGAAAAGTGCGGATAAGTCAAAAGAGAAGGCCTGTGAAGGTCCCCAAAAGTCCTCCTCTGGGGGTGGGTCCCAAACTCCTGCTTCCCCTGGAAAGAAACCTTATTGCTCTGTTTGTAAAAAGCAAGGCCACAAGAAATATGATTCTGATTGCACCAAGGCCAGCAATAAGAAAAATGTACCTCCTACTACTACAGCACCCCCTAGTGCTACTGGCAGTACTCCCCCAGGTAGTAGTAGCACACCCAAATATTTAGTGGGATTCTCATGGGGTACTGAGGTGGATACTGGCCTAGCTAGATCCCCCACACAGGCCACCTTAGTCTGTGATGGTGGCATGGGGTTTGCCACTTTTACTGAAAGTCCCAATACTTTGGGCAAGTACAGACAGGAGCCTCTGATCAATGGTCAGAAAGCTGTAGCCTATAGGGACACAGGGGCTAGTGTCACCACGGTGACAGGAAACCTAGTGTCCCAACTTCAGCTTTTACCTGAGTATAAGTACCAGGTGACCAACACTAATGGTGTTAGGACAGATCATCCCATGGCCATAGTCAATCTCACCTGGGGAGGCGTCACTGTTCCCAAAAGAGTTGCAGTGTCCCCAAACTTGCCTGTAGATTGCCTCTTGGGCAATGATCTGGAAACTTCATCCTGGGCTGAAGTGGAACTGAAGGCTCATCTAGAAATGTTAGGCCTCTCTGAGAAAGTTGGTGTGATCCTTAAGGCCCCAGTCCAACCCCAGGGAAGTTCAGCAGCAGTGGAGCCTGAAGGAATGTCCAGACCCTCCCCTGGTAGGGTCACCTGAATCTTCCCAACCCTTTCCTTAGGGTACTTAAGGGCTTACCTGGCTGTAGAACCCTAGATTCATCGTGGACAAGATTCACAACTGAAACCACTGCACTTCGACCGTCTTGGCACTCTGGACTTCGCGGGACTTCGTTTGGGCCTGACTTTGTCTCCCTTTCAGTCTGCTGCCTCGTCTGTGCCTGTGCACCATACAGGATCCGTGTAGGGCCTGTGGAGCATCCAAGACACCTGAAGATAATCTCCCTTGGAGTGAAGGAGTCACTCCCCTGCATCCGCAGGCAACGCAACACTGCTGACCGGTCTGCTGATCCCGAGCTCCTACGGACTCCGAAGGGTTCAACAACACAAGAGGTGGGTTTCTACGTCCCTAGAGGCTCAAGCTGCCCTCTCATCCAGTTTGAGGTCAGAATCCCTCGTGGGGGCTGCAATACCCGAACCCCTGTGCACAGCGTACTTTTGCAAGTGCAAATGCTTGTTGGCAATTCTGCAGCAAGTGCATTAGGCTCCAAGTAGCCCCAACCTCTGGCAACTCCTGCAAAGATCTTCAACCACATCGCACTGTGTGCTCCGTGGCCTGTTGTTTTGTAAAGATGCCCGAGGTCCTCCTGCGACTCCAGTGTCTTTGACCTGTGGGTCCTGCAAAGGGTCAACTGTGTCTTCTTTGGGCTCCCCTGATTGCTATGGGCTTGCCCTGACACCCCTGCCTGTGGTGAGTCTCCTGGACCTTGCTGGTCCTCTTCCTGCAACTTCTTGACTTCCTGTGTGTGTTGCTTTTGCCTAGGCTTGTTGGTACTCCCGCCAGACACCGATTCCTCAGCACTCGACATCCTTCGTGGGACAGCTCGCATCCGGCTCCTGGTCATCCACAGCGTCGCCTGGTCCCCGCAGCTGCAGAGTCAAGGTCATCAACATCTAACCTGAAGCATCCGACATCGGTGGGCATTCGCCTACCGAGTGGGCCGAATGGTTTCTGGCAACCACTGAACATGACAACCCTGACCCCTCAGGGATCATGGTAACAGATCTAGAACCCTTTTGCTCAGTCACTCGTGCACTCTTGCTCTCAGAGAAACATACAGAGAATATACAATGGTATGTTTTCGATATATATATTGAACCAACGTTATTCTTGTATAGAATACAGATGCTGCAATAATCAGTAGACAGAAGCAGATGAAAGTGATTACAAGCGCCAAAAGGGTAAATAGCAGATATAGGAAATTTTATTGTCAACAGCCAAAAGACGCCCGGCAGGGCGTTACACAAAAACAGCATTAGGTGCATATCTCGGATATTGATGTCAACATTTTGCAGCAAGTTACATAATGAAGAATTCTGTACATAACAACTTGTCATGATAACAAACAAAAAACAAAAAAAACATAGTGTCACCCATCTACAATGAATATAAAGCATAGAAGATCCATCTAATACTGAGAGGTCTACATCACGACCTTGGGTGTACTTTTTGGTCTAATAAAAACCTCCCTTGTCTTGGGAGGCTTATTGAAAATGCGAGCTTAGGCCCTAGACAGGAAAATCGCATCTCCTGGATTGAGAAGATTCTGGCCCTATTTAGATCGTGTGGAAGAAAAAAGCGGGTTGGTGGCATTAATCCCTCAGTGGTTATATCAGGGGAGGTAAAAAACTTAAATCGTGGGATCAATGCCCTATTAAGGGAAGAATTTAAGCAGTCTTCAATGACTAGACAAAGGGAAATTAATAGATTAAAGCAGGCAGGAAAAAGAATGCAGGCATCGGAGCGTAGAGGGGTGGAAGATGCAAATTGGATTAAATTATGAGAGGTTGCACAGTCCGGTGATTCACGTAAATATTGGGCTTTAATAGCTAAATATTGTGATGATAGAACTAAGGCAAAAGCCATTTTAATATCAGATGCAGAATGGACCTTATACATTTCACAGTTATATGCATTAAATCCCTTGGCCGGGCCTATCCCAGAATTAGTCTTGGAGTCTCCAATGGGGAACGATTACGGCCCCAGTCGTGTAAGGAAATAGAGTGCTTTATTAAAAGGGGCAAGGTATTCAGGCGCGATGGGCCCAGATGACTTACCAATAGCTATAGTCAAACAAGATAGCTCAGCATGGGTACAATTTCTTTGTCCGGTATTTCCTTATTGCTACGCACATGGGACTATCCCGTCCTCTTGGAAAGGAAGTATTGTGGTTCCATTATATAAAAAGGGTCCTAAAAAGTCCCCTGTCAGCTTTAGGCAGATCACATTATTGGATGCGACCGGAAAATTGTTGCCAAGAGCATACTTCTCCACCTCCAGGATTGGGCTTTTGGAAATGGCTTTGTCCCTGCAGAGCAAGCTGGGTTCCGTAAACATAGTGGCACTCTAGACAATATTACTGCCCTGCAAACTCTAATCGGAAAATATCCAATGAGCAAGGATATGGCCTTATATGCTGCCTTTATAGATTTCTCCACGGCTTTTGACCGGGTTGACCGGCGGACACTGTGGAGGAAACTGGCCGCAATGGGGATCCCCATGCACCTGCTCAGATTGATCATCGCACTGCATTCCTCCAGCTGGACTCAGGTCCTCATGGGAGGTACCCAGGGCCTGTCGAGTAAAGTAGAGACTCATAATGGGCTGAAGCAAGGGTGCCTATTGGCGCCTCTCCTTTTCTCTCTTTGTATTAGTGATTTGCTGAGTAGGGTGGGGCTCTGCAAAGGGGACTCCCCGAAACTAGGAACAATGAAACTGAGCTGTCTGCTCCATGCGGACGACACCATTCTGTTAGATCTAACTCCAATCGGACTACAAAGGCGACTTAATGAGTTAGGACTCTACTCAAATGACTACTTAAAAAAAAAAAATACCTCAAAAAGTAAAATTATGTTTTTTAGATACCGGGGATGTAGAGTTAGGAAAAACACGCACTGGTTTTTGGGGAAAGACAAACTTGCTGTAGTGAAGTTGTACCCATATCTAGGAATAATTTTTACAAGCACATGCTCCAGCAGTGACCACATTGACCAGTGCAGAAGTAAGGCAATAACTCAGGCTTCCGCAATTGGCAGACTTTATAAACATTGTGGGAAAAGACATTTTGCACATGTCTTATCAGTTTATAAAATTAAAATTCCTCCTGTGCTGAGTTATGCCTGTGAATCAGTAGATGAACAGCAGTGGGATTACCTCGAGAAAGAAGAGGGGCGTATTTGGCGCCAAATGTGTAATCTGAATGCGCAGCCACGATAGCGGCGATTCTGCTCGAATTCGGGCTACTCTCCACTTACGTGTTCGCTATGGCTGCGTCCTTAAGATGGAGCAACGCAATACTGAATAGTGTTGAGAACCCCTTGCGGGTAGCATTGCATGAGGAAATATTTTCCTCCCTGAAGGGGAAAAGTGTTCTCTTCAGGAATTAGGAGAAAGCTGCAAACTTGTTTGAAATAGAGCACAACGGCACGGGCTCTCTCCCTAAACAAGTTCTGAAAACTCAAATTAAAAAAATAATTTATGAAGTCTCTCATAAAAGAGATACTGCATTGTGTTCAGCGCATTTCAATAACGATATAGCGGGGAGTAGTATTTATAAACAGCCCCAACCTTATGTCGTATGGAATCTTCCCCATGGAGTGCGCAGAGCCATTTTGTTGTTAAGGTTGAATTTGCTTCCCTTACGAATAATAACAGGGGCGTGGGAGTGTCTTCCTAGGCAGGATAGACTTTGTCACCTATGTGGAAACTGGGTGCAGGATCTAAAATACAACATTGCTACAACTGAGGAGGCCCAAAATTGTCTTTTGCCCCCCGCCTCTGAACCAGTTTTCTTCAAAATCTTTTGTTTTTTTAAACAATTGTTTAAAATATATTTTAGAGAAGGACTATGTTGTTCCGCTTAGCTGTAGTTGGTTGCATAGGGCTCCTTCTGGGCAAAATCCAATGTATTTTATAAGTAGAATTTTTGGGTTCTTTTTATCATATAGCTGAAATTGTTAGAGTATTTAATGGTATGATATGTTTTGCACTGACTAAGTTATGGTGGTACCCTAAAGGGTTTATGAAATTGGTACTGTAGTTGCGCTCTTGCACTTTCAACACCTTGTATGCTGCTATGAATTTTGTCACGTACAATGGAATACGTATTAGTCAGGAAATATGTATCTGTTAGGCCTTTTGTATGTAATCTGAATAATGATCATTTAGGGCCAAATGTACACCTCACTATAATCAGAATTTCTTAAGGATTTTTGAATTTATTATCATGCCCGAGCACTTGCGCTTTTGTCATCTTTTATGCTGCTATTTACTGTGTACTGTACAACAAAATCTAGAATTGTTAAATCCCTTTGTAGCATAATAATCGTTGAGCAAAATGCATTTTTATAAATATATTTTAGGATCTTCCCATTACACAGTTGAAGTCGTCAAAGAATCTAATAGTACAACTCGTTTTGTTCTGGCCTAGTTAGTTTTGTATTTTAAAGGACCTATGAAATTGATTTTGCGTTCGTAGCCCTGCTTTTTTGTCTCCTGCATGCAACTATGAATTCTGTATTGTTTTATGAAAACTGTAATTTGTGATGTCTTATGTCTTTTTTTTTAGCTTGTTTTTAAGTGTCGTTGATTTGGTATATTGGACTTGTCTTTGTATATTTTTATGTGGAACTCCTTGGAGCAACAAATCATAATAAAATAATTGAATTGAATTGGAAATAAAGGGTATGCCATTCCATTAAAAAACCAAAAGACAACCCAAGGACCGTCTAGGAATCTGTGAAAGAATGACAGGGCCACAAGGAATATATTATTGTCTGGTAAGATGGTCCGGAAGTCAGGATCATGGTACTGATTCATCCTCAGTCCCTTAATGTCACATAATTAGATGGCATGGGCGTATTCAGCTCAATATGTAAAGACCTCCTGCCCCATGCGTGTAAGGTGTTGGAAGCCCTGTAAATGACTTGGTTGACTATTTACACTTTCTAGTGTGACATTGGTTAGAGTACTGTGGTGGATCCATGGGAATCAGCCAATCCCTTTGCGCCAAGGTCCAGGTTATCCTCTAGACTGGGGGAATCTCACTACTCAAGCATATGTGAGAACCTTTCTTCATTTCACTGGTTACTACTACAATTTTGAGGTCAACTACAACACAATGGAGGTACCCTTGATTGCATTCACCCCTAAGAAGCAGGCACATATGACAGTGTCAGGAGGCATTTGAGACACTGGTTGGTAAAAGCTCTGTATGATCACCATTGCTAAAGTCTACTAAGTACACTGACCTCCTTATTGTACATGAGGACGCCCACCACTGACCACACTGGTTGAACTCAAAGCGAGAGAGCACCAAGTGGCTTATATTAGCCATCGATTACTGCCCAGGAACAGTATTGTTCACCAGTGTAAAAAGAGTGCTGCCTCATTGTCTATGCATGAATCAGATCCATGCCTTTGGCACCACCTTTATCATCCAGACAGGCCAAAAGCACATGAAAAGGCTCATGCCAATTAAGGGTGAGTGTACCAAGCTCCTGGTGTGGCCTACATTCGTGAAAGGGATGGACTTCACTGCAGAGCAGAACGCATGAAGGCTCCATCAGAGTACTGATAAGCTTTTGAAGGTATTCAGTTAATCAGATAGCAGAGGAATCTCCTGGCATGGAAGAAACTCTGGTCAGTCTGATCAGAGAGATGCATGTTACTCTCCCCATGTCTCCTTGTTTTTAGTCCATCTGTGAAATCCAATTCCTGAGACCACAGTTGAGCCAGCTTTTGTATTGCGAGACCTGACGGGACACTCTAAATGCGCTTCTGAATAATTGACTCCTCCTCACCCACCGCCCCTTAAAGGCACGGGCACAGTGAGCAGTTGTGAAGGGCCCCCACCTTCCAAGGGGCCCGATGCTAAGTGATCGAGCCAGTTAGAAGGCTTGTAGTAACAGCATAATAACAGTGTGCATAAAGCTATTATTTTTACATTTTACAACATAAGAATCATATGCATAAACAGGTTCTTCATTTATTTGACAGCTTTGCAGATGTTTCACCAAAGTTTTGTGTGCATACCCAGTGTGCCCAACCTTAACATGCTAAGGACAATGGTGGCAATTACATAAAAAAAGTAATCCTTCTGTAGCATGTCTCTCTCCTTACTTTACCTCTTCAATCTCATCTCTCTCTCTTTACTTCTCCGACTTTCTCTATCTATATCTACATCGCTATGTACCTTTCCCCACTCTTTCTCAGCCCTCTCTAGCTCACCCTTACTTAGCTCCTGTCTCTCTCCCTCAGTATTCCGCTCTCGAACCCACCTCTCTCTCACGACTTCAACTCCCTCTCTAATGCTCTTTGTCTACCTCTACATCTTTACTTCTTTTCAACTCCTCTCTCTACCTCAGCTCTCTAATTTGATTATATTACCCCTCTCTCTGCAACTCACTGCTCTGTTTCTTTCTTACTTCTCTGTATCTCTGCAATCTACTACACCATTCGCTTAATCTCATCTCACCCTTTACTTCACCTCTCCATCTCTATAACCTCACGTCTCCTCTCTCTCTGCCATCTCCTTACCTTACCACTCTCCAACTCATTTAGCTCTCTTCCTCACAACCCTCTAACAACCTCTTTCTCATTATCTAATCTCAATTTACTTCACCATTCATTTGTTACCTTTCTTATTACCCTCCTCTTTCCTTCTACAACCATTCCGATTTTGAACTGATCAAGGCTTGAACTTCACCAGTTCCTTTTTTTGGATAAGGACTGAGCCTTTGCAATCACTAAATTAAATCACTCTTGACTCACAAAAGTAGACATTACTGGCTAGTTGTATAAAATTAAGTGCATTCTGTGAAGTTGTATGAGGCCACATATGGCATTCTGGTTGGCAGTTCTCTGTTCCTTTGCCCGTGGATCAGAGTCCACTCTCTCGAAGGATGCCGCAAGCCTCTATGGACATACCATTGAAAAAGATCTTTAAATGAGATTGGTGGTTTCCTCAGTATTAGGCCCAGACACTTCCTTAGTTGGCCCATTCTAGCTAATCTACTCAGAATCGTAGCCTCTCAGAGTATTGCAATGCTTCCCCCATGATGGCCCTTTCTGAGATATAGTCCTGAAAAGATCCAGTATTCCTAAGGCACCAGAAGATAGTAACCTCTACCAGCAGAGTCTTTCTGATTAAATGGATTACTTGAAAGGGTAGAGGATGCCACCCATCACGGACAGTGTGCATATTCCTTTCAACTGAAATACCCTGTACTTTATCAAGAAAACAAGGGAGCAGTACTGCTTAATTTGAGCCGGTGGTTGCAGGTGGGGCCCACAGGAACTTTTTGTTCATCATCAGACTTTGATCCACAGCAAGAGAGGGAAAACACAAAAGGGGGAAAGAAAGAGGAAGAGAAAGCCGGAAAAACAGTGACAAGGAGAAAGCATGGATCAAAAAGAACCTGTAAGAGTGAGATAAAAGGACAGGGAGTGTCTGGTGAGAGGTTAAAGAGGAAGGAGATGGAATCAAGACTACGCAACCTTGGTTCTGGGCACCCAATATTTGTAGCACCAGTCGCAGACTTTCTTTACAAAACTTTGGGCCCTGGCACTTACTGTTTTACAAATTAAACACCGTGAAAGAAGTAAAATGACATTATCTGGTTTTAATTCACTCAAATTATGTTTGAAGGGAAGGGGCAGGTTGATGTTATTGTTCTCGATTTACGAATTGCCACTGCAAAACTCGTTTACAACAGCCATTTTCAGCTTCAAAATGCATTTTTATTTGCATATTTTTATACAATTATTATTATGCATATTTATTTTATTTGATGGCTATGTATGACTGCACGTCCATCGGGAAATTACACGGGGAGAGTAATTGATGTCAAGAGACATTGTGATAGATATGAACTTTCATTTTCATGAAACACAAAGGCCGTCACGCTTAAAGCAGTAGTAAAGTATTGTCCATGTTCTTCCCTCTAATCCGGTCTTCATTGATGACGACGTCGAGCAATGCCACAGCTGGAATTAGCTCATTTGCAGGATATTTATCTACTGCCAAAAACTCGCTGGTTCATTAAGAGTTTTTCAAACGGACTACTTTGCAGATCTCTGTTACTAAGCGTTTCGCGCTGTTTGCGAATCAAACCTTCAAACGATTCTTCGTGGGTGTTTTGTAACGTCAGTATGGAGGCCTGCGGGGTTAAGTGGCCATTACGACGCGAGCGCCTTTCACCTTCTGCCCCGCGTGCTCGACAGAACAATGTGCGCCTCAAGCAGCAAACACAATGAACCGGAGCTCTCTCTCACAAATGAATATGGAGGTGTTTGTGCCTGAAATCCTAGTTTTCCATCAACGGTGCACCTGGAAATATGGTTGTTTTTCTCACAATAAATGTGCACTTAACATTTTTCTCTTAATATCAATGTGAAAAAGTGACTTCATCATCACGCACCTCATTAAACAAGGTGTAGGTAATACCACACAACGGCAAACAGCCCAAAAATTCATGTTTGTCTTGGTCCTTTTACTCCAAGGGCCTCAAATGTTTGACCTTATAACAATAGTGGGAGCAAAGTAATATTACAAAGACAGACCAGCAAATGAACAGATTTAATTTGCCAATAGTTGCCACATCATGCAATTAGGACACCTAGTACATTCTTTAAGTTGTAGCCTGGCTTTCCTTACATTGAGACAGCATTAAGGTCATTCTTCTAATTTGTTTTCATCTTGCATTTGTTGCTTCAGTTTATACTTCAAAGAAGAAACATGCAGAATATTTAAGATTTTCTTGATTAATTTTCACTTGTCCTGGGATAGAAAACACCTGCCAATCTGGGTAAATATTGGTCAGGTGCCAACTCTGGGAGCGAGGTGCCAACCCTGCAAGACTTCTTCCTTAATTCCTGTCAAATTCTATGGGCCACATTCACAAAAATAGCTTTCAATCTTTCTGTGCAAACTACAGCCACACGTTAAATGTAAAGTGCATGGGGGGCGTGGTCCACGCGCCAAGCAAGATGGCGGTGTTTTGCTGAGCTCTGCTTGATCACAGAGCCTTTTACCTTCTTCACGCCGTTTCCTGTGTCCTCGGAGCAGCTGCTTCGGCACCAGAATGCGTCCTCATATCGGAGTTGAATATTGACCGGTTTTGGAGTTGCTGGTGTGCTCTTTCTCACCCCGGTGCTGCGGCTGTAATTTTCTCTTCAGATGCGAGCGGCCGCCATTACATGTACATACTACTTGCATTCCATGGCTCCCTGCTGAGGTAACCGGCATTTATTCAATAAAGGGCTCAGTAATATTTCTGCATGGTTATTTATTTAATTTCCTTTTTACATCTCAATTCCAAAGTGGCTTTCTACAAACGACATGTGAACTGCATATTTTTATGTTTTTTCTGCCATTCTTTACTGAACTATTATTAACAAATGCGGCTTGAGGTGTCTCTATGCTGTTTGAGTCTTACAGCATTTTTAATTAAATACTGTGCCTTCTTTGCTTTGATACATCATATTTTGCTTATTCTGGAAATTGTTGCAGTTTATTTTTATTTTTTTAAAACCATGTGCATTCTTTTGCATGCTGTTACTACATTAATAAGGGCAGACTCAAACCACTACAAAAGTTAATTCACCACGCTCTTCACTATGCCAAAATGGCCAGTGACATTCTAGCTACTGTTAAGCCCTCTTCCTCTGGCACTAAACCAAAGCGGGAGAAAAATGATCCCCCCTCACCCATTTTGTCATCTCACAATCCTGTTCTTGACACTATACTTGATGAGGTGAGGGGTCTAAAACCCTTCATGACTGCCACTAATGAAAAGCTCCAACAAATTGAGGATAGATGGATAACCATGGAAACTAAGTTGTTTGACATGGAGCAATGCATCAGTGATTTACATGATTCCTCTTCTGGAACAGGAAATCCAAAAGCTCAAACTCCATGCAGAGGACCTTGAAAATAGAAATAGACGTAATAACCTGCATCTATGCGGCCTTCCAGAAAATGTGGAGGATCCTGACCTCCTTAGTTTCTTGAAAAAGTTCCTGCCTGAGCTTTTAGACTTTCAACAAGAACCACCATTAAACATTCAACATGCACCTTGGTCCCTTCCAACCTCACTCTACCAGACCTGAAGCAATTATAATGTTATTCTTGCAATTTACAAACTTGCTCCATGTGTTGAAAGCAGCAAAAGAAAAACGTAAGCTTATGTGGTCTGGTCACAATACCTAAACATCTCAAGACCTCTCTAACGCCCCTAATGCCAGAAGGAAACAATTTCTTACTCTATGCGACAATTACACATTCGATATGGCATTTTGCATCCCTGCTTATGTAAAATTATGTATGAAGGCACTACATGATCTTTTGCTGACCCTGTCAAACTAAAATCTTTTCTCCAAAGTATTTCACCTCACTCTATGGTAACCTCTGCCCAGCGCTCCTAAATAACTCTCATTACCCTTACATAGCCTTTATTTGCATCTTTATTATTCTATAATTGTTATACATGGCTGTTCTCTCTTTTATATCCTAATTGTTCTCTCCCTGCTGCTCTTCTCGCTCCTGGTACGTCCCATGCTCATTTCCCCTGCTCTTCATTTTAGATCTGGATGTCTCTCCTTGGTCAATTTCTTTATCTTAATATCACTTTCTCATTCCTTCTTTTTGTTTCCTTTTATTCTCTTCATTCTTCTTGTTTGGTGAGTTCCTTTGTGTTTTCTGTCTTTATTTTTGAATTGTGTAAATGTTACATATTTATTAACAACTGGTGTCTTTTTGTTTCCC
Source organism: Calotriton arnoldi (assembly GCA_963921515.1). NCBI lineage: Eukaryota > Metazoa > Chordata > Amphibia > Caudata > Salamandridae > Calotriton > Calotriton arnoldi. The sequence goes on from CAWUFW010000751.1 coordinate 264,514, forward strand.
TCAGCGTTTATGCAGCTTGTCACCTGTGTTCCTGTGTCTCTCCTCCCAATCACCAATATGTTCAACGTTGTCTCGTGGAATGTTCGTGGTCTGGGGCATCCTGTTAAAAGACAAAAGGTACTATCTCATTTTTCTAGATTAACTTCACCTGCCACTTTTTTTGCAGGAAACTCACTGTAACGATGTTAAATCGCTTAAATTAAAACGACAATGGGTAGGCCAAGTTGTATATTCTCCTGCTGTTAATCGTAAAGGGGGTGTTGCCATTCTTTTTCATAAATTGTTACATGCACAAATTATATCAACTCAATGTGATAATAATGGACTATAGGTATTGGTTATAGCTGTAATTCATAACAGACACATTTCTTTATTTAATATTTATGGTCCTGTTAAATCAGAACCAGATTTCTGGAATAATATTAAGATACCTTTAGCATCTATTGATAATCCTAACATTATTGTTGCTGGTGATTTCAATCAATGGTTAGATCCCTTTACTGATAGGAAGTCTAAATGTAAATTTAATCCTGACAAATCTCATAAAGCATTTCAATCTGCCATTGCTACTCGTCCATTATTTGACGTTTGGAAAACATGTTACCCTGATACCTCTGAATATACATTTTTCTCCAATGTGCATCACACCTGCTCTAGAATAGACTAAATTTTGGTTACTAAACCCTACTTCCTTCCATCCAATCCTCACAGATTGGATCTATTTTTTATCTCCGACCATGCTCCTGTTTTCTCTTCCTTTGATTTATCTCTAAATAATTCCAAAACTGGTCTTTGGAAATTTAATACATTTCTTTTATCTGATGATAACTTCCTTTCAGAGGCTACTACCTTTATTAATGAGTTTTTTTTAATGTAACCAGCCTTTAGACACTTCTATTCCTAATACCTGAGATGCTTTTAAGGCCTCTTTTTGTGCTTTCACCATATCCCACTCAGCAAAACAGAAAGACTAACTCATGCCAAATATACTACATTACTACAACTTAAAACACTAGAGCACACTTACTTTTCCTCTAAATCATCTTCTGCTCCACACGAGTTGATTAAAGTCAAATCTGCTCTTAATAAACTTGCCACCATTGATGCCTGCAGTATCCTCTTTAAAATTAAATCTAAATATCACAATGGCCAAAACAAAGCTGGCCAATGTTTTGAAAATTAAATCTAAATGTAAAAACATTGGCCCAATTTGGAATGATTATACCAACATACTTCCATCCTCTGATACTGATATTTCTACCACTTTCCAAGAATATTATCAATTACTGAATTCAGATGATACCAACCCTTTAGAACATAATATGCATACTTTTTTTAATTACCTCCGTAATCCTCCTCATATGCCTGATAACTTTGACCTATTAGAAGCTGAAATAACTCTCGAGGAAATAACAGATGCCTTAAAATCCTTTAAAAAAGCCAAGGCTCCGGGACCAGATGGCTTTTCTATTGACTTTTCTCCTCTTTTTCTTCCATTTTTGCCCCTAAACTACTTGAACTTTTAAATTCTTTTGTATCAGACTCCAAGGCCACTGGTTCCTTTCTAGAAGCCTTGATTTTCCTTATTCCCAAACCTGATAAAGATCACGCCCTCTGTAACAATTATCGTCATGTTTCATTAATGAATTATGATTGTAAAATATTTGCTAAAATTCTTCTAGCATCTGGCTTTGAGACTATTGTTCCCTTATTGGTAAAAACTGATCAGTCTGGTTTTGTTAAAGGCAGACTGGCTGCAGACAATGCTAGAATGTTTTCAAACATTATTACAATAATAATAAAAATACCACTCTCACCTAGCTGCACTGTCTCTTGATGCTATAAAGGCTTTCAACCGTATTAACTGCCAATTTATGTTTACTACTCTTCGATGGTATGGCTTTGGCCCTAACTTCATTTCATTTATAAAATTGTTTTACTCTGATCCCTGTGCCAGCGTTTTTGTTAATGGTCGCTTTTCCCCTTATTTTCAGTTACATAGAGGTGCTTGTCAAAGTTGTCCTCTATCTCCTTTACTATCTATTCTTTGTTTAGAACCGTTCCTTGAACGTATTCGTTGTAAATACACTTATATCAGGTTTTAAACATAATTCCACTGAAACCAAATTATCAGCTTATGCTGATGATATTTTAGTTTATATGTCCAATCCCCTTTCCTCTTTAACTCCTTTTTTTTTACACACAATTCAATTGTACTTTAGTGTTTCTGGTTATAAATTGAATTTTTCTTAAACTGAAATATTACCATGAAATTCTTTATGTTATCAGTATACGTTTGCTAATACTGATTTTACTTGGTGCCCTACCAAACTAAAATATCTTGCTATTTGGTTTTCTTCTACTATTCCAAACACAATCAGTTACACTTTTTAATATTTTAAAATTCACACTGCAGAAATTACTCTCATCATGGTCTCCTCTCCATCTATCATGGTGGGGTAGGCTGGATACCATTAAGATGATGATTGTACCGCATGTCTTTTATACATTATCTATGTTACCTTTTAAAATACCTATTTTCCATTTTTCTCAAATCAATTCAATTTGCACCAAATTTCTTTGGAATAATAAACATTCTCGTATTGCTTTGGCTAAACTAAACCATCCTAAGAATGAGGGCAGTGTACGCTTCCTTGATTTTAAGTTATATCGCCCTGCATTTTTAATTAGACCATTTTTTGCCTTAACCCATGATTTTAGTGATACTCTCATACCACAATGGATTATATTTTAATGTTCTGTATTGAAAATTTTCTCATTTGATGATGTAATTTATATGTCTAACTGCACTTTTATATCAACTAATCTTATATTAAAATATTCACAGCAATTGGTATACACAATATTTTCTTCAGGTTTTAATTCACATCAATGTTTCCTTGCTTCCTCTATTTGGCATAACAAATGTATCACATTTCAGTGCAAATCATTCTATTATAAACACTGGAAAGAGAACGGTATTATGTATATTCATCAGCTTGTACAACATAATTCTGTCATTCCTTTTTCCCAATTGCAAGCACGATATAATTTGCCGAGTTTGTTTTTACAGGAATATATTTTAATATCATCTTCTCTTCAACCCTATTCAACAGCCAATAATTTCCCTCCAGATGTTGTATCACTCACACCCCATACACTGTCATATACCATTTCTCTTTATTCTACACATAAGGCTGCTTATTTATATAATATGTTATTTTATCCTTGTCCTTTTAGACCCAAAATGTCTATGGAACTATTGTGGGAAGCTGATTTATCTCTCTCACTCCCTTCTCCTACTTGCAATAAATCATGGCTTAAAATATTTAAAACATCTAAAGCTTCTCGTCTTACGCAATCTTTATTTTTTATTTATAACAGAGCTCTCATTATCCCTGAATGTATTTCGAAATTCTCGTCCACCTCCTCTTCATTATGTTGGTCTTGTTCTTCCTTTACAGGGACTTTAATTCATTTACTATACTATTGTTGCAGTGTGTTTACATTTGGGGAAACAATTTGGTCAAAATGTCTAAATGTTTTCAGTGTAATATTCAATTATCAATTCAAAATGTTTTTCTTCGAACTGCTTCACCAGATTTTGATTGTCTTTCTCCTAAGCCTCTGTTATTTGATCTCTTTATTGCTATTGCGGTTAAGGTGATACTTTCTTGTTGGAAAGACACTTCTAAATTGTCTACATTAACTTGGTGGAATTTCTTTTGTGATGAACATAGAATAGCTACTATAGCTACATTTTCACTGTCTCAGAAAATCAAACGTATTCTGGTTACCTTTTACTACATATCTTTCTTCTTACTCACCTATATCTTAAACACCATCTCTTTCTTTCTTTTTTCTTTCCTTTCTTTGTCTTTCTTCTTCTTTCTTCCTTTGGCTTTCCCTTATATAACACATACTTGTTATGTATTTATTGTCTTATATTGCTATTTTTCTCAATTTGAACAATTTAATTATTTTGTAATTCAATCGGTATTATCCAAGATTGAAGTTGTATTCTATAATTTTTGTGTTTTCAACTCTTCAATAATTTAAAAAAAATGTAAAGTTCATTCTGGGCATGGTCTTATTATCATACGCGTTATTCTTAATATAGTGTGCATTTGTGTATGTGTGTGCCGGCGTGTGGGTAGTTGTGTGTGTTTGTTTGCATGCAATTTATGTTATGTAGACAAAGATGCACCATGTTGAAAAATTGCATTGGTTTGCATTGCTAGGGATTTGGTTAGTAGAGAATCATACACCGCCATCATTCACAAAGAGATACAACTGCTTTTGTACCCTCTTGACCACCCCTTTCCCCTGTATCAAATGGACCTAATGCTTAGGAAGGGGTAGAAATTAAGTTATTTGAATTTACTTGCACGGCACAGAGTTGAGTAAATTTTGAGGCAAAATTCTGACCTTGGTATGTTTTTTCTTTACCTAGAGGCGTCTGTCAGCAATTTGAGCAGATGCAACCCCACAACTGGGATCGTTTGCCGTGTGTAATGGGCATGTGCATTCAGAACATTTTCAGAGAGGCTAGTGGGTGCATGCCGGACTCGAGCATAATTACTTCGAGGGTTGCGGGGCTGCTTCAAATAAACAAATAGGTCTATAGCTGTATAACTAACACTTTAATAAATGGTTGATAAAACTGGAATGTCCCGTGCATTGTATTGCATTGTTTTTTATTTTATTGTATTGTATTGTATTACAACACTTATATAGCGCTTACTTTCCCAATATTTATGGTAAAGAGGTGTGTACCCTTCCCCTGAATGCTCAAATGCTTGTAAAACTAGTATCCTGTCTTTTATTTTGGCCCTGGGCTGTATTCAGAAGCCAAGGTATGTCCATGGCAATGTGTGGTCCAGAACCTGTTCTGTTACCTGGAGGAGAGCACCAAACATGCCCTCAAAGTGGGCATTAAACTTTTGTCCCTGCCCTGGGTGTATCACGTGAAGTGGTGGTGGAGTAATGTTGTGTTTTTTTGCTTTTTTTAAAGACATTATTTTTTGAAAAGTTATTCTTTTTGTTTTTCTTAAACAACAAAAAACAATGCAGATCATCCATGCACTGTCCTCAGCTTTCCATAGTTTACAATTATCATCTTCAGTTACCGGAGAAAAATCTCACCATAAAACATCTCCCCAGATCATTACCCCAACGTCTTATAGTCTTCTCAGGTTCCGCGTCCATCAAACCATATCCAGGTTCAAATCCCTTCTTACAGGAAATGGCTAGATAGTCTATAACTTTGGAGTGACTTCTGGTGGCTCTCAGACGGACTTCTTCTGCCAGGGCCCATTCAGTAATATATCTTTACCATTCTTTCACTGTCAGACCCTGTGGACACAGCTATTTTATGGCAACCTTGTATCTTGCCAAAACCAGCCCCAAACTGTCAAATTTACATTTTAACAGCAGGGAGAATGTTGCGTATGCACTGTATGAGTGACAATTTCTTCATGTGCCCCATGATCTTGCAAAGACTGTCTACCACCTTCCTCCAAATTATCTTCTATCACTCGGCATGTCCATGTCATATGCAGGGGCATAGCGTAGTCAGTGAGATTCGGGGGGGCAGGTGTGAATCTTAAATTTCTCAGCTAAAATATCAGTGGGCTGCAGGGTGGAGGGGTTACAGGATGAAAGGGTGAGATGACCAAGTGTTTCAATGAGGTACAGGGTCATTACTGATTTGCATAACGTGGGTCTTTGTCTAGAGTGGCAAAGTGGGTGAACAACAGCGGGTTGGAATGCTCCCCATAGCGATTGCCATTTTTGTTAGACTGTTTGCAGACATTCATCCCATCACCTTTTGTGTGTTTGATTGCCAGTATTATGCCTGGAAACCAGAGACTGGCACTGCTTTCCAAGCCTACTGCTGCCAATGTTTGTGAATTCCAAAAAGAGGTAAATTTGCACCCATTGAAGGAGTAAGTCTATAGGTGCAGATTTACTACTTTTTGGTAAACAGGTCACTAAATATATTTAATATCCTGATCTAAAAATGAATAGGTTAATGCCTTTTACTGAAATGAGAATGACGAGAAAAACAGACTCAGGAATAGCAGACCTGCCTCAGGGTTCCCAGACCCAACTATAAAACCAAGAATACATTTGAGTGGTGTCACACCCCAAACACCCCTGCTGAAGCTATTTACCTGCTTGTCCCACCTTGACCTTGTAGTGCTTCTTGGGAACTCATGACTAGTTGTCACGTACAACACAACAGTCTGGAGTCCCTGCTCTTGGATCACTAATTTTAAATGTATTTGCAATGCATTTACTCTTCTTCATCTCAGGTATAAGAAGCCTTGATGGTAGAGTTGTCAAATCAGCGCATGTGGACAGGCCTCCATGTGTCTACTCCTCGTGTTTTACAAATTACTTTATCAAGTGCCTGATGGCCCCATGTCCTAAGCCCAGGTCGCAAATAGAGGAGGGCACTGGTAAACTAATAGGGTGAGCCAAGCCAGAGCCAAGCCATGGGACTGGCTTGCCTCTAAAAGTCAGTACACAACCTAAGCCATGAAAGCATTTGGCATATAGATCATGCAACAAACGCAATGAAACAATGTGATACAGTCACTTCAATATTATAAAAGTGTACTTCTGTAACATGAGGAAGAGTTTTACCTTAGTACGCCACATTATATCACTGCATTGACAGACATTTATTAAAAGTGATAGTTTTTAGAAATATTCATTGTTCACCCCCAAATGACAATGCCATTAGTGAACTAAGAGGCAAGTCAGTAGTCATGCAAACAGTAAACATGGCCTAGATTCATATTTTAAATGGAGCAACATTATAGTCTATTAAATCAAACATAAGAGGTGCTTGTACAGTGCACATCCTGACTCAAGTACTTAAAAGTGTGCTTGTATGTGATAATTAAAAAAAAGGAGGCTCTGTGAAAGAAAATATTTGCATAGGATAACACAATTTGGACAAGCAGGGAAGCCGGTATTGATTCCAGGTTATCTGGTTTCACATTTTGAAATTCAGTCACCATATGTAGATTTCTGTCCCTCTTGATTACATCATAGGTCTTTTGTCTTTTGTTCTTGGCTCAGGAAGAGAAAAATCGACAGACAGGCAGAAGGCCCGACTCAGGGCCTCAGATCCAACTACCATCCCAAGAATGCATTTATTTGGGAGGTGTAACCCCCCCCCCCCTGAAGCTTTGCCCCATGTCATATGAATAAAGGTGCCACCACCATTCACACATCTTTGACAATCCAAGGGTCTCTCAGGATATATATTTTGCTATTTTGTGTCATCGACTCTGCACGATGCAGGTAATATAACTGAGTTAGCTTGTGAGTTAAATTGTGCGTTACTTGATACAACCTTAACATTCTCACATGCCTTGACCCAGTCCTTATCTGTGATGGGGTCTTGTATATCCTCTTGCCGTCTTGGTCTCACCTTTAAAGGAGCCCTGCTCTTGTCAGCCTTCAGCACTCTGTAGAGTGGGGATACCACACTGTGTCCCCCTCCAAGGATCAGTAGTGCCTGCAGTGTCAGCAATGGGTCAGGTGCTACTGGGATTTCCATCCAAATCTCCCTGGCGCTATTTGCCAGTTTAGCATATTTGCAAAAGTAATTTAAAAAGTTTGAGAGGCTGGCCTGGTATATGATGTCCACCAATGTAAGTGGGCACCCTGCACCAGTCCAGACAACCGTTATGGTAATTTAAGAGGTCTTAGACAACCTTAGAAAGCTCTCTAAGTGGTAGCTGTGGAGAGCAGCCTTCAGGCTTAGTCCAGAAGGAGTGTAAAGCAGCTTGTTTTACCAGAATGCAATCCTATAGTATAGATTAAGTGAAAAAGAACCACACAAGGTATTTATAAAAATATATATTTATTATATAGTACTCTCTAACACATAGAAATATCTCCTACCCGGAGATATGCACAATGCACACAATACTTTAGCAAAGAAACACAGTAAATAGCATGAAATACACAGTGGCCCCAGGGGGTTACCAAACCATATACTAAGAAAGTGGTATAAGAACCACGACTGGAGTCACGACAATGTCGAGAGGACGTAGAAGTGCTGAGACCCCAAGGAACCACCCAAGGTGAATAGATAGGGACCCCACAGAGAGCGAGTACAGTGTGGGAACATGACCGCATGCTCTGTACAACTCTACGTGTAAGTCGCGGTTGGAATTTTAGAGATTAAGGACCCTTCCCGGTGGACCGTGAAGAAACCCCGTGGAAGACAGAAGGTTGGAGAGCCACCCCACCCGTGGATACCCTAGGACCTACGTTACCTACACCAGGGAAGCCGGGTGCATACGTGTGAAGTGGTGTCGGAAACCGCTGTCGAACCCAATGGAGGACTTCAGGAAAGTGCCGCTGCTGAAGAAGGAGAAACTGACCTTTTATCCAAGGATGGATTCTTGATGAGAGGTACATGCAAGCAGAAGGGGTAGAGTCTATGTCACTCAGGGGTGACCAGGAGACTTGCAAGACGAATGCCCTCCGATGTCGGGTGTTGCAGGATGGATGACGATGACCTTGACTCTGCAGCTGTGAGGACCAAGCGAAGCTGAGGAGGACCAGGAGCCGTGCACGAGCAGTCCTACGAAGGATGTCGAGTGCTGAAAGTCGGTGTCCGGCGGGAGGACCAACAAGCCTTGGCAAAGGCAAGCCACGCAGGAATAAAAGAAGGAGCAGCGTCGGGACCAGTAAGGTCCAGGGGACTCACCAAAGGCAAGGAAGTCAGGGCAGTCCCTGAGCAATCAGGGGAGCCCAAGAGAAGCAAAGGTGACCCTCAAATGGACCCACAGGCCGGAGGCACTGGAGTCGCGAGAGGACCTCAAGCAGCTCACCAAAAGATGCAGGCCACGATGCACACGATGCAGTGTGGCTGAAGATTCTGGTCATTGGAGGTGCTCGAGGTTGTGGCTACTTGGAGCCCAAAGATCTTCTTGCAAAGGAGCCAACAAGCCTTTGCAACTGCAAGTTGGACGCGGTGCACAGAGGTTCGGTTATTGCAACCCCCATAAGGGATACTGGCCTCAAACTTGGTGAGAGGGCAGGCCTCAGGAGCTGTGGAAAACCATGACCTGTGTTGCAGAACCTTTCAGAGTCTGGAGGAGCTCAGGATCAGCAGACCGGTCAATTTAGTTGAGGTGCCTGCAAATTCAGGGGAGTGACTCCTTCACTCCAAGGGAGATTCCTTCAAGTGTCTTTGATGCTTCACAGGCCTTGGAAGGTTCCTGTATGATGCACAGGCACAGACAAGGCAGCAGACTGGAAGGGAGACAAAGTCAGGCCCAAACGAAGTCCAGCGAAGTCCAGAGTGCCCAGACGGTAGAAGTGCAGTGGTGTCTGACCTGAATCTTATCCCATGACGAATCTAGGGACCTATACCCAGGTAAGCCCTTAAGTACTCGAGGAAAATGGTTGGGAAGATTCAGGGGACCCTCCTATGGGAGGGTCTGGACAGGGGGGAGGTTACTCCCATGTCCTTTGTCCAGTTTTGTGCCAGAGCAGGAGCCAATGGCTCCCAGAACTGGTTTGAACTGGACTATGCACAGGGTCACCAAATGTGCCCCTCATGCAGACTGAGTGGCGCTGGCAAGCGCACCCACCCCATCCCAATACACTAAATCCTGTCTGGGAGGTGGTCACACTCTGTGACAGGATGCCTATTGTCCTACCTTCCTCTGCTCGAGCTTGGCTCAGCAGCAGGAGGGCAGAATCATGTCTCTGGTCGGCATTTTGTGCTGTCCGGGTCAAGAAGGCTGGTACCGGGAACACTGAGAGCCTAACAGCGGGCTCTTCCAGTGCTTGGAAACATACCACCCACACCGTTTACGGTGTGGGGGTATGATTCCAACATCTTTGATACCAAACATGATAGTATTCGTTGCAGCCATTTTCGAGATGGTCACAGCGTAATTACGCAGTGCCCCTCTATATAGTATATGGCTGCTTCACTGACAACCCGGGAGAATAGACTCCGTAGGTTGCAGGGGTGTCCTGCTCATGCAGGGGCACCCTCTCACTTAGAACCAAGCACCCTGCCTTCAGGATTGCAAAGGCCTGCTATAGGGGTGACTTATACGTTTTAAGTGCAGGAACTCTAGATATAAGAAACCTATATCTTTAGTAAGTGGTGCTAGCACCAGCTTACACAGGCTGCAATGGCAGGCCTGTAGATCCATTTTGAATGGTCTCTCATGGGTGGCATAATACATGCTTCAGCCCATGGGAGACCTCTGGGGTACCTATTCCCTGGTACCTTAGAACCATATAATAGGGACTTATAAGGGTACCCCAGTATCCAATCTGGGATGTACCTAAGTACTGAATACAACAGTTTAGGGAGAAAGCAGATAGACTGCGGTCCTGATTAGCAGGATCCCAGTCAGACTAGTCAAAATACAGCTTAGCACCATGCAACAAGTGGGGTAACCATAGAAGCACATCCTACTTTCCTACATAAAGTCTGGATACAGATCATCTAGTGTATTGCATCTTCCTTACCTCTATCACTTTTACTGAGATGTTGTCACCTATCTTTCTAAATGGTTGCATTGCCCATGTTTCCAACTGCTCCCCAAATGGACGTCATCAACGACCACAGCCATCTTCCTGGCCTTTCCTGTCTGTTTCACCATGTGTAGTCAGTCCGTTGGGACTGCTCCCCTCATCAAAAGCATGATCATCAATGTCTCATCGCCCGGGCCCCTCATAACAAAAGAGCCTGACCTCCAGCCAACTTAGAGCATGCTGTAGTCATAGTATACAATATAGTATAGCTCGATGGACAGCCCAAGGCCACATTCCGTGGTGTCCGGTTTCAGATTATCCAAACATACTGTACTTCTTTCTCTGGCCACACCAGGGATGCTAAAAGTCTATATAATTTCTGAGAAATATCTTTGGTCAATACGCAAAAGGAGTTATGTGAGGCATATAAAAATCTGGGAAGTAAGATCATTTTAGCCACTGCTGTTCTTCCCTTGACTGAAAGCGGTAAGGTGGTCCAGAATTAAACTAATCCAATGAGACCCTCTAAACCCTGCCCGTGTTGTGTCTATAATGCCCTTCATCTGTGTGGGTCACCTGGATTGCCAAATATCTGATTTTCAAAGTTTCCCAGTGCAAACCTAACTCCAGGTGATCTGTGACCTCCATGATTGCCAGACCACCAAGGGTAAAACACAGTTCTATTTCTGTTTATCTGTAGACCCGATATTGTCCCAAATTCTTCCAACATTCAAAACAGTATTGGTATTGAGTTCCTGAGTTGACTAACATATAGTAAGGTATCATCGGTGTACATGGAGATTGTGTCTCCCTATGCCCATTTTAATGCTCCCGGCAACCAGGGTCTGCCTCAATCCTATTGCTAAAGGTTCTATAGGTAAAGCTAAACGGAGTGGTGACTGCGGTCACCCATGCCTTGTGGTTCTACCCATCTCCCACGCCTTAGATACCAGTCCTCCTGACATAACTCTGGCCATCGGGTTTGTATATAATAGCCGGACCCATTTTCTTAAAAGCCACATTGGTCTTTAAGTACAAGGAGGGTGACTATCCTATTAAGTCTAGTTGCCAGTACTTTACTAAGGGCCTGATTTAGAGTGCGATGGATGGGTTACTCCGTCACAAACATGACGGATATTCCATCCACCTTATTACAAGGCTCATAGGATATAATGCACTTGTGATATGGCGTTTGGGATAGCTGTCACGTTTGTGGCAGACTAACCTGTCTTCCTAATTTTAAATCCGGCCCTAAGTATTTTAATATTGGTATTGATGATGGGCAATGGGGTAAGAGGTCAGGTCCATTGAATCTCTACCTGGTTTAAGCATCATTATCTTTATCACTTCTCTCAGTGGACCTGGTAATCTTCCCTGTACTCTGGCCTTATCATAAACTTCCTTTAGCTGTTCCACTATCTGCTCCTCATATGTTTGGTAAAATTAAGTCGGCAGACAATCCCCACCCTGTATTTTCCCCATGGACATATCACAGATTGTTTCTTTCTATTTCCTCAGTTAGAATTTCCTGTTCCAGGCTGTCAGCTTGTTTGGGTGTCAATCTAGGGGAGAGGAGTTGGCCTAACGGCTAGGGCGGTCGACCGCGAATCTGCGGAACTGGGTTCGAGTCTCGGCAATGACGCTGAACATCCTGTGATTCTGGGCAAATCACTTAATCTCCCCGTGCCTAACAAAAATTAATGTGTCCTCATGTAACGCAACTGGTGCTATGTAAAGCGCTCTGATACCCGATATCTTCGGGTCAAGTTTGCGCTATATAAAACTCCGTAAAATAAAAAATAAAAAAATCTAGGTAATGTTAGAGCAGGCAGGTATGTCCTAACATCATCTCAGAGGTCGTGCTAGGTTTCTCCTACTTCAGTACTCAGGTTAGTAACTTGGTGTCTCCCTCCCTATGCAGTTTCTGCCTGAGCTCCTTACGGGTTAATTTATCCATTGTATCTCAAGTTCTCAATTTCCCTTTGCATTTCTAGTATTGTTCTGTTTTTGGGGGAGTGTTGTTATAGTTCATTGAAGGTCTGCCACTCATCCTTCAAGTTCCCTCAGGCTCTCACCCAGCTTGTGTCTGGTTCTGCAAATTTTACTCATAAACTCAACTCTATAGGTCGCTTTCTTGGCTTCCTACTCAGTTGTCCTATTATCTGCAGAAGTGAGAATAACAATGTAAATTTCACTACTGAATCCCCCATCATCCAACAAGTCGGGCCTTAATCTTCAAGTATTGATATGGGAATTGACCCTACTCTGCACCAAATATACACACAAGGGGGGATAGTCTGAGAAATATCTCCCCATACATGTCAGCTCTTCTGTCTTTCCAACTAGGTCTTGTGATAGTAAGATCTGGCCCAAGCTACCAAGTTATCGGAACTTGAATAGTAGGACTTTTCCCTGTAGTGCTTACCATATATCTATGTATACTGTTTCGGCCATGACATCATAAGGTCCTTCATCATGTTTGGTTTTGTGCGCTCTTTAGGTGGGAACGTATTATTACTACCCTCCTGAACACAATTGAAATCTCATGCCCAGAATATCGGGGTGTTCAGATAAGGGGCCCCAACCCCCAAAAAGGTCCAGTAAAAAGAGTTTTCATCCATGTTTGGGGCATAAAGGTTCAATTATGTTATCTCCTCTCCAACCAGCAGCCCATGTATCAAAATAAACCTACTCTCCACGTTTGCCTTAGAGAAGACAAACTTAAAAGGTATTTCAGGTGCCAACCATAGGGACACTTCTCTGGACACTGTACTGTCTTAAAAGGAACAGACTCTATATTGCTTGAAATATTCTCCTAAACCACTGATGTTCCACATCAGTATTCTCATTGTTTTCTTGTTCCCCATCACATGACTTTCCTTGAATTCCTCCCTCTTATTTCTCTACCCACCTCTGGTGACCAGAAGCACAAGCCCCAGGGTCCATCCCTTGCCTCTGATCCCTGTGACTATATCCCGTGGCCACTGCACCCTCTGCTTCCCTGTCTTTCGCTTTATTTTGAGTCTGGTGGTCCACGGACTGCCAGACTCATGGTGGTGGTCTCCCTACCACCCTATTACGACTAGGGCAGTCGGGCCACCTGGGACCACCGCATCCGCTGCAACCATGTGGATGCACACAGGGGGGCACAACATTACCTGCACGGCATGGACTGCAGCAGTCAGGACAAAACTCCTAATCACACATGGCTTGGGGCCCCAGAGGGCCCTGTAGGGCCCCTTTTGTTTCCTCACCGCCACACTTTTCGTAGTGTTTGCAACGCCATGAAAAGTGTGGCGGTGAGGAAACTCGTAATATGCTTGGCGGGCATCAGCGGCCCCGCCAGGTATATTGCGGCTTCAATATCGCTGTGTGACCAGATCCCTGGCGGTTGCGGTGGTCCCAGGGCAGCCGACCGCCCTGGTCGTAATGGGGCAGTCAGAAGACCGCCACCACTGTGCCCCCACGAGTCTGGCTGTCCGTGGACCGCCAGACCTGTAATGAAGCCCTTAGTCTCAGCCATTTTGTGGGCTAAGCCATCATGCGGATATGGCTTGTTCAGCTGCTGTCCTCAGTCCAGTCCTTTCCCCATGGCATCCCCAATTCATTCATGCACCACCGGAACAATTTCAGGTGTTTTGGGCCTGCAGGGACACCAGGAAGGTGAAGAAGTTTGCTGGGGGGAGATGGAGCTCCACAGATTTGTGTGCTGTTGCCTCCTTTTATTATGAATCTTTAGTGTGACTAGACCTTTTCCTCTGTGTCAGAAAGCATGAGGTCTACTGGCCTCTCTCATGTAAAAGTCTGCTGTTATGTGAACCACACAGCCTTGCGCTACAATTTTAGAATTTGGCAAGAAAGGCAGCGCAGGTCGGAAATTAAGTTATGCTTTCAATATAATTCAGTTAACTTACAGAGAGAGTTGTTATGAATGATTGAGAGTTGAACATTGAGACTGCATACTAGTAACTATACATAAGGATATAATTACCATTTCTAAGGAACAATTGCTGTTCTCTGGAAACATATAGTGCCTGATTACGATATCGGGCGGAAAGCCTCCGACCACCGGTCAGAGGCTTTCCGCCTGACATTGTAGGTTTCATTCCAACCGCCATATTAGGATGATGGCGGGCGGAATGAAACTAGCGGGGGGATTCTGACACGGTTCCGATAGGCTCAGGGAGCCCGTCGGAGCGAGTAGCCAGCATAATCTTCTAATGACGGAGGAGCCAGGCTCATCGCCGCTGTCTGGATTATGATGGCACTTTCTGACAGCCATTTCATGTCGACCTTTCCTCAATGGAGCTTGGGGGGGAACCAATGGTGCCCCTCTAAACATCCCTGCACCGTGTGGCAGGCACCGCATGGCGCAGGGATGTTTACAAACATCCATTTGTCAATGGAAACTTGTGCTGTGGGCCATTTCCGCCCACCGCACAAGCTTCCATTGACAAATGGATGCTTGCGACCGCCCCATGGGTGGTCGCATCATAATCCTGCGGTCAGAACCGCCGGCCTACGTTCGGGCGGTTCCTTTCCGCAACGGTGTCACGTCCGCCCAACATCGTAATTAGGCCCATACTGTTAAAATATCTTTATATACTGCGCCTATTGATGTTCTCCTAGAGATATATATTGTTAAAGGTTCTTTATTACTAACATTTAGTGGTTATTCTGCACCATCTGTGCCTCCCAAAGTAATACTTTAACACCTCCTATTCCATCCCTGCTGATTCCGGTTGAACCAGCAATAAAATGGCATGAATAGAAAGAGTACTTTGTGAATTATATGGAAACTATTCAAATGATTAATTGACCCAAGAAAAAATTGAAAGGGCTATTATTACATTCTCTTGCACCAGAGGGTATAAGGCAATACAACCAAATGGGAACGAAAACCAGAGAAGCTGGAGAAGATGATGCCTATTTGAATGCATTGAATGATTTAGATACTTATTATTCTCTTATGGTTTATGTTGCTATACACAGGTACAAATTCTTCAATCGGAAACGAGAACAGCGTGAAACTATTGATGACTGTGTGTCAGCACTAAGAAATTCGCAATTTATTGCAGATTTGGCAGCCTGCATAATGAGCTAATCAGAGATCAGGTTATAATGCACACTAAAAATAAAACCATATTAATAACAGTGCTTGCCCAGCTAGGAATCTGAAATGTTCATGTTGCAGTTTGATTAGGCATCTTGTCAGGGCATGTAACAGGAAAGGTATTATTCCCAAAATTAAGTACGATAAAGAAGCACAAGAATATAATACTTGCGAAAGTGATGAGCCAGGGAGTAGCAGCTGTGTGTTACATATGAAGGAGGAAGTCTTGAGATTAAATATTAAATCTCGCAGTAAACCAATTTGTGAGATACGTTATGCAGACATGGATATATGTATTGTAGCTGATTCAGGATTACTCTATACTATAGTGCACAAGGAGGTATGGAAGGAAAACTTTGTTGATGCCATAGGAGAAGTGTTAGAATCTACTGATATTCACCCAGACAGTTTTACAGGTAAACCCATCCCCATGATGGGTTTTATGTAGGTCACACTAGAATTGAAAGGAAGAAGAGCTGAAGGTAAACTGTATGCAGCAGAAAATGGGCCTTCAGTTTTAGAATGGGTGGATCAAAGATATCTAGGTATAATTCTAGATCCAAATAGCCCAGAGCAAGTGTTGGTAGGAGGGGAGGGTGTTGATGCATGCTGCTAATGGAAGAAGGACTTTCTAAGGTATTTTCTGGAAGGGTGAAAAACTTGGAGGGTTTCCAGCAGAAAATAATTTTTGGAAGATGATGCTTGCCCTGTAATCCATAAAGTTAGAAATACCTTTTAGTAATAAGAGAAGTGGAACACACACTTGAAAAACGTCAAAATTCAGGAATAATTGAACCTGTAGAATCATCTGACTGGATTTCTCCATTAGTGGTGGGAAGACATCCAAATGGAAAATTTTTACTTTACATTGATCTGCATGATTTGAATAAAAACATTTTGGTGGAGATATGTCCTCTTCCAAAAATAAATGAGTTGTTAGCTAAAACGAAAGGAAGTCAAAGGTTTCAAAGATTGACTTGTCTTCCGCCTACCACCAAGTACCACTTTATCAAAAGAATAGAAAACTGACTGACTTTATAAATGAGTCCAATAGAATGTATAAAGATGGCTTGGGAGACTGTTGTAATTGATATTATGGATCCAATACAATATGAAGAAAATATGAGCAAATATGTAATTGTTTTAGTAGGTTATTTTCCCAAATGGGTGGAATTAGAGGTAGTTGATAGAGCAGATGCTGAAGCTGTTGTTGAATACATAGATTATGGGCCTGATTTAGAGCACAGAGGATGGTGTATATTCTATCAGAATGTTGGAGTACTTTAGGACCGCCATGCCAAGGGTACTTCACCCGATGTTTTTAGAGATGTCCGTCAGCCCAGCAGACATCTCTTACATTGAAAGTGTGCTATGCAGCTCCTTCAACATGACGGAGCTGTACGGTACAGTTTCAATATCTTTTTTTATTTTCAAAAAGAAAATCTCAAAGAGGGATTTTCTCTTTGAAAATGAAAACACCAATGCCGCCCTTGCCATGAGAGTTTTCTCCCATGGCATGGGATCATTAACCCCTTGCATGCGTCGGACGGCCCCTGGCCGTCCGACGTCACGGTGGGCGTGTGCGTCGGACGGCCGGGAGCCGTCTGATCTGCGCACGCGTGGAATTTTCCCGCACCGCGGGGAAATTCCGGCCGCGCCCAAAGGGTTAAAATGTTTTTACTTTCACTTACTGCCACATTTTGAATAGTGTTATGTGAAACTAAAAACATACCATTTGTTCACCCACTCTAAATAGGGCAGGCAAACAAATGGAAAACCTCTGACAGCCCGACGGAGTAAGAGCGGTCAGAAGGGTATGTCAGCGGCGGAGAGAGAGTAGTCTCCATTGCTGGAATACTGAACGGACCTTCAGTACGGTGGAAAAGATACTTTGATGCCATTGCAATGGAGTACCCTTTCTGCCGCACTCTGAATCAGGCCCTTAGTCTTTGTGAGGGAAGGCTTGCCTAAAACAATAATAAATGACACTGGATCACAATTTAAATCTGTGATTGTTGGAAAATTTCTGGAGTTCACCATAATACCTCAGCATATCATCCAGCTGGTTATGGCTCTGTGGAGAGGTTTAACAAAGTAATAAAGGGAACCACCCAATTAGTTGTACTGAGTAAAAAGAATTGGATAGTTGAAGTGAAAATAATTCTATGGGCATATCTGTTAACACCCTCTTTCACGGGGTAGAGGCATTTGAATTGATGAGAAGTTGAAAACTGCATACCAAACATAATATGGGATGGATGTGTGAGTCAAGAAAGGTAGAGTGGTCTCCTAAAGTTCTAAGGAGAAATATAAAGAAAGCTCAAGAAATTTACAAACAATGCAATGGTTCCAAGCATAGAACTACTAATATTATGTTGAAAGGAGATTGGATGTGCGTAAAGAAAATGGTAACATTTCCAAAGGGTGCATGCTGTTTCTCAGAACCTTTGGATGTTTTGGAATGTTTGAAGAATCGTGCAGGACTGAGTGATGGAATCGTGTTGCATTTAAGCTGTATAGCTAGGTATGAATGGAATGGGTACAGTAGTGACAAATTTGAATGTTCTCCAAATCCTTAGCGTACAGAGCATATAGAAATGGGAGGTCAATTGAACAGTAACATGAACTTTGACTCAAAACCCTTCAGAACTAGAATTGTCCAGAAGTAATCTTGGCTTTAAAAGTTCAGTAGGTCGTTCCATTAATCTGCCTACTAGACTTCAGGATTATATCTCAGAAAAAGCTTTGGACAACAAAATAGATGTTATTTATGTATGAGCTTTGGATATTTAAGTAGATATTATTTTTGTCTCATTCTTAGTTAATTTTAATTTTCGTTGTGTTGTTTCGGTACAAGGGAATGATGTGTGTTGAGTTGTGAGGCGGACGTTCCATGCTATATCATCTTTACTATGATGTCATGGAATCTAGTGTTAGAAGTTATTGATGTTTGTATTTAACAGCAGTTGATGGAGACCTGAGAAGAGAGTAGACAGCATCACAGGATTACTAAATAAACTTGATTACTTACCAAAGAAGTGTCTAGAATTCCTTAATTGGACACCACACCAACACACATCAGTGCCCATGTGTTAGTTATACATTTAATTTATTTGTGTTTTTCTAGATAGCTGCAGATGGTAGGACCTCAAAATCCCATTATATTTACGTTTCTGTGTTGTTCAATGCTGTGATTTCAGTTTGTCTGTGTTTCACAGTCAGACAGTGTCAAAGTGTAGGCCTAATTCTATTTCTATGGCATATCTTGGTTTTTAGTTTTAGAAATGGTCACCCTAGTGATTGTCAGAGTAAAAAACACAGCACATCTTGTGTGTGTGCGTTTCTGTGTGAGTTAGTGTCAGTGAGTACAAGAATGCGTGACAAACAGGAGGAAAAAGAGGGTGTGGGAAAGTGAGAAGTAAGGGCTATAATAAAATCAGGGTGTGTGTGAGAGGAAGGTCATTTTTGAGAGAAGGGTAATTTAGGAGAGAGATTGGGGAAAATATTATGTAATACAGAGGAAAGTGCATGTGAGTAGAATTTTAGTGAGACAGCAGAATGTAAAAGTGCATGTTAACGGGAATGTTACACAGAGAAGGAGCAAGCTGAACGTGAGACTAGACCATCTGTAAAAGGAAGAAATGAGACAATTTTAAGAGGAACTGAGGAAGAGTAAGATGTGTAAGTAGTGACCCGGGAGGGAGCAAGCAGGGTGTGAGGGTGCAGAGAAATAACTAGTGCTAAAGAAATGGTGTGAGATAGTGTTAGAGCCACTCTCTGGGTACCACCCCACCAGCCCTGGCCTGTCTCCCTCCATGTCTGCTGGTTCCGCCTTCTGTGACTCCCTAGCTAGGTTTAACACTTCCTTTTGTGACCTCAAGTCTAGCACCTCGTGTTCTGACCACACATCTGGGTTCACCATCTCATCATTGTTATTGCTTACACTACAGTCTGAGGTGTTAGTATTTCTAAGTATTGGCAATAATCTGTTTTTAGGAGCTGCTGTATCAGCAGTAATCACATTCTGTCATGAGATTATTATGAGTAATTATTAGAAATAAACAACCTTCATGCACTGCAGTATTAGCAATACATATGGTTGATTCCCTGGTAATATGTTGACATTGTCTTGCCTTCTCTACCCTCACGCTTCTATCATCCAATGTATTTAAAGATTTTTATCTGAGGGCCAAGTTGGACTGCTCCAATGTAGGCTTATCAAGTGTGGTGGCTCTGTAGGTCCATCGCCTTGCTATTCAGTCATGCAAAGGAGAGGGTTTGTAGACAGACGTGCTGCTACCACTGGTTCCCAAGCTCTGTTGCTGCCACGTGCACCAGTGTGAATATTTTGCTCTGATCAGATGGAGAAGCATCTCCCTTGGAGAGGCTAAGTAATGTGACCTAGTCCACGTGGAGGTCAAGGTGGCTTGGCAGGTCAGGAGTAGTAATCACACAAGGGGGCTAGAGGAGGTTTTAGGACCTGTGGGAACCAACTCCCCACTCATTTACTCACATCACAAATGAAGCCCCGGGTCCGTAGTAATAGGGAGGTCTAACACGTGACTCGATGTGCCTTAGTGCATACCAGGGGATTCCCCTTTAAGGACGGTTCCCCTCACACACCAGAGGTGTCATGCTTCATCATGGGGGTACCTCCTCGCGTGAGAGACCTAGTCCACACACGGGCTACAACCCCCTCCCTGCGAGGGAGGAGCTCAGGGATGTTTTGATATAAGGAGGACGGGTGTACTAAAACCCTATGAGAGCTTGGTGTGCTAAAAGAAGTGCAGTGCTGTGATGTAAGTGGTTAAAACTGGCTACGGGGTTAGCTGTGATACAACTTTTATTCAGCTACCCGGTGTCAGGATTAAAAACAGAATATAGCTCGTAATGCAGGTGCCAAGATTCAAGGCCTCTGTGTTATTGCAAGACCAACATGTTTCAGCCAAAAGACCTAGAGTAGTGTCACGACTTTGTTCAGGGTCGGTAATGTAGCTACTGCAATAAATAAGTGAGTAGTACGTGAAAAAAACATGAAAAAACACGTGATAAATAAATGATATGATACTGAACCAGGGATTTTTAGCTGTTCAGTATGTTCAATGCATAACCTATGATGGAGACAAATAACAACATATCACATGTATATACAAATTTCTCAAAGATGTATCACGAGTGCACAATTAGATCCTCCCATTAATAATACATTGAAATACATTCCCATACTAGAACAATGTGTAATACACTAGGATGCGTGACTCACCACTCTGGGTATACGAAGTTCACCACATCTGTCCCTGCTTCTTAGCCATATGGTACGTGCGCCACAACCTGTTAAAGAATGTTCGTAGCATTTAAAAACAGAAGGCCCAGGGGGGGAAAAGGGAGAGAATAGAACGATATGTCAATGTTTATAAGGGACATCAGAGACGTGCGCAGATTTAGAATGTAATTGTCCGCTAATTGATGTTTTAGGCAACTCAATTAACCCAGGAGTAGAAGCCAAGATTAGCGCGCAGGATATGGGCCGCAAAAGCTGGGCCGCAGAGTGACATCTCGAAACGGCGGTATGGCCAACGTCACCGTTCCCGAAGAGGTGGAACTGTGAAATCCCGACTCTTGTGGGGAATGGGGGAAGGTGGCTTCAATGGGTGTGTACCTCGAAGCCAGGTATTCCACCCAAAAAGGGGGAGAGGCTGAGACCGCTCGTGGTATGGATTAGGAGGCTAACACTGGGTGTCATGATGCCAAAAGACCCTCCCGTGTGGCGGGGTGGTGACTGCAGCAGGCGGGACCTAAAAGAAGAGTGAACAGGCAAGGTGGTCCACTGTGTGATTGATGTGAAGGGCGCTGGGGCTATCAATAACCCGATGGGGTTATGTCTCCGGTGTGTCAGCAGAGTAGGGCAGTGATGTTGTCAGGACTTGACTAATGCGTAAGAAGTGTGGCGGTCAAAACCCCGGTGGGGGTTATGTGCCGGGAAAGTGGGACGAGCATCAGTGATGCATGACCACAGAAAGGGTGGTCGACGCTAAAAACACTTACCGCCAAAAGTGCAGTTCTCGGAGAAACAGTGGCGCTCGTCCGGGGGCAGGAGAAAGTAAGCCAAAGCTGCTCGGCTTATGTAGGCTATCTGATTGGAGAAAGCCCAAAGGGGATGAAAACACCTGCGGGCTACAATGCGGCCGTATATCCGCCGGAAGCTGATGCGTGATGGGAACGGTAGTTCCACCGGCAGTTGTCATAGCAATGTGTGCAAACTGCGCGCTGTGGCCGGAGGTTGCAGCGAGTGTGTGGTGAACTCGTGTTGGTAGTGAGAGCTAAGCTCCAATATGGGAGTAGCGGGAAGGTGGAAGTGAATACGGGCCGTGGAGAAGGTCTATAGAACACCGGGAGGCAGTTTAAAGGGGCGGACTGTATAAGGGGAAAAGGCCCGTATAGGGAGAATATACCGTGTAAGGCGCTACTGGCGTAAAAGCGCTATCTGGTAGGATGCCAGGATGTTGGCTGACCCGGAAGGCAGTTTAAGGGGGAAAATTACCCGTATAGGGAGACCAGTGCGAAGCGCTACTGGTGTGAAAGCGCTAACTGGTGGGATATTGGCTGCACTTGTGGCTCTGACTGTATGGGAGACAGTGAGGAGGAGGGTGATCATGCCAGCGCCAGCCAGGGAATGTCATCATTGAGTCCCACGTCCGCGGTGTCCAACCTAAACACCCACCTCTGTTCTAACCTGAGAGTTTGGTTGCCAAACCAGGTGTGGTTGCATTCAGATTTGGTTTGTCAAGGATAGTCCAGCTAAGTGCGTCTGCTCCATGCTGCATGTCAAAGAAATGTTTAGTTAATTTCGGTATTTGTTTTGCACACCTAATCGTGCTCTTGTGTTCAAGGATTCAGGATTAGCCAACTCAAATCCTCAATGTCTTAATTCAGAGTCAACCATGCA
Organism: Calotriton arnoldi; assembly: GCA_963921515.1. Lineage (NCBI taxonomy): Eukaryota > Metazoa > Chordata > Amphibia > Caudata > Salamandridae > Calotriton > Calotriton arnoldi. The sequence continues at coordinate 287,103 of CAWUFW010000751.1, forward strand.
CTTGGAAAATGCTTGGTGCCACAACAGGAGTATGTGAGTTCCACCGTCACTACTTTTCTGGAATAACAAAAGTCCTAGCAAGCAGTGGGACAAAGCTACTCTTAAAGTCTCAAGTCCTGATTTATTATGGGACGTTAAAATTGCCCAATTACCAGGGCCTAATGTCAATGGATGTGCTGATATGTGTACAACATACTTAAGTTCTGTAATTCTTAGACGTTAGTAAAAGTGTAAACAGATTGGGTTTTGCGCTGTTTTTGTCCCTATCACTCAAAATTTAAAATGCGTTTTTGCTGGGTCATCAATTTACAGGGAAAGTTGCAAATAATGACGATCACATTATCATACGCGCTGAAGAACGAGAGTTATGACTGGGAATGCACTTGACGGTCAACAAGTCGGGAGCATGCCCGGTCATGTGGCATGTGGAACAGTGCAAATACCATGTTGTGCCACTGTCAATTGAGTGCAGGTTGCACCCGCACAACTAACAGAGCGCTAATTGTACCCACACCACCAATAGAGGGCAGATAGCACTCACGCTGGTACTGAAAAATGATGGACTGCAGCAGGAAGGGATGAGGGCAAGTACACTGATAGGTGAGGGCGGGTGTGTTTTTCATCAAGTGAACACCTTTCCTATGCAGCACTGTTGCAAGGGGTCAGAGGAAGGACTGCAGAGAGAAGCGCTGCTTGAGAAGCTGTGGTCTACAAGATATACTGGGCTGCACTGGAGGGCAGGAACTTGACAGTTGGCGGAGTCTGATGAAAAGAAACCAGAGGAAGGAGCAAGCTGCATTTGTGGCAGAGGACCAATGGAAGGAGGTATGTGTGGCAGAAGACCAATGGAAGGAGGTGTGTTTGGCAGAGGACCAATTGAAGGAGGTCTAAAGAGCTGACTGCTCTGGAAAGGACTTCTAAAATTGGCCCTGCTAGAAGAAGCGGCGGCTCCTTCAATTAGCCACAATGTCGCCCTATGCCCAGAAATCACAGGGCAACTGGTGCCTTCAAGAAACTCGCAGTGGCGGTTTCTTCTCGAGGGTGGGGGAGCTCTCCCCCCCCGCCTGCTGCAAGCCACGCAGGAAATAATAAAATGGCAATGAAAAGATTTCATTGTCATTTTGTTTTTACGGGTGCAGTGCGCACTGCAGCAGTGCCAGTCCAGAGACATGCTGGATGTGTTGGCAGCAGAGGAGGACTGAAGCAGGACTGACTGGATGCTCCAAAGTGCGCATGTCACTTTGGCCGGCTGTTTTGCACTGGCCAAAGTGACATGCACACTTTGAAGCTCTCCACCCAGCTGTCTTGAAACAGCTGGGTGGAGACCAAGCACAGACCTCCAGGGCCTGAAAGAGCGTCCAGACAACCTGCTCTATCCAATCCAGGTGCTTCTCTCATGCTGGTTAACAGCATGAGAGCAGCGTCTGGATTGGTTAGGGGAGCTCTTCATGCATCGACGAAGGAGAAAAACACTGAGGAGGATGCGCAGCCTGTGGGTAAGTGCTCTTTTATTCTATTTTATTTGATATGTGTAATGCATGTAAGTGTAGTGGTTGTGTTTTATTTTGTAGTTAGTGTTATGTTTTTATTTGGGCTTTTGGAGGGAGGGGGTATTTTATTTTGGGCTCTTGGAGGGAGGGGTGGTTTACTTTGGGGTTTTGGAGGGAGTGGGTGTTTTATTTTGTCTTTTTGGGAAGTGGTGGGACACTTCACTCGCCCCACCAGTTTCAAAGGGTACCAGCCACCCCTGAGAGAACCCCCCAAGTGATATCTTCTCCATGGTCACCTCATTAGATATTGAGAAGGGCTTTGAGATCTTGTCTTGGTCGTTTATCTTTGAGGTACTGCGTCAGAGGGAAATGGGTGAGAACTTCTTGAGATGGGTGAGATTATAATACCAAAGCCCCATTGCGAAGGTTAAATAGGAACAGCATTTTCTAGGAAATGAGCATCCACAGGGGCACATGTCAAGGATCCCCATGTTGCTCACTGATATTCGCTTTAGCTCTGCAACTATTGCCATGCACATTTAGGGATAGGGCACAGTAGTGGGGATCACACTGGAGTGCGATGACCATGTCATTTCCCTGTATGCTGATGATGCCTTGTTATTCTCACAGGAACAAGGGTTAGTCTACCAGAATTAATTAAGCTTCTGTCTGAATTTGGTGATGCCTCAAGGTTGAGGATAAATTGGGGGCAAATCCACCCTCTTCCCGATCCATGCCCCTGTGGACAGTTCCACGCCACTTGGACTTGACTCCACCCTAACTTGGTCTCCTAACACTTTTACATGTCTTGGGGTTTGGATGTACCACAAGGGCAAACAACCAGTACAAGGTAACATCGGTAGGGCAGTTATCACAATCTGCTCCTAAGTAGCATTTTGGGAAATTCTTCTCTTGGCCTCACTGGGAAGGGTTGCTATCATTAAGATGCCTGTCTTGCCTAGGTTTCTATACTTCTTCCAGGCACTCCCGGTAGCCTTGAAGCAACAATTATTCAGAGAGCTGGACAGCCTTCTGTTGACCCTGGTGCAGGCGGGCAAACGGAAGAGGCTAGCCACTGCATGCCTATGGGGGAGTCCTACTGTTAAATGCCCTGCTTGATAATAAGACTTTGATGAAGACACAACCAGCATTCAGGGTTGTTAAATATTGTTGGCAGCTCTATACCCTCAATTTAGGAGGAGCTGCAGCATAAGCCCCAGTGATTTCATTGTGGTGCCTACCGAAATCTTGTGTTTTAATAGGCACATGGTCTGAGGCCAGGATCCGCACAATGGGTCATTTTTTCGCAGGTGGGGCTTACATGTCTTTTGAATCTGTTAGAGACTATTTTAGCTTGAGTGCCAGACAATTTATGGTGCAATCTGCATTGATTAAAGCAACTAGAACGACCTGACCTGAGAACCCAGGTCAGGTCGATCTGGTATACTCCCCAATGTTCTTACGATGGGGAATAGTACCCATGAAGCGTCAACCCTGTGTAAATGACTTACCACAGCTTTCCAGACAACACAGGCCAAGTCAATTTGAGAGGAATCTATTGAGGAACAGGTGTCTGTGGATGCCTGCGAAAAGATACTGAAGTATGCTAAAATCAGTCAACAGGAATGCTCAAATCAAATTCACTCAAATTAATTGTATTCACCAAATTTACTTATCCCCCTACAAGATAGCCAAGAGGTACAGATGCACAGATGACACCTGGTCTAGATGTCCACAATGAGGAGCTCGATTTTGGGAGTACTTCCACATTCAAACATTTTGGGCAGAGATAATGGGAATGATTAAAGAGGTCACAGGTCTGGAGATACCACTAAAGCTACTGCATTGTTTGTTGGGTCAAATTTGCAGGCCTAAACTGCTGAGAGAGCTATGTAGATTTATTGATCTGGCGCTGATACTTTCACTGGGGTGGAAAGCAAAGAGTGCCCGGAAGTATGCAAGTGGTTACAGGACATAATGACGTGGTCACGCACAGAGGTAGCAACTCAGGTGGCTGTAAGCAGGAGGAATGTCAAGGGTTCATCAGTTGGCTCATGGATCATGATCTTACTTGCTCTGGAAGGCAAATCGGACGAACGCCTGCCCTGAAGGTGTAAGGCATTTTTCTATGTTTGACTGTGAATTAATATTTGTTAAGGCCCTAGTGTCCTTTTGTTGGTCCATAGGGCATGGTCAGGCTAAATGCATGATAAGTGTCCAGTTGTAGAGTGTGGGTGGGTGGTGGGTCTTAAGTTAGTGGTTGTATAGCATGAAAAAGTAACCAGGTTTATTAATGTAATCGAATACATCATAAACAAGTACCTCACATGGTCACCTCTATAGATATTGAGATGGCCTTCGACATCTTCTCTTGGTCATTCATGCTCGTAGTGAATGTGTATGCTCAAATGATTGCCTCCCTTATGTCAGTATTTGCCACTATCGTTTTCATTACAAAAGCAAATAAATACCATTTAAAATATAGACACACACGCACGCACGCACCCCCCCCCTACACTATAATTGACTCATTTAACCATCATGCCTGAAACAGAAGAAGAATATATATAAATCTGGGTACAGAGTTGGGTAAAGGAATGGTGCACGGCACAAATGGGAGGAAGTATCCTGAATGGTGTAGAAACCATTAACCCCCTCATTCCAAATATCTAGAAAAGAGAGGTTTCGATTCTTGTGGACTCTTGCATATAAAAAATTCCCTTTTATAAAATGTATTTATTGACCACTTAGCACTTTATCCAGCACATTATCCGTGGATCAGTGCAAATATCAGGAAAGTTGAAATTCAAAATGATAATATTAGGAAAAGTACTTAAACACTTTATCTGAGGATTAGTGCAATACATAGAAAAGTTAATGTGCAAAAGATAGACTCAGGAAAATCACTTGGCACTTTATCTTGATGATTAGTGATAACAAGAAAAATTCAAATGTGCAATGAAGCACTAAGCGCTTTAACTGGGAATTAGTGCATTAAGACAATACAACAGCCACAATGTGCAATAGATAAATCAGGAAAAAGCTTCTAGTACTTTAATTTGAAGATTTAAAAATGCGCAGGCACTTTACCTGTGAGCTAGTTCAATAGCATACACAAAACTAAGAACCCAAACAAAGTACACATGAGCAGAATCACCAAACATGATAGAAATTAATAGCTCCTCTCCCCCCAAAGATGACTAAATTAATTCTTATCGATTAAGGAAATGGACTTGTGAAATAGAGTATAATAGTGTCTTTGATCGGCTCCATTCCCAAGCCTAGTACAACAGAAGTATTCTTCTGTTATTCTCTTAAAAAACATGGAGGTGACATTATCACAAGGAACACATAGATTACATATAACCATCACTTCTGTACCACTCAAACTTTTTCCTCCCCTCTCCCAGTTTAGCAAAAAGGGATGGACTGCCAACACCATTATCAAATGACCCAGCACAAATGCACTTTAAACTTCAAACTTTAAATGCACTTTGAGTAAAACAATGTGCTGAATAATGTTGTAAATGGTATCTTAAAGCTGTATATTAACTTCCAGATTGTAATTTTGTATTTCCCAGAATATTATGTAATCATGCAGGGAAATGGAATGGTGAGAGCAATGATACAGAATGAATATAGCATTACGGTATTATTGGAATGGAATGACTGTTAGAACATTAATATTGAATGTGCTTTAAAAATGGAATTAGGAAAAGAAAACTGTGAAAACTCACAGCGACAACTCAGCGTTTCAATCACTGAGCAATAATGGAACTGCCATGCATTGTAATGTCTGGGTCGGAAAATGGATGCCAAAGAATCCCACTTCAACGAGAATGTTAATGTTCTAGCGATCAAAGGGGCTGCTGAAAACGTAGATAAGAAACAGCCACCACGAATGCTAAACAGGCCCATTGGGGAGCATTCTGCCGAAACGCGTCAGCCGTAATTTTTAATCCTGTGTACCCTTTACGCTTGTATTTTCATGAGGTGTTTAATAAACCCCCCATTATTTGCACCATTTACTGGCTTTTCGATTTTGCTGTTTGTGCCGCCGCAACCGCTGAAGGAAGGAAGCTGCAGCATTGAGTGAGATATTTATCTATCTATCTATCTATCTATCTATCTATCTATCTATCTATCTATCTATCTATCTATCTATCTATCTATCTATTCACTGAAAAATCAAAGGTTAAAGTGACATTTGAGTGGGGCGTGGCCTAGCGATCCATCATGGTGGACGCGCGTTAGGCGAGCTCCGTTCAGCCCATCACAATATCCTTGATTTATCACCTCATCGGCCATCTCAACACTAAAAAGACCTCCACTGGCAGCGTAGAGGCGGAGGGCGGCGATTGCGGCATGTGGAAGCGCTGAAGGAAACCCCAGTGTAGCGGTTGAGGCCCTCTGGCGGTGCGGCCTAGCGGGCGACATCGAGGCGGAGACTCTCGGGAGGCTGTTGGAGGTGAGAGCTGCGGCCAGGGATCTGCCGCGAGGGCCCGCTGGGTGCTGCGTTTGCTCCTGGGGGTCCCCAGGGAGGATAGGCGGCAGTAGCAGAGGTGCGCACCAAGCCGGGAGGATCTAAACAGCGGCCCGGTGCCTAGTGGAGGTGGAGGGCGGGCCCAAAAGACAGACGCGCTGCCCCAGACAGGGGGAGCTGACTGAGGCCTATTGATGAACCTCCCGGCCCTTATCGGACATCGGCCCTTTGGGATAGTGGAGCAACCGGAGAGGTAGGGGCCTGCAGGAGGCGGCGAACCCCCCAACGGGGGCGGCCCATCTGCACAGAGAGGGAGCCTACCTACCTGGTGCAGGGGCCGGACCCCCTGATGGACCAGTACTAAAGACGCGGACCGGTGACCGGACAGGGAGCGGGGCACCCACTAGGGGGGGACGGGGCACGACTGCCTGCGTAAACGGCCGGGCTAGATCTCAGTGCGGCTTGTGGGCGGGAGTCCTCATCCCCGGCCCTTGGGAGATAACGTGCCGCACCAGATAACGAGGGGAGAGTGTGAAGACCCCCGCACCGCAGGCAATAACAGCGCGGTCGGCAACAAGGGGCTGGCTCGGGCGGCCTAGTGGTGTGCATTTGAGAGGCCGGTGCCAGGGTCGCCATCATCACTAAAGACAAGATATCTGGGGGGACCCTCTAAACAGAGCACACTGGATTGCTACACGGGCGCTGGGGCCCCGGCATTGGAACAGGGAGGCACAGCCGGGGCCATGCCAGATAACGCTGCGTTAATGGCGGCCATAACGCAATCCAGAGACACATTAGATGCCAAGATTGGTGCGGTGGGGTCAGATGTTATGCTCATCACACAAGACTTGCGGAATGCGGTGGAGCGCATCACAGAGACCGAAACCAGGATATCAGAGGTGGAGGACTCTGTCACTACCCTGAAAAAGAAAGTGGAGTCTCTGGAAACCATAACAAGAGGACTGGCGTCCCATGTGGAAAATACAGAGGGTAGGGCCAGAAGAAATAACCTACGCTTTGTGGGGGTTCCCTGAGGGATGTGAAGATGACGACATGGAGCGGTTCCTAACCCAGTGGCTTACAGACTGGCTTCCCCCGGAGTCGTTGTCCCATTGTTTTATAATTGAGAGGGCTCATAGGGCCTTGATGCAGAGGCTGCCTCCGGGCGCCAGGCCAAGACCTGTCATCGCCAAGATTTTAAACTACCACGACAGGGATATGATACTAAAGCAAGCCAGACAAAAAGAATCCCTGACTTACGCCTCCAACTGTATCCTTATATTTCCGGATTACACGAGGCTCGTCCAGCAGAATCGACAATCCTTTACAGCGACAAAAGCCCGCCTCCGAGACTTGAAACTTCCATACGCTTTGTTATTTCCAGCCAGGTTGAGGGTGGTGAATCAGTCACGCACACTTTTTTTAGAAACGCCAGAAGATGTCTTTATCTGGACAGATGAGACGGTGAAAACCCGGACCAACACGCTGCCCCGGCTGGAATTGGATTCATCATCCAGCGCAGTAAACCGAAGACCGCCAAAGTCCAGAGTTAAAGGGAGCAGAAGGTCGAGATCAAGACGGCGATCCAAGTCCCGCAGTGACTCCAACAAAGACACCTCAACATCCCAACATGGGACTATGGCATCCTAGTTGCTGTAAAAGGGGGTTGCTTGAGAAGCATATTCAGGCTGATGGGGCGAGAGGGGGGCTAGTACCTTTATTAGACTTTCTATAGTCGAGGGGCACACCCGCTGTTCATGGGCCAGTTATTGGGGAATCATTGGCGGGGGCGGGTGGGGGGCTCCCGTTGGGGCCCGCACGCCACCTCCGCCGCGACAGGTACTTCAGCAGTTTTGAGGTATGGGGGGGAGGGGGGAAGTTGGGGAACACATGTTATTTAGCTGCGCTGCATCAATGCCCTGCACTGCCATTGCTCATCTGGTAGTCGCTGAACGCCACACATACCCGCGGTCCCGGATCTACCCATGGTGGTCCCATTAGATAAGGCGGCGGTTCATGGGGGTGACCTCCAGAGAGTAAGCTGGAATGTTAGAGGGGCGCTGGATAAAGTAAAACGAGGTGCCATACTCCAGCAAGCTAAACGGTATCATGCAGACATCCTGATGCTCCAGGAGACCCACCTAATGGGAACCAAAACAATGTGTTTTCTTAGATATGGCTATACTCAACTGTTCCACTCGGGTTTCACTAGGGGGTCACAGGGGTCGCAATCCTGATCCATCGTAGGGTCCCATACAAACATAATAAGACATGGACGGATACACAGGGTAGATACGTCTTTATAACAGGCACCCTACATGGGGAACGGTTGGTGCTGGGTTGCTTATATGCCCCCCCCCCCGCCGCTGTCGTGGGCTCTAGTCGAGCACCTCACGACTCTGTGGGCTGATATACCGGAAGGACTAGCGTTGGTGGGAGGGGACTAGAACAATGTTCTGGACCTGGCCAGAGACAGATGGTGAGCATCAGGTTATTCACATACACACCAAACCACAAAGCTGGGCTCCCTAGTGGTGGGACTGGGCTGGACAGATCCTCGAAAGAGACTTCATCGGGAGGAACGGGTGTACACCTATCTTTCGGGGACACACGACTCTTACTCCCGTCTTGATTACATTTGTATGCCCTCTGGCGCTGCATGCAGAGTGAGGTCCGCAGAGATCCTCCCAAGGAGCTTGTCGGACCATTCCCCAGTGGCCCTAACAATACAGATAGGTCTGAGAGGCAGGCCTTTCGTTGGTGCCTCTCCCCCTGGCAATTGCAGGATGAGAAATATCAGATGCACATGGATCAAGCAATTGTGCGATATCTAGACATAAACGTGAGATCGGTAGAGGCGACCGAGACCCTATGGGAAGCTATGAAGCCAACGTTACGGGGCATTGACATCTCCTATTGTGCAGCGTCGCGTAAACTCTGTCGGGAGTCACTCCTGAGGTCCGAGGCCCAGTTGATAGATCTTGAGCACCGTAGCAGGGGGCAGAACGGGGGCCTAGCGCATCGCCAACTGCTGTTCGCGCAGCAGACTCATGCTAGCGCATTGTTGGACGAGGCCCGGTTGGCATGGCTGGCATCCCGTAGCAGAATTTATCAATGGGGGGACGAGTCCAGCAAATTACTACACAGGTTATGCCAGGGGGCTCTGCATCCCCAGGCCGTCCCAAGCATACCTGGCCCGGATGGAAGGGTACTTAGTGACCCATCATTGATTGCAGAGAGCTTTGCGAGCTATTACGCAGAGCTTTATACCCCTAGGGAACTCCTACAGGAGGACATGATACAACGTTTCTTAGATGACTTACCGCCACGGGCCCTCTCGGATGATGCAAGGGCGGACTTGGACGCCCCACTAACCATGGAAGAACTATGCGCGGCATTGGGGGATCTGAACTCCGGCAAGGCGCCGGGTCCCAATGGATTTCCCTGTGAATTCTTCAAGAAATACTTCTCCAAGTTGGGACCCCACTTTCTCGCGGTTGTGGACGAGGCAGTAGATCAGAGTCATCTTCCGTGGGAGTGGAGGCACGCTGAGGTGGTTGTCTTTCACAAACCCGGTCGGCCTCCAGAACAGCATGCATCATATCGTCCCGTCTCGCTATTGAATGTCGAGGCCAAAATATTGGCCAAGGCGCTGGCCAATCGCCTTCAGCCGCATATAACACAACTGGTTCATCCCGATCAGGCCGTCTTCATGCCTCAGAAAGCTATGCGTCATAATATCTGCCAGGCCCACAACGCCATCGCGGCTATCGGGGGATATGGGGTACCGGCTGCACTGCTGCTAGTGGACATGGATAGGGCTTTTGATTCCCTCAGCTGGGTGTATCTATTCGCACTACTGAGTCGCCTCAATATTGGGCCACGATATTTGTCTTATATAAAATGACTGTATACGGACCTTACAACCTCGGTGCGTGTCGCGGGATCCACCTCCTGCACTTTCCCAATCGAAAGGGGTACCCGCCAGGGGTGCCCCACATCACGGTACTTATTCACTTTAGCTATGGAGCCATTGGCGGCTTGGGTCCTGTCGACGCACAGGTACGGGGCTTCGAGTGGACACACCGAATATCAGACCGCATCGCAATTATATGCGGACGATGTATTGTTCTTCTTAATGGACCTCAATAGGACGGGCGCGAGATTGCTCTGCATCATGCAAATCTTTGGCGAATCCTCTGGCCTCTTTATGAATCCCCGTAAGTCTACTCTTTGGGTGTTGGGGGGGACTGGCGGACTGGGGCCCTGGGCATCGGCAGTACAAGTAGCGACAGAGGGGGTAAAGTACCTGGGGATCTTATCAGATACACAACGCACGTCGTGGGACAAGAATATTGCTCCAGTTTGGACGGGGGTACGTGAGGAGATGAAAACCTGGTCGCATATGCCCCTCTCTATCTATGGCAGATCAGCTATCTTTAAAATGGTATCTCTTCCGCGTTTGCTCTATCAGTTGCCGATACCTTCGGGTCAAGTTCGCTCTATATAAAACTCTGTAAAAAAATAAATAATTAAATAAAAAATTGCAGAACCATACATATCCGGTTCTGCAAACCTGGTTTCACCAGGTTAAAGCGGCGTTGGGACAGTTTCTGTGGGCGGGGGGAGCTTCCCGGGTCGCGTTGCGGACCTGTTTTCAGTCTACGTTTTGCGGGGGACTGGCCACATCGGACATTCAATCCTACTATGCGGCCTCGCATCTGCTAGTGCTGATCGAATGGTAGTATGGAAACAGGCAAGACCCCGCATATGCGGTGGAGCGGTGGCGGATGGGTGATGCAACCATTCATACCATCTTATACTCAACTTCCCTACGCCGATCCCTGCCGTTGGCAACGCAGGTGGTATTCCAGCTTTGGAAACAATCCCTCCACAAGATGGGGTGGTGGGGCAGACTAACGGGGGAAACCCCATTGTGGCACAATGGAAGACTACCGCAACTGGCTACACTAGCTGGATTTTGTGGGTGGGATAAAATAGGGATATCTACATTAGGGGATGTCATGCGGGGTTCAATCTTGAAATCCTTTCAAGATCTCCAAAAAGAATACAATATGCCTAGAACCCAATTTTATAAGTATTTAGACATGCCATCTCCCCTAGCATCTTGGAGCTAGAGGCTGTCCCTGAATTTGATCCCATTGAAGCCAAAGGGTTTATGGGCGACCTGAACGAGCTCAAAATTACACAAATATATCAATCACTTGTGACTAATAGTTCTACCACACTGGACAAGCTTAGAGAGGCATGGGCGCTCGATCTTGGTCAGCTGGATGGGGATGACTGGCGGAAGCGCGAGCCTCCCCACGGGGGCGGCGATAGCAACCCGGTTGCGCCTTATTCAATTTAAATACATGCACCAGGTTTACTACACCCGGCTAAGGCTATGGAGGACAGACTTGGTATCATCCCCGGTGTGCTTGCGATGTGGTCAGGAGGAAAGGTCCCTCATTCATACAATATGGCACTGTACGGCGCTCGCAACGTTCTGAAGGGGAGTCATGACATGCCTTGCGGAAGTCCTGGGGTGGGAGGTCCCCGCTTCTCCACGACTGGCAATTCTACACACCATGGATGGTATTGGGGGCAATATCTATAAACGGCACTTATTGTTGCTGGGGCTTACGCTGGCCAAAAGAGATATTGCGAGAATATGGAAGGCACCTGCCCCACCATCTTTGATAGCCTGGAAAAAGGGACTAGACTTCTGTATGGGCTTAGAGATACCGATATTCAAGGCCAGGGGTTGCCCGCAAAAGCACCCCAAAATTTGGAAAAGATGGACGGACTACCGGGGTCTGTACTTGGAGCCGGGGCCTCCAACGGGAACACATACACTTTAGTTGACACGAGGGGATACCGGGTAGTGGAGGGAATAATAGATGGTTGGTAGAGACTCAATTGTGGTGGCGAGTTAAGTTGTGGCAGAAATGATGCAGTAGTGGACCAGCGCAAAGTGCTTGGGTTCAAAACGTTCACGTCGTTATGTTCTATATAACTTTTATCTTTGAAAAATGTAAACAAAATGTCAACATCAATATTTTGTGGTGTGCGATATGGCGGTTGCCTCCTGCATTAAGGGGTCCTGCTCTGTATGTGATTATTGACACAATAAAATTTGTTTATAAAAAACAAAAGTGACATTTGAGATGCCATCAGTGATGTCATAAATGATTTAATAGAATATGTAATGAGTGATGAAATGTGTGAGGTCATAAGCAGTGCATGGCGGAAGCACAAGTTATAGTTAGCTGTGCTAACTATAACTGCTGAATTACTGTGGTTTTTTTTTAGTTCTTACTGTTAATGGTGTCACTGACATTTTCAACTAACTATAATGTTATTTAACTTTGTTTTTTTCAGTAAATTTCTAAGGTTTTTTTAAAAGCAAGAACCGATCTTTTTATCACCGTTAACTATAACGTTACTTTAACCTTTGTTTTTTCAATGAGTTTCTAGGGTTTTTTAACGTAAAGTAATATTTTATTACCATACGTAAAGCCATCCCGCGCCGCGCACGGCCGAAGGCTGGGCCCTGAGCAAACCCCTTCACAGGGCCTTGTGTTTTTTAAAGGGGGAACCACATGCACCACCCTGCCCGAACCTCATTAAGCCCATTAGGCGCTGAAGACCCCATCCCCCAGGGCCTTATGTTTATTAAAGGGGAAGGGGGCCAAGTGGTCCCCCTTCCCGAGCCTTATTAGGCCCTGGGGACCCCATCCCTCAGGCGCTTTGTGTTTTTTAAAGGGGAGTGGGGCCAAAAGGCTCCCCTTGCCGAGCCTTACTAGGCCCTAGTGACCGCAACACACAGGGCTGTTTTTTTTTAAGGGGAGGGTGCCGTATGGCCCCCTCCCAAACTTTTAAAAGGCCCTGGGGACCTCATCCCCAGGGGCCGTGTTTTTTCTAAAGGGGAGGGGGGCCGCGGGCCCTCCCTTCCATGAGCCTTATTAAGCCCCAAAGACCTCATCACGGGCCCAGTGTAATTATTAAGGGGAGGGGGCCATGCGACCCCCCTCCCCGAGCCTTTAATGGGCCCTGGGGTTCCCACCCCGCATTGGGGCGAACTGAGTGCTGGGATGTGAGGCAGTGTGCTCCCACCCACTTTTTGTTTGAAAAGGCGCGCTTGAGCTAATGAGCTGACGAGCTCTGGCTGATGTACCTGCGCCTAGTGAGCAGTAAAGAGTTCTGAGAGGCCTTTGAGTAGCATTTCCAGCACCCCCAAAAGAATGTGTTGCTCTCTACTGAAGGACAACTATCCTGAAACACATGTCTAGAGATACACAGCACTGACTGCGCCAAGGGTGAAAAACTGAAGACTGTCACTGGAGTACGTGTTATAATGCACTGCATTTACCATGATGCATTGGGACGAATTAAGTGCTGGTAGGCGAGGCAGTGTGCTCCCACCCTCTTTTAGTTTGAAAAGGATTTCTTGAGCTAATGAGCTGAAGAGCTCTGGCTGATGCACCTTTGCCAGTGAGTGGTACAGAGACCTGAGAAGACTTTGGGCAGCATTTCCAGCACCCCCAAAAGAATGTGTTGCTCTCTACCGTAGAAAGACAACTATCGTGAAACACATGCCTAGAGATGCACAGCACTGGCTGCACCAACGAGGGTGAAAAACTAAAGACTGTCACTGAAGTAAGTGTTATCGTGCACTGCATTTACCATGATGTAGTGGGGCGAACTGAGAGCTGGGATGTGAGGCAGTGTGCTCCTACCCTTTTTTTTAATATATATATCTCGATGAATATTTACCAAGGCACTTCACTGTATTGATCAAAGGTGTTTAATTACGATGTTGAGGACAACTCGTTTCGGCTTTCACATCTAGCTCAAGTACAATCTCAGTTTTCCATGGAAACTATGTAGTGCACAAGTGGTAAAAATGACAGTGTTATTGAGAAAAAACATTAATTGGTCCCCTTTTTCATTTCGTAGCAGAATATTTACAAAATCAGTTGGCTATACTTAGAATTCTTCCCACATTTAATTTTGTGGTTAAAATAATCACCAGTTGTGCACAAATTATTGCCGTTGATATATTAAATCATTGAAATTCATTATCTCAGATGCCGCTGTATGGAGGCATACATGACCCACAATGCCTTATGTGTTATGATATATACATGGTCTCATTGACTATAGTCTACTAATATAACTTGCACCGCCATAGTTTTAAGACGTTTCCATTGATATAATATGTGCAGTTATGAGTAGTGCATCATAGCGTGCAAGTTATACATATGTTGGTTACGCATAACTGGTGAATTTCAGTGATTTTATGGTTTTAAAATGATAGTTTTTTTATTATTAGAAGACCTACTTATAACTCCACATTAACTTTTGGTTATTTCAGTGAATTTCAAAGGCTTTTTAAGTTAAAATCTTACTACCTTATTTACATATAATTCTGCTTTAGCCTTTGGTTTTTTTCAGTGAATTTCTATGTTTTAAATTTTTTTTTAAAGTCATATCTTATTACAATACTTCTGCAGCCAACTCCCCGCCAGTCACAGCCTAGGGCCATGCCTTGCAGTGGGTTAGGCGTAGGGACTGGCCTGTGGCCAAGCTCTCTGCCAACTCCACATGGGCTGCCCACCACCTGCCACACATAGCCTTTGCCCAGCCCTTGATCCCTACCCAAGTCAGGCAGCCAACCCCGCCAATGCACAGTCTGAGGCCAGGCCAGTGCCCAACCCCATGCAAGCTGCACTGTCTTCAGTAGGTCTCCTGCAGGGGTACGCAGGGGTACACAGGGACCACAGTGGCTCCAGCTAAACTCTAGCGGAAATGCAGCCCCCCCAAACAAAAATTCAATTCAACCTCAGGCAGTGGGTCTCTCTGGGACACCCTCCACAAGGTCCAGGGGTTCAGGGTACCTCGACCCTGCCCCCTTATACCTTTTAAAAAAAATGTGAGTCCCCGAGTCCTGTGATTCAGCTGCAACATTTTTGTTCAGGTTGCAGTCAGACAACCACAGTGCGAGCTGCAGCAGGACTATTATGCCCCCCTCCCACCCCCGGGAGCTAGAAGGCAGACGGGGAAAAAAGCCTTCTCGGCCAAACAGAACTCTTTCTTTTTTTAATTAGTGGTCCTGTGGGACTCCCTCAAAACAACACACACAATACACGGTTTTTGTTTTGCTAATAACTTTGACGCCCTTTGATGAATCCTCATGAAACTTTCCAAATGAAAGTTAATTTTCCTCAGCTTCTTCCTGAAACGTTTTGGAGTGATCAGTCAAGTGTTGGCTGAGAAGCCATTAAGGTAAAGGTAATATAGCTCTCCCAGTCCCCTAATAAAATCAACCCACTCGGCTTGGCTCCAATGTATCATTCCCTGAAACTTGTCCAAACTTTCAAGTCTAAAGACCTCAGATGATTCATTTGACCTACCAGCCCTCTGCTAGAGTTACTGCTATGTCCCTAATAGACTTACTAGTCCTTTGCCAAGACCACTGGACACTTTACTTTCTACCAACCTAACAGTCTCTCCACACTTAGATCTACCGGTAATTCAGAAATCCTATTCGAATAAGGATCAGCCATTTGTTTGTTTGAACTATAAAATCAACGTAGCTTAATTTAACTACAACTTTAACTTCATTTTTTTTTGTGCTTCCTTCAGTGACAACACACTTATAAGAAAGTGAATAATTATTTGGGGTGGATAGTAGTCCATCACCAGTTATAAAGTCATAAATCTTTTAGGTCGAGGTGAAGGTTTTAGGGGACAGAGCACAAACACTGGGAACTGCACTGCAGCACTCCAGTCGCAGAGCGTAAAAACCAGCAATAGAACTCAGCACAAAATGGGGGTGACCATGCTGAAAGAAGCATTTTCTCACAAAGACCGTCCCTGGCTAAAATTGCAAAGAGCAACAACCTTCATCAGGCAGTTCTTATTGTTTTAAGCGGAAAGGATGTGGAAACGCACTCTGCATTGGCAGGGCCAATTACAGCCTCACATCCTACTGTCAGGTCCACCATAGGGGAGATGGACCACCTCAACAGTTTTGGACCTATTCTACAATCAGGTCCTAGTATCTGGGGAACCCTTCTCAGTTGGAAACCCCACCTGGGATAGAGCTAATTTTAGCATACCCACAGAGGGATTCAAGAAGGTAAATAACACCAGCATGGCCAACAAGGTGATGTGGCCCTTCCTGCTTCCCAGGTCAGGCGTCTGTCCCCAAGTTAGGGCCAGCTTTGCCCAAATGGCACACTTTCAACAAAGGCCACTAGTAACTGTAAGTGTCAGGACCCAGGCCCCTAGACATTGACTGACAGGTAGATGCTCCAATCTGGTATCTTTAGAAGGCTTCACCCCAAGCGTGGGGCTGGCAAGGAGTCACCCACTTGCTCCTGAAGTCTCCTAGGCTTCTCAAAGTGGGAGACTACAAGCTTAGGCTGAAGACACCCCTTCCACTCTCATTTCTGTCATCTCAGGGTCTGTACTCAGTGACTGCACATGCGCAACAGACCAAGACTTCCAGGGTGGGTACACCAACCCCCTCAAGGGACACTGAGACCGTGTCTTATAAAAGTCTGTCTGACCCGGTTCTCCTGCTTTTGTCCCTGTGACAGTTCTGGCAGCACCTTCAGGCCAGAAGTGGCCTCACCAGTGCAAGCCTTGGGGTTCTTTCTTTTTGTAGCAGGTAAACCCTGGCCCTCTGGTTCTCCCACTGTGGATGGCATCCACCTCCTGTCCATTATTCTTCTCCAAGACATCTGTTCCCTAAGCTTAGGAACAGCACCCCCAGAAACCTATGTTTGTTAGGGACCCTGGGTGGCTACTCACCCCGGCTCTTTCCTCGCCTGTGGGAGCTCACTGCCAAGGACGCAGTCTATGGGCATGTCAGGACTAATAATTACCCTTCTCTGGGCAAGTATTTGTTCCTAGTCTAAGGATACCATGGCCATGACCATCCTCGAAAATTTCTTATCTTGCAAACCTGTCCTGGTATATAATGTTCTGAGGAATTCAGCCTTTCAACCTCCATCTTCTGGCTGGCACAGGTATCCCGTAAAGAACAGGTGGCGACCCCAATCACTGTGATCCTCTGGAAGTGATTCTTATCATCCTAAGGGATCACCAGCTTACTTCCTGGGTTCACCTCCACCTCCCTGGGATGTCCTCCAAAGACTACACTTGTCACTGCTGTGGAGTGTCCACTAGTGTTAGCCTTCATCTTGGAGCATGAGGAATTTCCCCCATGAGTCCTGACTGCAGACAGTCAGAGCACCTAGTGTATCAAAGAGTTTCTTTCCCCCTGTGTTCTCGCTTTCAGAAGTGGTTAGGACTCTTTTCTTTTTGAGACTTGTTCCTCCCCTCCTTTCCCTGGTATGGGCCTGGATTCTTCTGATCACCCCACTGGGATCTTTTGGACACCCTAGTGCATACCCACACACCAGCTTGCCTATCAAGCTTTTCTGGGGCCAATTAGCTTGGAGTTCACTGGATGCTGGGGTAACTCTGAAGAGCAATTACTCACGAACATGCTTAGGTAATTGAAGACTGTACTCCGCCACAACTGCAAAGGAAAGCAGTGCGCTCAGTCAGTCCGCTGTCACTGTTGCTACCACTGCTGTGAGCACTGCTCAGAGGTCCGCACGCCCGCAGCCGCGGCCATCACTCTGCGGGTCTCCTGCATCATTTGCGCCGAGCATAGCCTGCCGAGCTCAGCCCACCGCCCGCCAGCCTCGCAGCACCCGCACCCGCACCACCCGTGGAAAAGCGGGCAGCGGGGGAAGCGACTAGGCTCATTAAGCAGGAAAGCGTGGAGAAGCGAGGAAAAGTTCGGGGAGATCCGGCGAGGACAGGGTTAGCTTAGCCTCTCAGGACTGGAATTGGACCCCGCCTCGGATCAGGTTCAATCTGGCTTAATCTTAATCCTCCTTAATCCTCCACGCCAGCGCAGGCCCGTTGTTGGCAAAAAAAATAAAAAATAGCAATCAAAATCACACTAGAAGGAGGGCTGGAGCAACACGAGTTACCTGGCACGAGTCTCCTGGCACCAGACCTTTAGAAAAAGAGGCCCGGAGCACCGCGAGCAGCGCAAGGCAACAGGCAAGTGGCAAGTGAATGAGTGAATAAGTGAATAGGTGGCAAGAGGGAGTACCCTTTGAGGGCGAGAGCGGTCGCCCTTAGCGGCAGCCGCAGAGTGAAGTGCCCGGGTGTGCACGCGGAGGCGGCCCAACTAGGTTGGGTGCGGTTTGCGGCACCCCATGTGCCCTGCTCGTTCGCTCCTTCCTCTGCCCTGCCCTGCCCTGTCTTGCCCTGTGCCGTGCTGCGCTGTCCTAGCCCCAACCACTCCACGCCACAATTGCAGCCACAGTTGCAGCCACAGTTGCAACTGCCTCACCCTTCACTGACAAATTGAACAGTACACGTTAAGTCCTAGTCAAGTCTCAGTGTTCTTTAAAAACGCCCTCCAGTACGCATATTTCAACCGAGGATTGCGGATCCCCACTGGGTGCCTCCCAGAAGCTCAACCTCTAGGTTGGCGAGCACCATCAGGGCATGCGGTCAGGAAGAACAAGAGGAGGGGAGAAAAAAGAAAAAAAACCTCAACCAATGTCCAAAAGAGCAAAGGAGGGCCACCCGCCCGCCGATACGGACTGCATCAGTAACTCTCCTGGAGTGAATCTCTCAGACCAAGGTGTACCAAACAAAGAAGACAAAAAAGACAAAAAAGCACGGTTAGAGCTAATGGAAGCACCGTCAGCAACGGCAAGTATTACCACCACTAAAAGAGGTACAGACTCTGCTCCACATGCCAACATCAAGGGCAGTAAGGAAGCTACTCTTTCAGCGCCAATAAGGCACAACTCATGCCCAAATAGTAGCAAACGGGCGCTGATCACGGATTTTCTAAAAGTAGCCATTAAGACCACTGAGGAAAACGGGGCCGCACCATTCAAAAGTCTTTCAAAAACAATAATTCAACCTATAACACCACAGACCTCCAAAGTGAAGCAGACATGTTACCTATCGGCGATAGCGATACCAGATTTAATAGCTGCGAAAACTGCAAAAACAAAAGGAAAGCTCCCTCGGACATAGGATTAGAAGCGCCACTTAACACAAACAGAGAAGTCCCAAGCCTGCAACTCCTAATAACGAAAGTTCTTCACCCTTATGAAACCCGTCAAAGCTCTAAACCCCAAGTCACTGAAGCATTAATTCATTGTCACTCGCCCTCTCTAATCTCCCAATTCCAGCTGGAACAACAAATCTCACCTGGAAACAACGGACACAACAGTGAAAATGATAATGATAGTGTAGAAAACTCAATACAACAGAAGAACACAAACTTATTGAGCCCTTTTTGTGTTCAGGGGTTCACTAAACTATACACTAACAATCAAGACAAGCTCGATTCATCATTCTTCTTCTCGGAAATGGATCACCAACTCGGTCAGGGACCTTGTCAGTCTGATCCACAAGTTCTGGACCACAACAATATTTTGGAAACTAAGACGTCACCCTCACAAAATCATAATCAATTCAGCACGACTCAGGGTTCCTTGGGCAACTCATCACTGGGGTTCCCATCCCATCAGGAACAATCTGTTCGTTCGCCCTCAGCAGAACCCAGCACCTCCCCAACACCTTCGGTTTGGCAGCACCTGTTAAACACCATGGACACTATTGGAAAAGCAATGTCCTATCAGACAGACAAGTTAGACACGCAAGTCGATCTATTAAACATCCTAGCAATTCACTTTCAGGGGGTCGAACAAAAGTTGCACAACTTCAACGAGATGATTATGAAGGTACAGGGAGATCGGGAAACAACATACCAAATCTGCCACTGCCACTGTACTCAAATAATCGACAAATTAGCAACAGTACCAACTTTACTAACACAAATACTGGGGTCAACCAGGGATAATCAACTCAAGCCCGCAACACCAGCTGAGAAAGAAAATGAAGTATCCAGTGAAGTAGTTAAGGCACGCCCCAGCCCATCCAGGGGTAAAAACACAAGTGAAACAGGGGCAAACCCAGCTCAGGCACAGGCAAGTTCATCCTCCCCAAACCTACCCACTGAATCTGGGAATTCAGAAGCTCCGGACACACCACTCACCGGCCAAAACACGACATCTCCTGCAAGGTAATCTAAAGTACTAAAGCCACTAACAAAACGGGAAAGAAAACGCCAGAGAAAGGCCAGAAAAAGTAAACAAACTAGACTGGCATCTAACTCAATCAGTCACGATCGAACAGGATAGGATCCAAAATGAAGATAACACAACTCAAAATGAAGACAACACAACTCAAAATACCTCGGAAACAACAAGCACCAATGAGCCGCAGCCTTCACCAATCAACTTGGACACCATCTCAAGTAGACAGAACCAAAACATAAGGGAGCAACCCCTACCAGAAAAGGTTTATAGCCTATTTAAACCATCCGCAAGAAAAAGGAAAAATAGCTCAAAATCTCAGGTCACACAAACCGTGACACCGATACCAACATCAGGGTGCATCACGCCAGTAACCAGTACTACTCGCCCACCAGAGGCCACGACAAATGATCACAAGGACAGATGTAAGCCAGAATCAACCCACAGTTATGGGTCAGGATGTAATGAAGTTTCTCATGTAGGGAACTACGAACCAAATGCACAAAACAATCTACAAGTTCTCTTGAATCCACAAACGACCAATTCGGAGCACATATCAGGGGATAAAGTCACTGAAAAGAGCTTAAGTCATGCACCGCAGCACGATCTCACTAAAAATAACAACAAACTGGAGTTCATTCCCCACTATATCTCAAGGGGACCCCACGACATTCTCAACAGAAGTGTATTACTCAAACTATTCAACGCCCTTCCCTCCCTGAGCCACATCAACACAAGCAACCTAGAAAGCATAGAGTTCAAACAAAACTCTTACCCCGGGGGTCAAGAAATCACCACAGTTACATTTTTTAACTACTCCTTCATAGGGCAGATCTGGCAGCAGAAGGACTCATTTGCAAAATGGGGTATTGAGTTAAAAAAGGTCACTCCTCCCCGCTATCCAAGCCCGCTGCAACCGCCAAACCATCCAGAGTGCCTACTAAAGGGAGCCAAAGGCCCCGAGCACCTTAGTTCAGCGAAGGGCATAGATTATACAGCAAGGAAAATCGCCATCACCATTGCTCATCCAGAGGCAATCAAGCCTCCGGGTTCTCAACAGTCATACACAGACGGTACTACCCTCGAAGCATCATGAAGACTCCCACCAACAGCCCCCAAATCATATTGGGGTAGTAATATCTGCTCATGGAACATGCATGGCCTCAGCACGAAATTAGAAGAACCAGATTTCAAGGAATTTATCATCAAGTACAACATCCTTCTCTTCCAAGAAACATGGCAGATAAATCCATCACCGATTGTAGGCTACAAAGAATTTTTTACTCCAGCTAAGCGATCAACAAAACATGGGAGAGCAAAAGGTGGCCTTTCTACTTTCATTTCTACAGACATTCCATGGCAGGCTTCAGCAATAGACCTCAAATCTTCCTGGATGCTATGTACTAAATTTGAGTATCCGTCTACTAACAGCTTGCTAATATTGAATATCTACATGCATCCCGCCTCCAAACAAAAGAGGTCAAGAATTGAGAAATTAACAGCCACACTAGTAACACTCAAACTCGCTTACCCAGATGCCAATATCATACTATCGGGAGATTTTAACATGAATTTACTTCACGACACTAAAGAAAGTACAACAGGCAATTCATCAGCCCCACACCGAAGTGACACACATGGCAAGAGATGCTCGGCCCGTCTAGAGGAACTCTCAATGTGCAAGCTTAACGGACGAGGCCAGACTGATCGCCCGCAGCTTTCACAAGGGTAACTCAAAAAACAAGATCTACTATAGATTATACATTTGCTGATAAGGAACTTATTTCTCACATCTCGAACTTTCACATAATTGACAGGGCGGAAAGCGATCACCTACCGCAAACCTTCACGCTGCATAGAAACACGGCAATTCCAGTTAAAAACAACACAATGTCCCTATCAACCCAAAGCTACAACCTTAAACGGCTAATCTGGAAATGTGAACGCATCGACGATATCATGTGCACATGTATCAGTCTCTCAAAGAGTGTCAAATTAAAACCATCGTGCTCAAGGGCCTGGGAGTCTTTTATTTACGAACTACATAACCAATTCCCGAACCCAACCAATGGCCGCAAAAATGAAAGACAAACAGGGGCAGCTTGGTTTACCAACAATTTGAGGAAACAAAAGCAACGTTTGAATAAATATCTAAGACAATTAAGAAACAGGAGTCCAGAAACCTCCCAGGAAATTCTGTCATTAATATCTAAAACAAGAGAAGATCTAAAACGGGACATCAGGGGGCCAAGAAAATGTACAACGAACACACCTGGGCAAAACTCCTACACGCCAGCAAACAAAGAGATTCAAAACTCTTTTGGGAAACCATCAACCAGTTAATAAATGGCAGGCACCGACACCACAACTCGGACATAATGGAGGACACCTGGAGAGCCCACATCGAACTTCTATATAATGAAACTCCATCCCCAGGCACTCCAACCCAAGGAACACTAACAGGGAAGGGGTATTCCAGTGCAGGCCCAGTCAATGACACCTCAAGTCCAGATACATCGGATTTCTCCCCACAGATATCACAAGAGCAAGTCCTTAAAACTATCAACAAGCTAAGAACGGAGGGAGCACCAGGGCCAAATGGCTTGCCAAACGCCCTGTTTCGTCACGATCCTCCATTCTGGTCCGGCCTCCTGACCCCTCTTTTCACTCTTGCCCTGGCGTCCGGTACACTCCCCGATTCTTGGCGAGGTAGTATCCTAAATCCAATCTACAAGTCGGGTGCACGCTCAGATCCAACTAACTATAGGTTAATAGCATTAATCGATGTGGAGGCAAAAATGTAGGCTTCAAACCTGTTGGTAGACCTAGAGGACTCGGTTCGCCGTACAAATCTTATTCCCACTACGCAAACTGGATTCCGGGCAGGGATGGGCACCCTCACAAATATCTCTGCAGTCACGCTCTTAGCCAACAAAGCCATTTCAAACTCCAACATCTTGTACGCATGCTTCATTGACCTCAAAGCGGCTTTCGATAACATATCGAGAGCCAAACTATGGGCTAAGATGCAAAGCTGGGGGTACCAACCAAACTTTTGGCAGCCATCATCAACCTGTACTCAGATACGTGGGTCCAAATGAGGAAAGGAGACGGGAGCAGCATAACTAGTAAGATTGCAACATCCCATGGGCTAAAACAAGGGTGTGTATTGGCCCCCTGCTTATTCAACATTTACACCGCAGACCTAGACAAGCATCTCCGACTTGTTCAAGCTGACCCCCCAAAACTGGGCAAAATTCCAACTCCAAGTCTTCAATACGCGGATGATATTGTCCTATTAGCACAAACACCTATTAGGTCTGCAGTGACTAATCTCCAAACTAGGAGCTTACATCACCTCAGTTCAACTCACAATTAACCATAAAAAAACGAAGGTGATGTGCTTCTCCAAACACCATTTAACAAGTAAAAAAAGTAAATTAGTCTGGAAATTAGACGATAAACCGTTGACCAGGGTGGCTTCGTACAAATATTTAGGCTTCCAACTGGACTGCCATCTCAACTTCAAACAACATCTGGACCAAGGCCGCACGAAAGCCAAACAACTGCTCTTCGCATTTAAAAGCCTACAGCAAAAGCTTTCAGGTTGCTCAATAGGGCACTTGCTCAAAGTAATCGCAGTTAAATTTCTACCCTCCATTTCATAAGGCTCAGAAATATTGAATACCAAAGATGCTACAGCACTAAATACAGCACAAATCCTTTTCAAGCGCTTGTTTTTAATTCCCCGACACATTTCGCAAGCCCAAATCCAACTGGAATATGGATTAAAAAATCAGCAACCAGCCAGACAAGGCGCATTAGCCAAATACTACTGGAGGATGAGAGCAGCCGAAGAGAACACCTTAGCCCACCGCTGTTGGGTGGAGATTGAAATTCAAACCAGGCACAAAAACTCCATTACAACAGTGCTAAAACATTCGCTCCTGGCATTACAGTTAGAGGAGGCATGGCTAACCATCACAACGTTATCCGGATTCAAAACCGCCGTGAACAATGCGATCAAACGAACATCCTTATTAATCGATAAAACAGCCATTTAAAAAAAAAAACACGTTTGGGCAGTGATACAATCGTACCAGACCCTAAAACCCCAACAGTACCTGTCCGAACACTTTTCATATTATAAAAAGCATTACTTGACGTTGCTGAGGCTGGGGGCATACCCCACGAAGGACCTGACCCCCAAATGGAAACACATATGGTCAACTAAAGAATGTCGGCTATGTGGACAGGGGGACGAGTCATTATTGCACCTCCTATGTATCTGCCCCGCACTATTAGAAATCAGGAAAACTGTCTTGCGGGAGGCACTAAGAAAAGCACAAATAAGGACATGCAGAGTGGCAGTTATAAAATGCCTCGAAGGGACGTCTATTCAACTGTCCTGCAGAGCCATAAACTTTTGGAAAACTTCGGCAAAAGAACTGGACAAAAATAGCGAATTAACGCAAACAGCTTGAAAATAATTGTTTACAGCTATTTAATTGCACTGATTACAACTCTTTTTAACGTATTAGCTGCTAACTGCCCCGGATGCTCATCACTTGAACGGCTTTATCAGGTTACAAACTTTTGGAAAAATGAGGCAAAAGAACTTTTTAATTCTTAATTATTTATTGCCCGTCAACATGATTTAGCTTCATTTTCCTTCTGTTTTTTCATTTTCCTATAACTCTTGTTTCTTTTTAGATCCCAGTTTTAAAATGTTGATCCACGGTCTTATGAATCATGGTGGTATGCCCACCCTTTTATGATTTTAATGAAATCAAATAAAAGTATTTTTTGATTGATTGATTGAACATGCTCCTTCATAATCAAATTGTGTAGCCCATCATAAGTATCCACTGTATTACCCTTCACCCTGCCCTTCAATGTATTTCAAAGAGATCTCTATAAAATCTGCCCAAGTTTGCACTGACTCTTTGCAGGTGTCCTGGAACTCCTTTCTGCACTCCAAAGGTGTGAGACCAAACCTCTGCACTAGTGCATCTTTTATATGTGTGTATGAGTCAGTTACCACCTCCTCTAGAGTCAGGAGTATGTCCCTCCCCAATGCAGAAACCAACCTCTACAATAATGCTCCATAGTGCTGCTTGTCTATGATGCACATTCCTAAAGCTCTCTCATAGGAGGCAAACCACTTGTCTTTGTCATCCCTCGCCACAAAGCTATACACTACACCCTTTTGCAAGCAAGGGGTATGAAGCACACTGTAACCACCTCTCCATCAATGTCACCATTTTCACTAGATGTCAGTCATAATCTGTCCTTCCTCTTTTCTAAGTCAAGTCTCTTCTCCTCTAGTGCAGTCTTCTTCTATTCCAGGGTTACAGCAGCCAGCTTGGCCTGATGATCCTTTTAATAACTCTTTGACATGACACTTCATTTGGTGGGCTGCCATCTGTGATGGGCTCAGACTGTGGGTACCCTCACTTCCCACCCTGGAAGGTGCACATGAGAAGCTTTTTTGAGACAAAGCATCACCTGCCTACTCTTCCTGGTCTGCTCCCATCTCTCCACTCTCCTCAGAGATTGTCTTTAGCTGATGGACCTCTTCCTAGGCCCTGGGGCTTTGTGGAAATCTTTTTTCTTTGATTCCCTGCTCACCTTTAGCTTCCTTTGCTTGGCCATCACCTCAGCCCTCCAATGCTGATGTCCCGTAGTCCAGACAGATCCAACTCCATGTTCCTCAAAAGACTTATAGTGTAAAAACTGGATTGAAAATGTAATAAAAAAAGACCCATTCAAGCCCTTATGCTAATAACAATCCATGAATCAATTTATGCTGTTAATTATGTTTAGGGATTTTTTATTTCAACTTTTAGAACTGAGTGGTGCTGCTAAACACAAGTTCTGCATCCCACGGCTGAACACACACCAATGTAAGAAAGTGACTTATTAATTGTGATGGATGGAAATCCACTACAAGTAATAAAATCACAGACCTGATAGGTCCAGTCAAATGTTTCAGTAATTTAAACCTGAGCTCCCCCCCTGATAGCTATAGCACAGAGCAAAAATGCTTAAGTTAGTCAAAATGTGTGAAGCATTTAGAAGAACCAAAAAAGTTAAAAAGTCAAAAACGCAATACAGTAAAAATAGCACTTCAATTTAAAGGACACCAAACAACAAGAATCCAATAAGGGGTTGCAGAGATATGATTTTTAAAACTTTAGGTTTCATAGTATTTTATTGGTTTTAAAACTTACAACGCGTCAGCAGGCATTGCCCCCAATATTAACGATAACAGAAAACCCCACACCTTCATCTCCCCTCCCCTTGGGTCAACTCGCAACTTACCAGAAGCATTATTGTACCATTTGAGATTAGCAATAACCTGACAGGTAATTTAATCACAGTATTAATTGTTAAGGTCCAATAGACCTAGGGCCCGCAGTCTTGTTGGGCAAGTGAGATCTCTATTGCTTCTGCTTAGGTAATGAAGGTTCCGACCCCACAGCTCCACAAATCTGTCTGACTCCTCCTTCAAGTCATCCTTCAAGGAGATCTATCTTCTCGTTGACTAACAATTGCCTCAGTCTCTGCAGCCAAAACTCCTTTGTGGGTATAACACAAAGTCCAGTTTAATGTTTCAGTAATTTAAACCTGAGCTCCCCCCCTGGTAGCTATAGCACAGAGCAAAAATGCTTAAGTTAGTCAAAATGTGTGAAGCATTAAGAAGTACCAAAAAAGTTAAAAAGTCAAAAACACAATACAGTAAAAATAGCACTTCAATTTAAAGGACACCAAACAACAAGAATCCAATAAGGGGATGCAGAGATATGATTTTTAAAACTTTAGGTTTCATAGTATTTTATTGGTTTTAAAACTTACAACACATCAGCAGGCATTGTCGCCAATATTAACGATAACAGAAAACCCCACACCTTCATCTCCCCTCCCCTCAGGTCAACTCGCAACTTACCAGAAGCATTATTGTACCATTTGAGAATCGCAATAACCTGACAGGTAATTTAATCACAGTATTAATTGTTAAGGTTCAATAGACCTAGGGCCCGCAGTCTTGTTGGGCAAGTGAGATCTCTATTGCCTCTGCTTAGGTAATGAAGCTTCTCATTGACTAACAATTACCTAACAATTACCTCAGTCTTTGCAGCCAAAACTACTTTGTGGGTATAACAGACCCACTTCATAAGCCCAGTCCTGTTTGCTTTGATGCTAGAAGCATGTGTGATATCCGCTTGCCTCATATGGAGGGTAATGGATAGATGCCATCTATGGGAATGCCCAATATAACAGAAGCCATGTTTCCCTTTAAGTCTATCCCCTCTATATATTTTATGATTGAGAGGATTGAAGTCTAAAAACTCTTGATTTTAGGGCATGACCATAGTATGTATGATGGTGGCTATAGCTCCACATAGCCCTCAGAACAGGTCAGAGCGTGTTGATTCCATGGTATGTAACCTGGCCAGAGTATCATGCCAGCTGTTCACTAAATTATATAATGTTTCTCACCTTGCAAGTGATATGTAGAGTTTATGTTGTGAGCAAAAAACGAGTCCCATTTTTTCTGATCAAGTTGTACCCCCATGTCTCTTTCCCAGCTAGCTTGGTATGAATGTTTATATTTGTGATCTACAGAGTATTCATTAAGTAAGGTATATAGCCTCGAGACCAAGTGCCCTGTTGTTTGAAGTGTTTGGAGAAATGTCTCGAAATGGGGATGAGTGGCCGCCTCCTTAATGGCCTGACGGGAGTTCTAGTGGCGGTGTTGGAGAGAGTGATTTCCTACTCCCTCTGGGATCTGAACGATAGATTTAATATAATCAAATGATCTGATAACTCCCTTGTGATAAAAGTCCGAGAGGCAATAGCACCCACTCTCTACCCAGTCTTGAAAGAGACACCTATCCAACCATTGAGAAAAGACAAAGCTGCCCACCAACAGAGTTATAAGTGAGGGATGTGTGGTGAAACCCCTGTACCTGGTCAAGTGGTCCTAGGTATTTAAAGTGACTCTCAGAATGGGAGAGATATATAGATTGCAGCAGAGTTGGCGTTTAGGGATCCACAATACCTCAGTTAAAAGATTGTGCCATAAAGCTTTGGTCCAATGCACTCCAGATTTTGTCCGATGTTTCTGTAAGCCATTCTGCTGTATATTGCAGATGTGCTGCATCTTAGTAACTGTGTATGTTAGGTATCCCTAACCCTCCCTGTTGAGGTTTCGCTCTGCTAATGGGTTTGCGAAGTCTCAGTTTCTTCCCCTTTTAGATAAAGCCATAGCAGGAGGCCCGTAATTGGCTCAATTGATGTTATGTTCATGTAAGTGAACGATTTTGAAATATATAAAGAATTTTAGGATGGATAGTCATCTTAGGTGAGACAATTCTACCAAGCCACAACAGGGCATGGGTACACCACAACGTGGTAAGGGATTTAACTGTCTTAAAGAGGAGCTTAAAATTACTTCTGTCACACTTATGTTTAAAACTTTTAAGTAAAAGTAACACCAAATAGCACTAAGGGCCAATAATAGTCTATGGAAGCTATAGAACTGGACCTCTGCGTGACGTGATTTTAGGCTGACCGCAATGGAGTGTGGATCGGATACACCAAGCGGGTTCATCCCACTCAAAGATTTTACCTTCTGACGTAGTCCTTTTTTGTGGAGCACATATCCTCCACCAGGGCAATCCTGAATCTGTATCCAATGAAGTTCCATCAAAAACAGACACCTTTGCTGCAAGGTACCGCTGATGGCTCAGGAGGTCATACAAGTCCAAAAATGTTTAAGTCCCAACTTATCAGGGTTTCTGAAGCAGGTCCTCAGTGTCACTTCTAAGGCTCCTAGGAACTCATGGTTTAGCACTTAAGAGCCAGGACTCACTCAAGTAGAGGCCACTAGCAAGTCAACGTCCAGTTGATACTGGTCATTGGTCACTTTAAGAAAAAGGGGGTTTGCTGCTTGTTGTGTTCCTGTAGCCTCAACGGAGTTCAGCCAACTGACCTTTGGAGTCTACTTATTTGCCCTGCATACAACAGGGAGCAGGTCCAGTTCTACAGGGCTCCTCTCACAGACAGCATGTCCAGCTTTAAAGGTTTCACTAGCTAGTGAATGGGGGAGACTCCTGGACACTCCTTAACCAATGGAGAAAATGTTCCTGGGAGCAACCTTTCCAACCGTTTCAGTAAATCCTGTTTGCCTTACTACCCCACGTTACACCAATCTAAAGGAATTCCAAGATGATCCAGGCTTTCTGCCCCTTAAGGGAGTATGTAGGCCACACGTGGGTGTGCCCCTTCCTTCTCAGCTTCCACAACTGGTTCTGTGACCAGCTCCCCCTCCCACTGGGTTGGTGCCCCCCTGGCTACTCTGGGAACAGAGGGTGTCCTTTCCTTAAGTCTCCTCTTTCACTAAAATATGAATAGGCAGGCTTCATCTGTGTCCATTTTAAGCCCCTGGACCCACCTCAGCAGCTCTTCCTGGGCTGATATGTATCACACTCTCTACCCCAACCCATCCTGTCACCATGCCTCAGACATTATGTCAGCTCTTAGAGCAGTTTTCACATCTCATTAAGATATACCACTGGCCAAACAGATGCTATTAGGCTAATGCAAATTACCCTTCAGGAGTTTCAGGCAGCAAAAAGTATAACTTTCTAAAACTTACTCTTCATAAATATTTATTAAAAATCTAACTTCCCCAAAAAATTAGAATTTTAATAAATATGGAAAATATTCCTTGAATGATTATTTTACCCATTCATGCATTTTCTGTCACATGTTGCAGATTAAAGCTTATAATCTGTACTTCAACATGCCAATAAAATAGTTTTTGGGAGCTAGTCACTGAAGGCACATACCAACTTTAATTTCACACATGTTCCACCTTTAAATATCAGGCACCCTACCTTGTGGGAGCAAGGTGTACCTAAGGGTGACTTATTAATATTTAAAAGCAGGATTTGGGGGGGCGTGGCCAAGATGGCGGCTGGATAGGACGCACGATTGTGTTCCTCCGGCTCCGCCACACTTAAGCATTGTATTTTTGCCCATTCCCTGCCTTAATCTCTTGCAAGGAGAATCGGGCTTGAAAGCGGAACTACGGCGGTACGAGCTCGATCCGGTGTGGCACCGATTCTGAGCCAGAGACCGGAGAAGCGGATGCTGAGACGGGGTGAGGCCGAAGCACGGAAGAGCGATGAAGGCCGGGAGTGCCTGGGGCAGACGGAGAAGCAGGCCGGTGCAGCGGAGGGGTGTCGGCGTCTTGAGGTGTCCGCGCCGACCCCCGGGGCCTTTGTGACTCACCTAGCAGCGGAGCACTGGGAGCACCGGTGGAGCCCTAACTTGCTGAGGATCACGTTGGTGGACGTAGAGCAGCACCCGCCATCTTGATGTCCGCATTGGCGGCCCGCCGCTGGAGCCGGGAGGCGCAGCATATCCCCGCGGCTGGTGATGGCCTGATCCGTGGGAATTCCAACCCCTCAGAGAAGTTCCGGAGCGGCCCCTCTCTCTCCGAGACAGATAGCCGAAGAGCTTGCGGCCCAGGGTCTCGGAGGTGAGAGACGAGGACCGGCGGCCGCCATCTTGTGACTGATCTAGAGGAGGAATGGTAGCTGCTCTTCGGGCCTGCTGCGGCCCGCCAGGTGAGTGACTGGGACCCCGGCAGCTCTAGCGGCTAACGGCCAGCGCCCCTGTGCCAGCACAGCCTGCGGGGGAGCGGATCTGGCCTTCATTGCCGCATGGGAATAGTCTGACCTCCCCCGTTGCGGGCCTGTACGAGCGCCTGGAACCCATTGTGACCGGACTGGTGGGGCTCGTGAACGATGAAGCAGATGGTGACCGGCGCAGCAATTGCAGGCGGAAACTGGGACCCCCAAGCGCCACAAACTCTTCGGGCCTCAGGTGGATCTGGCCACCGCATAGACTGTGGAGACACGGCCCTAGAAGCTCACAGCTACTGCTCGAGATTAAATGCTTAGAGGGAGTCAAGCTTTTAGAAACGACCGCATGTGGCAAGCTGTGAAGTTCTAGGCGCTACAGGAGGAGAAAGGACTAAGGCGGAGGGGAACCAGACGGGGTGAGAATTCTCCACAGTGGCTGCTTCAGAGCATCACGCGTCGTGAAGGAGCTGAAGGGACTTCCAAACCTCCATTTTGAATGGGCAACCATGCGATCTAGAAGCGCGCGCAAAGCCTCAGACGGAATCCCAGTCCACGGGCATGTCCCCTTGGGAGAAAATCGTGGCCCCACAATACCCTGCGCCCCTCCCGTAATGAGACTGTGGTGATTCTCATTCTGCATGGTAGAAGGGGAGAGGCAAAGCCAGAGAACCTAGGCTTCAGAAGTGAAGGGTGTTGAAAGTAGGCAAGGGAACGCACATCTATGGCACTTTTATACTAAGACAAGGGATGGTCCACTAATCAAGCCCAGAGCCCCGACCACAGAGTGACTGGGCAGAGCACATTAGGTGACCGGCCACGGACAGAACGCCCTACCGTGGTATCACCCCGGGGGATCACTGGGGTCTGAATTGTGGGACCAATACAAGAACCTAAGGGACATTGAAGAGAGGGGCAGGAGCGACAAAAGGAGCACACATTTGGAGGACCCAGCAGGCGCTCAATCACGTGAAGAAATATTACCAGGTGCCATACATTGCCATGGCCACATCGCATGCAAAGAAGGACAGGTCAGTGAAAGATATGCTGCTGAAGCAACCTGGGGTGAGTGGCTCAGCGGGCGGTACTCACAGTGAAGAGGGCCAGTTAGAGGCGGCTGAAGGTGCTGATGGCCCGGCACCAAAGCATTTATGACGGAGCTGTTTTTGTCCCTCAAGGAGGACATCCAAGAAATGAAAGTCCAGCTCTCCACTGACCTGAAGGAGATCAGACTCGATATAGAAGAGGTGGGGGAGCGTGTGGTGACCTTAGAGGAGCATGACACTAGCAGGGACGAGGAGATCGCTATGATGCAACAGGAACTGATCCGTCTCCAGGAGCAGCACATAGACTTGCAGGCACATGCCGAGGACCTTGAGAACCACTCCAGGTGAAATAATGTATGGATTAGGGGAGTACCTTGGCAGGCCGAGGGAGACAATCTTAGGGCATATGTCCTCGCCCTTTTCCAACACCTCCTGGGCAGCGACAATACCAAGGACATATAGATGGATCTGGTACAACGGGTGAGACTACCAAGAGGGAATAAGGCTCCACCACCAGACATACTTGTGTGTGTCCATGATTTCCAGCTGAAGGAGAAGATCATTCGTAAAGCACGAGAGTCCCAGCCTATTCACTCTCAAGGTCATGCTCCCACATTTTTCCAGGACCTAGTGGCGTCCACCCTGGTCAAGAGACAGGAATTTCGTGTCAAAACCACCCACCTCCGAAAGCAAGGAATCTCATATTCTTGGGGTCATCCCTTTCGAATCATCTTCAAGTACCAAGGACGACTGAGGCAACTTCGCTCCCTGAAGGAGGCAAAGGAGGTGCTGGGGCTGACAACTGAGCAGGATGGTGGACCCCGAGAGAACTTTTCATATAGGCCCCCAAGATGGCAACAGGTTGGAAGGCCAACCTCCAAGCTTAAACCGGATCCGGCAACGTTTGCCAAAGAAAGGGAGGCAGTGATTACTTTGCTGTCCCGGTCTCCAGACCGACCGATCTCCCCCTGAAATAACTCTCTAGCAACTCTCTAGCAAGCGCCGGGATGGCTTACACGATGTAAAGCCGGGGGGACTCATTGAAATGGCTTGAGGCCCCCGATGATGGACATTACCTCGCCGATTGGTGGAGGCGGAGAACTAAGTCATGAAAATCTCCCGCCGTGCAACGATCCCTATGGGTTTCCCTATGCAGACGAACTCTTGTCACTATACGTTTTATATGTTCTGGGACATGGGGTGTTAACTCTGTTTTTGGGTGTTGTTGTTTTTCCTTTTTTTTATCCGCATCAGTCGCTACAGACCCCTACACTTGCTAACTGACGTCAACGTTAGCGCAACATGGTCTGAGGGAGCCAGGGAGGGAGAAATGCGCATCACGCAGCACACTAACCCTGATATCACAGTATAGGTAGGGATTTAAAGGTTGTAAGCCTCAATGTTAGAGGGCTGAATAATCCGGTGAAAAGGTCTGCACTCCTCTCCCTATTAGAGAACTCGGGTGGAGATATCTGCTTATTACAGGAGACACATCTCCTCTCGAGAGAGACACTATGCGCATGCGAACGCGCCACTTCCCACAACAAATCTGGTCCGGCCAAAAATAATGGGGTGGCAATCCTGATTAGAGCAAATTTCCCTGGTAAGGTGGTGGCTACATTAGCTGAAATAAATAAGTGCCTATTAGCAATTAGAATCTTATGGGAGAACACATACATCACAATAGCCTCTATATTACCCCCAATACACAGCAGGAATCGTTTACTCTTAAAGCCTTAACAAAGGTGCTAGCATCTCCAGATGCGGCGGCCCTGGTGGGAGGCGATCTTAACCTGGTGATGGATACAGAGATGGATCGGTCAGGACAGAGGTCGATGCAGGCAGGGGCCTTCTCCTCTAGGGGGTTGGGGTGGCTTGCAGACAATGGCCTTCAGGATGTCTGGCGCATTCACCACCCTGGAGTAAAAAGATTACACTTATTATTCAGCGGCCCACAAATCGTACGCTCTGCTGGATCATATTCTTGCCTCCAAGTCACTTGTACCCCCGGTTAGGAGACTCTTCTATAGAGCCTAGATCTCTCTCTGATCATGCTTTAATCTCGGTTAACATCTGCGTAAATCATGGCCAAACAAACCCCCCTAGATGGCGCTTGAGGAAAAGCCTCTTGGAGTCTCCACTAGTCGTGGCGGCGATAAAAACCAAGCTGATAAAATACCTGCAGATCAATGATGTGGGAACAGCTTCTCTAGTGGCTGTCTGGGAGGCATTAAAACTGGTGCTGAGAGGGGAATTTATTGCAACCTCTGCTGCGGAAAATAAGGTCCACTGGGAAAAGCCGGGTCTGGTGGCTTAGTGGACTAATGCATCCCCTGCAGGGGCCTGTGTTCGACCTCATGGTCACAGGTTCAAATCCCGGCGGGTCCACTCAGCCTTTCATCCATTTGAGGTCGATAAAATGAGTACCATTGAGTTGTGTAACAATAAACATCTGTTATTCAGCGCCTTGAGACCCATGGGTGATAAGTGCGCTTTACAAATACAAGTGTTATGTTATGTTAAAAGCGACAAGAGTTGGAACGCGAGGTGGCGGAAATGGAATCCATACATAAAAGAACGGGGGCTCCGAGAGTATGGAGAGAGTTAGAGAAAAAGAGGCTTCTATTGAAACGACTAGATCTAGTTAGGGCAGAGTATGCACTTCTCAGGCTATGGCATAATTTTTATCTCAGCAGCGACAAATGTGGCAAGCTATTGGCACAGAGGCTTCGGGCTAAAACCCTGGTGTCATCGATAACTGTGATCAAAAGACCCTCAGGAGGGGAGGTCAGTGCTGACTTGCAAATAGTAGATGCTTTTAGAACCTTCTATCACACTCTTTATACAGGGCAGGATCCCCCTGTGGTAGATCCTCGCTCCTACTTGGAGACCTGTTCACTCTCTAGTCTGCCGAAATCTACAGCAGAGCAACTAGATCAACCAATACGCATAGAGGAGGTAATCTTTGCAATTTCCTGTCTAAAACTTGGGAAGGCTCAAGGCCCTGATGGCTTTTCTGCCTTAATCTACAGGGCTTTTTGCCAGGAGCTGGCACCCTTCTTGACCAGACTACTCAACTCATTCCTGGAGACAGGATCAGTAACAGATTCCATGTCAGAAACGGCTATTTCGGTAATCTTAAAACCATCTAAAGATCCCACTGAATGTGGGTCATACAGACCCATCTCTTTATTAAACATCGATGCGAAAGTATTTGCTAGTATCTTGGCAGCTCGTCGAAATCCGTTGATGGCAGACCTGGTAGATCCCGACCAGGACGGTTTGATTCCTACCAGACAGGGGGGGAATAATACTAAACGCCTTTTCCACCTTATGGACAGTGTTCAGAGATCACGTAAGCAAGCACTGTTCTTATCAATAGATGCCGAGAAGGCATTCAACAGGGTGAGCTGGTCCTATCTATTCGACACTCTGCGGTACTTTGGGTTTGGCGAAAAGTATATAAAATGGATCAACTGCATATACCGGGCTCCTAGGGCATTTGTCCGAGTGAATGGGACGACTTCTGCTGCTTTCCCGAACACCCGGGGGACAAGGCAGGGATGCCCTCTGTCTCCCCTCTTATTTGCTCTATATATGGAGCCTTTTGCACAACGCTTGAGGGAAGACCCTCGGATAGAAGGAACAAGGTTTGGGAAGGACATTCATAAGGTCAGCTTGTATGCTGATGATGTCATACTTTCGCTTACTAGTCCTCAGACCACAATGTCAGCATGAATCACTGCACTAAACAGATTTGGAGACACCGCAGGCTTCAAAGTCAATCTAGATAAATCGCAAATACTAAATCTATCGATCCCGCATGCTTTAGTAGAAAGTATTCAGCACCAGTTTCCATTTCAATGGACACAACAAGATATCTCGTATCTGGGTATCCAGCTGGCCCTGATTATTGCAAGAACCGTGGCCCTAAATTATGCGAACTTGCTTGACCAAACAACAAAAGCACAAGACAGCTGAACCCGACTTCGGATGGCCTGGTTTGGGAGAATTGCTGCTGTAAAGATGACGATCTTACCTCGCATCCTTTACATTTTTCAAACGATTCCCATGGCGCCGCCGCCGAAAGCGCTGGGCCAACTGCAGTCATTAATCAATAAATTTGTATGGGGAGGGAAAAAAAACGCGTATATCGCTGGCCCAAATGACGCTTCCCAGGAGTGAGGAGGGTGCAGGGCTTCCCATGATTAACCAATATTTTCAAGCATCGAACCTCCGGTACATAGTAGAGTGGAACCGACCCCTCTCTGAAAAACATTGGAACTTTATGGACCAATCTGTGGCAGGGGTAAACATATGGCGAGCGATCTGGCTACACCGCAAAACCAGGACATGGGGACTGTATTCCTCCCCTGTTACATCCTCGAACTATGAAGGTGTGGGATGCCGTAGCTGGCAAGAATGGCTGGACCACTTTTCCATCTCCAATGTCCCCGATAGTGGACAATCCAGATTTTCCCCCGGGACGTGACTCAGCAGTGTTCCAAAGATGGAGGGAGGGGGGTTGCAAGAGGATTGGATCCCTGTTTGTTTTGATACAAAGGGACTGATCCCATTCGAACAGCTGAGGCATGAGTATGATCTCTCTCCATCTGATGAGTTTCCCAACTGAGACACTGGGTTACATCGCCCTCTTGTCAGGGTGGGGCGTCACAGCCGCTCACGGCATTTGAAAAATGGCTGGTATGTAAGAAGGGTGATAAGCGCCTCATCTCTGAATTATACTCAATGCTTTCTGCAGGCAACAAGGGAAGACGAACAAAGGGGCAATTGCGGTGGGAGGCAGAATTAGAAAGGACACTCTCCGACAAAGAATGGGCTAACATACACTATCGGGCATACCATACAGCGCATAACAAAGCAGGAATGGAATCCGCATACAAAGTGATATCGTATTGGTACTTTACACCAGCACGAATACACAGCTGGGATAAAGGCAAATCCAAACAATGTGGGAGGGGATGCGGGATGACCGTATCTTTAGTGCACTTACTATGGCACTGTCCTAAATTGCAGCGTTATTGGAAGGAGGTTTTAGATAATGTAGACGAGGCATTTGATACTTCCCTTCCTAGATTTCCAGCATTTACCATTCTGGGGCTGTCAAACCCTCTGACTTTTTCCCTTCGCTCTCTGAGGGGCAGACAGATTGCGATAGCCATACTAGCAGCACGACAAGTGATTCTGGCACATTGGGGGACACCGGTTATTCCTGAATTTAGCGCTTGGCTTCAGAAACTATGGCTTGTGTTGGCTATGGAGCGTTTGTCCTTGGTGGTTTACAAATTCTATGACTGCTGCCGCAAGACGCTTCCTAACTCGCATTGCGGCCGAGGCCATGAAGAGGCATCCAAGTACCCTTTCAGCTACCTGGGCCGAGCAGGGGGGGGTGACTGGTGCGGATTAAGGGGTGGGGGTGGGGGAGGGGTTTTTATTTAAAGTTCTGTTTTTCCTATTTTAGTTATGTGAGTCAGTGCTCAAGAAGCAATTCTAATGACGCTGCCAGCCTCAGGGTTGTAGGCATAAGGCTGTGTAATCACATATGATGTAAGCGCTGCTGGCCAGTGGTTGTAGGTGTGAAGCTGTGTTCTTTTACTCTGAATCTCTTTAATAAAAAGATTGGTTCCATAAAAGCAGGATTTGCCACCAGTAAAGAATCGTTTTTTTTGACGGGTCTGACAGCAGGTTTTTAGGCTGCTACAGTCAGGCTACTGTTTGTAGGTCTAAAGCCGTATTTTTTTTAGCCCAACCCTGTGGATGGCAGAATAGATACTGGGCTGCAATAGCAGACAACCCTTCAATCCTGTCACAAATTTATCACCTTTTTGTGGAACAAATGGCCCCTCTCGAATCAATGGATATAAGTATGATAAAGTTTGCAAATCATCATTGTGAACTTATGGGATCCCTGAAACTTGTTTTTATCAAAGAGGGGCAAAGGGGTCACTTGCCATCTAACCTTCCTGTGTGGCTCCCATGGGATTGTAGACATGATAAAACAGCCCTAATAAAAGCTGTAACAAAATGGCAAATGGAGTAAAATTACAGCCGCCCCAAGATCTTAAAAGTCAATTCTGACTAAGGCTAAAAGGTGGTGGGAGATAGAGCAGCAAGACGATCTCTCCGAAGCCCCCCACAACAAGAAAATCAAGGCCTTCTAGAAACTCATAACTCTGGGGTCCCGCATGATAGATAACCATCTCGACACAGTGGTCCAACCCGAGGCCTGGGTAACCCATTTTAGTGAGCTCTACAGGGCGTGGGATAAAGATACAGCCAGGGCCTGCTGCAAAGACCCTCCAAAGCATAGTGAAGGGTTGAACACTGTCTCTGTTATTAAACTGGGCATTTCTGAGGCCGCACAGGCTCTCCATCTACTGAAGCGGGAGAAGGCACCCTGCCCTGATGGCATCCCTGGTGATTTATATCTCTCACAACCAGAAATCTGGGTGCACTGCAAGCATGACGCCCCAAAATCTGTGGGCATTAATACTCCCATCCTTATGTTTGCAGGTGACACGCTTTTATTATCCCAAACCTTGCGTGGCCTGCAGTCGCTATTGGATTGCTTGGCACTGTTTTGTTCTGAAAGGGGACTTCAGATAAATCCAGAAAAGTCAAAACTAAAGGTATTAAATTTCCATCGCTCCTTTAGAGGTAGGTTGAGCATTGAGGAGGTGCCCTTGGAGCAAGTAAAATGCTTTGACTATCTAGGTTTAAGGCTGGCTGATACATCATGGACTCCCCAATCGGGAAAAAGCAGAACTATTTTGACTCAAAGGGCATCAGCAATAGTCAGAAAATACAAGGCTACCTTAAGTGGAGCAGTAACGCCATACCTTGAGTTATACAGAGCCACAGCTGTTTCAGGGGCTATATATGGTGCTGAACTTTGGGGTTGCAGTGATGTGGCAACGCTTACCTGTATGGAAAACAAATTTATCAGGTCACTTTGTAATCCACCCGCAAGCACCCCTATTTTACCCTTACGGTTTGATTTAGCACTTAAGAGTATCGATCAAGTGATTACTCTTGACATACTGGGTGCGCCTGTGGACGACACCTGAATTTGAGCCCTATAGGAAAGTGTTGACAGAGAGAGATACTATTGATAAAGGAGACAGCATCCCATTGCTATGGAAAGTAAAAACTCTGTGTGAGCTTCTTAAAATGGGGGAAGTTTGGTACTCCCCTAGCCAAATAACAAAGGGCATTCTTATAAAATTGAAGCAAGCCTGTTGGGATTCCATGATGGAAGTAGATTGGAGAGACCAAAATGTGGGTAGTATTACTGAGAAATTCCTCACTCACAAATGTTCCCCCAGATTTGAATTCTACTTGGATAGGATTTGTCCACTCCAAGCAAAACATCTGTATGTAAAGTTTAGGATTGGCACTTTGCCCATTTAAATCTTTCACATGTAAATGGGACAAAGGGGGTTCAGTGCTCCCTCACTGTCCCTTCTCCCCACAGATAGAAGAATCAGTGGACCATTTTCTTTTTTTCTGTTCAACCTACACCTTGCCGCAGAAAAGATGGATTATTCTGGTGTGCACGACGATGGGTATGACACATTACTGGGAAGCTGCCAAGATACTGCGGTGTGACACTAAGGATTTTATTGTGTTTGCAGTTTCCAGATTATTAATGTGGGCATGGAAAATTAGATCATACAAGCTCACTGTGATAATCTAGACAGCAGACCTTGTGGCTGAATAAAAGGGAGAATATAATGCGTGCTGTCCTGCCCCTCTTTTTTTTTTCTTAACACACTTTATTGGGTTTTTCGAGTTTTGTATCTTATATAGATATAGGTACATGTGATACATATAGTACAGTAGTATGCAATACAGTTACATTTAGGATTCGCTCAAGAGTTTAATTTGTTAAGCTAAGCATACCTTCTAACGTATTGCACAGGTTGTAGTCAGTTCGATTGTATCTGCAGCCGGTTATCTATGTACCTATACAAGTGTGGTGACAGTATTCCAAAACAGCTTAACTTACCCCTCCCTCCCCACCCAACTCTCCCAACACTGCTGGCCCAACTCCAACGCATAGTGTTGTCATCAGGCTCCGACTTATGCCCCCCATTAACTCATGGAGGGGTAGCCCATATTTGTGTGGCAGTGTAGTGCAAAAGAACTATATTTAGGGTTGTTTTATTTTATTTGTGCAGGGACAAGCATGTTATTCATATCTACTCCTCCTGGGCAGCGGGGACAGGTGTATGTTCAAGTGACTTAAAAGCTTCCAATATTAGGTCCCAGTCCATCGATATGGGCTTTTAACGTATACCCCGGGCTTCCTCACGTCGAATTGCAGCGCTTTCCACACTCCCCCACCTCACCACCTCCCCGTGCCTTGTGTAAACCGTTGGGGCCTAGCTGATTTCCACCGCATTGTTATGGAGCGCTTAGCTATAAGTAGCGCTAGATCAGTGAAGCGTAGTTGCACTTTTTGGGTTTTTGAGCGCCGAGTCATACCCATCAGACAGCTGCCAGCTGTTTCCGGTACAGGTAGACCTGTCGCCGAGCTGATGTTCGAGATTACATTTCTCCAAAATTCTGTGAGCACAGAGCATGACCATAGCATGTGTAGGATATCGGCTTCCTCTGTCTTGCATCTAGGGCAATGGTGTCGTATCGCCGGAAACATTCGGTGCAAACAGTGAGGAGTGAGGTAGGCCCTATGTAATATCATGTGCTGTCCTGCCCCTCTATGTTGGACCCCATGTGAGAGTATTGCTATATCCTTGTTTTATCTGTATTGCTGCTGGTTACTTATTAAAACAGACATTTGTTGGGCTTTATTAGGTGATTAGGAACCAGGTATCCTACTGACAAAAAGCCGAAGTATCCTCAAAGTTTTAATAATTTATATATGCACTTTATTGTTCTTCAAGCTTATTATGTCATGCATGCTTCAACAGTCTCTGATAATTGAATATGTATCATGAACCGTGACTCAATCTGAATGTTACACTTGGCACTATGCATAAACATTGGCCACTTGACATTGTGGCACATTGCAGCTGTTGATTGATATTTTATTAATCATGATTGTAATATACTTTTCTGGCTGTTGATTTAAATCAAAATAAAGTATTGGATTGAATTGAATTGATACTGAAGTCCACAGATGGCATTTAAAGTCCAGGCTATCAGTGCATTTTCTACACCATATACTAGGGACTTATAGGCATGTTAAATATGTCAAACAAGTGTTAGCCAATTGTGACATGTTTTAGGGGTCAGAGCACATACACTGGACACAGGACGACAGGTCCCGCGTGTGCAGAGTCTAAAAACCTGCAATAAAAGTCAGCAAACAAATGGGGGAGCCCATGAAAAAGGGGCATTTTCATACAACACTTATATAAAAAATACACATGTAACAGTATATTACCCCCTGAATCCTTACATTACGAGGGAAATATGTTCAGAAGGGAGTGGTATATAAACTGGTGGGATTGCGTGCCTCCCTGTTTTTATTTCCCCTTTTTCATATCCCCAGCTCCCATTTTCCCTCTTTCACTCACTTCTGCTTGTATTTACTTAATTGTATGCATTCATGGATGCTAATTCTAAAAGTGTTAATAAAACTTTTTTTTAACCTGCTGGGTATCTCTATACAAAAAAACACAACAGAGGGTCCCTGAAATCTCAATGGAGGGAGAAGAGAGCAGGGAAAATATCACAAGGAAAAAACCAAATCTTCCCCCTTAGGATTTAAATGTCTGGTAATTCATCCAAAATAAGCATATGGTTGTCCCACAAACATGAAGTTTATAACTTTTACTATCAAAAATATAAATATTTATGAACATATACATTCATGTGAATAATAGCAAATCATTGATAAAAGAAGAAGAGCCCACTAAACTTTAATAATCCAACACACGACATAATGTAACAATCATGAGATAAATACAAACCAGACAACAAAACGAGACAAATTCAAACAATAATGGACAACAACAATTACATATATACTACAATACAATACAGTGATTATGCAATGAGTTGGAGATAAAAATAAACCAACGGAACAAAACGCCGACGCGTGTTTCGGAACACTGACGTACATAAACAATTCCTTCTTCAGGGCGTGGAAATGGGAGTAAATTCAGTAGCAACAAGCCATCTGTGTGTCATGTATAGTCCACCGGATATGTGGTACAAGGGGCTCAATTAAAGTGTAACGTAATAAGTCTGTAGGGACAGCAAAACATGTTATGAATATAGCTAACTAGTTACTATCAGAGCTTGAAAGCAGACCCCTAGGTATCCCACGAAGTTTGTACCATAGTGGTACGTGACGATATCACAAAGTGCAAAGTAAGATAGAGACAGCGTAAATACCATGATGCTCAAGGAAGACCAACAAATAGAATACGTGCATTGTCGTGAGAAGTACAAAAGGAGGATAAGACATGAAGATGCTGATCAGAATGAAGAAAAGAAGGAAAATAGGTAAAGAAGGTAAAACATTTTTTATATATACCTACATCCAGGCAATGGCTTAAGGACTTGATGAGAAGAATAAAATGTCCTGCAGTATCGTCAGGTAGGCACCCAAGCAGGCTGCAAACCAGCCATCTACATAATAAAACCGGAAGATTGAAAAAATGAAAAATAAGACAGAACATGGACCTAACGCATAACTGTCTAATCTATTTACTGAATAGGATCTGCAGGTTACCGTTTACTTGATATAATGGATGAAGAGAGCCATAAACTGAGGGCTCCTGAAACTGGATAAAAACTGCTACATCTGTGAACCAGGTCCAGGCGTTAGGGTACTGGAAAAGCAGACAGAGCACAGTAAAGACCTCGAGATCCTACTTCTCAAAAATATATAGGCAATACAGCCAGTTTCAGAAGACAGACAAAACGGAGACAAAAATATATATCCCCTACAATACTATGAGCCAGATAATTACACGTAGCCAACCAAGGGTTTTAGTATAGAGTATGCGCGATTTACATTAAGGCATAGCCCAAACTGACAGCAAGTTAACACCGAGGTCTGGGTGCATATATGCGAAGTACAAATAGTACTGCACAAAATGTAATAGTGGAAAGAAGGTAACCCCCAATCTCTATACAACCTACAGTTGCCATCCAATGAAGTTCAAGTTGTTCCCAGTGGTAAGTGGTTCTGCCAGTTTCATTGCACTGCTGTACCATAGCTTCTTGTGAATGCTGCAGAAAATAGAAGGATCTAGAATGGGCTTCTGTGCCTAGGTTCATTT
This sequence comes from Calotriton arnoldi, assembly GCA_963921515.1. NCBI lineage: Eukaryota > Metazoa > Chordata > Amphibia > Caudata > Salamandridae > Calotriton > Calotriton arnoldi. The sequence continues at coordinate 330,212 of CAWUFW010000751.1, forward strand.
GTTGCCTCTAATCTTTGGTGAAGGGTGACCGGGAACTTCCACAGTCATCCTCAACCCTATTCTGAGTGATCTGATGGTTCACAGAACTGGCAAACAAAAGTAAATTGCTCTATGCGGCCTTCATCTACTTTACCACGACCTTTGACAACGTCAATAGAGGCAAGCTCTGGGCAAAACTTGCCAAATGGCATATTTACCAGTCTTTCTTGAATGCAGTCATCAGTTTATATTCCAACACCAGGGTGAGGGTAAGACTAACCTATCAGTGGATCACCTCAGGGAAAATTATAGCGAGTAAGGGACTAAAGCAGGGCTGCATACTGGCCTCATTACCGTTCAATCTATACCTGGCTGATTTTAGTAATGCATTCCTGAAGACAAGAGCTTGCCCACCTAAGCTTTTGGATAAAAATATTAACATTCTTCAGTACACTAACGATACTATCTTACTACATCAAACCAGAATTGTACTCCAAAGGCAACTGGATGACTTAGCTAGATATTATGTGGTTAATGAAATCAAAATTAACACAACTAAAACAAAAGTTATTGTTTTTGGGAGAAGAATAAACAAGAAGGGTCTTTGATTTATTGGCAATGAGTGCATCGAGAAAGTCACAAGCTGTAAATATCTGGGGGTATGGTTTGACCAGAGAGGACAGGCTATGCTGCATAAGTCTGCATTGAGGAATTTGGCAATTTTTCTCCATCTCACCTGTTTGCGCCTATTAAAGAATGCTTCCTGCCCTGATACAAGCCTACTCTGCAAAGATATGGACTGTAAACATCTCCCTACCTTGCTGTATGGCAGGATGGTCTTTAAAGGTGCATTGGGAGAGTGGCTGGAGAATGCTTCCTCTCAATCGCAACTAAGATTAGCGTTCCAACTGGTCAACTGTAAATTGCTTTTGCAAGCCTGATTTCTTTTGTATTGTAACAAATTAGGAAGGGCTGAGGCCAATACCATTAAGTTCCATCTATGGGCAACAATAACAAAAGGAACCTCTGGGCGGTCGGCTTACCTAGATAGATCTTTAATGCAGTTAGAAGCCACGGGCCTCTGGAATAAGGGCCTTCCAGATAAACTTTTCTCTAAAATTCTAAACAAACAGGCAAATTTGTTACCTGCCAAACTGAATCTTGAGGAGTTGAGCAAAAATTCTTGGGCCAAGCATGATCCAATGGCCCCCTCATGCTACCTGATGCAGTCCTGGCCACTTGAGCAGAAAAGAACCCCAATGAGGCATCGCTTTGGGCTCATCTCTTAAAGAGATTTTTGGTATGGCACACTCAGGATCGATCTGGGTCGATCAAGCTGATTGTGTGGGGCAGGTTCAGAGTCATTAATTCACTTTGTATGTCTCTGCCCTAATCTAGCAGCCGCTCGAAAATACCGGACAACTGACATCTCTTTTTTTGAAATATATAAAAATTGTGGCTAAGGAAATGAGCTGTCTAGGGCAACAGTCATGTTAAATTGAATGGGTCGACTAATCTACAGAGTATTGAGCTGACACGCGGTGTATGCATAAAGTTATGCTTATGGTATATAGTCGGGCCACCCCTCCAAGTTTGGCAAGTTCAATAGGTTTTTTGGTAATATATCATGATGAATCTAACTGGCCATCTTGAAACTCACTGAACTGTAGCACTCTTTGAGACGCTTCACTCCTTTGTCAGTTTTGTAATATGAATTTAACTGATTATTTGGATATAGCAGCCCCTCAAGTATTTTTAATACTTAAATGTTTCCTGGAATTTTCCCTGCTCTGTATGAAGGTTTTATTGTTTACTTTATTGTTGAAGTCACCCAAACATTCTACGAATGACGACCTTTTGTTTTTCACACAGTATATAGTACTGGGTGTCCACTGAAACAATTTTAATCTGCTTGTTTTGTTTCCATAGCATTCAGTTTACTATTTATTATGTCATATTTGTCTCTTTTTGCACAGCTTAGCTTGTCAGATGATGCATGCTTTTATGTACCGGTTTAACATTTTTGCAATGATATTTGATTGACCTTGCAATAAAACCTTACTTATCTCTTCACTTACCCTTGACTGGTTTCTGCTGCTTCTTGGATTTGTCTCATCTTTTAGGATGCCCGACTGCTCACAGCAGAAGCTTCCTTCTCTACCTCTCATGGAATAAAGTGAAAATGTTGTTTCTATAAGCTGTGGATGTGTTTTTTAGATAGTGTGGAGTGTTTAGTCAATTAGATGCACTTTATGTTTTTTTTGGTTGTTCTCAGAGTTGTGAATCCTCCGTGGCACCTACAGAAACAAATCTTTTGTGCTTTAACTCTATTTTAGGGGTGAGCAAAGTTTGCGGATTCCGTAGAGTCGCCCAAAAACTCCACCGCACTACGCGGAGTTCCGCTTTCGGGCAGAGTTTGCTTGCTCGCCGGTTCGCGTTGCATTGGGAATGCCGAGTGTGTCAGTGCACTCCAAAATCATGTGTGAAAGGCACTATGTGGTCCTCAAGTGTGTTCTCTCATTCTAAATCTCATGCGAACAGCACCACGCGGTCCGCATGGGCGCGGCCATCTTGTTTTTCTGCTCTCTGTTATGGTGCTCGGCCTAAATTTTAATCTGCCCTTAATCTTTGTAATCCTCCTCCTTTATTACTTTTCTATCCCTAATTTAAAAAAAAATATTTGTGTGTCTTTGTGTATTTTACGTTTTTGTGTACATTTTTTCATGTTTTTGTGACTTTTTGACTTAGTTTATTTCCCCATCTTTCCTTATTTCTTTGTTATATGTTATGTTATAGTTAGGCTGTCCGGTTTTAGGTTTAAACCCATAATAACTGATAAAACCCCACTGACAGAGAAATAGCCCTCACCAGTGAAAACATATAAACACTGAAAAAACACCCGCACAACCACAAACTAAATGCCATTCAAAGAAAGGAAAAAGAGAGTGAAAGAGTCATTTTGTTTCTTTCTGAAAGGGCCAATACAATGTAACTTTGCTATACAAGCTAGCAGTAAGAAAGACTGGGCTAACATTATTCTGCTTGAGTTTTGTTGTTTAGGGATGCCACTAAAATATTGTTTCTTCTTCCTTTTGCTTTTTTCAGTTTTGTGGTCTTTGGTCTATAGATGCATGGTTTAGAAGCATTTTTAGGTCGTAGAGAATCAGGAAATATCAAAATCATATTTGATATTTTGGCTGCGTTTGATTCTTTCACTGACAGGTAAAATGGCTGGTTTCATAAGAATCTTTCCTAATATGTGTCATCACATTTATCCACAGAGAATGGGTAAAAACCCTTATTACATCAGCCCCCAGTTTCTAGTGAGTCAGTATTGATAGTAGGTGAATTGCCAACACCTCAGGCTTTAAACATTCAATGCAAGGTATAGTGACAAGTATATGTGAAAAGATCACTTTCACCAAGCAACTGAGATAGTGGTGAAAACATGACACCAGACTTTTGGAAAACATGGAACGCAGTGTCACTTGGAATGCTCTGCAAAAAAGGATCTTTCTAAGTTCAACAAAGATTGGAGTGATATTGTTTGTATTTACAGTGATTCAGTTACGTATATGAAAAAGTTGTGTGATGACCTGTCAAAATTGATAACTGAGCTGGAGTGCTTCCCTGTAAGAGATCCTTGCCACTTGTTAAATGGTATGCTGAAAGCGTCTTTACAATCTTCAGAGTTAATGAGAAATGCTATTGACTTTTTAGTCCATTCTGGTGCATTGTTTTCTTATGCACAGGAACTAAAACGCAAATATTTCTCATTTTGTGCTTTGTGTGGCATCAAAGAAAGAGACATCCCAACTGTGTCCCTTAGCTGATGGTTCTCAGTCCAAGGGGCTATGAATGCTATATTATCCATGTGGCAACAGTTTACAGAATTTTTGCTGAATGATGATGCCAAAGGCAAGAAATTTGAGGATCTTTGGTCACATATTGATAGTGATGTGAAAAAAGTACACTCTACTGCATTCTTAGATTTTTACAGGAAAACATAACTGCTGTAGTGGACATAATAAAAAACTAGAGTCTGAAAACACCCTTGTCTGCCAAGCGTTCAGCATAATTGGTGTACATGTGAAACATCTTCTTGAGAGTAGGCTGGGCGACACAATTAGTGACTTTGGCACTGCAACATGTTCCATGTTAAAGTGCTTGCCACTTGGTAAGCAAAGCAATGTTGAAGAACAATTCAGGAACATTTATTTTTCAATGTATGAGAAATGGCTTGCAATGATGCATAAAAATGTCCCTTCACCAACCATGGCATTTCAAGTCAATGAAACCTCACTGTGGTACTCTGTACAAGTTCTAGATCCCTTCCGTGAAGGGAAGTTTCCTCTGTAGTTTCAAAAGTGCTGCTTCATTTTTGACCGCTTCAATAACTCTGAGGGCATAAGCGCCCAGTTCAACGCAAATGTTGCAGAACCTGCCCTGAGAATCGCAATCTTCAAGTGCACCAGTATTGGCATGGAAAGCTACGTCAGTGGCCAGAGTTAACAAATTGTGTACTGGCTGTTTTGTCGTGGCCCGTCTCAAGTGCCAATGTTGAGAGGGCCTTTTCACAGACGTTTACATGAGAAGGAAAGAGCGAGCACACATGACCAAGGACTCACTGAAGAAGTATTGTATGGTCTACTACAATAAGTTGAATCTGCAAAAATCTATTTTGACCTCATTTACACTATACGTACGCTGTCTATATACCATGCGCTATCAGTGCAGAAAGCAAGCAATAATAAAAGCAAAACGTTCCTTAAACACCGTAAAAACACTGTTTCTGTTGTTTTTAATGGCTCAAAAATGTGTAACCACTGATAACCACAGTTTTTTTAAGGTATTGAAATCAGTTGAAAACACTGAAAAACCCCACCAGAATTTACCAAAAATAGAAACTGAAAATAGGAAAGCCTAGTTATAGTTTTTGTAAAGCGCATGGCTGCCCCAGCAAAGGGGTGTCCCAGCGCTGATCTCAAACAGACAGAGGGGCAGGGAGGGAGCAGGAAGGGAAGTGGATTACTTAGGAAAGAGATAATGTTTTTATAGGCTTATGGAATGCCGCATGGTTTTGGATGCTTCTGATGCTCACCGGGAGGGAGTTCCAGAGTTTTGGGGCAAGAACACAGAAGGAGCGCCCTCCTGCCCTGGCTCTCTTGACCCGGGGAACAGATGCCAGGTGCTGACCAGACGAGCGCAGCTGGCAGGTGGGTGTGTAGGGTATAAGAAGATCAGCTAAAATATCGGGGGATTGGGCGTTCATGATTCTATGGGAGATACAGAGGGCTTTGAAGTTGATTTGTTTCTCCACCAGAAGCCAGTGTAGTCTCTTCCCACAGCTGTTTTCTATAATCACGACTCGCCCTGACTTAATCTCGAACCCCAGTGACTGGGCCCGCACCATTGATTGTGCTCCTCCTTGATTGTGCTCCTCCGTGGCTGGACTTCGGCCGCCATTCTTGACGCATTCGTACCTTTCCAAGGTAATTGTCCATTACCTGGACCCTTCTGCGCTTCTTGATCCTCACAGGCCACTCCCTTACTTACCTTACTCTCCTTTCTCTCTTCCCCTCCCGCACAGCACTATTGTTCCAACTTGTGACCATTGTCCTAATGATGGCCTGAAATCAATCAGGTCGAAACGCCGTCGACGACCCAGCACAGAACTTTGGCGCTGTTGTGGTCAATTCATTTATCCCCAAAGATTTAAAACAACATTTGTACATAATTTTATGTTTTCATTGACCACTTTGTTATTAGTTCCTTATTTTTTCGCCGTTCACGATGTTCCTGTCACACTCTTGTGTCACTGCGCCGTCACCCATCATCAAGCACGCACAGTGCTCACTGGTGTGTTATGGTCACCATACAATTAAATGTACTGTAGTGCTGCTATAACTACTGAACAATAATAATTGCTTCTCTTCACCCTCTTCCGTTGTGGTCTCCTTCCTTTTTCCCTTCGTCCTCCATGTTGTATATTACTGTATTTAACTGCCCTTGTGAAATGACTTCCACTTGAGACATTGTTGTTTTGTTATTAACTCTACCCGGTCTCTCCTTGGATTAATGGGTCTACTCCTGTAACTATTTCCTTGAAGTCAGAAATAGAGCAGGTTGTGGGCATACCGAAGAGCATCCAGACGGCAGCGTTTTGTGCCCTTTGTAGGCGATGTATCTCTGGTCTATTGGCCCCTAGGTACACAGAGCTTGCCTAGTCCAGTCTAGATAGTACAGTGGCCTGAATAATAACCTGACGGGTATTAGCATCGAAAAAACCCAACAGGGTTTAAGACCGCGTAAGAGCCCAAAGCAGACTCCAGCTACCGCCTTTGTTTGGGCCTGGAAGGTCAATGCAGAATCAACCCATACGCCCAAGTTTTTAACTGTCTGTTTGGGGGCCGGCGGGAGGCCTAGGGTGGACGGCCACCAGAGCTCACTCCACAGATGAGTGTTTTTGCCTACCAACAGGATCTCAGATTTGCTGGCATTCAATTGAAGACAGTTAGATGTCATCCAGTCCGCAATGGCTGTCAAATCCTCTTTAAATTTGAGTGCGTCCTGTGCGGAGTTGTCAGATAGCGCGATCACTAACTGTGTATCATCAGCATAGGAGACCATAGTTAGGCCCCTGTCCTTAGCGACTGCTGCCAGGGGTTGGATGTAGATATTAAATAGAGTCGGACTCAAAGCAGAGCCTAGAGGAACACCTTGGCGCACAGTGTGCGTCTGAGAACAGAATGGGGGGGCAATCACCTGGAAGGATCTCTCAGATAGAAAGGAGGAGAGCCAACCCAGGGCTGAGCCACCAATGCCAATATCCTCTAAGCGCTGCAAAAGGATCTGATGGGACACCGTATCAAATGCTGCGCTCAGGTCCAGCAGGATCAATGCCGAGGCACGTCCTGCATCCATTGAGCTCCGCAGATATTCCGTAAAGGCCAGAAGGGCAGTTTCAGTGCTGTGTCGTGGACAGAAGCCATTTTGAGAGGGGTCTAGCAGATTATTGGCTTCAATGAAGGTGGTGAGAATGGAGTTGATATAAGCTTCGGTGACCTTACATATCAGAGGGAGGAGAGAGACAGGGCGAAAATTCTCCGGCTTGAAAACATCCAAAGTGGGTTTCTTGAGCAATGGAATCACCTTAGCGTGTTTCCAGGCGACGGGAACTACAGCAGAGGACATAGACAGATTAATAAGATCACAAAAAGGGGGAAGTAGCTGAGGTAGGAATTTCTGAAACTGATCAGGTTTGAGGGTATCCGCTTGGGATCCAGATTTAAGTTTATTGCAAATGATGCACATGACTTCCTGGAAAAGCATGGGAAAAGTAGAGAGTGAAGGGGCGGCGCTAGGCTGAGATAGGGGGCCTGCTTTGATCGCAGTGTGGGGGAAGGTTTTGTATATGTCCTCAACCTTCTTAATAAACAATGCGGCCAGTGCCTCACATTGCTGATTGGAAAAGAGAGGGGATGTGTTAGGTTGCCCTGAAGATTTGAGGTCCTTGAGTAAGGAGAAGATGCATTTGACAGGATTGCTGCTATTTTTAATTTTATCTGCAAAATAATCAGCTCTTTCTTTCTGAATGGACTTATGGTATTTTTTGATGGCCACCCGATATTGTGCTTTCAGGGCTGGGTCATATTGCCGTCTCCAAGCCCGTTCCAGGGCTTTGCACGTTTTCCTGGCCTGAGCCAGATTATCATTGAACCACGGACTCGACTGGGTTCTGAAACTGTGGGACAACTTGGCAGGGATAAGAGTGTCAAGGGAATGAGTGAGCCAGTCAGACAGGATGCTATCTGCCCTGTCAGGGTTATCTGGAAGACTAGGTGCTTGACTAAGGAGGAGGTCGCGAAAGTGGTCAGCATCCAATTTATGCCAGGGGCGCTTTAGAACAGGTTTCCGTGGGACATCCTGAGGAGGACCTACACCCTGTAGTGTCATAGATACCAGATAGTGGTCAGACCAGCTCATAGGGAGGGGCGGGCTACCTCTGAGGGCAGGTAGATTGGAAAAAATAGGGTCCAACAAATAGCCTGCTGAGTGTTTACTTTTCGGGAGGCGTTGCGTAAGTTGGAAGGCAGCAAGGTCTGCTAGGAAATTGCTAATCTCACTGTCTTGGCTCGCTTCTAAGTGCAGATTGAGGTCCCCAATAATGTTGATATTGGCCGACCTGGTAGCCGGACGCAGTGATTAGGGCTTCCCTAAAATCTTTGGAGGGCCCTGTCTCAGTCAGGAAGAGGATATCAGGCGCCTCATCCTGAATTAAGTCAAACACTTCCGCGAAGTGTTTAATGAGTGAGCGGCAGTTGAGACTAAGGAACTTGACGGCGGGCGGGGTAGGGGGTAAAGAAGTTGCGACTGCTAATGAGCTGAAACCACTGTGTTTGCAAAGAAAGGGACCCTCTAAAGAGACACACGGCTGGTGTGCACATTGACTAATCTCAGTTCTGATAGCAACTAGGTCGTCCCGTGAGTACGACCGTTTTAAGGGGGTTGAACCGGCAGCATGTCTGGGGTTTGGCATCATCCAGGCGCGGACGGGCGCAGACGGGCTTGCCTAAGGCGCGCCTTTGGTGCACCAGCGGCGCGCACCCTGCGCGTCCACACGAACATGGGTTTAGGTGGGCAGGGGAAACAGCTAGAACGCTGCCTGCCCGCCCGGAAGTGCCTGGACCGGATATGGAGGAGCGTGCCTTCCGCTCTATGCACAATCGGCGCTAACACCGCGGCGGACCGAAGCAGGAGGCTGAGAGGAGTGGCAGGTAAGAGGATCAACAAGCAGCAATCAGACCAGGATAAAGTAAAAGAATAAAAATTTTAAAATAACCTGTAGAGCGTTTTTAAATAGCGAAGAGTAGCGAGGACCTACAGAAGGCGAGGCGCGAGCAGACTCTGCCACTGTCCGCCGCGCGCCCGCACGAGCATGGGTTTATGTAGGCAGGGAAAACAGCTAGAACGCTGCCTGCCCGCCCGGAAGTGCCTGGATCGGAAATGGAGGAGCGTGCCTTCTGCTCTCCACACAATCGGCACTAACGCCGTGGCGGACCGAAGCAGGCGGCAGAGAGGAGTTGCAGGTAAGAGGATCAACAAGCAACAAGCAGCAATCAGACCAGGATAAAGTGAAAGAATACAATTTTTTACATAACCTGTAGAGCGTTTTTAAATAGCGAAGAGTAGCGAGGACCTAGAGCAGGCGAGGCGTGAGCAGATTTTCTTCTTTACTTTACTTTCCCTTCCTTTTCCTTCTAATTATTTCCCCACCCAGTGTCATGGCAGAGGGGCGACCTCCGTGTGTACGGAGCCGCCGCCCAGGTGTGCAGCCCCGGACGATCTTTGGAGAGGAGAAGGTGGCAGCACTAGTTTTTTTTATGCAGCACCACCTCCCCTCTATGCTGGCAGCAGGAGGCAGGCCCGGTAGCGGCTACACCCTTCGGGAGCATCGGCAGTGCTTGGGGATGGTGCACCGGTGCGAGCAGCGCACCAGCCATGTCTGGCGCACCATCCAACAGCTGAAGCATCGTTGGGCGGACATTCTGGACCGCAAACAGGACTTGGTTGACCTGCTAGGCGTTGAGATTCCGTGTCTTGGTGATTATTATTTATTTGTTGTGTTTGTGTTCTACAATGCTAAAAAAAATTCCGAATAGCATGCTGCTCACACTCAGAGGTAAGTTATGTTTAGTTTACGCTGCTATATTATTGTGTGATCCAGTTTCTAGTTTCTGCTAGGCAGGTGCCGCAACCTAATCGCACTCATCAGGCGCTCGCTTTGGCTGATTAATTAAGAAGCCATTGCGATTGTTCTCCTGTCACCATAGTGAATCACTGAGTAGTGCTTTCTCTCTGTGACTTTGTTTATGTAGCTCGTACAGTTCCAGGTTATTTAATTGAATTCACAGTGAGGATGTGAAGTATGCATCCATGCATTGCAAAAAAGGGAGACTGAGTTGGCTCATCAAGGGTGTTGAGAAATGGGAATAGATAGAATCAAAGATCATTCACTACAATACATTTGTTCCAAATGTAGTTTTTGTTAAGGAGATTTGGAATATGTATTTAACAAGTCGATAGACTCGAGTCGAAACTAGTAGTACTATAGGTGATCTGTTTTAGAGACTGTGTTTGCTTTTCATAAAACATTTTGTGGAGATTATTAACAGAATCACTAATCTATTTTTGTTTATCTTCATAATTTCTTTCATCAGCACCCAAGGGCAAGAAGAGGGACGATTCTGTGGGTCCAGGGCTAGCTGGTCAGCCGGCGCCGACCACCAGCGCACCTGCCGAGGGCTCTTCTGATCCCAGTAAGTCCTTCTATGATTGTTGTGAACTTCTTAGGGTAGAATATTGGTATATTGGTGCCTTCTATCGTGAAGATTCAGATAGCAGGCCCAAGTAAGCTAGTATTTTAAATAAAAAGCACCATGTATGTTTTTGAGAAGGCTTTCCTTTTCCTGATTATGCCTAGCTCTAACACAGTTCAGTACACAAGAGAGTGGCCATGGTCATCAATCATCATGGACCACCGCCCACACCCACAATGTAGTGTGCTGCAGACTCGTTCATCTATAGTTACAGTATACCAGCAGTTTCCCATGACAGTGCAGCAAGGCTGGAAAAAATGTATGAGGTCCCACTCCCATTGCATTTGCCAACAAACACCATATGTATTTCATTGACCATTATTCCACGCCTGGCTTGTCTAACTTCGTGAACCAACCAATCAAGTGCCTGAGTGATATTTGGAAGATACTGTCGTGCTAACTGAGCTGTAGTGCTGCATTGCAGTTGTATTTGGGGTTGCTTATCTGGAATCTAAATTATGTGTAATATTTTATACTAGCCACACATAAAATCAGTGATGCCGGCTCCAGTGCCGCTGCAGGAGGAGACAGGTCAGTTGGATGGGGAGAAGCAGCAGCAGGGACGGGCACTGGTAAGTCACATAAGTTCTTGCAATTACTATGCTCACTAGCTATTGCCATGGCATCGCTCGTCATTGTCAAAAATGACTGTGAAGTGAACCCCCCACCCCCAGCTTTACCAGTCACAGCAGTGGTTGAGTTATTCTTAAGGCCTCTTCTCTCTGTAATGCAGCAAAATCTCACATAATGAGATTTAATGGCTTGAGGGAGACATGAAAGAACGGAAGGTAACTTAAAATAAAGGATGGGGCAATAAATTCGTGACTGAAGTGTTAGCTGTGTAATGTGCTTCAGTTAATGGAGCATTTACAATGTTTTCAATGCATTGCAAACCGAACACACAAGGTGTGTTGTCCCTTCGCCCACTTAGTCACCTCTTGGTACTTCACTCCTTTATATTTTCCTAAGTTTTTCCGTTCCAGCCTACCAAATTGGAAAATCCATTCTTGGCATGTGCCATATTTAATGCGATACCCATGTGAAGTGATTACAAAACATATTTCATGGTTTCCCATAGCAGATTTAATTTACACATGTTCAGATTTTTCCCTTTTGAATTGTACTGTGACTGAATAAGCCAAAGACGATTAATCGATGATCAGTGTAGTGGCCCCTCATATATATATATATAAAAAAAAGCTCTACCCTACCTGTCTAATCCCTCTACCTTACCCCCTGCAGTAGAGAAATCAAGTTTCCTTTCCTTGGTTATCGCCTAGCAAATGAATTTGTTGAAAATTGTGGCAGCTGGTGAGGACACAGAGCAAAGTGGGAGTAAGTGCATGGTTTGATGTCAAGTTTGGCATATGGGATACACAGTGACAAATGTGCCAAATAAAATCTATATAGTCGTTCCTTTACCTGTAGTGCAGTCCATTAGATTAATTTTCCTCAACTTCTACTTATATTAACTTTGGAGTCAGGGTAGAAAGAGAAATGCATTTGGTGAAGAGTAGGGCCATTGGAATTAAAAATAGATAATTGTCAACTACAGCTGCAGACAGTAGCAAACCAGCCGAGGTGCTGGCTAACAATGAGCATGGCTTTTTTATTTTAGCATCCACACACAACTTGTACTCCATATAGTGCATAATGATGTACTCATCAATGAGAAGTCATTTATTTTTCAACTCTAAGTGCCTGACTCTGTTTTTACTTAATTGAAAAGCCTTTAGAAGAAAAAATAAATCAAATCACTGTTTTTTTTAATTCTGTGATGTTATTTTCTGCCTGCTAATACTTTTCTGCCACACAGTCAGTGCTTTTTTTATGCTTGGCAACATGTGTGGGTAAAACATAAAATTAGCCTTGTGACTCTCCTAATCATAATCATATCAAATAAATTCCAACGGCAATAGGGGACCAGCAATGTACTGCTATTGTGCCACCCAGTAAATTAAAACAATTGTTTGCACAGAGCATTATTTACAATTTGTCTTTTTTGTTTTTCTCAATATAGCTGCTCTTGCTGGTCCAGCTGGACCACCCGACAGGCAGGAGAGAGCGTCCCGTTTGCGGCGGCAGAGACTGGAGTGTATCCTGCAGGAATACTGGCGGTCCTGGAAGAGGAGGAAATAAATGCACAACAGCCAGGCCCCAGTGCAGCCGGTCCCCCTCAGCCTCCAGCCTCCCGGCCATCCCATCTCTGGCGCCACCACCAGCCAACTGCTGCCACCCCCACCACAAGGGCAACAGGCCATTGCTGCGCCACATCCTGCAGCGGCTGGACACCATCGAAGGCCGGCTCACAACGATAAAGCAAAGCCTAGACCAGCTCTGGACCGATGTCCATAATGCCCTCTTCTAGCCCTTTTTTTAATTTTTTGTTTTGGTGGGAGAGATTTGTTTTTTGTTGGGGCTGTGTGGAGAGGGTAGGAAGGGAGTTGGGACTGGAGAGACTTTCTTGGACATTTTGAGTTTTGGGGCTTGGGTTAGTTTTGTTTGTGAGAAGGGTGGGCATGTTGTTTGGGTGGAGGGGGTGGGTTGCTTTGTAAATAAATAAAGGGGAAAACTATTTTTTTAATCTAAATTTATGCCTGAAGTAGTTTCTTTTACTTTTACTTTGCACTGCTGCCTTCAAGGAGTTTTACGCAGCCTGTTTATGTGCTTGTAACTTAAGAGAGTGTAGCACTTAGCTATAGAGTCGAGGCTTATACTTCTCTAACTATATTGACCATTATGGGAAATGCTGCCATGATGATCTATATTGTGTAGAACTATCTAGATAAAAAAACAGTAGCAGTTAATTTATTTTTTACTAAGTTAAATTACATCCATACTAGTTGTCTTACCTGAATATACATGCTGCAATAACAGTGGAGGCATCGCAACTTCACAAGTGAGGTCCCACTTCCAGTTCCACCCAGGTAAGCTCCAACTGTAGGATTGATCTGAATGATTAATTGATTATCCATCGTAGGCAACTAAATGGAAGTAGAAAGACTGAGTAAGTGGGTTATATATTTATCAAAGATTTACAAAGAATTGACATCACCTGAGTACTACGTGATGACACAATGAGAATGCCTGATTGTGCTAAAATAGAAAAAATAGCAATACTAGAAAGTTTTGGCTAATGTGAAGCTAGCAGTATTATTTGTGAAATCCTCAAGTTATAAAAAATGGACTCAAAGTCTGGCGTTGAGAAGCTTAGGCTAGGCGTTTACGTTTAGTCAACACAAGGCCTGAATGATGATGCTGACGACTGATGTTCTTCATTCTATATCTAAAAAAAATATGGATCATTTTTAATGCGTGGGTTGGTAATGGGCTGGTGTGGGCTACTGCTTAGAAGATTCTACAGTAAGTTGGTGTTGCTGTCACCACATCTGCCCCACCAAGTGTATGATCTATTGATGGTGTAATTTAAGCCACACCTCAATAAATCACACAGCTTGGGGGAAGAAGGTTATGGGTTTGATGGATGGATGGGTAACAGGATTTGGGGAAAGGTTTGACAAAGACAAACACTACAACACAAGGCCAACATTCATCTGGGCAATAAGCAGCAGCACTTCATTCGCCATCAATCTGTTGTTAGAAGGAAACAAAGGAACGAGTATGACAGAGTACAGATACATGCATTGCAAACAGTCCTTCTGCCCTCGAGACCCAATTTACCATATATCTAAATGTTCTGTCTTCTAGGTTGGGAAGTGAACCCACCCACCCACTTCTCTTAGTTAATATGATTGTTAAAAGAAAAATTATACTGTATTGTAAAATTGGGTGGTGTGTCTGCATTCACCTCGGGAATGTCCACTCTTTGGGGCCTGTCTGCACTGGTCTGGTAGGTAAGCAGGAGAGTTGTTGAGCTTAGCTAGCTTCCGCCTTTCGTTGGTGAAGGAGACTAGAAGAAGGCCTGCGGATTGTAAAAGAGAAACTGTGTTTTAGAGTCAAGGAGAAAGACAGAAGGAAGGTAGGCTTCATGAGGAGTGTATCAAGAAGACTCCAAGGCAGTGCAAAAAACCCAAAAGGGGGACTCCGAGTATCACTTTTTCCACAAGTCCAACACACACACACAGAGCAGTATTTCACAAACGAACCTCCTTCTATTCCACACAGCTGAGTATTAAGCCTCAGGCTCTTGGTTTACCTTTGAACTGAAGTAGATACTCGATAACTTCTTGCTTCTAGCTATTGATGAGGTAGTCATGTAGCTCCCGCCGTGAGTTCTTCAATGATACTCCTCCAGTCCTGACTCTGAGTAACGCCATCCCAGACCAGTCCTCATCATCATGAATCACGATAACCCGAGCAAGATAGATGTGGAGTGCAGTGCACTGGTGTTGAAGAACAAGTAGAGAATGAAACAGAATTGCAGTATTTTGCATAGGTTTTTGTTTGTTAACTAAAGTGACTGTTCTGGTCTCTGAAGAACCAGAAAAAAAAGAGAACACCCTGCAATTCAATGTGGCTTAGTGTGAAAGGGGTGATTACCTACAGGGAAAAAAAATGAGCGCCCATCACTCAAGCCCCAAACAATGCAAATCAATAATCATCTCAAGAAATTTTCCATATTACAGTTCAACACACACCCTCCCTCAGTGTCTGCCACCACATGAATCACCAATCAACTTAAATCATCACTCACGCAATCAGTCTCTCACCATTGCAATAGTTGAAGTTACCTCATCCAATCCAAACACGGGTAGTTCAGATAGGTATTCAATCATCTTTGATGCAGGCAACACATTGGAATTTGGTATTGGCAGGCAGTCTTGTAGGTAATAAATAATTTTATGAGGCAGCCCTTCTAGTGCTAAGTGGTGCAAAAAGGAATAGGCATTAGGCAATAGGCATGCGAGGGGGGCAGGCATTGTCCCCAATGTCATGAATGAATTGTGGCGGCTTTTTCAATGCACACTGGTCCAACTGTAATACGGCAATATATATGTGACTAATAAAAAGGTGGGGCAGCATAAATCTGACACCAAAATAATAATGTTTCTCTAGCTATTTTTTTTTCAAAGAAAGAACTAAGTTAAATGAGAAACTCTTTTAAAGTTCTATGGGGGCACTGGCATACTTAGTCCGGGAAGTAGAGTTCGTCCTCAAACTCAGGTGGTTCACCCAGAAGTTGGTCAGCTAACACATTTGATTCAATTTCGGACCAGTCACCCTCTTGCTCCTCCTATGCTGCTGTTTCAGGAACAGTGTAATTAGGTGGTATAAAATGTTGGTTCATTTTGATCATAGTCAATCTCTCCACATTTTGAGGCAAGAGACTCACATTCAGCAAACACACTGGCGACAGGACAAGCCAGATACTTTATTGCCAGCCTGCTGAGCTCTGGCCACTGGTGCATCTTCCCATACCAATACATCAATGGGTTTTGATCCACATAGACCTCTTCTGGATCATCCAGATACTCCTGG
Source organism: Calotriton arnoldi (assembly GCA_963921515.1). Lineage (NCBI taxonomy): Eukaryota > Metazoa > Chordata > Amphibia > Caudata > Salamandridae > Calotriton > Calotriton arnoldi. The sequence continues at coordinate 346,009 of CAWUFW010000751.1, forward strand.
AACATCCTGTGGATAGTCATCAGTGCTGCCACTTGCTCAGGCTGTTTTGCCATCGCCTCTGCCCTGAATTTAAGCCCTGCCAATTGAAAACAATACAATGCAGAGGTTGGGACTGGTCCTTCTGTTGCTGTTGTTGCCGGTGTTCTGGTTGATGGTGTTTTTGGCTACTGTGAGCCAAGACTGCCCTCTCTGGAAGTTGAAAGCTGCACCCCAGAACTGTAGGGTAGGACTCGAAGTTCCAGCCGTTCTTCTTCCAAGTCTCCGGCTTGCTCTACAATCCACCTCTTGTATTTTAAAACCTCCCCTTCAGAAAAAGGAATGAAAGTGGCCAGAATTTTTTTGTACCGTGGATCAAGTAGTCTGGCACATATGTACTCTTTGGACTAGATTATGGCATGTTGCAGCCTTATATCTGAAGCCAAGCGCAGCACTAAGGTCTCAAACAAGGCATGTGCTTCTGTGTTTTCATTCACACCTGCAGGGGCAAACCTTTCAGACACCTTCTTCACCTGGTCTTGTAGGAGATGCAACAATGGGATAGCTTGGCCCATTGTACTGTCCTCCTTGCTAACTTCCAGTGTGAAAATCTGTGTCAGGCATTTGACTAGGCCCCATTTGTCCGCATCCATGGTCATAGCTTTCCCAACTGCATCCCCTCCTCTTTGAATGACATAGTCATTGATCTGTTTGTACTGCTCAAACAGACGTTGCAGCATGTAAAAGGTGGAGTTCCAACGTGTTGGCACCTCCTGTATCAGGGCTTCAACTGGTGCTCTATTATTACGCTGAATAATCCGCAGCTGCTTCTGGGCTTTAAAAGAATGGCTGAAATGAGTGCAGATTCTTCTGCAGGTGGTCAGTATGTTTCTGACTATGTCTTCCTTTTTGAGGAAGTCTTGCACCACCAGGTTGATGCAATGGGCCAAACACAGGACCCTGAACTAGCCTCTGTCTGACATGGCCTTGACTATGTTACTGCCATTGTCCGTGGCAACAAATCCAATTCTAAGACCTCTGGGTTGCAGCCATTCATACAGCTTGCTGTTAAATTCCTTAAAGATGTTTACAGCTGTATGTGATTTCTCCATCGTGGACATGGCCACTGTTGCATGTCGCCAAATGCTCTCAAAACTTTCTTCAGGGCCAAGACCTGAAGATATCTTTTGCTTTACCCTGCAAAAAATAATTGTGTGCAGTGATGCACATGTAATCAGTCACCTGACAACTGGTCCACATGTCTGTCGTCAGGTGGATGGTGTGAACAACACTTTGCTGCGAAGTTTATCCAACCAACTGCAGCACATCGTGATGCAGCGCTGGAACAGCCACTCTGGCTAAATAGGTCCTATTTGGTGCCTTCCATTTTGGGCAGATGGCTGCCACAAATTCTAAGAATCCCACTACTTCCACAAAAGAAACAGGGAGGAGCTCCAGCGCTAACATTTTTGCCAGCTTTCCATTGTACAAACGTGCAGTTGGGTGGTTTAGCTTGTAGGGCCCCTCCTGCCTAAACATGCTCGTAATAGTAGCCTGGATTTTCTTCTTTTCTTGGGGCACTGATACAGGCATCTTTTGAGAAGTAGATGCTAGTGGTAGACTCAATGTGTGCCGTGGTGGTGGGGCAGTCACTGTATGCTGCTGTGTCTCCATCATCTCACTCTGAGTCTTCTTGTGCCATTGTGAAGTCCCTGAGGTGGGTGAATCTGCTGGCACACTGCTGGGGACAGGACTGCTTTGCGTGAAGATGTCACCCTCTTCTTCCTCATCATCACCTTCCCCCATGATTGGACTTGTAGCTGATGTTCCCTGGCTTTCCTTACCACCACAACCACATTCTGCAACTGTTTTAAGGTTCTCCTCCCACTTGATTGTGTGGTGTTTTTTTCATATGGGTCGTCGGGCCTCCAGTACCATAATGTGTACCAGGCTTACCTTGACGAACATTTGTTTGGTAAATGGTGCATACTGCAATGTGATCCCCCTCTTTGCTAACGGTAAAAAAGTCCCAAACTGGGGATGAGTACTTTTTTACCGGGCCACTGCCAAGGCCTGAAGAAGAACTAGAGGTAGGTGGGCATGTCGTTGATTGCCTCTCTGCTTCTCCTGAGGCAGGGGTTGGTGCAGGCCTCAGCTGGGGCTTTGCAAATATGGGAGCTGGTGGCGGTGCTACCTGTGCCACATCCCTCAGAACTGGTTGAATAGCAATGTCAGATTCCTCTGTGTCACCTTCCACCATGACTACCTCGTCATCGTCATCCTCTGCTTCATCCCCTTTCATAAGTCTAAGTCTTTCTGGAACTTTTCTTTTCCCTTGCCTCTCCTGTTGTCTCCTGGTCTCTGTTGGGGTCCACTCCATGTCCCTATCATCATCATCAGAAGTGGTGATTGGAGAAGATGGTGCAGTAGTACCCTTCCTTTTTCTTGCTGATTCTAAAAGAGGAGGTTCAACTTCTTGCTCGGAAGGAAGCTCAACCTCCTGTTCTGCTTCAACATCAGACAAATGTACTATTGCTGGCTGCGGCTGCTCTTCACTGTGCTGTGTTTCCTGAAACGATTGTGTACTACTTTGCGAAAGGGACAAATCTAATTCAACATCACTACTCGTCGGCGTCGACATGATTGCACTGGCTGCCTCACTGATAGACATGGTCCTGGGCTTAGGTTGGGGGGGGGGTGCTGTTGATGCAGGAGTGCTGCTCTCAGCTTGCTCGCCGGAGGCCGGTGCGGCAGGCACAATTTTTCTGGAAAAGGTTGCGGTCGGCACACCAGTGGTGGAAATCTGCTTCTTCTGCTCCCCACTGGTCACTTTCTTGGGAGCACCTTTCTCGGGGCCATCTTGAAGCTGTCAGTTGGCCGTGGCACTTAGCTTCACAACAAGATGAAGAGATGACCGTGTTGCGTAGTCAGTCACGCGTCACGTCGTGCACAGGCCTTCTGTCTGGCAGTACTATGGGTGATGTCTCTTCTCTTGTGCACCTAAAAGCAAACAAGCAAGAAAAACATCAGTGAAACGTGGCATTGTTGCAGTTCAAGCAGTAGTACAAACAAACAATATCATTTAGTGTGGGGACTTAGCAATAATAAAGTCTAACTATCCATTTGTAAAACCACACCAACAAACTTTCATTGTGTGCAGAACACTCAGGAAGGATCGGAAAGAGCAACAACTACAACATACAGATGTAACTTTTTGCTTTATGTGCATCACTTTGGGATGTGGCACTCAGGGAGGTGCCAGTGACAATGGAATAATCCTTAGACAATGATGGCTCTGTGAAGTGGACCTATTTCAGTCATGGGTTGATGCCAGATGTTAGGAAAATGGAAACCATTCTTTTTAGATCTTCTGACAGAAATTGTGCTGAAAGAGTAAGAGTCATGCATTCATGCAAGCAAGTCAAAGTGAGCCTCAACAATTGAACCAGCTTATGCTGAATAAGTCTCGAGATATCAGACCCCTAGCTATGCTTACTTGACTCTGAACTAACGTCGATCTGAACCTGTCTCCAAAATGCAGTACCCACGTTGCTTGATTCCGTTTGCTAGTACTGTAAAAATTTAATCAAACCACAAAATAATTACTACCGGTTTACTGCTTCCCACATACTCAGAATAACCTGCCCTATGAACACTTTTAAATACCTGGATGTTCCGTTCTTATATTAGAATCGACCAGTACCAAAGCCCGAATGCCGACGTGTAACGGGATCAAATCTGCAATATGAGAACGTAGAGTATTAAAAAATACCTTCACAACACCTCAACCACTCTCTATGTACTGCTAAACCACACGCGTACGTCTACCTGCTGGTATTCACGATGAACATGGGTCTCCAAATGCAGTGTTCTAGTGTAAACCGAACAGTGGTTACACCGGTATTTAAACATACGCCAACTGCAACTAACAAAGGACTATACACTAATCCGTGGCCGCCATGTTGGAGGTGCTCACGAGTATGGAATATGCTTAAAAGTAACAGGTCCTACTACACACACTCATCTTAAAACGTGCGCCAACTGCAACTAACAGCAAATTCTACCGCCATGTTGGGGTGTGCTTTCGAGCACGAAATCGGTTTAAAATTACCGGGTCCTGCTACAAACACCTAAATGCATCAAACCAAATGAACCTTGTTATAACATGTTCCCTGAAATCAATAGTCAAGCAAGCCTGTGTTATAAATCATGTCAATATGATAAAATGCGAGATCAACAACAACCACCAGCAAGGAGGCATGGTCACAAACAGAGAAGACGTGCAGACCTATGGCAAAAGCACACTGGCTGGCTACACAAAATGGCCGCCAGCCACATGGTCGGAACAAAAACCAGCAAGGAGGCATGGTCACAGAGAAGACATGCAGGCCTATGGCAAAAGCACACTGACTGGCTACACAAAATGGCCGCCAGCCAGAATGGTCACAACAACAAGCAGGATGCCTGGAAAATAAAGAACACAAGCAGGCCTAGGGTGTACACTGATTATAAAAATGGCCCCTGGCCACATGGCATAATGAACAACAAAGGCAAATGGTGGCCTATGGCAAACACACATAAACACACACACACTGGCCAGGCAAAAGAGGCATGGTAACACCAAGAACATAGCATTAATTCAGCAATGCCAAAAATGAAAATTAACAGGGCTAAAAATGTTTACAACACACATCAATTCAATTCAATTCATGATCTTTATTCGGATAAACAGTATATCCATAAAAGTACAACCATACAAAGACTGTTGAGATTATAAGACACAGTGTCACATGTTAGAATATAATGAATAAAAAACATTATTTACAGCGTAACCAATCACAGTTAAGAATTCAAGGGTCTTGCATGGACGATACGTGCCCGAATGGCAATTATAAGACACCGTGTCACATGTTAGAATATAATGAATAAAAAGCATTATTTACAGCGTGACCAATCACAGTTAAGAATTCAAGGGTCTAGCATGGACTTACGTGCCCGAATAGCAACTCTCAGAAAAGTACTTAAGCGAAAGACAAGCTCCTCATCAATCAAAGCAAGTATACTTGTATAAGCCAGATCCAAGCTAACAGGTTTCCTTTTTTTAAAATAGGGATAAAGTATCCCCTTGCTATATTTCATATAATATTTACAAAAGAATAAAAAATGCAGAGTTGTCTGTCCGCTAATTCCGTCACATGGGCAGGGTACCAAATCAATTTTGGGATGGTGACCGAGGGGAAAACATAATGCAAACTTGACTGTCCCTGCTCTGAGACGGAATAACAGACTTCTTTCCCAATGACTCATAGGTAGGGTGAGGTAGTTTGGTAGGGGATAACAATATCGGACTAGTGACATGTAACTACAGACAAGGGTTTTCTGTGATTCCTGAGCTATACGCTCGGTACTGTAGGATAAGTAGAGTGCATTTCTAAGATCTTTTTTCCGTAGCGTTTCAGCTTTCTTGGGGTTTCTAAAAATGCAACCCTGATTAATACTGCATAAGCTCTGGTAAACTCCGGATAGCCAAGGGATATCCATCCCTTTCTCACACTTCAAACAGTCCATGATAATATCTCTAGTCAGAATAGCTTCCTCATTCCTCCAAACAGACAACCAGAAGAGAGCCGGACGAGCACGTATAAAATCAGAGACATAATATAAATTTAATTCTTTATGACAAATATAATGCGATGTCGAGATTGGGGTGCCCAACAGTTTCCTGCAAAATCTATTTTCTTCCCGCTGAATGCAGGAGCTGTTTGTGGTGCCCCAAATCTCCGCTCCATAAGTGGCTACTGGGACGCATTGCAATTTAAAAGAATTTTAAATGGCTAAAATAACGCCAGTATTCTTAGGACGGGGGAAACTAAAAATTGAATTGATGGTCTTTGAGAACTTGCTCCTGGAGTGAGAAAGATGCTCAATCCAGGAGCCGTTCGCAGCAAAGACCACACCAAGGTAGGGGAATTTACCAGTGCACATTACTTTTTGGCTGCCAATGGTGATAGAGGTAAAAGAGTGTTTCCGTGGGCCACAAGACATTAAAAATGATTTTTTTAAATTGGCTCTTAAATCCAGACTGTCCATATGTTTAACAAATGACTGTACTAAGATGCGCAGTGAGTTTGGGGTGCGGCCTATAAGCACCGCATCGTCTGCATAAAGTAGCACCGGCAAAGGTTTGCCGTTGATCATAGGGACGTCTTGGGTTGCAGTTATCAATGATTTGTTCAGGCCATTAATGTAAATAATAAAAAGAAGGGGGGCCAGAACGCATCCCTGCCTGATCCCCCCTTCCTACCTTGATGGGCCCTAAGACCTCACCACCTCTGCCAATTCTCACTTGTGCCTGAAGGTCCTTATGGAGATAAGCCAGGAAATTAACCAGAGGAGCGTCTAAACCATGGCCCAACAGGATAGCCCACAGCTTTGACCTGTTGACAAAATCAAAAGCTGAGGACAAATCAATGAAGGCCAGGTAGACAGGGGTTTTACGGGCAATGGTATATTTCCCAATTACAAGGCTAAGATTGAGACATTGCTCGATGGTACCAACCTTCCTACGAAAGCCTAACTGGCAGCGCTCTAAAATGCCATGTTCCTCTGACCATTCCAGGATCTTATTATATAGGACTCTGCCCAGTATTTTGAGAGTGTTATCAATCAACGATATTGGTCTATAATTAATGGGCTGTGACCGGTCCCCCTTTTTAAATATTGGGACTATGATACTTTTTGCCCAGGTGTCAGGGAGCGGACCCGACATACAGTGATTGAAAACATTCAGGAGAAGGGGGGCCCAGAAGTCCGGGATCCATTTAATGAGATCGATCGGTAGCCCATCCGGGCCAGGGGCTTTATTCCCGATAGACTGATGGATGGCCTCTTCTATTTCAAGGAGTGTAATTTGAAGAGTATTAGGGAGACTATACTCCAGCTGTTCAATCTCTCCCTGCGGGGTAGCATAAATATTTGAGAAATGATCTTCCCAGGACTGACTCGAGATTGTACAGCTAATTGGTGTTAATAGCTGTCCCGTGGATCTAAGATCCCTTACAGCAGTCCAGAATAGGTTGCCCCTTTTTTCCATGGCAGCCTGCGATAGGGCTTCCCAGCGATCCCTTAAGGGTGCCTCTTTCCGGTTAGTAATAGCTAGTTTGTACATCTGTCTGGCCAGTTTTACGTCATAGGAGCACCTGGGGTCAGCTGACAAAACCATACGCAGGTTCCTGTTGGCAGCAGAACATGCAGAATCAAACCATCTAGGGCCCGGTTTCCTCAAGGAGGCGGGCTTTGACAGGAGGGTTTTAACTGCCTGACAGAGTTTAGAAAAGCCACCAACTACCTCCTGATGAGGGGCTTCAGATGACAAGCAGGAGGTGATATGGGGTAAGTTATCCTTCACTAATAATTTAAACAGATCCCCATTATCAATGCCCCTCCAAGACAGTGTTAGATTGTCAGTAGATGGGGTTAGATCTTTAGCCCCACATTCAATTGGGAACACGTGTCGGGGTGCTAATCTGAAAGCGGTTCTAATGGGGTTGTGATCCCCCTGAGTGGTGGCAACAACCTCTGCGGTGAATAAGTAATCCGTGAGTAAAGAAGAGATGAAAACAAAATCTATTACGGTCGAATATCCCCTACCTCTAAAGGTCGGGAGGTGGTTGTTAGTCGCGTGAGGTGTGCCCAACTGCTCCATAACATTAACTAAGTTAAGCGAGCTCAGTAGAGCTGCCAATTCTGCTCCCCTGCGAAACGAGGGGCCCATAGTATGTGGTTCCGTGACACAATGCCTGTCATAAAACTTTGCATTAAAGTCCCCGCCTAAAATAATCCCAATAGTGTTCCATCCGGATGCCTGGTAGTCTAGGTTGGAAATAAAATCAAAAAGCTCAATAAAATTCTTGTTGGGAACTGATGCAAAATCGTTATTGTAAAATTTACCAAATAAAGAGAGACTCTTCTCTTAAAGAGTATTACTTGGAAGTTAGGGCTGTTTGTTGGGAATATTTTATAACTACCACCAGTCACTACATTAAGACCAATAAGAAGGCCCCCAGATGGTCGACCTATATTATGGCTGGAGGCCGGGACGCAAATACAATGAAACCCTTCAATATATAACACACATCAATCAATCAATCAATCAATCAATCAATCAATCAATCAAGGAGCATTTATAAAGCGCACAGCTACCTCCGAGGAGGTGTCCTCCAAAGCCATTACCCCTCCTATACACTGTTTGCAGGGGAAAAAAGTGAAATACCACTAAAAAAACATATTTTGTATTTTAATCCAATGCCATCCATGACCTAAATGATATTTCATTTCAACAGACACCACAGAAACAGTTGTTTCATGCACCCATGAATAGTACAGGGCCTACTGGCTGGAAGGCCCATTGGCAGATTAGGCCACAAAGTGAATTAAATCAATGTTGCAAATTTATTAAAAAATGGGGAGAAAATGTAGTAAACTGTGCAAGAAGAAAAATCAAGGCAAAAAATAACTAGACCCCTACTAAAACTGCAGGCCATCCACCACAATAAATTTTACAAATCGAATAAAATCGAATAAAAGTACAAATAAATCCAGGTGCATTCCCCAGTCAAACAAACACTCTTATACACCAGTTTTTCAACTTACTTGTGATATCTCAAAAACAAATTCTTTAAATCCAATGGTATATATGCAGCAGACAAGGAGAGTGATCATCCAGCTCCAAATCCCAATGAAAAGTGACCAGGAGAGGGACAAAGCACTGGGAGGAGCCTGCTGGACAGGAACAGGAAGTTTGAGTCTCTGGCGCTTCCTTCTGGTTTGAATTTTTTTTTCTCCAAAAATGACTTCTTGCGCAAAAAAACAACTCCAACGGCCAGTTTGAGAAGAAAATCCACTCCAAATGCCTCTCAGCTGCATTCTCAAGCAGAAAAGCTGCTCGCCCCCTCCGTTTACGATCACGATCGGCACTAAGGATGCTAGATTGGTGCCATCGTGGCCAGAAGCCATGCGAGTGAGCGCGAAGTCTCGCTGGAGCCCGCTAGCGATGTGAGAAGTCTCGAGCGCGCTCGCAAGCGACCCGAGAGTCTTAGTGCTCGTGGTTGAGAGCCCAAGAAATGGAACGAACGGGAAAAAAACTCCTCTTCGTGCCCGAATGGCGGATTTCAGGAAGTGCCCGAGTGCCCGAATTCCGCAAACTCGATGGGGGGAGCGGAGTTCACCACCCAGGTTTACTCTATTTCTGGGTTTGCTGCTCTCGCATGATTGGAATTTCTTTTCCAAGTGGTGGAAGTCTGAAAATGGGTTCTGCGAATCTCTTAGTTATTTTTTTAAAGTTATCTTTGGTTAGGAGAGCAATTGCTTTTTATTGTTTTAAAGTAGGAGATTCCTATGTACAACTTTAAACATACACCCGAGGAGGTAGATTAAAATATTTCCACGTTTTAAGTTTTCTATGATTTGCGGCACCAGTCCTGTGGTGGAGCTGCCAGTACTTGTAGACCATTGGAGAGGTTTGATTGGTTCATGAGAATATGCAGCTACATATTCAAATAGTCTTTGACTTTTCTGCACATATCAATACACTCCTTGCCACAGGAGATTTCTGCAGGAAAGGAGACTATCTAGTTTATTTGTTGTGCTTTCCTATTTTTGGGGACGCTAAATTTTTTCCTCTTTAACAAAGCTTATGGACAGCAATAACAGGAAAGGGGAGGTCCAGAGAAACATGCTCAGGAGAGCAACGAAGAACAGGAAGAAATCCACGTCGAAGATTCAAGATCACCACTGAGTCCAATGTGTGGAAAATTTTAATATCCGTGCAAAACTTTCTTGAAGTATGGATCTTGCACATTGTGCTAGAAGAAACTGGGAGCTAAACAAGTACAACTTTGGGACATCCTCTATGCAGAAGAATCTTAATGCCTGGTAATTACACTAATTCAATGCAAAAAAAGGGAGATGGACAAAGAGGAGGCAACTACATCTGCTTTGGCATTACAGCACACCATCCCTCCTGGCGAGAAATTGCCACAAGATGTCCTTAACCAGGAGCAATACGAGATTGATCCCTGTTTTGCCAAATTTGGCTTGCACTGCTTGGTGTGCCGGAAAGCCATCTGTCAATGTGGAGGGGAAAGTGGGGGAGCACGAAAAATCCCAACCAATGCTTCACCAGAAGACCTGAAAGAAAGATTTCTCCCTGGTTTCTATCCCACTATTAAAGTTGCATTTTTGTTTTGGTTTCTGCAAAAAACCAAAGAAAATACAAAATACAAAAAATGTTTTCATAAAAGTAAAAAAATAAAGGTTCTTTTCAGAACTAACATTATTGGTTTAAGAAAATAACTAATTCATGTTGTTTGTTTTCTTTGTGAGTGAATCCACATGAGACTCAGTGCAGGTGACGTACGTGAGGGACTGGTGAGAGAAATAGTTTGTGAAAGAGAAAGTGGCAGAGTGTTTGAAAGTAAGGAGGTGAGCAGTGGGGGTTACAACCAGCTAAACATAGGTGGTCGAACTCTGCTACGCACTGCCTTTGGTTGTATGCAGAACGGGTTATTCTCAGGGCCTTGCCTCTTGACAGATCCTAAACCTAGCCCAACGTACGCCGATAGTCCAAACTGCACAAGGTCTTTGGCTGTTTGGAGAGGGGGATGCCCAAGGAGCTTGGCCTCCAGCCAGCCCCTGCATTCAACCTGCTGCAGGCAGGCAACCCTCACTGAGCACGGCCTAAGAAAATAAAGGTTTGCCCAAATCACCCTACAGAACCTGGGCTCTGAAGAGCATGATACATCATGGGTTCTCTGTAGGAAAAAAATAAACCTGTGGTAATAATCCACAGTAATGGAATATATCATTATTAGAAGTGAAACTCAATTTGCTCACAACTATTACTTATAACCATTTATAAAAGAACCCCCCAGGTGTTTAACTCCCAATATGAAAGCAAAAATATGTAGCAGAAGGATACTTTTAAACATAAAGAGAAAGCGATCATACAACATTTATTACACTTACAATCATAAGATACATCAAATTCATTATCCTTGCCTCTTGAAGAACAAATACAGTCCTTGTGTAGTATGATTAAAACTGATGGGGGTCAACCAGGCGCAACCCGTCCTTAAGTACAGGGGTACCCTGTCCCCTCCCCCACCTTTTTGCAGACATGAAGAGTGACTTTCAGCCTGAGCAAAGGCTAGCCTGACAGAAACTCTTTATGTTCAGGTCTGGAAGCCAGGAGCTATACATGAGCTAAATACGCAATGGCCTGACTGCCTGAGATTATCTTTGCTGGGCTGAGGATTTCACCTAAGCCCTGCAAAGTGCCTCACGGTCCTTTCCCTCATGACGAGGCGTGTCACAAATACACTCGAACCTGGACGCTTCAGGTTTATGCCCTTAAGTGTCCATGGCTGATTGTTAATCAGTGACACCTCGTCACAGAGTGGGGTGGGGTCAGCAACTCTCACTGACCCATCCCACTCTGTGACAAGCAAGGGACTTCCGCCTCCTCTCGTTGGCTGACCAGAGGTCAGCCAACGAGAGGAGGCAGCAGTTCCAGCCCTCCAGGAACCACCAATCCTTCCGTCCCGCCTACCAAGATCACCACTGTGTCTTGGTAAGTTTTTCTTTTCTTAATGTTTTGTGTGTGTGTGTGGGTAGGTATGAATGTATGTGTAGTAGTGCGTGTGTGCGTGCGAATGGGTGTGTGTTTGTGCATGTGAATGGTGGGTGTATGCATGCATGCTTATGAATGTATGGGTGTGAGTGAGTGTGCATGTAGATGAGTGTGTGTGTGTCCCACCTTCCTCCCCTGCCTGATCAAATTACTGACTGCCACTGGTATCAACATAAATCAATTTCCCGCCATACACCTTAAGGTAGTTCATCAAATAAATGCAAGGACACTCACACTCATTAATCTCTCCTTGGCAGTGTTCCATAATTTTATTAATTGGTCAGTACAGTGAACTCTTCTTAGAAGAAAGTCCACGTGTTTTGGCAAAATCATGTAGGCCTCATCAGGGCACTACAAAGTTGTGTGTAACCATGCTAAAAATAAAACAAACAAACCGTACTATAATGATTTTCCAACTATATATGCATCTATAGCCCCTAGGACCACATCCAGTATCTGTAACAAGTAAGCCACCAATTTTGTCACACTGATTTTACAGATGAAGTATATGTTTTTTTCACAACAACAAGTATGGAATACAGTTTACTACATAATGGCATTACATTATATTGTGATCATCCATCAATGACATGCATATGTCTTGAACTCTCGGAGACCGAGGGGGATACAGACTGGCCCTTACTGGCAGTAATTAACCAGTGAAGGCCTAGATGTGCCCATATCAGTGGAGTATAGTCAAGGCCACTGGAATTATGCGATTGTGCGGTGAGTTTTGCATAATTATAGGTTTGCCGCATTTGCCACATAATCCATCATCTGCTGCATAATCTGCAGATTTTAACAAAAAAACAATTTTAGTTCTAGCTCAAACAGTTCAAAAGTTCATAGAAAATGCAGCGACACTTGTTGCTGTGCACTGAAAGGCTCTTCCCAAAACTGGACTGTTCACCTTTTTGATGCTTATTGCTATATTTGGGTATTAAACTTGTACTAATTAGGTGCTACCAGTGCCCAGGCAGTGTTATCAAGTTTAAAAATGAAGAAATAATGAAGGAATACAATTTAAAATGTGCCACATAATTTGCCTTTTCTTGCTGCATAATTGGCTCCACCCTGCCGCATAAATTGACCCTCTCCTGCCGCATAATTCCAGTGGCCCAGAGTATAGTGAAGCAATAGCTCACAGAAGGATCGGAAGCCTAGGATAATAGCATTCCCCATCAGTAACTACGTTGTTTCATTTGTATCAAAAGGATTACAGGCCAATTGTGAGTGATATCACCCTCATGGTAGACCACCCTCATGGTAGACTGATTAACTTGTAAAATGTACTGGGGCACTTACCCGAAAGTGATTCCAGCATCGGTGTTATCAAATTAACTTGCTCAAACAAAGGGTCAGTAATAAACATCGTGATTAATGATAGCAAAGATTGGTAGTTTCAAGGTATCAAACTCCATGAGCTATAAATAAAGACACATTTCTATTGAAAGCAAAGATTAATGGGGAAATCCATTTGAGTGGCATCAAGCCTCTGATAAGACAAGGAACATTGTGCCTGGCTAGTCATGTGCTGACTGTGCAACTGGAACCTAGATACACTCGACTGAAGAGCCCCAATCACGGCAAAACCGGTCGTGAGTTTCTTGTGGTTTGGTACAGTGCGGACCTGGCCTGGCAGTTCAGGCTGGACTGTTCCTATTGGAGCAGGGTCGAGACTGATTTGCATATGTCTGGGTGCAAACTGAGGTGGCATGGTGGGCAAAAGAATGATGGGTTGAAATGCTACACTGAGCGATTGCCAGTGGTTAGACTTAATGCAAGCATGTCTCCCATCACCTCATGTATGTTTGAGAGCAAACAAACAACATACTGTCTATGATGTACCTTTTAGAGTTGGGTAACATTCTTCACCTATGTGTGCTTTTAAATACAAATGGCTCGCTTCCAACATATATTGTGAAATGTTATTCTAAAGTCCAACTCTACTAAGTGCAGGGCCACTGGAATTATATGATTGTGCGGCCGTGGTGTTCTTTGCAAAATTATAGATTTGCCACCTTTACCACATAATCCATCGTCTGCTGGATAATCTTTAGATTTTAGCCAAAAACAAATTGTTTCTAAGCCAAACTTTTCAAAAGTTACTAAAAACTCAGCGGCACATGTTGCAATGCAGTGGAAGGCCCTTTGCGAAAGTTAACTAGTCTCCTTTTTGCTGCTTGTTGCTGTATTTGTATATTAAGCTGGTTCTAATTGGGTGCAACTAATGCCCAGACAGTGTTAACAAGTGTTAAAATGACAAAATAAGGAAGTAATACTATTACAAAATGTGCTGCATTACGCTTCATAATTTGCTTTTTCTTGCCCCATAATTTAATCAACCCTGCTGCATAATTTGGCTCTCCCCTGCTGCATAATTCTAGTGGCCCTGACTAAGTGTAATGATATATGCATGCAAAACTATACCTTCAACAATCTTAAATAATATTAAATACAGTTCTAAATTCTTTTAGAAGCCACATCAATTAAGTGGTTCAAAGTCTTTACAAGGAATGAGAGATAGTCACTCCACAGACAAGAGCATTATTCTAGTTCAATAAAGTGAATCATGAAGCAATACAGCCTTTGAAAAAAGTTTACAAGTCCATACAAACAATCAGGCCTGTACTCCAAGAACAAAAGGATTTCCAAGGATGATTGTACCACAATTCAGTCACACGCAGACAAAATGCGGCTATTACGAAGTAAGGTTATTCATGGTAAGGGCCTAGACTAGAGCTCAACGATGACTACCACATTCTAGTTCATATTTGTTCTAATTTGAAATGAGATCTTCATTATGTGGGTGCCATTTTGGTTTGGGAAAGATACACCAAACACACACCATTTTAGTCTCTAGCTTAAAAGTATAAAATGTTACTTAGATACTTCCATCTGCATTTGATATTAATTATATGAAATCGGTACTTAAGAATTCTGAATAGCTAACCATAAATGTACCTAATGCCTATGCCCATCTACCTTGATTGGCCCCTGTGATGAATCCTTGTCTATTCTGACCACAAGTGATGCATACCGTGTTAATGATCCTGACTCCTGGTATAATGTTGACCCTGGCATAATGGTAGCAATTCCTGTCACATTAGGGACATGGTATGAAGATGTGTATCTGTGGTACAATTCTGGCCCTGGCATAATGTGGTAGTTCATGACCTATTGTGGACATCAGTAGCATGATATGCCCCATCCCTTGCATAAATCATGCCATGGCATGATGGTGGTAATTACTGGCATATTGTAGACACCCATTCCATAATGGTGCCCACTCCTGAACTAATGATGGCCCTGACACCATGGTGAAAAATGAAGGCTTGTTGAAGTTTCGTGCATGGTCCGTGGGTGTGGGGGGATTCCGAGGACTGAGGGCTGCAAAGAGTGGTCCCCGGCAGAGGGGGAGGAGCCTTGGATGAGCACTTCGGTCTTGTCTGAGTTAAGCTTAAGACAGCTGTCTTTCATCCAGGTGGCGACTGCCTTCATCCCATTGTCATAGATGCTCTTGGTGGCTGTGGGTTCATCTGTGAGGGAGAGAATCAGCTGGGTATCATCAGCATAGGAGATGATATTGAGTCCGTGGCTTCTGATGATGTCTGCAAGCGGGGCCATGTAGATGTTAAAGAGGGTGGACCTCAGGGAGGATCCCTGAGGCACTCCGTGGCTGATCTCTGTGTGGTCTGAGTTGAAATGTGGAAGTCTGACTCTCTGCGTTTGGCCGGTGAGGAAGGAGCGAATCCATTCTAGGGCTTTGTCACGGATGCCTTCGTCGTAGAGTCTTGCACAGAGGGTGTGGTGGGAGACAATGTCAAAGGTGGCTGAGAGGTCCAGGAGGATGAGGGCAGCAGTCTCGCCTCGGTCGAGGAGGGTGTGGATGTCATCTGTAGCGGTGAGGAGAGCGGTCTCGGTGCTGTGGTTACTTCTGAAGCACGATTGGGAGAGGTCCAGGATGTTGTTCATTTTGATGAACTCAGAGAGTTGGGCGTTGATGGCTTTCTGTGTGACTTTGGCTGGGAAGGGGGGCAAAGAGATGGTCTGTAGTTCTTGAGGCCCGTCGGGTCGCCAGAGGGATTCTTCAGGACGGGGTCGATCTCTGCGTGCTTCCAGTCTTCCGGAAAGGTTGCAGACTCGATGGAGCAGTTGATGGTGCTGCAGAGTTCAGGTGCGATGGAGGTGGGGCCTCTGTTGAAGATGTGGTGAGGGCAGGGAGCCGAGGGGGCTCGGAGGGATGCTCTTCATGATCCTGAGGGTGTCGTCAGAGGTGAGGGTAGTCCAGTTGGTCAAGGTCCGTTGGGGCTGGAACCATTGGGTGCAGTAGTTGTAGGTGGGGTGAGTGAGTCTAGGGTTGCAAAGCTGTCGTAAATCTCCTTGATCTTGCGGTGGAAGAAGCTGGCGAGGTTGTCGCAGAGGTCTTGAGACAGGGGGATGTCTGCTGTCTCTGTGCTGGGTTCAGTGAATTCTTTGACCACGGTGAAGAGTTCTTTGCTGTTGTGTGCGTTGGCGTTGATGCATTCCTCTATGGCTGCTTTCTTTGCTGTTCTGATGAGGCGGTGGTGTGTGGTGACGGCGGTTGTGAAGGCTGTGGGCCTGCCATGATCTTGCTGCTCCTCCATCTTTTCTTGAGCCATCTGCAGGTGCGCCTGGACTCTCGGAGGGCGGGAGAGAACCAGCTGGCTTTCTTGGAGGGCTGTTTGCCTGAGGGGTTCCTGAGGGGGGCCAGTGTGTTGGTGCAGTCGGAGATCCAGCGGTGGAGGTTGTGTGCTGAGGAGTTGGTGTCCGTGCATGTCTGAGGTAGGGTCTTGCTGAGGGAAGTGGTGAGCTGGTCTTCGGTGACCTTGTTCCAGCTTCTGCAAGGATTGCAGTGGGTGTAGTGGCATATGGTGGGTTTGGTGAAGGAGAAGTTGATGCAGTGGTGGTCTGTCCAGTGTGGTTAAGAGGTGTGGCTGACCGAGATGTTGTTGCTCATGGAGAAAAGGGGGTAGTGCGTGTTTTCTGCTGAGTGGGTTGGGATTGTGACCGGTTGTTTAAGTCAGATGGTGGCTAGGTTTTCCAGTAGGGATGAGGTGTTGTGGTTTTCGAGGTAGTCCAGGTGGAAATTTAGGTCACCGATGAGAATGCAGTCCATTGAGGTGAGAGCGGGGTGAGCGTTTGGCACTCATGGTTTGAGATGGTGAGATATGGGCATGCAAGTGAGAATCTATCCATGCATGGCAGTAGTACATGAGTATCAATCAATCAATCAATCAGCATTTGTAGAGCGCAGCACTGTCACCGTTGGGGGTATCTGGGCACAGGGATGCAAGATCTTTATCAAAAAAGCCAGGTCTCGAGGAAATGGCAGGAAGAGGGAAGAAATTAGCAGAAAAGGCAAAACAGAGAGCAAAAAATCGAGCGAGCAGAAAAGGCAAAGCAAAGGGCAGAAAAACTAGCAGAAAAAGCACAACAGAGGGCAGAATAACGAGCAGAAAGCCAAAACAGAGCAGAAAAGGGCAAAACAGAGGGCAGAAAAACTAGCAGAAAAGGCCAGAGGGCAGAAAAACGAGCAGAAAAGGCAGAACAGAGGACAGAAAAACGAGCGGAAAAGGAAAAACAGATGGCAGAAAAACAAGCAGAAAGGGAAAACACAGGGCAGAAAAATGAGCAGAAAAAGGCTAAACAAAGGGCAGAAAAATTAGCAGAAAAGGCAAAACAGAGCAGAAGAGTGCAAAACAGAGTGCAGGAAAACAAGCAGAAATGGCAAAACGAGCAGCAAAGATAAAACAGTGGGCAGAAAAAGAGGAGAAAAAGGCAAAACAGAGCAGAAGAGGGCAAAACAGAGGGTGGAAAAACAAGCAGAAATGGCATAACGAGCAGTAAAGGCAAAACAGAGGGCAGAAAAAAGAGCAGAAAAGGCAAAACAGAGCAGAAGAGGGCAAAACAGAGGGCAGAAAAACGAGCAGAAACGGCAAAACGAGCAGTAAAGGCAAAACAGAGGGCAGAAAAACAAGCTGAATAGGCAAAACAGCAAGAAACGAGTAGAGGAGGCACAAATAGAGGGCAGTAGGTATACAGGCAGCAGACAGTAGCGGACTGCTGGCAAGTTGGACAGGAGAAGTGTCGCAGGGGGAGCTGGAACGAGGACCTAATAAAAATGAGTACTTGATGAAAATGACAAACCGGCCTTTATGCTCTAAATATGTGTCTACTAAATGAAAATCTGGTATTTCAAGACAAAAATTGTTTTTTGTCATGAAAATTAAAAACTTTTTTGTGGGTGAGGAAATTTGTGTATGTTCCCAAAAGAGTAGCTTGCATGTGATAACAAAATGTGCATATTTTTATACAACAATATGCTGATACTTAATAATTGCATTCGAAAATATGGATTTATAACTGATTTTGAGTGATAATCACTTGGCTGTTTCAGAGCCTAACATATAGAATTAGTGTAACTCAGCTACTATCTAAACCTTTAGGACCTAATTTACATAGGAAAACTTACACTTTTGTGTCTAGCGTTTTTTGGTATTCATAAATGTTAGAAATGGGATCTCTGGCTGGCTAAGGCTTGCGCCAAAGCCAGGCAGAGACCACCACTCTAGTCAGGGCAAGGGAGTTACACATCCCAGATAACCCCTGCTCACCCCTTGGTAGCTTGGCACGAGCAGTCAGGCTTATCCCGGAGGCAATGTGTAAAGCGTTTGCGCAACACACCCACAGCAACAACATACTAGGCACACCACAAAAAGGAACTCCACACAAGGTTATATATAAAAATAGCCTTTGTATTATCATAAAACACATTAGAATAGTACTCACATAATATACATCGTGCCACCTGGCACTAGGTCATATTTACAAGGGATTATTTACACCTGACAGGGCCAACTGGACCACTGTCAGAACCAGCACAAAGCGAACTTAGTACATGTAGAACTTATAATAACTGTAGAACATCATAAACGTACAACCAGTACTCACTGGTAGTTACGGTACTTAGCATCAGCCTGTAACATAAACCACATTATGCACAGCATCACATTAGGCGCGAATTACATTCTGCGCCAACCTCACCAGCATAAATACATTATGCAATCCTCTCATAAGTCTAAACACATTAGACCCTAACCTCCTAAGTATAACTCACACTAGGGGCGTAAATCACAGTAGAGAATAACTCACAACCTAAACGCATTAGGTAATAATAAAATCACAAGCATAAACATATTATGCAAAACCTCATAATCATGAAACACATTTAGAGGTATAACCCAGGGTGCGAAAACCACAATATAGGAATCACATGTCCTAGCACCATAATCACATTAGCACCTGACTCAGATTAGGGCCTGGCGCCCTATAAACCTAACTGTCCCCCCTGGCCAACTGGCCATCTCTAAAGGGGCCCAAATGCCCTGTGTCCAAAATGTCAGGGCGTGCTGCCTAGGCAGCGAAAGTCCAGGATGCGCCACTGCGCAAACCTAAACGTAGCAGCTGCCCACTACTTGCTGGGCAGCTGGGAAGATATGGGGCCTAGGAGTGCGTTCCACTCCTACCTCATCTTTCAATAATGCCCCCAAAGAATGATAGCCTAAACGTTGCAGCTGCCCACTAATTGCTGGGCAGCTGGGAAACTCGCTGTAGGCAGGGGCACTCGCTGTGCCCTCTGAGCCCCTCACTGGGACTCCTCAATCAATCTGCGCCAAACGTGGCCGCTGCCCTCTATCAGGCGGGGCAGCGGGGAAAATGGCCTGAGCCCTGCTCTGGGGCTCTTAAATAATAAAATGTGCCCTCTTGGTGCAGCTGCCCTCTGCGAACGGGGCAGCTGGGAGAAATGCGGCTATGGGGCTTGGGCACCTCCGTGCCCTCACGTTGGAGCGGCCCGCTGCCATCCGGGGCCGCTCTGACTCGGTACTTCTGCTGTCATGGTGCCGCGATCGGCACCAACACTGTGCCCCCTGGAGCCCCCACTCACCGGACTGGTCTGGGGAGGCGCTCCTCTTCATCCCGGACACCGCGGCCAGCAGGCGGGGCTCTCTCGCTCATGAGAGCCTCGCTGGGGATCCGGCTGCATCTCTCTCACCCGGGCCCCCTCCTGGGACCCGGGACTCCTCTTCGGTTTGGCCGCTACCGCGGGGCTCTCCCTCAAGCATGGGAGCCCCGCGCTATCACGTCCGGTTGGCCTCTCCCGGTCCGGCGGTAGGCCCCGCCCACGTCCCAGGCAGACGTGCCTGACTTCCGGGTCGCTGCGCGATCGCGGCGGCTGTTTTCTTCTTCTCCCTTCGTGGTGGCAATGAGGGGTAGGCTCCCTCTTCATTAAAAATATAACGCGGGGTGGGCACCCGCTCCGTGCGCAAACATGCGGGGTGGGCACCCGCTTCAGGCAGCATCACGGGGGAATCCCTCACGCCGGGATTCCCTCTCCAAGGGCTGCAGCGCCGCGCTGCGAAGCCCACGCTCCCCTTCCAAGGGGACAGTAAAATAAGGCGCTCCCAGGGGCTAGGAGCACACGAAGTCCTGGGGCAAGGAGATGGAGCAAAGGAAGCTCCCAGCAAAGAGGTCCTTTAGGAAAGAAGGGGCAATGTAGGGCCCAGGGGCCAGCACACAGGGCCCTCCAGCAGGGAGGCAGCCCCCATGGCGGTCCCTCCTGGGCCCCACCAGCAGCAAGCCCCCCTCCGTTAGGAACAGACCAGGAACTGAACTGCAAGAGTGAACATTTACATGGGGTCACAGCCCCTTCTTTTATACACCCTTTTCCTTTGTCTAAAGGTGTAGGGTTTAGGGAAAACCAGATGCAACTGGTTTGGGGGAGCTTTGGAGCACTTTGTTTTGCTCAGCTCCTCTCTCCTTTCACAGGACAGGCTAGGGACATCAGACGCACCACAGGGGTGGAGCCAGCATTGTGGAGGGAAGGCACAGCCCTATTCAGGTCCCAGGTGCAACTCCTCCCTCCCATCTAGATGCAGATCTCCTATTCAGCCCTGCGCTGACTCACCCTGCCCCTCCTGGAGCCACACACACCTCTCAGCCCCTGTCACTCACAAGCCAGACATGCAATTCACATCAGGCAGGCAGACACAGAGCACACATAAATGCCAACTTCTAGAAGTGGCATTTCTACACCAGTTATAATAAATCTGCGCACACCATTGCGCAGCATTTATTCTCACGAGTTCGCACATACTAAACTCGCCCCTGCACTCCTCTCACACTAGGAATTACCATGGACACACATATCCCCCATGCATTCCTATGGGAGGGCAGGCCCATCTCACTAAATGCGCACAGAGCGCGCACGCACTTTCCACTGGACCACAGTGCGAAAGTGCCCAGAGGCCTAAAACCACCAACACTAGGTCACAGACCAGGCAAAAGTTCAGGGGTGAACCTGCCAAAAAGGGCCAAGTCCAACACAACCCCTTCCAGCCAAAACACAGGGCAGACCCATCACCACCGTGATGGGCTTCCCTGCTTGGGGCGATAGAACACGGACGCGGGCCCGCACTGCAGGGACACCCTCCGGTTCTACGCCACTTGGAACCCCTGGAATCCATCTAAGAGAGAGAAAAAAAAAAAAAGAGAAAAAAACTCAGGACCAACTAGGCTACCCCACCGGTACTCCTTAGTTGTCCACGGCCAGGACCAGGCCCTAGGCCACCCAGATACCACTGGTCCTTGCCAATCCACAGAGTGGGGGGCAGTAACCCCTGGCATCCAATAGCCATTCTCCACTCTCCCTCTCAGTGTAGTTCCAAACTACCACTGATCCTTCAACCTAGGGTCCGCACCCTCAGGCTGACCAGAGGTCACGGGCGAAGCATCTCCTCCCCCTACCTCTATTTCTGGGGTCGCGCACTCTCCCAGGAAAAGCACCCTCCAGAACACAACTCTCCCACCAGTTCAGGACCTCTCCCCATCACTGGTCTACCACCTGGGAAATAAATTCACCGGCTGCACCGGGGTCAGAGGCGAGGACTCCCTCCTCTGCACCCCCTTCCAGAGTTCGATACCCTCCCAACTGAAGTGGTACCCCCTAGAAGGCAAAACCGGCCAGGACACTGATTACAGTCGCCCTGCCGTCCAGATCCGGAAACACCGGCTACTGGCTCCCCAACCCAGGGACGTACCCTTTGGTCAGATGCCCGGCGAACCAGGACTTCACGAGGGTGACACATAACTAATGGGTCGTGTGACAGTCTGCCCGGCACAAACCCAGGGCAGAAGTGGCATCACCATGGTCACTCATTGGCGACTCAGCCCTGCTGGCTGGCCCCTGACCCACTGGCTCTTCCACTGGGTACTTTTTCCCCCTCTCACCCCTCACTCTGGACTTCTGCACCCTCCCAAGGGGAGTGGTACTGCCAGACACTAGGACTGCTGGAGCTCTGATTACAGACGCTCCACGTCCTCTAGACACTGGGAGATCCTCCTCAAATGGCCTACAAGTACAGCCTAGGCCCCCAACCTGATGTTCCCTTTAAGAAACAATCCAGGTCCTGAGACTGGGTTTCGGGCACTTTGGGACAGAACCACTCACTCTTTCTCCTCTTGAGACAAGATGTGAGCCCCTACACCGGGACCTAGCTGGGCTACACTGAACCTCCTCCACCACGGAAGACACCTGAGCCACTCTTATTGGAATCACTTCCAGCTCACCTACCTTGGAGAGGTCCCCCATACAGAACAGTCCAACAGGACAGACTAGGTTCCTTTCCTGGTGTTCCTTCTAAGAACCATCCAGTACCGGAGACTTGAGATTGAGGCTCGGAATACGGCCCAGTCTCACACCTTCCTCGCAGGACATGATGTGAGGCCTTGCAACCTCCTCACTATAACGGTTCCTAGTTGGGTTCCTCTGAACCATCTCCGCCACACGGGTTGGGAGACACCTGCACCATCCCTCAAGGTTACTCCCCAATGCAAGTTCCTTATTTCAGAGAACTCACACCCAAGTATTCAGCAAGCTCCTTATTTCAGAGAACTCACACCCAAGTATTCAGCAAGCTCCTTATTTCAGAGAACTCACACCCAAGTATTCAGCAAGCTCCTTATTTCAGAGAACTCACACCCAAGTATTCAGCAAGCTCCTTATTTCAGAGAACTCACACCCACTCGTCCAGTGCAACACACCATTTATCCACACACACCCCCCCAGACCGGTGAGACAGTATCTACTGCCCCCGAATCTCAACCTGCACCCCTCTTACTGAGCACCAGGTACCATACTCTGGGAACGGGACGGGGAATTCATGCACTGGACACACTTCTGCTGCCACCACTGGATCCCACCCTTACTGGGGAATCCAGAAAACTCACACTGCACTTAGGGGATAATCTACCCTCCCGAGCTAGTGACCATACCAATTAAGTCCCCACTGTAGGCCAACCCAAGAACCAGCGCAATGGCTCAAGGGCAGTCTCTCCTCCAGATTCTCTGGTTTCTGTCCTTGGCAGGACACCCAACTCATAGTGCACAAGAAACACATTTCAAAAAGAAATGACACTTAAAACAAACTCAGAAGCAATAATCCCTTTCCATGTGACTATCTAAAATGCAGAGTTTTGTAATGCAGCCAGTTGTCGCTGTGGTATTGCGCAAACGCAAGTCCTAATCCCCACCGCTGACAACCAATGTTAGAAATGGGATCTCTGGCTGGCTAAGGCTTGCGCCAAAGCCAGGCAGAGACCACCACTCTAGTCAGGGCAAGGGAGTTACACATCCCAGATAACCCCTGCTCACCCCCTTGGTAGCTTGGCACGAGCAGTCAGGCTTATCCCGGAGGCAATGTGTAAAGCGTTTGCGCAACACACCCACAGCAACAACATACTAGGCACACCACAAAAAGGAACTCCACACAAGGTTATATATAAAAATAGCCTTTGTATTATCATAAAACACATTAGAATAGTACTCACATAATATACATCGTGCCACCTGGCACTAGGTCATATTTACAAGGGATTATTTACACCTGACAGGGCCAACTGGACCACTGTCAGAACCAGCACAAAGCGAACTTAGTACATGTAGAACTTATAATAACTGTAGAACATCATAAACGTACAACCAGTACTCACTGGTAGTTACGGTACTTAGCATCAGCCTGTAACATAAACCACATTATGCACAGCATCACATTAGGCGCGAATTACATTCTGCGCCAACCTCACCAGCATAAATACATTATGCAATCCTCTCATAAGTCTAAACACATTAGACCCTAACCTCCTAAGTATAACTCACACTAGGGGCGTAAATCACAGTAGAGAATAACTCACAACCTAAACGCATTAGGTAATAATAAAATCACAAGCATAAACATATTATGCAAAACCTCATAATCATGAAACACATTTAGAGGTATAACCCAGGGTGCGTAAACCACAATATAGGAATCACATGTCCTAGCACCATAATCACATTAGCACCTGACTCAGATTAGGGCCTGGCGCCCTATAAACCTAACTGTCCCCCTGGCCAACTGGCCATCTCTAAAGGGGCCCAAATGCCCTGTGTCCAAAATGTCAGGGCGTGCTGCCTAGGCAGCGAAAGTCCAGGATGCGCCACTGCGCAAACCTAAACGTAGCAGCTGCCCACTACTTGCTGGGCAGCTGGGAAGATATGGGGCCTAGGAGTGCGTTCCACTCCTACCTCATCTTTCAATAATGCCCCCAAAGAATGATAGCCTAAACGTTGCAGCTGCCCACTAATTGCTGGGCAGCTGGGAAACTCGCTGTAGGCAGGGGCACTCGCTGTGCCCTCTGAGCCCCTCACTGGGACTCCTCAATCAATCTGCGCCAAACGTGGCCGCTGCCCTCTATCAGGCGGGGCAGCGGGGAAAATGGCCTGAGCCCTGCTCTGGGGCTCTTAAATAATAAAATGTGCCCTCTTGGTGCAGCTGCCCTCTGCGAACGGGGCAGCTGGGAGAAATGCGGCTATGGGGCTTGGGCACCTCCGTGCCCTCACGTTGGAGCGGCCCGCTGCCATCCGGGGCCGCTCTGACTCGGTACTTCTGCTGTCATGGTGCCGCGATCGGCACCAACACTGTGCCCCCTGGAGCCCCCACTCACCGGACTGGTCTGGGGAGGCGCTCCTCTTCATCCCGGACACCGCGGCCAGCAGGCGGGGCTCTCTCGCTCATGAGAGCCTCGCTGGGGATCCGGCTGCATCTCTCTTCACCCGGGCCCCCTCCTGGGACCCGGGACTCCTCTTCGGTTTGGCCGCTACCGCGGGGCTCTCCCTCAAGCATGGGAGCCCCGCGCTATCACGTCCGGTTGGCCTCTCCCGGTCCGGCGGTAGGCCCCGCCCACGTCCCAGGCAGACGTGCCTGACTTCCGAGTCGCTGCGCGATCGCGGCGGCTGTTTTCTTCTTCTCCCTTCGTGGTGGCAATGAGGGGTAGGCTCCTCTTCATTAAAAATATAACGCGGGGTGGGCACCCGCTCCGTGCGCAAACATGCGGGGTGGGCACCCGCTTCAGGCAGCATCACGGGGGAATCCCTCACGCCGGGATTCCTCTCCAAGGGCTGCAGCGCGCGCTGCGAAGCCCACGCTCCCCTTCCAAGGGGACAGTAAAATAAGGCGCTCCCAGGGGCTAGGAGCACACGAAGTCCTGGGGCAAGGAGATGGAGCAAAGGAAGCTCCCAGCAAAGAGGTCCTTTAGGAAAGAAGGGGCAATGTAGGGCCCAGGGGCCAGCACACAGGGCCCTCCAGCAGGGAGGCAGCCCCCATGGCGGTCCCTCCTGGGCCCCACCAGCAGCAAGCCCCCTCCGTTAGGAACAGACCAGGAACTGAACTGCAAGAGTGAACATTTACATGGGGTCACAGCCCCTTCTTTTATACACCCTTTTCCTTTGTCTAAAGGTGTAGGGTTTAGGGAAAACCAGATGCAACTGGTTTGGGGGAGCTTTGGAGCACTTTGTTTTGCTCAGCTCCTCTCTCCTTTCACAGGACAGGCTAGGGACATCAGACGCACCACAGGGGGTGGAGCCAGCATTGTGGAGGGAAGGCACAGCCCTATTCAGGTCCCAGGTGCAACTCCTCCCTCCCATCTAGATGCAGATCTCCTATTCAGCCCTGCGCTGACTCACCCTGCCCCTCCTGGAGCCACACACACCTCTCAGCCCCTGTCACTCACAAGCCAGACATGCAATTCACATCAGGCAGGCAGACACAGAGCACACATAAATGCCAACTTCTAGAAGTGGCATTTCTACACCAGTTATAATAAATCTGCGCACACCATTGCGCAGCATTTATTCTCACGAGTTCGCACATACTAAACTCGCCCCTGCACTCCTCTCACACTAGGAATTACCATGGACACACATATCCCCCATGCATTCCTATGGGAGGGCAGGCCCATCTCACTAAATGCGCACAGAGCGCGCACGCACTTTCCACTGGACCACAGTGCGAAAGTGCCCAGAGGCCTAAAACCACCAACACTAGGTCACAGACCAGGCAAAAAGTTCAGGGGTGAACCTGCCAAAAAGGGCCAAGTCCAACAATAAACTACGGGCTAAATTTACCAGTTTCTCACACAGTGCAGTGCAACAGTTGCAAATGCTGCGTTGCGCTGCGTGAGAGATCAGAAGAGCGACAAATTTACTGAAATGTGGCACTCTCCTTCCCTCTCCTTAGCGCCGGTGCTGAATTTATCTGCTGTGCGCCACGGAGACACATTTGTGCCATAGTGCAAGGGTGTCTCCGTGAGTCAAGCATAGGTTTTGTACTGAAGAATGTTCTTCCAGTGCAAAATACTAGGATTAGGCTAATTTTTACTAAAAATCCACTTTGAATGTGTGTTGTAATGTGCAGCACACATTAGAAGTCGGAAAATAAAAGAGAAAAAAAGCATTTCTCCTTCATAGCGCGTGGTTGAAGGGTGCGCTATTTTCTGATGGTAAACGCTGTCTACTTTATTTAGTAAATTGGCTTACGCGTCAGAAACCTTGGGTAGTTGAATGGGAATGCCCATGAACCACTCATAGTACGCCCCCCTTGGCGCTAATTAATGCAAAGCAACGCATATTTGCGTTACTTTCACGTTATTTCCAGCGCTAAAACAAAAATCAGACAAAAAGATTTTGCAACGATTTGTGTCACTTTGTGATGCAAGCTGGCTTAAAATCTTAGTAAATCTGCCCCCACAAGTTTAATTTTACTAATAGTAACTTTATGACTTCAGAGACTCTGCAGTCGGGGCGCAGAACTCCACACTTAGAACAATAGGTCTGTCCTATCTTTTTATGTGTGGAGTTTCTGCCATGAGTGTGGAGTCCCCGTCGTTAAATTACAATTAGTACAATTAAGCTCGTAGTTTGTGAATATCAAAAAATAGTAAACTTACACAAAAGTGTAGGTTTACTTTTGTGAATCAGGTCCTCAATGTCTTCACAATCTTAGTGGAAATAGTCCTGTATGAACCTGTAAAATCTAATTTGAAGAAACAGGTTTAAAATTAAGTGTTGATAAGTAGGGACAAACGCTATGAAAAATGATAGCCCGTGTGAAAAAGGATTTTCTGAACTGTCTGTATCGCTTATGACTTTTTAATTATCTTCCAGCCATTACTAGTCGAGGCTGGCGGTTAAAAAAGCAACGCAACAGCCCCGAAATGTAAAAAATCATACATCAGAAACATTTTTGACAGCGTAATGCGCGGCAGACACCGCAGCTCGTTCACCATAGATAGATACGAAGCGGTGTCCGAGTCCATATTTAAACTCGTGACTCACATGCCTCAAATTCTCTCTGAATTTGTTGTTTTGAGTTGCCATGAGTTTCTAGGGAGATAGCACGACAGATGAACGACCCGAAACATCACCCAGGAGGCGTTCATAACTCGTGCATCTAAATTGACCAAACATAGCACCTTGTTTCCCCTATTGTGACAAAGAGGCGAAGGCCGCAGCTCTGTAATCAGTATATGTCATGAAGTGAAAAAACAAGCCTTTTGTTCCGATATTTTGTGACCAAATCTGACTAGATTCTGTCCAATTAAATACAAGTCCAGTCATCAGTTCGCTGTAGTTAATGGGGTGAACCTAAGGTTCAAAAATGCTGCACTTGTCGTTTTGCAGTAGAATGATTGACTTGCTGACCTAAAAGGTGTTTTTTTTTCTTGCTGGGAGAAAATAAAGCTGTTTCAATTGTGACAAAATCAGAAAGGTCAGCACCCAGTCCAAGGTAGCAGCGAATCCCTCAGCGCCATATTGTTTGTTGTCTTGATGATGGAGGGGTAGTAAAGGCATTTGGAGACTGTACATCCACATTCCTAATAAGGTACTGTCAGAGCACAGAGTGCTGTATATACTATCATACAAAAAGAACAATTGATGGACAGAATGCAGAACAATGTCATACATTCACCCCAGAACAGAGATCTGGGCCTAAATCCATCGTTTTTTTGCTCACCATGCCATTCCAGTTTGGACCCAGCCATATGCAAATCAGTCTTGACCCTGCACCCAATGGGAACAGTCCAGCCCAAACTGCCAGGCTTGGCAGTTCGGGCTGGACTGTTACCATGAGGCACAGGGTCAAGACTGATTTGCATATAGCTGTGTCTGAACTGGGGTGGCAAAGTGAGCTAAAGAATGATGATGGATTCAATATGCTGATTGGGAAATACACGAAGGCTAAAGGGGGCAGGCTCTTTTTAACTTTTGTCGATTTAACTGCGGCGTTTGACTGCGTAATACACGAAAAATAATGGCGAATTTTAGAAAATATGGGGGTGGATGCGTCTTTATTACTGTTTTTAAGGCAGTTATATGCCGGGGCAATAGCAAGGGTACGATTTGGTGAGGGGGGGGGGGGGGGAATGTACAAAACACTTTAGGGTGATGAAAGGAGTGAGGCAGGGCTGCGTCCTGGCACCTTTTCTCTTTACGTTATATATAAACGATCTAGGTAGAGCGTTGGAGAATGAGTGCCAGGACCTCCCATTAGTAGGAAAACGCCCAATACCAGCATTGATGTACGCCGATGACGCGGTTTTAATGGCCCGCACTCCTAGGGGCATCCAGAAATTAGTGAGTAGTTTTGCAAATTTTATGTTAAATTTGGGTTTAGACATTAACATATCAAAGACTTTTATGATGAAATGTGGGAACGGCAGTAGGAAGTGTAGACCTTTATTTTTAGGTACTAAACAAATTGAATGCACTGACACTTTTTCCTATCTCGGGATTTTATTTGATAAAAGAGGGACATGGACTCAGGCGATCAGGGCAAGGAAGCTGCTGTTTTTAAAAGCTGTGGCTGCTTTATCTAATTTTAGCAGGAAGTTAGGCAAACGGGCACCTGAGGAACTCCTGCAAATTTATAAGGCGAAGTGTATTACCATAGCCACCTATGGAGCAGGCATCTGGGGATATGAGGATGTGAAATCCCTGCAAATCATTGAGAATAGGTTCTTTAGGTTCTTATTGATGGTTCCTGAGAGTACTTCTACTTTTATTTGTCATTCTGAATTAGGTATGCCCTATATTACAGACATCTGTAAAATCCAACCAGTTCTCCTGTGGCACAGGATTTGGAATTCGATTATACCCTGTTAAACAGACAGATTTTAGAAGATAGCTGCAGGTTGGATGGGGCGGTGCATATTAGATGGCTCGAGTATGTCAGAAACTTTATGTTTAGTTTAGGCCATCCTGAGTATTTTTCCGACCCCACAAGTTTATGTTCAGTACAAAGGAAAGACCTAAAAGACAATTGTTTACATCATTTGGACGAAAGAAGAGGGAACAACGAGATGAATAAAGTTACCGTTCAAGCACACCACCTTATCGTGACTACCTATAAAATTCAACCCTATATAGGACTCATTATAGGTGATTACAACAGATTTCTCTTGACACGTTTTAGATTGGGAATTGTGCATAGATTAACTTCTTTTCCGTTTCAGAATGATTGGTCAAGAGTGTTGTGCAATTGTCCATGCGATAATGTTTCTGGCCAATCAACCATTCATATTTTATTTTTCTGTAAATTTTATTCCTTACAAAGGAAGATGTGGATCCTTCCCTTTTTAAGAAAAACTGGATTATCACAATGTCGCCCCGCATTATTGATTTTACAATCATTAGGAGAAAATTATACAGTCGAATTAGTTTTAGTGTTTTTAAAGAGTGTTTTAACATGTAGAAAATCCATATTGATGTAATTATGAACAAAGGCACTTGTAGATTTTTGCTGTGTATTTTATTGATAATAATTGTATAATGAAATTTGTCGCTGTTTTATCTGTGCTTTTATGATTATTCTGAAAATAATCGAATAAAGCTTGATGAAATGAAAATGATGATGGATTCAACCCAGATCTGTGACTGGGGGTGAGTGTTTGAAAAGTTTCAGCACTCCGTCCATCATCTCCTTGTGTTTGCTTTGTTTGCCCTAAGTTGGCAGGGTATGTCCAGACGTGGGTCCCTTGCTCACTTTGCCACTGGATTCAAGCTAGCCTGGCTGATGAGGGCTGTTAGCCCAAAACCGGTCCCAGGATGCTTGTTTCCGGGCTGGACTGTTCCCATGAGGCACAGGGTCAAGACTGATTTGCATATAGCTGTGTCTGAACTGGGGTGGCAAAGTGAGCTAAAGAATGATGATGAATTCAACCCAGATCTGTGACTGGGGGTGAGTGTTTGAAAAGTTTCAGCACTCCGTCCATCATCTCCTTGTGTTTGCTTTGTATATACACTATCAAGCCAGGAGGGTAGTTATCAAACGGCTGCTGTATACTGCATTTTTCTTATTACAGTATACTTGTGACAACCCTAGTGATCTGTAACAATAAACAGCTGAGTTGTGACGTTGCATTGCCTGCTGCAGATCCACCAGATGGCTGTGTGTCAAAATACCGAACAATCGTGCTTCAAGAATATTGTTGAAAAAATAGAAACAAACGCAATATCATGGCAGAAGAATATATTGGTAAGTATAGACTTACTGTTTTTTAAAACTCCAGTCGTATGTACCTTGAAGATATATAATCATAGTATGTGGAGTTAAGCATATTTAGCCTATACATGCCAATATATGTTTATTTTTTTGGCAAATATATTTTTGGAACACAGTATTTAAAACTCATATTCCACTATCATACCCAGCAGGTTGCATGAAGGACAGGTCAGAGCAAAATTACAACTGCAGTTTAAACAGTCAAAACGAGAACTATCTTTTCAGATTTTCTAAACTGTCATCCTGAAATTAACATTAATTGCTTCCTGATGCAGCGGAGCGGGTAGGTGAGCCGGACTGCTCTGAGCGGGAGCAGAGACACTACGTTGAGTGTCCATATACTCCGCTGCGGTCTGATGAAGCAGCACTTGAATCCTTAAGAGGTTGGCTGCTTTTCTCCGGGGCAACGTCCTACCGAGAGAAGAAGTGGTATGTAGAACCACACCACACACTGTAGATAGTTTTCATTTAGTCACTAGGTCCTGAGGAATCGCCAACTGATCTATTAGAGACATTTTATAGGCGAGAAACATGTTGACCACTAAGGGGTAGAGCGTAATTTTTGTCAGATTAAAACAAAATAATCGCCCTCCTTCTTCTTTTTACTTTTTAATCAGGTTGTGACCTCTCCAGAATAAAAATAATTATAGAGGATTCCCTTACCTGTTTTAACCCACACACCACATCTACATCTTACCAGGCCCCTCACACCCACGGCACCTATACGGCAAGGAACAAAAGATCTCCGATAAAGAGCCCCTTTATGGGTGCCCGTTGAGCATTGCAGCGCCGGCTCGACGAGGAGCAGACCCATATGATGAAGCATGACACCTAGCTTGCTGGGTGTGTGAGGGTCCTAGTTCCGAAAGGAGGTATTCCCCACCTCCCCACCACTCTGAGTACTAACCAGGTGGCCAACTTGCCACCCAGGAACACCGTACCTCTTTTGTCTTCTAATCCTGAAATTAACAGCCATTAGTAGAAAGAAGACATTTATGGGTGAATGTTTATATTTTTGCACATCTATGTTAGGTGCTTTATTTGTTAAAAAATAAGTGCTGGGGCTCTCGCCAGGAGGCCACTGCAGCTTGCACCACCCATTGCCCCTGCCAGCATTGCCAATGCCAGTACCAACACAACTACTAAGGATCACATTCCTCCAAGTGTGACAATTCAGATTATACTAGGCCCCCAAAGCTATATGAATGGCTTGGAAGATAGGCATTAGCCATTTTTGAGATATAAACAACTGTTGTTGTGCTTGTCTCTAAAGTAGACAAACAGTGGCACCATGTGGCAGACTGTCATAAGTGCAGGTGTTGACAATTGAGTGCCGGTGCAGAGCACTGGAAACCACTGGCTCAATTTAAGCACTACCTATATTCAAAGCATGACAGCAGGAATCTCTCTTCATGTTACCACACATTATGAAGAATAACTGGTTGTGAAAGTGCCTTACTTTTAAATGGGTATAATATGTTTGTGTAACAAATAACTAGTTGTGTATCAGTGTGTTTAATTTCTCGTTACATTTATTCTATTTATTTACAACTAATCTCTTTCACACGCAGGAGCAAGAGGTCAAGAATTTAGGCTTTTTAGGAGAAAGGTAACTGTGTGTATACGGACTATAAGGACGATGGGCTTAATGTACTATTCACATTTGCAAACCAGGGATGTTCAATTCTCACACCAACTGGTTCGCTAAGGGGAATGCAATTTGTGATGTAGCCTATGTACTAATAGGTCGCATTGCAAATCGTACATTTGCATGGGGTTGCAAAGCAATATTCTTAAAGAATATTAAATAGGTAGATCACACATTCAGATTGCCTGTAATTGGCTAAAAATGCAAAGATGAAGGCCAGCAAGAGACAGCGGACATCCATGCCTGCCTTTGTACTGCCAAACTGGATTTGTTTTTAAAGCAGCCCACGTCCATTAAAGGGACAGGTGTTGCTTTTAAAAGAATGATTTCCCATTTGTGAAGACATAGGGGTAGCAAGCAGTGGTCTCCTGGACTACTGCCTGTTCTGTCGAAGGCTACCTACATTATTCCCAAACTGGAATCTGTCCATAGGGACAGCTTCCTCTT
This sequence comes from Calotriton arnoldi, assembly GCA_963921515.1. Lineage (NCBI taxonomy): Eukaryota > Metazoa > Chordata > Amphibia > Caudata > Salamandridae > Calotriton > Calotriton arnoldi. Next base: position 378,728 of record CAWUFW010000751.1, read on the forward strand.
GGGGAATCGTGTCAGTGGCTTCAGATGATCAGTGGTTTGTGGTTGGAATTATGATCACAAACCATTGATGCATTCCACTGTGAATCGCTATTTGTAGTGGATTGCAAAATCCCATCTACGAGTCATAAAAGGACTTTGATACATTTTAGAAAGGTGTTTTATGGTCCTGAACCCTGTGTTTTTGCAAATTAGTAGCTTTACAACCACAAAACACATTCATAAATTAAGCCGATTCCTACTATACTTGTGAAGGAAAGATTACCTCCCTCATTGGAGGATTCTGTGGTGGTCACAAAGCTTCTTGTGTTATTGCCTCTGCATAGGGTTAGCATGGTAGAGATAATTCTTCTAGCTAATTCTCTTACAATGGAGAATCCTCAGATGGAGGATGTATCACTTCCTCAATTAATTTGAAGAGTTTCCATTTCGACCCAAGTTTAAGTTAGTTCATGGATTTCCAGAGTTGTTAAGGCATGATTCATTTTTTTAGTGTTAATTAAATACTTTTTAAGTAGATTCTATATTTCTATTTTTATTTCTTTTTATTTGTTTATAACATGCAGTCCCACAGACCAAACTGTAGTTAGGCACAAAAGGCATTCTAAAGCCAATAGAAGGCACTCATTCTATTCCTTCCATTTGTCAACAGGCCAATGGATGTTCATTATTAAGCTTCTGTAGAAGAAGCGAAAAGGCTTACTCCTCCCCTTAAGTCGCCACAGTGCTTTTGCCTATAGCAATCCGGTTGGTGGAAGACTGTCTCTACCTCAAGATAACTGTGGTGCCCCATCTTTAGACCTCTGGGTCGGGAGGATTGTTCAGTAAGATTACAGCATTGAGTTGTCTTCTTTTATCTTCCTAATTGACATAGACTCCAGCCATAAGGGGCCTTATTGGTCAGAACTCAGGAGCTCTGGGGCAAGAATACTATCTACTTTGTGCCCCTGTCACAGCATGGTTATGGTGATCTATACGGTGAGAGAAGGCTTCTTCGTGGTCATCACTCTGAAGGGAGTAGCATTATTTTCCTAAAACTATTATTTTATCTGGGTAAACAAGAATTTACAGCAAGTTTTTAAGTTCTACTATTCTTTTCTTCACTCTCGAAAGTGGTGAGTGCTCATGAATAAAATAGGGGAATATTTTAAAAGTTTTCAAATCCGAGTAGCCAGCTGGGTGCAGTTTCTTTTGCTAATCTTTGCTTATTAGGTTCTGGTAGGACTAGGTCCTCAAATTGAATACCGAAAACTAATAGTGTGCAGCCAGGTAATGAGGTGGATCATTAACCCATGTTATAGAGTATGTATCCAGTATCATTTGGTTGTTCAGGTTGGAAAGTCCATTCCCATGTTGACATTGTCATTTTTATTTTTCCCAATCTCAGTTGGATGAGTTTCACTTGCGCCAGACTCTCAGATGATTGCGTCCATCTTAAATACTTCAAGATGTTTTCTTACATTCTAACATCTGAAGGGACACTGCATCAAGCAGATTCTCTAACCAGATCTTATACTTTACTGCCAAAGCCCTCACTCCCTTCCACTCACAATCCCATGGATTTTCTTTGGAGGATTCAGGCACGTGGAGATCAGTTAAAAAAAGAGTAACCATTATTTTTCAGCTAAATTGTCAGATCTTTAAGGCAACCACCACTGAGAAGGCCCAGAAAGCTACACACATTGTAGTGATAGAGGAGGGGCAATGGAGACTAAAGCAATGCAGGAGAGAGACTTCCCTGTCAATAGGACAAGTCTGCTGCCCCAGCTCCTCTAGAGCTGCTAGAGGTCAGAGGCACTCCCGGGACAGAATAGGTCGAGCCCTATTACAAAAGTGGATGTTAGACAACAGTAGTTGTTACAACTTTTTCACATACGTTTGCACCATTCTATTTTCTCCCACGTGTTTATTATATTTCCCTTCTTGAGTCCTTTGGTCCCTGGCCATTGCCATGCCCTCTTTGACTGTGCTATGGTGTTTCCTCGCCTGTCATTTTCAGTATTTACTGTAGAGTTGTCTTCGCACCTGTGGTCCTGTCTTGGATACCTGGCCTTGCTATTATCCTGTTCAGTCTTGTGGAATCCATCCATCTTCCGATCTCAGGCATGTTTTCTGGTTTGCCTGAGATCTAGTTACAGTGAGACTCCACAGTTCACCGGGTAAGCCTCTAAGTATTATATATGTATTGTTATATCTGATGCAATACTTACCGCCTTTCACTCTGTGTTTTAACAGATAATTGGGTAATGTACATGTGTCACAATGCCTCCTGTAGTTCTGAGAGTCCAGTCCAGGCGTTCATTCATCCAATGCAAGACGGTTCTCTGTGTCTCTCATCGCCAACCCATTTCCCCCTGGGCCTAGGTTCCCCTCACTTTCCTGGAATAGCTGCCCAAGAGGTGGGTTAACCTATAAGAGGGAGGATGGGATTGGCATTGCTACCCAGTCCCAAGTCTACCAAAGTTTTGACATAAATCATACAATATTTATAACAAATATACATATTTTAGTGTAATGCATCAACATTTATAAATATTATTAATCATATTCTAGAAGCTAACCCTCTTTTATAATTCATTCTGCCAATACATTGTATAAGATAGAGAACAGAAGACAGGGAAAAGACGAGGGGATGAACTCATCAATGCTCATATAGTTGACACTCACTGGGATCATATTTCGAATACAAGTCCTCATGTTATGTCTATATTTTTAGCCTATGCAAAATTAACAACGTGCATAGTGTAGCTGTATGTGAATAGTTACTTAAAACCATAAGTTACTGAATATCCTCATGCTATTTTATATAATCCTATACGCAGTTTGGTTTACTAAATCCACCTAGTTATAATGCTTGATTTATGTTCTTGATATGCCTGTACAGTCGACCTTTCATTCGTTTTCTAGTGTCCCTAGACAGCATATTTAGTTTGGCTCCTTATGTAATCCGAAGGATGTGGTGTTTGTAGGATGCTTCACTGGGAGCTTCAGCACCTACTAAATCTTTCTACCATCAAACAAAAAATGGGAAATAAGCAATGAGCCTCTGTCTTTTCCTATCAAGCTACATTGTTATTCATTCACAGGATACTCACTACATTTAGAATATTGTATGAGTTATGTTTATTTAGTTCTGGACTCTCTGATAATATCCTATTTTAAGAGTACACATTTGTCTACCCCAAAGACCTTTTGGGAGAAGAGGTTCTGTGGGAGTTCTAATCCATATCACCTAAATCTTCAAGAATACTTTGGAAGAGAGAATGAGTAGTTTAACATCCATAAAACTATGAAACAATTCAATTAATGTAGTTCAGTATATTTTTAGTTTGCCGCATGTATGCATCATGTGGGGTAAGAGTTTGATTTATACTTGGATGGTAAATGAAAATTCTCCAGTTTGTGAGGGAAATATTAAATCCTTCATAGGAGGATTCTGTGCTGTCACAAAGCTTCTTGTGGAATTCCCTCTGAATAGGGTTAGCATGGTAGAGAATATTCTCATGGTTAATTCTCCTGCACTGAAAAATATTCAAATGAAGGATGTATCAATTCCTCAATAAATCAGAGGATTTTCCTTTTGAGCCTAGTCCAATTCAGGTCCTGGATGTCCAGAGTTGTTAGGACATGATTCATTTTTGTTAGGCTGCGACGGCTGGACTGCGCGACTGAGAGGGGACGTCGGTTGCGGCAGAGACCTTCGCTCTGAGGGACAATGCCTGCTCCTGAGACGTGTGCAACGCTGTGGGGGCCACTTTCTCCCCCACCTCCAATCACCCAGTGATGCAGCCTCTCGGGGAGAGGCGCCTGACCCCCACCTTCATCGCTGGTATGTAGGCCCATGGCATAAGGGCAGCGCAAGACTACTTGGCCCGCCCTCCCTCTTTGCTGGCGCGCCACCGGCGGGTCGGCCCTGTTGGCAGTGGGTCCTCACACTTCTGCATTTGCTGGACAGACGCTTGGAGGGTCAGAGACGGTTGAGTGCCATTTTGCCAGTGCGGCTGTGGGAGCCCACGCTGATCTGAGAGTGGCGTGGTGCCCCGGCCCTCAGGACCTGAGACGCGGGGCCGTATTTGCTCCTGCTGGGACAAGCTGGCTGTCGGAGCCTGACTAAATCCCAGCGAGTGGATGATCCCTTTCCCCACCGCAACTCGCCCCCTTCGGTGCGGCCGGCATTTAGGTCGGTGGTGAAGGGATGAAACATGAGACTGTGTGCCCCTCCCCCCCCCACCTAGCCAGTGGATGGGAGAGCTGCATGCCCTAGGCTGAGTTTGCCACTGAGAATTAGAGAGGTGAGGGGAGAACTTAACAACCGGATGTGGGCACTGCTGGCTGGCTGGTGTTTATGGTGTGGCCCTGCGCGCCTGCCCTCTCCTCTCTCCCTCCTCTACTACTTATGTGGTCCTTGGGCACATGGGCCTCTGCCCTCGGCTATTCCTGTTCTCTGGAGCCATAGACTTTTACATAGTTGGGAGATTGATGTATTGTGCGCCCACTGCCAGGAACTGCGACACAACTGGCACATACTATTTACTCCAGGACTGGGATGCACTGCAGGCGTGCACTTGTGCCTAGGGCTGCTCGTGCTACATAATGAACGGGGAGACCCCTGTGTGTGTGCAAGCGGGCCCTGCCTACCACTGACTTCTTTGCCGACTGCGCCAAACTGATGGCTCATGGAATACTGCTATGGGGATTCCTGGTTAAGACCCATGCTGCTGCTCGGTCACATTATCCCCGCCAGATACCCTGTTCTCCTGGCGCATGCTGACTGCCTTACAGACCTGGCCACTCTAAACACATCTCTGCCAGCCTTTGAACTCCTTGTTTTTCTTGTGATACACTACTCACCAATTGGATTGCTTTCTCCAAGTAGGGGGTGAGGAGGCATATCAGCTTCTGGGGCTGCATGTGCTGCGTAGTCTCTGGCACCCAAGCAGGCCCCAGCTGCTCCTCTTTAACTCTAGGTGGGTATGACCCTCCGCCATCGATCCTTTTACTTCACACGTATACTCCCGCCTTGAGACTCTTGAGGGTGAATACAGCCCTGGGATGAAAATCTCAAAGCCTCTAATAAAAGAGACAGTGGATGCCTGCAAATGACTGTGGTGACGAGCACCAGATTGGCAGGTTTGACACCCCTGAGACACCCCGGTAGACCCCCCTGCGCTCCTCAGCAGAGAGAAGTTCGGATGATTAAGCCTATGTATAGCAAAACATAGCCACTGCAGGAGAGGGGAGGGGTGAGACTGTGTGGGGGTAGAGAACACAGGTCCTGGAGAGTGCCATATGGGAACCATGACCCGGATATCAGTCACCCCTAAAGCTTATTGTGTCATTTGCTTCCTTACGAGTGGTAACCACCACGTGACAAGCCATGGCTAAAGATAAAGATCCTAAACCTCCTAGACATGGCACATTGGACGCTTCACAAAGGTGGTGGCGCCCCCATCGGAAACAGAATCAGCTGCCCCAGCAAAGCCAGATAATGCAACCCTGCTATCGGCAATTCAGTCCTCCTGGGAAGCCCTAGAGGGGCAGATCGGAGAAGTCCGATAGTAAATATGCATCTTGCGAGAAGATCTACGGAAGGTGTCGGGGAGAGTCACCATGCAGAGGCAAAAATCCCAGAGGTGGAGGACACAACCCATGCAATGCAAAAAGAAGTATCAAAGATTGGCGCTTTGGTAAAGGATCTAACTTGGAGAGTGGACGACGCAGAAAAACGCACCAGGAGGAACAAACTGGATTTGTGGGCTCTCCAGAGGGAGTCAAAGGCCCGACATGGGGGCCATTCTGGGCGAATGGCTGCGGGCTTCCCTTCCATCAATACAGTTCTCCTCCTGTTTTGTAATAGAACGCACCCACAGGGCATTAACTGTTAAGCCGCCTCCGGTTGCTTCGGCGCGTCCAGTGACAGCCCGATTTTTGAACATTTTGGACAGGGACATGATACTGCGAGAGGTCTGATGCCTGGGAGAGGTCTGTCATGAAAACTCTAAAATCATGGTGTTCCCTGATTATTCCTTTGAGGTGCAGAAACAGAGGTGCACTTTCGACTCCATCAAAGTGAAACTGAGAGTCCTCCAACTGAAATACATGCTACTGTTTTTGGCAAAGCTCAAGGTTATATTTGAGGGCAAAACATTCTTTGTTCACTCTCTGGAGGAGGCTTGGACTTGGCTTGAGGAACGCCCGCCCCTGCGAAATACTAGAGACGGCTGAGACAGTGGAGTGCTCCTCGTCCGGAGGGGGTGCGACCTAAGACACGCCAGTATGATAGAAGGACAAAAAACTGGACTGATGGGCCCTGGCCTAAGGAGACTCTGGCGCGCTTAGTAGAGAGCGGAGGCCAGGAATATTCTCTGACATAGAGGGTGACCCACCCACACTATGCAAAAAATTGAAATTCTTTAGTGCCCAAGGTAACCAAACTCCGGGCATCTCAGGTGGCAAATTATCCTCAGATACAGATGACCAGCATCCATTGGCTAAGCAGATTACAATATTGGAACAGGGACATCTAAGTCGTGCCCCCACATGAGAAATTAAACAATGGATGGAGAGGGACTGGAAAGCTGAATGGTGGTATGGTGTCGATAATATTGCTTTTGGAGGTGATAAGAGCCTCTATCTAGCCCACCCCGGATTTCAGAGGCTTCTGGGAGCTGTTAGTATTTACTGTATTGTTATTGTTTTTTATTTTTTGGAAGATCTTTTCCATTTTGCCCCTGACTTAAAGTTGAGACAGGGAGCAGTGTGAGAGTATAGATCAGTGAACCCTGTTCCATGTACGATTGAGTATATTTGTGGAAGAATGAGTGTGAGAGGGACAGAGGCGCCTGTGAGTTGCAGTATAGTTCCAACACTTACAAAGAGAGTGTGGGAGATTGCTGTGTGTACAATATGATTGAGAGAAGTGAGTGAATGGTGCATGAACTACGTATAGTTCCAATTATCATTTTTGTTCAATTGTTTGGAGGGAGGACTACAGACCTCTTCGGTCAGCCCTGTGCGGTGGTTGCCACAATAGACATGTGGGTGTTTGCACTCGGGGTTGTCGAGAGGTGGGGTGAGGGGTAAGAGAGGTATTGTTAGACGTTTATTGTGTTGTTATTAGAGGTGTTTGCTTCACAGTCACAGGAGCCGAGCCATGTTTAGTGACGCTATATCCTGGGAGGGGGGACCAGGGAATGTGACAGACACGTTCAGCATGCAGAGATGGCAGATGATGGGAGATAGATCAAGGGGAAATCTCCATATTGTCATGGAACGTCAATGGGCTAGGCAATAAAGGGAAGAGAGGATTGGTAACCACCTATGTAAGGAGGCTTAAACCAGATGTCGTCTTGCTGCAAGAGACACATCTGATGGGGTCCCGAAGTCTCTTCCTAAGTAGAGTGGCTTATGCCACACTGCAGCAAGCCAACTTTACCTCTGGCTCTCGGGGAGTAGCAATTCTGGTTAAAAAAACACCCCTCTTCGAAATACACAGGCAATGGGTGGACTCAGAACGGAGGTATGTGGCAGTGCGGGGTATGTGGAGCAGGCAGGATGTCACACTTCTAAGCGTATATGCCCCCTGCGGCTACAACAAGGTACCCCAGTCAAGATCACAGAGATACTCCTTGACACTGATTGTTTTTTACACATAGTGGGGGGGATTTCAATGATGTTATGTGCCCTGAGTTGGATAGGTCGAGGCTCATCCCAAGCTCTTTTAGGGAGAGACTGCTAACTAGCTTTGCACACACTCTAGGACTTGTGGACATCTGGCGGAAGCATCACCCGGACAGTCATAAATACTCCTACTTTTCCGGCACCCATAGAGTTTTTTCCCAACTTGATTATGTCTTTGCCCCAGCAGGCGAGGCAGCCATAGTGACGAAAGCTGAATATAGTGCTAGGGGGATCTCTGACTACTCAACACTGTGGCTTACCCTGGGACTCCAATTTCATTTATCCGGTACGGGATGGAGATTAAATGCTTGTGAGCTACAAGATCCCAACTATCCAGAGAACTGAGAGTTGATACGGAATTATTCTTTAAGAAAAATGAAGACTCCGTAGATTCAGCAGTTATACTATGGGAGGCATATATAACTGTAATCCGAGAGCTGGAGGCACGCTGGAGACATACCATCATAGACGACATGGGTAATATATATAATACGGACATTGAGGTCGCTCAAGTTTTTGCTCGCTACTGTACAGCTTTTTATGAAACGCACAGATACATATCTGACAGAGATCCAGATGTCGACCCTCCCACCAGAGGACCGAATGTCATTGGAGGAGGACATTACACTTGCACAAGTACACAAAGCCATCTCCCAATTAAAACCAGGCAAAGTCCCCGGATTTAATGGGTATACCGACGGAGTTCTTTAAGGGTACTGCCCAACTTCTCAGTCTGCACTTCGGCTCTATCAAACAGCCAAATGGAGGCAAGGTTATCATTAGACCTCCGGAAAGCCATGATAGTGGTGATTCATAAACCAGGGAAACCACCCATGAATTGCAGCTCCTTTCGCCCAATCTCTCTGTTGAATGTAGAGACAAAAATCCTGTTGTCCATATTGGCCTCCAGACTGGTAAAAGTTATCTCCACCTTAATCCAGATCGACCAGTCCAGCTTAATGCCTGGGAGGTCGACCAGATTTAACCTCTGCAGATTATACAATTGGCTAGAGACGGTCTGACACAGAAAAGATCCACATGTTTTCCTCTCACTGGACGCTAAGTAAGCCTTTGATGCGGTTCATTGGTCCTTTTTAAGGAAGGTCCTTTCCAGGTTCAGCTTCGGTCCCAAATTCCAGTCTTTGATAAACTTGCTCTACAAGGATCCAATTGCAGCAGTGTGGGTCAATGGAATTCTGTTGGAGGAATTCCCAATTGGGAGAGGAACCAAGCAGGGGTGCCCCTTGTCTCCCCTCCTATTTGCACTGATCCTGGAAACCTTGGTGTGCCTGATTCGGACACACCCTGATATTCATGGGTTCTAAGTGGGGGAGGGTTGGGCGAGGGTGAAAAGATCTAGCTCTACGCCGACAACTTCCATCTGTATATAACTCAACCCAGAGAAACAATTCCGATAGTATTACAAGTCTTTGATGACTATGGTTCACAGTACGGGTACTCAATTAACTGGGATAAGTGTAGCCTCCATCACACAGGCATCATGCTTGATCTGCACACCCGGCCACGAAGACTGATGGTAGAAAGAGAGGGTTTTAAATACCTGGGCATTTTTGTCACCTTAGATTAATTAAAAAGACATAGACTGTAATCTTAACAGAATTATGAGGGACTTCCAGACAGATCTTGATAGATGGAAACACCTTCTTCTGACATTGCTTGGCCACGCCACTATGTTAGATGATGACCCTTCCTTAGTTCCTGTATGTGCTCCAAAAAGCTATTCGCCGAAGCCAGATGACTATTTTGCTAGGATTAATGGAGAGCTCCTAAAACTATTGTGGGATGGAGGACACCCTAGGATAGCGCTGTCAACCCTGCAGAGAAATCAATATGATGGTAAGATTTCTCTCCCAGACATCCGAGCATACTTTTGGGCTGCCCAGACAATGGTTATCAACGACTGAGAACACATGCCTACAAACTACCCCACCTATTCACTCGAACGCACCCAATTTGATTCAGATTCATATATACACTACTTATACGGGGCGGAGTTGGAAACCCCTACCAGCGACTCAGGTAACCATCACTGCTTGGAACAAAATATAGAGATATTTGGGGTAGGAATCACGATACACCTGAGAGACTCCACTATGGCTGGGTAAAAGATTTAAAGAACTGGGTAAATTAAGAGGTTTTGGTTCTTGGGACACAATAGGAATTTCTAAGTTAGGTGACCTCTTGGAGGGAGGAAAGTTAATTCCATTTAGTTCTTTACAACAACACTACCATCTTCATGACACACAGTAGTATAAGTATATGCAACTGAACCATGCATGGGACACCGAGGAACTTGACACGTTCATATCCCTGAATATACCCCTTTGGAAGGGAGATTACTACAGGGGGAAATCCCGAGGAAAGCAGTCTCTTGTACCTATAAGACAATCAATAATAATATGCTGGATACAATGAAAAAACTGAGAGAGAAATAGGAAAGAGACATGGGTGAATTAGATGATATGGGTTGGGAAGAAGTTAAGATGCACCAAAGGGTGGTGGTGATCAGATCAAGACTGCGATTTGTCCAATACAAGATTCTCCATGGGGTCAACTATGACCGGGCTTGACTATATAAAATTGGAATGGCTGAGTAACCTCACTGCTTGCGATGTAAGGAACAGAACAGCACATTCCACCACATATTATGGGAATGCCCAGTTATTACAATATATTGGAAAAACATAATAGACGAGGTGGCTAAAATCCTCTCTGCACCCCTTCAGGCTGACCCTAAGTATGTCCTCCTTGGCATTCTCACAGAGGTAGATCTCCCGAGAACCCAGCTTCTCTTTTGCAGCCTGGGCATTGCAGTGGTGAAACGAGACCTGGCCAAGCACTGGGGAGCCCCTGAGCCGCCCACCCTGGCGCAATGGAAAATAGGGATGGACCTTTACATGACAGCGGAGAAAGTCACATAAGACTAGGGGCTGCCCCAGAAAGTTTTCTAAGATCTGGCGCCCTTGTTGAAAATATTATGGACTGGTTATGATTGATGGAGATACTGAGCTCTTAGCAGATTGATTATAAACTCACCTCTATACCTTTGTGCATGCTTACACACATTTTATTGATTACTCGAAATTTTGAATACCACAGTACCTGTGCCGTATTACTCACTGTAATTGTGATTCATTGCCGACTCATTGTGACTAATTGTTATGACTTACAAATGAAAAATGAAAAAGAAATTAAAAAAAGATATCAGAAGATAACTCATGAAGATATTTATATACAAAGGGGAGGATTTTGAAACTGACACTGCCTTTATCTCCGATGCTAAGGCACAAAACACCATTTTGAGCATTTTGGAGTTGATTAACATTATGCAAGTATATCGTAAGAAAGTAAAGCACTGTGCAAAGTAGTCAAATTTTGTGCCAGTAGTCCTTGACTACGTCATCAATATGAGTAGTAAGAGTCATAAAAGTTTTTCAAATAAATCCAAAATGTATTTATGGATAATTAATAATGTAGGTGGGTATGAGCAAATACTAGAAGAGGAATACATAAATTCTGTCTTATTAGCTTTGGCCTTTACGTTAATAGCTTCAAACCACTGTGCAGTCAGAAGGTGCTAGAGTTCAAGGTCTCAAAATTGATGGGGACGTGGCTTGACGCGCAACAGAGATGGCGGCTTTTCCTTGAGTTCCGTGACACTGTCGGTGCGGAGGCTCATTTAATATGTTGTACGGGTGAGTTTTTTATTACCCTTCACCTGCGGAGAGCGGCGGAACACTCCAGGATCATCGGATTGTGTTTTTATTTCTCTGAAACGCTCATTTTGAAGCTGCGACGCGAGAGGCGTGGTGCTGAATATTTTTTCAAAATAGCGACCGTCGATAAAACTCTCCACACAATTCAACTTGTGGATGCTGTTTGAAGTTACCATTGCGCCTATTTATTACATTAATACTTTCTAAGGTACTGTTTTCGATTATTTTATTGCGACGCTTTGAGGTGACTGCATCATAGTGGTGTGGCTTTTTGATCGGTGGTGGTGATACCACTTTCTTCAGCGTCGTGACATCGTTCATTAATTATTTATGCTACAAGATTTTTTGTAACCACCCTTCAGCCCCAGAGATTGGGTGGAAGACTAACATATGTCAGAGAGTGGTCCTAAAAGCTATCTAATTTGTCATTGCAACATAAACTGCAATGCTGTGATATTTTACTAAATGGCGGCAGTCGGTGTAATTCTCCTCATAATGCCTTGCTAAATTTCATGATTAAAACTCTGGAAGGCACATTTGGTGTCATTTACAGTACCAATCTTCTTTGTTCTTACTCCTTACAGCGCTGTTCATAGTCTTCGCATATATTGCACAGATATTTTTTTTTTTCAGGATCTGAAGCCTCAAAATGGCGACTGCTGTCTGATTTTTGTCGCATATAGTTTTAATCAATTGAATGGATACAATTTGACATCGAGACTGGTCCTAGTGCTGATTACCCATTCTATGGGTTATAAAGTGGTGATGATAATATTCTGTTTTGGTACTTCTGACTGATTTGGCGGTACGATTGATTATCTCAGTTGGCTATTGAGAATATATCCTTTACTCTAAGGCCAATATCCGTTTTTTCTGCTCTTGCTAACCTTCTTAAGGCTGTCTGCTGTCGGCTGTTATGTTCCTACCCAATGGCAGAAGGCCTGAATGTTACTACTAAAGACAGAGACTCTAAAGGGAATTTAAAATGCTCCAAACAGACCTCTCCTACTCCGGAGTCACCAACGAAAGGCAGTCCTGAGTCTACCTCAACCTTGGAAGCGATTCTACTTAAGCTCAATACTGTTCATGAAATCGCACAAAGTACCAAAGCAAATACTGATTTACTTCAGGTGGAGGTGGCTGCAATTCGTAATGATCTCAAATCTATTTCACTGCGTGTTTCTAATGCGGAAACAAGGATAAGTAATGTTGAAGACTTTACAAATAAACAAATGAAGCAAATTCAGAATTTAGAACGTTCCATGGCTTCATTGAGGAGAGATCTCACGGAACAGGAAGATCGAAATAGGAGTAATCTTCGTATTCAATAAGGACTTTGAGATAGAGCGCGCCCACAGGGTTCCAACCTTCAAACCACGCTCTATGTCCTCTCCTAGGCCCCTGATTTTTAAACCATTGCGGCATCAACACACAGAACTAATTCTGGCGCAAATGAGGAAAATTAAGTCAATACAATGGGGGGGGGGTCACAGAATCTCCATTTCACAAGACTTTGTCAGAGACACGGTGATCCGTCGCAAAGGCTTCCTGAATCTATGCAGAAGACTCATTGAGTTAAATATCCCATTCTTTTTTGCTGGTCCCTCAAGATTTTGGATAACTTTCAAAGGTCGCCCACAGATTTTTCATGAACCTTCGGATCTTTCGACATTCTTGGATAATCAATCTGAATCGCAAATGGCCTCAGACTCTCTTCCTAGTACTTCTCGTCTCTAATGTTTTTGTATTTATTGACATGTTCTGTGGCTAATATTTTTGCATTATCTAATACATATGCAGATGCCTTTCTTTATTAATTGTTATTCTCTCTTATAAGATAGTACAAATCTTTATATTGTATTTAGTTCTATTTGAGACTACATCCCTGTTTTAGGTTTCTACAGGGCCGGTTAATCACATTCATATGGTTCTTTGCAAGCTGATGCAATTTTTCTGTACCACATTTAGTATTTTTTGGGATCACATTTCTAGTATTGATTAGTATTGTGCTAACTGACATCATTTATTTGGTTTCTTGCAGGTATGTTGTTACAATTGACAATTTTAAATGTATCTTTAAACTCTTACCCACTTCTATTCTTTTTTTTTCCTTCTCTTTTCTAAATCTTTTTACTATCAGTAATATTTGATCCTTTTCTTTTGCTTCTTTTACTTTCTACTCTATTTCTTGTTCTGTCTTCTCTTTGTCCAGTGGTCTTTTTTAAGTGGTAATTTATTTATATGACATATTAGCTTCTGATGTTTTTGACCACCAACGATCTGTTAGATGTACATCTGCCTTATGCTGTAGTCACGATGTCTCCTGTATAAATTTAAGCTTATGACAATCATTTTACTTAATATTTCTATAATAATTGTTCTAATCAAATGATTTGTTCCATGATATTTTTGTCTCTTAGCTTTACAGTGGTCATAATACGTACATTTGTTGATAATACTACTATGCAATTCTGTGTTTTTCTTTACTCTACCTTTTTTCTATTTTTCTGTTTAAGCTTCCTTTTTCTATCTTTTACTCTATCTTCTATCTTTTCTCTATCTCTATGTTGATACTAATTCATTCCTATGGTTATACTATTAATTGTTATTCTTCTTCTTCATTGAAACATCAAATTATTTTCTTGATTTGTGTCATTATATGCTCCAACTTAGTATCTATTTATTCTTTCTTGTGCTACTCTTTTTTAATGTAGATGTAATCAGAAGCTCTAGACTATTATACCCATGTTAATTTACTTATGAATTGCATTTCATGTTAGATACTTTACTTATATTCAATTTTTATCTAGTTTATGCTTTAATTGTACGAGATTGTTCCTGCCTTTTCTTATTACACCATTTTAAAGTTGTTTATTTATCTCATATATTGTATTTACTCTTCTTAGATTTTACTCGTATAACTTTATGGGCTGGTTTATAGTATCTTAGATATAGGCCACTTTATTTATTTATCTATCTATTTATGAAATGTTATGTATTCTGTGCTCTTTCTCAAATATTCATGTATATTATACTTATTGTATTTACATCATTTATTATTAGTAGTAAGATGCAGAAATATAGTATTCCGCTTGAGAATGTTATGCTTGTTTCGCTGCTCTGCGAACTGTTTATCCTTGAGTTGTCCATACCGAGGTTGATAGCCTCTGCTGTTGCTCCTCCACGTTGTCCCCCTCATGCAATTTGTCTCCTACAGACATCCCCTGGTGGGGTTGTTTTTGGTTGATACTTCGTTTTTCTCTGGAGTTTTTTTGTTCTTTCTTTTCTTTCTTCTCATTCTCTTCCTTGCTCTTCACCCTATTTCTTGGGACAGCTGCTTCATTTTATTTTTGGATACATGCCTTATTTCCTTTAGTTTCTTATTTATCTTGGTTGCCCCTTTCTCTGTTTATCAGATGCAATCATTCATGTTGCTTCATACATATCTATGCCTGGTTATAATGTAGTTTCACTTAATGTTCGGGGGTTGAATCACCCTGTTAAGAGGGCCAAAATTTTAGATTATTGCAAAACTTAATCTGGCGATGTGGTTTTGCTTCAAGAGACTAAGATAGCCTGTAAAGAAGCTCTTCTTTTACGGAAGGATTGGGTTCTTGATGTTACTTGTTCTGAGGCCTCTGGTAAGAGGAATGGGGTTGTTACTCTTATTTCCAAAAGCTCTGGGTTGTCCATTGTTACAGCTGAACATGATACCAGTGGCAGATGGTTACTAATTCGTTTGACTAATGGGTCGGATGATCTATATATTATGAATTTATACGCCCAAACATTGATGACCCACTTTTTTGGCATAATATAAATAAAAAGCTTTCTGATATTCCACAGAATTCAAGAACAATTGTGGGCGGAGATTTTAATCTTCCCCTTGATCCTATTCTAGATAGGCATTCTGCTTTTAAATTTCGACCCCCTAGGACGCATAAACACATGCTCAATATGTGTTCGTCGCATCATCTTGTTGACGCATGGAGACTACATAATCCTACGTGTAGTGATTTCACGTTATTCTCCTCCCCACACTCTAACTTCTCTCGTATTGATTATCTTTTGATAGATGCCTCTCTTTTAAAACATACTATAAATGTTACGATTCATCCAATAGTCGTTTCTGACCACGCGGCGGTTTCTTTAACTATCCTTAATCTCACAGATACGAGTGGCCCTCGCAAGTGGCGTCTCAATACAGAAATTTTGGAAGATAATGATGAAGTCAAAGAACTTAATGAGGAGATTGATAATTTCTTCAAAGATAATGAGTCTTCGGTGAATTCCCCAATAATTTTGTGGGATGCATTTAAATGTACTATACGAGGTCACATCATTAAAAAAAATTCAAAAAGGAACAGCTCATTAGGAAATCTCTTCAATCTCTGGGGGATGATATCAAATGCAAAGAGGAGCTATATAGACACTCTAATGACAAGTCTCTCTTAAAGGATATCAAGCATTTGAAATACCCTTTTAATTCTATAGTCACTAAAAGAGCTTATATTGGTGTACACGCTCAAAAATCCCGACATTTATTACTTCGGAATAGAGCTGGTAAGTTGTTGGCCGCCACCCTAAAATACAAAAATATGAATATTAATGCTACTCATATTTCTCATATTATTGATAAGAATGGTTCAAAGAAATTCCATACTCAAGAAATACTTGGAGTCTTTCGAGACTTTTACGAAACGTTATACACACCTAAGGATCAATGCTCCAAGTTTACTTGTCAACAATTTCTTAATTCGATCCCTACTAACACTATTTCGCATTCTGACATGATCGAATTGGGGAAACCGTTTGATACTGATGAGATTATTCAGGCTATTAAGAATACTCGTTAGGGAAAGGCTCCGGGACCAGATGGGTTTCCTATCATCTTTTATAAAACTTTTATCCCCTCAATAGTCAAATATCTTAAGAGGATCTTTGATAATTTTGTTCTTTCTGCTAAGGTTTCTGGTTCTGCTGCTGAGGCCACTATAGTAGTGATCCCGAAGGATGGTAAAGATCATTCCGATCCAAACAAAATTCGCCCAATTTCATTATTAAATATGGAGGCTAAATTTTGGCCAAGATCTTGGCTAGGCGCTTAGAGAGTCATATTCCTAATCTTATCCTGGTTTCGTGAAGGGAAGACTCGCTAGAGATAATATTCGGACCTTTTGCCATATTTTAGAAAAAGCAAAACTCTCTGTCTTACCTTCGGCGGCGATTGCCCTTGATGCCGAAAAGGCTTTTGACAAAGGCTCTTGGCCTTTCTTACAAGCAGTATTAGAATCCCATAATCTTGGCGATTCTTTTATTAAGATGGTAATGTTTCTCTATGCACAACCAAAAGCTAACATCAGAATTAATGGCGCTACGTCTTCCTTTTTTAATCTTCGACAAGGCACTAGACAAGGGTGCCCTCTCTCACCTCTTCTTTTTCTCTTGTCTATAGACCCACTCCTTCGTCTACTTAATTTGAACCAGGGTATTAAAGGTTTCCAATTTGGAGCGCATACACTTAAAACAGCCGCTTACGCTGATGACGTCCTTATTTTTTCAGAGGATATTGCAAGAGCGATTCCTGTTATTTCTACAATTATTAGGGATTTTTCGCTTGTCTCCGGGTACACTCTTAACAAAGATAAAACGGAAATGTTCCCCCTCAATTCGTTGTGCTTTCCTTCTCACATGGGTGACTCAGGTTTTAAATGGCAATCGACTCGTATTAAATATTTAGGGATTTGGTTTTGTAAGGACCTGTCAGATACTATCGCTTATAATGAATCCCATATCATCGCTAAAGTTAAAGATCTTTTATCTTCTTGGTCTCCTAAATATATTTCTTGGTGGGGAAGATTACAAACTCTCAAAATGATGATAACCCCGATTATAAATTTTTTATCCTCCATGTTACCGGTAAAGCTTTCTTCTGCCTTCTTCCATGAGATTGATTCAATTTCTTCAAAATGTTTATGGAACGATAAGAGAGCTAGAATTGCTTATAAATACCTTAGAAAGCCAGCTATCTTGGGTGGCTATAATCTTCCGGATTGGAACTTATATCAAATCGCCTTCCTAGTGTCTCAAGGTGCTCTTTGGTTCTTACCGGATTCCCATCATATACCTTCTTGGATTTATATAGAACGTGAGTTATGTACTCCTTTTTCCACTCCTTCCTTTCTCACAGCTTCTGAACTTGTCTATGACCATTCTCGTCGTATTATTTTAGATACGATTAATGCATTGAAATATTTTGATAAAAAAGTATCCAAACCTATTCATATATCTCGATGGTCCTCTCTATGGCACAATCCTAAAGTTGTTACTGGCATTTATCCTGGTACTGCTTCTTCGTGGGCTGCCAATGGTATCAGTCTGGTAAAAGATCTTTATGATTCTAATCATGACCCTCTTCCCTTCTCTTTCTTAGCTAGGAAATATAATCTTAGCAACCTGGACTTTTACTCTTTTTTTTAAACTAAAGGTTATACTTTCTAAAATATCCCTTTCTACAGATTCGGTTACTGTTTCACTTTTTTCTATGTGGATACGCTCAGGACACACCGCATCTAAAATTTATAAATTTGTATCCGCTCCACTCCCCTCACAGTCTACAATTACATATGATAAATGGTCTCATCATTTTGAAGATGGCGTTTTTAAACATATTTCACAAGAGACCTGGCAATTGATTGGGAAATTATCCCTACATAATAAGATTGCTCCCTCACTTATTCAATCCAAATTCTTTACATTAAATCTCCTTCATTGGACCCCTGCGTGTTTACACAAGTTGAAACTACGAGATAGTGACCTTTGCTGGAATTGTAACTTAGAACCAGGCACCCATCAACATATGTTTGTTGAATGTACATTATTGCAATCTTTCTGGGGCCTGATACGGAAACACTTATCATTAATCTTTAAGATACCTATAGATCTTTCTTTGCCTATGATTCTATTGGGTCCATGGGCTATAGCTATTCCTTTACCCCTTGACAACACGAATCTGGAGCTATTAGATCTACTTTTATCCATTGCTGTTAAAATTATACTAACTGAATGGAAATCTTTTCATCTTCTATCCTATCATACCTGGTGGGCATGGGTCTCATACCTTCGTGTTGCTCACACTTTTGTTGAAAAGAAACATTACTCGCCCTCCATTTCTAGTAATGTTTGGCGGTCTTTGGACAACTATCAGCGGTTGGTAGCTCAGTATCCTTTTGATTCCATTTCTTAATTTATCTTTCTTCATTGGAGCAGATGTTTCCTCCCATCTCTTTGACTCCTCTCTCTTCTCTCTGTCTTTTCCCCAGTTCTCTTTTTCTTTTCTTCCCCCTTGTTTCCTTTTGCTGATCAATCCTAGTTATTAAGCATTACAACTAGTATATATCTTCGTAATGATATATATTGTTGCTTTGCCTGTTCCATATTTCTGGGATTTGTATTATTCAATGAATTTTATAATATATACTATGTGTTATATATTTATTTGCTCACATGTGCACATAATGATATGTTTTTTATCCCAAGTCATTGACTTTTGTTATGAAATCTTCTTTACTTTTAAATTCTTTCGTATTAACTTAATATATATTTGATGCTGATGTGTTGTATTGCTATTGTATTATTAATATATTTTCTCTTTTAAATAAACAATAAAGATATTTGAACAAAAAAAAAGGTCTCATAATTGACAGACGGACCAGTCTCAAATAGGTATATCGGGGTTTCGTCTGTACAGCACTGGAGTGTAAGCCCTTCTACGTGTCCTCTAATTTGTGACTAATATAGTGAGACACATATAGAATTCGGAGCGTGAGCGTGGCAGTTTGTTTGCTTGGAAGTCAGACTGGAGAGGATTGAGGGGACTGTGAGTGGAGGGGTAAAGAGTAAGACAGATACTCATTCTATGTTGCTTTGTACACCTCATTAAATCAATAAAATCTTGATTATTAAAAAGAATCCAAATGGACAATTGTCTTGGTGATGCAATGAAAGTGAGAGGCAATAATTAGAGAGAGAAGAGGGTCTGTGGTTGTATAGTTTGGTAATTATAAGGCATAGTGAATTTTAAACATTGTGGACAGGATCTTCAAAAGGTAAAGTGATTGAATTGAGGGGTTAGATAGGACAGAACTCTGGGGGAAAAGGCTAGAGGTATCAAGATCTGTGGCTTAATGGGTCAGACGAGCATATGCTGGGTTGGTCGACTGGTATATGTTCCACAATAAAGATGGAGGGGAGGAGATTGCAAGTTAAAAGATATGGTAATGGGGTCATATTAAATGAAGATGCTAGAGGCACTGAGAAGGGTGCAATGAGCGGATCTCTTGGTAGATATTTTAGAAGAGAACTCGGAAGCAAAGTATAACGAGGGAAAAGAGTATAAGCAAGCCATTTCCAGTGAGGTTGCTCTGGGGAGGGAATGTGGTATTACAGTTTTTACAATACAATGACTCTAGCATTAGAGGCTAACATGCAGGGATCTGAACTGTAACATTTGAGTGGTTCTGGTCTCCTGCCACCTGCGGTGGTGTGAATGTTTTCAGGAAAAGGAATTAGGAGTTATTATGCATGGATTTACAGGATGAATGTGTGGAGGGTATTAGAAGATTAATGCTGATTGCAGGGTGTTGTTGAACCCATAAAAAGAGGTGAAATTTCTGAGTGGGGAAAATGTCCATGTGAATTTCATTAAAGTAAGAGGAATAGAGTCAGGGGAGGCTTTGCATCGAGTGATGTGGGATTAAATTATGGGTTCTAAGAGGGCTCAGCAATAATCATGTATAATAGAGTGTAGTAAGAAAGGGGGGACTTCAATGGAAGGGAACGAAAAAGACAGACTGCTATAAAAGAAAAGTGGATTGACGATGTGATGAGGGAATGTACAGGTGAGATCACAGAGAAGTTGTGTGTAGGATGTGAGCTATTGGTAATTATTTTAGTGGAGATTAAAGTCAGCAAGAACACTGTCGGTGAGTAAGGAAAAGCAAGATGTCAAGGCTAGCTTCCGGATGTTCAATGAAAGATTCTAAGCCTCCAGGAGTAAAGTATAATTCCATTATGCATGCATTAAATGGAGCAACGGCAATGACATGCTCAAATAAGGATGAATCCGTCTAATTGAAAGTTGTTAGTTCAGAAAGTGATCTGTTAAGGTGGAGGTCTAGCCCACTATTTTGCAGGTGATATACGGAATATAGAAGAAGGTGGCCAGTTTGGTGCTGGGCGCAGCGAGCGTGGCAGTGTCATTGCGATCTATCCTGGTTTTTATGATTGCTGTAAAGTGGAATAGGAGAGAGGTTAAGTCAGTTTGTTATGAAGGATGCCTTGCTCCTTAAATATTATATAAAGTAGTCCAGGGAGAGCTGTTACAATACTGGCTGGTGGTAAAGTGCCGACCACAGTTGATGTTCTCCCTGGACACTTAATGATGCATTCCACTTAAGATTGCACAATTTTCTTATGCCATCTAACCTCCAATTTCCACCCATCCAAGCTAGTGACCTCTTTAAGTGCTTCATTTACATAGCCGAGACATATACACTCCATAAGCAACCTGGAAGAAAATGCCTAGAAATGCCCCCACTCTTCAATTGCTAATACTTCTTCCATTCATGGATACAACTGAAAAGTTGAACTTCGAAGTACTTTAGCTCACACATCACTCACCAAATGGAGCACTGTAAAATGCACGGTCAAGTGCAGGTGTACAAACATTCAATTCAAATTTTTCATTCTTTGTTCAGTTGTTAACCTTAACAGTATTATTATGCACATATGCTGCACAAAGAGTTCTGTAGCATACATGTGAATACATAAAATTTACAGTGCTTGCATATATTATCATGTACATTTGTAAATGATGGACTGTTTTTACACATATACAACCTGAATGTGTTGACTGTTTGCAGATATTTATCCTGCGATTTGTGTCCAAATGTGATGACTTATTGTTCACATGTACATTTATAACTCCATGTCTGAATTTGCAGGGCTAGTGCACAGGTGTTTCTCTGTAATTTGAATATTTAAATATGCAAACCTAGACCACTCATCTATTTCTATGGTCTTCTACAATAAGTCACATGCTTATTGCACAATCACTGCTCTGAGAATCAGCTTCTCTTAACTGAATGAAGTTTTTTGCAAACACTTACGCTTATGCATGTGCGCTCACACACACACACACACACACACTCTCTCTCTCCCTCTCTCTCTCTCGCTCACTCCTACAAGTGCATTTGCTTAAAATTGCCAGGCTTCTTGTCTAATGTTATGAACATAGATAATTAATGAAAGCCTAATTGATAAGTTCATAACACCGTACACCTGAACTGGCCTGATTTAAGCTATACAAATAAAAATTGTTGCGCCATAATGTGATCTCTTTTCCTCTTGAAGGGACTAGCATAGGTCCAGAAAAAAGTCAACATACTCTAACAGCTTAATGTTGTCTTATGCTATTTATATAATCTTGATGCTTTGGGTTAGCAAATGATTCTTATCACTTGTTCAATGATGGTAATTTCACTCCCAGTGTACTCACTAACCTGGGATTGGCTCGATTCCACAGGATTGAAGAGGAGTCCCCCTCGCTCCCAGGAGATAGTGCTACGAGGAGGAACAATTACTACTACCTCATAGGCTACTGTTCTCCTGAGAGACGGGGGGGGATAAAATGATACTGAAAAAGACCACGCCGCTTCCACACAGCCAGACCACGTCAGTAGGTAAAGTATAAAGATTCTGTAACTGTAGGGGAGAGAATCAGACAACCTATCAGTACAGACTAATACCCCAACTCAGGCTACTATTCTCAAAATTATAGTGCAGTTCATGTATGAGAGGCGATCACTTACCAAATTCATGCGTCTCTCACTCAATCATCCACATGCTGAACATCGGAGTTACAATCACTCCTTGTAGGATGATGACATTCCATGATATTCCATCTCACGAGTAGAAAAATAAGCGGAGTACACAGGAAGTTCAATAAACAAAACAATATTTCTCATTCCCCGAAGTGACGTAGTCCATGCAGGATTCTTTATCCACGTAGAGTAAACACTTGTTTACGAGGGATCCCTTAAAACACACACAAAAAAATATGAAGGCTTCCAGCTAGTTCCGTACCTGTTAGCAAAACACAAGTTGAAATATCCTCACCGCTGTGACCCAACAGCGAGGGAGTCCTATGGAAGCCTATGTAGACACAGCACAATATTAAAAAATATTCTCGCCGTATAGCGCATACCGCGGGAAAAGTCTCGAAGCGGATTCAGGTCCGTGTGCCACTACGGAATTTCGGTCAGTTGCGGCAGGATTTCTTGCAGCGAAGAAAATGCTTCTCCTCTACAGACGAGGGAAATAGTGTCTCACACGGGGGCGATAAGAAAAGGGAATAGGTGATGCCTGCGGCAGCAGTTAAAGATGAGAAGCCACAAACAGCCAAAGCGATCTGCAATGGAAACCACGCTTCCGCGGGAACAACGAATCCAGATGGGCGTGGTCACGATCCAGGAACAGTAAGCCAAGCAAAGGCTTGTTCCTGAAGCGTGGCTTTTACCATCGCCCCGAGGGAGTGAAAGTATATGTTGCACTTTGGATAGAAACTTGCAACATTGTAGCTTAGGCATGAGCTGTAAATGAAAGCATGATTAGGCATCCGATCAACATGCTCACACAGGAAGTGCACCAAATATTCAGATCCTGTTCCAAACTATCGAACAGGACGCCTGAGGTCTGACAGGTAATGACTAGAATGAAATCAGGTCCCAATGTGGCCCCATCTGAGTCATGAAACAGGCAATGTCAGCCATAACCCTGTCCTCTGAATTCAAACAGTACTGAAGGCTGCAACCAAATTGCGTTAGTGATGTCTATCATGAAAGAAATGCCAGGTAACTCACACACGTCCTGTTTTCTTCTTTTTTCTCTTGTGAGGTATTCAAGTGGTTGAAACCTCAAGAGAGTATTGGGGACAGCCAGGACTTTCAGCAGATTGGCTGAAGCTGGACAATTTTCGTAGGTCACAAATTTATATCTAGGGTCGGTTTTCTTCAATGTGAATTTGCTCATGTACCTAAATTGGCCATATTTCCCTGAACCAGCTTTAATGAAATTCATGCTTTGAGCTTCCCAGCTGGGAAAGCTAAATTCTCTGCTGGCCATTTGGCAGTTCAAAACTAACCTGGAACAATATGCCCATCCTGGGAGATTAAAGTTTATTGTTGAAGTGAAGGGCTCACGAGTGACATCAGCTGGTTAGCAGCATGTCCTTGTCAAGTAGTTACAAGATGTTCCTACGTGGGACAAATAGAGGGCAGACTGACCTCTGGCTCCAGTCACCACAGGCGGTGTTGTTTGAAGGTTAGGAGGGAAAAAAGAACACCTAAGGAGTAAAATCTAGCTCAGATGAGAGGCTCAGAATACTATGAAAGGGGTTGGGCAGCCAGTGGGCTGATAATTGGATGTGCCAGGGAGGAATCATGTGGCATACCTTGACTGGTAGGTAACTTTAAAGTTCTAGTACTCTGCCCCTCCACTTTTAAACCTCTGCACAGGGAAGAAAGGCTGAGAAGAAGAAGAACAATAGAAGCAAGACGATGGAAAAGTATGTTGATTAACCCCAGTGTAGAGTGTGGCAAATCCACTCTGGATCTTTTCTGGACTTTATCTCCAGAGATGGTAGCACTAGCTCCCTGACTCCCTCTCAGGGCCAGTATAGAATGCACTTTATGGGCACTGAGAGGAAGGGGGTCCCTTTAGACTAGTCCTGTGTTTGTGTGCCCCTCGGGGGAGGTACTACAGGCTCCTGTTAGTGACCCCGTATGTGGATGAAGGCCTGGGTGCTTGAGGAGCACAGGCAGGGAGAGTGGCAGAAGTGGCCCGAGCAACAGAAGAACACTAATAAAGCAATTAATTAGTGCTTGGTCCATGCTCCATCAAAGGGACAAACACACAAAGAGAAAGTGAAACCAGCACGTCCAAAGAAAGACTCTGAGCCTGCTGAGGATGAAGAAACTCGATGCCTGGAACCACCACCTCACCCATCGCTTGCGGCCAGAGTCCAAGTGGCCCACCAGTCCCAGCAAGGTCCCCCAGCGTTCCAGAGTCCAAATCCACCGGAGGTTGACCCCTTCAGGACTCCCCGTCATCACCTGCAGCCTCTGCACAGAGACCCCCCCAAACCTGTAACAATTCCAATTTCAACCACAACTGCTTTCTGTGTACAGCCGTGCATTGAAAGTTTATTTTACCTACCGGTGCCAAGTTCTGCTTGGTTCTAGAAATCAAACATAAGTATACCTTTTTTATACCTACCTAATTGGTCTGGATTCTATCTCTGAGTGTGTGCCACCAGTTCTTGATTGAGTGAATACAATAAATGCTTAACACACCATCCTGATAAGCCTAACTGCTCGACCATACTACCACAAAGAGAGCTGTTAGTGACTATCTAATTTAGCCTCTTCTATACCTTTGGGGATCCACTGGACTCTGTGCACACTATACCATACTTTGGTATAGTATATACAGAGCCAGCTTCTTACACATGTCAGATGTACAGATACTATATCTCGGAAATGGAACCAGCTAGAAAAATAATTACACAACTATTTTTGCTAATGATTAAAATCCAAATCAATGGTGAAGTCATATTTTTAATAAATATTAAGGAAAAGTAACTTCTAGAAAGTTACCCTTCATCTGCCTGAACTGTCAGAAAACTAATTAAAATATGCCTCTGGCAGCTGTCAGCCTGCGCTCAAACTTGAATAGGTGTAAATTAGGTGTGAAATACCTCCCAGGAGCAAACAGTATGCTCACCTGATTTGCCAGAGATGACTCTTCAGAGCTCAATAGAATGTACAGGGTAGGGGCTGCGGGCCTCCTTTTGACAACACAGTGTCATATCTAGCTTGCCAGGTCAGTTGAGCCACAAGTAACAGTTGGGGTGCACTTTAAAGGGAGAAAACAGGATGCCAAGACAATTCTTGTGGATACCTCGTCTGGTTGCTGCAGGACCCTGCTTTTCTCCTGCCAGACTTCTGTCTCTAGGTTTGTTGTGGGTTGAGTGCCTGTCTAAAATCAGATTTTAGTGTTAGATGTGGGAGGACACTAAGATTGCCCTAGTACACTGACCATACAGACACACAAAGACATACACACACACACTTACCAAGTCCTCAGATGCCAAGTTTAGTGTGACTGAAGACTTTCACCATCTTGAAAATGTCCTGACACATGGCATTGTGGGCCTGTTTGCAGCAAGGCACACAGAGACTACTGCAAATGTAAGTAGGACAGGGCCTGGGAACATATTATCCTATTGGTTAGGGAGGGGCCAGGAGTCACCCCACCAGCTAGCTAGTGCCAGGCCTAAATGTGATATCCCCAGGCACCCACTTCAGAACACCTTCAGGACTTGCAGAAGATCAGAATAGGACTGGCCCTACTTTATTACTGTTTTGGTACTGCATACATATATACACATTGCCCAAAGGTAAGCCTGTCTGCTCTGTGCCATAGCTACCAGAGGGTTGAGCTCAGGTTAATTTTGTGACTTTGAGGTTCACACTGATAAGGGTTGTAATTATTCATTGAAGTGGGTAATCGCCCACCCCAAATAAACATTTCCTATACATACCACATACAAGCATCCATCAAGTCTCTTACACGTCTTTTGGTTGCATTTGTTAAGCTATTATTATTCCAGAACTGAGAATTACCATTATAATTATCAATTGTACATGTATGTCTCCAGATACAGTTTTGAAGACAGAAATGTTTATGTAATCAAGCCATTGAAGGTCAATATTATCTATACTAGTCCAATTACTGTCAATAATTCGCAGATATAAAGCCAAATAGGCCTCAACTTTATGTTTCCATCTAACTATATTTTCTTTAGGGCAAAATAATTTCCCTGGGCTGATGGCGTAAGTGTCAATGCTCAGTTGACATATTCAAGTTGTACTAAAACCAGCATATAATAGCTTAAGAATATCTCAGTATACTGTATATGTTGACAGAATTCATTTGCTACAAAGAAGTAGTCAATATAGAGGAGTTCAAGCCTTGCTTAACCCATATATGTAAACAAGCAAATTCCATTTGCATGCTTCCATTTAGGATAGCACAGTTCAGGCTTATTGCATGTTTAAATAATTGATGACCCTGCATGTCAGATCGTTGAGTTCATATTGGAAGAGTGTCAATTTCAAACACTTCTTCATGTCCCAATAAATCACAGAGACTACACTGGTGCAATCAAAGCATTAAAATCCCCCAAAAGACACACTAACTTTTATTGTTTCTTCAAAAGGGCTCTAAATATGTATACCTGGGGGACTATATATATTCACTATAAGAAGATCCATATGTGTTGCATTTCTATTGTGTACGGAAAGTTTAAATGCAATCATTTCATGGTTATCTACTTTCAATAGTAGCTCCAGTTTACCTCTGTACTTGAAAGAATTGTCAAACTCTCCATGACCCTTAACGCTGTATTTGCCAGCTTTGAGTACACCTGATAGTCAATCAAGTCAAACTTCTGAGTCATCCAGTTTATAGTTAACATATCATCTGAGTAGCAGACAAAAGAGAAAAGGTACCTTTGACAATAAAGTGATTTAAGCAGAGTATATTCCAGCTCGCGATATAAGAGGTAGCAGGTAAATACGACTGAGGGAATAATCTAGGAGAGATGGGGCGAGCCCTCAGTGTGAGAGGAGCTTGTTGGATAGAAAGAGTTTTACTCCTTTTGTGAAGGTGGATGTGGATGGGTTCCATCTTATTTCAGTAGGGATAGAGTCCCACATTTTTGGGGCAATTCCAGAGAGGTATCGGAGATAGTTTTTTTTTTAAGGCTTAAGAAGTAAGGAGTTAGTGCTTCTGGAGGGACTGTTACCACCCGATAGGGTCAGTTTCTGGGCCAGGTAGGAGGGGGTTGTTGTAGTGTAATGCTTTGTTGGTTATATAGGCAATTTTGAGATGGATTCTGGCCTCAAAGGCGAGCCATTTCAGTGATTGAAGGTCGGGCTGATATGATCATGTTTTTTTGAACCCGTGATTAGCCTAGCTGCAGCATTCCGTGTAGCCTTCAATGGTGCAAGTGAGGTTTTCAGGAGGCCCACTAGGGTAGGGCTACCGTAATCCAATTTCAGTAGCACAAGTGCATGTATCGCAGTTGTGAGGTCTGCCGCGGGTAGGAAAGGTTTTAGTTTTTTAAGAATATGCAACTGATGGTTAGCTCCTATAGTGATGGTGCTGATGTGTTTTTGCATGGAAAAGTCTTTGTCCAGAGTTATACCTAGGGATTTGGCAGAGTCAATGATGTGTGGGGTGCAGTTCAAGGCAGTAAGAAGAGGGAGCTAGTCTTTGACATTAGGGATGGAGGTGGGCGATGCGATCAGTAAGAATTCAGTCTTAAGGGCATTGAGTTTGTGGTGGTTAAGAGTCAGCCATTGTTGCTTCTTTGTCAGGGTGTGGTTGAGGGTGTAGATGTCAACAAGGGAGGTGATTTTCATGTAAAGTTGGGTGTCGTTGGCATACATGTGGTAGGAGATGTGGGAGAGTTTGAGGATTTCAATTTGGGGCTCCATGTACAGGTTAAACAGTGTCGGGTAGAGAGTAAAGCATCGGGGTATGCCCAATGACAATGGAGATAGATCAGAAAGAGTGTGATTGATTAGAATTTGCTGGGATCTGTTGTGAAGAAAGGAGGAAAACCAGTTCAGCATAGTGCCGGAGAGGCCCATCCGGTGTACTATAAGGTTTAGAAGGGTATCATGATTTATGGTATCAAAGGCCGCTGACAGGTCCAAAAGGCTCAGGAGGCAGGATTCGTTCTGGTCGAGTGAGCGCAGGTCATCATTGACAATGAGGACCATGGCCGTTTCAGTGCTATGACCCGATCAGAAGCTAGATTGACAATGGTCGAGAAGTTGGAATTGCTCGATGTGCTTGTGAAGCTGTGAGTGTACCCTTTCTTCTAAGAGTTTGACTAAAGTAGGAATGTTGAAGATGGGGCGGTATTTGTTGGGGTCGGATTGGTCAGAGTTAGGTTTTTTAGGATAGGGGTGAACCGGCTACTTTTTAGACAGTCGGGTATGGAGCCGTGGGTAGTGAACGAAGCATTGATTATCCTAGTCCATAGTGGGAGTATGAGGTGGATGCACTTCAGGAGTTTGGAGTGGAGGGGATCGTAGAAGTGGTTAGAGAATTTCAAGGATGACAATTGGTTTAGGAGGCCATCTTCTTCGAGGTGTTAGAAGCAAGACCAGGTGGTGTTATTTTTGGGTGAAATGGGGGGGATGTTTTGGGCAACATGGAGGATCTAGTGGAGAGGGGTGTGGGGTGGGTTCATGTGGAAGTAGTTTACTAGCGATCTGGATCTCATTAGAGATTTGCGTGGTTTTCTCAGTAAAAAAGGAAGCAAAGGTTTCGCAGTTAGATAGTCATTTGTTGTCGGAGGAAGAGAGAGAATGTTTACGGGACGATTGTTTTTTGATGATTTCAAACTGTTTTTTGGTCGATTGATAGCAGAGTCTAGTTGATTTTGGAAGAAGACTGCTTTGGAGTTCCTGAAGTGCCTATTGTAGGCGCTGCGTCTTACACGTAAGAGTTTGAGGTGGGACGAGGAATGTCTCCATAATCCTTCTGCTAGTCTGAGATGATGTCGTTCTTCATTAAGGTCATGGTTGAACCAGGGGTTGTCTTTTTGACAGGTTTTTTTTTAGTTGTTTGGGGGCAAGGGAATCCATGATTTTGGACATGGAGTTGAAGTAGTGATTATTGAGATCCTGGGTGTCGATCATGGAGGAGTGCGGGAGTAGGATGTCTTTACAAATAGTCAGTATAGTGAGTGAGATAATGTTACAGGTGTCACGGAGCCAGTGTTTGGCTTTCGTTGGTGTTTAAGGTGATTGACTTTTTGTTAAGGAAGAAGGTGATGCAGTGGTGGTCAGTCCAGTCGCAAGGGAGAATAGAGTCAATTTGTAAGGTGTCCTCTTTTGTAATGATTAGATCAAGAGTGGCTCCTTTAATATGGGCTGGGCTTTTGCAGGCTTGTATAAGGTTGAGGTCCTGGAGGAAGGAGTTGAAACTGTTCTCGAGAGGGTCATTGGTATTGTTCCAGTGAATGTTAAAGTTGCCAGGAAAATGTGGTTTTTATGTTCATCGTTGTTAGAGGAGATATTCTCCATGATCTGTTTAATGAAGGAGTAGTTTCCTCCGTGTGGGTGAAAAAAGTTGTGGGTTGTGGAGGGTGCACTTTGAATTGTTGGTGGTAGAGATGTTGATCTTGAGGTATTTGCAGGATGACAGAATTGTAGTGTGTGATTGTTTCATAGAAAGTGATGATCTGTGAATTCAAGCTAGGCCCCCATCTGAGCATTCTGGGTGGTCCAGTTTAATGATGTCATACATACCTGAGGGCGATTAGCGTGTCCAGAATAGGAGTAGAGGATTCATTTAACCATGTTTCTGTGAGCAGGAGGATGTCGAGGTCCTGGTTAAGTATGAGATCGACTATGTTAGCTGCGTGTTTCACAGCTGAGCGACAGTTTAGTATTGCGCATTTCAGGGTAATGTTAGCGGTAGTCGTCGACGAATGTGGGATGGCAACTTGTCTAAGATTTATTTTATTAATAAAGCTAGTACTGGGGTGGGATGTTCTGGAAGGGTGGGTGATAATAGTCTTGATTTTTGTTGAAGGCAAAGTGTGATGGACTGGAGCTGGGTTGTAGGTGTCAAGGAGGGAGGGTATATCCTCGTTTGATAGCTGTCTGACTAACCTGTTGAGTCGAGAGGAGTGGTTAAGGTTCGGAGTGGAACTCCAACAATGGTGAGAGATCCCTGTGTAAGCAGAGATAGGGACAGAGTGGCAGTTGGAGTCAGGGGTGTTGTTAGTCAGGAGGTGAGTAGGTTGTGAGGACCATTTGTGTTCGAATTTGGTGGTGATGAGAACTAGTTTGACAATGTCAGCTCAGATCAATTGCAGTTCAGATTTAATAGTTTCGAGCATTGAGTTGTTGGGGAGGTTTCTGGGAGGATCAAGGTTGTGGGAAGCACTGGAGTGTAGGGAAATAGCCAGGTGGTTGGGGGAGCTGGTGTTGGTAAGGTTCGTCATTGGAACCTTGGTAGTGGTTGATTGAGAGGAGGTGGTGGGCGTGTTGATGCTGTTGATGGGGGAGTGGTTGGAGGAGGTTCTAATGGAGCAGGAGGTGGTGATGTCAGGTTGATGTAGGTGGGGGGAGCTGATATTTCCGGGGGATGGGGTGTGTTGGATGACAGTAGTGTCCGTGGATAGGTTGGTGACCATTCGGGGGGAGAGGTTGGAATGGGGGGAATATTGGTCTGGTAGAACGGAGGGAGAGTTAATAAAAGGGGAGTAGTTGGAGGAGAGAAGAGAGGAGTGATCAGGGGGGTGGTCTCTAGTTTGTTCTTGAGGTAGGGGAAAAGATCACTGAAGAGTTCCAGATGGTGATCAGAGGACTGAATGAGTATAGTGCCGTAATGATAGATGGAAATGTTGGCATTGCAATTGTTTAGCGTGGAGGGTGCAATAGTAAGTTTATGGCCATATGGGATT
Source organism: Calotriton arnoldi (assembly GCA_963921515.1). Taxonomy (NCBI): domain Eukaryota; kingdom Metazoa; phylum Chordata; class Amphibia; order Caudata; family Salamandridae; genus Calotriton; species Calotriton arnoldi. The sequence continues at coordinate 409,754 of CAWUFW010000751.1, forward strand.
TTCTTGGTGATGATGGTGTTGAAAGAGGAGGAGAGGACTGTCCTCTATTTGGCACGATGATTGGTCGAGAAGATGAGGTCATTCAGTAAGGTGCCCTTGTGACAAAAATAGGGGTCAGTGATAAGAGTTTCTGTTTTTAAGGCTGAGGATTTTATGTTTGAAATTTCTCCTGGCATGTTTGGTAAGGCTGGGGGGGGGGGTAGTTTATTAAAAATGGATTGTTGTCTGAAGGGGATAGTAGGGTGTTCAGTTGTCCAGCTTCAGTGAGATTCATGCTGGATGGAGGGGGCAACGGAAAAGTGGGTAGAATGAGAAGGGGCTTTAATAGGAGGTATGTCCTTAGGGGCAGAGGTGCTATTATGGAGAGGGCAGGGGAGATTATTACAGGGTTGCTTCATGGAATAGTCAGAATAGTCGAACGGCGCTATACAGAGATAAAAAAAGACAACATCATGTATTAAAGCTGTTGGCATGTATGGGCAAGGGGGGTAGGGCTAGGAGATGAACAGTGAGTATAAATTGCAGGAGCAGTGTAGAAGAAGTCGGAATAATCCTCATGGCAAGGACAACAGCAAAACTCTGTGGGGTAGAAACACATGGAGAAGGTGGGGGTAGAGGAGGACACAACATAGCATACAGTGCAACCGTAAAAGGGGCATAGCGATAAGAGCAGGGAGTGTAAACATTGCAGGAGTAGTGTAGGGTAAGGTGAGGTATTCCTAGATATCTGGGGGGTAGAAATACAAGATTAAAGGGGGAGTGAGTTTGGTCATAACTTCAGCAGCAGTGTTGATATAGAAGAGGCACACAGGCGTACTGAGGCATGATAACACACTTATTGGTCAAAGAAAGACATCATTAGAAGGTAGTAGATTATATGCTCCACATTAATTACTGTATGAGGGTCTGGGAGAAGACGAAATATCAGAAGAAATGGATATAACATCTGGGTACACTACAGATCTACAGGATCTGAGTCATTCCCAACTTCTAGAGAACAAATGTCCCACCCAACTTTTGCAGTGGAGGAGTTGTCTTATTACAGGAGGTTGGACTGGCAGTTATTGGGTCATAACTTCCCGACATACATGATGGGGAATGGGTTCAAACATTTAAGATAAATAAAAATTGACAATAAGTGATCTTGTACCATATACAATTTGTTGGGAAGAGTAATTTCACCATAGACTCCAATATAATATGTGTAGAGCCCATCATGGTCAGTGGAGATGGCTCCTCCTGTGATTTAGACCTCTCAGAAATATGTAACGGAGTGTATTCTAGCCTTTACCTGAAGGTCAATATCTTCACAAAGTATTAAACTATGGGTAAAGGAAAATGAGGTTGTGGCTACATTTTGTCCCTATGCTCCCTTTAATATATTGTAGATAAGGATAAACATCAGACAAATTATAATTGAAAAATAGTTGTGAAGACTGAGAAGTATTTTTTGTTTAATCACGTCCTAATGCGGTTCAAAGAAGGTCTGAAGCACTCTTCATTGTGATAAATGAGGAAATCATGTGCATGATAGCAAATTGTGTTCCTGATCCCACATTTATTGCATGTTCATTCCCTATTTAAGGGTCCTTCATAAGTGATTTAGTTGGATAATAATCAACAAAAAAAACACCTAGTTGAGTGTTAATTTGATAGCTCATTTAATTTAGTAGATGGTTCTTTCTCACTAGATTGTATCAGGCTTGTTCATATTTTGCAGATAACTGTCCAGTTTCATAATTGCTTTACGTGTGTCGATTCCATTAATCAGTGCTAATACACACTTGCTATCAGAATGAGATGTGATAGACAATAAGTAAATAAATAATATGCTTACACAAAACAGGTAACCTTTCTTGCCCATGGCCACTGCCACTCAGCTTGTCAGCAACGCGCTTATCAAGCTTAGACCACTGACACATCGCTGACTCATCACTGACGCTTCAGCTTAATCTCCTGTGTAGGAGCTGGCATCGTCAGGAAGGCAGACCTAGAGGGCAGACATCCAAAAAGGCAGCAGACAAGTTGAATATCATACAGCTAAGCGCAGGCACCACCTGCAAGGCAACAACGTAACACAAACTCAATGTTTGTTAATGCCAGCACTTTATCCTTAGAAAAAAAGAAAAACAAAGTATTCTGTGCAAAGACAAGCGCTATTTCCAGAAAATTTGAACCAGATGTTGAAGAATACACACTAAGGGGCTCATTACCATGGCGGGCGGACATCAGTTCGCCCGCCATCGTTGCGGTTCTGGGACCGCCTGCCGGTAAGGCGGCGGTCCCGCTGGGTGAATTAGGATGTACCTGCCACTATGACGGGCGCATCCTGGGCCTTTATCATTGCGGGCGGTGCTGCTGGCTGCAGCACCGTCCGCAATGATAAAGGTGCATGCACCGCATTTCCCTGCACCACTTGGCAGGCACCACGCGGTGCCTGCCACTTGGTGCATGAAACTGGAGGTGGGTACCATGGGTACCCCCACAGTGCACCCCCCCACACACAGGGGGCCCGCAACAGGCCCCCAAAGCCAGTCTCCGCCTGTCTTTTTGCGGTGGGATATCCGCCGCAATAAGACAGGCGGAAAGGGATACCGTAATCCCTACGGCGGTGCCTGCACGGCACCGCCGCAATGTTGCCCTGGTTCCGGGTTCCGCAAGGCGGCCGGAAGAGGACCGCCTTGCGGAACCATGGCAGACAAACTTTCCGTCCGCCGCGGAACCATTGTGATTCCCACCGCCATCCTAATTTGGCAGTGGGAATTTTCCTCATGATGGTGGAAGGACCGCCACCGCCGGCCCGGCGGTGGCAGTCCTTCCGCCATCGTAATGAGCCCCTAAGGCCCTAGTTATGAGTCTGGTGGTCCGAAGACCACCAGACTTGCAAGGGCACGGCGGTGGTGGTCCAGTCACCACCACACCAGCGGTCCGACTGCCCCATTACAAGTTGGGCGGTCAGACTGCCCTGGGACCGCTGATGCCGCCAGGGAACCGCCATTCCCTGGAGATGGCATGGGGTCAGGAGGCCGCAATACGATTGGCGGGACCGCCACGGTCCTGCCAAGCAAATTACGTGTTTCCTCTGCTCCAGGGTTTACATGGAGGCCCCCCTGGGCCTCCTACGCTTGTGGATGCACACAGGGGGTATAAAATGTGGCCCCCTGTGTGCTTGCACAGCAGTTCCTGCACGGCATGGACTTTCGAGTCCATGCCGTGCAGGAACCTTGTGAGGCGTTCCCATTGCGGTGCCTAAAGGCACCCCCGCCTTTGAATGAGGCCACGCCGCCCGCCAGACCTCTTTGAAGTTGTAATCTGGCGGGCGGCAGCGAGTCTCAGCAGTGCAGGAGCACAGCTGTAGTGTACCACCCGCCCCCGCACCGCCAAAACTCGTAATCGGGCCCTAAGATGAATTCACATGTGTAAGGAAATGCCTATTTCTGCCTAATCACCCCCAAAGTTTTGAACACTACTTGTGCCACCCTGGCTGTGACAACGTGAAAACATGTCTCCCAGCCTGCCACTGCAGACTGGTAGGGCAGTTGTAAACTAATGGCAAAGCCCAAACCTCCCTTTATATGTATATATATATATATATATATATATATATATATATATATATATATATATATATATATATATTATCTACTGGCGGTCGCCAGTAGATAGTTATAGTTACAACCTATTATCCATAGGAAATCCGCGACATTCTATTTGAAATAACTCTCTTGCCGGTTGACGTATCTTCGCAAAATTTTCAAACTTTGTGGCCCGCTCCGGTCCGCTCCTACCCTGAAAGTCTCGGGGGATTCGTCAAGCGGGGGCCGAGAAAAAGGGGGTCCCAAAACGCGTTTTCCCATGCAATTTTCCATAGGAAACTTTAGACACGGCTACAGCCCGAACTGCTGAACGGAATTACACCAAATTTGGCAAAGAGGTAGTTCTTGGTTCAGAAAGAACCCTTTTGTTAAATGGTGTAAATCCGTTCAGTAGTTGCTGAGAAAATCAAAAGTAAAAAGATAGTGATATCTAGGGCCGCGGATCCTCCCGAGCACGAGCTTTATGTTAATTGGCTGTCAACACTCCAAACCAGGAAGTGTTGGCAGCCATTTTGTCCCTCGGTAGAACAAAGCAAAGCGCACAAAGGGGGCAAATTTTAAAATCGGCAGGATGCGCTCAGGGAGCGCGAACCCTTCCTCTAAAATCAGCCGAAATACGAATTCTGATTTACTCACCTGTTATCAGGAGAGACCTCAGTGCTGCATCTTTCAGCCCAGTACTGGTCCTGAAAAGTAATTTTAACCGTACTTACCGGTAACTTGAATTTCCTTCATAGGCTAACATTGACTGGTTTCACTTGGAAATTCTTCTAAGTGTGGAGTTTTGGAACTTTAAAATATTCCTCTAAAATCAGCCGAAATACGAATTCCGATTTACTCACCTGTTATCAGGAGAGACCTCAGTGCTGCATCTTTCAGCCCAGTACTGATCCTGAAAAGTAATTTTAACCGTACTTACCGGTAACTTGAATTTCCTTCATAGGCTAACATTGACTGGTTTCACTTGGAAATTCTTCTAAGTGTGGAGTTTTGGAACTTTAAAATATTCCTCTAAAATCAGCCGAAATACGAATTCCGATTTACTCACCTGTTATCAGGAGAGACCTCAGTGCTGCATCTTTCAGCCCAGTACTGATCCTCAAAAGTAATTTTAACCGTACTTCACCGGTAACTTGAATTTCCTTCATAGGCTAACATTGACTGGTTTCACTTGGAAATTCTTCTAAGTGTGGAGTTTTGGAACTTTAAAATATTCCTCTAAAATCAGCCGAAATACGAATTCCGATTTACTCACCTGTTATCAGGAGAGACCTCAGTGCTGCATCTTTCAGCCCAGTACTGGTCCTGAAAAGTAATTTTAACCGTACTTACCGGTAACTTGAATTTCCTTCATAGGCTAACATTGACTGGTTTCACTTGGAAATTCTTCTAAGTGTGGAGTTTTGGAACTTTAAAATATTCCTCTAAAATCAGCCGAAATACGAATTCCGATTTACTCACCTGTTATCAGGAGAGACCTCAGTGCTGCATCTTTCAGCCCAGTACTGATCCTCAAAAGTAATTTTAACCGTACTTACCAGTAACTTGAATTTCCTTCCATAGGATATCATTGCCTGCTTTTTGCTGAAAAAGTTTCTAAGTGTTGATTTTTGAAACATACAAATATTCCTCTAAAATCAGCCGAAATCCGAATTCTGATTTACTCACCTGTTATCAGGAGAGACCTCAGTGCTGCATCTTTCAGCCCAGTACTGGTCCTGAAAAGTAATTTTAACCGTACTTACCAGTAACTTGAATTTCCTTCCATAGGCTAACATTGACTGGTTTCACTTGGAAATTCTTCTAAGTGTGGAGTTTTGGAACTTTAAAATATTCCTCTAAAATCAGCCGAAATACGAATTCCGATTTACTCACCTGTTATCAGGAGAGACCTCAGTGCTGCATCTTTCAGCCCAGTACTGATCCTGAAAAGTAATTTTAACCGTACTTACCGGTAACTTGAATTTCCTTCATAGGCTAACATTGACTGGTTTCACTTGGAAATTCTTCTAAGTGTGGAGTTTTGGAACTTTAAAATATTCCTCTAAAATCAGCCGAAATACGAATTCCGATTTACTCACCTGTTATCAGGAGAGAACCCAGTGCTGCATCTTTTAGCCCAGTACTGATCCTCAAAAGTAATTTTAACCGTACTTACCAGTAACTTGAATTTCCTTCCATAGGATATCATTGCCTGCTTTTTGCTGAAAAAGTTTCTAAGTGTTGATTTTTGAAACATACAAATATTCCTCTAAAATCAGCCGAAATCCGAATTCTGATTTACTCACCTGTTATCAGGAGAGACCTCAGTGCTGCATCTTTCAGCCCAGTACTGGTCCTGAAAAGTAATTTTAACCGTACTTACCAGTAACTTGAATTTCCTTCCATAGGCTAACATTGACTGGTTTCACTTGGAAATTCTTCTAAGTGTGGAGTTTTTGAACTTTAAAATATTCCTCTAAAATCAGCCGAAATACGAATTCCGATTTACTCACCTGTTATCAGGAGAGACCTCAGTGCTGCATCTTTCAGCCCAGTACTGATCCTCAAAAGTAATTTTAACCGTACTTACCAGTAACTTGAATTTCCTTCCATAGGATATCATTGCCTGCTTTTTGCTGAAAAAGTTTCTAAGTGTTGATTTTTGAAACATACAAATATTCCTCTAAAATCAGCCGAAATCCGAATTCTGATTTACTCACCTGTTATCAGGAGAGACCTCAGTGATGCATCTTTCAGCCCAGTACTGGTCCTGAAAAGTAATTTTAACCGTACTTACCAGTAACTTGAATTTCCTTCCATAGGCTAACATTGACTGGTTTCACTTGGAAATTCTTCTAAGTGTTGATTTTTGAAACATACAAATATTCCTCTAAAATCAGCCGAAATCCAATTCTGATTTACTCACCTGTTATCAGGAGAGACCTCAGTGATGCATCTTTCAGCCCAGTACTGGTCCTGAAAAGTAATTTTAACCGTACTTACCAGTAACTTGAATTTCCTTCCATAGGCTAACATTGACTGGTTTCACTTGGAAATTCTTCTAAGTGTGGAGTTTTGGAACTTTAAAATATTCCTCTAAAATCAGCCGAAATACGAATTCCGATTTACTCACCTGTTATCAGGAGAGACCTCAGTGCTGCATCTTTCAGCCCAGTACTGATCCTGAAAAGTAATTTTAACCGTACTTACCAGTAACTTGAATTTCCTTCCATAGGAATCCATTGTCTGGTTTTCAGCAGAAAAGTTTCAAAGTGTCGATTTTCACAAACTACAAATATTCCTAAAAAATCGCCTGTATGACTTAAACGCATTCTTTCAACTGTTTACAGGAGATGCACCAGTGCTGGATCCAGGATCCAACACTGAGTAAGAAAAAGTAACGATAACAGTTTTTAACTTCTAAGTGAATTTCCTTCCATAGGATAACATTGGTGATTCTATGAGAAAAAGTTTCTAAGTGTGAACTTTTAAAGTACAATAATATTCCTTAAAAATCACGACTGTAACCAAAACGCTTTTACTCAACTGTTTACAGGAGATGTCCCAGGACTGAATCTAGGATCCAGTAATGTGGTTAGAAAAGTAATCCATAAAGTAACTAATTGCATTTAACTAGAAATTCACATTGAGCTGAATGTTGCATTGTGTTTGAAAATGTGTTGCCCATTGCAACAACTGTAACTACTGTACTTAAAAGTCTATTGCCTATGTGCAAAGTAATTAAACTAAAGTAATTCATTCTGAGAAAGTATTTTTTGTAATGTAATGTATAATGTAATTACAATGTAATTTAAAAAATAAAATATGTAAAAAAAATTGTTTTTAAAAAATTTGGAAATCAGTATGAAAAAAATTTATATAACAATTAATACATTTAAAAATTGTCATTTACAAAACCTTTGAAATTCACTGAAAAAACTGTAGGTTTCAGACATGTTATAGTTACAAATTAGCATTTAAAAAACCTTTGAAATTCACTGAAAAAACCATAGGTTTCAGGGACGTTATAGTTACAAATTAGCATTTAAAAACCTTTGAAATTCACTGAAAAAACCATAGGTTTTAGGGACAGTTATAGTTAGTTGGACATTGCACTCGTACAAAACCCGTGAAATTCCCCGTTATAGTTAGTCCAGCTAACTATAACTCGCGCCCCGCAATGCACTGCTGATGACGTCACATATTACATCACTCATGACATGGTCAGTGACATCACTGATGACATCACTGATGACATCTCAAATGACATCACTGATGACATCATCCACGTGATAATCTGATGCACCTCCTCACACCCTAATATAACCTTTGATACACCCACTCTAAATTACAGACTGCCATTCGCAAAACCATAGACACTCCAACACCAATAACTACATACCCACTCACTGATTCTTAGGTCTACGCACACATCCACTCACTCACCCGTACAGTCACTCATACTTACGGTCACTCAGTACAGGACTATCATATGCACTCATACTCCTATATAGACACTCAAACACCGCCACTCATCCATAGAGGTACTCACACACCTAGTCAGTCATGCAAATAATTAAACACACTACCATTTACTCACCTATACAGTTATACACACACCAGCTCACTTACTCATACAAGTAGTAGCACATTCTTACGCTCTTATACAATCACTGATACAAGCACAGACTCATCCATACAGCCACTATCACAATCACTCACTCTCGCTTATAGCTATTTATATACTCCAACACACATATATACTGCCTTTCACATATGTAGTTACTCACACATGTACCACTGGGACATACATTCACTCACTAACACACTCTTACACACACTTACCCACCCATACAGTCTATCACAGTTGCACTCTTGAAACCATCCACCCAGTGAATCACCCACTCACACATCTATGCACAGAGTTGCACACACCCCTCCCACACAAACACTCAGGCACCCATACAGATACTCAGACAAGCATTCAATAACTCATATAGACACTCATGTAGCTATTCACAAACACATGCAGCCACTTACACAGCAACAGACAGACGGATACAGACATTCACCCAGTTTAGTCACTAACCCATGCATTCAGTAAGATACGTTAAATCACTCACTTATAGAGTCAGTCACGCACCTACTAAATCATCCATACAGACACTTACACACCCACTCATTCTTCAATACGTCTTTTCCTATATATATTAAAAATATATAAACTTTACAGAAACACACAGTCACTGGATGATGTCATCAGTGATGTCATCAAAGATGTCATTTGAGATGGCATCAGTGATGTCATCAGTGATGTCACTGACCATGTCATGAGTGATGTAATATGTGACGTCATCAGCAGTGCATTGCGGGGGCGCGAGTTATAGTTAGCTGGACTAACTATAACGGGGGAATTTCACGGGTTTTGTACGAGTGCAATGTCCAACTAACTATAACTGTCCCTAAAACCTATGGTTTTTTCAGTGAATATATATATATATGTGTATATATATGTATATATTCATACATATATATATACATATACATATATGTATATATATGTATATATATATATATACATATACATATATATACATATATATATATATACTATTCCATCCTGACAGCGTCAATCAAACAGGCACCGACTCCGTGAGAATTTTGGCACAGATGGCGATTTATTCCAACAAAGGTCAGACGCGTTTCGGCGGCAAGACCGCCTTGTTCACTGCATCGTATATATACATATATATATGTGAACAAGACCGCTTGTGCGGTTGAAACGCGTCTTTTTCTGTCTTGTAAACAATAAATACTCTGCAACCTACCGGAGTGGCTCGTGCATCCTCATTTTATATGTGGGGATCCTTCGTGGGAAATATATATATATATATATATATATGTCACCCCTACAGGCCTATCGAGTCCTAAGTCAGGGTGTTATGTCCTAACAGTAAAAACCCCAAATTGTCGTTTTTTACTGTGGAAAGACTAGTAGCCCCATTGGCGAGTACAGTGCTATACTCTGACAACTCAGATGTGCTAACTCCTGAATGGGACTACTAAAGTTGATACTTCAAGGTATCAAATTAATCGTCACATGAAACCCGACTTGATGCCTAAGTCAAATGTAATGTAACTTTTAAGCAAAGGAAACCTTTAGAAAGTTGCCTCTCTGTTTCCCAAGTTTTCCAGTGGCCAGGCACAGATAACCATCTACACTCCTGGGGAGAAGTGTGAACGACTCCCAGGAGTAAGAATAATTGAGGCCTGCCATTAGAAGAGGTGTCACCTCTCCCTGGCAGGAAGCCGCACAGGGTGTGAGCCCTAAATGCATGCTTCATAGGGGAAGCCACCTTTGAACGGCAAATAGTGGACACATACGAGAGGGGCTGCCTTTTGTTGAGGTAGATGGGTTGGCATTGGAGACAGAGAGGGGAGACAAGCTGCCAAACCGTTTTTTCCGTGGGTGTGTAGCCACACCTCTATGATCGGCTACCTAGTTCCACCCACTGAGAGAGGTATTACGCCATATTGGGAGTGGGTAGGATAGTGCTCTCTGGGATAGGTAGATGCCACACTTTGCCGGAAGTCATCATCAGGTGGGAAAGTTCCTACTAGCTCATTGGCTAGTGACCCCCACATCCCCAAAGGGCATTCTCTGGGTATAAATATAGCATCTCCGGCACCTAGACCTCAGATCACATCTGTGCTAGAGAGAGGACAGAAGAAGGACTACCCTGCTGTTTCCTGGGCATGGCAAGAGAGGCTGCACCAACCACTGGACTGCACCTTCTGATTCTTGGGATAGCAAAGAGCAGACTGTGCCTGTGCATCTTGGCTCGTGGAAATGTCTCTCCAGAGCCCCAGACAGAGAAGGTGAACTCCAAGAGTCAGTTGTGACGTCCGGTCACAGCACCAGGTCCACAATAAAGTAGCCCATTCTGGTCAGTCAGTAGCCAAAATCACTTGACCACCGCTGTTTGCCGACTTGCAGCCTAGATGTCCAAGTTTAGAGGCTCAAAATTTGTAGCCGAGTCTGCTGGACCCGAAAAAGTTGTCGAAGTGCCGTTTACTCAACCAAAACGGACACTAGCCTTTACTGAAGGGAACCTCTGGTTTTGCTGTGACCGGAGACCAGTAGTCCAGTGGCAACTGGACTTTTGCTGGACCAAAGAGGACTTCGAGAGATATCAACCTCTGTGGCCAAAGTTGCCCCACCTGGACGAAAACCGAGAAGTAGCCCCAGGAAGGCCCCCGTTAATTGCACAGCATCCTCAGTATCGTACAGCATCTTCCTCATCCTGTATCCCTTGCATCAGGACCATTCCATTGAAGTCTATGGTAGTTTGCCCGTAGAGCCTGGAGCTGGACTTGAGGCTGCTTTGGTGCCAAGGTAACTATCCTATCACTCCTCATTAGCCCCCTGACCTTCCCCCTGTTAGAGTTGATCACTGAACGTGGGCCGGAGTAATCAAACACAATCCTTTAAAAGTGTTACAAAGTTTCCAAACTTTGTGGTTACCAATACTTGTTTGGGTCTAGGAGTAAAAAGCTGAGATTTACATTTCACTTAAAAATCTATATCTTACGAACCCTTTGGTGGATTTTGTTTGTTTTGGTGTCCAAAAATTCATAAAAATATGATCTATTTTTAATTGGTGTTGGATTTCTTTTGTGTTGTGTGACTTTCTTATACTGTTGTTTGGTACTTCCAAATGATTAACATGTGTTCCTTTGTTTAAGCCTGACTGCTCGAAGCCACAGCAACCCAGGGTTGAGCTTAGATTTAATAAACGAGCCTGACTGGACCCAAGTTGGTTTTGTGAGTGTATTCTACGGTGAGGTCGCACAACCCCACCATATAATATACTCAAATTCCCTCAAACACACATCATGAAACTTGACCAAATTAAGAACAGGCTGTACCTGCAAAAGAAAACAATAATTAAAAATGCCTCTGCTCCAGTGTGTGTCTTAAAGTCTCGAGTAAAAAATAAGGGAGGAAATCAATACTTTAATTCTGACAGTAGGGAGATAGATAGTATATCCTACATAGGGTGGACCAACCTGACCAAGTATATATACCTCACTAGGAGTTTATGACGGTATCCCAAAATATATAATTCTTTAGACAGATATTCGATGCAGCCAAGTCTGACCTGGTCAATAAACAGAGTAATACTGGCACATCACTGGTTCATGGGAAGTGAAGGGCTCCACATTCCCTGCATAAAGCCCTTGGATGTGTATTCCTAAACTTGTGAACAAGCATAGAACACAAATCTCTCCTAGACTGGGAGAACATATGAAAAATAGGCAGACATAACCACCTGTGGCATTTCTCCTTGGAGAATGACAAACTAAAAGTCTGCCCTCTCTTCCAGAAGACCAAAATATTAAGCCTCACCCTCTATCATTCCTCTAGACATATAAAACCCATAAACCAGGCATTTAGATGTGCTCTGCCCAATTAGATGGTATCTGACCATCAATTCATGGAGCAAGCAGTGTGAGATGCTTCTCTGGCCACCCCACGTCCTCCCTACAATAAAGGGAACAGAGAACATGACTCTCAGTACCCTTCTACCCATCCGGGATTAGTAGTTTGCTATTGTGGATAATATCCACTTTGTAGACCAGTGGTGCTTTATGTGGAAACCACTGGGATTCTTTTTTTGCAACTAGCATTAGTAATCATCACACAATCAAATCATCACCGCAATCTAACACACACATCCCTATTCATACTCACTCCTCCGTGAACTGCTGTTCCCGCTGCACCGTCACTCTCCGTCGGTCTCCACCAGGTCCCGTCGCTCTCCGCTCTCGATCTTTCGGGCTCTCATCCTTTGGGCTCTTTGGGGCTCCATGGCTAAACTTTCCCTAATTTTCTCTAGATTCTTCCCTCACTCCAAGAGGCAACCATCTGACAGTGCTACCAACTGATGGGGCCGGTTTCCTTTTCTCTAATTTACTCTGGAACCCTCGGTCAATGGACCGTTGGTGCCTGCTTAGAAGTGTGGAGGGGAGAAATAACTTTTCACATCAGGTTCGCCAGTACAATAATTCATGACTCCGAAGAATCACAGAATCCAGGTTCTAGGTTAGTGGGTTTATTACAAAGCCAAAAATAACTGAACATACAAGCACCTCAAGATGAGGTTGTAGAAATACATCGGAACTAATACAAAGCCAAACCTACGAGCGAAATTGAATCTCTGGAGCATGTAAAGAATAACGAATTCCAAAACAAGAACGCAGGCAATAAGTGCCCCCACATCAAGATCAGACTTCATTTGGGGTTCGTAGGTAAAAAGCATTAGTCTGTCCCTACTCTACTACTAACGTGACATCCCTACTTAGCATTCCCCAGGCAAGTCAGGAAAAGGTGTCAGCGCGTGAAGACTTCCTAAGAAGTGCACTCACGTTGTATGGGTCAAGTAGCCAAAAGCTACAGAGCTTGTTCTAAGATGCTCCTTCCCTCATCATCGATCTTCTCTCTTCTCCCGACTCAACCCCCGGAGCGCTATCCCTAATTCCAACATCAAAATCATAAACACGCCCATTTCTCATCGTCTGGTCGCCTCATCCCGCTGGGCAACTCCTCGTAGGTGATTTTCTGCTCAGTTTCGATACCCCCAGCTCCTGGCTCGATGACCTTGATTCCCAGGCCTTCTCCAGTGAGAAAGAACATCGGCTCACATTATCAGCACTCCTTGTACAAATGTATCCTCTCCTCCCTAAGCCTAACTCCTAAAACAAAGCGTTATTCTAACTAACAAAGACGATGTTCTCCACCTGCAACAGAAACGTGAGAAAAGAACAAATCCAACATGCACATGAAATTCAGCTTGCTAAACCTAATATGAGAGCTTTCAGGGAGAATACATTTCAGGCCTACAGAAATCTGCCAACATAAGAGAATAGCACATAGGCCTCATGAAATTACATGTAAATGAACTCTTTTACTGAGCATTTCTAAGTCAACACGTTACATGAGCATATCAAATATATGAATACGTGTAAGCATCTGACACAATTCGGCACTTTAATGTTTTCAGCTAAACACATGTATTGCAACTTTGATTTCTTCACGTTTATGTGGAAAATATGCCTAACACATCACTTTTCACATTATTACAGTACACATTCTACCGTCACATGTTAATACGATAAGAGAATAAATGTAGGTGCGAACTACTCATGATTATAATGCACCCCTACAAATGAAAGAGCACATCCGCGCTCTATCACTGTAGAGCAGGTGTTAAAAAGGAGAACAATTTTCACTTCTTTGTTTTCCGACTTTACACAGTGCAGCACAATACAAAGGAGGAAAAGCTTTGAAGTGTGTCTAAGCATAGTATTTTGTACTGGAAGGGTACCCTTCCTGTACAAAACCTATGCTAGACTCAGGCATGCACCCAAGCCAGGGGAGTAGCCAGAAAAAAGAAATACCCACCACTTGGACCCACATCCAGAATAGCTTCATGCTGCGTGTAAGTGTCTTAAGCATGTCACTGCCTGTTGTGGCCGTTGCCTCGTCTGTACTGACACGCACATGCCAATAAAGCCTATGCCACTCCACTGGTGTCTAACTGTGAGGTGTGTTGTTTAGATTGTCCACTCGTGTGCCACAATGAGCATCGTCCCAACACAGGGAGGAACTGTCTGACGCATGTGCAATGGGGGTGTGTCCCTTTGGCAAGCTCCACCTCTGTGAGCCAGACATTGTTTTTGGATAGGTGCTGGACGACATGTGCACTTACATGACTCCAGCTATGTGTGTATGGTGTCCAACCTCTGACCATGTGGAGCAATGTCATACATCACAACAGAATGTGTCCACACAGATGTGTGTAAGTCGGTATGCGACGTGAAGTTCTGCTGTCACACGTGGTGTGGGATACCACTCCTGGCCTGCCACCGTTTTGGTCACTCCTACACACGGCCCTATTCAACACATGGACGTGTGCCTACGTTGGGGTGTTGTGAGATTGCTGTTGATGTGCAATGGGGACACAGCTAGTACTCACCTACACGGTCATCCAATTGGCCATGTGTCTCAGGGATAGACATGCGTATAGATGTCAGTTACCAGGGTGTACCTTCATGTGCAATCATTGTCCCCACATCCAGCCATACTTCCATACGTGAGTGAACATAGTGATGACACATCTGTGTGATTTAGAATGTTTTTTTCACATTCAGGTGAATGACGGAGCTGGAGCTGTACCTGGCCATCCAAGCCCACATCCCATGGAAGCCCAGTGGTGGGCCAACCAGAGTCCTTTGGGGATTGCACAGTGATTGGGAAGAGGGAGAGTGCAGTCCGCAGCAGGATTGCTGTGTGATTGGCCAGCGGGGAAGAAATGGCAGTCCGTGTCGGGGTCCGGGTGAATGTCGCAGGGTGTTCCGGAGGTCAGTAGGAGGTATTTCCCAGGGCATGATGCATAGGTCATGACCAGGCAGGGACAGGCCATATGGCGGTGATGGATGCTACTGCCTCCTTCCTCACACAGTAGTTCCCATCCCCTTCTCACTCCCCTGATACGGGGTCTGTGTCCGGTGTGTGTGGCGGGGTGATGGCTGCATCGCAGTGTGCCCCTGACACATCAGACTGCGTAGGTGATGGGGCAGCATCACAGTGTGCGATGGACACATCAGGGGTCGGAGCTGTGTGTGTCGATGTTCCCGCTGCAGTCATCTGGGAACGGCTCAGTGGCAGCAATGGCAAGTTGTAGTACTGCAGGGCGTTGCTGTTCCCAGCCACTACTCGCTGGTGTCCAGCCGTGGCAGACATACTTCCAGCCTGCATCTGCTCCATGGTGTCTATTGCCCTCCGCATCTGTGCCAACTCTGTGCTGTCATGGCTGGTGCCTGTCTGACCAGACAGTTCTTGTATTAGACTCATGGCACCAGCGAGGTTAGCCAAGGTCTGTGGCGGAGCATGGTGCGTACAGGGGGTGTCCAATAGGGACTGTACATGGTCCCTGATGGGACTCAGACACCCACGTATGGCATCGAGTTTGGCTGCCACGAGCTTGAAACCCACCTGCAGCTGATGAGCCAACTCCACCTGGCAACCCAATACACGCCGTTGTAATTCCATGTATTGGTCGGGGGGGTCCTGGGAGACAGCCGTGGTGGTGTGTGTTTCCTGCTGTGTGGTCTGTGCAGGTGGTGGGGTCACCTCGAGGCAGCTGGCCTGGCCTGCTCCAGGGGGTGGGGTGCAGAGGCTGTCCAGCATCCGTTGGAGGGTGTCTTGACATATGTGCAGGTTGTCCTCTTCATCATCAATGGTGGGATGTGTGGTGTGCTCTGCAGGGGTGTTGTTTGTCCCTCTGCAATGTAAAGGGGAGATGCAGGTTAACAGAGTTTCACATGTATGGTGATGATTTGCAGATGTTTACATTCAGACTGCATGCCAATGTACATTGTGACTGTTTGGGGGAGCTGGCTATTTGATGGCAGTCAGTGTGTTTTTCGACTACATGACGGATGTGTGGTAGTACCCGTACATTATCATCACACAGTGTCAGGCAATGCCAGATGTGGGTGGACAGTTACTACGCACGAGCGGAACCTGTTGTGAGCTCTGTCCTGTGGTGCTGGTGTTGCACTTTGTACCACATTGCCTTCATTGCTGATGTTCTGTGATTGCTATGTGTGTGTGCTGCATTGTGGGGAGTTGCCCCTGCAGCTCTGATTTCGTGTAGCCTTCTCCCTTTGAGGCGGGGTGCCTTTGAATTGTGTGCTTTTCGGGGCATGATTTGCTTTTGACTTGGGTCATGTGTGCTCGCGGACTGTTTTTGTGGCCTGGTGCATTGTTCGTCTGCTGCGTGTATTGTACGGCATGGGTTGTGGGTGCACGTGGACACGTCGGAGTGTGACCTTCTCCTTTACGGATGTGATCCGCACTTGGCTACCTCCATGTCGCTTCGTGGGCATGTCATTTTTTGGGGCAGCTGGCATGCTATCGGACATGCAGTGTTACTTGCATAGTCAGTGTGGGTCCCGGAGCCGCTGCTTTGCTGGATTCAGCACATGTGCACGGGTCGGTTGTGATATTGGTGATGTGGATTGGATATGTGGATGGGGGCTTACTTGGCGTTTCTATGTGTGCTGCAGTGTGCCAAGGCATTCAGGGACATGTTCCACGGTCATTTTGGGTGTGCTGTGTGCTGCGCGAAATTGTGCATGTGTGCCATTGTGCCCATCTCCCCCCGTCCCCCCCGTCCCTAGTCGTTACTCACCCTGTTGCTGTTGGGTCAGGTCGTATCGTGCTGTGTCCAGGCCCCCCAATCCTGCCACCGTCTCCTCACTGCTGACTGTGGCCACCATTTGCTCCAGCTCATCCAGCTCCTCCTGTGTCGCAGGACTCCCACCTCCAGTCGCTGTTGCTGCCTCCCTGTTGGCGGCGAGCTTATGTTTGGTCTGACTTTTCAGATCATGCCAGCGCCTCTTGACCTCCTCCAGTGACCTCCTGGACACTCCGACTGCATTGACGTTGGTGACGATGGCCTGCCATATTTCGATTTGGGTTGCCAGTGCCGCAGTGGAGGTGCCGAACAGTTGTTGATGGTGTTCGGTCACCCCGTGACGATGATCTGATCTTCCTGCGGACTGTACCCGGTCTTCCTCTTCCTCTTGTCCGTGCCCTTCCCCGAAAGCGGGGTTCGTGGCTGGTCCTCCGTAGGGCTTGTGGTGTTCGGCTTGTCCTCTGCACTCGGTCCGGGTGCATCCATGTTGCTACGCAGTTTGAATTGTTTTGGGGCTTTTTTTTCCCTTTCTTTTATGGTGCTTTTTCCCGCCGGACGCGTGGGATTTACAGGCCTGTGGCTGGTGTTCGCTGATTTCTGTACCGCGATTGGCCTCATCGCATGATTTCTCGCGTTCGCGTTTAGCATTTCTTTGGCGTGGCATTGATTTTCACACTGTCATTTGACGCGTTATCTGGTGACTATCGCATGCTACCGCCTTGTTGTGAAATCCACGTTGACACAG
The DNA here is from genome assembly GCA_963921515.1 of Calotriton arnoldi. Taxonomy (NCBI): domain Eukaryota; kingdom Metazoa; phylum Chordata; class Amphibia; order Caudata; family Salamandridae; genus Calotriton; species Calotriton arnoldi. Next base: position 427,342 of record CAWUFW010000751.1, read on the forward strand.
GGTTATTTTCCCGTGATAGGCTGCGATATTGAGAGTTGCGTTAGGCTACTCTTGCGGTAGTTATCACACGTTCTTGTGAATATACCCCAGAGGCTCTTATTAAGCATAAATCATTTAAGAATTCAGTTAACAGCTACAACATACTTTTGAATTTGTTTTCTGTTGTTTAATGTTCATATTTTGAAGGCAAAAATATCGGCTTTTATGATTTTCCCAGTTTTTTGACATACAAAATTCCGGTCAGGTCAGCAATATACTTATTTAGGCAAAACGTGATGGACGGCATTTCGGAGACTAGAGCGTGCCAGTGTTCGCCTTCAGCTGCTGTCAATGTTAAACTCCCTTTACTGTTCATACGAAAGTTCTTGTTATAATGTTACAGGTCCGTTTCCATGGTAACTAAAGCACCACGCTGCTTGTAATGCTAATAACCATTTACCACGCCCTGAACAGAAGCACATTTTCCCTTTCTTCTGACAAAGCTAAGTTCCAAACACTCAAGCGTGGGCGGCGCTCTGCTGTAGTGAAATCATCATCTTTCCGGCAGGTAGGGTGAGTCATTAAAGTTCTTCCCAAGTGAAAAACGCGTGCCTTTGAATAAATTGAAAAATAGACCACTCAATAATCCGAGCATCTGACAGTGGGGGGAATATCGTTTTAAGTAGCACCTTCTCTTATTTTGAATAACGTGGTGCCTTAAATGGGATATTTTGATACCCAATTGCTCAAACTTCTATTCTGACCGCGGATGTAACTCGAACTCAAGATTTACCCTTTACAATTTTTTTTTTTTTTTTAAATATCACAGGAATTTGACAGCTGAATAGAAACTAGTGCACCAGATGAGCACGTGTCTAGAAGTGGCATCATTTTGGTATTTTAAAACGTTTCTGCTTATTAGCTACCCCAAGCCTTTCGTTCTCTGGTGGCCGCGGGTGCCCCTGGCGGTGGCGTGCAGGAATAGCACTCTTGGAATCCTGCCGGAGAGGGTTGCTGCGGCAGGGTGTGTGCTCTTGACATGGGCTGACTCACCGGGCTGCGCCTCCAGTGTTACGCAGTCTCTCACAGTGAAACCATCCCCCGCACACACAATTACAGATTGTTATCACCGGGATAGCTGTGCAAGTTCCCGGGAGCTGGCGTGCCTGTGTGCTTGATTGTCCAAGCATCCCTGCTACTGCATGTTTTTCAACAGCTTCAATAGAGGGTCTAAACACTTTCTCTTTGCTGCTTTTTGTGTCTTTTCTTTCTAGCCTTGGTTTTTTATGAGTTCTGGCTTTCATCCAACATCCAAGGCAGTGACTAATGGTTATTAGCCTGTGGACTGAGAACATTTCATCACACCCTGGTGCAAAGACGGACTGTTTTCTTTGAGCGAACTCTTCCATGCCAGGAATTGTATATTACCCACACACTTTGTTTCCTAGCCCTTTTCATTGGAACTGTATATTTTTCCCTCAGAAGGGACGGCACACAGTGGTGAGCAGGTCACCATGGACAATGCCAGGGTTCTTTCCAGCGGCTGGTGGTGTGGGAAATGGCACTACTTCTGCAGAATCGAGCTGGTGCCACTTCCCTGGCACAATCCAAATATGGTAGATTTCTGGCTTGACGCCACCCCCCCTCCACCACGTCACGTATGTAATTTGTAGCTACACATAGTCAGATCCACTGGAATTATGCAGCAGGGGAGGGCCGTATTATGAGGCAGGTTTGACTAAATTATGTAGCAAGGAAAGGTAAATTACGTGATGCAGTGCAGCCCATTTTGTGATAGTATTACTTCATTAATTTTACACATGTTGACACTGTCTGTGCAAAGATTTAGCTCCATATTATAACATTGGCGGTCGGACTGCCATAGAAACACTGCTACCATCAGGGATCCGCGATCCCTGGTGGTCTTGCAGCGTCTGAAGCCACAATATGCTTGTGGTGCAGTTGCTGCACCGCCCAGTATATTATGAGTTTCCTCACTGCCCTTTTTAGGTCTCGCCTGAGCCAGCGCACGCGCTGCTCTGGCGAGACTTTTAGTAAGTGGCTTTTTAGAGTGCTACCCACAGGCTTTTGCTGGACTCCAGCTTGCGTTCACGATCACGTGCACGCGCGATCAGGCGCCATCTGGCTTCCCTCGCCATCTGGCTTCCCACCCTTACACTCGCAGCGGCTTTCATCGCTCGCGATTACTTTCACTTTCGCGGCCGCGCGCGGCCAATGCTTGTTCTATTTGTTGGTGTATGTTATCTGAGCCAAACTGTACGTGGATTACTGATAAATACACCAGTACTGCATCCATATAAAATATATTGCAAATGCAAACTACAATATTGTTACACAGCATATTTCTTTTTTTTACAAAATGGGATGCATTTGAAAAACATTTTTAAATCAGTCAAAGAAAAGGCCAAACGAAAAACATAGTAACATAATAAAAAGATGATAGAACCAAACGATATATTTTGAAGGAAGGATGCTCAGCGAAGTTTCTAGCACGCAAGCCCAGTTGGAAAACATCAGATGAGGTTGAAACGGGAATGTTTCGTAACAAGGGAGGGCAGCATGCAAATACAACACAGCACGGAGAATAAACCCAGACCCCTGCATTTTTCGGCTCCTCTGTTTTTTCCAGCTGTCTAAATAGTGTTTCTGTTCTAGTGGACGAACTGAATATACCACATTCTTCCGCACAAAAGCAGGCGATTATCCGCTGCTACATCAGCCGAAAGTCTATTTTTCAAAAGTCATTGGCCTTGCTGTGTTCAGCCCTAATTGTTTTTAGTTATGTTCACAATGCGGCTTTTTGATCGCCGCGATAAAAAAGCTTTCAGACAGTACGCCTTGTTTTTGTTAATGCAGAACAATTTTACAGCTAAAGACACGAATAGTTCACAGGGGCTTTCTTGCTGCAGCGTTATCTCTTTGCACGCACGCTGCCTATAGCACTCTCCCACCGCCTCTGCCACTCTTTCACCGTCTCTTGTCGCGACTCCCACTGTTTGGTGGTCTCTCTCTATCTTTTCCACCCTCCTGCGGCCTCTTACACCCCCCTGGATTGCCTTTCAGTCTCTCATCCCTTTTACATTGTCCCAATCTCTTCCATTCTCCTGCAGTCTCTTTTAATCTCCCATAGTACCTTTAACTCTCTCCTAGGCTCTTTCACTCTCTCACCCTTTTGTTTTCTGCCAGTCTCCTACACTTTCCCACCACCTTTTTATTCTCCTGCCACCTCTCTCACTCAATCGGCTTTTCTTCTATTCTCTCGCCACCTCTTCCACTTATTATTGTCCTTTCCCCTCTCCCATTGACTCTTCGATCATATCTTTCACTCTGTCCTTACCTTGTTCACACTCCCTCCATCTCTTCCACTGTCTCATCACCTCTCCACTCGCTCACAGCATACTACACTTTCATTCCATCTGTTGAGTCACACTCACACTCTTGCTTCGACTTTTCCTGTTAAGTCAGTCTCTGTTGTACCTGTACCATCTCTTCCACTCTTCTGATTGAGTTAGTCTCTCTACTAAGTCTAACATCCCTTCCCCTCCTTTCTTTGATATGAGTCTCTCTTCTATCCCTACCATCTCTTCCACTCTTAAATTGTGCAGTCTCTCTTCTATCTCTACCATCTCTTCAACCACCTCATCCCTTTTTCCTGCGTCCACCCCCTCAATGGTGTGTTCCCTTTGTTGCTGCAGCTTCTTGCTGCCTCTTCCAACATCTTGTTGTTTCTTCCCCGCTTCTTCCAATCTCAAGCCACCATCATCTCCCAACAGCTCCTCCAGTTTCTTATTGCCTCTTCCTCTCTTTTGCTGCCTTTTCACTCTCTTAGCATGTATTCTATGCTCCTGTTTTCTCTTCCTTTTTAGGTCTCGCTGAGCCAGCGCATGCGCTGCTCTGCCAGACATTTAGTTAGTGGCTTTTCAAAGTGCTACCACAATCTTTTCCTGGCCTCAAGCTTGCGTTCACGAGCACGTGCACGCGCGCAGCCGCCATGTGGCTTTCATGGCTCATTAAGCCTTGCTCTCCCAAGCGCCTCGCTCTGCCCCTCCCCCACCACAGAGCGCGTCCCTGCCATAACTTTCGCTTTCACGGCCGCGCGGCAGCATTACTTTCACGGCCGCGCGGCCAATGCTTGTTTTAATAGCCCACCTGTTGCCCTACAGCACTCCCCCAGACAACCTTTCGGCCAGTCCCTCTTCTACGCTTCTTTAATGTCCAACTCTTGCAGGTGTTGGTCTCTTTCTTGCTCACGTGTGCGTCTCCCGCTCTCTCTTTGGTCTTCTGCGTGTCTCAGATTCAGTCACTGCAGCCTTCTCTGTGTCGCAATAATGCCCCACATGCAGTGCTAGTCTGTGGCAACAGTGCTCCACATGCAGTGCCAGTCTGTTTATTTCTCGCCGTCTTTTCTTGGTTTTCTTTACCGTCCACAATCCCGCCTTGTCGCTTTCTGCCCCAACTCTTTTGCCAGTCCACTAAAGCTCTCTGTCAGTGCCTTGTTGTGAGCTTCTTTGCCCACCTGATTCCTGAATCCCGTTTTTCCTTACCTTTTTCCTCCCCTCTCAGTCACCATGTCTTCTCAGCTCTCATCTCCTACTCAGTCCCGATGTTTCCTCTGTGCCCTCCCCCTGGGGGTTTCTCTTTGCCGTTCTTATGGCGGTCCCCCCTGCCCACCGACCTCCCTCACCCTACCCTTTGTTGTCCTGGTATGGGCCACGCACTATACTCAGGCAGCACACGCATGGCACACCAGCGTTGTACCGCGAAGACACATGAGACGTGTAGTCTAAAGTTGAGACTTACGGGGAGGGGAATGGGGAGCACTGAAAGAGAAAACAGGCAAAACCCATGGCAGTAAAACTTAAAGACGGACTAGGCCATTTCCCAGTGCTATTTCCCATCTGCGACTCCTTTCGGGACTCCGCCCTCTTCTGTGTCGCTCAATGTGAATGGCTCTTTATTATTTACCCCGCCCTGCTCCTTCAGCTTAGTGTTAGTGTTTCCGTTTTGGTCTCCACCTGGACCGAGCAGTGGCGAGTTCGCTTGCTATCTCGTTCATTTATGCATTTTTGCATAGCACGGACATTACCCAAATGTGTTAGAGCGCATCACAATAAAGCAGGTTTAATTAAAAGAAATACAGTTTTTACAAACAGTTGCTTGTTATGATCTTTACAAAAGGCACAACATAACGGGTAGATCCCTACGGACCGTTGTTTGTTTCGATTTTTGCAAAGGAATCGACTTACATTTGTTAGAGGATGTATTTGAATTTAATGCGATTTTATATAGCGCGAACATTACCCAAAGGTGCAGAGCGCTTTACAAAAGAACCAGTTGCGTTACATAAGGACTTTGGATTACACGAGTTACATAAGAGATACAAACAGAAAAAAATTGCAAATGTACAAGTTGTAGAGTCACTCAAGGAGAAGATATAAACAGAAAACAAGCATTGGCATAGCCAATAGGTCTCGCTTTTGGGACCTTATAAGTATTTAGTTATGCAGCACAATATCCTTGGTGCAGCAACATCAACTGTTGCATGGGTAAACACTTATAAGGTCCCAAAAGCGAGACCTATTGGCTATGCCAATGCTTGTTTTCATGGCAGTGTGCCCGCCATGAAAAGGGTGGCAGTGAGGAAACTAAGGGGGGCCTATAGGGCCCCCTGGTGCCTCGTGCACGGGAGTGTATTCAGGGGGGCACATGGTGTGCCTCCCTGTCTTTATGCACCCCCAGTCCATGCCGTGCTGGAATGCGCTGGGGTGGCCCCACGGCGCTGCCTTTCTTTTTGAGTTTAGAATGCTTTATTGAAATAGTAAGCAAAGTAAAACATCAGTACAAATTATATAAACAAAGGTCAGTCAGTAAAAGTACACAAATTGAGGTGTAATAAATATTAAAGAGGTATAGGTATATAAACGAGACCAATTGAACCTTCTTAACCTGTACTTGAATAAATGCATTTTAGCATTTTGGAATTTTGTTTAAAAGAGGGGGGAAGGGAAGAAAAGGAAGGGGGATTGGAATAATACGAGGAAGTTAAACAATTATGCAGAAATAGCAATGAAAAGCAATTAAACATAATAACATTAAGAAGGTATATGGCAATGTGAATACGAAATAGATCAAATAGCCAACCTGGAAAGAAATGTGGTTAGTGGTGACCAAAGTAAATCTTTTTTAATCAAAAGAGGTATCCAAGTAGCATGTGCACGGTCTAGTCTGTGATGGTGACAAAGCAGGTCCACCAAGCTTGATATGAAATTTTGGTTGCATCCTTCCAATTGGTAGTGATGATCTGAAAAGTAATAGCTATAAATAAATCGATAAATTTACTCCACGTTTCCCTGGGTACCCCATATAGAAGAGAAACTACCCAGAAAAACGTGCACAATGTCAAAAGGAACATTGGTAGATAAAATTTCATTCAATTTCTTCCAAATGAGTAACCAAAAACTCTTAACCAGAGGACAAACAAAGAACATGTGAAGTATATCACTGTTTACATGAGGGCAAGACCAGCATTTCTTGGAATCCAACAAGTTGAATTTATGCAGATCTGTAGGGGTGAGAAAAAGCCTATTATAGAAATAGTATAAAGTCTGCGTTATACTAGCTGAGCGTGAGGCGATATGAATTTTTGTTCAGATGGCAGATGGAGCCCCATGTCTGAAATGAAAATTCCTGTGCCAAGTCTTTTTCCCAGAGAAGTTCTATATTGGATTTGGTTCAAGGATCAGTGGGGCGAGATAATATCTTGTATATAGCAGATGCCTTGAGCTGAGTAGAGAAATCAAGTGGGAGAGTGGATGTCTGATCGAGTGAGACTGAGGAAGAGTTCTGAGAGTAAAGGTGAATTATAGATTATCTGAGAAGAGAGTAATGAGGCGCATGTAGGAGAGATATACCGTACTTCCTTTGGATCTCCGTGAAGTCCATAAGCGACCCATCTTTTAACAGATGTTCAAATGTAATAATGCCTTTATCAATCCATTCCTTCCAAATAGAGCTCTGTTTTTAATCTTTAAGTGTTTGTTGTACCATACAGGAGTGTGTGCAAAATTATCTGAGTGGCAAAAGTGAATTTTAAGCAAGGAAGTTACGACTGCTGTGGAATGCGTGAAAGTAGGCAATGAGAAACGTCTAAGGGGCTGGGACAAACGAGTGGCTGCAGTAAAAGAGAATGGTCCATATTGGGCTTGTTCTAACAAGCTCCAAGCCGTTAAAGGTGTATGTGAGGATTCAGATAAAAAGGTCCAAACTTGTTTCAGGGTGAATGCAGAATGGTAACGTCTAAGATTAGGAAAACTAACCCCTCCTAAATCTTTGGGCTGCTGGAGACGAATAAGTGAAATCATAGTCTTACGGTTGTTCCACAGGAATTTGGTCAAGGAGCGGTTAATAATGCTAAAAAAGGAAAGTGGGAGAGTGACCGGGAGCATAGAGAGATAAAAATTGATGATTGGAAGCCACATCATTTTAATTGTAGCTAGTCTACCCCACCAAGACAAAAAGAGTGGGGACCAACTATCAATGAGTGCAAAACGTTTTTTAAGTATGTCTGCAAGATTGATTTTAACTGTTTCTTTAATACTATTAGTGTAGAGGATACCTAAGCACTTAATATCCCTGGAGTTCCATTTGAATCCCGTGTCATAAAACATTTGTGGAAAACAATGTTTATTTAATGGCATGACCTCGGATTTATCAATATTCAGTCTGTAACCAGAGACTAGAGAGTATTCCTTTAGCAAGGAGAAGAACGCCGGCAAAGAAGTAGTGGGATTAGAGAGGTATAGCAAAATATCGGCCACATATGCAGTAAACTTAATGTCTGTGTGTTTAAATTGGAAACCCGTATATTGTGGGGAATGTCTAAGTTTTTCCAAAAAGGGTTCTAAGGCAAGAATAAATAAAAGTGGGGATAAAGGGCACCCTTGTCTAGTTCCTCTGTGGACTGGAAAGTATTTAGATTGACATCCATTCACCCAAATAGAGGTGGAGGGCGCAAAATATAACAACTGGATGTATCTGATAATAGGGGGGCTAAAGCGGTGCCATTTCAATGCGCCAAAAATGAATTCCCAGTTTACTCTGTCAAAGGCTTTTTCAGCATCTAATGTAATTGCAGCAACTGGTGACTCTGCCTTGGAGGCTAAATGAATAATATTAAGGAAAGTCCTAGAGTTATCTGTGCTAGAACGCCCTTTTACAAACCCTGATTGATATATATTAATAAGGTCCGGGATTACCTGATTAATATGAAGAGCAAGTAGTTTAGCAAAGATCTTACAATCCGTGTTAATCAGGGAGATGGGCTTGTAATTTTTACAAAGAGATGGGTCTTTGTCTTTTTTAGGGATCAAACACAGCATCGCCTGAGTAAAAGACCCCCGTGTTTCACCGGTGGTTAGAAAATGATTTATCAGGGCTAACAGGTGAGGGACCAGAAATTGTTTGAAGTGAAGGAAAAAACGTACAGTAAAACCGTCCAGACCTGGTGTTTTGTCTTTGGGTAGTAGATTAATGGCATTTGTGATTTCTTGTTCTCATATTGGACTATCCAGGGTTGTGAGATCAATGTAGCTCTCAGGGGGTTTGGGAATGGTTTGGAAGAAAGAATCAATTTGATCAGAGGAAGGAGTCGATTCGGGGGTGTAGAGGGAGGTTTAATATTCAGTGAAACAATCAAGAATCTTAGCATCTGTAATGTGTCGGATTCCTGCGCTGTCTGTGATGGCAACAATTTTGGATTTTTGTTTTTTAATTTTAAGATAATTGGCTAGGGATTTGCCTGCTTTATTCCGGCCACCATACATTTTGGCATTGAATTTAAGGAGATTGTTACAAGCATTGTCCCAGGATTGTTTATTATATTGCATTTTGGCTTTGATGAGATTGGACAGTGTATCGGGGCAATTTGTGGTAAAGTATTTGTGCTCTAGGGCCTTAATTTGCTTTAGAATAGATGTTGCCTCCGTAAGTGCTTTCCTCTTTTTCCGGGAAACAAAGTCTATTATATAACCTCTAGCTGTAGCTTTGACAGCATCCCCAATAAAATGAAATTGTGAAGCGGAGGAAAGATTATTGTTGAAAAATTCCTGCATAAACTGTGTAAATTGTTCGACAAATTGAGAGTCCAACAGAAGGGCATTATTAAAACGCCATCGGCGTGAAGTAGGTGCAGGTGTGGGATAATCCATATCTAAAATGACAGGGGCGTGGTCAGAAATGAGAATGGAGCCAATCTCTGCATTTGTCATGAATTGAAGAGATGATTGGGTGAGAAATATATAGTCTATGCGGGAGTGAGACCTGTGAACAGGGGAGAAAAAGGAGAATTCCAAGACATCAGGATGGGAAATTCTCCATGCATCCAACAACCCTCTAGATGTGATAGCCTTGTAAAAAGTCTTTTGCATTTTACTGGGAATGAATTTGGTTTGGGATTTCCGTTCTAAAAAGGGATCCATAAGTTGATTGCAATCACCACCCAAGATCAAATTTTCTGAGGCGTGAGAAGAGAGAAGAGTGGAGAAATCATTCCAAAATACTAAATCAATACCATTGGAACCATACACATTGCAAATAGAGAATTGAGTATTGTTAACTTTAGCATTCAATAAAAGCCATCTACCGTTAGTGTCCTTGACCTCATTTTGCAAAAGAACATTTAGTGACTTATGAAACAAAATTACTACACCATTCTTGTTGTTTACTGCTGGGGAATAAAAAACATCTCCAACCCATAATTTGCGCAAGGAAGGCAAATCTTGCAATTTAAGATGCGTTTCTTGCAATAACGCTATGTGACATTTCAATTTAGCAAGGTGAGACAATATTTGCTGCTTTTTAACTGGATTACGGATACCCTTAAAATTTCATGAGATAATACGATGACCACTCATCGAAAAAACCTATTCAAAATTAAACATAAAAATGCATGAAACTTAAAGAGAGTGTTGTAAGAGAGTTGCAAGAGGCAGAGTGACAATGAGTGGCACAAGTACCGAAAGGAAGCAAAACCAGAGAAGAGAGGGACATACACAGGCCGAGAAAAAAAGAAAGATAAGAATTGACAAATAGGAAGGAAAGTAGAACAGCTAGCTTGATGTACCCAATTAAACATGCCAGGTTGAAAATGGTAAAATACCACAGAAGCGTAGAAATAGAGAGAGACTGCAATTAAATGGAGGGCAAAGAGGAGAGGAAAAGAGTGGGAGAGAAGGAGGAGATAAAGGAGATAGAAAGAAGAAGCAAGAGGGGAACACAGTCGCCCTGGGAATGTAACCAAAGAAAAGATGACAAAAAGCTAGAAGACTTCAGTCATAATGATCACAGACAAGAAGAACATTAATAGAGGAGGGGGCGAAAAGGATGGAGGCCACCCCAGAGAGGGACACCGAGAAAGAACAGGTTTACTGATACAAGAAGAAAGAAAACAGAAAATTATAGTCTATAAAGGTAAACATAAGCAACACAATGGAAGGGAACTTACCAAACGATGGGGAAGACAATGCAATGGAGTGATTCATACACAACAAAACAGATGAACAACGCAGATAGGGACGTCAGCATCAACAAGTTGCAAGGGGAAAACCTATGAAACAAGAGAGAGAACATATAAGAGGACAATTAAGTTTTGCTCAGTTCCATAGCTTCACCTTTATGAACTTGAATAAATTTCCTAAGCTCGTCGGGATCCTCAAAAGTGAAAGTTCTGTCCTTATATGTTACTTTGAAGAAGCATGGATGAATGAGACCATAGCGGGCATTCATGGATCTCAGCGATGGTCTGAGGTCTAGAAACTCTTTTCGACGATTAGCAGTAGGCTTGGAGACATCTTGACTGAAGAAGATTTTGTGGCCAGACCAGAGCATCTGCTTATGTTGCTTAGCTGCATTGAGTATTGCCATGAGATCAGAATATAGTAGAAAATATGCAATGATTCCCAGTGGTTTGTTTGAGGATGATGTGTTCTGGGGGCCTATCCTGTGTGCCCTTTGAATATTAAGATCAGTAGATTTCGACAGACCAACTATCTGCGGAACGTGAACCTTCAAGAAGAAGATCATATCCGGGCCTTCGGAGCCTTCCGGAATTCCATACACTCGTAGGTTGTTGCGCCTGTTTCGATTTTCTAAATCTTCTGTAGCTTTCTTCAGTTGCGTAACCTCTCGAGAAAGAATGTCCACTTTGGCAACAACATCTTGTGCGTCACTGATTTTTTGCTCTACATCCAAAAGTCTTGAGTCCAGACCGGACCACTTCTCTTCAATTCTCTGAAGTGTTGCAGTAGTATCCGTCAGAAAGGGTCTAATTTTGCGCAAATTCATCCATGATGCCCTCCAACATCAAAGGAAGAGGTGATTTCGTTGGGGAGGACGGATCTTTTTTGACACGTTTGTTGGTACTACCAACCGAATCTTTGCGCCCACCAGAAATGGAACCAACAACCCCATGGGGCTTGTTTGGGTGTGGAGGATCCAGGACACAGTGTATCAACACAGCTTGAGAAAAATCTCCTACAAGGCATAAAACTCCAAGGCCGCACGCAGTACAGTATAACTGGAAGTTGCGCTGACAAACCCGATAGAGAACCTGACTGAAAATGCTGACTGAGTAACCTTAATGCCCCATGAGGAGAAATGAATGTATTTAAAGAGGAGAAAAGTCATCCGTTGATAGTTGTGACCATCCCACAATGAAGTAGCAGAAATCATGTTAAAAATATCCCAAAAGGGTAGAAAACATCAGTTACAAGGACATTGCTGCAGCGTTGCCCGCTGTGAAAAGTGCGGGTGTTAAGCACACAAAATGGCGGCTTCAATGCGAGGCTGTATGAGGCAGAAGAAAAAGGAAGAAAGAAAAAGTATCCAAAAAGACCTTTTTAAGGTCTGAAAAACTTGCCCCAGCACTCAGCACAGCTTCCGACGGGAGAATCCATTATTAGTTCCCTGCACCGTTGACGGAGAAAAGCCCTTCGGCTCCGGCCGTGCCTCGGTGTCGCAGAGCTGATTTACAGAGCGGGCATTTTGGTTCGCCGTCGCCGCGCGCTCCCCTGCCTTTCTAAGGATATCCTATGAGCCTTTGAAAGGCAGAGCCGTGGGCAAGCCGCCGCAAGACTGCCTGCCCAGATTACAACTTGTAATCTGGCGGGTGGTCGGCGGTGGAGTTTGGCGGTGTGGGAGCTGGGAGGTTGCGTGCCGCCCTGCTCCCACACTGCCAAAATCATAATCAGGCCCTTAATCTCATTAGTAGCAGTTTAACACACAAACATAGTGTTAGACCTGGCACCATTGGCGTGGGTCTCCCCTCCATTTCTCGCTTTTTGTCTCCTCTGTGTTTGCTGGTGTTAGATGCTCTGGGCGCTGTGCCACGGCCATTCCGTGCCACAGCGCGAATGCTCCCTATGGTAAATTTACTGTATGAATTGATGTTTCCCATAATTGGCTCATTTGCTTTACCTGTTAGTCTCTAGTATAGTGCACCGTGCGTGCCCAGGGCTGGTAGACCGAATGCTGCTGGTGGGCCTGCAGCGCTGATTGCGCCACCCACAGAATCAGCTTGTAAAGTGGAAAGTCGAATTTAGTATGCCTGAGCTCAGAATATTAAAGTACATCTTTTAGTGAGGGTTATTTCTATATTCTGTGTCTGAAAATACCACTTTTGGAAAGTGGGTATTTTCTTGCCTAAGTCTTCCAGTGTGCTCTGCTGTTATGTGTATTGGCCGTCTGGTTTTGGAGGGACAAGGTAGGTTGAACCCGACCTGGGTCGAGTAGAGAGATCTGCAGCTGGAGTATGGGGAGGGGTGACCCTTTGATCTGAGCAGGCTGCGCCTGGCAAGGTGAATGATGGCTCACCCTCCCACGGTGCGTCTGATGGCAGACCCCCTCTCCTAAAGGGCAGGATGCCGCCTCGTAAACAACGTGCCCCCAGGACCTCCCCGAACTGGTTCTGACTGGGTTCAGTGACTTGTGACTTTTGAGAGAACAAAGGCGAGGGGGTATAAAGATGTGCGCTGAAAACCCCCACGAGTGTGTTACTTCTGGATGCCAAGACGAACCTCTGTCCGTGTAACTAGAGGGAAAGGACTTTGAAACTTTCATCCATCTTGCTGAAGCAACTACCCAAGGGCCTGATTTGAGCTCGCCTCCTGCTGAAGTCTCAGGGACATTAGACTTCACCCATCAGCCGTCTGGATTCCTATTTGAGGGGATTCTACCCGCAGGTGAGGCCTCTGTTGAGAATTCCAGAGCCTCTGGTTCTACTGCGGGGAACGCGGGCTGAAAGTCGCTATCGCTATTGCGGGCCGCTGCAGCTGAGGAGCTGTGCCGCTGAGTGCCCGCATTTGCCATCCTACGGAAATCATCGCTATCGCTATTGTGGGCAGCTGCAGCTGAGGAGCTGTGCCGCTGAGTGCCCGCATTTGCCATCCTATGGAAATCATCGCTATCACTATTGTGGGCCGCTGCAGCTGAGGAGCTGTGCCGCTGAGTGCCCGCATTTGCCATCCTACGAAAATCATCACTATCGCTATTGTGGGCCGCTGCAGCTGAGGAGCTGTGCCTCTGAGTGCCCGCATTTGCCATTCTACTAAAATCATCACTATCGCTATTGTGGGCCGCTGCAGCTGAGGAGCTGTGCCGCTGAGTGCCCGCATTTGCCATCCTACGAAAATCATCGCTATCGCTATTGTGGGCCGCTGCAGCTGAGGAGCTGAGGAGCTGTGCCGCTGAGTGCCCGCATTTGCCATCCTACGGAAATCATCGCTATCGCTATTGTGGGCGGCTGCAGCTGAGGAGCTGTGCCGCTGAGTGCCCGCATTTGCCATCCTACGGAAATCATCGCTATCGCTACTGTGGGCCGCTGCAGCTGAGGAGCTCTGCCGCTGACTGCCCGCATTTACCATCCTACGGAAATCATCGCTATCGCTATTGTGGGCCGCTGTGCCGCTGAGTGCCCGCATTTGCCATCCTACGGAAATCATCGCTATCGCTATTGTGGGCCGCTGCAGCTGAGGAGCTGTGCCGTTGAGTGCCCGCATTTGCCATCCTACGAAAATCATCGCTATCGCTATTGTGGGCCGCTGCAGCTGAGGAGCTGTGCCGCTGAGTGCCCGCATTTGCCATCCTACGAAAATCATCGCTATCGCTATTGTGGGCCGCTGCAGCTGAGGAGCTGTGCCGCTGAGTGCCCGCATTTGCCATCCTACGGAAATCATCGCTATCGCTATTGTGGGCCGCTGCAGCTGAGGAGCTGTGCCGCTGAGTGCCCGCATTTGCCATCCTACGGAAATCATTGCTATCGCTATTGTGGGCCGCTGCAGCTGAGGAGCTGTGCGGCTGAGTGCCCGCATTTGCCAGCCTACGAAAATCATCGCTATCGCTACTGTGGGCCGCTGCAGCTGAGGAGCTGTGCCGCTGAGTGCCCGCATTTGCCATCCTACGGAAATCATCGCTATCGCTATTGTGGGCCGCTGCAGCTGAGGAGCTGTGCCGCTGAGTGCCCGCATTTGCCGTCCTACGAGAATCATCGCTATTGTGGGCCGCTGCATCTGAGGAGCTGTGCCGCTGAGTGCCCGCACTAGTCACCACTTCCAGGATCTTGTTACCACCTGCGGGTACCGCTGGGTGCCCGCCTTTAAGCCCCGTCCCAGGATTATTGTGAGTGCACGCCGTGGACCGCTACAGCCGGGAGCTGTGGCCGCTGCGAGTCTGCCTGTCATCACCGCGGCTTCCTTGTGAGGCTGCGTGCCGTGCCCCTTTACATCTCAGGTACATTGTGCATCACCGGGTCGCGTGGACCCCGGCCCCGAACTAAGTCCGTTCCACCCCCGTTTCGAGTGCCTTTATTGCTTTTGAAGTGAATCTGTAATTGTGTGCATTGTGGCTCCTTGAGTGCTTTTAGCCTCGTGTTCAGTCTATATAAAGATAACTATTGTTCTATAACTACTTGTGGTGTCCGTTTGTAGCGTCTGTGTTATTGTGTATGGTCATAAATGCTTCACACACTGCCTCTGAGATAGGCCTGTCTGCTCGTGCTACGTTACCACAGGGTTGAGCACGGGTTATCAAAGGGTGTAGCCCCCTTACTCTGACTTAGGAAGAAGGATCCCTATTTGGACCTCGGCGCCAGCCGCGGCCAACTAGAGATCCCCATTTCTAACATTGGTGGTCAGCGGTGAGGATCAGGACTTGCATTTGTGATCCACATACAATAACCAGTGTACGCTACTAGTGAGTGTAGGCCTAGGCGCAACCACGTACGGTTTGATTTTGTTCTATTGTCGATTGTAATTGCCAGTTATGTCTACAACGGGTAGGCCAACGTCCAAATGCTTCGGAGGATCTCATCTTTGAGGAAGAGAGGTTACAAACCTACACTGCCAAACAGCTAAAGTCTTTTTGCAAGCGATTCACAGTCCCTGTTGCGGGTCTCTCTAGGAAGGAGGAGTATCAGAAGGCCCTTAAGGCCTGGTTAGAAGCCAGAGAGTCCACTAGGAATGAGGGATAGAAGGCTGGAGGGTAGCAGGATGACAAAGTGGATTTAGTGGGAGGTAAAGCACTTTCCAATCCAGGTACTAGTGTGTCCTCAAAGGGTCTGTCTCCAGAAGAGATGGAGGACAGGGAGAGAGATAGGAGGCATAGTTTGGAGATGGCCAAATTAGAAGGTCAGAAGGACCTAGAGAGTAAAAAATTGGATATTGAGAATAACAGGTTGGCATTTGAACTTGAGAAAATGAAACTGGAGCATGAGAGAGTATTGAGGGAGCTGGAGATCAAGGCTAAGAGTTTAGAGATCTCCCCCTCTGGTGGCAGCATACCGTTAGTACCTACCGAGAGTAGAGTGTATATACCCAAGGACGTCATCAAGGATTTCCATAAGAGTGAGGATATTGGGCAATGGTTTGCCGCATATGAGATAGCCATGCTGTCCCACCGGGTCCCTGAGAAGGATTGGGGAGCGGGGTTGTGGGGACGCTTTGTGAGTGATGGGAGGGATACCCTGTTGGATCTGCCTGAAGAGAGCAGGATGGTGTATGCCCATATGAAAGAGGCCATGATGACGCGATATGGTTTGACCCCAGAAATGTACAGGCAGAGATTTAGAACCTGTAAGAAGTTAGAGGGTACCACTTGGGTCGAATATGTGTCTTTTTTTTGCAGAGCAATGGATCGCTGGGTAAAGGGTAGCAAAGTGGAAACTTTTGAGCAACTGTATGATTTGTTCGCATGGGAGCATTTATCTAGTAACTGTTTTCCAGAGCTACGCCAGCACCTTGTTGATAGCAAGCTAACTAACCCTAGGAAGCTTGCTGAGGAGGCGGACCGCTGGGTGAGCACCCGGGTTCGCAAGGGTCCTGTGGGAGACTTCGCCAAAGGTGGGCCAAGTCCCCAGCAGAGAAGTGGGGGGGGACAGGGGTAAACCGAGGGAGTTCCAGAGAGGGCCCCACAGTAATTCCCAAGGGAACCAAGGAGTGGTGTCCCAGACTCCCCCTGAGAAGAAGCCAGTGCCCCCGACAGGTAGGCCTGTTCATAGGGGGCCCCTTACTTGTTTTAAATGTGGTCAAGTGGGCCACCGGTATTATGATCCCCAGTGTCCCCAGAGGGACCTCAATGCCCCACCCCGCGCACCACCCCGCCAGCTTGCTAGTGTAGCCCTGGGAGGGGAGGAGATGGGTGCCCAAGGTGGGTGGGATCCCGTGGAATTGACCCTTCACTCGCTAGGAGACTTTGAGAAGGTCCCTAACCCCATGCTGCCTGATAACACTAAGAAGTACAGGCAGTGGGTGACCATCAATGGCCATAGGGTGGAGGCTCTGAGGGACACCGGAGCTAGTGTGACTGCTGTCAGCTCCCGGTTGGTGTCCAAAGAGCAGGTCGTCCCCCATGCATTCTGCCCAGGAGTGTCAGCAGACAACTCTGAGAGCCAGTGTGAGGTGGCTCAGGTTCCCTTTGAGTGGGGGGGGGTCTCAGGAACTCTTCAAGTAGCTGTGAGGCCAGCCATGCCGGTAGACTGTCTGTTGGGCAACGATTTAGAAAACTCCCTGTGGGCTACGGTGGAGAGGAAATCTCACTTAGAAATGTTGGGTCTGCCTGAGTGGGCATGTGTGACCACTCGGTCCATGGCAGCCAGTAAGGACGTTCAGAAGGACCTGGAGCTTGAAAGTATGGCCCAGGCCCCTGCCTTACAGAGAAGGGGTAGGGGGCGCGGGAAACCGGCCCCCATAGTTCCCATGGTCCAGGAAGGAGCAGACCTTGAGGGGGATGCCCTGGAGCCTACAGGGGAACAGGTAGCCGAACCGGGGGACCTGCTTGAGCTGACCCATTGGCAGCAGGAAGGAGGGCCCACCAGGGAGGAATTTTGTGAACAGCAGAAAACGTGCCCTTCTCTCGAGGGGCTGCGGCGACAGGCTGCAGCCCAGGCAGCAGGTGATCAGTCAGGGTCACATCTGATTTATTGGGAGAATGACCTCCTTTACAGCGAGCCTAAGGTTGCTGAGCCTGGGTCAGCCCATGTGCTGGTGGTACCCCAGTGCTTCAGAGCCTTCCTACTGGGGTTGGCTCATGATGTGCCATTGGCAGGACATCTGGGGCAGACCAAGACCTTCGAGAGGCTGGTCACCCACTGTTTTTGGCCCCAGATGCGCAGGAGCTCAGATGCTCACTGCAGGACATGTGAAACTTGCCAGGCAAGTGGGAAGAGTGGGGGGAAGATCAAAGCCCCACTCCAGCCCTTTTCAGTTGTCAGTACCCCGTTCGAGCGAGTGGGCATTGACATTGTGGGGCCTCTGGACCCCAAGACAGCCATGGGCAACAGGTTCATCCTGGTCTTGGTGGACCATGCCACCCGGTACCCTGAAGTCATCCCGCTCTGGACAGTGACGGCCCCCGTGGTGGGACGTGCACTGATGGGGATTTTCTCCCGTGTGGGGTTCCCCAGAGAGGTGGTGTCTGATAGGGGTACTAACTTCATTTCCAAATATATGAAGTCTCTGTGGGAGGAGTGTGGGGTAACTTATAAGTTTACCACCCCTTACCACCCCCAAGGGAATGGGCTGGTTTAGAGATTCAACCGGACCCTCAAAGGCATGATTATGGGCCTAGAAGAGACCATGAGGCGTAAGTGGGACGTCCTCTTGCCATGCCTGTTGTTTGCTTACCGTGAGGTGCCACAGAAGTCCCTAGGGTTCAGCCCCTTTGAACTACTCTATGGTCACCCGGTAAGAGGGCCTCTGAGTCTGGTCAAGGAAGGCTGGGAGCAATCTCCCAGGAAACCTCCCCAGGATGTGTTTAGTTACATGCTGGCCTTCAGGAACCAGACTCAGCGTTTCAGAAAGCTTGCTGAGGCAAATCTGGAAGCCAGCCAGGAAGAGATGAAACGTTGGCACGATCAGAATGCCACTCTGATTGAGTTTCAGCCTGGTCAAAAGGTTTGGGTCATGGCCCCAGTGGAGCCTTGTGCGCTCCAAGATAAGTGGACCGGACCATTTGAGGTGGTGGAGCGCAAGAGTCCTGTTACCTACTTGGTGGACTTGTGGTCTCCCCGGAACCCCTTGCGGGTCCTGCATGTCAACCGCCTGAAGCCCCACTTTGAGAGGTCGGAAGTGGGCATGCTCCTGGCCACAGATGCTGGGATGGAGGAGGAGAGTGAGCCTCTTCCTGACCTCCTGTGTGCAAAGGAGCAAGACGGGTCAGTGGAGGGTGTGGTCCTCTCCGCCACACTGACCCCTGAGCAACAGAGTGATTGTCGCCAACTGTTGGGACAATTCAGTGATCTGTTCTCCCTGGTGCCTAGTGTCACTGATTGGTGTATCCACGAAGTGGACACTGGGGACAGTCCTCCTGTTAAGCACAAGGCTTACAGAGTGACTGACCGGGTTAGGGCATCCATTAAGGAAGAGGTTTCCAAAATGTTTGCTTTAGGGGTGATTGAGTCCTCTAGCAGCCCTCGTCCAGCCCAGGGGTCTTGGTACCAAAAGCTGCAGCGCCTGGTGCCACCCCAGAACTTCGGTTCTGCATGGACTACCGAGGTCTCAATTCAGTCACAAAGACTGACGCGCATCCCATCCCCAGAGCTGATGAGCTCATAGATCGGCTAGGGGCTGCACAGTACCTCAGCACGTTTGATTTGACGTCTGGGTATTGGCAGATCGCCTTAACTGATGGGGCAAAGGAGAGGTCCGCATTCTCCACACCAGATGGGCACTACCAGTTCAGGGTGATGCCCTTTGGGATGAAGAATGCCCCTGCCACCTTTCAGAGGTTGGTCAACAGGGTGTTGGATGGGCTGGAAGATTTCAGTGCCGCCTACCTGGATGACATTGCAGTGTTTAGTTCCTCATGGGAGGACCACCTGCGCCACCTCTGGGAAGTGTTGATAGCACTGCGAAGGGCAGGCCTCACAATCAAGGCAAGTAAGTGCCAGATTGGGCAGGGTTCTGTGGTGTACTTGGGACACCAGGTGGGGAGCGGCCAGGTGGCGCCCCTACAGCCCAAGATTGAAACCATCCTGGCTTGGGAGCCCCCCAAGACCCAGACACAGGTGAGAGCCTTTTTAGGACTCACGGGTTATTACAGGAGGTTTGTCAAGGGGTATGGCAACATTGTTGCACCCTTGACTGAGCTGACTTCTAAGAAGCAGCCCAAGATGGTGAACTGGACTGACACCTGTCAGAATGCTTTTGACGCCCTGAAGACTGCCATGTGCACAGCACCTGTACTTCAGGCGCCCAACTTTTCAAAAGAATTTGCAGTCCAGACAGACGCTTCCGAGCATGGTGTGGGGGCCGTTCTGTCACAGATCAATGAGGAGGGCCTAGACCAACCTGTAGCCTTCATTAGTAGGAAGTTACTTCCACGGGAACAGAGGTGGAGTGCAATTGAGCAGAGGCATTTGCTGTGGTCAGGGCACTGACGAAGCTGAGACCATATGTGTTTGGGACTCACTTCCGGGTTCAGACAGACCACAGGCCCCTCAGATGGTTGATGCAGATGAGGGGAGAGAATCCAAAGTTGTTGAGGTGGTCCATTTCCCTACAGGGTATGGACTTTACGGTGGAACACCGCCCTGGTACAGAGCACGCCAAGGCTGATGGTCTGTCCAGATTTTTCCGCCTTAGTGATGAGAACTTCCAAGTGGGTGGGTAGTTCTCCCCACATTTCAGCTGGAGGGGACACATGTTAGACCTGGCACCATTGGCGTGGGTCTCCCCTCCATTTCTCGCTTTTTGTCTTCTCTGTGTTTGCTGGTGTTAGATGCTCTGGGCGCTGTGCCACGGCCATTCCGTGTCACAGCGCGAATGCTCCCTATGGTAAATTGACTGTATGAATTGATGTTTCCCATAATTGGCTCATTTGGTTTACCTGTTAGTCTCTAGTATAGTGCACCGTGCGTGCCCAGGGCTGGTAGACCGAATGCTGCTGGTGGGCCTGCAGCGCTGATTGCGCCACCCACAGAAGCAGCTTGTAAAGTGGAAAGTCGAATTTAGTATGCCTGAGCTCAGAATATTAAAGTACATCTTTTAGTGAGGGTTATTTCTATATTCTGTGTCTGAAAATACCACTTTGGGAAAGTGGGTATTTTCTTGCCTAAGTCTTCCAGTGTGCTCTGCTGTTATGTGTATTGGCTGTCTGGTTTTGGAGGGACAGGGTAGGTTGAACCCGACCTGGGTCGAGTAGAGAGATCTGCAGCTGGAGTATGGGGAGGGGTGACCCTTTGATCTGAGCAGGGCTGCGCCTGGCAAGGTGAATGATGGCTCCCCTCCCACGGTGCGTCTGATGGCAGACCCCCTCTCCTAAAGGGCAGGATGCCGCCTCGTAAACAACGTGCCCCCAGGACCTCCCCGAACTGGTTCTGACTGGGTTCAGTGACTTGTGACTTTTGAGAGAACAAAGGCGAGGGGGGTATAAAGATGTGCGCGAAAACTCCCACGAGTGTGTTACTTCTGGATGCCAAGACGAACCTCTGTCCGTGTAACTAGAGGGAAAGGACTTTGAAACTTTCATCCATCTTGCTGAAGCAACTACCCAAGGGCCTGATTTGAGCTCGCCTCCTGCTGAAGTCTCAGGGACATTAGACTTCACCCATCAGCCGTCTGGATTCCTATTTGAGGGGGATTCTACCCGCAGGTGAGGCCTCTGTTGAGAATTCCAGAGCCTCTGGTTCTACTGCGGGGAATGCGGGCTGAAAGTCGCTATCGCTATTGCGGGCCGCTGCAGCTGAGGAGCTGTGCCGCTGAGTGCCCGCATTTGCCATCCTACGGAAATCATCGCTATCGCTATTGTGGGCCGCTGCAGCTGAGGAGCTGTGCCGCTGAGTGCCCGCATTTGCCATCCTACGGAAATCATCGCTATCGCTATTGTGGGCCGCTGCAGCTGAGGAGCTGTGCCGCTGAGTGCCCGCATTTGCCATCCTACGGAAATCATCGCTATCGCTATTGTGGGCCGCTGCAGCTGAGGAGCTGTGCCTCTGAGTGCCCGCATTTGCCATCCTACGAAAATCATCGCTGTCGCTATTGTGGGACGCTGCAGCTGAGGAGCTGTGCCGCTGAGTGCCCGCATTTGCCATCCTACGAAAATCATCGCTATCGCTATTGTAGGCCGCTGCAGCTGAGGAGCTGTGCCGCTGAGTGCCCGCATTTGCCATCCTACGGAAATCATCGCTATCGCTATTGTGGGCCGCTGCAGCTGAGGAGCTGTGCCGCTGAGTGCCCGCATTTGCCATCCTACGGAAATCATCGCTATCGCTATTGTGGGCCGCTGCAGCTGAGGAGCTGTGCGGATGAGTGCCCGCATTTGCCAGCCTACGAAAATCATCGCTATCGCTACTGTGGGCCGCTGCAGCTGAGGAGCTGTGCCGCTGAGTGCCCGCATTTGCCATCCTACGGAAATCATCGCTATCGCTATTGTGGGCCGCTGCAGCTGAGGAGCTGTGCCGCTGAGTGCCCGCATTTGCCGTCCTACGAGAATCATCGCTATCGCTATTTTGGGCCGCTGCAGCTGAGGAGCTGTGCCGCTGAGTGCCCGCACTAGTCACCACTTCCAGGATCTTGTTACCACCTGCGGGTACCGCTGGGTGCCCGCCTTTAAGCCCCGTCCCAGGATTATCGTGAGTGCACGCCACGGACCGCTACAGCCGGGAGCTGTGGCCGCTGCGAGTCCGCCTGTCATCACCGCGGCTTCCTTGTGAGGCTGCATGCCGTGCCCCTTTACATCTCAGGTACATTGTGCATCACCGGGTCGCGTGGACCCCGGCCCCGAACTAAGTCCGTTCCACCCCCGTTTCGAGTGCCTTTATTGCTTTTGAAGTGAATCTGTAATTGTGTGCATTGTGGCTCCTTGAATGCTTTTAGCCTCGTGTACAGTCTATATAAAGATAACTATGTTTCTATAACTACTTGTGGTGTCCGTTTGTTGCGTCCCTCCTGTGTTATTGTGTATGGTCATAAATCCTTCACACACTGCCTCTGAGATAGGCCTGTCTGCTCGTGCTACGTTACCACAGGGTTGAGCACGGGTTATCAAAGGGTGTAGCCCCCTTACTCTGACTTAGGAAGAAGGATCCCTATTTGGACCTCGGCGCCAGCCGCGGCCAACTAGAGATCCCCATTTCTAACACATAGCATTAAGCAACAGGATGGTGACCAATCAACTTCTGTGAAGGACCTTCTACTGGCAACACACATTGACAAGTTTTTAGTAATTTATAATCCGTTTGGGCTACAGACAAATTTTTCTTTTGTTAAAATCTACAGATTATGCAGCAGATGATGCATTATGTGACAAATGCCACAAATCCATAAAAATGCAGAAAACTCAGCGGCTCTAAAATCGCATAATTGCAGTCAAGCTGCATATAGTCAAGGACCATAGATGTGGAGTTAAGAATAGCAGAGCTTCACTCTACTATAAGTACTTGCTTTCACGATAATATGGTGGTAGCAAGTGTTGTGGATAAAATATTTTGGCAGTGCGATATTTAAAACTCAATACTGTGGTTGAGCACCTGATACAATATTGATACCAGGGATGTAAAGAGGGAAACCCGGCATTATTATAACAACCTCTTTCACACCAGACAAACCAAAGGGCCTAGGAAATCTATATTCATTCATTTCTTATCCATAAACAAGTTTGGTTATAAATGCCTGCCTCATTCAAAAAGTTGCCACGTGATCCATGTGATCAAGCCAGCTTGAGCCCAATTCAAGAAAAAAGTAGGAAAAGTATGGGCTGAGATCTCTGTCTCTCTCTGAATGTATTTTCCCTATTTTTTCTATTCACAACTTTCAGAGGAGAATGTCTGGAAGATGTGCCAGGTGCAGTTTTCCAGACCTACTCCTGAGAATGTGATGTGACTTTCCATACAGGCTCCTATTCCCTCTGTATGGAACTCCACATAGCGGAAGTTCGATCCTATGTGTAAATGCACATTTTTTCCTCCACTAGGATTTTGTATCCCCAATGGAGAAAGCCCTTCACCTGCACCACTCACAAATCTGTGGGTGACCCCTTCCCAGTCGCGGCCGGCATGGCTCACAGGTGGGGGGGTAGGCGCGGAGTGGGGGGGCGGAAGGGCGACTGGTCGCAGGGGAAGGGGGGTTTGAATAATAAAAAAAAATTAAAACGTACCTTTCCCTGGTCCCGCGTCTTCACTGCTGGGTCTGCTCTTGCTTTCCTGCCTCCACAGGAACAGGAAGCAGGCAGCCTCCTTCCCCTCCCCTAAGCCAATCACAACGCTGCAATGGCAGCGTTGTGATTGGTTGGGCCGCCGACCACACAGGCGTCTATGGGGAGGCCATTTTCTCCATGTTGGCTGCATGCAGCCTACGAGCTGAACTCGGACAAGATGGAGGTCCTCATCCTTGGTTCCAACCCTTCAGCCTGGGACGACTCCTGGTGGCCAACATCACTGGGAACAGCCCCGCCACCCACCGACCACGTACGCAACCTAGGGGTCATCCTCGACCCCACCCTCTCCATGACTAAGCAGGTCAACGCCGTTTCCTCATCCTGCTTCAACATCCTCCGAATGCTCCGCAGGATCTTCAAGTGGATCCCCACCGAAACAAGAAAAACAGTCACCCAGGCCCTCACCCAGGCCCTCGTCACCAGCAGGCTGGACTACGGAAACGCCCTCTACGCAGGAATGACGGCTAAGCTCCTGAGACGGCTGCAACGCATCCAGAACGCCTCTGCACGTCTTATCCTCGACATCCCCCGACGCAGCCACATCACACCCCACCTGAGAGACCTGCACTGGCTCCCTGTCAACAAGAGGATAACCTTCAAGCTCCTCACCCACGCACACAAAGCACTCCACAACTCCGGACCAGCCTACCTCAACAGACGACTCAGCTTCTACACCCCCACCCGCCAGCTCCGCTCGACCAGCCTCGCCCTCGCCACAGTCCCCCGCATCCGGAAAACGACCGCCGGCGGCAGATCCTTCTCCCACCTCGCCGCCAAGACCTGGAACACCCTCCCCACCAACCTCCGACAGACCCAAGACCTACTGGCCTTCAGAAGACTCCTCAAGACCTGGCTCTTCGATCAGTAGCAGCACCACCCCCCTCTTCCCCCAGCGCCTTGAGACCCTCGCGGGTATGTAGTGCGCTTTATAAGTGACATGATTGATTGATTGATTGAAAAGGGAGAGTGCGCATGACTGGTTTGGTCGGCCCCAGTGGGCCGACTAAACAGTCAGGGCCCGCAACATTGGGCTAGCGACTCCTTCCCTGCCCTCGAGCAGACCCGCCCACCTGCCCGACCCCAACCAACCAAACTCTTCTGCTTTCTCGCAGTGCAAGAAGCAGAAACATAAAATGGTATTTGTAATACCATTTTATGTTTCTGCTTCTCGCACTGCAAGAAAGCAGTGGGGCGACACTCCTCCGCCCACATGGAGGAGCCGCCCCTTCCCCTTCCTATCCTGGGAGGGTAGTTACACCATCTGTGGATTAAATTTATAATCTTGTCCAGGGTGGAAAAGATATGGTGGTGGAGATCTCCATCAGATTTATGCCTGCTAGGAATCCATTTGTAAATTCCTGGCAGGTGTAAAAACGGTGAATAAGCCACCATTTTTCTAACTCTGGGCCTACCTTGGACAGTGTGGATGTTTTAATTATGGGTTCCTTCCACTACAATCTTTTAACAATGGCATCACTACCTACTTGCCGGCATTGCGCTGAGCATGGTACACATTACTTCTAGTGGTAACTTAACACAGATAACACGAACTGAGTATTTTACCCCTTCAAAATAATAAACATGTAATGTTCTGAGGGAAACAGGAGAGGGCCTCTGTCTCTCTTACATTTGTGTAAGTGTAAGTGGCCTGATTAAGTACTACTATGACTCACACAAAATTTGAGTTTGACACATAATACTCCTTGTGGTTCGTTATGTCACTTTTAAGTCTCTCCTACTGAAAGCTTTTAGCTGTCGTTTATCAAAGATCTGGTGTGTACTATACTAATGCTTTCAGTAAGTTTTGGGTCAGTGCATTGCCTCTCACTAGGTGACTTTCTTGTCATTCCCATTTGTTTGCATCTGATTCAATGGCTTTCTTTCCCCTTTTTATGTTTGCCCCTTCACTGGAGCATGGGTTCTTTACCATTCTTTTGATTGTATAATTTGTGTCTTTCACAGCACCACATTAAGTAACGTCTTTCTTTTGCTTCCAGGACTTCAAGGGAGTGCACCTTGTTCTTTTGCTTCAAGGGCTCCAAAGGAGTGCATGCATTTTCTTGCTCTATCCCTTGTGTGCTGCTTCCCCCTAATGTCACTGCCCCTGCCTTCTCCATGTTGCCCCCCCGCTCAAGCTTGTCTGTTACTACTGCACTCCTCCTCATCTTTCTTAGCTTTTTTTGTTTTGTATTTCATTTTATTTTTTGGGCCACACAGCCCATTCTTTGCCCCCCCTGCTACACCAGCCACTTATCAGCATTTACTTTACTCCCAGATTCCTCCCTTGACTGTTCCACCATCGTGCCCACGGCTCCCCCTCATGCTTCTTAAAACGATTTTCAATTTTTTGTAGTGCCCAAAAGCTACAATTTGCTGCTGGCCCACTCCTTTCTGCTAACAAACCAGACCCCATTACTGATACAACTCAACTTCCCATCACGGCTGATGAACAAACCCTGACCTTGTGGTTTACCGGAACCACTGTTGAAATTGCTGCTACCATGAAGACCATCCACTCGGAACTCCATCTGATTGTTTCCTCCACATTGCCTTCACCAACGGACTCTGACCAATCAGTGAAGCACTAACACCCACCTTCAATGCCTCCATTGCTCAGCCACATTCCCGGACACCTGAAAACCTGCCACCTCAGGCCCCAACTCAAGAAACCATCTGCTGACCCAGCCACGTTTTCCAACTACAGTCCCATCACCCTCCTACCATACCCGGCAAATGTCTTAGAGAAACTAATCAACCAACACTGTACAGACGAGCTCAGCAACCACCAGCTCCTTGATGCCACACAGTCTAAATTCAGGCCCAACCACAGTACAGAAACAGCACTCATTGCCCCCACAGATGACAGCCGCATACTCCTTGATGGAGGAGACACGGCAGCCCTCATTATCCTGGACCTCTCTGCAGTATTTGACACATTCTCACACCCCATTCTCTTCAGGCACCTGCAATTGGCATCCAAGGACCCACTACCTGCTGGATCTGGTCCTTCTTAAAGGATAGAACACAAGCTGTCAGCCGGCACATTACTCCTCGGAAACCCGTAAACTCATCTACGGAGTCCCTCAAAGTTCATTCCTCAGCCCCACCTTCTTCATTGCATACGTTATCCCTCTGGCCAATGTCATCCATTCACACAACATCGACATCCTCTCCTATGCAGATGACAAGCAACTCATATTCTTCCTTTAGGACAAGATCCCCAACACAAGAAACAAGTTCACCGTCTGCATAACCAAAGTCGCTAACTGGATGAAAGCCAACTGTCTCAAGCTCAACACGGACAAGTCATATGTAGTGATCTTCGGCAAGAACACCTCCCCATGGGACTCCAACTGTTGGCCAGCCGAACTTAGACTCACACCCACACCCAGAATCCACACCAGGAACTTCGGAATAATCATCAATAGCAAACGAGACATGACTGCACAAGTCAATGGGATCACTGCATCACTGCATCCTGCTTCCACACCCTGAAGATGCTAAGGAAGATTTTCAATGGCTCCCAAGCAACACAGGAAAACTGTCACTCGCTCTCTAGTCACCAGCAACTATGGGACACCCTCTAAGCTGGGATCACCAAGCAACTCACTAGAAGACTACAGACCATCCAGAACTCGGCAACCAGACTCATCCTCAACCTCCCACACAAGGCTCACATTACACCACACCTCAGGAAACTACACTGACTTCCATTACACAAATGCGCTCAATTCAAACTCCTCACTCACACATTCAAGGCACTCCACAGCTCAGGCTCTACCTACCTGAACAGTCAAATCTCCTTCCACCAACTGTAAAAAAAAAAATCAGTTTTATATAGTGCAAACTCTGCCCGAAGGTATTGGAGTGCTTTACATGAGCACCAGTTACATTACACAAGGACACATTCATTTTTTGGTATGCATGGGTAAATCAAGTGATTTGCCCAGAATCACAGGATGTTGAGCGGATGCAGAGACTGGAACCTGGTTCGTCAGTTCCAAAGTCGGTAGCTCTGGCCGTTACGCCACATCCTTCAGGCACCTCCACTCTGTAGGACTCCTACTCACTAACATTCCATGCATACACAGAACCAGATCAGAAGGCCGAGCGTTCTCTTCCATGTCGCTCCTACATGGTCTAATGACCTCCCTCTCCACAACAGAGCCTTCTCCTCACTTCTTGAATTCCACAAGATGCTTAAAACCTGGATTTTCAATTAGCCAACCTACAATAGGTAGGGCTAGGCACACACACCTACTCATCACCAGGATACCCTTGCGGGTGATAGTGTTCTTTACAAATTCACATAACACAACATAACAAAAAAATTTGCTTTTTTTACTGCTCCAAAATGGGCGTCTACCATTTTGGAACAGTAAATTAAATAAAAAACGAAATGGCTGCTGTGTCATTAAATATGTGCACGCATGCCTAGTGATGCATGCACATGCATACATCATCATGCTGGGCTGCCTTAGTGTCATGATGCATGTGTGCACATGCATGATGATGTATGCACGCTTATTCATCGCATGCTTTTTTCCAATGCTGTTTCGCATTGCCAAGCAACGATTTTATCTTTTTGCCAATGCAGAACAGTACCAGAAAGCAGGGGCAAAGACATTAGGTAGGATAACTCCATTCAAAGGTGGGACCAATTGACTTTCTCAATGCTTGTCTCTGTGTGTATCCATTACACATACTCAGTCAATCAATCAGTATATGTAAAGCGAGTCAATCATCACTGTCATTCAAAATGGCCGCCGAGTAGGAGCCTCTCTCGAGGAGCTCCCAGTTTGGGGATTACCAATTTGGTATATATCCCTGTTTAAACCGTCTCACCGGCCCTCCCCTCCACCTGCCCCTGGACTGAACTGCGAACCGTGACTGAAACACATCGATGAAGCTGATTTGACTTCCAACTCACCCACTGGATCAACCGCCGTGGCTGCCCATGTCCACACTTGCCCTGCCTGGTCTCCAGCACTCCAGCTCGAGATATCTCTGGTGCCGGGACCAGTTCCGTTGCGGTGGGACTGCTTTTCAACGCAGCAAGCCCGTGGCTCTGCCGCTGCTGGCTCTCCTTATCCCATGCTGCCTGCCTCCAGAGTTTCGGGACCCCCTCTGGTGCCTGTGGGTGACCCTCCAGGCAGGCGACTTTTGCAGGGACTCTCCCGCTGCACGAAGGATACGGTGCCCTGTTCCTGCAACCAGTGATCTCCGGCAATGGGAGCCTGAAGAAAATTCGCCAGCTGCACCGGGTCAGGGGATCCTTCTCCTCCGCACTGAAGGTCTGTCAGATCGCCGATACCTTCGAGGGGACTGGGGGTACTGGATCCATATTGCTGTCGACGCCATTTTGCGTGCGACCAACGCTGATGCCCTCTGACCTGCCCGGAGCGACCAACGCTGATGTCCTCTGACCTGCCCGGAGCGACCAACGCTGATGTCCTCTGACCTGCCCGGAGCTCAGGCGGCCCGGCAGCGATCTCCGCCCTCACTTGAGGCTTCTCCTCCGCGCCGTTTGATTGCTTATGAGGCGTGATGCAGACACTTTGCTAGGCATCTCAACCCTGGTGCTTGAGCTCAGTATCTGAGTCAATTACAGCTCACTCCCTGACTTTAAAATGGCGGCAATATGAGGACATCGTGACCACTATACTCTGATTTTCAATGACGGTACCTCAATGGCATCGTGAGTAGTTTTCCACACTCTTTCTCTATCGAGACTTGCAATCCAGGTAAAAAGCTGTCTGAGCTCATTAAACGACTCTGTCACTGTTCACTGCCTGACTTTAAAATGGCGTCTTTATGAAGACATCGACTTGAAGATCACTGCCCGACCCCAAATGGCGGCTATATGATGACATCGGCACTGCGATTCTCTGCCTGACCTTAAAATGGTGGCGCCCTTAAAGGCAGAGTGATTACTGTACCCACTCGATCTCTACTGAGAGTAGCAATCCAGGCTTGCAAATAGTTGATTCAATATACCACAATATCTCACTAACTTTTAGTCTTTGCACAGCCGGAGGGGCTTGGCTTTGGGGGCTTTCGCCTTTAAACCCCTGAAATTGTCTGCACAAATTGCCTTCCATATAGTGATTCATGCCCTAAGTTAGCACTACTTTCAGGTTTTGCGGCCTTGCTTGGTTGCTGTGGTCGTGTTACTCCCGTAGGATCCCGTGGGGGGGTCACTAGCGTTTTTCTGATTCTACTGCACACTACCCTACCTCTCCCTGGTATCTCCTCACCTGATTTACGCTGAGCTCCTTCGACACCTACCCTACCTCTGTCCTGACGTCTGGCATTCCTCTGCCTCCTTGGTTGGATCCGACTTCTGCCTCCTGGGTGGATCTGACTTTTGCCCATAAGCTTGTTCAGAGACTAGGCGCTGGTAGTAATGGATCCCAATACTTCAACCCTCATCTCTCCCAACCTGATGCCGGCCGGCCGGAATGCTTTCCGAATCGTTTACCGCCCCAATCTTTCTAAAAATGCTGCAAAAAACTTCAAACATAGACTACTTAAAACCCATCCGGAAACCCTTATATCTGACCCCATCTTCTCCTTCGGAAAGGGTGCTACCATAAAAAATGACTTCATCTTCTACACCAAACGCCATGCTCAATGGCGGAAGGCCATGTTCTCTCTACTCAAGATCTCCGCTACCGTGAAAACTCCACATGGTCTCAGACTGTTGGTTGCGCCTCCTCGTCCTTCAAGGCTGAAGTCACCATCTCCCTTTATAAAAACGGAACCATACTTATACAAGCTTCTGATCGCAATCTAGTGGTTTTTGATAACGTTTTCCCACCATCAAGTATGCAGTGACTAACTCCATCCCTGACCCGCTTGGTTGGGCGGGCTCCCAAACAGCCCCCCAGTCTTTGCTTAGTCTATCACCCTCCCCCTCCTCTTCTCGCTGAACCTAGCTCTTTCTCCGAAGGGACCACCTTCTGCTAGCTCAACGCATATTAATCACTCCCCCAATGCCTGCTTTGACTGAGACGCAAATTCTTTCTCCCACCTCTCCCCCTCCTCCCTCTGAACCTAGCTCTTCCCCGAAGGGACCACCGCCAGCTATCTTAACGCAGAATATTCATTCCCCCTCCATGCCTGCCCTGACGGAGTCGCGACAGTACAGTCCTTACACCAGCCCTCCTGCCCCCCACCTCACCGTTAGCTATTTCTAACTCACCATGTTCCTCTGCTCACAGCACCGCCCTGCCTCGCCCCAAGATCCTTTCCTCCAGTCCTAACCGCAATTCCGACCAGCTCCCCCCGGCCTCTATGGGTCCTCATCCTCCCGACCCCTCCTCCCCCATCTTAACCAGTCCTCCCTGCTCGCAGCTCCATTCCCCTGAACCCCTTTCGTCGGGACTCATTCTTTCCACACCCGATAGTCTCTCCCCCGCCCCCACGAGCTTTGTTCCGCTGCAGGGCACGCCGATCATACCCTCCCATCCTCTTTCTCTCACCTCGCTGGAGGCCCGACTGAACGAGATCACACTCTGCCTCCAACAACTTAAGGCTGAGGTACGCAGCGTTCTGCATATCACTAAGGAACTGTCAGCTAACGCTAGATTCAGTCACCCCATTCTGTACAAGCCACAACGCCGCCCACCCCCAACTAAGGGGTGCACCCTGCTACCTTCTCCCAACTATTCAAGGCGGTCTCCATCCCACACACACAACTGGGCCTCTGCCCCGCACCCTAATGACCCCTCTCGCCCGTCCAGATGTAGAGCCTCATTGTCCGATATGGATATTCAGTCTCTCCTGCCCTCTTACGGCATGGGTCACCCCTCCTCAGCATCAATCGAGCAACAAATTGAGCCCATCCTCTCCGATCCCTTCAGGGAAACAAGGTCAAACACCAGATCTCTAAACGAGAACAACCTCACGAGAATAGCCACCACTCTACCTACACCAACGGACACCAACATAAATCTCAAATGCGTGCTCCTTAACTGCAGGTCGGCTGTTAAAAATGCAGCGGACATTGCCGACCTCCTCCTTGACCAGGATCCCGACCTTGTTATGCTTACCAAAACCTGGCTAAATGACTCGGCTGCTCCCATCCTCGACCTCCTATTGCCTCCCAATTTTGATATCATCAGGTTGGACAGAACTACTGGCCAAGGGGGAGGCATTGCAGGTTTACATCGTAGCAATCTATCGGTGAAGGTACGACATGCCGACCCACTGTCATCGTGTGAATACCTGTGTATTGAAGTATCTGGTCAAAATAAGCACTCATGCAAATTGCACACGTTTTACCACCCCCCTCGAGACAACCTTCCCTTCATTGAGCAGCTCATGGACATCATTGCGGACAATGCAGATTTCCATGGCACTCAGATCTTCTTGGGAGATTTCAATCTCCATTGGAACGATGGAAATTATGTGGGGGTCATTAGCCTCAAATCCTTCCTTTCTGACCTCAACCTAATTCAACTCTGTGACAGTCCGACTCACATAAAAGGAGCTACCTTAGATCTTGTCATTGCCAAACCCAACTCCATCCTTCTGGAGTCTATCCTCCCTTGTGATTGGACAGACCACTTCTGCATCACCTTCCTCGCCCTGACTTCGGGAAGAGCAAGTGGAGCCCAGACTAAGAACCCAAAACAGATGAAAAGATGTCTACGGAACATCAATTCACAAGATCTGACCTCTGCGATAACATCCTGCCCCCGCCCTCAAACATGTCGGACGTCCATGACCTTACGGACCATTATAACAATGCTATGCTTAATATTCTAGACTCGGTTGCACCGGTACAGCTTAAAAGACAGTCCGCCAAAACCTCCAAACCTTGGTACAATGAGAGTCTTAATTCCGAAAGAAGAAACTTAAGACTGGCAGAAAGGCGGTGGCGATCCCATCCCTCCCTCGAACACCTCCACCAATTGAGATCCCGGAGGTGCTTATACAATAAACACATCAGGTGCTCAAAGGCTACCTTCCTCAGAACTCAACTTGACCAAGCAAAAAACCGGCCAAAAAAACTGTTCAAAATCATCAAGGCTCAAACTAATAGTCATACCAACCTCCCACCACTGGTTCAAGGATCGCTGCCGAGTTGTGAACAGTTTGCGGTTTTCTTCTCGGAGAAGTCCTTTTTTTTTTAAAATATGTTTATTGGTTTCAACAGGTATAAGAGCAGCCAATAAATGCAAATCTGGTACAGAATAGTAAGATCAAACAGACCCACCGTAACCCCCCCCCCATCCCCCAGGCAGAACGACCTCATTATTCTAGTACATCCGGTAAATACCTGTGCATCAATAAACTGTCATATACAGGACAATAACAATGATGGCCTTGGATGGGCGCTTACATGAAATCCGCTACCTTAACAGGGAAAGAGAGCACAAAGGACTCAAGGTGATGCTTGGGGAACAGCATAAACCAGTTCAGCGGGCGGCACCTTCACAAAATCCGTTGGTCAAAAGATAGAAAGAGTGTAAACAATGCTAGAGTTTCACAGCAGGTCCGGTCGGGACAGCAGATATACTGTAAGCGGGGCCCAGAAGTCCTTGGGACGGGAAGTCTCTGGCAGCTCCTCCTCATAGATCAACAACTGGTCCCTGCAGTAGAGCAAGTTACGAAGCCATTTCTTTACCGTAGGAATTGTCTTAGCACCCCAGCATTGCGCAACAGCCCTCTTCGCAAATAAAGTGGAAACTGCAACAATTCGCCTATTACAGGGTTTAAGGCTCTTAACATATCCAAGTAAGCATATTTCAGGAGTGCAGTGCACAGGTTCCAGCACGATATCAGTAAGCATTTTCACCACAGCAGTCCAGAAAGCAAATACACCCGCACACCACCATGCCACATGCAAGAAGTCTGCATCCGCCATTCCACATCGCACGCAGTTAGCAGTCTCTCGCAGACCATACCTACAGAGTTGTGAGGGGGTGTAGTATATTTGGTGTAAGAATTTGAAATGAATAATTTGGAGATTGCAGTTAGCTGTAAGACGACCAGTAAGTTGGCAGCACGCCATCCAAACCTCCGGCGCCAGAGTGGTTCCCAGCGCTACCTGCCAGCGCAGACAAGAGGGGTGATCGCCCTGTTCCCGCTCCCGCAAGGAAGAATTATAAAGCTTAGTGATTAATCCCTTACACCTCTCACCCGTCAGCATCGCCTGCAATGACCGTAGAGCAGTGGGCTCCACAGGGTATTCCGGATAGACCGCGCGAATAGCCTGCCGAACTCTGATGTATGTAAAGCCAAACATAAAGCCCCGATCTGCACCATTCTGCGCCTCCTGCAGTGTTTTGAATTGACCATTCTTGTATAAATCACCCACCCGAGAGATGCCCACTTTAGCCAACTCGCGTAAGGCCAGCGACTCCCGCGCCGCTGAGATGTCAGGGTGCGAAGCCAGGGGTAGCAATGGAGCGTATAAGTAGGATAACTGAGCCCGTTTCGCAAGCATTCGCCATGCCCACGCCGTGCACTATACAGGGTTGATTTCAGTCCGTGGGCCACCCGAGCCCCTCGACAGGATTGCTGCATGCAATGGCATTGGAAGGACAGCATCCGATTCAATAGCCACATGAGGCTGAAAGCGCTGGGGAAAATGCCAATAGTGCGCGAATTGCGCCTGAGCGCACAGATAATATAATCTAAGGTCGGGGGCCTCGAAACCGCCCCGGTCAAAAGGTTGAACCAAGAGGTCCCAACTGCAACGGGGTTTCTTACCGCCCCATACAAACGTCAGCAGTGCCGATTGAAGAGTTTTAAACATTGCCACATTCAACTTTATAGGAATATTGACAAACAAGTAAAGCAGTTTAGGGAGAAAGGCCATTTTTACAACCGCTATCCTGTCTGCCAATGAAAGGGGTAGATGTGCCCACCGCTCAGCCAGTTCAGTGATGCGTGTGATCGTACGGCGATAGTTTTCAGATAGAACCGTATCCGGATCCCTGTGTAACCACACCCCTAGATACTTTACGGGATCGGACGTCCAGGTTAGTGGATAATCCAGCTCCACCGCCCTCGTATGCGCCGTAAGTGGAAACACCACCGATTTAGACCAGTTGATCCCTAGACCTGAAAATCTTTATAACTTTATGTACTCCCTGAGAAGTGCGGGCAGATACACAGCAGGTTCACAGACATAAAGTAACATGTCGTCCACATAGAGGGAGACCACGAGTGGTCTCTGCCTAAACCGCAAGGCAGCCGCAGCATGTTGCTGACGGAGTTTACAGGCTAGAGGCTCCAACGCAAGTGAAAACAGCATAGGTGACAGGGGGCACCCCTGCCGCGTGCCTCTCTCAATGGGGAACAACGATGACACCCAGCCATTAACTCGAACCCGGGCTGCAGGAGAATCGTACAACACTCTAAGCCATTGCAAAAAAAACGGCGGAAAGCCCATCCTAGTCAACACCATAAACATAAAAGGCCATTGTAGGGAATCAAAAGCTTTTGCTGCATCCAGCAGCACAGCAACAGCTTGGAAGTCAGGGTCAAAGTAATGTAAGGTGGAAAAGACCGTGCGTAGATTGTGAGCCGTAGAGCGCGCAGTGACAAACCCAGATTGATCAGGCAGAACCAGGAGAGGGACCAGCGGTTGTATCCTGGTGGCGATCATTTTTGCCAGGATCTTTGCGTCGATATTAATGATCGAGAGAGGCCTATAGGACTCACACTGATTGGGGGGCTTATCAGGTTTCAGTAATGTTACAAGCAAAGTCTCCCGAAGGGAAGGTGGCAGTGTCCCCTTCTGATAGGCCTCCGCGTAAACTTCCAAGAGCCTGGGGGCCAGATCCGACGCATAAGCTTTATAGAATTCGCTGGGCAACCCGTCCATGCCTGCGGCCTTACAGGTCGGCAGGGACATTATGGCCTCTTTAACATCTTCTTCATCAAACGGTTGCACAAGGTATTCACGATGCAAGTTAGAAAGCCACCCTAACGCAACATCGTCCAGATATGCGTCAATCTCTGCAGTCGGCGGAGAGGCCCTAGAGGCATAGAGTCGGGTGTAAAACTGCAAGACGGTATCGCAAAGCTCAGCTGTCGAGTAGTGGGCAACCCCATCCTCGTCCAACAGTTCCCTTATATGCTCCTGACTGCGCGGCTCTGCTAGTTTTTGCGAAAGGGAGCGACCAGGGCGGCCTCCCTCACCATAGTAGCGAGCAGTTCTCCGACGAAAGCAGTGCAATAGCTCCTGATCGACCGTGTCGTTGTGTTCCGTGACAAGCTCCCGTATTGCAGCCAGTTTAGCGGTGGAGGGATCAGACTCATACTCACGTTCAAGCTTAGAAATTTCAGACGCCAATTTTTTGATCCTCCGTCGAATATCACGCAGCACCCCGGACTGGGCCCCCATGCAAGTTCCCCTAATGGTCACCTTGAACGCCTCCCAGAGCACTCCCGCGCTGTCCACAGACCCCTCGTTTTCTCTAAAAAAGTTTTTAATCGCTTCAGCAATGGTCTGCCTAAATACTGGATTCGTTAATTCAGAGGGTTGTAGTCTCCACGCAAAGGGCGGTCTCTCACATGTGGGAATTTGTAATTCAAAGAGTACAGGGGAATGATCCGAAAGAGTGCGAGCTTCATGCGTCACCCCCACTGCCCAAGTACAGACTATCTCCGAGACAAGCCAAAAGTCTATACGGGACCAGGACCCATGAACAGAAGACACGAAAGTACTCTCCCGACCAGCGGGGTGGCGGAGACGCCAAATATCATACAAAGGTCCTGCGTCCAGTAACCCCAAGAGCACTTCAGCGGCTTGTTTAGGCCGCATCTCACTGCTGCCAACTCTATCCAAGGTAGCGTCTAGACAGGCGTTAAAGTCCCCTCCCCAAATGATTGCAGCCGAAGGAAAGGTAGAAATTCTACGCCACACATCAGAGTAGAAGGCGTGGTCATCAGTGTTGGGGCCATACACATTCACTAACAACACACTCGTGCCACCTAGTTGCCCATGTAGGATCACCACTCGTCCACACTCATCCGAGTCAGAACGAACCACAGTAAAAAGGACACCTTTTTTGACCAGAGTCAGCACACCCCTAGAGTAGGTAGAGTAGGAGGACGCAACTCTGGCACCCGCCCAGCGCGCACCCACTTTCTTAGCTGAATCACCAGTTAGATGAGTCTCCTGCAATAAGGCTATTTGCACTCCCATACGGTCTAGTGATGCAAATACTGATCTTATCTTTTTGGGTGTATTAAGCCCAAGTACGTTCCAAGTGAGAAACTTAACCATTCTGCTCATATTTTAAAGCCATCAATACCTGAACACCTGTGCGATAAGACATGTAATGCATGCCCGAAGTACCATAACACGCCAAAACAGCGAATGCCCAACCCAGCTGCTATATCATTCTGCCTTCCCCGAAACAAATCCCCTCCACCCCCACCCACTTCAGCGTCCCCAACTTGCCAAAGCCATCCCAATACAATGCCACCCCCCCCCAACACACCCAAGAAAAAACAATATGCATTTGGGGTACACCCAGTTTCGGGGGCACTGAGTGCTGCTGGCCTCCTACATAGTAGGGGGTGGCCGAGTAGGTATACAATTGTGCCAGGATAGAAACACAGCAGACACTTGGCACACAATAGAACAAATTACAAAATCTCCCGGGGTAGTAAGACACCTCCAGGAAGGCATAGCTTAATAGGATTCAACGGAACCTATAAGAGAGACATTCTGGACTGTACAGTCAACCTGAGAGGGAAGACAGGGATTCTAAAAGTACAATAGCCATGGAATGTTCAGTTCGCCCATGTCGTCATGAGCCACGGCCAGTGCACCCATCCTACTGGGAATTTTCTGCATGTGTCCAAGAATCCTTCAAGACAGTACACGCCAATGAATAACGTATCAGAAGCAGTCTAAAACAATATATGTGTGCATGGTATCCAACAGAGTTATGCAGCTCCCTACTGCTCACCCTCATCTGGTGCAGCGCTAGCCTCACGTCTCCTGCGCTTTAACTGTTTTGTGTGTTACAGGGCAGTTTTTGGAGAGGAGAAGATTTTACAATCCCCATCTGGACCTATCCGTAACCGAGCAGGGTACAGCATCGCATATGGGACCCCTTCCGTTTACAAGAATTTTTTCACAGTGCCAAATTCTCGTCTGGCTGCCTGCACTGCCACCGTGAAGTCTGGGAAGAAGGCCAGTGAGTTGCCCTGGTGTACTATATTGCCCTTATCTCTTGCCATCCTCAATATGGTATCACGGTCCCTATAGTTCAAGAGTCTGGCTATGATAGGACGGGGAGGAGCCCCCGGAACAGGTCTGGCAGCAAGAGATCGGTGGGCACGCTCCACAATGAACATGCCAGAGAGTTGATCAGGGCCAAACAGTTCTGTTATGAGATTTTCTATGAAGGTCTCCATTTTACCCACACTAGTGGATTCCGGCAGCCAAGTAATTCTAATATTATTGCGCCGGGACCGCACTTCCAAATCCTCATTCTTGACCTGGATGAGGGCTAGTACTTTCTCCATATTGAGCGCCTTTTCAGAAACATCACTCAGGCCATCCTCCGTAGCTGAGACCCGCTGCTCCACCTCCCCCATCCGTGCATTTTGTTTTTCTAACTGGGACGACATGTGGTCAAGTCAGTGGTTTACTGCAGCCATCGTACCCTCGATGGACTTCAGACTGCGCTGCATAGCAAGCAACGTGGATTCAAGAGTAGGGGGAGCGTCAGCCTG
The DNA here is from genome assembly GCA_963921515.1 of Calotriton arnoldi. Taxonomy (NCBI): domain Eukaryota; kingdom Metazoa; phylum Chordata; class Amphibia; order Caudata; family Salamandridae; genus Calotriton; species Calotriton arnoldi. The sequence continues at coordinate 465,754 of CAWUFW010000751.1, forward strand.
GGCATCCGCCTCTGAATCTGATGCAGCCTTCTGCAAAGTTCTGGATGTTTTACGCGCCTCAAAAGTGAGGCGAGGCTGCGATTTGTCCGTTTTGCCCATGACCAATCCCCGCCGAAGGCACCACCTGAGGCCGTTAAAAAATGAGGGAAGTAGAACACAGGGGGAAGTGTAGAGTCCCAAGAGGCCTGCTGCAGCTCACAAATCTAGCGTAAGCACCTGGCGCTAAGGCGCCGCCGGGCTATCCAGTCAGCACGCGCCCAATCTCTGAGTGTGTCCGCAATCCACCTGTAGTCGTCCGCTCTCGACGAGCAGCTGTGATCAGCCAGGTTATTTCCAATGTAGGCGCTATCCCCACGCACATCCGCACACCTCACTAAGACTGTTGTACAGATCAGGGTGCCCAGTGACAGCAAGCGTTGGTGATGCAGGGCGAACGATAATCACTGTTCACGACGTATCCTCAGCTGCACTCCGACTCCCACGCAGCGCTTCCCTCCAGCAGCGGGAGCTGGCAGAGAGTGGAAAAGGGAGCGCACAAAGCAGCACACAGTCTGTACTAGACTAGCGCCGATTCCAACCCAGCAGGCACATCCTTACGTCCGCACCCACCGCTGCAAAGCGAGATCGGGACCACCGGTCTACACACCCCGCTCCGGCCACAGCTCCCAGGCCGCGGCCCACACCCAGGCCCGCCTTCGCAGCCACAACCTGGGCCGAGCCGCGCCCCACTCACCGCGGCCGGCGCCGGCAGGCGTCGGCAGTTGCAGGCAGCACGGATTCTCCTCCGCTGAGAGAGCAGCTGCAGGTTCAGTCGGGGCCCGCAGCTCGCAGGCAACCGCTGCGTGCTCCGTCAGGGCCCAGCCGCGTCAGCCGGCTCACCGCCTCCACGTCGGTCAAACGCCCCTCTGCAGACCTCCACCAGAGCGGTCAGTCCCCCAGCAGCGCGAGACAGGGGGGATCACAGGGCAACGAGCTCCGGGTGCACAGGGCTCCACACCCCGGGTCAAGGCCAAGCAGATAAAAGATGCCACTACAGCCTCGCGGCGGCCGCCATTTTCTCCGCAGCGCCGTCCGAGTGGAAAGGACCGCCAAGGCACTCATGCAGCGAGTGTCAAGGGCCCCAGCTGCTCCCAACCTGTGCCGGAGGGCCTCACAACACCTTACAGTCGCCAAAAGAGCTTAGATGCAGCATTTATCAGGCGGATGATGGTCGGATTATAACTCGGCCAGGCAGAGCCTCACACAGGTGCGGCCATCTTGCCATGCGCCCTCTAGCGCCCCCATTCTCGGAGAAGTCCTTGAAGATTGAATCTGACTTACGTGCCGCCTTTGAGCAACTGTCGAGCAGTCCACAGACCTCCCTCCGTCACCCGAGTGCAGATACACTCCCTGCGCTCCCCGATCTCCCCAAAAACAATGCTTCCTGAGTTCATTCCAAACGGTTGATGAACTCACTATACGCAAAATGCTGTTGTCTTTGAAACCTTCTAATCATTACAACGACCCTCTACCTGCGAACCTGTTCCCGGAAGTCAGATCCTCCCTTCTAACACTCTGGACTAGGATCTTAAATGCTTCTCTCAGTCAAGGTGATATTCCTGATTGCCTTAAAGCGGGCCACGTTACCCCGATTCTAAAGAAATCATCCTCGGATCCCACGGATCTTCATAACTTTCGCCCAATTTCCAACATCCCCACCTTGGCAAAGCTCCTGGAGAAATGTGTGCTCGCCCAACTCTGTAACCACATCGATCATTTCCACCTCCTGGGCCATTATCAATCTGGTTTCCGCGCGGGCCATAGTACAGAGTCAGCGTTGACGCACATCGTAGATGCTGCACTTAGAATGTTGGACCATAATGAGGCCTGCCTTTTGATCCTTCTTGACCTGTCGTCAGCCTTTGATACGGTCAAACACGATAACCTAACTGACCTCCTGGAACACAGGATGGGGTTGTCTGGGCCTGTACTTAACTCGTTCTCCTCTTTCCTTCACAATAGATCACAATGCTTCAAGGTGAACCAATCCCTGTCTCACCCGGCTCCGGTTACTCTTGGAGTTCCACAAGGGTCAGCACTATCTCCCACGCTCTTTAACTTGTTCATGGAGCCTCTGACAGAAATCTTGAAATCATCCAACATTCATTATCACATGTACGCGGACGATACTCAACTTTACCTGAAGATCGGCTTCCGCCGAGGACGTTCAATCCCTCAACTTAATCCTGTTGGAAACACAATGCTGGCTGACACGCAATCACCTGAAGCTTAATGCTTTAAAAACTGAGTTCCTCCTAATCTCTCCCCAGAAAAAATCCCTGGACATGGACCAATGACTGTCTCAGATTACTGCCTTGAAATGTAGACCTCACCTCGTGGATTCGGCATCCTCTCTGGGGATCATTTTAGACAAAAGCCTAAACATGCAGAAGCACATCAGTTCCCTCACCAAAGGAGCGAACTTCCAACTCAACATCCTCAGAAAACTCAAACACTACCTTCCTGCTCCTGACCTTAAGGTTGCAGTGCAAGCCCTAGTGATTTCAAAGCTGGACTATGGAAGTGCTACGCTGTGTGGCTTGCCCAGAGTGAAGACGGCTCCTCTTAGGGTTGCCCTCAATTCTGCTGCTAGGCTCATAACTGGCACAAAAAAGTCAACCATATCTCTCCGGACTTGTTAGCTCTTAATTGGCTTCCTTATGAAGCCCGGATACACTTAAAAATCGCATGCATGGCACACAAAGCCATCCACTACCAGACTCCGCAATACCTCGCGCAGAAATTGGAGCCCTCATGTGGTTCGAGAGCCTCCAGAAGTGCCAGCACCCTACTACTCAAACCCCATAAATTCAAGAAAATAAAAGACCTACAATTGTGCCTTCTCTGGTTTGGCTCCAAGGATCTGGAACTCCCTCCCCCCCGAACTCAGGACAAATCCTTCCACGTTCCTCTTCAAGAAAGAAGCCAAAAGGCTCCTAATGAAGACATTTTTACCTCAGTCTGGCCCCGCCACTTGATGCCGTGGCCTAACCGTCGATCTGTGGCCCGGCGGCCTGGACCATTTGAATGCTCGTACTTTTCATGTCTGTGAATTTTCACTTTGTATATTACGGCCTTGACATTTTATGACTCAGGAGAATGTTTGATCACTTTTGACTGTGAAATTTTAGCTGTGTTTACCATGTTGGACATTTAAGGGTCATGAGGATGTTCGGACACCTATGACTGTGTAATTATCACTTCGTTTATTTTCTCCTGCTGTGATATTTTATGTATATGATTCCTTCTCTTTGGTTACTCTTGGTTGTTTACATGTACCCTCATATATATATATTGTAAAGCGCTCTGATACCCCCGGCGGTCATGTTCGCGCTATATAAAACTTTATAAATAAATAAATAAATCATCACAGGGTGTATCGAAGCGCAGCATGGAAGGTGGGAGCTACTCGAACATCCAGGTCTTGAGGCCTCCCCTGAATTCGGCGAGTGAGGCAAAGGCTTGGAGGTGGATGGGGAGGTTGTTCCAGGCTCTGGCAGCAAGGTGGGAGAAGCCGCGTCCTCCGGCTCAAGTGCACTGCATTCGGGGGGTGGTGGCAAGTGCCAGGGAGGCTGAACGCAGGTGTCTGGTGGGGTGATGAAAAGTCAGGCAGTTGTTCAAGTAGTGAGGTCCTGAGTTATAGAGGGCTTTGTAGGCTTGCATGAGCAGTTTGAAGTGGCATCTCTTCTTGATGAGGAACCAATGAAGGGTGCGAAGGAGGGGGGTGGTGTGGGATCGTCTTGGCAGATCCAGTATGATTCTTGCCACTGCGTTCTGGATGGTTGGGAGGCATTTGAGAAGGAGGGTGGTGGTTCCTGCGTAGAGGGAGTTCCCATAGTCAAGACTGTTGGGGATGAGGGCTTGTGTGACGGTTCTGCTGGTGTCTTTTGGGATCCATCTGAAGATTTTGCAGAGCATTGTGAGGGTGTTGAAGCAGGTGGAGGCCACCGAGTTAACCTGTTGTCTCATGGAGAGCTCGCTGTCGAGTATGATGCCACGGTTGCGGTCACAGGTGGTGGGGGTGGGTGCTGGTCCTAGGTCAGAAGGCCACCAGGAGTCATCACACGGCGAGAGAGGTCTTCTAAAGAGGAGAACTTTGGTCTTGTCGGTGTTCAGCTTGAGGCAGTTGGTTCTCATCCAGTTGGTGAAGTTGGGCATGGTGTTCTGGAAGTTCGCTCTGGTGGTGTCTGTCTTTGGAGAGGGAGAGTATAAGCTGGGTGTCGTCAGCATATGAGATGATGTTGAGACCGTGGCTGCGAATGATAGGTGCTTGTGGCGTTATGTAGATGTTGAACAGTGTGGGGCTCAGTGAGGAGCCTTGGGGTATGCCGCATATGATCCTCTTGGGGTTGGAGATGTAAGGAGGAAGGCAGACTTTCTGGGTGTGGCTGGTGAGGAAGGAGTATAGTAGTTTGAGTGCATTGCTGCAGATGAAGATATGGTGAAGTCTTCGGATGAGGAGGTGGTGGGAGACTGTGTCGATGGTTGCTGACAAGCCAAGGAGGATCAGGGTTGACGAATCGCTGCTGTCCATGATGGCTCTTGCGTCATCTGTGGCGGCTATGAGGGCAGTTTCTGTGCTGTGGTTGGAGCGGAACCCGGATTGGGAGGGGTTGAGCATGTGGTTGGATTCCAGGTAGTGCGGGAGTTGGCGGTTGATGGCTTTCTCCAGCACCTTGATCGGGAAGGGGAGGAGTGAGATGGGCCGGTAGTTCTTGAGGTCGGAGGGGTCTGCTGTGGGTTTTTTCAGAAGTGGTTTAACTTCGGCGTGTTTCCATGATTCCGGGAAGGTGGCGGATCTGAGAGCTAAGTTGATGATTCTGGTGAGCAGCGTTCTGATTTCTTTGTGTCTGAGGTTGAAGGTGTGGTCAGGGCAGGGATCAGTCGGGGCTCTGGAATAAATGGAGGAAATGATGGTGTTACATTCCTCTTTCTTCTTCCCTTTTTTCCCATCCTTCCTTTCCCTCGTGCTCTATATCCTCTTGGAACATGGAACCATGTACCTGCGTGTACACTTCGGATTCCATGTTCCAGAGTTAGGGGATTTTCAGTTATGACCTGATTCCTGCCTCGTTTGGATGTGCTGTGCCGCAGTTACAATAAAACTTATTTTTACCTACCTCCTCGACGTCTTCATCGTTACAAGTGGCGACGATTCTTTGAAGACTTCGCTTGCTGCATCATTCTTGCGGCACAGGTGCAGCGACATCTTCCGGACCCGTTCTTCGTTTCATGCATACTTCAACCACCGGAACTGCTTCAATTAACTCTGGTGAGATTTTGATGTCGTTTCAGATGGACATTGTGGTTTCGGTGTCAAGGGGGGTCCTTTCAGTCAGGCGGTGGGGTGGGAGGGTGGTGGGAGGAGCTGGGAGGTCTGGTTGCGGTGGTTGGGACTCGAAGTTTTGTAGATGTTAGTGATCTTGGTGTGATAGAAGTCAGTGAGAGAGTTGCAGAGGGACTGGGAGGGCTGGATGGTGTTTTCGATGGCATCTGGCAAGGAGAATTCTCTGACGATTTGGAATAGTTCTTTGGTGCGGTTTGTGGATTGGAGGCAGGTGGCTAATGCGGTTTTCTTTGCTTCTTTGATGGCATGGTGGTAGGATTTTAGAGCTGTCTTGAAAGCTGTGCGGTCGCCTGGGTCCTTACTGGTGCACCAGCGGTTCTCTAGCGGTTTGCATTTCTGTTTTTCTGCTTTGAGTTCGGGGCTGAACCAGTTGGCGTGTTTGCTGGCCCTGCTGTTGCGAAGGGATTTATTGGGTGCGATGTGGTCGACGCTGGTGGTGAACCATTGAAAGAGGTGGGTGGCGGCTTGATTGACATCGTTGGACATATAGAGGGTGGTGGTGTTGAGGGTGGTTGTCCATTGGGATTCGGTGATGGTGTTCCAGCTGCGGCGGGCGGCAGGAGGCAAGGGGGGACCATGAACTGTTGGCTGACATTGATAGTGAATTGGACAATGCTGTGGTCCATCCAGGAGAGCTCAGTTGTGTGGCTCAATTGGATTTTGTTGCTGGATGTGAAGATGGGGTCGAGGGTGTGGCTGGCGGTGTGCGTGGCATTGGTGACGATCTGTTTGAGTACCAGGTTGTCCATGGAGTTTAGCAGGATGGTCGAGTTTGTGTCTGAAGGGTCTTCTACGTGCAAGTTAAGGTCATAGTGTAAGAGGTAGTGTCTGGAGCCCAAGGCGAGGTGGGCGATGACTTTGGGTATGGAGTTGCAGAAGGTGGGCGAGCATACCTCTGATGGTTGAGTGGGTATTGGCCTGGGGGTGGAAGTTGAGGTACTCCATGTCGGGTGAGTGGGGTTGCTGGAGGTGGTGAGCCTGATGGAATCCTTGTGGATGATAGCAACTCCTCCTCTGAGTCTGGTTGGTCGGTCTCTGTGGTTCATTTTGTAGCCGGTTGTGGTGACAGTGGCTATGTTGGGGGCTGAGGAGTCCTTGAGCCAGGTCTCTGTGAGGAATACTACGTCGGTGCGGGAGGCGGTGATGGTGTCCCAGAGTTCGATGGCTTGCCTGGTCAGTGAGCGGACGTTAAGTAGCATGCAGTGAAGCTGGTGATCGGGGGTTTTTGTGGGGGGGCTGTGGTTCCTTGGGGGCACAGGTGAAGCGGCAGTGGTGGCAGTCGAAAGCCCCTGAATATTTCAATAGATGATTGGATTGGAAAGCCTAGAACAGTTGTCCCCAAATGTAACATGGTAAATCTAGTGCACAGCAGTCAGTTTGCTCACATTTTGCCTAGTATTAGCTGATGAAATTCAAACGCAGTTAGTGCTGGACATCCCTTTATAGGCATATGTTTCGTACTTTTGGTACTCATCATAAGAGAGCAGAATCTGTAGGGGTTAATGGAGTAGAAGTTCTGCACAGGATGTCAATCACAGTGTCAGTAACAGCATATATAGAATACAAGCTGCCTGGTGAGACCACTGTGAGGCTTTGCCTACAGAAGTCTGTCTAGCTGTTTAATGATTGCTCCTCAACTTATGCTATACCAGTCCTCAGCACAGCCATTATAACAAAAATGAGGAGGCTCCTGCTCCCAGTTATTTGGAACAAGCCTCGTCTCAATAACCCCAATAAATGAAAGATGTAAAAAAGTACTGTAACGTAACGCCCTAAACTGGTATGACAATAATAACCAACAGAGTGAGACAGAAGTTTTCCAGTCACACAAACATTTCTTGAGGCAAAGTCCCACAGTGGTCCCACAGTGTTTGAACTCTGTTCTGTATAAACAATTCAGTGAGTGACCTCCACATCAGAAGTGCTACACTGCAGACTGTGATGTTACTGTTCACACAAAAGGGGGATGGGACAATATATTTATCAGCATGAGTTCCAGTATCAGTCGCTTCAAGAAATAGAAGAAATAATATTTACTGTAACCATACAAAACAAGCAAGCAAGCATAGGCCTTGACAGGCATGTGTATTCCAAAAAGCAAGAGAAATACACCCGGGCCAAAAATTGAGCAGCTACAGTGATCTGGCCTGGCAGGCGGTGCTTCTTCCAATTCTATTTTCTAGCAGAGCACACCATGAGTGCCATCGAGTACAGACATCCCACTCCATAGACTGCAGTGTTACAGTTGTGCCAAAGGCACCTTGATACCCTCACGGGTGACAAGTAGCGCTCTACAAATCTACTGATTGATTGATTGAAAGGCAAGAAGACTAAAGCAGGTTTTTCACCTCCTCTCAGTAAATGCCTTCAGTGCTGACTGGACCAGTGGGCATGCTCATCTCTTCCAGAGGGAAAGAAGCCCAAACACAGATTGTGTCTGAAGTAGCCCAAAACGGCTTTGAAACACAGAACTCATCATTACCACACTGGGGACGTATCATGATGGCTTTAATAGCGCAGATCCAAGCACCTGTTTTATGCGCCTGCAGGGCATAAAATGAATTCTTTAATCCCAATATTTCCCAGAGTTAGTCCTTTCTTACGAGACTGCATAGCTCAGAAACAGCAAGAGGCAAACATTGCTCACAGTTTCTGAGCTGTACTATCTGAAAATAAAGCACAAATGAAAAATTGGGTTAAAAAGTATTCACTTTACATGTGCAAAAACCTGGCGTTCTGCGCCATTAAAGCCCAACAGAATAGCCCCAGGTGTCACAAAAGGAACAAAGGAACGGAGAAAGAAGTGACTTCTACCTGGGTGAAAGCTATACAATGGAATGGCCACCTTTCTAAGGCAAGGCTGTCGATAGATTTGCCCTTTGAGTCACCAAATTCACTGGTGGGTGAACATTTCACATGCCCCTTCTCAGTAACTTTACATATGGCAGTCTACAAAGCATGAGAATAATTCTCCAAAAGCAAAATTGCTGACCTGCTCACACAATGTCTTTCTCAAATAAAAGCCTTCATATGACATACAAAGCCCCACTGATTTAGGCAAAAGGTTCATCCTGGAAATTATAGAAAGATAAAATAATTTAAGATGAAAATAAAAAGCACTGTGAATTTAAACACAATCCTAGTACATCTGGCTGCATCTGAGGCTGACCTCAGTATACATGTTTTTTTAACGAAGAGTTGGTTGTTAACTAGAGGATTTTTTTAAGTGGAGGGTGGTAGTGGAGCAAATGAATATTCTGACAAAAATAAATTATATAAAATCTACATATGCCCCACAAATTGAAGCGAAGACAGGTTTCCTTTGTAAACCAAGAACATGAGCCTATATATATTTTTCAGCTTTATTTTTTTCTTTGTTTAACATTTTATATAGCTCATACTAAATTCGGGATTTGTCGTAGAGTGGTTCACAAAAATATGTAGGAGAAAACAATGACAAAAGTACAAAATATGAAGTGGATCATATTGACAGTACTTAGGAAACCTTTGAACAGCAAGAGTAAAATATACATACAGTAGTAGAGACAAATCCTTAAGAAGAACAATGTCAGCACAGATCACCGCAGGATTACAAGAAGAGTAATGGTAATCCGCAGGGCAAGATATTAGACTTGAGGGAATCTTTTTTTCTGCTATTCTAAAGACCCTGTCATTACTAGGGTATTCATTTTCGCAATTCAATTTTGTTCATAATTACTTTTTTGCCTCATAAGTTGTAAGCTTCATTCCTAAACTTCACTTTTTTTCTAACTATATGCATTATTGCTGTACATATTACAACCCTCAGCGTGCTACTACCCACCGTCCCATCCCTCCTTCTTTTCTGTCTTACACTCCCAAAAATATCAGGCTGGAACCACATTTCTCACTACCACATATCACCACACTGCATCGCAGGCGCAGAACCATACTGCATTTTTATACACATCATCACATCCTCAAATCAACCACCAGTCATATTATCTAATCCCATAGACTGAACGCCAAACAAACCTCTGTACTCCCAATTTATACCTCTAATGAACTCTTAGTATTATTCTGCGTATGGAATGCTCACTCATTCTGGAACAAAACTATGGAATGTTAACTCATTCTGCAACAAAACATCATTGATCACTGACTGCTTTGACTGTCAGATCACATAATTGCATTTAATTGCTTTCACGGAGACCTAACTTGATGCAAGGACTCAACCACACTAGCTTCCCTGCACACTGACCATGCCACTTTTTCCCACATACCCACCACATTCGTAAATGACAGGGAGGAGGTCACTCCCTTGGGAGCAAAATTGTACCCCAAAATTTAAACACCTCAGTATTTACCTCATTCTCTCACAGGTTACTCGATAAGATCTGGTGTTAAACATCAATTTCGTGAGCCAATGAGTCCCTACATTAAGGCACCACCCAAATCCTCAAATTAGCAGGGTAACCAATTTTACGAAAGCACTTGACCCCATTCAATAACTGAGTTCTAGATCAATAGGAAGTTACAGGGTTTTGTTTCAAAAATCAAAAGAGGTGATATAGAATAATTGCCATGAAAGCCCCCAGAAGGAAAGTTATACAGAGTATATAAAATCAGAAATGAACAGCAAAACCAGAAAGAAATTGGGCAGCATCCCTAGTAGAATAGGAAAGTCTTCTAAATCTCTGGCTCACCCCCAAAATCAAGTGGTTTTATGCACAATTCTTACATAGAATATTAACAATACTGTAATCTCATTGTGGTGTGTGCAAAGGTATCATTTCTTTAGCAAATCAGAACAAAAGAACAATAAATGTCATTACCTTAACACATAAGCACCATCCCAATTCTTTGAATAATTATTCGCCTTTATTCTTTATTCGGCAAATGTTGCCATAAAAGTTCACATAAATACAATTGACATAAAAAACGTTAAAAACAGTTAAACCAATACAATAAAAAAAGGTAAAACGCTATCATAAGGCCATTTTGAACAATGCTTAATCAATAGACATTGCTTGTCTTAGTATTCCATGAAACACGCTACAGCCATATTCCTTATACTTCTGAATTCTAGTGAAGAATTAGCACCTCTTTAACCCCTTCGCTGCTAGGCCTTTTCCCCTCCTGTGCTAAGCCTTTTTTTGGCTATTTGGGGTAGTGCGAGCTTAGGGCCCTGTAACTTTTTGACCACATAAGATATCCATGCCAAATTTGCGTCCTTTTTTTCCAACATCATGGGGATTCTTAAGGTACCCAGGGTTTGTGGATTCCCCTGGAGGGGACTCAGAAATTAGCCAAAATACAGCTAAATTTTGTTTTTTTGGGGAAAAATGCGAAAAAAGGGCTACAGATGAAAGCATCTGGTTTTTTCCCTGCAAATGGCATCAAAAAAGGGGTTGTGGTGCTGAAATCACCATCTTCCCAGCTTTCAGGGACAAGCAGACTTTTGTCAGAAAACCAACATTTTTTACACAGTTTTGGCATTTTTCTGGGACATAGCCTATTTTTGCTATTTTTTGTGCTTTCAACCTCCTTTCAGTTAATGGTAGAAATGGGTGTGAAAGCAATAATGGATCCTGGAAAGCTATACATTTTAGAAAAGTAGACAAAATTCTAAATTCAGCAAGGGGTCATTTGTGTAGATCCATCAAGGTTTCTTTATAGAAACTAACAGTTAAATATAGGAAAAATTGAAAATTAGTTGAAAAAAACAGCCTCTTGCGTCAACGTTTTCACCTGTAACTTTTTTAATTATGACAGCTCTTTGAAAGCAATATACCATTACATCCGCTGGACCTTACTGGTTGTGGGGATATATAGGACTTGTAGGTTTACCAAGAACCCGACGAACCCAGAGTCAAAAACTGAGCAGCAATTTGCAATGGCTTTTTATTATGTACCGGGTATATAGCAATTATTGTGGGAAAATGTATACATGGAAAAATCGGTATGAAAGACGCCTATGTATTTCTGAAATGGGAACAAATTATAGAGTTTAGAAACAGTAGATATTTGCACATTGTCAAAATTGGGAATACTCATACTAGCATGAGAATTATCGGTCATTTTTCAAAATGACTTCTGTTTTACACAATGTCTTTCATTTGGAAGGCAGAAATGCATCAAAAGTGAATAGGTAATAACAGTTACTTTACAAATCTGAATTACCCTAAGACTCCTGATAAAAATGGTACCTCACTTGTGTGCGTCGGCATAGTGCCCACGACAGGAAATGGCTCAAAACCCCAACGTGAACACACCACATTTTCAGAATGAAAAATTACCCTTTTTTTGCAAAGTGTCTAGCTGTAGTTTTTGAACCCTAGCTCTGCCGGCACCTAGGTAAACCTAACAAACCTATACATTTTTGAAAACTAGACACCCAGGGGAATCCAGGATGGGGTGACTTGACTGTCTCCCACCAGGTTCTGTTACCCAGAATCCCTTGCAAACCTAAACAATTGTCCAAAAAAACACATTTTCCCCACATTTCTGTGGTGGAAAGTTCTGGAATCTGCGTGGATCCACAAATTTCCACCCACCCCGCGTTCCCCAAAGTCTTCTGAGAAAAATGGTACCTCACTTGTGTGGGTCAGCCTAGTGCCCGCGACAGGAAATGGCACAAAACGCAACATGGTCACACCTCAATTTTGCAGTGAAAAATGACTCTTTTTTGGCAAAGTGCCTAGCTGTAGTTTTTGAACCCTAGCACTGCCGGCACCTAGGGAAACCTAGCAAACCTATACATTTTTGAAAACTAGACACCCAGGGGAATCCAGGATGGGGTGACTTGACTGTCTCCCACCAGGTTCTGTTACCCAGAATCCCTTGCAAACCTAAACAATTGTCCAAAAAAACACATTTTCCCCACATTTCTGTGGAGGAAAGTTCTGGAATCTGCGTGGATCCACAAATTTCCACCCACCCCGCGTTCCCCAAAGTCTTCTGAGAAAAATGGTACCTCACTTGTGTGGGTCAGCCTAGTGCCCGCGACAGGAAATGGCACAAAACGCAACATGGTCACACCTCAATTTTGCAGTGAAAAATGACTCTTTTTTGGCAAAGTGCCTAGCTGTAGTTTTTGAACCCTAGCACTACCGGCACCTAGGGAAACCTAGCAAACCTATACATTTTTGAAAACTAGACACCCAGGGGAATCCAGGATGGGGTGACTTGACTGCCTCCCACCAGGTTCTGTTACCCAGAATCCCTTGCAAACCTAAATAATTGTCCTAAAAAACACATTTTCCCCACATTTCTGTGGTGGAAAGTTCTGGAATCTGCGTGGATCCACAAATTTCCACCCACCCCGCGTTCCCCAAAGTCTTCCGAGAAAAATGGCACCTCACTTGTGTGGGTCAGCCTAGTGCCCGCGACAGGAAATGGCGCAAAACGCAACATGGTCACACCTCAATTTTGCAGTGAAAAATGACTCTTTTTTGGCAAAGTGCCTCGCTGTAGTTTTTGAACCCTAGCACTGCCGGCACCTAGGGAAACCTAGCAAACCTATACATTTTTCAAAAATAGACACCCAGGGGAATCCAGTATTAGGTGACTTGACTGCCTCCCACCAGGTGCTGTTACCCAGAATCCCTTGCAAACCTAAAAAATTGTCAAAAAAACACATTTTCCCGACATTTCTGTGGTGGAAAGTTCTGGAATCTGCGTGGATCCACAAATTTCAACCCACCCCGCGTTCCCCAAAGTCTTCTGAGAAAAATGGTACCTCACTTGTGTGGGTCAGCCTAGTGCCCGCGACAGGAAATGGCGCAAAACGCAACATGGTCACACCTCAATTTTGCAGTGAAAAATGACTCTTTTTTGGCAAAGTGCCTAGCTGTAGTTTTTGAACCCTAGCACTGCCGGCACCTAGGGAAACCTAGCAAACCTATACATTTTTGAAAACTAGACACCGAGGGGAATCCAGGATGGGGTGACTTGACTGCCTCCCACCAGGTTCTGTTACCCAGAATCCCTTGCAAACCTAAAAAACTGTCAAAAAAAACACATTTTCCCCACATTTCTGTGGTGGAAAGTTCTGGAATCTGCGTGGATCCACAAATTTCAACCCACCCCGCGTTCCCCAAAGTCTTCCGAGAAAAATGGTACCTCACTTGTGTGGGTCAGCCTAGTGCCCGCGACAGGAAATGGCGCAAAACGCAACATGGTCACACCTCAATTTTGCAGTGAAAAATGACTCTTTTTTGGCAAAGTGCCTAGCTGTAGTTTTTGAACCCTAGCACTGCCGGCACCTAGGGAAACCTAGCAAACCTATACATTTTTGAAAACTAGACACCCAGGGGAATCCAGGATGGGGTGACTTGACTGCCTCCCACCAGGTTCTGTTACCCAGAATCCCTTGCAAACCTAAACAATTGTCAAAAAAACACATTTTCCCGAAATTTCTGTGGTGGAAAGTTCTGGAATCTGCGTGGATCCACAAATTTCAACCCACCCCGCGTTCCCCAAAGTCTTCTGAGAAAAATGGTACCTCACTTGTGTGGGTCAGCCTAGTGCCCGCGACAGGAAATGGCGCAAAACGCAACATGGTCACACCTCAATTTTGCAGTGAAAAATGACTCTTTTTTGGGAAAGTGCCTAGCTGTAGTTTTTGAACCCTAGCACTGCCGGCACCTAGGGAAACCTAGCAAACCTATACATTTTTGAAAACTAGACACCCAGGGGAATCCAGTATGGGGTGTCTTGACTGCCTCCCACCAGGTGCTGTTACCCAGAATCCCTTGCAAACCTAAAAAATTGTCCAAAAAAACACATTTTCCCCACATTTCTGTGGTGGAAAGTTCTGGAATCTGTGTGGATCCACAAATTTCCACCCACCCCGCGTTCCCCAAAGTCTTCCGAGAAAAATGGTACCTCACTTGTGTGGGTCAGCCTAGTGCCCGCGACAGGAAACGGCGCAAAACGCAACGTGGTCACACCTCAATTTTGCAGTGAAAAATGACTCTTTTTTGGCAAAGGGCCTAGCTGTAGTTATTGAACCCTAGCACTGCCGGCACCTAGGGAAACCTAGCAAACCTATACATTTTTGAAAACTAGACACCCAGGGGAATCCAGGATGGGGTGACTTGACTGCCTCCCACCAGGTGCTGTTACCCAGAATCCCTTGCAAACCTAAAAAATTATCCAAAAAAACACATTTTCCCCACATTTCTGTGGTGGAAAGTTCTGGAATCTCTGTGGATCCACAAATTTCCTCCCACCCAGCGTTCCCCCAGGTCTCCCGATAAAAATGGTACCTCACTTGCGTGGGTGGGTGAAGGACCCGCTACAGGCAAGGGCCCAAAACCTATTGAGGCGACATCAAAATTTCCTACCACAAACCAGCCTGGTTTTGCATGGGGGGTCCCATGAGTTTTTGGCCCGGGGCTCGGCAGCCATCTAGGGAAACCTACCAAACCCACACATTTCTGGATAGTAGACACCTGGGGGATTCCAGCGAGGTATGGCTTGCGTGGGTCCCCCATCATTCTCCTACCCAGAATCCCCAGCAAACCTCAAACTTTTGCCGAAAAATTCACTTTTTTCTCAAATTTCTGTGTGGGAACGTTCTGGAATGTGCGTGGATCCACAAATTTCCTCCCACCCAGCGTTCCCCCAGGTCTCCCAATAAAAATGGTACCTCACTTGTGTGGGTAGGCATAGTGGCTGCAACAGGAAATGGCCCAAATCGTACTGTGGAGACTTCAAAATTACCTACAGCAAAACTACCTGGTTTTGGGGGGGGCACCTGAGATTTTGGCCCTGGGCTCGGCGGCCATCTTGGGAAAGTACCAAACCCAAACATTTCTGAAAACTAGACACCCTGGGGAGTCCAATGAGGTATGGCTTGCGTGGATCCCCCAACGTTTCCCTACCCAGAATGCCATGCAAACCTCAAATTTAGCTGAAAAAACCACATTTTCCACATATTTTTGTGTGGAATCACCGTGCCGGCACAAATGTCCTACCACCCAGCGTTCCCCTTGTTCTCCCGAGTAAAATGATACCTTACTTGTGTAGGTGGGCTAAAGGCCTGTGGCTAGGAAGAGCCCAAAACATAGGGATTTAGAGTATAGCACCGAGAATTCTAAGCGCTACATTTTTTTAAAAATACGTTTTTAGCCAATTCTGCTTTGGACACCCACACAAGTGAGGTATCATTTTACTCGGGAGAACAAGGGGAACGCTGGGTGGTAGGACATTTGTGCCGGCACGGTGATTCCACACAAAAATATGTGGAAAATGTGGTTTTTTCAGCTAAATTTGAGGTTTGCATGGCATTCTGGGTAGGAAAACGTTGGGGGATCCACGCAAGCCATACCTCATTGGACTCCCCAGGGTGTCTAGTTTTCAGAAATGTTTGGGTTTGGTACTTTCCCAAGATGGCCGCCGAGCCCGGGGCCAAAATCTCAGGTGCCCCCCCCCAAAAACCAGGTAGTTTTGCTGTAGGTTATTTTGAAGTCTCCACAGTACGATTTGGGCCATTTCCTGTTGCAGCCACTATGCCTACCCACACAAGTGAGGTACCATTTTTATCGGGAGACCTGGGGGAACGCTGGGTGGGAGGAAATTTGTGGATCCACGCACATTCCAGAACTTTCCCACACAGAAATTTGAGAAAAAGTGAATTGTTCAGCAAAAGTTTGAGGTTTGCAGGGATTCTGGGTAGGAGAATGATGGGGGACCCACACAAGCCATACCTCGCTGGAATCCCCAGGTGTCTACTTTCCAGAAATGTGTGGGTTTGGTAGGTTTCCCTAGATGGCTGCCGAGCCCCGGGCCAAAACTCATGGGACCCCCATGCAAAACCAGGTTGGTTTGTGGTAGGTAATTTTGATGTCGCCTCAATAGGTTTTGGGCCCTTGCCTGTCGCGGGTCCTTCACCCACCCACGCAAGAGAGGTACCATTTTTATCGGGAGACCTGGGGAACGCTGGGTGGGAGGAAATTTGTGTCAGCCCGGTGATGCCACAACTTTCCCACACACAAATGTGTGAACAAAGTGATTTTTTCAGCAAAATTTCAGATTTGCAGGGGATTCTGGGTAAGAAAACGTGGGGGATCCACGCAAGCCATAACTCCCTGAAAGCCCCCGGGTGTCTAGTTTTCAGAAATGTGTGGGTTTGGTAGGTTTCCCTAGTTGGCCGCCGTGCACGGGGCCAAAAACCCAGGTGACCCTCCTTGCAAAACCAAATCGTTTTGACATAATTAGTTGCTTATTTCTGCAGTGTGAGAATTTTGGCACAATATTGCAAGGAAAATCTGACAGACATTTTGAGGTTTGCAGGACATTGTGGATAAAATAACTTGTTGAAATTCACAAGAGAGACATCACCATGTACTCCCATGGGTTTACGACATTATCTACAGTTGGTAGGTTATTCTTAGATGGAATGTACACCTTGGCAGAGAGACTAAAAAGACAAAGATTCCTGCACAGCCATCTATTCCTCAAACACACACACATACTGGTTGGATTTGGCACGAGGGCGAGTGATGGTTCAGTATATATAATTTTTATTAACAAGAGATTTCACAAAAATGAAATGCACTGTCAATAATTAAATGGACAAAAAACCGAACCAGTGACTCGCAGCTCGTGAGCTGTAAAGCCACGTCAAGGCCCCAACCGCTTTACAGGCCATTCACACACCTTTCATACGTGATACACACAAGACCATTCACACCACCAGGCACAAAACCAACACATCACAACATTCACAAAAAGGGACAAGGTACACCCTGCTTCAGAAAGACAAAAAAGACAAATATTACTGCACAGCCATCTAATCCTCAAGCACACACACATACTGGTTGGATTTGGCACGAGGGTGAGTGATGGTTCAGTATATACAATTGTATTAGCAAGTGATTTCACAAAAATGAAATGCACTGTTAATAATTGAAAGGACGAGAAACTGAACCATTGACTCACAGCTCGTGAGCTGTAAAGCCACGACAAGGCACCAACCTCTTTCCAGGCCATTCATACACCTTTCATACGTGTGACACATACAAAACATTCACACCGCCAGCCGCGGGCCCATCACATTACAACACTCACACCCGCAGACAGCGCCATTCAAGGGCCCATCACTTTCACACACCCACATTCCTGACACAGCAACTACACAAACTGATGGTTTGCGTAGAGTGGCGCTCAGCTAGCAGTGTGTGTAGTGACCAGCAGCAAGTCACTACTCACACACCGCCAGCCAAGCGCCAGTCCACGCACACCGCCAGCCAAGCGCCAGTCCACGCACACCGCCAGCCAAGCGCCAGTCCACGCACACCGCCAGCCAAGCGCCAGTCCACGCACACCGCCAGCCAAGCGCCACTCCACGCACACCGCCAGCCAAGCGCCAGTCCACGCACACCGCCAGCCAAGCGCCACTCCACGCACACCGCCAGCCAAGCGCCACTCCACGCATACCGCCAGCCAAGCGCCACTCCACGCACACCGCCAGCCAAGCGCCAGCCTACACACACCGCCATCACATTTAGGATTTTTTTATACAAAAAAAAACCACAAACAAATTGCAAATAGATACAAATCTACTAACACAAAATCTGAAACTAAATACATTGCACTAATGCCAACCTTGAAACAGAATACATTTTTTTACACAATACAGACCAGGCAGTTCACTTTACCACTCATGGATGCTCCCAAAAATTATTTTGCGTGTGGTGCGCTCTAAAACAAGCAGGCACACACAGCCCAGGGTTAGAAGGACACTCGGAACAGAAAAGACGAGTCTCCTTCCGCAAACTTCTTCGCCAACAGACTCTACATCTCCTAGTGGGAAAGTCTTTTGAAGATGTGGGAGGAATGTAATCAGGAAAGTGGCGATCTTTCAATTGAGCCACATCCTCTACCACTCCAACTCTAGGAACACTTGCCTGTTCCACTAAAACAAGGCTGCCTATTACAGACTCTTGAAACTTAGCAAAAGTCATCTTTGACTCAGGACAAGAATCCTTGAACACAACAAAAGCATTAAAGGTTGCCAAGTGGAAAAGATGGATAGCCAACTTCTTATACCAAATGTAAGCCTTACGAAGAGCAGTGTAAGGTTCCAACCTCTGATCTACTCTGTCAACACCACCCATGTGCCTATTATAGTCTAAAATGCACACAGGTTTGCGCACTTCAGCAACCTGACCCCAAACAGTCACAGGTGCAGTGCTTTCATCATGGATGGTAGTCAGCATGTAGACATCTCTCCTGTCTGAAAACTTCACAGCTAGAAGCTCCTCGCAACGCAACGCACTGCACTGTCCCCGCACAAGCTTTTGACAAACAAGTTCTTTTGGAAAACCTTTACGTTTACAGCGGATTGTGCCACAAGCAACAGTGCCCACTTTGGCCAATTCCCTGAACAACCGCAAACCAGTGTAGAAGTTATCTACATATAAATGGTGGCCTTTGTTAAATAATCCTCTACCAAGCTCCCACACAATTTTCTCAGTCACTCCAAAAGTGGACGGACAACCAGGGGGGTTAATGTTGGATTCCTTACCGGTGTACACCCTGAAATTAGAGACATATCCAGTCCCACTGTCACACAGCATATACAGCTTAATTCCATAGCGTGCCCTCTTACTAGGAATGTATTGCCTAAAAACCAAGCATCCCTTGAACAACACCAAAGACTCATCCACTGCTATTTCTTTTCCTGGAGCATAGATCTCAGAAAATCGATCAACAAAGTGATCAAGGACAGGCCGAATCTTAAAAAGACGGTCACAATCAGGGTGATCTCGTGGCAACGCTAAACCATTATCGACAAAATGCAGCATCCGAAACAGAAGCAAATACCTATCACGACTCATGACTTCCGGAAATATAGCCGTTGCCATCAAGGGACTAGTAGACCAATATGAAGACATTGATGGCGTCCTTAGCAAGCCCATCAAAAAAGTTAATCCCAAGAACTTCTTCATCTCTGCAAGATTTGTGGGAGTCCACCGGGTAGCTCTAGAATAGGGCTTAAGGCTGGCACTGTTGTCCCTCAAAAACTGTTCGGCATACAAATTAGTCTGCTCAACAATCTCTGCCAAAAACACATCGTCCATAAACAACTGAAAAAAATGTATCGGCAAAAAGTTCTCAGTATTCACTCTACACCCTGGAACACAAGTAAAGTTTGGCAATGCCGGCTGCACCATGCCAGGGGCAACCCAGAGGTCAGCACTTTCAACGGGAAGCCTTGCAGCCCCAGCCTGCAGCCCAGATGCCTTTTGCCGCACTACACCAACGGGAAGCCTTGCAGCCCCAGATGCCTCTTGCCGCACTACACCAACGGGAAGCCTTGCAGCCCCAGATGCCTCTTGCCGCACTACAGCAACGTGAAGCCTTGCAGCTGCACGCTGCAGCCCAGATGCCTCTTGCCGCACTATCGGCACATCAATGTCCTCTTCTAACACAGGCACTACATCCGCACTGAGAGAAGCTTCATCATCCGATGATTCCATGTGGAGAGAAAACTCACTGCCTGAATCATCCCCTCCCACCTCTGCCTCAGAATCAGAGTCAGTCTCTGAACTACGGTCAGAGGAACACTCAAAAAGCATACCAACAACCTGCTGAGCAGTAATCCTGCAGCTAGCCATTATCCTTACTAAGAAAGGAGACTGCACAAACAAGTCAACAACAACCAACACTGTGCAAAATAAGTAGTAAACAAAGTGTGGCTTTAGCACAAAGATCTATATACTCAAAAACAATATAACTCTTACCAAAGATAGCTACACTCACCAGCACCTACTCTGCAGAGACACAGCAAAAATCAACGATATCCCACTAGAAAGAAAAAACAAAACCAATTACTCATAAGACAACAAAGTACACATCAAGCACTAATGCAAAAAGATTTTGACACTCAAAACACAGAAGCCAAACATACTGCTATTACTACACCATTTGCAAAAAACACATTCATGTAGGGAAATTAATCTAATTTACAGTAAATAGTACGAAATAAATTTGCTTACCAAGCACATGCAACAACACAAGCTGCAAAACCAGCAGTAACAAAACCGCAACCTGGAACAGTGTAAACAGCAAAAGCCTTGAACTAGAATAAAATAGAGAAATAAAAAAATTACTATTACATTTCACAAACAATATGACAATTAAAATTATAACACACAATGTCGCTACCCAAATGATCATTCGGCCACATGGGGCCTTCAAATAGGGCTGAGAAAAATGGGGATTAGGTGAGGTTTTCCACCAAGCCACTCTATCTCCCAGGTGGGGCAGAAAACAGACAGATATTTGTCGCCCCCTGGAAAAAAAAAATAGATCCCTGGTGCCTACTGGGGATTTCTGCCCCCCACCCGGGGGCAGTAAGGACAAAAAAAGACCGACTGCCACCAAGGGGGCGGGCAGAAAAACATCAACAAAAAATGCTCCCCTTTGGTCGCTTCCATGTACATTTAAATGCCCCCAAATGGAAACCCTGGTGGCTAGTGGCGTTTTCTGCCCCCCCTGGGGGCAAAACGGCTGAAAAAACGGGCCGATTTGCCCCCGGGGGGGGGCAGAAAAACATTACAAAACACATTCCTAATTACATGCCCCCTCTAGGAAGCGACCCTTGCCCAAGGGGTCTCTTCCATAAAAAAATAATGGCCACCAAAGTAATCTCTGGTGCCTAGTGGCGTTTTCTTCCCCCCTGGGGGCAAAACGGATGAAAAAACAGGCCGATTTGCCCCCAGGGGGGGCAGAAAAACATTCCTAATTAAATGCCCCCCAAGGAAGCGACCCTTGCCCAAGGGGTCGCTTCCATACACAAAAAATGGCCCCCAAAGTAATCCCTGGTGCCTAGTGGCGTTTTCTGCCCCCCTGGGGGCAAAACGGCCGAAAAACGGGCTGATTTGCCCCCAGGGGGCAGAAAAACAATTCAAAATAAATTACCCCCAAAGAAGCGACCCTTGCCCAAGGGGTCACTTCCATTACTCAAGTAAACAAATCCCTGGTGCTAGTGGGGGCATTTCCGCTGCACGATCGCGACGCTGTGTGCGATCGTGAAGCAGAAATGCCCTGCAAAGAGACATCAGGGGAGAAGAAAATCTCTTGCCTCTCCCCTGATGCCTCTATGCATTCCCTAAACCCCCCCAGGAACGAGGAAACCTACCTTGTTCCTCGACGCTCAGGAAGCAAATGGCTTCCCGAGCGTCTGGGACTTCCTGATGACGTCAGCGTGCGCTGTGCGCGCTGACGTCATGGGATTCCCATGGGGGGGTCGGGGTGGCAGCAGAAACTCTTCCGCTGCCATCCCCCTTTGTGGGGGCGAAATTGGACACCCGTGAGGGGAGCGCCAGCGCTTCCCCCGTGGGTGGGCCTTATGACGAGCTGGACTCGTCATGAGCACATGTCCACTGTGTGCCATGACGAGTCCAGCTCGTCATAAGCATCGAAAGGGTTAAGGAGGGCCATTGGGTTTAAAGGTGTAACTGGAGCATTTGTCTAGGTCTCATTGCTGGCAGCAGTAGTGGGCAGTACAATACAGTATTCAGGTCCCTACACTCCCCTGTCTGATTCTCCATACTCCCATTAAGAAGTGGGACACAGCAAACACAATCAAGGGTGATGTATTTGATCTGAGGATTCTGGAGACAACCCTCAAATCCCCAATCCCATGCTCCAACAGAGCGGTATAATCCACTTCTTCCTGTGATTATGATCCCGCTAGCAAA
Source organism: Calotriton arnoldi (assembly GCA_963921515.1). NCBI lineage: Eukaryota > Metazoa > Chordata > Amphibia > Caudata > Salamandridae > Calotriton > Calotriton arnoldi. The sequence goes on from CAWUFW010000751.1 coordinate 487,837, forward strand.
AGAACAATATGTGATTGACACATTCCTTGATCTGAGGGCAGAAAGAGCAAGACAGGTCTAGATTAGTATCATGTTGCCCCCATTTAGCAGTAAAGGGGTGCAACGGTAGGGTCCCAAATCGAAATTTAATGTACAAGGTTTTTGCCAAAGGGGTTTGATGGAATCCATATATTCTTCCATAAGGCAAGAATCCTTAAATTCCAGGAAAGCTACTGTCAAGGTACCCAAACTCCTATTCCTGCTCAATTCTCCATCTATGTAACTCCAGTAAATCCCCTTAAATGCTGCCTTAGACACACCGGAAATAGCTCCACAAATGTTTGCATCCCAATTTTACCAAGTAAGTCTTAATGTGCTCTAACCTGGGAATCCTAGAATCTCCAGGCTACCTGAGTAGCTCCTCCAAACCCGCCCGATTCAGACCAAGGTCCGCTGAGGCCCCTAGCATTCTCCAATTGAGCATAGGTTTTAGGGCTGCTTTATGAGCGATGGACCTGTGGCCTAGATCCAACCGTAATGTCAGGAGTGAGGTACTAGTTGGAAGATTCACCAAAGATCGTAAAAATTGGTTCTCACTCACCTCCAATGTGGTAGTCCTCTCATGTCCCCATAGTTTTCCCACATACAAAGCCCCACCTGTTGCTTGTAGGTTGAAGATTTGGATGGCCAGAGATGCTGGTCAAAAGCTAGAACCCTTAAAGCCCCTCAGGATACCCCCTGCATAATGTTCAAGCTTCAACTTGCTCTTATGGATCTGGGCAGACCAGCCAAAATTCTCCATCAAGGTGAGGCCTAAGTACTCAAAGGTACAGACACTTTCAAGGGGAACACCATTCAGAGACGGGTTGTGGCGTGTTATGTGGCTGGGATTAAAAACCTTATACTTGGTTTTTTGAAGGTTGATCTCAAGCCCTCTCTGCTCACTCACAGAAGACACCAAACTGGTCTAGGAGATTTTGAATACCCATAAGGTATTTGAATACCAATAGGGTATTGTCTGCGAACAGAAGGGCAGGGATCTTCATACCCGCTAAACTTGGGGCATCATGGGTACACTTTTCGAGCTGAGCTACTGAATCGTTAATGTATAGTAAAAACAGGGTTGGGGTAAGAACACAGCCCTGTCCTATCCCCCTTGTGACTGGTATTGATGGTGTTAACTCCCCATGTTTGCCATATCTAACCTGCACATACTTTTTTTGATGCAGCCTCTTAATGACACCAACAAGATAATTTTGGACACCCTGTTTCGCTAGACCTTCCCATAAGGCCTCCCTTGGTACAAGGTCAAAGGCAGTACGGAGGTCAACAAAAACTACATAGAGCCGACCACCTCCCAGAATGACATACTCCCAGTATATAAGTTGTAATCGGAATACTTGGTCGATGGTACTGGTCCCAGATCTGAACCCTGCTTGGAGGGGAGTTATAAGACCCACACCCTCAACCCACTCACACAGCCTATCCAACAATATGCGACAAAAAAGCTCTTGGGAGCTGTCAATAAGCCTGATTGGCCGATAATTAGATGGCAGGGACCGTGAACCTTTCTTGTAGATTGGTACAATCTCAGCCCCTGCCCAAGTGGGCCGAGTAGGTAAGCCTTCCAAAATACAATTAAAATACTTGGCAAAATATGGGCCCCAGATTGCCTTATCTATCTTCAACAAATCCCCAGGCACCTTGCCTAGCCCTGGCGCTTTTCCTGGAGTGATCCAGTCTATGGCATTAATAACCTCTCTTGCAGTGATGGGTGGAAATTTTCCTACAGTCAAATCAGGCGGGCCTCCCTAGGTTGATCATTCTCTGCATGGGCAGTCTCTACTGCTGTGGTAGTGAGACCCTCAGCACTACCAGGGTGCGTCATGGTCTCATCAAATATTAGAATTCAGCGTGGCAGCTAAATCCGGAGTCCTGTCGGCCATAGTATGCCAGAACAGCCGATGATCTTTCAGTTTCACAGCATTTTACAAAACTTCCCATTTCTTCATCTCATATTCCTGTTTAGCCTTGGCTAGCGAAATTTTATAAAAAGCCCTTGCTTCCTTGATTGGGTCCCTCCTACCATTCAGAATGGCATCTGAAAGTGATCTCCGGGCCGCCCTACAGTTGTTAGTGTACCATGGAGCCACTTTGGCCTTCTTAGGAAGGGATCTAGATTCCACCATAAAAAGGTCTTTGAAAATGCCAAACATAGAGTTATGGACAGTATTGAGATTGCCCCATGCAGCGGCCATCAGTGCATTCCCCCCCATCAATATGACTGCTTCCAGGGCAGTGGCAAGATCCTCATAGATCTATTTTTGGAAAGTCTCAGTTGAGGAGATGACAAACCACCTCAGCCTTCGATGATTGCTTGAGGAGACGAGTTTCCTATCAAATAGTTCATTGGCAAGAGAAGAGGCGTTGGGCCCCAATGAACAAAGTGTAAGATCCAGGGCATTATGGTCATTATCTTGCCGCTGAATTACTTCCATGTCAACAACTAGAGGCCATAACCTGATGTCCAACAGAATGTAATCTATTCAGCTCTGGCATCCCTGCCGGTTAAATGTGTTCCTCCCCTCCTTGTCTGATGGAGTTCTCCCATTACATGCTCTCAAATCGTTACCCAAAACAAAAGCATTCAGTAATTATTCAATATGTCATCCGCAGATGTTCAAACAAATATGAAACATTTAACAAAAATACTTTTCTCTGAATAATTAAGACTAGTAATGGAACAAAAAACATGGATACTTGTTTGAATCTTACATCTGTACCATAGAAGATTAAGCAGTAGCAGGACAAGTATTGCAGTGGACATAAACTATTATGGAATCAGCTTGAATGTGCTAAGCGAAACCTTTGGTTAGAGCAGTGATACTCAAAGTACGGCCCGGGGGCCGTATGCGGCCCTCCTGACCTTTACATGCGCCCCCCTGGGAAGCAGCAGCACTGGGCTACCGTTTACTCGACTCAGCACTAACATGTAAATATATAGCAAACACTTATTTAAAGGTTAATTGCAGTTAGGGAAAGGAAGTAACTAGGCTGAACAAAAGCACAGGTGCACCACACAACGGAATTTGATCAATAAGGACAGTTATGAAGTCCATATCCAGAAAAGAAAGTTCTTCAAGTTCTTCTTTTTCCTGCCCGGCTCTTTGTTTGCTGCTACGTTCCCCAGCGCTCCCGTTGACCGCGACAGTCTTATCTCGGCTGTTGGTTTCCTGCCTAATTGATTTGCAACTTAAGAGTTGTTTTGCGATGGGACGTCCCCTTTGCTCGGATGTATTATAGGTCTAGCTGTGTTATTTATTGTACAAGCCTATCCCTCATCAAGTGGTGTTACCTCTCTTACTTCTAGGCCTTCGCGTGATAATTTGAAGATAAACTCCTACAGGATTTGCTTTGAACACCATCGTAACATAACCTGGCGGTGTTGGACATCACCATTGTGGGACGTGCCTTTTAGTCATTATTTGGTCGTGGCCTTTATATAGGCGGCTCTAATCCTTGATATAATAACATACCGGACGGGAAACAGCTCACTAGCAGGGAATCCTATGACCTATGACCTTTCAGTTTATGAAAGTGTTTGACTCTACCATCATCTAGTGCCCTGAAGAAGTCCTGCACTAGGACGAAACGCGTCGGCTGTACTGTGTGTTGAGTCATTAGAACTGGACTCTGTGTTTTATCTACGTAAAATGAAAATGGAATAAAAAGAAAAACTTGAAGAACTTTCTTTTCTGGATATGGACTTCATAACTGTCCTTATTGATCAAATTCCGTTGTGTGGTGCACCTGTGCTTTTGTTCTGAATTGTTAGGTTCCTGAGGGAACAAGCACTGTGACGGTGGGTGCCATTCAGTGTGCACACAGATCCCAGCTAGTATAGAAGGGACAAGATTGATGGAGTGATACCAGGTTAGGTGCTGGCAGCTAGAAGGTTCCACTGTTAGGTCTAATTGTTTATGAAGTAACTAGGCTATTAACTTTAGGAACACCATCATTTGTAAAGCCAGTCACTAGATATGCATGCTTTGCTTCCCCAACACCCACTTTACACCCTCCGCTGGCATCAGTGCGGCCCTCGGTCACACCATAGACCAAACTTTGCGGCCCAAGGGGAAAATGTTTGTGAGTACCCATGGGTTAGAGAATGTGCCCGGGGGGGGGGGGGAGTAGGAGTGAGTAACAGAAATAACTGCCATCTTTTTCAAAATGGAAGCTTTACACAGAAATGTGGCCTGAGTAAATCACATTCATAACTTCACCTCGATATATCATAAGAAATTCATTTCAATTGCAATTTATGTTATTTTGGTGTATATAGGTAAATCATGTTTGGAACTGCATGGTAATCATTATTAATAATGCACGAAAATATAAACCCGAAAAATGTTTCAACAAATCCCCCCTCTGATATTTTTTAATCAGACTCCCAGAAAAGTTTAACAAATTAAACAGAATAATTGCACAAATCATTATAATTATTACAGGGATTAGTATAACACATAAAGGTCCCCCATCCAAATTAATGGTCCATTCACCAACTTTGTAAAAACCCTTCCCTAGCTCACTAAGCCAGGAACCTACAGTTTCCCATAAGCCATGTTCTTGCAACGATTGAAGTTCATGAGAGATATTAGTCACGCTTGTGGTATAACAGTTAATAATAGGACTGTATCAGGTATGGAAGTGAAGCATCTCTTAAGTTTCGGTATGTTGCAAACACCGCCTTCCTTCGCAAGAAGGATAGCTAGCGCTAAACAGGTTTGCATCACCATAGTTCTCATAGCACTTAGTTCCAAATCAATTTGAGTTAATGCTTAAGCTGTGCTTAAGTCAAGTACATCCACTAACGTAGATAAGTGTCTAATTTTCACATCATTCATTGCCACACCTATAGCGGGCTTATCACCTCATGTATATCTAAAACTACTTGTCCAAATCTGTGTTTCATTCTCCTCAAACCAACTTCATCATTGGTTCCACCCACATGATAACCTCAAGGAAACACTAAAGCAAGATAGCAAGATCCAAACCAATTACACTGCAGATTAAAATAAGCAGTCTTACCACAAACATAATAGATTCCCCTCACACTTGGCTCTCCACTAATCAAGTAATCACTACTTATAACATATCTTCTTTCACACTCACTGTCTCCCACATATTCAGTCATTACCACCTTTCAAAGGTTCACAACACACAATACACATATCACCTCTCCTCTCTTGTTCCATTCTCAATATAGGCAATAGATTTTACAATCTAAATTCTTCCTTTTCTTTAACCTTATGAGGAAATGGTGTGTATAATAGGGTGTTGTTGTGTAACCTCACCATATCATACACTTACCAACCCCTTTAGGACCCTTAGCTTTCATTTGTTAAACCTTCTGCTCAACCCTGGGTAGCTGTGGCTCTGAGCAGCAAGGCTTACACAAAGGAACAAGTGTAAAGCATTTGAACAGCAAAAAGACAATTGAAGAAGAAATTGACCCAACACTCAAGAAATCACACACCAATTTATATAAATAGACTGTATTTTTATAAGAATTTAGACACCACAACAAAAAAGATCCACTGGAAAGTTCTGGAGATATGGATTTTACAAGAAATAATAAATCAAAGCATTTTCACTCAAACGCGAACATTGGTAAATTCCACGAATTTGACACTTGGAAATGTTTTCAGGGAAAACTTGGGCAAGTGTCAATGCGGTCGGGTAGAGGTACTTGGGGCAACCAAATCCAGTAGGGAGCTAGTCAGGAGGACCAGCAAGGTCCTCTGAAACAGTTACCTTCACAGAAAAAGCAGTCTTCAAGCAGTTCTAGTCACAATAGCAGCGTTGCAATGGATTCCCTTGCATCCTTTATGCAGGGGATAAAGGATGCTGAAGATGCTCCAAGAATGCTGTGGATGCGATGCCGTTGACAGAGGCCTTGCTGCCGCCATTGGACTATCAGTCACCTGGTGTCTCGGTTACAGGAGGAGCCTTCCTTGGGTTATAACTTGCCTTCTGGGCAACCAGGAGGCACTCCAACGGCTCTCCTGGGTCTAGCAAACTCGGATGAAACTTTGAGTGATGGGTCCTGGTCCTGGGTGCCACACAGTAGCAAGGACCGGCAATTGACAATCTGGGCTTCTTGTTCTTGTGTAGCCCTGTACAGCGAACTGACCATTGGAGTCTCTGGCTTTTTCTGAGCTAGGGAGATGACTTCTCACCAAGCAGGACACAGGCCCTCAGGAGGGCAGAAAGATGTCTGCAGGACAAGCCCTCTGTACATCAGTAAATAGGCACTGGAAGCCTTGGGCAACTTAAAGTGGCAAATTCTAAAGCTGCACTGTGCCCACCAGTGACAATAAATTTGATTTAATAATTAAATCAGATTTGATACATTGATTCTTTTGATACCAAACAGTACCAACTTTAGTAGTCCCATTCTGAAGTTAGCAGGCCTGGGGTGCCATCCTGTAACTCTGTACTTGCCAATGGGGCTACTAGCCTCTCCACAGTAAAATGACAATGTAGAGTTTTTACTGCTGGAACATGTAAAAGTACAGGTTTCAATTTTTAACATACAGCTCCTTGACTTAGGGCTCGTTAGGACTGCCATAGGGGTGACTTACATACAATTAAAAAGGAGGGTTGGGCTTTGCCATTACTTTAAATGGCAAAGTCGAGTTAGCAGTTTTAAACTGCCCTTCTAGTCTGTAGTGGCAGACTGGGAGCCATGTTTTAACTTGTCATACTTGTGGGGGCACAACTAGCGCTGCAGTCCACGGGGGACACCTCAACCTACAGGCCCTAGGTACCCCTGGCACCATACACTAGAGACTTACAAGTAAGTCGGGTTATGCCAATTTTGGCAAGCCAATTAAAGATACATCATTTTTTAGGGTCAGAGCACATGCACTAAGTCCTGTTTAGCAGGGCTCAGGGAGTTTCATAGCCATTACACCAGCAGTTAAAATGGTGGCAAAAAGTGGGGAGTTAACCTGCCAAAAGCCTGTTTCCTTACACACCCCTCCCCCCCCCCCAATATGTCCAGGAGAACAAACTCAACCAGACTTTTGGTAAGCCTCCTTGACTATTCAGCAAGGAAGGATGTAGGGAAACTGGCTGAACATTGCAGGGCTACTCTACCTTATATCCTTCTGCGAGGGCCATTCCCATTGGGACTTGATTGATCTCCACTAAGATATGCCCCAACCTAAATTGGGTCTTTGCTAGGACCGTGTTTCTACTAACCTTCACTCCACCCTCTACTTGGGACTGTGACGTACGTACCTAAACTAGCCCTACCTTAGCTAGGGCAGCACCTAGCTGACCCAATGAGGTCGGCCAACACTTGAGTCACTCCATCATGACCAATAGGGTCAGGGGGCTTACCTTACTTCCTACCATGAGGTCTTGCCCCCATGCCAAGGATAGTGCTGCCACAAAGGCAAGCACCCAACAGAGGCTACTGACAGCTGTCAGTGCCCAGAACCACACCCTAAGCTCTCCACTAACTGGTGGATGGGCTATCTCAGAGGCTATTGTCAGTTCTTAGGGCATCTCAAACTTTTCACAGTGGGGGGTACCACTTCAGACATCCTCCTTCCATCCTTTCTTCTCTCAGTTCAGGGGGACACCCTGACTCTGAGCAGTTGCCTAACTCTCCAGGACTTCTTGTGGGTCAGGAGAGGCCTCACCAGGTCCAGACAGGGGGCCCTCCCCTACTTGAGTAGGTTGCCCCTGGTTCCTTGGGTCTCTAGCTAAGAGTGACCTTCCTTTCCTACTTTTACCTTTTTCTCTGAGGCCTATGTCTCCCAGCCTTAGGGACAGGAGCTTCAGGATCTTTGGGACTGGCAGCACCCTAAGCGGCTGCCCTTTCTGGGCTCAGAAAACCCCCTGGAAGGTTATTGCCTAGGAGACAAACTGGGGGCGGGGGTGTAATGTCAGGACTGACTACCACCCTATGCCAGCTAAGGGTACCCCCTACCTCTAGGGGCACTAAGGCCACAGGGCGGTCACAGGGGTTACCCTAGCTCTCCTTACCTCCCCAGGCAACTACTGGTCCTAGGACACTAACCTGTCCACCACTATGGTGTGACTGGCACCTCTGCCTCTCAGGGCAATGGTTGGGATCACATTCACCTTGAGGTGATGGAAGTGCCTACTCCCAGCTTCACCTTACCATCAGGACAATTCTTCCAATTAAAAGCTACTAGGACCTCCTCATCTAAGGTGTTCTCCTCAAAGACTACACTAGCTACCTTAGTGACAACGTTTCTCTTGGGACACACAATATCCCCTCTGTGGTGCCCTGACTGCTAGCAGTCAAAGTACAACCTCTTCTCCAAGAGTTTCTTTAACACTTGGTCTCCACTACTCTGCTTGCTAGAGGTGGGCTGGGTTTTGTCTTCCTACTTATTCTTCTGAGGTTCTGAGAGACTCTCCTAGGTAGACTGACTACCTCCCTCTTTTAGCTTCTGTGGGCATAATCCCGTTTCTTAGGATTACCCCCTGGGCCTTCTTGAGTACTCTTGTGCTAATGCAGTCCTCAACTATCTTGCCCAGCTCTCTGGAGCCAGTTAGCTTGGAATTTACTGGATGTTGGTGTAACTTTTCTGAAGGGCAATTTGTAAGGATGTGTTGCTTGACCAACAAATTGTAGAGCCCTTCATAGGTGATTACCTGGTTACCTTTTATCCAACCATCTAGTGCCTTTACTGATGTATCTACAAAGTCAACCCAGGTTTGTGTTGCCCCCTTGTGTGATGTCCTAAGCTTCTGTCTGTAAGCTTTAGGAATAAGACCAAACAACTGGACAAGTGCTAAATTCATGTGTTGGTAGGATTCTGCTAGCTCATTCTCAAGTGTAAGCAGTCTATCCCTCCCGAATATTGGCACTAACTCCCATAATAGTATTCCCCAGGGTTGTGAACCCACCTTCCTCATTTTGAGAGATCTCTCATATGAGGGCAGCCACTTGTCTGTATCATCTCCTGGTACATAGCTAGGGACTGTCCCTTTAGCCAGTCTGACTTGGTTAACCCTGTCAGGTACTTCAGTGTCTATTGTTCCTACCATGATCTTTCAGCCTCATGTCCAGCTTCGCTCTTTTTTCTTCAAGGGCCAGCACCCTTTCCTCCAGGGCCAGGGTCTCTCTTCCAGCTGCAGGGCTGCCACTTCTTCTTGAAGGGATTTCCTGCTGATGTGTGAGCTCCCCACACTGCTGGCTGTAGAGTGCACTCTTGGCCTGGTGTTGGTGTGGAGGACATCCTCCTCCTCTCTTTCTTCTTCCCTTCTACCTTGGGGCATCTCCTTTCCCAGTGCTAAGGGGCCCTGTGGGCTTCTTACCAAGCCTTGAGGTCCTTCACCAGATCCTCTCTCTTTGCCTTTTTTTCTACAGTGATCATTCTGTCCTTATACCACTCCATCAGATCCTTCCTTTTGAGGGTGGACAGATTGGCCATGTCAAACTCCATGCTCCCCTTGCTCACAGTGGCATCTAGGAACGTTTCAAAAAATTTTGAACTCTTTCAAACTTTTTGAAACTTTTGGAAGCTTTGTCACAACTTGTAAAACTCCTTTAAAAGCTTAGCAACTCCTTGGAAACAATGTCTCTGAAGACTGTTGAACTTAACAACTACTTGGAAAACACAAGGACTTCTTTTTGGGTGTCACCTTTTTGTGGATTCCCAGTGTATCTTCTTCAACAACAGTATGGTACTGCTAAATACAAGTTCCTTATCCCACTGCTAACAAGATCCAATCAAATTGTGCTGCAAATTAAAATAAGCAGTTTTACCACGGGCATAATAAATTCCTCTCACACGCAGATCTCCACTAATCAAGTAATCACCACTTATAGCATAACTTCTTTCACACTCACTCTCTCCCAAATATTCAGTCTCACCACCTTTCAAAGGTTCACAACGCACAATACACATTTCACCTCTCCTCTATTTTTCCATTCTCAGTATAGGACGTAGATTCGACAATCTAAATTATTCTTCCTTTCTTTAACTTTGTGAGGAAATGGGGTGTATTATAGGGTGTGTTTGTGGAACCTCACAGTATAATACACTTACAAACCCCTTTAGGACCCTTACGTTTTGTTTGTTAAACCTTCAGCTCAACCCTGGGTAGCTGTGGCTCTGAGCAGCAAAGCTTACACAATGGAGCAAGTGTAAAACATTTAAACAGCATAAAACCAATTGAAGAAGAAATCAACACAACACAGAAGAAATCCGAAACCAATTTTAAAAAAAAGACTGTATTATTCTAAGATTTTAGACACCACAACAAAAAAGATCCACTGGAGGGTTCCGGAGATATGGATTCTACAAGAAATGAGTAATCATAGCATTTTCACTCACCCATGAGCAAGCATTGGCAAATTCCACACATTTGACACTTAAAAACTTTTCGAAGGAAAACTTGGGCAAGTGTCAATGCGGTCTGATAGAGGTACTTGGGGGAACAAAGTCCGGCAGGGAGCTAGTCAGTGGGACCAGCAAAGTCCTCTTAAACCAAAGAAGCTGGCTTCAAGCAGTTCCAGGCACTTTATCAGCTTTGCAATGGATTCCTATGGAGTGGTCCTGATGCAATGGACGAAGGATGCTGAAGATGCTCCAAGGGTGTTGTGGATGCGATGCGGTTGACAGGCAGTCCTGGTCACAGGGTCGACCTCCCACAAAGTCCTCTCCAGGCTGTGAGAAGTTCAATCATTACTGGACTACCAGTCGCAGTTACAGGAGGATCTTTTCTTGGGTGATAACTCACATTCTGGGTGACCAAGAGGTATTCTGATGGCTCTCCCAGTTCCAGCAGACTCAGGTGCAACTTTAGCTATGGATCCTGGTCTTGGGTGATAGACAGCGGCAAGAAGCGGCGATCGGTGATCTGAACTACCAACTCACCCCGGTAGGCTTCTTGCTCTGTCTAGCGAACAGGGGGTTAGCCGACTGACCCTTGGAGTCTCTGGCTTTGGCTGGGCTCAGGAGATGACTTCTCACACAGTCCCTTCTCTCGCTAGCCATCAAGTGCAGCAGGTGCAGTCCACAACGGTGTAGCCTCTCTTTGCCATTTCCACGGTGCAGTAGGGCAGTCCTTTTTCAATCCTTCTACCAGTAATGTAGAGATCAGAGTTATAAGTGCCAGGAGTGCCCTATTTATCTTCAACCGTAAGATGCGGTTGGTAGCCAATGGGCTACTAGGCTCCCTCTCTTCTGATGATCACTTCTTGGAAAATGTGGCATCTGGCTATACCAGGATGCACCATTATGCTCAGCATGGCGAGACCCCTCTCTTGACACTCAGAGCTTTTTAGCCCACCCCCAGGGGTGTGGCTACCAAGGGGCTACACGTCCCTGGAAAAAATGGTTTGACAACTGGTTTCTCCTCTCCTGTCCCCAGTGCCAGTCTATCTGCCTAAACAATAGAGCGCCCCTCTCCTAAGTGTTATCCATTTGCCCTTCAAAGATGGCTTTTCCTTTGAAGCTCACATTTGGGGCTAACACCCTTGTGGTTTCCTGCAGGAGGGAGGTAACACCTCTCTCCCATGCAGGGCCCTATTGTGTCCTTTCCTGGGAGTCGTTAGCACATCTCCCCAGTAGGGCAGTAAGCTATCTGCAGGACAAGCCCCGTGTACATCAGTAAACTAGCACTGAAAACCCACGGCAAATAAACTGGCAACTTCTAAAGAAGCACTTTGCCCACCAGTGACATTAATTCGATCTAACAATCAAATCAAATTGAATGCACTGATTTTTTTAATGACAAACAGTACCAACCTTAGTAGTCCCATTCAGTAGTTAGCAGGGCTGGGGTGCTAGCCTGCAACTCTGTACTTGCCAGTGGGGCTATTAGCCTTTCCACAGTAAAACAACAATTCAAGGTTTTTACTGCTGGAATATGTAAAAGTACAGGTTCCACTTTTTAACATTCAGCACCGTGCCTTAGGGCTCATTAGGCCTGCCATGGGGCGACATACAAACTTTAAAAAGGGAAGTTTGGGTTTTGGCATTAGTTTGAATTGCAAAGTCGAGTTAGTAGTTTTAAACTGCCATTCCAGTATGGATTGGCAGACTGGGAGCCATGATTTACATTGTCGTACTTGTGGGGGCAGAACCAGTGCTGTAGTCCACATTAGACATCTCAGCCTACAGGCCCTCAGTATCCCTGGTACGATATACTAGGGACTTTCAAGTAAGTCAGACTATGCCAATTGGGGCCAAGCCAATTAAACATACATAATTTTAAGTGTCAGAGCACATACACTGAGTCCTGTTTTTCAGAGCTCAGGGCAGTTCAAAGCCATTACACCAGTACCTAGTAGTAAAACTGGGAGCAAAAGTGTGTGGGGGGGCTAAACATGCAAGATACCTGTTTCCTTACAAACCTGTTCTTTTATTGCCTTTTCATCTTTCCAGTCTTTCACAATCTACTCTCCTTTCATTATATTTCTTAATAAATGTGTGTCCCTCTTCACTCAAACCACATTCATACATCTGTTTAATAGATTTAGTTTCATGCTTAATTTGTACAATAATTTACAGAAATGTACCATATTTAATACCATTATTAGATTTTTCATTTTCCAAGATAGGCAAGTCCTCCAATGACACAGTGAAATCTGATAAATAAGGAGAAAAAAATTCAATAATATTGAATACACTAACAAACGCTGTACACAACACGCTATATGAAATGGGAAGTTGAGAATAAGTGGAATACTTGCCTGCAGAAGAAGGGAGAAAAGTACAAATAATGTTTTTTTTTTAATTTTCCTCATTTTAGAATATTCTTTTATTTTAGCATGAATATTATCTTGAAATCCACAAACTAAAATGTTCCTTTGAATCAATTTGTTACATTTCACTTCATTACGTAGTTAATTCAACTCTTGTGGAGACATATCCTATTAGAGGTAGTAAGTGTGGCATCTTACCCCAGCCCCGTACTTGTAAATGGTCACGCCACACACAGAGCTTGGTATTATATGTCTTTATTCCTCAGCATGTAACCATTAACTGAACATTCCACACCATGAATTCAATGACCCACGCACTTATGTTACTGTTCTACCGAGTCCACATGGAACCAAAAGGGTCCCGTAATCTCTAACTCAGAAGACACTACATCTCCCCCTTTATTTAATAAAAAGAACCAATAATACATATATACATTACAACTCTTCAATAAGTGGTTTTAGTGCTTGAATCAATCGCTCAGATCTGTTCATGTGAGGCTGAGGAGATACCGGAGAAGGGTCCATAACTGGCATTGTGACAGAGACATCAATAAAGTCATTGGGCTCTTTGGACTCCCAGGTGGAAAAGTCTCTTTCCTTTACTGGTCACAACACTCAGTGGGTCAGCATCAAAAGGAGCATCAGACTTGCGTTGCCGTCTCTGCCTGACGATCCCTTGGCCTCCTCTGTTAAACACAGAGTTCAGAGCACAGCGGCATCAGTCTGCATAGGTCTTAATTTTTGCGTTTGTGAGACAAATCAATGGTTTGAAGTTGATCAAGGTCAATAGATCTCTCATTGGTCCATTGTGGTGCTTAGGGGTTGACCTGTAGGCACAAAGCATAGACTGAAGAACTGGTTTGAGTTCAAGCTTTTCCAGCGCATCTCACTGAACGATCTTCTTGAGGGTACTCATAAATATCGCGACCACACCAGACGCCTGTGGCCAGAGAGGTGGGCTTTTCTCATGCTTGATATTTAAATGAGTGAGAAAATCTTTAAATTCCCAACTATTGAAAGGCAGGCTGTTGTCAGATGTCAAAATTGATGGAACACCCCAAGTTGCAAAAATACTTTCTAGTCTCTCAATGACTCTGTCATGAGTAGTTGACGACAGATCTTCCACCAGAGGAAAACGGGAATATTCGTCAACAATTATTAGTAGATGATGTCCTTTGTCAAGGGGTCCAAAGAAGTCAATTGTAATCTACTCCCATGCATGACCAGACATGTTTAACGGATGTGGGATTGTCTTAGATGACAAACAGTTGCACAAATGACATGCCTTTAACTCTTTTTTAACTCTTTCATCAAGACGGAGAAACCACATTTAGCCAGGTAGAGCTTGTTTTGTAGCAACAACGCGTGGTGTCCCTCATGGGCCAGTTCAATCACTTGTTGTCTCAGACTCTCAGGTATTGGAATTCTCGCAGCCATGAGTACTCGCTCCAAGCTGAGTTTCTCTTTCAGCATTCATTGTCTGAAGGAATCGGAGAGGCAACCACCTATTACTCTGAGACGCATAGCCTCTTCATCATTAAACTAATTGAACTTGCAATGCTTTATGAGCGAATCAAGTCTTACATCAAACTCATCCATTGTTTCACCAGTTCTCTGCCTTTCCTGACTGAAAATGTACCTTTCACAGTCGACATTTGGCACTGGATTAAACTTGGTGTTCAATGCTTCTTTGATTTGATATGTCACATCATCACTTCACGTTATTTTCTTTATCACTTCTTTTACACTGTCACTTGCCAAATTCTTTAGATAGTTAATGATCTTTCTGTCATTTGCTTCTTCCACGCATCACTGAAATCATCGAAAGATTTGATCCAGGCGGTCCATCTGTCACCAATATTTTGCCTTTTGGCAGTGTCGAAGGGAAGCAGTGGCTTTAGGAATGCAGCACTATCATAACCTGTGGAAATTTTTGCTACTAGGAGCAGAGCTTATTTCGGTGGCATCTGCTGCCCGCTGGTACCGGGAAACATCCTTTACCCCGCATGCTTTACTCTGCATGCCATTAACCCGCATTTTTTACCCCGCAAAAACTTTTACAACGCAGGGCTTTACACCGCAAAACTGTTACAATGCATTCCCCAAAGTAACGCCCCGTGGAGTTAGAATAGTAATTGCGTTGGAATGGGGAATGTGATGTAACGGATTGCGTTGTAAAGCCCTGCGCTGTAAAAGTTTTTGCGGAGTAAAAAACACGGGGTAATGGCATGCGGAGAAAAAAATGAGGGGTAAAGTGTCCCATTCCCTGGTACCGGCATCCTCATCATGCACAAGCAGCCTTCTGACATTTGGGTCATCACGCCCAGTCTTCGGCTGTAAGGCGCTGTCTTCTTCTTTGGCGGTGAGTAGCTGCTTTGTTTCTTGCATGGGCACTTCACCCTTCTCACCTCTGTGCATTGTATCTGGTTTCTACTGCCTGTAGCATTTCTTTGCGTTCACTTGCTTCTGCTTACAGCATTCCCTTACACCTGGCTGTTGCAGCTCGCTGCTGTTTCTGTATCTGGTTGTCACTACCTTTAGCGTTTCTTGATGTTAGAATTGTTTCTGCTATTAGCTCTTCCTTGCACTCGGCTTGCACAGCCTCTAGCACTTCTCTGTACTTGGTGTCACTGCCATTAGCGTTGTCGTACTGTATGAATGACATCTCTGTGTCACGTTGTGGTGCAGTACTTCTTGTCTGAACTTTATGAGCAAATTTCTAGCTGATGACAAACAAACTTTCTATAAGACCTTCGCTTTTGCCCTGGCACTGACTGGAGTGTCGCTTTGACTCCACATACACCAACTGTCGATTTTCACTTCGACTGACGTACATGTGGCACGCTTGAGCAGTTTGCTGGATCACAGCAAACCCTCTGGGAGAGCACTCTTGGTTCTTCGTGTCGCGGGGTTTACGTGATCCCCTATCTCGTCGCCAGTTGTAGCATCCTACCCCAGCCCGGGTACTTGTAAGTGATCTTGCCACATACAAAGCTTGGTATTACATGTCTTTATTCCTCAGCGTGTAACCATTAACTGAACATTCCACATCATGAATTCTATGACCCACACCCACACACTTACGTCACTGGTCTATGGAGTCCGTCAGGAACCAAAAGTGTCCAGTCATCTTGAACTCACGAGACACTACAGTACTCTTTTGAAAGTTTATATTGTTGAATGTTGGGAAAAACTGCATCAGACTTTACTTTTATCTTAATTGGTTCAACACCTTATTGTTTTGTCCAAATCTTTTTATTCCATTTTCAAAGATGAACAACTTATGAGGCTCAACAAAGCTTTGCCGCATGCCAACATCTTCCGATAGCTAAAGACAAAACACATCTTTCCCACAAGTTCTCGGCATAACCCTTGGTAGATTCAGGTACAACTTCCTCCATTGTCAAATTACATATATCGAAAACTCTACGTATCTCTTGATGCACCATTACAATATGAGCGAGAGCCAACAACATGAACAAAATAAAAAACAACTAAACAAACCCGTGGTACTTATTAAACATGACTATTGTGTACTGAGGAGAGTGGGAAGCGGACGGGGACCAATCTAGGGGAAGGGCGGGGGGTCCACAGCTCCCAGATGTGGGGGAGCAGGAGAACCACACACATGGGGAGATGCGAAAGCTCTAAGGCCCATGGCCCCCGAATGGATCGCAGCAAAATCTAAGTTTGCTATGTCTGAAAAAGATGAAGGGCCAGCAATCTGGGAGCACCTTTTTGTTTTATCAGGTCTATCTCTTTACTAGAGAAATCCCACACCTCTTCTTCGACTGCATGTCTTAAATCCAGAGGCAGGTCATCTTTTGTTAAGACTAGAAACAACTGAACCTTTGAATCTTGTTATTTAATTTTGAACCCCGAATCCTCTTCTTGTTTTTCAATTGCTTCACTGTCAGGTGTGCAGTAAATCCCAATCCATTTCAAGAAGCAAATCTCTGCCCAGCAAATTCAAAGGACTTTAATCACACAAAGTGAACTGATACTTGTTTTCAATTTGTTCTGTTTCAACTGGGACATCTGCTGTAACCTGATTAACAATTTGTTATTACAGCTATCTACAACTTGGACTTCTCTTCCCAAGAGGGGTAGGTTTCGGACTACCACACAATGAACTGTGGAACGGGTAGCTTCTGTATCATTCAAAAATCAAACAGGGTGGCCATTGACTTTACCACCAATGTATGGGCCACTTTGGCCTACCTCTAAGACTGCTCCAAGTAAGCAATTCTTCTCCCCAGAGAAGGAAAATGAGAAGAATTATTACTCAGATTGAATGGATTCTGGTTGCACACTAGACTTTATGGCATTTTGTTTTTAATGTTTTACTGTAACACTGGGGCTAAAGGCATCGTCGTGCAAAACAGTTTCTGACCATGCACACTCCGTACAGATGTTGTTTGGGTTGGGGACATTGCTAATGTATTTTTTCTGCATTTGGGGAACAAATTCATTATGGATTCTATCTGGATTTTGTCTACGTTCCCATTTTCAGTGCCCAATTTTACCACAGAAGTGACAAACAGTGGTCCTTTTAAGCATTTCAACATTTGCATTCAATACAGAATTGCTCACCATCCCTCTTCCACCACGTTGCATTTGCATTAACACATTTCTAATTCTCACACCTTGCATTTGAGTCATTCCATTCATTCTAACATTTTCAGATTGCACATAACCCGAATCTGAACCCTTCAACTTATTTTAAGCACTCCTCTCAAATTGCTTTGTCTGTGCAACCATCAATTTCTCCTTGTTTTTTTTCTGCTTTGCATCAAACCAATCACTACTGTATTTGGCTAGTTTCAAACTCTCATCTATATTTTTTATCTGCCAGCACATTTCACTTTGCTGTATATTATTACTAAGTTCTGGATGCAAACCCATAAAGAAAGTAGAAATAAAACCAATGACACTATCTTTCTCGGGATCATCAATTTTGCTATGCATATTGAAAATCTGCAAAAGCCTCTCATAATAAGCATTGTTATTGTTATTGTTAAATTGGACTTGTAGAGCGCTTATTACCAGCAGGTCTCTAAGCGCTTCAAGAAGATCAGCGTCAGTTCCAGGAGAGTACTGTCAGAGCCGGGAGTGTCAAGCCCATGCTTCCGTAAATAAAAGGGTTTTGAGTTTTTTTCTGAATGGAAGGAGACATCTTTCTGCCCGAAGCTGGCCCGGCAACCTGTTCCAAAGTGGTGGTAATAGGACAGAAAATGCACAGCCACCTTTAGTAGTGTAATTAAATCGCGGGCATTTTAAAAGGCCTTCCGTGGAGGACCTTAGTGAGCGGCAGGGAACGTATTTCTCCAGGCGTTCCTTGATGTAAATGGGTGCCTGACCGAATAGCGCCTTATGTGTGATGCAGAGGCCTTTAAATTTAGCCCTTTGCTTAATTGGCAGCCAATGGAGTTGTTGCAATAGGGGTGATGCCCGCGTGCGCCTCGGTAGTTTGAAAATTAACCTGGCAGCATCGTTCATCACCACCTGAAGTTTGCTCACCAGTGAATCTGGTAGACCGATATAGAGCGAATTCCCGTAGTCCAGCCGGGCCAGGATCAGAGCGGACACGACTGTCTTCATGGTAGAGAAGGAGAGAATGGGGGAGAGTCTCCTCAGCTGCCTGAGTAGGCCGACACAAGTTCCAAACACAGTGGAAACTTGATTGGCCAGTGAAAGATTGGCATCAATTTTGATTCCCAGACTTTTTACCACCGGAGCTGGGGCTGGATTGTCACCCAGTTCGTGCGGCCAGAACAGGGAATTCCAAGGATTACTCTCAGTGGTGACGGCCAAAACCTCAGTCTTGTCCGGGTTAATCTTGAGTGAGTTGGCCGTCATCCACTTAACCGTGAATCGCAGTATGTCTTGCGCCCGGGAGTGGGCCTGCGGGGTGTTTTCTATTTGAAATATGATTTGCGTGTCATCCGAAGGGTTAAATACCTGGCAGTCCATCAAAGCCAGGGCCTTTATCAAAGGTCTGAGGTATATGTTAAACAAGAGGGGGGAGAGCGCCGACCCCTGTGGGACTCCACAGGGGGTGGACCCCCTCTCTGAGACCCAGTCGCCCATCTGAATTTTTTGGGTGCGGTCGGTCAGGAATGAAGCAATCCACTGAAGTATTGGGCCGCCAATCCCAATGTTATGTATTCTTTCCAGGAGAAGGGAGTGGCTGACCGTGTCGAACGCTGCCGACAGGTCTAGGAGGACTAGGGCACATGGCTTCCTGTTGTCTGATGAGATCCTCATAACGTCAAGTACTGACAGCATCACCAGTTCAGTACTATGGTGAGCGCGGAAGCCAGCCTGCCTGTCTCCCAGAAGATGGTGGTCCTCCATGAATCTAGATAGAGTCTGCAGGACATATTGTTCAATGATTTTGGCCAGAAATGGGAGCTGAGATATCGGTCTATAATTTTTCATATTGGAGGCGTCCGCTCCTGTCTTCTTGAGTAGCGGGATTACTCTGGCTTCCTTAAAGTAACTGGGAACCTTCCCGGTTTCCAGCGAGAGGTTGAGCAAGGTAAGGATATCTCCCTCAATCTCTGGGAGGGCTAGTTTGAAAATCCTAGGAGGGCAGGGGTCTGCGGGTGAGCCGGATTTGATTTTGGATGCAATGTGACGTAAGGTCTCTATATCAAGCGTTTGAAAGGAAGAGATCAGCTCCACCCTCTTACCCGAGGTCTTCACCTCTTCACTGAAGGTTTGCTTGAAAGGGGAATTGTCGATATCCACCAGGATATCTTGTATTTTGTCGGAGAAGTAGGATAAGAATTTGTTGCATTGATCCTGGTTAGATGGTATCTCCAGTAATTGTTTTTGACAAAGTTCCTTGAGGATTTTAAACGTTTCTTTTTGTTTGTTAGATGCCATCGAAATCCTATTTTCATAATATTCAGCTTTCCTGGTAAGAAGGGCCTTTTTGTAAATGGCAACTCTTGCCCTGTACTCTACTAGGGCCTGTGGCTCGTACGTTTTACGCCACCGTCGTTCGTGGTGGCGAAGCGTGCGCTTCAGAGCCCTAAGCTCCTCCGTGAACCAGGGTGCTCCCTTGCCTTTATTACCAATTCTTATTTTCTTGATAGGGGCTAATTTATTGATGGCAGATAAAAGCTGGCTAGAGATGGATTCAGTCCACTCTTCAATATCTGCTGTCTCTGGCCTCCTGAGGGGTTTTTCTCTAAGTGTATTTTCTAGTATGGGGCCTTTGATTTTTGTCCAGCTTCGGACTAGTTTCCAGTTGGTAGGTGGGCGTCCATCGTGCCTAGCCAGGGGGAGTAGAAGATTGATCAAATAGTGGTCCGACCACGCACAGGGGAGGGTCTCCACTAGGTTCACAGACGGGAGGGTAGTCCAGACCAGATCAAGGGTGTGTCCTTTCTCATGTGTCGGGGTCATTACTAGCTGTTTAAGCTCAAGGGTAGTGAGCGTCTCCTCTAGGTGTTGGGCCTGTGCGCCTCTAGGTTGTTGGTCCCAGTGGTAGTTAAAGTCTCCCACCACCAACAGTTGTTGGAAACGTGATCGAAGATTGGTGACACATTCGATGAGGAGATCCACGAAACGTGGGGGCATTTAGGTGGGCGGTAGACTACCATGATTACAATACTGGAGGAGCTAAGACATAATTTACTTATTAAGATGTCCGCTCCTTCCAGATTTTCTCCTGATAACTTCTCAATTCTCAGGTGATTTTTAAACAGAAGCGCCACCCCCCTCCTCTTTTACCTGCTGACCTGTTATGCCAGATGGCATCATACCCATCAGGGAGTGATGCTGTTATGGCGGGACCAGAATCCTCATCAAGCCATGTTTCAGTCAGGGCCAGTATGTCGGCGTTATCATTTTGTAGGAGGGTGAAGGTCTCGGGGGCATGTTTCTGTAGGGAGCGTGTGTTCAGGACAGAGAGTTTCAGGTTATTACTATTGCTATTGCCAAAATTGTAATGGCTCAGAGTGTGCACAGGAAAGGGACTAGGTGACTTTCCCCCCTGTGAGATGAGGAGGCCTTCTCTCTGGAGTATATTTATTGTCTCCCATTTTAGGGGGCTGGACCTGAGATCGAGGGATCTAAGTTCGTCCCCCGAATAAACCTGTAACAGGTCAGGGATCCTGTCCCCTGGACCCGTTCGGGCGCGGACGGGCGCAGACGGGCTTGCCTTAGGCGCGCCAGCTGCGCGCCCGCTGCGCGCGTCCGCTGCGCGTCCACTCCAGCGTGTAGTTTTGAAGCCTCTCGTGACCCCTGGCCCCTCCCCGCCAATCAGCCCTGCTGTGTAGCAGCTGACACCCCCAAAGTCGCTAGACCACGTGAGAGCGTGCGGGAGTTAGAGGGCTGAGCCGGCCACGAGGAAGCTCTGGTGTGCCTAGTGAGTAGCGCGGCAATCTCATGCAGGTAAAAGCGCTCAGGGCAGTTATAGCGACTAAAAGCAGGTAAAACACAAGTAAAACCTCGAACAGGCACTACCTGGGCTAGCGCGTCTTCTTTCAGTGCGCGTCCGCTCCAGCGTGTAGTTTTGAAGCCTCTCGTGACCCCTGGCCCCTCCCCGCCATTCAGCCCTGCATGCATGCACTAACTCTTTCGGTCCTTGTGAGACTAAGAATTTTTGCCCAATTAATATCCTTTTCAAGCACCTTCTTTTTCAAATGCTCTATCACCTGTCTATATTTATTAGCTACCTCCTCAGAAGGAGCATTATTAGGAGCAACCCTAGCTGGTTCTGCAGTTGGCCAAGTGACAACAATCTTACATTCAGACCACGTCACCAGGGACAAAAATTTCAAATAATGAATTCAAATCAGTCCACAGCATTTGTGAACTCATAGTGAATCTATGGACCTCCACTTAGCACCTTTCAGGTTCCTCTCACAATTTTGGAAAGTTCGTAGTGAAAGCATAATGATCCGCTCTCATCCAAGGCACATGCACTAAGTTTCCTCCATGTACTTCCCTTAATGGAAACTCCAAAACAGTTTCTGTTCCTGATTCTGAATCACTAGATGATCCCGTTGCTCTGCTCTCTGACTTTTTGGCTTCCTTTTTACTTGCTGCCCCCTTTGCACTTCTTCGGGTCACTCCATTCCCTTGTCTATTCAAATGAATCTGTAATAAGAGCTCTTAAAGTTATTACACCCAATTCCTTTATTTCATCATGATTCAAATCCAATTTATAATTCTTTCTGACACTTTTCATTTTGATATTGTCAATCTCACATTTATCAGCTAATTTTTCTAATTTATTGTGTGCTTCTTTCCCACACCTGGCTGCTTTTTTAATCAGATACCTCATTTTATCAAGATTGTAAGTCAATAATCTGTTTAAATCAATTGTCCTTCTCAAAATCTTTCCAAATTCAAATTTTAAAAGTCCGACATTAATAGCTCTTTTTTTACGGGCTCCTCGACCCCAGCTGTATTAACAGGTGAATCAGTTTGAATTTGAAAAACACATGTGGTATCTCTGCTAGTACTCGGCAATACTGTCTTTGCAATCTCAGATGGGGCACTTGTTATTGTACTCACAACCACAGCTGTAGATGAGCTTTGTACATGTATCGCTGTACTATCTCCTACTGCACCCATATCTGATACTCAACTAGGACCAAGTCCCTATGCCCTATCAGTATATGGATGAGGTCTGAAATTTAAAAGATCATTTAGAAAGTTATCCTCATCTTTATCATGATTCTGTTTTTTCCTTCAATATATTTCATTTTGTCATCAGTTTCCTTGATTTTGATTATTCAGAAAAAACGTTTAGACCCTCCATCGCATACTCCCTCCAACATTTCTCTTATCAATCCCACTTGTTTTCTAACCACTAAATGAGCCATTCACTTGCCTCGTCATTTTCTTTCTTTCCTTCTGTGGCCATTTGATCCAATTTGTTTAGTGCCTCAAACTGTGTGGGCTTAGGTAGCGGCTTTCAGTCATTCATAGTTTGTTTTACAAAATCTAGCTTTCTAATGTTACAGGCAATATCTAAAGGAAACTAGGTTTTTTAACAGAAGTAGTATATTCATGCCATTCAGAAATCCAGGTACACATATATAATTCAATATCTGTCATAATTTCACATGCAGGGGTTCCCTCTGCAGGTAATTTCTGACCCTCATTAGAAAGAACTGCAGAAACTTTAGGCTTTTTCAACTCAGCACCCATTATTTTTGCTTAAATCAATCTAAAAATCACACAAAAAAAACTAGGGAACAAGAACCAATCCAATCGCGGCTCTATGAATGCATGACGTATCATAGCGTGGCTCTGTTAGCAACCAACCAATGACGGCATAGGTTTGTGGTGACATCTCATCAATCCCAACGTGGCTCCCTGGCTGACTGACCAATCACAGTGCGACTTTTCCATGAATGAGGAAAACAACTACACAGCCTTTCTCAATGAATTCACATAAAATAAACCTTGTCTGCTCAACCTAAATGGGGAGAAAATCAGCAAGTTAAGGTAGGATAAATCTCGTAATCAATAAATACAAGACCAACAGGAACTGCATCGTTCAAGGTACCATTTTAAATCAGAATTCACACTAGGCCTATTCCCATCAAGCTCAATCTACCCTGGCTAATGCAATTACTCCTGTGCACTTAGAATCAAAGCACATAAACCTGGATTAGACATGCAACCCTGAAAAGGAAAACTTGTTAATTCAGAAACAACTATCTTTGTGCATGCGACCCCTTGCACTACACACTACGTTATGCAGACAGATAAGCCACAATCTCTAGAGATCTTAGATTTCAACAAATCTGATAACCAAACAAATTAATAATATACACATAATTTATAAAACATAAATCACTAATAAGAGTAATACATCAAAATAACAGTGATCAAACTATTAATTGAGCCCAAAATTAGCAGTGCATAACCAAACGCCTCACAAATGGACACCTCAAAAACATACACAGCTTACAGAATCCATCCACCCTATTCATACTTACACCCCAAATAGTTCAGGAACAGCACTGCAAGCCAGACCTCTTAGCAAATTCTCAACACCGGGAACGCCACTGGAAAATCTGCTATCTCCCTGAACTGGGCATAAAGAGGTAAAAAGGAAACTTAGGGGGTCATTACGATGGCAGGCGGATCGCCCCCGCCGGGCCGGCGGTAGTCACCGCTGGCCCGGCGGGGGCGATCCGCCCGCCATCCACACATCAAAGACCCCCCGCCATATTATCATGGCTAGGGGGTCCGCGGCGGACGGAAAGACCGTCTACCGCTTTTCCGCCGGTCGACTCGTCGACCTGCGGAAAACATGGTTAATATGTCTGCAAGACACCGCCATCCATATTACGATGACTGCGGAGATCAGCCTTTCCATGGCGGCGTTGATGAGTAAGTGCCTTCTGTGAATACCAAAATGAGTAACTTACTCATTTTGAGTAACTTACTCATTTTGTGTAACTTACTCATTTTGGTATTCACAGAAGGCACTTACTCATTGATGAGTAAGTGCCTTCTGTGAATACCATGAGTAAGTGCCTTCTGTGAATACCAAAATGAGTAAGTTACACAAAATGAGTAAGTTTCTCAAAATGAGTAAGTAAGTGCCTTCTGTGAATACCAAAATGAGTAAGTGCCTTCTGTGAATACCAAAATGATAGTAAGTTTAGGATTTTGTCTTTAGTTAGTTCTGTGAATCGGGCCCAATAAACATAAGCACAATCACAACACTCTATGCTAATGTCATCCGGAGATGTTCGAACAAATATGAAACATACAACAAGACTTTCTCTGAATAAATAAGACCATTGAGGGAACTGAAAACGTGGACACTTGTTGCAATCTTACATTCACACCATAGACAATTCAACACTAGAAGGATAAATATTGCAGTAGAAATAAACTATTATGACATCAACTTAACTGTGCTCAGTAAAGCCTTTGGTTAGAGGATGTGCGCAGAGGGGAAAGCAGTAGTGGGTGACAGATATGATAGTCATCTATTTCAAAATGGAAGGTTTACATAGAAATGTGGCCTAAATCATATTCATTACTTCACTTCTATACATCATAAGAAATTCATTGCACAAAAAATATAAACCCCAAAAACTTTTCCACACCCCCGACCATCGTTGGTCCTGTTCCAAGCACCCTACCATCCTCTTTTGAATAACAATTTCACATCAATCAACGCTCCTTTGAAAGCAAACATATTGACTGCCTACTGCACCCAAGGTATGATTGCTGATATCTTTGATGATATTGACACTGTTCTTGATTCAATCCACCCACCACTCCAACTATCCTTCGTTACAATTTTAATTTGACACACAGTAATCAATTTCAGTGCACCCTCTTCTTACATCTGCTCTATGAACACTCACTATTTAGTACACACTTCACACCAACCAATTACCTAGGTGGGGCATAGATCTTATATGTGTAACCAGCATATCTCCCATCTTGCCACAATAGCTTACATATTCTAGTTAATATCCCGCCAGTGTTCACTTCTCATATTAACAACCCAATGGCCAAGAGGAATCACTTCACAAACTCCATCCGAGCATTCTTAAACCAAATACACAATAACTTCACTCCACCACAAAACAGTGCGATTCGATCTAATCAATAATACTCTGAAACAAACCTTTCATTCATACTATCCAAAATGTACCTCCTACGCTACTATCACACATCTTCAGCCCTACATATCAGCTAGAATTTAAAATCTGGAAACCACTATAAGAGCTTTTTCTACAAATCTAAGGGTTTTTCTATTTACATTGCTTCAAAAATTACTGCAATAAGAGACACTCTTCCTGCACTACTCACAGCCCCACATTCAAACTCTTACACCCCCTTCAACCACCCACCACATTGAGATATACTCATACTTTGACACCACATTATCACTGACCTAATTTCACTAATGAAAGCCACTAACCATCATGTGCACCAGCTGACCCATTTGTTTGACCTCTCTGTTCAACTGTTCCTTCGCATCTGGACAGTGTCTCAAATCACTCTTTTCTCCAAAAAATAACAATGATGGGTTGTCAACTGTCTCATTTAATGCTGAACCTCCAGCAACTCATGTAACCTAGGTAGTTTTCCACACCATTTTATCACACATACTTTTACTACGCAAAATAACAGTTGTAATATATTTCACCATTACCACATGAGGCACATCAACGTATAATTATTTTTAATTGAGTCATCTAGAAATGTATTATTTTGCTGTCTAAAATTAGTTTTTACCACCATTTAAGGGGACAAAACAAGACCATTTATTCTGTAAATTTTTGATGGAATCTTTCTACTACACATTCAATATGGCTGCTTCCTAACATGAACATTTTATAAAACAAAACATACCATAACAACATGTATTTTATTTTAAGTATAATTCTACTTAGAAAAACATGCAAGGAGTGACACTGTCATGAGTGACAGGACCCTTGCACGGACTCTGCTGTCAGCCAAATTGTCATTATGTGCGAACTACCCTCAGTGCTCGAAGAAAACAGCATCCTGGACCCATCCCAATCGGGGTTCCGCAGCAACCACAGCACTGAGACTGCCCTCATCGCCGCCACCGACGACATCAGGATCCTGCTGGACAACGGTGAGACCGCAGCCCTCATCCTGCTGGACCTCTCCGCCGCCTTTGACACTGTCTGCCACCGCACTCTACGCGCACGCCTCCACGACGCAGGGATCCGAGACAAGGCCCTGGAATGGGCCACCTCCTTCCTCACCGGCAGAACCCAGAGAGTCCGCCTCCCACCATTCCGATCCGAAGCCTCCGAGATCATCTGCGGCGTACCCCAGGGATCGTCCCTCAGCCCAACACTGTTCAACATCTACCTGGCCCCGCTCGCACGCATCGCCAGACAGCACGACCTCAACATAATCTCCTACGCCGACGACACTCAACTGATCCTCTCCCTCACCAAGGACCCCTCGCCGCCAAATCCAACCTCCATGAAGGAATGAAGGCCGTCGCCGATTGGATGAAGATCAGCCGACTAAAACTGAACACGGAGAAGACAGAGGTCCTCATCCTCGGCTCCAACCCCTCAGCCTGGGACGACTCCTGGTGGCCAACGACGCTGGGAGCAGCCCCGACACCCACCGACCACGCACTCAACCTGGGAGTCATCCTCGACTCAACGCTCTCCATGGCCAGGCAAGTCAACGCAGTCTCATCCTCCTGCTTCAACACCCTCCGCATGCTTCGCAAGATCTACAGGTGGATCCCGACAGACACAAGAAGAACAGTCACCCAGGCCCTCGTCAGTAGCAGACTTGACTATGGGAACGCCCTCTACGCGGGAGCCCCGGCCAAGCTCATCAAGCGACTGCAACGCATACAAAACGCCTCCGCACGCCTGATCCTCGATGTACCACGCCACAGCCACATCACCCCCACCTGAGGAACCTGCACTGGCTCCCCGTCGACAGGAGAATCTCCTTCAAACTCCTCATCCACGCACACAAGGCACTCCACAAGACTGGCCCAGCCTACCTCAACAGACGACTCCTCTTCTACGTCCCCAACCGCCAACTCCGCTCCGCCGACCTCTCCCTCGCCACCGTCCCTCGCATTCGAAGAACTACCACCGGCGGCAGATCCTTCTCCCACCTCGCCGCCAAGACCTGGAACACCCTTCCACTAAGCCTACGACAGACCCAAGACCTGCTGACCTTCAGGAGGCTACTCAAGACCTGGTTGTTCGACCAGTAGCAGCACCCCCCCTCTTTTCTCCCCAGCGCCTTGAGACCCTCGCGGGTAAGTAGCGCGCTTTACAAATTCTGTGATTGATTGATTGATTGAGTGCTTAGTTTGTAAAATAGTAATTAGCAGGGTCTTTCTCAGGAGGGCACTGCAGCTTGCACCACTCTTTGCTACTGCCAGCACTGCCAGTGACAGTACCAACATATGTACTAACCTACAGGTGTGACAATTTAGACTATTCCACGCCAACCAAACCTATAAAAATAGTGCGGTGTCAGGTATCATTCAGTTTTAATGTATATTGAATTATTAAACACTGTTGTTGTGCTCATCTCAAAATTAGATAGACAGCGCCACCATGGCGGTCTGGGTGGTGAGCGGAGACCAGGTGGTGATCATTTGGCTGATGTTCGCTGGTGGGTAGAGGTTGTTGAGGTTGAGGGTGGTGTTGTAGATGGCGGCAAACTTGCTGTGGAAGTATTCTGAGAGGGTGTTGCAGAGTTCTTGGGAGGAGTGTTCTCTGTGGCTGTCAGGTTGGAGAAATCCTTGATTATTTTGAAGAGTTCCTTAGTGTAGTTGGCCGCGGTGTCAATCCAGGCAGAGATGGCTGCTTTCTTAGTTTCCTTGATGGGCTGATGATAGATGCTGAGGGCTGTTTTGTGGGTGGCTCTGTAGGTGGGGCTCTTTTTGGTGCGCCATCACCTCTCCAGTTGGTAACGGTTGCGTTTGGTGGTCCTGAGCTCTGGGTTGTATCAGCTGGCTTGTTTAGACGTTTTGTTGGCTTTTTGATGTTTAAGAGGGGTGACTCTGTCAGCGCAGTCAGAGATTTAGGCGGAGAAGTTCTGGACGGACTGGTCGAGGTCTGCTGAGGCGTCAAGCTGGGTGGTGGTGAGGGCTTGTGTCCAGGGAGCTTCGGTGACCTTGCTTCAGCTGCAGTGTGTCGCAATGTGATGCTTAGTGATGGTGTGATGGGCATCGTAAATGGTGAAGTGTACGATGGCATGGTCAGTCCAGGTGAGTTCTGTGGTGTGATTGAATTTGATTCTGTCGCTGGAAGTAAAAATGGGGTTGAGTGTGTGTCCGGCCTTATGCGTGGTTTTGGTTACTAGTTGGGTGAGGCCAATGTTGTTCAGGTTCTCCAGGAGGGCTATGGAGTTGGCATCATTGGGGTCATCAGTGTGGAAGTTGAGGTCGCCGAGTAGGAAGAAGCGGTGGGAGTCGATGGCCAGGGGGGGATGAGGTTGGAGATGGTGTCGTAGAAAGTTGGTCGGGGTCCCGGGGGTCTGTAGGCGAGGGTGCCTCTTATTGTGGTCTTCGTGTCTGTCTGTAGTAGGAAGTGTTCCATGAGGGACTTGGGGTCATCATTGGTGATAGTGCATCTGATGGTTTCCTTGAAGGGTTTTGTCAATGCCTCCCCCTGGTTTGATGGTGAGGTCGGATAGATTCCAACCCACTACTATTCGGAATTTTAAGAACGGATCTATTACTACATAGGTCGGTTCTTAAAAATCCTTACTGGTCTCAAAAATACTAGTCGCATATTGCTAGCAGTATTTTGCAACCAGTTTTTAGTACATATGCCAATGTATCATCAAACTGCTAACCTCTTACAACTTTGTTTTTAAAAGTTCACTCAATTTTCATATATTTGTTGCCTTGCTTCATTCAGCTCAAGAAATCCAGTAAATATTTTCCTACATCCAGATAACTGAGCTGCACTTCAATTAAATCCAATACATAAGCAATCAAAAAATCCGAAAAATGTTTCATAAATCCAAGAAACTCCCCTGAAAGCACCCCTTAAATCCTGAAAATACTGCAAAAATCCAGAAAAACCCCAGGAGACACCCTTTAAAACCTGAAAAATGTTGCAACAAAACAATGCTACTGGAAACAAACTTAAAAAACAGAAAAATGTTGCTAAAATAAAAAAAACTGTAGCAAATCCTCCAAACCAAACGTTATGGCCCTGTTATTTCAGTGTAGAATACCCTAAGTGATGGCAACTTCTGCACCACAGTCTTCATCTGCAAATTAAAGAAAGCATGATAGATATATTGAAATAAAAAGACTTCACAAAATCATTTTTAAAATGTTAATAAATGTGCTAAATGGTAAAAAAACACAAATTGGCAAAGTTGTAATTTCAAAATCCACATTTCCATTCATATGTGTTTTGTGAAATTCCAACTTTTTCAATTTGCTATGTATTTATGTGTGCATATTTCTTTTTAAATTCTGTAAATCCGTTTTTATATAGCGCAGCTACTCACCCTTACGGGTCTCAAGGCGCTGGGGGCCGTCATGGAAATTAAGTGAGCTATTGCCCAGAGTCACATGGTGCTGAGCTGAGGCCGGAACCAGGGATCGAACCGTGAACCCTGTGCTCTGAAGTCAGCTGCCCTGGCCGCTGCACCACACCTCTCCACCTCTCAAATTCTAACTATGTCTACTGTTTTTACAGAACATCTTTCAATGAAAAATACATTTTAAAAAATATTCCTTTTTTTAACAAATTCTTAATTTTTTTTGTATAATCTCCTAAAAACGAATTATGTTTCTACAGGTTTTAAAATTATTTATTTATTTTAAAATGTAGCATTCGTAATTGTTATTGTCTGTTCACAGGACTACAAGAAATATTATAACCTAATATGTCGATGTGAGGGGGACGACAGGACCGGGGCAGGAGACTCACGGTATCTGTCCCGTAGTTTTCCACTCTCCGACGTCCGCGGCGGGGACCCAAGGGGGAGGAAGGAGTTAACCTTACTACCGGCCTCCTCCTCACAGGAATAAGGGCGTTCCCCACGGCAGGATGACGAATGAACGATGACTACGAAGGCGGAAGAGGAGGGACTGTCAGCGCGTGAGGAGAGGGAATCCCAGGAAGCCGGGAGAGGAAACCCGGAAGACGCTGAGAGTTGGAAGAGCCCGACTGCGACGGAGAACGAAGACGCCAAGCCGATCGATGGAGAGAGCCCAGCTGACGCGAAGAGAGAGGAAGAGGACACCGGTGAAGCCGACGACTGGTGTGAAGATTGGTGGACGCCCCCGGGGATTGCCTTCAAGCCGCCGGAACTTAGGAGAATTGCGGCAGTTGCGGTAGGTGACTCGGGCAGGGGGGAGGAAATGCAGGGGGGAGGAAATTCAAGGGTCCGGCACAAGGGTGGAGAGGGGTCACGAGGGGACACTGCCCTGAAAGTGTGCACTACTGAGCCCTGTATGTCACGCCCACAGTATCCATAACCTCCGAAGAGGAAGGCTGGGACAGACTTTGAAGAATATCTATCATCCTAGGAAGCCTCGCATGTAAGTTATATTTTGCTTTCATTTTTCTGATTTCTATGGGGTACACAGCCTATTCCCTGAAACTAAGGGGTAGGTAGAACCAGATAAAGAGAGGGAGAAGTTAAAACGGGATGAAATACATAGTCTCTTGGCCAGCATGTTCCTACACCCTTTTTCTCACCTCTAACTCCCTGCACGTTTGGTGTGGTGACGGTATCTCAAAGCCCAATTACAAGGACGCTATACTTACCCCTGCCTTCTTCTCTTTTGGGAGACTCCAGGAGACGTCATCCTGACAACCTGACTGAAGATACCTGGAGAGGAAAAAAGGAAAACAGAAGAGTGACTGTTTGAAACCTCAAGGAAAATCCTTGTCCTTTCTGTTCTGAAACTTTACTTTATACCATTTCAATAAAACTATGCCAAAATTGAGCCTCCTAGATTCTGTTTCCGCTCATCCCTCCCACAGTCTTCCATGAAAATATTACTTACTTCAAATGTAGCATTTTTGAAAAAATAAATATATTGAATAACAACTCAAATGCTGCTAATACAATGACTTCACACTTGCTTATTGCTTATTATTTTTAAATGGAACTATTACATTTAAACATTTAACATTGATCATGTTTAAATGTTTATTAATTTTACAAATATCAATTACATTTATTATGATAGATTACCATCAAAACCCTGCATTTTAGGCCTCACCTCCTAGATACATCGTAAGCTATTTGTGGCAAGACATATTGTCACCTTACAGCAGGGGTCTTCAAACTGTGGGGCGCGACCCCCAGGGGGGCCGTGGAGCGATGCAAAGGGGGTCGCGCCTTCCCAGTCACACTTCTGCCGAGGCCCAAGAAAGGGCTTCAGCCCCCCCTCTTCCCCCGTCCTGCGTCTCAGCCCGGGCTGCTGCAGTGCAACTCGAGCTGCTGGGGGCTCAGCTGGGCAGTGTCTGGAGTCTTATCTCCGGCACGCCCGAGTTTTTCACAGGTCTTTAAAGACCATTTGCATGTTTACATGCCTTTGTAAACTGGTTACAGAGGCTTAGTTTTTTTCCTGGTTCCAGTACCCCCTGGGCCCCCACTCTGCCTATTCCTTACATTTGTATTTTACATTTACTGCTGCAGTGTGAGAATGCATTTCATGAAAAGGAATATAAAGTAGGGTTGCCAAAAGAAAAATGCCTGCCGTGTTTTGTTTAAAGAGCCCGCAAAGACCTCCTCTTGACACTAAATAGACTTATAAATAAAAAAGTATGTATGCATTCGTTATGTGACTTTTCTGTCTTTGTTCTCTTTAATTATCAGTCATGGATCATTGAGGCAGCCCTAGAACACAATAAAAAGTGCTTTCTATTTATATTTGCTGTTCGAAGTATGCACAGATAAGTGCTTAAAATACAGCTTTAGGTGACTGCTTATTTTTGTACGGACTGGGCCATCAAAATAATCTGCTGGCAACCCTAACCATAGGACTGGAAGTTTGTTGCAGGATCAGCACATTATTTATTTCCTCGATCCCCGATGAATGCCATAATAGCAATAGTTTAACTTAGATCTTAAACCCTACGCCGCCGTCCATAACATGCTGAGTTACTTCAAGTGTCTGGGAATGCACTCTGCATTCAGACAACTCACTCGTCATTCTCGCCCTTCACTTTCACGCTCACCCTGCATTCACAGCGATCACAATGCACTCACACCATTCACCCGCTCACCCTTCACTCACAGTGATCACTCTGCACTCACAATGCACTTGCGCTGTTCATCCTATACCTCACCCTGCAGCCACACAAGTACACTACTCATCCTGCACTCATGTGACACTTCACTCACCTGTCCCCCTCACTGCTCAATATGCAACTCACTCAAACAAGCCCATCAGTAATCATACACTCATTCGTCCCATTCTGAACTTGCATCCGCACCTAAATTCATAAGCCACCTCACTCACCCTGCAGTCACTCCTCTTACCCTACTCTCACATTGTTGCATCGCTCACCGTGCACTCACATGGGCACTCTTGTCACCCACACAGTGCAGAGGGTTAACGTTCCTGCTACAAAGAATATGTACCATGCAGATCACAGAAATGAGTGTGAGTAAACTATGAGTAGCGCTATAAAAAAATGAAATGTTTGTCAGAAAGGTGCTATAGAGAGATGAGGTGAATTGTTGGTGAGTGGCAGTGAAGGAATTCATGGAGAAGGAGGAAACGGGGGTGGGGCACCAAAAAGACTGTTGCACCGTGTGCGACCAGTGTTAGGACCAGCCCTGGCTGGGAGTGTTAAAGATGAAGTGAGAGGTTGAATGGGGAAAGTTCAGAAGTTGTAAAAAGGGGTGAAAGAAAATGGCCTGCAAAGTGAGAGAGGGATCCGGGGTTAGGAGAGGACAGAGGGATGGAAGGGAGGGGGTGAGAGGAAAGCTGCATGGGTAAACTGCTTAACTCTGCACAAAACCGCCAGGGTTTTAAGGGACGCCTGCTTCTCCCGGCCAGGGCCAAGTGAGCTTCTAATGTGGCAGCACGTATTCCTGCGGAGTGGAAGGCCCTTCACAAAGGTTGACTAGAAATCTTTCTGATGTTAATTGCTGTATTTTGTTTATACACTGGTACTGATGGGTTGAAATCTTTCCTCAGTGTTACTGTGTACGCGGCATCACATAACATCATTTACCTTTTCTTCCCACACAATTTAGTCAAGCCTGTCAAGTAATTTGGTCCTCACCTGCCTCATAATTCCAGTAGCCCTGCCTACAGGTTTAGAAATTTTTGTCAGGAGGGGGTCCTTACGCCTCAAAATGTTGACAGGGGGTCTCAGCATCCAAAAGTTTGAAGACCTCTGCCTTACAGTGAGCTTGGAGCCCACTTATTATTTACCATTGTTTGGCTTTATTGTCAATGTCGTTTGCTCACTTCTTATTCGTTAGCTTGGGTGGGCTTTACATCCTCTTCTTGTGTTTGTCCCTCCCCTGGAGAGAGGACACATTACTCGTGTCCTTCCACTGCTCATTTTTCAGGTGATACTTTCTCCTTTATGTATGAACACACCATTAGAGTGCACGTGTTTTCCAGCTATCTCCCTTCTGTACTTCTCTTCCTCCGCCGTGCTCGATGTTTCTCTTTCTCTGCCTGTATACTTCTCCCCACCTCCACTGTGATGCGTTCACCCTCATGTGTTTCTCATCCCCCTATGTTGCTTTCTTGCACGTGTGCTTCTCCCCTAGCTCCAGGTTGCTGTCTCGTCTGTGTGCTTTTCACCTCCCCACTCCGTGCTGCTCTGTTGTCTGTTTGCTTCCACCCATTCCATGTTGCTCTTTCTCCATGTGCGACACCCACCCACACCCGCCACCATGGCTTCCTCCAACCCCTGCATCCCATGTTATTTCCTTTACTCACGCCCCTGTGTTTCTTCTGCCCTCTCCCTGTGTTGCTTGATCCCTACCCACGCTATTTTTATTTCTTTTTGTTTACGGGTCAAACTCGGATTTGTAAACAAAAAGAAAAAAATTGCTCGTCTCATCTTGCTTGTCATGTGCCTAACAAGATTAAACAGCCGGCGACATCATAGGCTTTTTTTCTCTTTTTCAGCCATCCTGCACAACATTGAGGATACTGTTCAGCATGACTAAGCTGGCCCTCATGTACTTTTCTGCCACCCCCTGTTGCTTTCTCATCCATGGGCTACTTCCCCAAGCTGCACATTGCTCTCTTGAATGTTTGCTTTCCCTCTCCACGTTCTTCTTTTGTCTGCTTGCTTTCCTCTGCTCAACCTTGCTCCTCTTTATTTGCTTTCCACCACTGGCACCGCGGTGTTGCTTCCTCCCACTCCACCTTCTGTGTTGCTTCTTTATACTCGCACACTCCATTTTGCTTTCCACCATCCATGCCCCCATGCCTCCTCCTATATTTGTTGCGTCGCCCCAAATGCGCTCCTTTTTTTAATGTTTAGCGATCCAAACTATGCTGAAAGGGGAGTTACTCCAGACCTTGGCTGGAGTAACTTTATGACCAATCTCAGGGTGAGAAAGGGTCAGATGGGAGTTTGGAGTGCCCACAAAAATACATGTTTGGGCGTTTCCAAACTTACCAGGCAAACTATGGCTTGGAACACCCCACTTCATATGTGCAAATGTGCAATAGTAAATCCATTTACACGCGCTATGAATGCGTTGGTGAAATCCTTGCAGGCATAAATGGAAGTATTTTAGGCCAT
The DNA here is from genome assembly GCA_963921515.1 of Calotriton arnoldi. Lineage (NCBI taxonomy): Eukaryota > Metazoa > Chordata > Amphibia > Caudata > Salamandridae > Calotriton > Calotriton arnoldi. Next base: position 522,802 of record CAWUFW010000751.1, read on the forward strand.
AAATTACCTTTGTGGAAAGGACCCAAGTGTGGTTGTCGAGAAACACAGGGGGATATTCACAAGAACGTGTGATAACCATCGCAAAAGTTACTTAACGCAACCTCCAACATCGCAGTCTACTGAGGGAAATTTACGCCGTGTTAACCAAGTATTCAAAATACGGCGGTACCATGCGATAGTCTCCAGATAACGCGTCAACTGACCGCGTTAAAATCAACACCACGCCGCAAAAATGCGAAACACTAACACAAAAAAAGATGCGATGAGGCCAATCGCGATACAAAAATCTGCGAAAACCAGCCACAGGCCTGCAAATCCCACGCGTCTGGCGGGAAAATGGACTATAATAGCTACACAAACAACACACCAGAAACAATCCAATGTGCGTAGCAACATGGAGGCACCCTGACCCAGCGCAGAGGCCAACGCGAACCCCACAAGCCCCACAGACCACCAGCAAGGAACAACTGGTTCGGGGAAGGCCAAGGAGAAGAGGGAGAGGAAGACGGGGTGCAGTCCACAGGAAAACAAGATCAGAGTCACGGAGGTGACAGAACACTACCAGCAACTGACCCACAATCAGATCACCTTGAATGCAGCCGGAGTGTCGATGGGGCCAATGGAGGAGGCCAAGAGGCGCCGGCATGATGTGAAAACCTAAACCAGGCCCAAAGCCGCTGCCAACAGGAAGGCAGCAACGGCGACAGGAGGTGGGAGTCCTGCGCCACAGGAGGAGCTGGAGGAAATGGAGGCCAGTCATGTGTGGAGACGGTGCAAGGAGGTGGGAGTACGGACACAGCTCGAGAGGACCTGACACAACAGCAACAGGGTGAGGAAAGACCAGGGACTGGGGGGACGGGGGGAGATGGGCACAATGGCACACATGCGCAACGATGTGTAGCACACTGCACACCCACAATGACCCTGGACCATGTCCCTCATCGCCGTGGCACACTGCAGCATACACACATAGCAATAACAGCACATCCACATTGACGACAATGTGGTATAATGTGCAACCCCGACACTGCAGAACAGAGGACACAACTGGCTATGCACACGCGCAGAAACAGGCCTACTACATCTGACAGAGCTGGAAACTGTGAAATGGAAATGTACGCGTACAACCTCACATCCTTCATGTAGTCCAAATGTACACTGTCCCACATCTAAATCCTGCACCTCCAAAACAGTCACAATGTTCATTGACATACAGTCTGCATGTAAACAAGAACAATGCGCCAACATACATGTCAACACAATGTCAACATGCATCTCCCCTTCACATTGCAGAGGGACACACAACACCTCCAGCAGAGCACAGAAGACCACACATCAGTGATGCCGGAGGGGACCACCACACCTTCGACCCCGACGCCCTACAACAGCCCATGGACATCCCACGCAACCCACCACCAGGACCAGGGAAGCCAAGCTACTTCGAGGAGAACCCAGCCCCTGCAACAGACCACACAGCATGAAGCACCCGCAAGCACGGCTGGCTCACAACACTACACCGACCCACACATGGCACCCCAATTCCAGGTGTCAGAACGCCAAAAGGAGGGGGCCGAAAGGGGGGGTGTGGTCCGAACCCATGGAAGGCGAACTAGATCACATACGTGGGTGTCCATTACCCTTCAGGGACCACCTAGACCCCACAAAGGAGACCCACACTGCCATAGAGACACATGCAGATGCGCATTCCCAGTACAGAACCATGCCCAGGGGCACGCATATACCAGTCACACACCCACGTTGGCTCTGCGTACGACAGCCCAGTCCACTCCCCTTACGAATTGAGAGGGTGACGACAAAGCTACATGCCCAAGCTCCCAACCCGCTGCCTGCGGTGACATGTCTGCGTCCTACACAGCACAATGTAATGTCGTAGGGCCCAGGGCCCTCATGCATACAACAAGACCACAGGGACACACGCAGATATTATGTTGAACTGGCTACGGGCACGTGCGCCCGGCCCCTTTATTGGCAGGGCCACATGTACAGTGACGCCTGTGCTGGATGTGTGTGGGGTGAGCATGAGCCAGCCCGCACGGAGTGCTTGGTGCTGGCAACAACTTGAACAGTGGACACCAGTGCAATGGAAACAGAAAACACCTGCATAACAGAGTCAACTGCTGAGCAACATGGAGGGAGCCGGAGCAAGTACAGAGGTCACCCAACATACAGACAGAGGTGTCCGTGAGTTGCAGTGCACTGAGTCAGTGGCACCTGGAGTGCTGAGCAGGGGATCAGGCAGATGATGGCATCCACGACAGGTCTGAGCAACTCCGTCAGTCTGCCAGTACCACTGTTTCGACTCTGGAAGATGGTGGTTGGAGTTGGCCCTGGCGATGGTGGCGTGTGCCTCCTGCGGTGATGCGACGTCCGGGCTGGTCAGGACTCGATTTGATGTGTGAGCCCTGGTGGTCCGCAGTTGAGGCCGGAGGCAGCGGACAGCGCAGGGCCACATGCACATGGCGTCGATGACCCCAAGCCCACCGTCACAGAGGTCATCCAATATTCATTCAGTCAGGGTCCCTGACTTGAGCTGCACAGAGTTAGTGGCCCCGGATGCACAGCGGCCGGCACAGGCACACCGCCACGGACGGTGACTTGCGGTCCACTGAGGCAGGGCCACGCAGACTGAGCGGGTCCTCGTCGATGTCGAAGCTGACTGTGGCGGAGGGTTGCGGGGGACAGTGGAAGGTGTCCTCCAGGGCATGATGCAGAGGGCAGAAGCTATCCGGAAGCAGCAAATGGAGGAGTGGAAAGCGACAGCCTCGTTGCCACCACCAATTCGATACCAACTGCATGAGGATGAAAACTACCCCCTAGTCCGTAGACTCAGACGCCACCAATGTACGACCAGGGAGGGTCCATGAATGTCGGGGAACAGACTTAGTGGCACCGGGGCTGAGAGGGGATGCGGTCTGCGATGATGCCGGTACACTGATATGAACTCCGGCATTGCCAAATCAAGACCCTGTGACCTACTGGACCGCAGTGTAGGCCGGAGGCAGCGGTCAGCAGTGGGCAACATGCCACGTGTCGTGGGCTCGCGATGCACAGAGTTAGTGACATCAGGGCAGTTGTCGGTAGTGTCCGATCACCTCTGTAACGATGATCCTTTTCAACTCAGAAATGCAACGCATCATCCTCTTACGCCTCTCCTTGCGTGCAATGATATGCACTCTGCCATTGAATAATCGATGTTCAGTTCCAATTCTGTGACCTACTCGGGCGCAGCGTAGGCCGATAGCAGTAGTCCGCGTGGGCCCACAGAATCTTGCAGTTGTGATGTACTACTAAGACCTGTTGGCACCACATCGAGGGTGTATAGTGACATCCACTCAGCCATGATTAATGTGCTCTGCCATGGTGTAATCAAGACTCAGTTCCAAATGTGTGACCTACTTGTCCGCTGTGCATGCCGGTGGAGTCCGTCAACGTGAAAGGAGTACTGTGGGCCTGTGTTGCGGAGGCCGTGATGGTCTGAGGAGGCAGCCAAGGTCGCAGGCCTCGGCCTTGGAGATTGCACCGGCACGTGGTGGGCCCTCTTCGACACACGCAGGTGTCAGCAGGTGGGCATTGAGGCCTGGGTGCGCAGGGTCAGGCAGGACTTGTTCGGGGACCAGCGTCCCGGGGTGCAGCAGGCGCACAGGATCGCTGGCAACACCGCTCACGGCGTCGGCCTCGTGGCAGGGTGAGAGGCGCCGCGCTGGCAGAGACGTTGGGCATTCCGGAAGAGGACCACGCCCAGAGTTACGTGCCTTTTATTCACACCCCTACGCTGGCCTGGCGTACGCCGGGCCATCCCACTCCGCTCACGCTTAGGGGGGGCGACGTAACAGACAACAGTTCCGCGTACTCCCCCACTGGCTGGGGTGACATGGTTGCGTCCACTGTCCACTACACTCCAAACACCAGCGGTGTGTATCGACATGGATGTGTGTGTGGCCTGCATAATGCAGTCTGGCCAACACATCCACGACACACTTGGCATTGTGTACATTCTCATTCATCATTCCCTTGCCTTCTTCGCACAAGCCTGGTCCCCGCCTCTTCCGACATTCTGCTATTGTGTGGCCGAGGTGCCCTGCCGTTGATGGCTCATGTAACAGGCTGGCCCAGGTTCCCACAGTGAGTTGTGCTGTTGTGTCTGGTGGGTGTGCATGTTGTATGTGAGCTTGTGTGGGGTGCATTTCCTGTGTTGTGTGTTGCATGATTGTGGAGTTGAGGTGTGTGATGTGTGCATTTGGTATTGGCGAACGAGCAGTGCATTTCCGTGGGTGACATCCTGGTGGCGCAGGTTGATGTTGGACTGTCGGAAGGAGTAGGATTCATGCACACTGCCTGGGTGGTTGGTGGCGGCGTTGGCTGAGGTTCCACGGTGGTCCACTGTTGCCTGCACATTGATGGGATACGTGCGCTTTCTTTTGCGCTTATTGTGTGCAGTGTTGCCAGGGGCCGCTAGTAGGACATGTGTGCAGTCAATTGCCCCCTGACACGTGCGGGAGGCCAGCTGTGGCGTACACGCCTTGCTTGGTCTCGGGCTGTTCCTGCACAGTGTGTGTGAAGTATAGATGGTGGGGAACCTAGCTGATGGTGTCATCCATGACTGTTGTGGGGGATTTGGATTGGCCTGGCTGTGTGACTCCTCCGTCTCAGGCGGATGTTGGTTGGAGGGTACAAGAGGCCAACCCGTGCAGCACGGCCAGCAGCTTTGTCTGAGGTGGGATGTTGGTTGTCCGCTGTGTTGGTACCTTCAGCCTGTGGGCAATGGTGGTCAGGATGCGGAGGAGGGTTGTCCCTTTGAGCATATAGTGGGCAATGACATTCTCTGGTGTTGAGTCTGTGAGGTTGGTGCATTTTCGGAGGGTCGCTGTCTTTGTCTGCGCTGACTCAGTGTTGGTCCGGGGGGGGGGCGGTGGGTGTCCGGGGGGTGGTCCTGGGGGAGGTGGGTGTTGGGGCCCTCTTGGGTGTCCGCCCGCATGTTCAGTGGCTCCATGGCATCTGTTGTCCTTCAGGTGTGGCTGTGGGCTGGGCTCCCTTTTGTGGTGCAGGCTGTCGTCCGACTTTGCACCAGGTCAGAGCAGGTGTTAATTTCCTGCAGCTAACGCGCCATATCGCATGTTTTGTGGGCTTATCGCAGATCTGGCTGGTCGTTGAGAATGTTGAGGAGTGGTGTTGACAAGGCTTTTTGCACGGGTACGCCTACTCTGCATCTCATTAGCGATAGTTGCCGGGGTCATCTGTGGCGATGTTATTTGCGGCTGCTATCGCAGGTAAACTGGTGCTATGGGCTGTTAGCACCGGCTTGTGAATTGGGTGATAAGTTTATCGCAACTTTGGCTGCGATAAAGTGCCGATAACTCGGCGATGGCTCATTGAGAATATGCCCCACAATGTTTTGAGACTATGGATGAATATATTGCAGCGTTATAGATTGCTGCATCTTCATGTGAATTTGAGGGTCACGTAGGCCAATATCTAATGGAACAACTACTTGTGAACTGTAATTCCTAGAAAATACAGAAGAGACAGTTGTGTTGCTAAAGTCAGTGACATATAGAATTATGGATGGGAAGCTGTGCATAAATGAGATACTTTTTACCGAGGGGTTCTAAGTGACATTGGATCGCCAACATAAGCGAAGCTTGAGCTGCCCATGATGCCACTCACAACCCCGAGCTGAAAAACACCATTTTATATTATTTATGTCTCTTCCATTTAATATCCCGCTGCTGACATCAGCTGTGCAGGAGTAGAGGAGTCTTAAACAAGCAATACACAGCATGGCCTCACCTGCACTTTATTAAATCTGCACTTTATTAAATCTGGTGTCCTGTCACCCACCCTACCAGCCTCTTCCATCCCTCCCCATACCACGTAAAGTTTTAAAAAGGTACTTGTCATCCTGCCAGCCTCCCCACTTCAACTTCGGTTTTCACTCACTCTTAGAAATATTTTAAAGAAAATTCTACCTGGTAACCCACCACCCACCCTCTCCCAACTACCGACCCTCCCGCTGGCCAAATTAATGACACCTGTCCTCCTGCCAACCACCCCTCAATCCTGCTCTTGCCAACCACCCCTGCTACCGTTTGCATTTACCCTCCTCTCCCACCCAAACTGAAAACTGTTGGTGTCCCACTATCCACCTACACCACTCTCTCTTCAATAATCCCCCACCTACAAAAATCTAAAAAAGAATATCTGACCTCTAGCCAGTTTGCATGTACAGACCTGCCTCAAATGGAAAATAAATAAAGGTGTCCTGCCACCCACCGTCACCACCCTCTCTTGAATCCTCCCCCACCCACACAAATATAATAACTGCCAACCAACCCCACCTACCTCTGTGACTTTTCTACCCCTCTCCGCTGAAGAACTCTGGGACCCTTGCTGACAGGTGACTATGGCAGTTAGGGCAGGGGAGGCAAGCACTTGCTTCTATGATGTCAAAGCAGTGGGAAACAACTTTCGGTTCCCACTGCTGTATTGTAGCAGCAGTGAATGATCAAATTCAGAATCTGGCATTCATGCTCTGAGAGAGACATGCCGAACAATATCAAAAGGGGTGAAAGGATCAATGATATTATCTAAGGCATTATCACTTTGATGACAATTCTTCACGGGTTAATGTAGTCAATTTGAGAGACCATTAAGAGTACAAGAAACGGAATGGGCAGTGTCATAGATGTGAGTTTAGGATGCACAAGCATCACAGTAAAATATGTCTCGCTTGAAGGAAAAGGTGTAACAAATATAAGAAAGTAGGCAATATCTCAAGTGTGTATAGAAGAACAGAGAGTATAATGTTAGTGAGCAGTGTGTTAGAAAAAAAGGGTGACATTGACAAAGGCATAACTAATTGTATTAACATTTGGTTTAGGTGGCCAAACGCACTAGGAGGGCAGAAAAGGTGTGCTTGTAAATTTGAAATTGGCAATATTGAATTAACAATTATGGTTCTGGTTCTGGTTACAGGTCTGGTAGCTTAGTGGACTAATGCATCCACTGTAGGGGCCTGTGTTCAACCTCATGTTTAAATCCCGGCGGGTCCACACAGCCTTTCATCCATCTGAGGTCGATAAAATGAGTACCATTGAGTTGGATAACAATAAACATCTGTTATTCAGCGCCTTGACATCCTTGGGTGATATGTACGCTGTACAAATACTTATGTTATGGTGGTCTGGATCATCTATCACTATTGTATCAGTAATACTATTTTGTATTTACCAGATTTCAAATTAGATGTTAACTATGCAGCTTTTGGAGAAATCAACACCAGCATGATAGGTTACTTTGAAGATCATCTTGATTTCAAAAGACAAAAAAACAAAAAATAAGTAGTAAAAAAAGGGAGAGACCAAGGAGAACAGGAGATATTGATACACTGGTGATGTTGGTAGATTGTGGAAGTTTAAAAGTTGATGATTTTTTAAGTAAGTATGCAAAGGCATTTGAAAATAAGAAGGGATGTGTGACGATTTCATCTTAAAATTGCTATTTAAAAAGAGGGTTGTACTTGCCACACATAAGATAACAGGGATACTATTACATATGTGGCATGAATTAAGAGGATTTTTGTTAAAGAATATGTTGGTATAAAATATCTGAACCAGTAAATTCATCTGAATAGGCTTCAGAAGAGGTAATTGAAAAAAATATAATATGGTGAGATTTGTTTGCACGCGGACATTTGTTATCTAAATAAAAACACAATTGTAAAGAATATCCAAGAAATGCTTTTACAACAACAGAACTGAATGCTGCATATCATTTAATGCCCTTAGCACCACAACATTTGTCACCCCTATGAGTGAATGTGTGTATCTGCAGTTACCATGTGGGTTGGCATCAGCTGTCAGTGTATTTAAGAAGTTCATGTATTTGTAAGTTAATAGTGTGACATGGGTACACACATTTCAAGATGATATTTTGGTGTATGCCAACATTCAGGAAGACAATAATTATAGACTTTCTAAGCTACTGTTTCTGCTAAAGGAAATGGGTATGACAGTAAGGAAAATCTATGCTAATTAATAGCCACATCTGTTTACTGAGTCCACTGATTACCATTGGAACTTTTAAAGGTAAAAATTGATATAATCAAATTAATTGTTGAAGCTCCTCCACCAGTAGATATTGAAGAAATAATTCATTTGTTAAGCAAATCTTACGCCATAATTTTTATATTGTTAAGTAATATTAAGTGAACCTCTTAAAAAACCTCTGAGCAAAAGAAGAAACTATGTTATGCTTAAAGAGGTTAATGGTTTAATTTTGTATGCCCTAGCTCTAAAACAATTTCAATCTGGTATGCAATATTTAGTAACATGTAAGCAAGCTCTATCAGCTTTGATGCTGGTCTAACGCAATGGGTCCGTGGCACAGAAAATGCTGGTTACTAAATCAAATAGCCCAGTCGATAACAGTAGTTATCGACTGGGAAGGAGGAGAGAGAGGTAATTAAGGGATCATAGAATGCATCTTCCCTAATATAATACTCAAAAACACAGGGTTTCATACAGCCTGTAATGCCTAGAAATGGCAATCCTTTATTTTCTAGATAAGGCAAGCCAGTCTGATTATTAGAAGGAATGCTTGAACCAATTGAAACTTAAAAGGTTTTTTTGTCAGACCCTCACCCACTCAATTAGTGGCATGCTTCATCACCTGGTCTCATCCTGGTCCCTCCCTAAAAACCAGGGTGAGCGTAACCATGTTACAGGGAGCACTTAGGCTAATATCCTGCTGGGGCCTTCCAGGAGACAAAAAATACCTCAGAACCCCCAGGTATCCGTTTAATCAGTTGGTGTTCCTGGTATGATTAAAAAATATATAATTGTTTGGGGTGTTATTGGGAGATGATTACCTTAAACCCTCTGCATCGCCTACATGTTTCAGCACCATTTCACAGACTCAACAGGTCCTGGGCTTTCATCAAGATTAAGCTACTGTGCCTTGGAATCTATATTTTAGAGTCAGTCTGCCCACCTAACCATCTTAGTCAGGATGTAAAACAACAATATAGCTAATATAACATGCAAGGTCAGGGGCTACTTGCCATGTACCTGTGACTATTTGTCTGGATTCCTGAAATGAAAAATGTATAACAAACAGTATTGGTATTACACAGTTCCATGTTTCAGCACCAAAAACACATCACCGACCATATGACCACATAAACCCACACATAATGGTTTGCCATTAAACATATAACAGGGCTGGATGCAACAAATAACACCTTGTAAGTGGTACATAGCAAGCAGCACTGCAAATCATGACAAGAGAAATTCTCACGCTCCTTACCCAAGTTTGGGAACACTCAGTGCCACATATAGGGTGGGGGAGGGAAGGAACATGCACCTATAGTCTCTGTTGAGCCGAGAACCAAAATAAAAATCATTGGATATTGTCCAAAAAGGTCATCAGACAGGTCCAATGGGTCCGAGGATTGATGGTAGCGGAGAAGAGAAAATATCAGGAGGTTGTCTTTATGAACGTTTGCTAGGTCAAAGGATTCGTAGCTTCTGTAGTTTGTATGCATACTCACTTCTTCAAGAGATCCTTATGGAAAATGTAGTTCCCATGGCATGAGAACAGCATGAGGGGTGCTGATGCATGCCTCACCAGCACAGGTCATGCCAGCTGGGAATCGAATTTTCCCTGGCATGCTCCCATAGACAACTATATACAATCAGAATAGAACTTTGATATTTGTCTCATATATAAAGAAAAAAAAGTCCATGTCAAGGGTGAATGAAACCAAAAGGGTAGATGAACGAGCATTGGTGTATGATTACTTTAAAAACAAGTCATGAGACAAAAGAATCTCTTATACAATTTTTATGCCAAACATTGCTCATGTTCAAGAAGGATCTTGGTCATGTCTGTGCTGGTGGTAATTTTGTTTAATGATTGTCCACTGTAAATCATTCTCAGAGTGAATGTTCTCCAGGTAGTGTGCTATCAATCTTGTAGTGTTTCATAGACAACAGATGTTACTCCCATGTTCACTAATTCTAATTTTGACTTTTCTACATATTTTTATCTCCTAGAAGACCCCAGCAGGATATTATCCAAAGTGTACCCTTGAACATGGTTGGGCCGTTCCTGGTTTTAACGGCCCAGGGTGAGACCCGATAATGAAGCATGACACTATTAGAGTGGGTGAGGGTCTGACAAAAAAACCTTATAAGTTTCAGTTGGGTCAAGCATTCCTTGTATTAATCAGACTGGATTGTCTTATCAAGGCAATAAAATGTGCCATTTCTAGGCACTACAGGCTGTAGAATAACCTGTGTGTTTTGCGTGAACAGAAAATACTGTGACATTTATTTTTCATGTCCTAGAAGAAGTTGAGAAATATTACTGTACCATAGATATAGAAATCTTGGCTTGTACTTGGGTGATGGATAAGTTGTAAATCTATATGCATGGTATGTCCTTTATACTGTGTACAAACTGTGAACCATCAATGTATATATTAGTTGAGAATGGAGTGGAGAAAGCTACATCTAAATATGTAAGGTAACGAGGATTAGGGTAACCATTTCACTCCAGTGTTGTTTTTTTGTGTGTGGCAACCTAATGCATTCTGATTATTGTAGTCTTGCTTTTGCTTCCATTAACGGAATTAGAATAACACACTTGATAACAATAATTTACAAGTGAAAAGTCCAAGGATGAAAATTGTGTCATTAATGACTTGGGATAAGGGGGCCACCATACCAAAGACAATTCTGAGACTGAATGTGTGATAGTTTGTGTGATAGTTTGTCTTAGACAGCTGGGTTGAGGCCAAGCAAAGGCCTCCAGTGCTCTTTGGAGTGCTGAGAGAACCTGCTCCATCCATGCTGCATGAGAGTAGCACCGGGATTGATTAGAGCAGTTGCCTGGGGCCTGCACTGGAGGAGTGAAGGACACTAGGTGGGAGCGTGGACATGCCTCAAAATTAAGTTTTCTTTTCTTTTTTTAATGTTTTGATGCTAATATTTTGAATTTATTTAATTGCCGACATGCATTACAGTACCATTATAAAGTTACGATAATTTAATGCATGTCAGCAATTTTATTGATTTAATTTGCCTGCATGCACTGGCACCCACCTCCCAATTACCAGCCGTGCCACTCCCTGTAGGTGGCAGCCGCCACTGAATACAATAATCTTTGTAAAAGAATATAATCAAACATTCTGTATAGAAAAATATAAAGTATGTATATTTTTATTTAACAGAACATTATATAGTTTGAGATTTTTCAAACAATATTAAACAACTGATTCCTCTATGAGCATAGTAATGTGGAACGATTACTTACTAACCGAACCAGAGAGGACATTCCATACAGTCATGGGTTCACTAGACATACAAATAAACTGAATCAAGATGTGGCTTCAAACACATAAAAGAGCTGTTCAACAGATACAGATGATTCTCTACATCAAAATCTGAAAATCAGCTTAGTCCAGTTTGTAATAATCCATTCTGTTCACATGCGTTTCTGCATCAAACACTGCTGATGGCATTTCGGCAAGCCCAGCACTCTTGGCATGCTTCTTCAGGATGTATGATGGTTTGGACTAATTACCTAGAAAAAAATCATCAACAGCACATTGCTAATTTGTTAGATCAACTAAAGTAGCAGAAAATACGAATCACTAGACAAATTAAACATAATACATACCAATAACCAGTTACAAGTCTTAAAAGCAAACATGGAATTCTTATGATCCTGTAGACCTTTGTGCTGAAAAGAGAACATTTCTCATTTCCACTAACGTAGCAGCTAAATGCAGAAATATGATAAAAATTAGAATGGGGCAAAGTGGTTTGGTAAAAAGTGAGACTCCATATGTCCCAGTGAGGTGTTGTGAATCCCAAGGCAAATTAATTTGTCCCCGTGTGTATGTATATGTTAGTGTGTATAGTAGTGAGTGTCTGTGTGTGGAGAGTGTTCAAGGCATACCTGCCATTACAGTCTAGAATGTACTTCACAATAGCGGAAGAATAATCATTTTGCGATCTGGGCTTTCTTATTTCCTCGAGGGTTGCTACCCATCATGTTCTCCTCCTGATGATCTCTTAAGAACCCAATTGTTGTGGAAACATCGACCTATAAAAGGAATTCGTCACCCAACTAAAACAATTAGTCACAGGAGATAGAACTAGTTCCTATTTATGAATGTTGCATGAAAATGCAGCAGCCATTGGATTCTTTGTTTTTATCATGCTTGTGACCAGGGGACATTGGACAACTTCAGCTGTGAGATAATACACACTGACACATGTTATGACATGATCCAAAAATATGTTGTGGCCGAATGTGTCCATCGATATCAGGCCTTCTAACTTCCCAATGGTCTGTTCCTGCTGACTGATGCTGATAGCTCTGATGACAGGAGGCAATCCTGGTAGTCGAACTCCATACACCATGACAACTCAGGCAATGACAGGCTATCAGTTATTTACGGCATGTTCAATATTTGGATGCGAAGGTTTGATACACTGGAGTTCTGCGTGTTCAGTGGACATTGTTGCAATGCACAACTATGTTTTATTTAGACATTGTGGAGATGATTGGAAACATTAGTTGAGTATAGACCTGGATGCTGATGACACTGCTGCAGTGGTGTTTCGCCTGGATATTTTAACCATGAAAAATGATCAAACAGCCACAAAATATATGTTTATTATATGCGTAATAAATAATACTGTTACATAAGTAACATTATGGTGTACAGGTAGTTCACAGTGTTCATACTTAGACATTCAGTAACACTAACTTGTTTAAGTGTAAATAAACTTAAGAGGCTTTGTCACCCCACTGATATGAATGCCCAGTTTGCATGGCACAAGGGGCACAGCACGAGCAGTGGCGGATGCCACAGACGCACTGGACTAGTAACATGACGTTATGGAGACGTAGGTCAACATGCTCGTATCTTAACTTTTTGTTGATATCTGGTCCCAAGGTGAAGAGAATATATCTGGAACAGATAGGCCATGCAGTTGGGGTTAATGCATGGTGACGAGAATACACTAGTCTGGGGGGTAGGGGGGCAGACGGAGATATGATCCATGTCTACCACAAAGGAGCACCGTTGCCCCCTGTACCCTTTCAAACATCCTCTCTTTTTGCCATTACCTCTTGATCTTCCCCAAAGAACATACACCCATCCCCAATACATTTGTCTTGCCAAAGGGCAGGAGGAGTTGTGCAATTAGCACTGACTGCATTGCTATTTAACTGAGGTCGTGTGAGTGTGATGTCCTTACATAAAATATGGAGCCCCTTCTCTGTCCACTCCCTTGTGCTCATACCGAAAAGATGGTCAAAGACAAAACGAAGATGGCGCTGATGCACTTGTAATCTGAATTTCTCTCCTGCTCCCTGCTTTCAAGGGGTTGAGCTTGCAAGATGCCTCTTGAGTACCATGTTTTCTCTGCAAGCAGGCGGTGATTGTGTTGGTATGTCTTGGCCATTGTGTCTGCTAAACTGACAGAAAGCTGCCCCTGCTGGTTTGTCCGCATTCATAGTGTGTGTGACTCAGCTGCATTCCAGCATGCATGCACCAAGCTGCTGTGATCCAGGGAAGGACCGTCGCAGGCTGTGACGGACTTTTTGCGAGCACGCACCGCCTGTACTTTGAGACTGGCCTCGCCTTTGTAAATATTATTCCAATCACTTTCCTCTTTTTTTGCAGGGCGTATAGAAATGTAAAGCCCTCTGAGGCCTCCTAGAAGCCTTTATTCGCCTTGCTTAATTTCCCGGGGTTTGTCGGAATGCACAGCTTGTTTCAAAACGCTTTTCAGTGGCTCCAACCTAACGAATGCTTTCCAGGCAGCTTGTTGAAGGGTTGTAAGGGTGAAGGGAATGTACTGGAGCCCTTAGTAAGTGTCTGTTTATTTATTGCCATTGTGAAATTCTGCTGCAGCTGAAAGCCGCCTCAGAGCAGGGTTTTGGCGGGCTCTCAGCCTACAGTTAGTGCAGAGTAACAATCGCCATGTTTAGCTCACCTGTGAACCGTGATGGATGTGCTTCCACTACATTGCTTGAACTGCCATGCTTCACACAATCGGTGAACAGAGAAAAGGTCACTGGCATTTACTCCATTCGAGGTTGCTATCAAAGTGGCGGTACAGTTTGTGTGTTGCTTGTATATTGTTTGCTAATGAAGCACCAGCTGCTATCTATCTACAGGTAGCATATAGTACTTCCACAGCACTTTGTAAATCACAAAAAATATGTTACAAGCAAACATACTTGAGCTCAAGCTGAATAAGAGCAAACAGACAGGTATTATTCAAGCCACATTCACTCATACTTGAGGTTAAAATAAGTTATTTAGACAAAAATATCGGAAGCAGAAATATCGAAGACCAAAATTTTGTGTTAAGAATATCAAAGACACAAATATTGTGACGGTAAGTTTCTATAGGTAAGCAAAGTTTTACTATATGTAAATCCACATCTATGTACCTTGACGATATATATATATCTTCAAGGTACGCAGATGTGGAGTTAAGAATAGCAAATCTATACTTACTTATTCGAACTTACCTTCTCAATAGTTTGGTCCTCGATATTTTTGACACAATATTATGTCCACACAATATGTCTGTTTCCGATATTCTGTTAGTGATCCAAAAATAACATACCTGAGTACGCTTGCCCGATTTTGTGATGCAGCACCACCTTCACCAACGTATATAGCTAGCTTTAATAATTTATGATGGGTGAATAATTTTCTTTAAACTATTATTGAGCTGATGGGGCTACATCAAATTAACCTTCAAAATAGCCATTTTGGCTTGTCTAGGCTTTAAACCCCTTCTAGCTTGGTTACTTTTAGTTCAAGCCTGCTCTACATTTTCTTATGTTTCATTTAGCCATCGGCAGGGTGAGTAAGTGAGTGTAAGTGAAAACTTTATTTCCCAGAGTTACCAAGATATCATGGTCTGTTTGGCAGAGTGCTGCTAACCCTGTTGATGTGGTCTAGAGTTTTGAGATTATCTGCAACCAAGCCGCAATCCAATTTTTAATCCAGAATAAACCCAAAGAGAGTCGTCCTTTTAAATGGTTTTCCCCCGAGTGTACAGCAGCTCTAAAATCACTTAAGGAGACACTTAACGAATCACCACGCAATGTTGCCCAAATTAAATCTCTTAGGAACGCGTATAAAACAATTGTCGCGGCCAGGAAACAGGAAGTGAGGGACCAGGCATGGGACTATCTTCTTAGGACAAGTGCCTGTCACGATTCTAGAGCTTTCTGGGAGGTTGTCAATAGATCTTATTTTAGTGATTCCAACTCTCCCATGATTGAATGTCATGTTCCAGCTGGCAACTGGTTGCACATTTTCTCAGAAATCTTTGGTAATTCTAGTTTATCCAAAGCCAAACAAACAGTCTGCCCTCCCATTGACAAAGTCCTGGCTTTGAGTAACGACATTACTGTTGATATGACAACTTTAGCCATCTCCAAGTCGTCCTCAAGTAAAGCACCACGGCCAGATGGGGTACCTATTGATGTTTTTAAATATAACCCTGCATTCTGGGCGCCTCTTTTTTTTTTTTTTTTTTATTTATTTTTATTTATTTTTTCCAAGAGACATTACAACCAATCAAATAGTGAACAAGTCAGTGGTCCACAATTAGCCGGACCAACATTGCCATCATGGTAGATATAAACGTCCTCTTTCAAACAACATAAAAAGATAAACTGTTACAATGGAGCATATTACACGTAATGATCCAGTAAGAAAAAAAAAACATTTATGGTGCACCAATCTCACGAAATACAATCATAGTATTATCACAAGTACAAGGTATCGAAGGTTGCTCTCATTGGAAGTATCTAAGGCCGAACATATTTCCAGGTTTACGTGATAATAACATACCATCAACATGTTGGCGTGCTCATGATCCTAGGGGTCTATGGAATGGGCCTGTAGGTAACTTTTGAGCGGTTGCCAGATATCACAGGGACGCGATGCGGCAGGTAGAAGTGTCTGGGCGCCTCTTTTAACAAACGTTTTTCGTTCCGTAATATTAGGTCAGATCCCGTCCTCTTGGAAGGATTCTATCATTATGCCAATTTTTTAAAAAGGCAATAGAAATTTACCAATCTGTTATAGGCCCATATCGCTCCTGGACTCCTCAGCTAAAATCATGGGGAGGGTACTCCTCCACCGTCTTAAGGACTAGGCTAGCGACACAAAATTTTACTCTGAGTCTCAATTTGGCTTCCGTCCTGGTGTCGGCACTATCGAACAATCTTTTAACCTCCTCATGATCACTAGCAAATACGTCCAGGCCAAGGCTGGGGCAATCCATATGGCCTTTATGGACTTGTCCAGCGTTTTCGACCGGGTTGACAGGGAGAAGCTCTGGACAATGATGGCTAAAGCCGGCGTAACCCAACTTTATTTGATCATTTGGGCAGATTACATGAGGGAACAAAAACACAAGTGTGATTGTAACCCCTTCCCCCCTTCCAATAAAGGCATCAGACAGGGCTGTATTCTGGCTCCTTTTCTTTTTCTCTTTTACATCAATGCCCTAGAGAAAACATTAATTTTAAAAGGTAAAGATCTCCCATGGGTCGGGGACCGTGTCGTCCCAGTGCTTCTTTATGCCGACGACGCGGTCCTCTTAGCTCGTACTGCGAGCAGGCTATAGCTTTTATTGGATATTTTTAACGATTTTATGAAGGACTAACATTTGAAAATTAATCATACCAAATCTCACACCATGACTTGTGGGCCCAAAAAGACGCCTTCTCGTCTACATACCGTTGCTGGGACTCCCATCACCAGAGTGCAAAATTTTAAATTATCTTGGTATCTTGTTTTCCTCTGGTTTAAAATGGGAGAAACTACTGACAGTAAGAGAAGATAAGATGGAGGGGGCATTTGAGGGTCTATTCCGTTTTTCAAAGAATTTAGGTCATAAACTGACCCAGGAGCTGATTGCCTTGTACACTGGGAACCTATGGGGCAGGAGTCTGGGGTTACATTCTTCCAGGTCCCCTACAAACAATTGAGAATAAGTTTCTTTGTAGGTTGTTAGGCACTCCCAGGAGCACTGCCAGGTATAATAACCCATCTGGGCCTCTCCTTTCTTGAAGATGCAGTCCTAGCTGCCCCTTTGCTCTTGTGGATTAAAGTTTGGACTTCCCCTTTTTGTTCCTTCACCAAAGTGATTTTGAAGGTCTGCCTAAAATTAGAACAAGTTATAGCCATTCCTTGGTTGTCATATGTAAGGAAAGCCTTTTTGGAACTAGATCTTCCCCATTTCTTTCTCTCTCCAAATGAACTTCCTGGAAGCGATACGAAAACAGTTCTATTTTAGCATAGATCCCAGTTGAGATTTTGCAGCCAACACTCTTCAGCTTCACTTTCACGCTATTTTGGTTTCAAACAAGAGGTGGGGGTCGAATGCTATCTCCTTTGGGTCACTATGATAGAACACAGGTTTTACCTCACCCGTTTCAGATTAGGCATGGTCCACTTTTTGGTAGGCTACCCCTTACAGGGCTCATGGTTTCATAGCTAACCCCTTTGTCCCTGTGATGGCATCGCAAAACAATCTTTTGTTCATTTTATGTTTTTCTGCAGGTTTTATTTCCAACCTAGAAGTTCTTTTCTACGACCTATCCTGCTGTCATTCAGGATCAGAAGTCATAATGCAAGTTTATGCCGTCTTTTCAGACTAGAATCAAAATTTTGTTGTTTTGCCATTACCAGCTTTATCCGTGGGGCTTTGAAAATTAGAAACTCTCAGAAACAAAATTAGCTCAATACAACTACACCTTTCTTAACATTAGGTATCCTTGCACTGCTTTTTAATTTTTGACCCTTTTTAATTTCATTATATATTTTTATAACTGATTCAATTTATGAGGGTCAAACGGCGGCTCTGATACTGCTTGATCTCAGCGCCGCGTTTGACACGGTCTCCCATCAGATCCTCCTGCGCCGTTTAGAGGAAGCAGGGGTAGTCGGCTTGGCACTGGAGTGGTTCCGGTCCTTTCTGTCCGACAGATCCTTTCAGGTCTCCGCCCCACCCTTTCTCTCTCATGCCCACTCCATCAAACAGGGGGTCCCCCAGGGCTCGCGTTAAGTCCCACTCTTTTTAATCTCTATGTCCAACCCTTGGCAGGAGTGGCGCGGGACCATGGCTTGACCATGGTCTCCTATGCTGATGACACTCAGCTGGTGGTAGCCCTCTCCGATGACCAGTCTTGGGACCCCACACAGTTCCGGAACGGTCTAGAGGCGGTCGCACGCTGGATGACCACGAACTGCCTTCAGCTTAACGCCAACAAGTCTGAGGTGCTGTTGGTGGGGAATGATAAGGGGCTTTGGAGTACGCAGTGGTGGCCGGCATCCTTGGGCTGCGCCCCAACCCCTAAGTCGGTGGTAAAGAATCTAGGGATCTGGCTCGACTCCACTCTTGGATTTCAGGATCACACTAAGAAGATCGCCGGCACCTGTTTCGGTCTCCTGCGGGGTCTGAGGCCTATATTGGGGTTTTTCGACCCAGCCACACGTCAACTGATAGTTCAGGCGACAATTTTTTCAAGACTCGCCTATGCCAACTCTCTATTGTTAGGTGCCAATAAGGCGGAAGTGAATCGTCTTCAACGAGTCCATAACGCAGCCGCTCGAGTTCTGCTCAGGCTCCCTAGAACATGTTCTACGTCGGGCGCTTTGCGCCGCCTCCACTGGCTTCCCATCTCCAAGAGGATCGAATTTAAAACATTATGTCTGGCCTTCAAAATTCTAAAACTTTCTTCCCCTGAGATTTTATCCAATTTGCTGGTCCCCTATGTCCCTGCTCGTCAGCTACGTTCCGCTGAGCAATTTTTGGCCACTGTCCCCCGAGTGAAACGTAGCAGGGCGGGGGGCAGGTCCTTCCGCTGTCTGGCCGCTAAGCTGTGGAACTCCCTCCCTGTGCAGACTCGCCGTATAGACTGCCTGTTATCTTTCCGTAAGGCCATCAAAACTTACCTGTTTCCTACAGTCTAGCCCTTGCCCTCTTTGACTCTGCATTAGCGCCGGGATGCCCCTTTGCTGGGGCAGCCGTGCGCTTTATAAGCTTACTTAACATAACATAACATAACATAACATATAATACGTCTTGCTCAAGTGGCATGCTTTTCGCCATTTCGGTTTTACGTAGCCCCAAGTAAAACCGATTAATAACTTTGCCTGACTCTTTTTCGGACTGACATCCTGAGTAACTTGCGGACCCTTTATGTGACCTTTCATGGACTATTTAGAGGTTTTAGTTTTCTCAGGTTTGTCTTAATCAAATGGTATTTTATTGCAATGAAATGCTGTAAAACGTATTTAATTTTGTCTTATGCCTTTGCACTGTGACCTTTATTTTATTGTGCTTTTATTATTTATCTTGCTCACTTTTATGGTTCCTTTGAACCAAATAAAGATGTTTGGCTGACTGAGCGTAAGTGAGTTTCTATTAATGTATATTATCAGAAAGTCTTAAATCAGTCACATCGACCAATGATGGGTGTTTTAAAGGCTCACCACATTGTTTAACTGGAGTCTAGCTGTTGTGATTTACGTTGCTATCTTTAGTCACTAATTGTTTCTCATGCACATTTAAATCCACAATTACCCTGGCAAAATGACCATGGGAATGTTCCTTAAAAATCTAACCAACAATCCTGTGTAACATCTGTATCCCATTTCTCCCCAAAAGCCCTAAGACCCCATTGTAGTGCCCCACAAAACGTCTTCAGTAAACAGGCCTGTAATAATATCTGGTGCACAAAGAACAAATTAAAAAACATCCTGGAGGCTACCTGTGTTGCCATACTGTCAAGAGCAAGAATTAATAAGTCATGATGTAGCGTAAATTGCATTTCGTTGTAGGGGTTCAGTATAATTACACGTGTGGATCGCACCCGCATATGATCCTTTGTTATATTAACATGAAGTGTTAGAATTTTGTATCAGGTTCGGCAGGCAATCCGGACTTAGTATAAACTGGAGTAAATCCATTATAATTCCACTCACCGAAGGCACCCACACATGTCAACTGGAATTCCCACTGTCATGGCAGAGTGACCCGATAAAATATTTAGGCATATGGATTCACAGGGAAACAATGGAAGTAATTCGGAAAAACTATGGGACGGCGATAGACCTCCTAGATACACAGGTAAAGAAATGGATTCAGCTCCCATTGACGCTGGCAGACAGGATATCCATAGTCAAGATGATCATACTGCCCAAGTTTTAAATTTAGTTAACAACATTCCAATACAACTGCCTACATTGGTCCTTAGAGAACTGCAAACGAGAATAGTCAGGCTAGTATGAGCCGGGAAACAGCCAAGGATAGACTGGAAAACACTAACCCTGCCGTACGAGCAAGGGGGATTCACAGCACCAGATATGCTATTATATTACTTATGTGCACAAGCGCAATACGCACACTACTGGTAGCATCCAATACGATACTTACCACACACGGCGGTCGAAGAGGGTGACGCGCACCTTATTCCACTCTGCAACGTAATAACCCACAAACGCACAGTGATAATGTGCAAAGAAATAAGCACAGTACAGGCTACAACAGAGGCATGGCACAAAATGGGTCAGATGGCGCGTAAACTACCGCTCTACGCACCAGCGCTACCACTAGCAAACCACCCATCAATATCTGTAACGCAGGACAAAGGCAGCATAGAAATACTACGGCAGGTAGGGGTGAACACCATGGGGGACCTGTACACAGATGGGTAATTCATAGAGATGGACGATCTGAACTACATAAGTAACCAAACACTATTATTCCGTTTCACCTACCACCGGTTAAAAGCAGCAGTTAAGACACTATACCCCAATTTCCCGACAGAGCCGCCCGCACTGACACCACTGCAAATGATCCTAAGCGACACCACAAATAAACATATGGTGGCCAGACTATACCGAGCAATGCAAATAGAGTTGGCGCAGGACACTACCAAAGCGCAAGAGCGCTGGAACCGGGCGCTAGGTACCCCACTAGACAAGGCTGAATGGCAAACTGCTGTGCGCTAACCAAAATGCTGACCCCGAACGGAAATGTCTGTATAATACACTACAAATACCTGCACCAAGCCTATCATACACCTGTGAAATTACATAAATATGGTCTGAGGGCAGATGCTAACTGCCGAAGATGTGGCGCAGGAGATGCTGACTTCGTGCACCTGGCATGGTACTGCCGGGAAATTGGTAACTACTGGGAGCAAGTTGTGGAAATGCTACGGGATATTTTGAATTGTGATATAGAATGCTCAGTTAAATTTTGTGTATTAGGTATATTAAACCAAGTACCACCAGTAAAGAGGAAACTAGCGGCGATAGCCTTACTGCTGGCTAAGGGCAGAGTATCAATAAACTGGGACAGCAAACTAAAACCTACATGCCAAAAATGGATAAAAGATATGGTGTATTGAAAAGAC
This sequence comes from Calotriton arnoldi, assembly GCA_963921515.1. Taxonomy (NCBI): domain Eukaryota; kingdom Metazoa; phylum Chordata; class Amphibia; order Caudata; family Salamandridae; genus Calotriton; species Calotriton arnoldi. The sequence continues at coordinate 544,300 of CAWUFW010000751.1, forward strand.
ACTCTGAAGGTAAATGAAGAAGAATTACCTGCAAGGTCACGGCCAAAAGACTTCTGGGAGCCGCTAACTGCTTTCCTGCTCGAAAACCCGAACATTACAAACCCAAACAAAGCGCAATCCATAACTAATCAAGAGAATGATGAGACAGCCATAATGTCAGTATGGATTTAACTGTAGACACTATAAACATGTGATGTACATTGTGATGCTGGGATGTAATGTGACTCTGTAATGTTCTTACTGTAATACTGAAAAACAATAAAAAAAAAAAAAAAAAAAGTGTTAGAATTTTGAAATGTATTAATATGAAACGTGATGTGCTTAGACCAATGGAAAGTAACATGGAGAAGTAACGTAGAAAGTGAATGTAACTAGCAGAAAACATTAACATGAGGACTTTGTGTTGTGAGACTGACCGTTATTCATGTACTAAATGTGTTTTTTAATCGTGTCATTTATATGTAGATAAATGCATTAATCGAAGGTGTCTTATTTTTCTATGCAATTTCGTAAAGTTTCTATGATGCTTTCTTATGTTAGCTGAATCTTGTTGGCCTGAAATGCAGTTCCCTGGAAACTCTTGCTATAGAATTAACAAGTCGAATTTCATGTGTGCTGTGGAATTTGTTCTTTTTCACGTTTTGTGTTGCAGGTGAAAGGAGCGTTCTCATTAGCTAGAATAATGTCTTTGTTTTACTAATCAGGCAGGAAGAGAAGAAGTTACAATAGTGTTGCTTGAGTCGATAAAGGAAGGTCATTGTGATTTGCACAGGAGAAGGCCTGGGAACCACGGACAAATTGATGCAATGGAAGAACCCCGCTGTCCCATGGAAAGCTACCTATTGGATTGTACCCAGAGCAGATGGCGTGATTCGCAATGAATCTTGGGAAAGTTACCTGCATAATGTGACAATGGAATTAGGGAGAGAGCCCACTTCTTCTTCTGCCTTTGGAGAGAGAGCATCTTAGAGCAAGCTCTGTCTCGGTAGCTTCATGCTACATGACCCATTGATGATGCAGAGACTACTTAGGAAGACTCCCCATGCTGACACCTTTTATCCTTCTTTCTGAGGATGCTTAAGTAGGATTGTCAATTTAGTGTTAGTGTAGGTATAGATTAATGCTTTTCATTCATCAGCCCTCAATGCAGGAAAACTTGGACTCATGCTTTTGATCCTCTGCATTCTGTTTCTTGAATTAATTGTTTTGTTTATGCTACCGCGTCTCAGTTGGATACGTAGATTTGGCTTTATGCTAATTCCGATGTATTTCTACACTCTCACATTAAGGTGTCTCTATGTCCAATTATTTTTGTCTTTGTAATAAATCAAACTAACATTACAAAGTTGCTTGTGGTTACTATGTGTCCACTGGGAAAATTGTTAATTGATTTGCTTTATTAACAAATTTTCTCCCCTCTACGCCTTCATGCTGCAAAGAACCATCAGGTTGTGAATCTAGAATAGGTCAAGAAATATGGGCCCGGCCCTTTCAGTTGGTAGCAGTGTAGGATGGTTCGCACATGAGGGGAGAATCCAGAATTAGTCTAGAAAAGATGAAACCTAGAACTCCAAAACCTCGAACTAGAGCCCAAAGACCGAGAATAGAAGGCGACGGAATCCGGTGGTGATTGATGGAGTTTGATGGTGCGGCGAGATCAGCGGCGAGCGGAGGAGTGAGTATTAATAGGGTGTGTGTTAGAATGCGGGAATGGTTTGATTGTGTGATGTCTCGCAGAGTTAGCGTGAGAGTCGAGTGAATGTGGTTTCGGGCCAGACTTGGTCCAAGGATGAGGTTTGAGTTTCAGGTGCCGAAGTGGCCTAAGATCCTGGGATATATATTAAACGTGTAGAAGACACTGAAATTGAGATTGTGATTGTTTGACCGAAGAACTGAGGAGTTGTCGTGAGACGTCATCCGCAGTTCCACCTAAGACAGGGAACTTTGTGTGAATGGGACGTATGGGAATCGTTTAGTGGATTTTGTGTACAGGGGTGAGCTATACTGATTCAGGTGACCAGTGCAGGTCGAGGGTCACTGTGTGTGAATGTTCTTGGCTGATTGAATTCTATTGATCTTTTAGATGGCAGACAATTACGGATTTTAGGACTATTGTGTGAGTGAATGCGTACAGAGAAATTGTAAAGGGGTGAGCCGCTGTGAGCAGTGAAGTTGACGTCAGAGAGTGTCGCGCTGTGATAGGTCGGTTGGTGTAATGCCGTGCTGGGATTGGTTGGTAGTCATTGGAAAGTTGTGGTTGGAAGAATTGTTCCATCGTAAAATTTTGAACAGCAAATTGCAATTCAAATCATGCGATGTTTTAGGGTGCTGAGAGATTTGGTCAGGGGTAATGAAGGGGTTGTTAATTGAGTGGGAAAAGAGTCTCCACCCGAGGATACTCTAGCACATTATATGGCGACAAAAGTTGGGCTCCATACTATAATTTGGCTTCAAAAGTGGAATAAGATCACTGAGAAGGAGGTTGATTTGTCATTTCCACACTTTGGTTCCTTTCGGCATACATTTATATGTATTGCATCAGCTATGAGGAGCAATGTTTGCGCTGCGATCTTTGCCTTGACCAACACAGTTTAGATGCCTGGATGTGTGGAGGAAGACTGTACACTTGGCGCAGTCTTAGAGGTAGACCAGAGTGGTCCATATGTGAAAGCAGAGGTAGATGGTCATCTCATTATATTCTTGATTGATACTGGTGCTACCCATTCTACTGTGAGATCTGTAGTAGTCCCAAACCTGCCCCTCTCTGGAAAATTCATCCAAGTGGTGTGAGATTCGAGTCCAGTCTGTTTGCTAGGGCGTGACCTGTTGTGCAAATTGAATTGTACCATCTATTGTACACCGAAGGGAATTGAATTTCAGACTAATGACAAGGACATTGCTTTCAAGTTGGTAAATTAGAACCATTACATAGCCATGTTGCCTTTGCTGACAGTAGAAGACATGCCGCTGGATTTGAGAGACACAGTCTCTCCAGTGGTATGGGACTTCTCAGGAGAGGAGATTGGACTGATTCAAGGACTTGAGCCAGTCAGCATACAGGTCCAGCCTATTGCCGAATTCCCTTGGTACAACCAGACCCCAGAAACGGTGGCAGGATCACACCTGTAATTGAGCCCATGATTGCGCAGGGCATTCTAAAAGAGATCATGGTGAGTCTGTTCAATTCGTCCATCATGGAATTGCAGAAACCGAGCGGAAAATATTGCATTGTTCAGGACCTTAGAAAGGTCAATAACATAGTGATTCCATGTGCCCCGTAGTACTGTATCCACCTGTGATCCTGTTTCTGATTACTTGCAAGGCTGATTCTGTCATGAGCGAGACGGTTGCGCTTTTTCTGTATTCACCCAGACACATGGAGGTGCCCGTAGACCAGTGGCCTATTTCTCAGCTACATTAGATCCTGTAGCTTCAGCTTTGCCCAGATGTCTCAAATCCATTGCTGCAACAGGTGTCAGTATTGAAGAATGTGAGAGCATCGTGATGGGTCATCCACTTACTGTATATGTACCACATTCAGTTGAGCTCCTGATGACGAGAACCAAAACGCAGCATTTGACAAACAACAGGTTGACAAGATATGAGCAGGTTTTGCTCGCTGCTGAGAATGTGACCCTGAAGCGCTGTTCTGTGTTAAATCCTTCTACCTTGTTACCTGTTCTAAATGCTGATGGGGAAGATTGTGAAGACCATGACTGTCTGGATGTTCCTGAACTTTGCACCAAGCCGAGACCTGACATTGTCGATGAACCATTGTCTGATCCCGATCAAGTCTTCTTTGTTGATGGCTCATGTCTATGGGACAATGAAGCTAATTTGAGAGCAGCATTTGCTGTCTGTACCATCTCTGAAGTGGTGGAAGCTGCTTGTTTACAGGGAGTACGCTCTGCACAAGTGTCCGAAATCATTGCTTTGACCAGTGCATGTCTTGTCTCTGAAAAGATACGCGTCACCATCTACACCGATAGCCAGTACGGTTTGGGTGTGGTTCATGACTTCGGTCACCTGCGGTCGCAGAGAGGGTTCCCAACGTCATTAGGCTCCCCATTAGAAATGGAGAATATGTGAGACAACTGCTGGAAGCCTTGCAATTACCAAGGGAGGTGACTGTCATCAAGTGCGCAGCCCATGGAGACGACCTTGTTACAACAGGGAACCGGTATGCGGACGAAGTTGCTCGCTTTTGTGCTACACATGCATGTATTTTCAATGGGGAATATGATGGCGAGAGTACAGAGAAAACCGAACTCAACATGATGCTAGCTGTTGCAGACACATGGGATGAACAAGGTGGTTGGATCAGAGCAGGTTGTGACAAATGAAAAGAAGACATATGGGTTTCAGCTGATGGCAGGGCATTGTTGCCTGATTGTTTGTTAAACCCAATGGCAAGACAAATGTATGGAGCAGCTCATATAGGAAGGGATGCAATGGTGAGATTGTTCAGGCAGACTTGGTTCAATACGAGGTTTTGCGTGATTGCAGAAGCAGTGTGTCATCGGGGTGTCACGAGCCAACAGGTGAATGCTGGGAAAAAGATTGTTGTTGGCTTGAGCCACATTTGTAGATCAAGGGGTCCCTTGAATCGGATCCAAATGGACTTTGTTGAGATGCCTGTGTGTAATGGATTGAGATACATCTTGGTTGTTGTGTGCATCTTTTCTCGATGGGTGGAAGCTTATCCAACTAGAAGGCGTGATAGCCTCACAGTAGCAAAGTTATTGCTGAGGGAGCTCATTCCTAGATTCGGATTTCCAACTACATTGGAGTTGAATAGAGGAACGCACTTCCACAATGAAGTTATGAAATTGTTGTGTACAGCCCTGAGTGTAGATCAATGACTGCATTGTAGTTACAGGCCGGAGGCATCTGGTCTAGAGGAGCAGATCAGCGGGACCTTAAAAGCGAGACTGGCTAATGCATGTGCTTCTACATCTTTTAAATGGCCAGATGTGTTGCCTTTGGTTCTAATAGTTTGCGCAACATTCCTGACAGGAGAACTGGGTTATCGCCACATTAAATCTTGATGGGAAGAGCGATGTGCTTGGCTGCTGTGCCCGCCACTACATTGATTAATATCACAGATGACTTGATCCTTGACTACTGTAAAGGATTGGCTGATGTGGTTCGTTCTGTGTCTCATCAGGTTGAAGCAGCAACTGCACATACTTCGAAAGACCGCTGCCACGACCTGAACCCAGATGATTGGGTGCTTTTCCAAAAGCACGTAAGAAAAACTGTCTTTATTCTCGGTGGCGTGGACCGTATCAGGTGATACTGGTGACGAGAACTGGTGTGAAGTGTGGAGGAGTGCCGTACTGGGTCCATGCTTCCCATACCCGACGAGTCACACGTCCCTCCGATGAAACAGCTCCTCTCCCAGAAGTATTTACATCCGTGACCGAGTGGTCACCGGCGAAGGCAAGCCAAGCTGCGGAGGTTCCTGAAGGAGGTGGATACCCACCAGATCAGGCTAAGGAGGGTCAAGCTACACAAGACCTTGGAATAGACTCTGAGGGAGACGGTAACGTTGCGGTGGTATAGAGTCTGACTCAGCAGAAGAGTGGTGAGGAAATTGGTCGTGTGCAGTCAAGGAAGAAAGATGCTGCAGATGAAACATGGCCTGTGAGACAGAAAAGAAGGAACCTGAGACTTGCATCTGAAAGAGGACTTGCACCAAGAAGTTAACTTCCGAGTCTGATCTGAGTGAGTCTGAACAAGCACATTGATTTTCCCTGGTACGTATTCTACGTGGAAACTATACACTTGTGAGTTATATGTGAACGTAGCACTTTGTGCTGTGGAATTCCACCCCCTACTGGGGACAATATCTCTACCAGAGATGTTTGACCAGTGAAAAGTATGACATAATTTCTAAAAAAATGTTCTATGGCTGATACACAAGGATTTTCAATAACTGCATACCTCCTCTCTGTGGCATTCAAAATTCTCAAAGCATTGGCCACATTACCTATTTTTTTCTTCCCTTTGTGGCAATGCTCCACTTATTCCATGCATACTGGCATTCACTGTTGCCACACAACCTCTCACATCCTTGTTGCCATATTTAATGATGACAAGGGCATGTATAAGGAATGAACCAAGCAATCGAGCCCAGTGCCAAGCCTCCAAAAAACAGACACCTTGAAATACAAACAAAAAGGAGGGGCTCCATGTGGCACAACTGTCATATGGGGGTGTGAGAGGCTGGCTCAGTATACGATGTACACTTATGTAAGTGGACACCGTGCACTGATCCAGACAACCCTAATGGTGGTTTTAGTGGTCTTAGACAACCTTAGAAGGCTCTCTAAGTGGTAGCTGTGGAGAGCAGCCTTCAGGCTTAGTCCAGAAGGAGTGCAAAGCAGCTTGTTTTACCAGAACATAATCTTATAGGTATAGATTAAGTGAAAAAGAACCACACAGTGTATTTATAAAAATATGCATTTATTATAAGACATTCACTAACACACAGATATCTCCTAGCCGGAGATATACACCATGCACACAATACTTTGCAATAGAAACAGGTAAGCAGCACAGAATACACAGTGGTCCCCAGGAGGAGACCAAACCATATACTAAAATAGTGGTATGCGAACCACAACTTGAGTCAAGACAATACTCAGAGGACGTAGAAGTGCTGGGGACCCAAGGAACCACCTAAGGTGAGAATTTACGAGCCCCACGGAGGTTGTGTGCAGTGTAAGAACACGACTGTGTTCTCCGTAAAAATCAACGTGTAAGTCGCGGTTGCAATTTTAAAGAAAGAGGACCCTTCCCAGTGGACCCTGAAGAAACCCCGTGGAAGACAGAGGTTGGAGAGCCACCCCACCCGTGGATACCCTTGGAACCAGGTTACTTGCACCAGGGAAGCCGAGTGCATAGGTGTGAAGTGGTGTTGGAAACCGTCGTCGAACTCAATGGGAGACTTCAGGAAGATGCAGCTGCTGGAGAAGGTGAAAGTGTCCGGTGGAACCCAAAGGTGGATTCAAGGTGAAGAGTACCTGCAAGCAGAGGTGACAGAGTCTAGGTCACTCGGGAGTGACCAGGGGGCACGGAAGACGAGTACCCACTGATGTCGGGTGTTGCAGGAAGGATGACGGTGCCCTTGGAGCTGCAGCTGTGAGGACCAGGCGAAGCTGTGGAAGACCAGGAGCCGTTCACGAGCTCTCCCACGTCGGATGTCGAGAGTTGAGGGGCGATGTCCGTCGGGAGCATCAACAAGCCTTGGCAACTGCAAACAACATGGAATAGCGGAAGAAGGTGCATTGTCGGGACCAGCAAGGTCCAGGGGACTCACCACAAGTAGGGGAGTCAGGGCAGGCCCCGAGCAATCAGGAAAGCCCAAAAGAATTCAAAGGTAACCCTCAACAAGACCCACAGGCCGGACGCATTGGAGTTGCAAGAGGGCTTCGAGCACCTCACCAAAGAAGCAGGCCCACGGTGCAAGCAATATGGTGTGGTTGAAGATTCTGGTCACTGGAGATGCTTGAGGTTGGGGTTACTTGGAGCCCGAAGATCGTGATGGAAGGAAGGCAACAAGCCTTTGCAATGGCAAGTTGACGGGGTGCATATGGGTTCAGTTCCTGCGGCTCCGACGAGGGATACTGGCCTCAAACTTGGTGAGAGGACATGGCCGGCCTTGAGGGATGTGAAGAACCACCACCTGTGTTCCTTAGCCTTTCGGAGTCTGTGGGAGCCCAGGATCAGGAGACCGGTCAGCTTAGTTGCAGTGCCTGCAGATGCAGGGAAGTGACTCCTTCACTTCAAGGGCGATTCCTTCAGGTGTCTTGGATGTCCACAGGCCTTGGAAGGTTTCCTGTATGGAGCACAGGCATGGATGTTGCAGCAGACGAGCAGGGCGAAGAGATCAGGAGCAGCAGGAGTCTTCCTGGTTGCAGCCTTGATGCCCAGAGCGAAGTCCAGTGAAGTCCAGAGTGGCCAGAGGGTCGAAGTTGAAGTGGTGTCTGAATTGAATCGTGTCTCATGACGAATCTAGAGACCCACCCTCAGGTAAGCCCTTAAGTACCCTAAGGAAAGGGTTGGGACGATTCAGGGTTCCCCCCCAGGGGAGGGGTTGGGCAGTGGGGAGGATACTCCCATGTCCTTTGTCCAGTTTCACGCCAGAGCCGGAGCCAATGCTCCCTGAGCTGGTTTGAACTGGACTATGCAAGGAGGGCACCAAATGTGCCCATCAAGCAGACTGAGTGGTGCTGGCAAGCACTCCCACCCGGCCCCAATACTAAACCCTGTCTGGGAGGTGATCACTCCTCCCTGTGACAAGATACCTATTGTTCTGCCTTCCCCTGCTCGAGCTTGGCTCAGCAGCAGGAGGGCAGAATCGTGCCTCTGGTCGGCAACAGCCATGTTGTGCTGTCCGGGTCTAGAAGACTGGTACCAGGAGCACTGAGGGCCTAACGGAGGGCCTTTACAGTGCTTGGAATCATACCTTCCACACCGTTTATGGTGTGGGGGTATGATTCCAACATGTTTAATACCAAAAATGATAGGGTTCGTAGCAGCCAGTTTCGAGATGGTCATCGCGTAATGACGCAGTGTCCCTCTCTATGTTATATGGCTGTCTCACTGAAAACCCGGGAGAATTGACTCTGAAGGTTATGGGGTGTCCTGCTCATGCAGTGGCACTCACACTTAGAACCGAGCACCCTGCCTTCAGGATTGGAAAGGCCTGCTGTAGGGGTGACTTGTAGGTTTTAAGTGCAGTGACCCTAGATATAGGGAACCTATATCTGTTGTAAGTGGTGTTAGCACCAGCTTACAGGCTGCAATGGCAGGCTTGTAGTGACAGTTTGAATGGTCTCCCATAGGGGGCATAATACATGCTTCAGCCTGTGGGGGACCCCTGGGTTACCTATGCCCTGGGTACCTTAATACCATATACTAGGGACTAATAAGAGTACCCCAGTATCCAATCTGGGATGTACCTAAGTACTTACCATAACAATTTAGGGGAGAAAGCAGAGAGACTGGGGTCTTGGTTAGCAGGATCCCAGTCAGACTAGTCAGAAACAGCAGAGCACCAGGCAAAAAGTGGGCGTAACCATAAAAGCAGATCCTACTTTCCTACATGGGGCATTCTAAATGGAAAAGAAGAAGGACCAAGAAACAAGAGAATTACGCTACTGTATGTAGTTCTGAATTTAGCTGAGGTAGTCTGCCAGGTGAGTGTCGTCTTCTACCATAGTAACTTCTAGAAACTGTTTTGCATTAATCACTTATCAGTGTATACTACTGTTCAGGTTTCTCGTTAAATCTTCGAGAGACTACATTTACAAGTTTAGTAGTTGGTGGGGGGTTGATTCAGGAGGGACGCCATTGTAACCATGTGAGAGAATTCCAGCAGAGAATGCTCGTACTTTTTTCCAATATGTTAACAAGCATTGTGTCATCAACTGTGTCAAATGCAGGAGAGATCTCGATCAGAATCATTTCTCAAGCCTCTCTGTTGTCCATCCATCATCTTTAGGGTCTCGTTAAAAATTTAATTTGTTAAAAATTTAATTTAATAAAACTCATTTCTAGACACTACCGTTAATGAGAAGGCAGGGTATCATTAAGTTATCATACATCGGAAAATCTTTGTAAAATTCTTTACAACTACAGGTCACAAATAATTTGACTACAAATTCAATTTCACTTTTCAGTATGCTGTCATAATTGTGTTGTTTACACAGTAATGCGTGTAGACATATTGTCTACCTCTAACTGGAATATTATAGCATTATAACCAGCTGCCAAACGTTATAATGGTTGTGAAAAACCCCGAACCGAGTTTTAGGCCCGAAGCGAGGGCCTATAACAAGGGGAAGGTCTTTAACAACCAGTTTAGCACCAGTCAGAAGCTATAATGCGGTTAGATCATTCCACTCACTGCAATCGAAAATAAACAGGAAGAAACACAAAACAAGCATTGAAATGTTGGCCCCGAGATAATCCATTGTCTTCAATGTAGCTCCCAACATTCCGAAGTTTTAATAAGACTTGTTTAAAAATCGCAAACATACAATTTTTGGTTATATTTGGCATGGCTTTGCCCATAGACTGATCAACAGATTTGTAAAGACATCTCTGTTTTGAATAGACTGTTCTTTTAATCTAATAATCACGATTCTGCTAAATCTATGCTTTTAGAGAGTATTGTAAAGCCAAAATACTCTACTTAGAAAGATTACAGTGAAATGGAAGGCAATAATTAACGTGCAAACATGACATGCAGGAACATAGAAAGTAATTGATCCATGGCCGATCTCACGCTGTTCTCCTAAATGTTAATGGGGAGATTTTTCTATAGCTCTGTGACCCTAATTGCCATAAGTAGACTTGAACTCAAATTGGATTAAGTTATTAAAAGTAATGATTTTGCCTTTGTCTACAACAAGGTAGAGGCTTTCAACCACTCCTTAAGCTGTGGGATTTCCCCAGTGTAACTGTGCATATCTTTCCAAAAATCAGCTCGGAAGAGTAGAAATGTATTTTCTGTTCTTTTTGAGATCCCAAGACATCTAGCATAGAGCCATCTCAGAAGTCTTCAACATGCTGATCACTTTGACATGTTTTGAAAAAGAGACATCATGGCAATAGAGTCATCAAGACAGATGAAATGGTTTCCTTGGAACCCCAGCAAATGTCTGGGCGGGCCATGTTTCAGGGCAGTTCGGCTCCCATGAGCATGTTCTGATAGTGTTAGTGACCTGGGGTGTTGCCTCCAGGAGCTGTTGGGATCCTCTAAGTTACAAGTAGTTCTATGCAATGTGCTGTAGCCCACTATACTAACTTAGCAGTTTGAGTGATTATACTTGTAAAGCACACACTACCCTGAAAGGTCTCTCTTGGCGCCGGTCATCATGCCATCTAGAAGAGATGTGTCGCTAGAGCTTTACGAAATCAAGGGTATCTGGTAGCAAGTCTTAGTAGTTCTGAAGCATTCCAGAGCAGAGGGCCTTAGACGGAAAAGGTTCGACATCCTTTGGCATTGAGTTTGGACCAGAGAATGTAAAGGGGTTCTGTGCCTTACTGCTTAAGGTCCTGTTTGGGGCGTGCGGGGAGATGCAGGTGAAGGGGCGAGGTCGTGCCTGCATTTAAGAGGCTAGTTTGAAGTAAATTATTTCTCAATCTGACAGGGAGTGCAGAAAGTGTGTAACATGCTCTTTCGCCTTCTTATTGTTTATTAAGCACATATACACCTAAACATCTTGGCACTACGAACTAAAAGACTAATATATAAAGCGTTAAATGTCAAATGAAATTTGAGTGCACATTTGAAATTATTGAAATGAGCAATGTTCAGGATGCTTAATGGAAGTAGTCTTCATAAATTGTAGCTAAGCACTGGAAATGCTCTTTCATTACTCTGACGCTGGCATTTTGGGCACTTTGAAGTCGACCAATCTGAGTTTCTGAAAAATCTACATATAGGCAGTCACATTAGTCCAATCTGGAGTTAACAACGGAGCCCAACGCGTGAAACGTTGTGGGCGTGGAATAGTAGGGTCAAGATTAATTTACGTTTGTTACGTTAGTGGAAACAGCCACTAACCACATTGCAAATTTGGGTGTTGTGTCATCTCTGCATCAAAGATAATCCACAGGTTTTTAATCTTTGGGACGGAAGTAAGAGATTGACCCACGACAGTTGAAATAGGAGGAGATGTTAAACTGGCTTTTCCATGGCCCCCCAAAAAATATAAGATCAGTTTCCCATTGTTAATTTGGAGGTAATTTTCATCTATCCATTTTCTACACTTGAAGTATTTTCTGTAGGTCAGCCACAGGGATAGTCTTATTGGAGAACTTAATCTATACTTGAGTGTCACCTGCGGATGATTGGACTCCCACTTGAGTTACTGAATATTGAGAACAGAGGAGCAATGTATATATTGAAAAGGATTTTTGAGGGGGACCCCAAAGAAGAGTACTGGGAGGTCTAACATTACCAGCAGGCATACAGCACCTTCATATTCAAAGCTGAGAACACCATCCCAGAACCCAGCCAGTGCCCTTTTGGTGTCAGTCCAGATCAGCAGCCAAGCTGTAAAGTGGACAGACGGTATGTTAATGTCCAAAAAGGATTTTAATTGCTTGGCAACCAGTCTTTCCAAGGACTTTTGCTGAGACTGGTAAGTTGAAAATAGGCTGGAAGTTGGCTGGGAGTGCCCAGTTTGGGTTTTTTTGTTATGAGAGGTGTGATACCTCCTTTTTTCCAGTCAAAGGGTACTAGCCCTTGTAGGACTGAAAGATTGCTCAGATAGTAGACCAGGGGTAAGCGCAGTACAGCATGGTCTTTGAGTAATCAGGCTGGGTCTGGGTCAATTGTGGTGTTGGTGTGGTGATAACATCTGCTATGAGGCATAGGAGTCCGCAAGAAAACAGGGTGGGCTGAAAGGTAGCAAAGTAAGAGGGAGGAGGTTTGGCACTTATTGCCAGCCCTGCCAGGTGGTGTTAATCTTAATAAGGAAGTAAGAATTCACTTATTCTCAAAGTTGGAAAGAGAGAGTAACACCTGGGAAACACTGTCTATGATGAATCTTTTGAACTTTTAAGGAATTCCCTCTGTTGTGGGTGCTTTGTTAATTGTTTCTGCCCGGTGGCATTGTATTGCTTATTTAATAGCATTTTATAGTCTTTAAGCATGCTCAACTAAGTTGCTCTGTCTGCAGGACGCCAGTGTTTGTGCCATTTACTTTTGCGATATAGGTTTGCTTAATTCATCACTTTGAGAGCATTAGAAACAAGGAGCGTGTGGGATGCTGTCTATATTTTAATGGTTTAGTTCTGTGTGGAAAAAAGTGATTCATGAGAGAGGAAAAAAACTCATGGGACAAGCTGCAGGAAGGGATCAGAGTTCTGGCGAAGTTGAAAGAGAAAAGGTTTGAGGGGGGTGTCCAAACAAAGAATGAAATTCCCCAGAACTGTAAATGAGGAAAACCTGGCTGAAAGAGCCCCGACTGTATTAGACAAGTCGTTTAGGAATGCCATTTTGATACCCCGAGTCTGATAACAAGCATGCAAAGATTGGAGCAATGGGGAGATACTGTGAGCGTGAGAGGCAGGATTTGGTAGCCAGAACGTGTTAACTGGTCAGGGGTACCGGAGTTGTTCATAGAGCCTTTAAACAGGACCGTGAAACCCCCATGTCTACCTTCCTATCTCTCTTGACGTATCAGGTGACGAGCTGGTGTAGGTTGGAAATAACGTACCAAATGTCCATGGTTAGCCATGATTCAACCAGGTAACAAATGTCTAATTGTAGATCTAGAATTGTGTCATCAAGTTTGTGTTAGTTTTGATAGTGGACCTACAGTTTAGTAACAGGCACAAAAGGTCGCGAGGATCAAGAGAAACAGTGTAGGTGTGATAGAGAGCAGGTTTGACTTTTTGTGGCAGTGTACAGGGCATATATTTCAGCTGCCTTAAGAGTTTGGATGGTTGCATCTGATAGTATACTCTCTCGGTTGAGGAAGTGATGTACCCAGTTCGTGTTCCTTCACAGGAAGAAGGAGGGAACAGACATTCCCAACAACGTCAGAAGCAAATGGCATCTGTTGGTGAGTAGTCCTAAGCTGGCGTCCTTTGCTTCACAGCCGGTGCTGCATGTCTAGGGGTAGAAAGAAAAAACACTGGTTTTTGGGATCCCTGGATGGATGCCTGGATCCAGAAAGGAAAGCCGAGAGATGTAGTCCAAGAAGGCCTGATCCTGCGGAGGTGTCAGAGTAGATTCCACAAGTGCAGGTAGCAGGTTTCTTGGCCGACGGGGAGTTCCGGTTTACTTTATTTGAAAATGTTCTTATCATGATATTTTCTTCAGTCAAAGAACAATATTAGTTCCTCACAGTTGATGACTCGTCTGGTCACCTTTTACAATAGGAGTACCTGGTGACTTTGTCAAGTAAAAAATATTTATAAATAAAAACATTGATTGTTGTTGTGATAAGTAACCGCTGGAAAATGCAGATCAGTAAACATTATTTTTGTTGTATATATGTGATCAGGGCCGGACTGGGAACAGAAACCGGCCCTGGCAAACTGCTCAGCCAGCCCCCCCTGGGGTGAGGGGGAGTGCAGCCGAGCAGTTTGCAAGGGCCGGTTCCGGCTGATTTTGTTACAGGGGGGCGATATTGCTGACACCCGGTAACAAAAACGGCCCCCCAGGGGCCCAATACAGGCCCCCACCCTAGCGGCCCACCGGGAAAACGCCCGGTGCCCGCTATGGCCAGTCCGGCCCTGTATGTGATATAAAATAGATTAAAATTACATCATGGCATTGAGCAACACTATGGAAAAGAGGTCTAACTACAGAAACATGATCATTCTTACAACTGCAAACCATCACTCTGTTGACAGAGGGAATCATCACCAAGTTATACTATCATCTGCATTTTGATGAAATGTGTGTTTTTTGATGATGACAACGATTTCATCAAAACCAGTACTTCACCAGTACATAACAGATTTGTCTATGTATATAAGTTGAAGGAAATGTTAGAGAAGAAGCAGTAATCAGGGTCAGTCCACATTTCGTAATACAGTCTAAGCCACTAAAATAAAATGTCTTAATCAAACTCTCCATTCCATTAGGAAAGTTCATCTTCTCACTTACGAAGACCAATACCTGCAAAGTCTGTATAAATTAGTTTTGTCAGCAGTCCCAGCCCTCAACCCAAATAAAGTTGTCTGTCATGCATCTCAATTTTGACCACAACCTCATGCAATACATCAGCTAGAGCACTCTTGGAAAAAGAGGTCTCCAACAAATCAAAACATGAAGGGCCTCATTACGATGTTGGTCGGAAAACATTCCGGCTCCTGATCGGAATCGGCTCCGACCGACTCGGGTTCGGCGAGTCCGACCAACCAATTACGATGTTTCCGAACACTGTTCAGTCGGACTCCCATTGACTTCAATGGGAGCCTGTGTTCCGACCGACAACACAGGCTCCCATTGAAAAAAGGGGTGGTTGTGGAAAACCTTGCACCCTGTCGCAGGCACCCCATGGTGCCTGCCACACTGTGCATGGTTGTAAAGAGGGGTCCCCTGGGTACTCCCACGGGCCCCAACCGGAGGCCTCCGGGTAAAGGGGGGCCTGCTACGACGCCCCAAAGTCAGTTTCTGACAGTCGTTCCGTGTCGGACAGACCGATTTGGAAAGGCTGTTCGAATCTGACATCATAATGCGTTGGTCTGAAACACGGTCCATAGACCTGTATGATTCGGCTCCAACCAACTCGGAGTTTCCGTATGCCGATCGGAACCGAGTCGGAAAGACCGAACGGTTACCTTCTATCGTAATCTGTCGGTCGGAAATGTTTCCGAGTTGGTCGGAAACATGTGTTCCGACACGGGTAAGGAAAATCCGAATGCCATTCGGAGCCTTTCCGACCGACATCGTAATGAGGCCCTAAGTGTCTATGGGAACTAAAATGTCTACAGGAATTGTGCTTCACCAAGCTCATGATTGGCACCATCACATTTCATCCATCACACATTCACCACCACACTGGCGGCACAGATGTAGTTATAAGATCGCATGCCATGACTGTGGCCCTTTGGAATATCACACAAGACATCCATCTCTTCTCATTACTTCCAGGCTACAAATCCACACTCTATCACACAAACACCTTAAGAGACCTACTTGCTCTCTAACTGAAAGATGGTAAGTATTTGCAAAACTCAATCTAGTTATTTTACATTTATGCTTCACTCCATGCATAACCACTAGCTCTTAACAACACATTTGAAGTACTCCTCCAGACCCCCAGCATGACACCAATACTCTTCCCACACAGGCCAATTTAAAAACAGACACTCTTCAAGCCAAGCACAATGAGCGAATGGCCTCATTTTCATGAATTGTAGGTATACCCAAAATACAACTGTATCCTCTCACACCTCATCACTTTACTCCATTCTTAAGCACAGATATTAGTTCTCCACAACTCATTTGGGGTACTGGTCTGAACCTCAAGCACAACACAAAAACTCTTCCCATATAGGTCACTCTATAAACGCACAGGCTACGAACAATAAACTTACTTGTCCACCCTGCAGCACTTTAGGGCCTTATATGAGTATAAGGGACTGGACTATACAAATGCTACAGTACAATTTGATGCTCATCTTCAGAGGATCAAGGGTTGAAGACACATTAAAATGTCAAACTTCATGTTGTTACTTTATTGAATCATCTTAGGTGGCATTGTTCCTTGATAAAACGTCCTAATTCATGGACTTTCCCATGACTGCTTTTTTTTTCTCAGATCCTAGCTTTGTTCATTTGTGCTCTGTAAACATTCATACACGAATAAGTAGTTGCTCCCAAAGGAATTTGCACAACTAATTATGGCAAATATTTGAGTAAATCTACAAGAAGAGGGTGGAGTTACACCTCATACATTGTAATTCATGTAGAACTAATCCATCATCATATATAAATAAATAGATTGTGGCATACATAGAAAATTTAATTTATTCGCAATCATGTTATTTTAATACTTAAAACGTGGAACATAAGGGGAACCATGGAAGCTTCTGCGGAATTCCAGGACTCTGGGTTCCGCAGAGGCTGCTACAATTTCTGCTTGCTATTGATTTAATCAGCTACTTAGACGCTTTTGAACTCTGATATTTCGCGTTTTGTGTGGTTGGATTATTTAGGACCATCGCTTTCTTTATTTTATTTATCCTGGTGTTGGCCATTTTGTTTAAACATATAGTCCTGAGAATGGTCTCACTTGTTTAATAGTATATAGGCCGAAAAGTCAACACTACCCCCGCTTCTTGCTTTGCACAAACTTACAAGCCAACTTTCCTACAACTCAAGTAAACGCATGGACACTTTATGCACGCAATAACATACACAAGTGGATCATCACATATATGCACTTAAAAGATTGTACATTGAAGTATGTTCTATTGCTGGACAAATATGTGCATATGCATTAATTGACCCCTCCTTATGTTTCATGTTTTAAGCATTGAAATAACATGAGTGCACAAATTTACATTTTCTTATATGTATGCCACAATCTATTTATTTATATATGATGTTGGATTCATTCTACATTCATTGCAGTGTATGAGGTGTGATGTTACTCCACCTTCCTTTTGTAGATGCAGTCTAATACTTGCCATAATTAGCTGTACAAATAATTCCTTTGGGAGCAACTTTTATTTGTGTATGTATCTCTCTTAAGGGTTACTAATCTGCCCATTGTATACTCACTCAAACCATTCATGGCATCCATTTACTGAACCAAGGTTCCAAGTTAGCCTATGTGTTTCTTCAGCTCTCCTTAAAGGTTCCAAATCACAAAGCACACCCACTGTATATGTACGGACTGATTCATGGTGATACTTTATATCACATCCAATATGAAAATGCCTCGGGGAGGTTCAGAGAATCTCTGGAGACATTCCTCATTTCACAGCCCTTTAGGTGTATGATAGTGTAACAAGTCACCAACAAATGCAAACTCCACTGTTAGAAACTACATCTCCCTTCCTTTCAGCACACAGCAAGGGAGCTCATACTAGCCCAGAGAGACGTCCATGACTTATGTTTCTTCCACTCTCCTTATAGATTATTCACTGAGCACACCTTGCCACAAAAAAACCTCAGAGATGCTCCTTTGTATACTTCAAATGTAAGAGGCCCACTAGCAGCAGTATCCATTTGGCATGTTGATGGGACGATTTAAAATTTAGGACATTCTCTAAAATAATTTCCTTTGTGGTGTCATGGTAAGCCCATCTTTAATGACAGATATTTCTACAGATGGATGCAAAGGGAAAGACAGAGGACATCTTGCATACTCACAACACAACCACCCATCACTCCCTACTTCCCTTGTACGCTTGAGAGTGGCTGCACCCTAAACAAGCGTGATCATGAACAACCATATGCACACCTCCAGGGATCAGAGTAGCTACAACCATGCGCTAATACAGACAGGATGCTTGATTGAGAAAGCCATTGGGATATTAAACAACACTTTGTGTACCTTCATTGAGGCATCTATAAGCACTTGGTGCAAGTCATATGCTGAAGCCATAGTACCTGCTGCATGTCTTTGTCCTTGGTCATAACACGGTTAGCAAGAGATGACTCGCAATTCTGGATGACCACGAATAACAGCTGTCAGGGATTATTTTTGGTCATCCACGAATAGTAATCATTTGTTCAGGAAAGAGGTGGTCCACCACAACACATACAACTATAAATGTCAGCAAATTGAGAGAGCCACCAATTAGAAATGGGATGCATCACTGACACACAGGCAAGGGTGGCCTGCACATGCACCTGTGATATAGGGCAGTGCAGGGATCAATGGAACTTATCTGAAGTATCCTAGTTACTGTCCCCAGTTTCATGATCAGGCCCATGCACTCTATCATGAGCTCTGGTCATCAGAGCACTTGACTAGATCAGTCCCACAGACTGAAAACCAGTATAGGGAGCAAAGGGAATCCATAACCATGACATCCCTGGATTTTTGTTTTGCAGTTCCTACACCTGCGCCCATCTCAAATCTATGACCCTGAAATGCTTTTCACATCTGTCTGACTTCCTTCTCAATGGTGCAATGAGACCATTGCTTGGTCATGTTTTATAAAATCTACAGACTTCATTGATATGTTTTAATTAACTAAATCAATGAGGAGTAATTTATGGTAGGCACAGATGTGAAAGAATGCAAAAGATTGATGGAGAAAATGGGAACAGTAGTAGTGAAAGAATCAGAGGCAGACAATGTGGAGTTGAGAGGGAATATGGGATAGCACTACAAAAATGAGAGGAAGAGGTGATGGGAAACAGGAATAAAAAGCCATAGTAGGTGCCTACAGGTGGAAGTGTGATGGGAAAAAGGCAAGCAATACAATGCAAAAATATCAATGCAACTATGCATTCAATACAGCTAACTATGGTAGTTGTTGTGCGAAACATCTCACAGTGTTTAGACAAAATATTGAGTCCAAAATATCGTGTGGATAAAATATTGTGTCAAGAATATCGAGGACAAGAATATTGTGAAGGTAAGTTTCTAAGGCTATGCAAAGTTTTACTATACTTACCTCCACATCTATGTAGCTTGAGGATATATTTATCCTCGAGGTACGTAGATGTGGAGTTAAGAATAGTAAATATGTATTTACCTATTGCACTTACCGTCTTGATATTTTGATCCTCAATATTTTTGACCTGATATTCTGTCCACAAGATATTTGTGTCCTCGATATTCAGTCAGTGATTCGCATCTCACAGATGTGACACCAGTGAGGGTCCAGACTACATTAATTCAGAACAGTACATACATCTCTCTCTCTCTTTCTCACACACACTCAAGGGAACTTTTTAACGTAATTAAGTCCCTTTCCTCCCCTCCAGTCTCTGCTCACACAGATAGTTCCCAGGATCTTTGCGACAGAATGGCAAACTTTTTCCAGTCTAAGATTTCGGAAATATATTCCTCTTTGGAAGTCCTCAACTCTGAGGTATCCAATGTAGTCCCATCCACGCCCCACTCTCCACCTAATGCCCCCACAGTCCACCAGGAGGCAGTTAACTTATCCGCCTCCCCCCCTCCCCTCTGTCGCAGGAGCACACGGATCACCTGCTAGGAGGAATTACCTCTGGTTCCCCGCTGGAGTCCTGCCCCCTGAAGATCATGAAATTAGGAAGAGAGAATATTTTCCCTCACTTTACCTCTACACTTAATGTAGCTATTTCATCAGGGCAGTACCCCATTACTTGGAAGACTGCGGTAGTTAAACCTCTCTTAAAAAAGTCCTCCCTGGATCCTTCTGAGTTAAAAATTATCGGCTCATCTCCCTGTCACCAGTCCCAGCAAAAATCCTGGAGAAACATCTTAATCTCCATCTTAGCTCCTATTTGGATGAACACCATTTGCTTGATGGCTCTCAGCATGGTTTTAGAAATGGCCACAGCACTGAGACTGCGCTAACTTCTGTAATCAATAACATTCGAACTCAGGTTGATGCTGGGCACACCACGTTATTGATCCTCTTAGACCTAACTGCGGCCTTTGATACCATATCTCCTCTGAGATTGGTGGGCCGGCTTTGGGAAATTGGGGTCATGGGCTCTGCCCTGAAGCTGCTTACCTCATTTCTTACTGACCGGTCACATATAGTAAAAATGGATCAATTCTACTCGGACGCTAATCGTATGTTTTGTGGAGTCCCTCAGGGCTCTTCATTGAGTCCGACTCTGTTTAACATCTATGTTGCCCCCCTAGCCAAGGTTGTCAGATCCTTTGGGCTGGAGGTGCTGTCCTATGCTGATGACTCCCAAATTATGGTGTCTATCACTAACAGCATAGAAGCATCTGCAACTAATTTTAAAAATTGCATGCAGGGAGTGGCCTCCTGGATGGTAGAGAACTACCTTAGACTTAATGGTGATAAAACAGAGGTCTTGGTCTTTGGAAACCAACAGTATGTATGGTCCCATGACTGGTGGCCTGAGATGCTCGGTTCTTGTCCCTGCCCAGGTCCCATAGCAAAAAATGTTGGTGTCATAGTTTACAACTCCCTTTCCTTTGGCCCCCAGATCAATAGGATGGTGTCCACCTGTTTTGGAATCATTAGGGTCCTCAGGAAGATCTCTCAATTTCTTTCCTTTTCCTCCCGAAAGCAGGCAGTTGTTGCCTTGGTGTTGTCCAGATTAGATTACTGTAATGCCCTATATCTGGACATCAATAAGGGATCCATCCATCGACTGCAGCTTGTGCAGAACGCAGCGGCCACGCTGGTGATGAGTTTTCCCAAATCCCACTCAGTCTCAGCGACCATTCGTAAGCTGCACTGGCTTCCTCTAGGCCGGAGAATCTTATTCAAAGCCCTTTGCCTCACTCACAAAGCGTTTTACAACCTAGGCTCTGAAGACATTAAAAGGCTCTTTCAACTATATGTTTCCACCAAGCAGTTAAGATCTGCCTGTAAAAATTGGCTGGTAGTTCCTAGGTTCAGGAGAGCCAGATGGGGGGAAGAGCTTTCTCCGTTGCTGCTGCTAAGCTCTGGAATATGCTCCCTCTCTCAATCTCCGGACAAGAGTCTCACTCTGTCTTCCGCAAGGCCCTGAAGACTTGGCTCTTCACCATCTAATCGTTGTGAGCCTTCTACGTACCTCGACTGCTGGCCCCTTTCGCAGCGCCTTGACGCCTTTGGGCAAAGTTTGCGCTTTATAACATTAATATTCATTCATTCACTTGAAAATGAGCAGGGTAAGACACCACTATGATACACCTGCCAGTAAGGAGAAATTACAAGTGCCTAGAGCACACACCTAGCAGCAACATGGAAAGCACGCATAGACAGGCTGAAATGAAAGTAGACATCCAGCAATCAGGAGCAATTAACTCAGTGCCTATGATATACTGAGGTTCCCGAAACACATGCAGACCTCCAGCATGATTACATGAATGGATTTAAACAGTGCTTAATTTGTAAAAAATTAAGTGCCAGGGCCCTTCTCAGTAGGCCACTGCAGCCTGCACCACGTGTTGTCCTGCCAGTGCTGCCAATGACAGTACCAACATAACACCTAACCATCGCACTCCTACAAGTGTGACAATTTAGACTATTTCAGGCCACACAAAGCTACAATAATGGTGTGACAGGCTGGTATTATTCATTTTCAATGCCATTTGACTTAATAAACACTGTTGTTGTGCACATCTCAGACAGCGCCACCATGTGGTGGACTGTCACTGGAACCCACCGGCTCAAATTAAACACTGAATTTAAACAATTAGTGCCTGGTCTCAAAAATAGAAGACTAATGATCATAATGATGAGAGCTACCAAGGATTCATCCTACAAGGAGGAAGTGACATGAGCCAAAACAGCTTTTACTCAAAATGCCACCACACAATCATTTACTCACACACTCACAACAAGCTGGATAGGGTTTCCTAATGAAACTCGTCTCATCAATTGAAGAACCTGCATCTCAGATCACTGCACCACCCCCGGCAACATGGATCTCACTGCATTGTACCCCTACCATCATAGGGCACCTCATGACACACATGTACTTATATACATTGAACCTGTTAAACTTTCTATGAAGGCAAAACATGGCACTTCCCAAATGATGCAGTGTCTCAGGGAAGTGAGAATATCTCACTGAAAGACAAAGGAATCAACAGCAGGAGATGGTCAAGAGCAGCTGAGGAAACCAGAGGTATCCAAAGTTTTCTAAAGAGCTACTTTTGATAAATGAAAATCATTCCAATCTGCTACCAAATAATCTCAGAGTTACCAATTGCCATTCTTTTTGGCAAGATTACAATAGTGACCCCTCCAGTAGTAAATCCAAGTAATAAACATTCTAGCGCAGCAGCCATGTTTACCTACAATAATGTCATAAAAGCTTTATTAATATGAAATGCCTCTCTATCAGTAATGAAACAACAGACATAGCAACTTGTGTCTTCTGACATCAAGGGAAATAACATCAGCAATAAGTATCACTAACTCAGCATGAATCATAGGGGCATATTTACAATTTTTTGGCATAGGGCAACACTGCAGGCCTTCTAGCTGCGCTGCCCTACGTCATAAGAAAAGGGCAGGAATGCGCTGTATCTACAAGATATGGTGCATTCCTGTCCTTTCTGCCGGGGCACAAACTGCAGCCAATTGTCAACACAGGCACCATTGCACCATGTTGCAAGGGTGTCTGTGTTGTTGGCATGATTGTTTTTGTGCGGGAAGGCACACCTTCATGCTCAAGAACAATCAAAGAAGGCGAGTTCCTCATTCTATGTGTGCTGCAGAATGCAGCACACGTGGAAAGAGGAAAAAACGATGAGAAATGTAAATATTTCTCCTCGTTATGCCTGCTTTGGGAAGGCATTAGTTTTGGGGCTGCCCCAGATTTACGCTATATTGTAAATCTGGGGCAGTGTCAAAAACCATGGGTGTTGCGTGGGAACACCCACAGTAAGACCCATTGAACACCCCTTCCATACAAAGTAAGGCATCACTTACTCCATGTCTACAAGGCCATGCAAAGCCACGCAGGGTGGCTTTGCATGGCCTTGTAAATCTGGGCCGACACACTGCGACATTAAAAGTGATGCTCCGGTGGCATAAAAGTGCCGCAGGGGCACTGTAAATATGCCCCATAGTTTTTTCACCTTACAATTGATGTGGAAATACGCTAATTTTGTCTCCAAACATCAGCCCTTATTTTGCTATCAGCATTTAGCTTTTCATGTTGGGTAAACCTCATAAATCCCCCACCCCACCCCCAAAAGTCTTTCCTTGTCCTGAGAAAACACAATTTCTTCCTTGAAATACCAGTCTTCATTTAAGCTAAATGCAAATGTGGTCCCCACACATTAGCCTGCCATTTTATCAAGTATTAGCATGTACGGCTGACACACAGACAGATTCTAAGTCACATAACAATCACATGCCAGGGATAGACATCTGAATGCCAAGGGTATCCAGAGTGTGCCAAAGATGACCACCATTTTGCTAGGAGTGGAGTCATAAACGTCCAGATACCCACAAAATGCCCAATATCACCACCATTATGCCAGGGCCATCATTGTGGAATGCCTGGCCACCATAACGGCAAGGGTTTCCATAATATGTCAGGAAGGGCCACAATTAGGCCAGCGATGCACACTGTATTTAAAAGATGACCACCGTTATGCTACATGTGGCCACAATTTGGCCAAGGATACTTGCAATAAGCCAGTATGCTTGAAATGGCCACTACTGTGCCAAGCTAGCAGTATACCAGAGATGGACACGATAATGCTAAGGACGCTGACAGTATGTCAGGGACGGCCAAGTTTGTGCCAGCTGTAGTCACAACTGGAGTTAAAGCGGGGAGAGAGAGGAAGGTAAGAATACGGAACGTCACTGAGCATACATCAGCGTAGGCGAAGCGTCAGAGCCCGGCGCCTTCATTGCCATGACCTTCCAACAGCGGCTCGGTTCAGCTCCCGTGGCAAGGAGATCAGGTCTCTCCCACGATCACGTTGGTGTGAAGGTAGAAAACATTACTCCGATGGCAGACGCAGAAGAAATGTCGATTCCTGCAGATTGGTGTTAGACGACGAAGAAAAGACTGAGGCAAGGCAAATGCCGAACAGTTTTACGACACTTGAAGCCCCAAGGCCGATCTCCAGAAGTGCAGACTGGGGAAGTGCTGTGGAGGAAGAAAAGGCATGTGGGCAAATGTGAATGCTGAAATTGGAAGGTACAAAAGAAAACTCTTGATCGATGATTTTATTGGCGGGAAAGAAGAGGTTCGTCTGGCATTTTGGATTCCAAAGAGTCTTCTGTGATGGCACAGTTTGAAACAGATGTAAATGTTTTAATTCAAAGGCAGAAACAAATTAACTATGAGAACAACACTATTGTCTAAGACGGATATTGCAAAAAAGTTCCTAGGCTTCTTCAAAACCCAGCAATCCATCCAAGTTTGACATGCTGGAAAATGTTATATCTATGTAGGGGGCGTTGAGCAGAATGCTCAACTGGAGCTATTGTGTAGTTAGGCTCTTAGTTAATCAGCGCACCTACTGCGATGTTAGGGGCAGATTTACAAGCCCCGTGCGCCACTTTTGCGCCGCCGTTGCGTCACTTCTGTGACGCAGCGGCGGCGTGAAGCTAGCGCCATGCTGCGGGGATTTACAACGTGACGCATCTAGGGAGATGCATCACGTTGTAAAGCCCTGCGCCACATGAAACCTGCGTCAGGTTTCATGTGGGCGTTCCGGCGCAGGGGGGGGGCGTTCCGGCGCAGTAAAGCCTCGGAAAAGTGCCTGAGTGAAATCTACAAGATTCCACTCAGTCACTTTTCCGACGCCGCTGCGTCAAAACCTTGCGCCTGCTTGAAGCAGGTGTAAGGCGTGACGCACCACGTTATGTATGGGCAGGCCACAAGCATTGCTGGAGTTGCGTCGCGCTTGCGACACGACTCCAGCAATGCGCCACCCTTCCGACGGGAGATGCGTCACGCATCTGTTTATCCTTGCGCCACGATGCGCCGCATTGTAAATGCGGCGCATCTGTGGTGGCGCAAGGGTAAACTTGCATGACGCATCTTACTTGGCGCATCCCTGCTGATTTGCAGGGATGCGCCAGTCGTCATAAATCTGGCCCTTAGTTTTTATACATTGAGGTTAACACATGTCTCATTTATTACTTTATCCTTGTGCTATGTTGGTGCTATATCTAATGTGGTCACGAGTCCTTGCACAGAAAAATTGGTTGTACATTCTTAACCAGAAAAGAAGCATTTGCCTACAATGTTAACACAACCATTTCTACTCTTGGAAATGAGTACAGGTGCAAGACAAATGGGAGCATTCATGCGGTGGCATTGCTTTTAAATATTTAAACATGACTGTGCGGTCTCGCTTCAGTTCTAAAACTGCCTGCATCGTGCCCATTTTTGTCTTTTCCAGCAGTAACTGGAATGTTTAAAAAAATATATATATATTTTGTTTCAAAGTTGGTATTTAGCCTGTTTGCACCAATGTGAAATTGCAACCTGATTGTGCTGATTTCCAACAACCGATCATAAGCAGCATCTCAACTAAAGAACAACCTGCATGTGGAAGTTATTCACTTATACTCTTAATGTAAAATTGTTGTAAATGTAGGATTGTACAGACTTGAAATGCAATTTGTAAAACTTCTGTATGAGACAATGTTGATAAATAAAACAAATACAAAGGGCCCGATTGCGATGAGGGTCGGAGGCTTTCTGAGCCTCATCGCGGTTTCAGTTTCGACTGCCGCATTACAATGCCGGCGGTTGAAACTGAAACGGCCGGTCATTCCGGCTGGATTCCGACGTGCTCAAGGAGACGGCACATAATCCCAATGTGCGCCGTTTCTGCAGTTGGGATTACGATGTCTGTTTCTGACAGGCTTTCCATGTCGGGCTTTCGGACATGGAAAGCCTGTCGGAAAGCGAGATTGGGGGCCCTGCCCTGCGGCCTCTGGTTTAGGGTCGATAGGGTGCCCCCCTGTGAATCCCTGCACCATGTGGCAGGCACCGTGAGGTGTCTGCCACACGGTGCAGGGATTCACACAAACTCCCATTTCTCTATGGGAGGTTGTGCTACAGACGGTTTATGGCCGCAGCAGAAGCTCCCATAGGGAAATGGGAGTTTGGGACCGCACCATGTGCGGTCACATTGTAATTAGTTATGCAGAACCGCCAACCCATGGTCGGGCGGTTCCCATACCGATACGGTGTCGGGCGGACTTGCGTCCACCCGACATCGTAATAAGGCCCTTAATATTGTCCTTCAAAAAAAAAGCTGTAGTCATAACTGGGGCAGGAAGGCTTAAAATATTTCCAAGATGGTCACCATTATGAAAGGGGGGCAAGATTAGGCCTAGTATACCCAAATCAGATCATGTCATTATGGCAGGCACATTATTATGCAGGTAATGGCCCCTTTTGTAACGTAGGTGATTTTCATATGATAAGAAGCTACAGATGTAACTGGTCATCTCGGATGACAAACCCAATGAAATGATAACTTTGGAAGAAGACGTCATTTGGACTGAGGAGGGAACAAATTCGAGAAATAGGCAAGGCTTATGTGGATGATTTTGGGTTAGCATGGACAGGGCTGGTGCCAAGCGTTTTGTGCCTTAGGTGAAAGGTATACTGCACCCAAATGCTGGGGGTGGGGTCTGCCAGAATAGGTATTTTAAAGAATTGATCTGGTTCCTTTATAACTCGAATGTACACCCTTTACTCATGTTTCCATCTCTCCAAATACACCATTGTATAGGCAGTTATCTTCACAGAATTCAGGCATACCTTCATAAACCCTTCAAGTTCAACTTAATTACTTAGGGCCTGATTCACAAAGGTAAATTTACACTTTTATGTAAGTTTACTATTCACAAAGGTATTTTATGAATAGTATCTTTACGAGTACGAAGTCTCGACACATAAAAACATAGGACATTTCTATCTTTTCATGTGCTGAGACTCCGCAGTCGTAAAGATACTACTCATAAAATAACTTTGTGAATAGCAAACGATCGTCAACTTACACAAAAATGTAAATTTACCTTTGTAAATCAGGCCCTCAGACTCAACAATAACTTTAAACAAGCATTGACAAAGCAGCAAATCTCCGCTCTAAAATGGCGAGCTACTGAATTTGTCAATGCCTATTATCCAATTGCATTCGTAAAGACATATGTGCACGCATGGCTGGCAATCTTGGAATACCATTCCAAAGTAGCTGGCAATGTGGTAATTTTTAATTTACTGATCTAACATGGTAGATGCTATGTTAGACCATTAAATTAAAATTGAAAAAAAAGATAAAATAAATAGGGCAAAGCGCAAAACAGCAGCCCAGAATTCCATTCCAGCTAATGAGCCATTGTTAATAAATAAATAAATATTCTTTGCATTACCGGGAGCAGGAGTAGAGTGGGCCGGGCAGCATCGAAAAGCAGGAGGGGGGGTGGGATGAAAAAATGAGCAGCCCATAATCGTGGGGAGTGGGATGGGCTGGCGGGTGCAAGTGGGGACGTAAAAGCAAGTGTGCTTGAGGGCTAAGGGGAAAACTGTTATGACTTGAGGGCACTGAGAAAGTCATGTTGGCAATCTAGGTTTGCAAATGTGTGCAACCCATTTCCCTACACTTCTGTAAGAAATATCTTAGAACAAAAACGTGTTTGTGAAAGCGTATTTGTCTGAGGAAGCCAATTACTTACCTTCTGGAATCCTCCATATCTGTCCCGTAGTTCACAATGAAGAGAAGGAGCTGGTCTGTATCATCTTTCGTAATCCAAGATAGTGGCCACAGTGGATTCCTATGACTACTTCCCAATCCTATATAGTTTCTGTACTTCCTGTGACGTGACTTCCTGTTTTCTGGAATCTTCTATGTCCCATAGTTCTCCAGGAAAAGGCAGAGCTGAACTGTATCATCATTCCCAGTTCATTCAAGATAGTGGGTAAAGTAAACTCCCATGGCTCCTTCCCAATCCAAGAAGGCTACTGTTCTTCCTTTGATGCCACTTCCTGTCTTTTAGTATAAAAGGCTACTGAATCCAAGGGAAGGTGCACTGCAACACAGCCAATATTATTTGTTATCTCGTTCTTTGCCCACTTGCTTTAGATTTTTGTCCCATTGTTTTTCCTTGGATTCAAGAACCTCTGCCACTCCCTCCTGCAAATCTCCTGATTCCAAATTCTTCAACATAGTCTTAGGCGGTTATATCCTGATACTCATCTTCCAACTTCTTCTTCTGCATTGGGAGGTGTTTTTCCTTCCTTGTACCTTTCTTGGGGGCATCTGCTTACCACGCATTGTTTACTCTGTGCATGTGGTACCATGGGTACAGGAAGGAGTTGTGCTAACATCAAGCAGCTCTGAAGTCAAGGTAAAGTCCTCACTGCAGTCTGAAACTGAAAGAGAAAAATGAAACACTTGCACTCCCATGGAGTGCTCCATACATAATAAAAAAGTCCACCCATGTATGCAGTGGAAGGGTATAACTCATTCAATCAGACCAGTGCAAGACCAAATTGCTCCAGGGCAGGACAACCACAAGAGTAGGGAGTAAAACTTTAGAACCAGAAGCAGGGAAGTGAGCTAGAAAAGAAAGCCATCAGTCATGAACAAGGGGCTGGCTCAAAGCCTACTGGTCAACAGACAGCTAAAGCTGTCTGTAGCAGAGACTTCAAATTGACCTGTTTGCTATTTGAGAAGGAAAACATATTAAATGTAAATTTATACTCATTTCATATTTTTAAATTTGAACGTCACATAAATATTTTTGCAGGTGTCAGATACAAAAGGTCATATTCATTGCTGAAATTTCAAAACTGCCAGTTTCCCCCATAAACACAACAAAATAATAATGGTCAATTTTAGCCATGAAATCTCTCTTCAGGTCTAGACACTTACCCGCAATCCGTCCGATGTACAGGTGACTGTTTCTGGAAGCCAACCACACACTGTAACATGTGGTAGGCAAGTGCCCTCGAGAAGATGCAGCCTTATCAGGATGAAGAAGCCAAAAGCATAAAAAACGCATCCGCATTGACTGTCAGTGACTAGTCACTGACGGTCACTGCGGATGGATAGAAGCACAGCATGTTCCTCGCCACTGGATCTATATCACAGTCGCAGGTTTGGAGTCCGCTAGTTAGCTAGGACCTGACAATAAGGTTTACAAATGAAAATACCTAGCACAGAGAGACACACATGAATCTCAATGTGTAGAAGGCTGTACATTCTCTTATGGAGGCAGCCTCGTAAATAAGAACAAACGCATAGGCAGATTTCTTTATGCCGCTTTGGAATTGTTGATGAGATTAAAATCACGACTTAACAGAGGTGGTTAACCCAGATGAGTTTTAACCACATACATTGGACTGTGGATGGGTGGCCACTCAATTTTGATAATAAGTCAGACGACTATTGTCCTGAGGAGCCCCGAGACTCAACAGGGGTCGAAACGTCGACATTTGTTTCACTTGGTTGCTTCAATTATTAATTAGGTCACATGCTGTGATGTGATATGTGCATGTGATGTGTCTGCTATACATAGAACCAGTGAACTTTTTGTTTGTTTATGTCTTATGTGTATGTATTGTATATGTTCTTCACACTAGAGCACTGCGTCGCCTGCACTTATGTTATTAACTATATTATTACCTGCATATGAAAAGAAATTTGTTTTGCTAAATTATACAGAAACCTTTGTCAGCATTTCCTTAACCAATTTAATTCACCTGCTTTTGGATTTTAAAAAACCAAAGTGTGTAGGTACCACTTGGAATTTATGAGTGAATGCATTGAATGAGAGCTTCCCCAAATGGAGGGTAGAAAGTTGCTCATTATTTGGAAAAGAGTCCCACAGTGGACGCTGTTTGTATACAAATATTAGTAACCCTGGTCCACGTGGGCAGAGAAGTGGTTGTCTTTGTGAGAATTTTCCTCTGCCCTGGCGACCTTTTGGCAACCTAGCACCAACACAGGCACCCTTGCACCATGGTGCAAGGATGCCTGCGGTGCATGCAGGATTGTTTTGTGCAGGAAGGGATAACTTGCTGCTCAAAAAGAATCCTGAAAGGAATATTCCTGTATCTATGTGTGCTGAGTAGAGTCACTCAAGGCCACACAAAGTGGCCTTGTGTAGCTTCATAAATCTAACTTAAGGTTTAGGTCGCTCATGTACCATGTTGCATGGTGCAAACGCAGCACAAACCGCTCGTAAATAGGTCCCTATGTGCATGTCAGAAACAGTTGGACCGGTGAGGGAGCAGTCCAGAAGCCATGTGTTCGGCTTGAACATCCAGAGTGAACCCGACTGGAGAAGAAGCCGTGGGATGACAATTGGGAACCCCTGCAAAGGAGGACTGCTCCATCGGAGGCCACAAGAATGAAGGAGCAATTCAAGTGGTGTGCAAGGTGAGAGCTGGACAAGGGCTAAGAGTTCCTGACAGTGGCGCGCCAGTCCGAAGTTTAGTCTACTCAGCGGTGAGGTGGCACAAACTCAAGCATTTGAATGCTAGTTGTCTGAACCAAATATCATGAACAGCAATACAGTTTGAAATTGATATCATGCCACAAATATTGTTTACAAAAATATCGTGTTTATATACTTATAGTGTTAAGTACCAAAATATTGTGTCAACAATATTGTGGACTAGAATACTGCCAAAAATGTAAGAATAATGTCTTTATTAAATATTTATTTATAATCAATTAATTTAACATATTACATGAGTAAAAAATTATGTAATTTAAAATAAATAGTTTTAATAATTTATATTATATATATATATATATATATATATATATATATATATATATATATGTGTGTGTGCTTGTGTCCATGTATATATGTATAGTTTTTCAAATACATTATATATATATATATATATATATAGATATATATATATATATATATATATATACCAGAACGAGTTACTCCCTTTGAAGATTGTAGCCCATAGAGGGGTGGCGCGATGCCGTCGGAGTGGGCCGGTATATTCAATATGCAAAACGAATGAAGTTCCAATCGCGCTCTCAGAGCAAATCAAGCACCAGATCCAGGTTTCATCAAAAAGGGGGTTTATTAATTCATAAACCCGCCGTGACGCGTTTCACCCTCAGGGGGCTTGTTCACACAACGGGTACAACATGGGCAAAGACTTTACATACATTTTTTAAGTCATGTGCATAGAAAGCGGACTGGTGTCCTTCAATCCCAATCGTTAAGCAAAGCAGTAGGCAAGCGCCATTTTGGAGAGTGCAAAATCACTGAAACCGATCTATTCGCGCAATACTAGCATGCGTAAATTTACATCGTACAAGTTAAGACGCCACGTGTTTGTACCTAACGTGTGTGTGTATACACCCCGTATGGAAATTGGACTATGGTTGTGTATGCATCTTGCGTATCACGTGTGGTGCAACCTGGTCTATGTAGTGTCGCCTGTCTCGCCTTCCCTTTAGGTATATACCACGTGTTAAACCCCGTAGTGGAACGTTCCTTTGTATGGAAAGCTACAGTCTCAAACAGTATATTTGACCCTGGAAATTTTGCTATATATACAGATAATAGTATCTGTAGCGAAGTGATCAAAAAGACACTAGTTGCATAGTAACTATGTCACGCTTCTCAGTGCGCATTGTACCTGGTTGGTATTCTCGTGATATGTACCAAGTGCTGGGCACATCCTGTGGTGTAGTGTCCTGCAAGTTGTGTCATGCTTGTTAGTGCAAAAAATGATATCGGTACTCGGATTTGGTGTCTGCACCATAGTGGTGTGAAGGATGCTTGATCCACACCCGTTTGTGGCTTCCTAGGGCCATGGAGAGACTGACCTGCACCAAATGGGCCTGTTGTTACAACGATGTAGTCAGAGTGTGGTATGAAAACTCGGCACTTGTCTTAGCTGTAAGGTTTTGAAAGTGTGCGCTTCACCCTATGTGTTGTGTCCCCTTACACCCAACAACCTAAATAACGTGGTAAAAAATGAAATATAATACATTCAAAATACTAAAATTTGAGTGAGATCTTATCTGTCATTGGGACACAGCCGAAGAAAAGGGTAGGGATCCTTGTGTCACTTGTCTCAGACATGGTCCCTTCCTTTCCTCCTGCGGAAGATAAAAAGGCAGTGTAAGCTATTTACAGTGAGACGGAAATCGCACTTTGCAGCTTATGCACATAAAACACATGCTAAGGCATTGTCAACGAGAGTTACAATTTGTCAAGAGTCTCGTGTTACTGCTGTCTACATATCATGCAAGTGCACAGCCATTTCTTCGTCAATATTATGCCCATTGGGCTGACGGGTCCCCATTCCTATAATGTTTCTTGACTCCCTTTGTCTTAATTTCAGGATCCGGTTGCCACCCCTTCTATTGGTAGTGACCTGTTCTATTCCATAGTATGACAATTTTTTACAATCAGAGAAAAGCTTGGTCTCAAAATGTCGTGCAACGGGATACTGCTGGTCCCTGTTGGTTATTGCCCTCATGTGTTCAAGGACTCTTTTTTTCGCCATATGTGTTGTGCTTCCCACATATCTTAAATTGCACGGGCATTCTAGGACATAAACTACAAATGTACTGCTGCAGGTGAGAAATTGTTTGATGCTGACCATCTTGCTAGTACTTGTGTTCCAGAATTCCTTACACATGCGACTGTTCCCACAGGCCTTACAGTGGCCACAGGGGAAGAAACCTTGTAGGTCAATTCCCCTTTCCCCTGTGTTGTCAGGTAGATCACTGTGCACTAATAGGTCTTTGAGGTTACGTCCTCTCCTGTAAGTAATCATGGGACGTGGTGGTAATGTGTTCCCTATTACTGGGTCGCACCTGAGTAAACTCCAATTGCGTGTTATACTCTTGCGAATTTGTTCTGAGTTACCGTTATATGTCAGTATCAAGCGTGTCTCTGTGTTAGTACCCTCATCTTCTGTTGTCTGTGGGTTCCCCAAAATTACATCTCTGTTAACCATTCTGGTTCTCTCTATTGCTTTCTTGAGAACCCATGTGGGGTATCCCCTGTCCTTGAATCTCTCAATCATGGTTGTTTGTTCTCTGAGAAAACCTGCTTCTGTGCTACAATTTCTTTTTGCACAAAGCAATTCCCCATAGGGGATACTCCACTTTAATGTTTCAGGATGGCTGCTTAGAGCATGCAACAGTGTGTTCCCTGCTGTGCTTTTGCGAAAAAGGCTGGTCACCACTTTTTTGTTGACTATCTCTACCCTCGTGTCCAAATACTCTACCTGGTGTTCACTGATGGTACTCGTGAAAGTGAGGTTCTTGGTGTTGTGGTTGAGTTTGTCGAGAAAGATCTGGGCTTCCTGTTTGTCACCTTGCCAGACAACAAATAGGTCATCAATGTATCTAAGCCAGAGCTTGACCCTGGCAAGGTAGTTGGTCATATTGGTATCTGCCCTGATATCCTCCTCCCATGCTCCCATAAAGAGATTCGCAAAACTGGGTGCGAAACTCGTACCCATCGCAGTACCGAGGGATTGTTTGAAGATGTCACCGTGAAACATGAAAAAATTGTTGGTCAGACAAAATCTGATGATGTCTAGAATCATCTGTGAATGATCCCAAAATTTTATATGTTTCCGTTTTAAGAACCTGGCGCATGCTTCCACTCCCTGATCATGGTTAATCACTGTGTACAGCGAATTAACATCCATTGTTATAAGGAGAAAATCCGATTCCCATTGCAAATTATTGATTTTGCCTAAAAAGTCCTTGGTGTCCCTCACATAGGAGGGCAAGGCAATTACAAATTCCCTTAGGAAATGGTCTGCATATTGTGACAGGTTTTCTAGGGCACTGCCCCTGGAGGAAATAATGGGTCTGCCTGGGGGATTGGTTCTACTTTTGTGTATCTTGGGAAGAAGATACAATACAGGTAAGATGGGAAAATCCTTTTTCAGATAGCAGTATTCCTCCCATTCGATTAACCCCTTGTCTTTCCATTCGCTTAATCTTTCCCAAATACTCTACTCTGTCAGATCTGGTGTAGGTTTTGGTGTCACTCAGTTGTCTTGTGGCTTCCTCAATGCACAACTCCCTGGATAAAATGACAATATTTCCCCCTTTGTCGGCGGGCCTAATCACAATGCTATTGTCATTTGCCAGTTCTTGTATTGCTTTTTTTTGGGTCAAAGTTAAATTAAACTTGAATTTCCTCATTTTCTTTGGCCAGTTCTTTTGCCTGAATTCCAAAAGTTCCTTCCCCACCTGTTCCTGAAAGGTATCTATATTATCGTGGTTCATGGTGGGCAGGAAAGTGGACTTGGGTTTGAAATCAGAACATGCAGCTGTGTCGTGTCTGATTTCCATCTCATCTAAAATGCGATGAGCATCTGTACTTAAGCTCATTCCTTCAGGGTCACTTTGTAGTTCATGTAACACCATTAGTGTGTCGATATCGCCTATGGTCAGTCCATCATCTGGTTCTGTCCTCATGTTCTGATGTATTCCTCTACTTCTTGTGGGTTTGAGTTTGTGCCACTTTTTTAGTTTTAATTTTCTACAGAATTTAAATATATCAATCTTGTCATCTACGAAATTCATGGGTGTAGTTGGGCAGAAAGAGAGCCCAAGGCATAGGGTTCTCTTATCCTTGTTGCTAACTTGTCTGGAAGATAAGTTAACAATGGTTTGGTTTACCATGCTGTCATCCATCATTGTGTCTTCTTGGAGCGTGTCTGTTTTCTTCCCACTTGCTCCGATGCGTTCTCTCTTTCTTCTCCTCTGCCTCCACCTCTTCCGCCTCTTCCTCTGGTGCCCTTTGCTCTGCCTCTTCCCCTTCCTTTTATCATTGGAGAGTCCTCCCTCTGACTCATATTGGATGTTGCCCGTGTTGTTTGTCGGCTCCTTTTCATGAGCCGATATTTGTCTAAAAAGTTTTCGGACGGACTGTATCATCCCCTTCCGATGCTGAACTTTCCGAAGTGGCTGTTTGTTCAGATTCTTCCGTGTTGATGTCACTTAGGCAGGCTGCCTCTTCATCCCTGTCGTTTTCTATTGGTGAGGTTTTCTTGGCTTTTGTTTGTTCAGTGTCATAAAGGTGGTCATATTTCTTGCTGTAGGTTAGAATCCTGCCCGACTCATAATCCCCGCAGTCTCGGTGGAGTTTGCGTTGCTTTCTTGCTTTTATGTCCTCCTCCACTAGTTTCAGCCGCTTCCTCATTTCGTCTAAAAACTTAGTGACTACTTCTTGGTCTTCGAGTGAGTGTAATTCTTCCTTAATACGCCCAATTTCTTTTTTGATATTTTCTCTGTCAGACCAGGCGTATTTCACCAAAATAGCCAACATGTTTCTCGAACTGTTGGCTGAATTTGCCGACCATTCCTCCAGCATATGAGGATCTGGTGAGTCGTAAGAGGGAGTTATATATATTCTTAGTCCCCGGGGCACCATTTGCTTATCAATGTAATCTTGAAGTGATGTGGCCTCCCACCATTTTGACATCTCTTGTCTTAGCAATTTCTCATATTTTTTAAGCTTCTCCATAGTAGTGGTTTCTGTTCGATTTGTCATCAATGCGCTACGCCCCACACCAGGTGCTCTTGCAAATAGCATCTGTGCAGCTGCTCTGCGCTCCTCGTCGTCTTCCATGCTTGAAATCTCTTCAGTCCCAGTGACGTTCACCTGGAAAAAGGTGATGTTTGCTCCCCCTGTTCGCAATACAGAGTTCCCCTTGCCAGCACCATACGAGGTCTCCTGTCACCGCTGTTCTCCCTAGTTGCGGTTCAGACAGAGGTATACTTATGTCTTTTCAAGTTTGCGGTGCCTTTCATGCACACAACAATTTAACTTCTTTGCATTCACAATGGAGGCTAAAAACTACAGTCCCTTCCCGTCATACAATGCGCACTGAGAAGCGTGACATAGTTACTATGCAACTAGTGTCTTTTTGATCACTTCGCTACAGATACTATTATCTGTATATATAGCAAAATTTCCAGGGTCAAATATACTGTTTGAGACTGTAGCTTTCCATACAAAGGAATGTTCCACTACGGGGTTTAACACGTGGTATATACCTAAAGGGAAGGCGAGACAGGCGACACTACATAGACCAGGTTGCACCACACGTGATACGCAAGATGCATACACAACCATAGTGCAATTTCCATACGGGGTGTATACACACACACGTTAGGTACAAACACGTGGCGTCTTAACTTGTACGATGTAAATTTCCGCATGCTAGTATTTTTTTTTTCTTTTTTTGTTGTTATTGTTTTAAAAAAAAATTTTTTTTTTTGTCCTCATCTCACCAAAGACTTTGGCAGTTTTAACAAGTCGGCTTATGCATTGCTGGGCGCCCCTCGACTCACTGCTTTCGTCTGGACCCCCACGGCCTTCCTCTCGATCCTGAGGACTGGTGTAATCATTGGACACGCCCACAAAGCCAGAGATCTTAACAGGTTATCAGGCGCAGGCGGCGACCCCAGATTAACAGGGGAGACCATATGTTATCACACATTTCCAATACACCTTCTTGCTCTAAACAAGCCATGCGCAGTGCCACTTTTAGCCAGCTTTCTCTGTTGGGGGGAGACGGATCTTTCCATCTAATACATATCTCCCTCCTAGCCAGGATCACAAGGTAGAGAAGCAAACCAATATGGGTCTGTGGGAGCAGCCCTTTTACATAATTATTTATACCAAAAATCACCAGGTGGAGATCCATCTCTATATGCATTTGAAAAATGGCTGTCAGGGAGTCCCCCACGTTTTTCCAAAATAGGCCTAGTTCTGCACATTCAAAAAACATATGAATGTCATCCGCACTACTAAGAGAACACCTCGGGCATACTGGAGTGGGAACAGGTGCAAATTTGGCTATTTTGGCCGGGGTGTAATAAAGCCTGTTTAGTACAAAAAAGTGATTTTCTTTAGCCTAGCAGGCTTGATATATTTATACAGTAACTTAAAGGAGATTTCAAAAACATTTTCTATATCCTGGGCAAGTGGGGAAGAATTCCATGCCGATGACTGAGGGGGAACCTCATGATCCTCTGCTTCAAGAAGGCTTAAGTACCACAGAGATTTTTCTTTCTTCCTTGGGCGTGAGTCTTGAAATAGCTGCTCAAGTTCCCAGTTCCCTGCTGTTTCTCGAGCTTCCGCCTCATGCCATGATCTTAACTGGAGGTACTTAAACCTGGAGAATGAGGGACCGATCTTATCTTGCAATATCTCCCAAGGGAGAACCCCATCTGAGTCCACCAGATCCGACCACCTCTCCAAACCTGCTCTTCTAATCGGAGTCGCCAAGCTGTCACCCAGGCAGGGGGGGGGTCCCCGGGGAATCCCAAATTGGTGCAAAGGCGGAGAAATAACCTATACCCCAAATACGTCTTAATTGGTGCCAAGTCATCAGAGCAGCTTTCAAAACCTTGAGACGTACACGCTTGAAGAATCTGGGTGTCCCAAATTTGTATAAGAACCCCCCTTGCCCACTGCCACCCTCTACTAAGGCCAATTCGCCCAAAAGCCTACCCCACGTAGTTTCCTCAGGAGTAGACAACAGCATCCTTATGCCCTTAAATTGAAAAACCAGTAAGTACCAATTAATATCTGGAAGTGCCAAACCACCTTTTAAAAGTTTCCTTCTTAGTTTTTTCCAAGATAGCCTTGCAATTTTCTGTCCCCATATAAAACTACCAATTTTGCCCTGAATCTTACTAATATTTTTCTGAGGAAAAGTAAGAGGCACCGCGCTAAAAAGGAAGGTTAGTTTAGGTAATACTGACATCTTTACCAGGTTGACCCTCCCATAGATCGTCAAAGGGAGGTTTTTCCACCTGGCAAAGAGATAGTCAATATCTTTTTCGATTTTCCTCAGATTAATCTGGGGAATTTCATTCAGGTCCTTAACAATTTTTATCCCTAGATACCTGAATTCTCTACTTATAGGGCCTTGACTATACACTGTGTTCCAACACATAACCTCGGTTTTAGCCGAGTTGGCGAGATATCCTGAGATCAAACCAAACTCCCTCAACAAGATTTCAAGCCGCGGAATGGAGATATCAGGGTCACCGGTATAGATTATTACATCGTCCGCGTACAAGGCGATTTTGCACTGATAATTTTGCGATTTAAAAGGGCTTATGATGTTATCCAGCCTAATCGCCTGCGCAAGGGGCTCAATATAGATATTGAATAGAAGGGGAGATAGAGGGCACCCCTGTCTTGTCCCTCTCTGGATTGCAAAGCTTGGAGTCAGGGAGCCATTTAGCAAAATCTTCGCCGAAGCCCCAGAATAACAGTTCTTTAAAGTCTGCACAAAGATTGGGCCCATGCCCATGACCTCCAACATCCCCCAAAGATATCTCCAACACACACGATCGAAGGCCTTAGCGGCGTCTAAGGCCACTACTGCCAGGGGATCCCCCCTAATTTCAGCAAGATCGATGTTGCCAATAAGTAATTGTGTTTGTTCCTGGATGACTCTCCCGACCATAAAGCCTTTCTGGTCGGTGTTAATCAGGCTTGGTGCCAATTTTGCCAATCTCCCTGCCAGGATACTCATAAAAATCTTATAATCAGCATTCAGCAGGGAGATTGAACGGTAGGAGTCAGCCATCAGGGGATCCTTACCTGGCTTCAGTATTAAAACAATCGTGGCCTCCTTCCAAGATCTGGGGATCACCCCAGCAGAGCTATAGACTAAATTGAATAAGGTATGGAGTATAGGCAGGAGTTCGTCAAGTAACAGTTTATAAACTTCATTAGGAAGGGCATCAAGGCCCGCCGCCTTCTTATTTTTTGCCCTCTTTGTTTGGTCCCGAAACTCCTCCATGGATATGGGTGAGTCTAAAAGATCTCTGGCAGATTCTGTAAGAGCAGGTAAAAACTTATCCCTTAGCCACAAACTTATTGAATCCTGTGAGGGATCAATATTCTCCTTATACAAATTCGAAAAGAGGGACAAAAGGCAATTCTGCATTTTTGCGGGCTTGCTGGATTTAGTTCCAACACTATCGATAATAAGTTCATTAATGGTGTTTTTTGCCCGATCTATCCTTGCCTTCCAGGCCAGTAAGGCCCCTGCTCTTTCCCCATACTCAAAATTTTCCATATTACGAACTTGCCACTGAGCCTTGCATTTCAGATCCAGAAGGATCCTTAGGTCCTGCCTAACCTCCTCGAGTCTCTTCTCTATCTGTGCCAGTTTTCCTACACTCTCCTGAGGAGTATGACTCCTTTCTTCTTCAAGAGCAGAGATTCTGCCCTCCAAGGTCTGTAATTCTAAAGCTTTACTCCTATTCTTGGAGCTTATTAGGCTGCGTAAAGCCCCTCTCAAATTTGCTTTGT
Organism: Calotriton arnoldi; assembly: GCA_963921515.1. NCBI lineage: Eukaryota > Metazoa > Chordata > Amphibia > Caudata > Salamandridae > Calotriton > Calotriton arnoldi. The sequence continues at coordinate 583,708 of CAWUFW010000751.1, forward strand.
AGGCATCCCACACAAACTCTATCGAAGTAGAGCCTAAATTAAAAGAAAAAAATTCCAGAGAAGACTTTTTAATTGCCTGAATGATTCCAGAATCAGATAACATTATCCTGTTCAAGGTCCACCTTGATTGTAGAGAGGTGTTATTCATAGAATATAAAAACAAAAGAGGAGCATGGTCCGAAAGATGGCTCGGAAGTACAGATATACTGACAACATTATCTGTGATCTCTCTATTTATCAGAACATAATCTATTCTGGAAGAATGATGATATTTTTTACAATGAAATGTAAAACCATCTACACTCCCCATCTTGGCTCTCCATAAATCTACCAAGTTAATATTGGATAGTAAGTTTTTCATGACCCTGCGAGACTGCGGGGACCCTTTAGCGTGGCTCACATTGGATCTATCCTTTACCGGGTCAATCCGAACATTAAAATCCCCTCCTATTATTAGGGGGGGATTTGCCATTATTAAGTTGTCCTGAAGCTTGACCAGAAAGGATGGATCATCCGTATTAGGGCCGTAGAAAGATGAGTCATCTCCTCCCCCTCAAAGTCTAGCTGAGCGATGATCCATCTACCTGTTTGATCTGTCTGGACTGATTTTATCCTGCAAGTAATTCCTTTCTTTACCAGAATTGCCACCCCGCGAAAATTTAATAATTGCTGAGAGTGACAATAACATTGTATCCAGGGAATTTTAGAAAAGATAGTTTCAGACTCCATTTTGTTTAAATGAGTTTCTTGCAACAAACATACCTGAGCTGGTGACAGCTCTAAATATTTAAAAATCAATCTTTGTCTCCTTGGACATCTCAGGCCGTTCAGGTTCCAGGAGATAAATTGAATGTTTCGACCCCCCTTCATTTTACTTTTCTGCAGCTTGAATACCTTTTGCCGAGGTTTTGAAGGAGTTCTCTAATTAGGCCAAGAAAAACGGAATCTGCTTTACTTAACCTGTGAGATGAGGCATATTTTTTACCTATTTTGCCCCCACCCTGTACCTCACCCTGTGCTCCCGCCCCACCTCTATCCCCGCCCACCCTGAGCCCCCATGACCCCCCAGTCCCCTACTACCTTGAGGAACCCTACCTTCCAATAGGCAAACGCCTATTCGGGCCCTTCCCCCTCAAGGCTATATGAAATTACATAGAAACTACTGAAAACTAGCGGTAGGAAGCCAAGTTCTCGGGATGACCTCTGCTTCCCTCCCCTACGACCCTCCCTATTTCTCTAGCTGAATTTTTGCTATGAGTGTATCTGCTTCATTTGTCGTCCGGATCATGTGCATATGGTTGTTCCACATAACTCGCAATGTGGCGGGGAACCTTAGTTGGGCCTTTGCCCCTAAGCTGTTTAGTTCTGCCAATCTTTTGCCCAATTCCCACTGTCTCTCAGCCGTTATGTGGGAGATGTCGGATCTGATGGAGAAAGAAAAGGGAGACAAGTCAGTGAAAGGAGTAGATAAAACCCCTTCTTTAAGAGCTGCGGAGAGGATCTGTTCTTTAATTGAATATGATAAAAAATTAACCAGGATTTTTCGGGGTTTCTGCCTACCCGGATTCCTTTTAAAGGGGTCTCTATGCACCCTCTGGATTTCATGATTTAGATCCACATTGGGGAGACTCTTAAGAACTGTGCCTTTCAATAATGAGATCAGAAACCCCTTTATGTCCTCTCCCTCCATTGCTTCTGGAATATTTAAAAATTTCAGATTATTTTTTCTTGAATGGTTCTTCAATCTTTCAAGATAATCTTTGAGCTCCTTATTTTGGATAGCTAATTTCTCCAGCTGAAAAGAAGTGGACTCAATTGCACTCTTCATCCTGGGGATTTCCTCTTCGATTACCTCAGTTCTTGCAGTGACTTCTTCTAGCTTCTTAGCAAGTATCTCGCATGAGGATCGAATAGCCGCCTGATTTGCCTCAGAGACTGAAAACCTATTCGCCAGCTCTGCTTGATTTGCCTCTGAAACAGTAAATCTGCTTGCCATCTCATCTTTCAGGGCCAAGAGGATGTCTGCCAGGGAGTGAGAATTCGGTATGGATGTGTTCTGAATTTTCAGAGGAAGGGAGGATAGATTTTTACTACACAGATCAATAGAGCCACTAAGATCTTCCGTCTGCCCCTTACGCAACTCTTCAGCTCGCTCTGACCCAACCTTCTCAGGGTTTTCTTGCCTATCCCTGCCTTCCCCATCCTTTTGTTCCTGAGCTCTTCCCGACTCCTCCCTCTGGTCTGGAACTAATTTTAAATCAGACTCCTTCTGTTGGCCTAACACAGAATATCTGTTAGAAAGGGTTATGGCCGAGTGTACCTCCAGCTCCGAACTGGTTGTTATGATGAGATCTGCAGATTTTGCTAGATCAGCAGAGTTCAGCAGGATGGTTTTATCCTGGAGTCCATTATGTTCAGACTGGTTAACCCCCGATGTCTTCATTTTTGAGGTCGTGAGGGTGGACGAGGGTGCTGAAGACAACACCGAGACCGTAGTGGAGACAGAGGTGGGCTCAGAGCTAGACCCGGACATGGCTTCGGAAGCCCCTTCTGCTCCGGGAAGAGAAGAGAACAGAGGCGGTACTTTCGCTGAAGAGAGGGACATAACCTGATAAAAGGTTTTCAGTGACGGGGTGATTTTAGACTTAGTACAAGCCGCTTTCTTATCCCGAACTTTCGCCTTGCCTCTTTGGGATTTGGATTTCACTGGAGTTATAGATGAGCCAGTGCCCCCTGCCTGTTTACTCTGTTTTGCCGATATTTTTACTTCCGCCACTGGGGGGGATACTCGCTGTGGTAAAATTGGGTGAGTAATCAGGTTGTTAGATGCCAAATAGGACGCCCTTGCCCGCAATGAGTATCTTGTTAATTTGGGGGGAGATGATCCCTCTTGAGGTGCAGCCCCCCTCTCCATACAGTCCGGAAAAGCCTCACAAAGAATACCACCCTTCTCGGTAGTCCGTGCACCCTCTCTAAAGTTGGGGTATAAGAACTTACTTTCTAACTTGATAATACCCGGCAGTGGTTTACCTGCTGAAAAAGTACATTCAGGCAATATAACAACTGAGGCGCTGCACCGAAACCCAGCCTCCCCTACCTGCTCCGGGGAGGAATGGGCAGTTTCCAGGCTATACGCTCTCTCTCCCGTACAGCACAACAACAGGGGAAGAAGCTCGCTTCGTCTCCACTCGCTTGCGGCGACCCCCCACCTCCAGCCTGGTTTCCGTACAACTGGACCGCGCTCGCCAACGCCGACTCCAACACAGCCTGGGGGAGCTGGAAAGACTAGCGCATCAACCGCCACAACCACTGCCTGGCTCTGCGAGGACTCCCCCCGCATGTCAATTGCGGAAAGTGAAGAGCCTCATGGAGACGCCGCGGCCCAGGAAAGAAGAGGTATGAAATCAAATTAAACTGAAATCTGGATTTTGAAAGAATATACTTCCATCGATGGAGGGTAGTTACGGGAGGTCATCCGAGCCTCGGGATCCCACCGCCATTAGGAGCCTGAGGAGGTGCACCCGCGGCCGTTCAAGCGGCGGCCGCCATGTTCCTCTCTTCCCGCCCCCTGGCGGACCCCAGGATCTTTGTCCTGCGACTGCAGTAAATCATTTAACAGCAATGACAGCCCGTGGCATCACTGACACCAGATCTCGGGACACAACACGCATGCTAGTATTGCGCGAATAGATCGGTTTCAGTGATTTTGCACTCTCCAAAATGGCGCTTACCTACTGCTTTGGTTAACGATTGGGATTGAAGGACACCAGTCCGCTTTCTATGCACATGACTTAAACAATGTATGTAAAGTCTTTGCCCATGTTGTACCCGTTGTGTGAACAAGCCCCCTGAGGGTGAAACGCGTCACGGCGGGTTTATGAATTAATAAACCCCCTTTTTGATGAAACCTGGATCTGGTGATTGATTTGCTCTGAGAGCGCGATTGGAACTTCGTTCGTTTTGCATATATATATATATATATATATATATATATATATATATATATATATATATATATATATATATATATATTAACAAATGAACATGTAAAAATAGTTTCATTAATACTTTGAACTAAATATACAAATATATGCATATAAATATTTTTTTAAATAAATATTTAAAAAGTTAAAAAAAATGTAACAATAATAAAAGTAACATAAATTACATCTGCACATAATAAAATGTAACAATTAAATAATAAAATTAAACAATTTGGTTAAAAATACATAAAAAATATATAACTATTACAAAATATTGAAAAAAGAAAAACCATTAAAATTAAACAACAATTAGAAAAATAATAAAATACCTACGATTAAAAAGAATTAGGGAAAGTGGTACACCTTGCACATCCTACGTTTACTATTATCACTCCAACGTACACAAAAACAGGGAAAGTCATGGACTTCGGGGGGTTAGATCTACTATTCCTACCCCAGTCTAAGCAACAGGAAGGAAAGTGTTGGACTTCAGATATGTTGCATATGCCATTGCAACTCAATCATATTTTTTAAAACATCTAACCCTCTAACTTGCAATAGCTAAAACAAAATACAAAATAGCAAATTCACACTATATACATTTAAAATAAATGTAAATTAGAAACGTCACTACCCTCCCTACTAACCAAAAAAACCACAAACACCAATAAAACAAATATACAATTAAAATAGTATTTGAAAAAGCAAAAATAAAAGCAATAATAAATATAAAATGCATTATAGAAATCATATTAAGAACACCTATCAAAGCATTAGTAAATATTTCTTCTCACCCAAAAAATTACATAAATAATGCTTTAAAATGTACATAATTATTTATCAATAAAGTAATTAAATAATATAAAAAAATTATGAAATGAGAACTTCCCATCCTAATCCACTACCGACCCAACAAAATGCTACTAAATAAATAAATTACTTATTAAATTATACAATTAAAGCATGCAATAAACTTAACAAAATTAACTTTAATAAAATACCAAACTAAACTATTAAACAATTGACATAATTAATACCCAATGAAGTATTTAAATCACATTTAAAAAGTAATTTACAATAGAAATCAATACATTTTAATGTAATTAGCTTCCCACCATATTCTCCTGCAAACCCAACAAACTGATACTAAAATATAAATTGCTAATTACATTATAAAAATAAAAAAAACGTTATAATTATCAGATGAAACTTAAATACATAAAATACCATTCAAACTATTAAACAATTTAAGGAGTTGGTAACCAATTACATATTTAATTAAAAATGAACTAAAATTAAAAATAAATCAATTATAATTTAATCAACTTCCCACACTATTCCCCTAGAAACATAACAACACACTACTACAGTTTAAATTACTAATTAAATATAATTTTTTTTTAAATAACACAAGAAACTATGTTTAAAATGGTAAAATAATTATACTATCAAAACTAACACTTAAAATGAATATATTAATAAATATTACATTAATTTAAAAAAGTTTATTACCACTATATTAAAGAAAACAATATTAAATACAATATTCCTAAAAATGACATTACAAACAAAAGAAAGCAATACTTTTACCTTCGATATTCTGTTCCACAACATTTTTGCAAAGAAGATATTTTTGATACAATATTCAGGAATGAACATTTGTGTCATCACCCAGGTGCCACTGGAGCACAGCTCGTTGCTCTCCTGGGAGCCAGGACCCGGCGGCTTCTCCCACTGAGGTACTGAGTCACCGGCAGGCTGTTACAAGCTTCTCTTTCTGGAATGGCAGACTGCACTTGGGATTGACTGCTAACACTGCTGTAGGCCGCTTGGGGTCAGGTGTCATGGGGCTGTGAGTTGGGTGAGATTGAGAGCTGGCTTGATTGAATACGCCTCTGTTTGGACTCTGGCCATACATATCTTTCGGTACTGTGCAGCAACACTGTGGTGATGGCCAGACTGTTTGTGAACAGTGGCAGTGAGAGCTCTAAGCTGCCTGCAGATAATGGCAGAAGGTTCTCCGAGCTATTGACTGCTGTCTGCTGTAGAGATACATGATGGGTTGAAAGGGGTTGCACAGCCCACACACAGACAGTGGGAAAGTGGAATCAGAGGCATATGAGCTCTCCTTTGATCCCAGGAAATCGGTGCATTCACTAGCAATGGCAATTTTTTCAGGACACCTTGGGGCTTCTGCTCACTGATAGATATGAGGTAGACATTGAGAAGGATTTATGAAAATAATAGATGCCCTGACAATGTGCTTGAATCACCTAATCCAGCTTCTGGATAAACCAACCTCTAGACTAGACATGACGAAATGCTGGATTTTGGAAGTTTAGGACAATGTGCCTACACGCAATGAAAGATGTCTTAAAATGGGAAAAATACCAGAGGTGATTAAGGCAAAAAATGAAGACCTTGAAACCAGGCCGAAGAGGAAGAGCATGTACTATTGGGTTCCCAGAGTCACACAATATGGGTAAAATGGAGTCCTTTGTCGAGTCCCTCCTTCCTGAGCTGTTTGACAGGAACAATTTTTCATTGATGTTCATTGTGGGACACACTTGTAATTTACTTGTGCCCTTGCCAGTGCGGGGGCCCCCGACAACTGATAATCCCCCATTTGCTGAACTTTAGAGACCACAGTGTGATGCTACTGATGGCAAAGGAGAAATGCGACGTGAGCTACTCTGGATCCTCTGGATCCTTTTCTCCATATATCACACTGAGGGCCTGATTATGACTTTGGCGGTGCGGCGCCGGGTCCGCCCGGCCGCCGCACCGTCAAAGCCGTGGTCGGGCCGTCTGCCAGATTACAAGTGTAACTCGTGTCTGGCTTTCTTTTGTTTTGACCTTCCCACAGCGGTGCCCTGAAAATGGGCACCGCAATGGGAACACCAAAACAGTTCCTGCACGGCCAGACTCGTAATCATGCCCTGAGTGTCCAGAAGGCAGATAGGGTTTTCGTTTGGAGTGATAAAGAAACTCCAGAAAATGAAAATCCCCTATGCCATGCAGTATACTGCACAACTGAAAGTGACACAGGAACAAAAAACAAGCATATTTAATGATGCCCCAGACGGCTCTGCAATGCTCAAGAAAAAGGTGGTGAAGACACTATCTACATCGCCACCAACTGTGCATGACAGTTCGACTGGGAACATGGAAACTGGGCACATGAGCAACAAAGATTGAAATTATAAAGTGGACTGCAATGGCCCTTATTACATAACTGCAGATCTGCATTATCTCTATGAGATTGGCATTTGGCCCGGTAACACTCAGATTAATGCACTTATTGCAGGCTGCGATGCATAAAGATATGACTACTTTCCAATTGGGCTATTGCTGACACATGGTGGTCTTTGAAATCATTGCTATTTCAAGGTTTTATTACTGAGTGCCCCCCTGCAAAACAAGTGTCACAAATTTCACACTGGACATATTCCCTTAACTCCTGAGGTTTTTCCACCCCAGTGCTGAGCTCTTTTTTGGCTATTTGGGGAACTTTGCACTTAGGCCTTCTTAACGTTTTTTCCACATAAAGTATCCATGCCGAATTTGCATTCTTTTTTCTCAACATCATGGGAATTCTAAAGGTGCCCGGGGTTCGTGGATTCCCTCATGGACGTTGATTCATCAAAATGCCTGGGGAAGCGACAACATATGCCATGTGACCCACCTTGATGATGTCACAGGGAGTGACATTACGTGACCATTAAACCCAATAAAATCAAAGGAAGTGACCTTGCATGACCTTTGGCTTGCAGTGATAAGGAAGTTTTGCATCTAATTTTTGGTTACTTACATCATACACAGAGGCTGGAAAATCTCTACAGATATAAAAGAAGTTCCCTATAAACAGACAAACTTCAAATCCTATTGAAAATGCAGCTACATGCATTGTTTCAGGTAGTATCTTCAGATATACAGTTAAGATAATGCAGCAATGATTAAGAACCTATCAAATAGTGTACAACAATGGAGAAAACGCTAGTCAAGTTGAAATCAGCCATTATCAATATCAAATAACTTATAAAATGGGAAAGTTGATGGGCCTATAATGTTCAAAACAAGTTCACTTTATCAGTTGTTTTATAAACTAAAAGTACCATGTAATTAAATCTCAGTCTTGGAACACAGATAACAGTGCTATTTAATGCGGGTCAAGTTCTCCCAGCAACCATCCTTTCCATGACATGGTATAGATACTCCTAAATCTGTGGAGCCATTGAACCTTTCTAGGTTTACTATCATTAATTTATTCTACAGAAAACATGCACATCACTGGTACGGTACTTGTGTTGATCAAATATGCGTGTTCTGCATTAGCATACCTTACCAGCAACAAGCATGAATACTTGCCTTACAAATGCAGATGCTACAGTCTGCATTTAAAAATGACTGTATTAACTACTGCTCCTAAAGCAAAACCTTCCATATTTTCAAAATTCATCACACACACATACCGGGACAATGAATCATACGTCTGTAAATCGATGTATAGAAAATGTTATATAAGGCAAAGGAGACTACAAGGTGAGGGACACGCATGTCATCCATACTGGTAGCCCCTTTTTAAGAGTGCTTGTGCTGGAGAAGCACAAACTCAGGATTCAGAACATAACACAGTGGTTACGGTTGACTTTAATAATAAGAATTTATTTCTACACAAACAAACCTTTCTTAGCAACATCAGTATAGAAAGACTGGGAAAAAACATAACTTTTTAACCTGTACCATGCAGCTTGCATGCAGCTCTTAGATGGGAGGTCATAGCTCAGTGTGCTAGATTACGAATGCAACTTATGACCTGCACAGTAACAACAGAATCTGTGTGACAAAAGCAGTAACCCTCTGGGCTATCCACATAAAATGTTGTTCTTTGATTTTCATGGCGCATGTTCTTTGCAGCAGGCATATTAACCCTCTGCGCTACCTTAGATAAGTGAATACTGCCACTAGACAAAACCCCCATCTCTCTCCAGCAGGTATATTAATAAATCACCAGAGTTAACTGGACACTTTTATTGTCCACGCAAACTGCTGCATATATATGGAACTTTGCAGTGATTTTAAAACTGCTGCACTGCTACAAAACCGGCCCCCACTAATAAATCTGCCCCGCACCCTTCCAGCCACCCGGAAAAATGCCCATCTGTCACCCGATGTCTGGTATGGCCATTCCGGCCTTGGTGGTGTTCAAAATAGACAATGTCTTGTTGGCCAGTCCGCCAGCACTCACTGACAAGCGTGTGCATGCTTGGCTACACGGATGCAGTGTTTGACATAAAACAATGGCAATTAATATGTTATACACATTACCTAAACAATGGCTAGACCACTAGAAGGGTTGAACCTGAAATGTGTGCTCTTTAACAATCATTTCTGAAGTTTTACAGGGCATTTGAAAATCTTGTGTCAACTTCAAAAACAGGTAATCTTATCTTATTTTACTTGTTGCTTCTCTTAGAGGTTTGCCCAGGGTCTGCAGCTCACAGGAGTCACAACGACAAGCACCACCACAAGGAAAGTCGGAGAGTCGAGACTCTAGTCGCGTTGATGTGACGAGTCAGTCAGTCTCACTCTCCCACGACCTCACCACCCCTGCTGCCCGTTCGAGGTCCGACCGTCCGACTCAGTCAGAGAGTGACAATTAAGTGAAGCAAGTCACTCACGGGCCGGTCCCGAACTTGCGTTGATTCTAGACAGTCATTCTAGAGTCTTGACACCCAGCACCCACGCAGCAGGCATGAGTCTGACTCGACCCTGAGGCCGTGCCACGTCAGCACAGCTTTTACTGCAGCGCAGGGGCTGGTCGACAATTTTTGCCGGGGCGTCATCATTGGTAGTGCTTTTGCACGCTATCAGATTGACGGCCTTGGGACCTGGTCAGCGTTGCCAAGCATGGTGGTACACATACCGCACCAGGCCCTCAGCTAGGGTAGGGTGCAGCAGGTGCGTCCTTGCACTGAAAAATATGTTCTGCTAACTGCAGCACGCGTAGTTATTCACAGTCCAATCATGCCCAGCCATGCTGAGCGCACTTCGTGCTCATTCGCTCAGCGTCCTGGCCCAGGTCCGCAGCAGATACATGGAAATATCAAATCAAGGACTGCGCCAGTCACCCCGGCCTGAGGTCACTATAGCAACAAGTAAGAGGAGTTATTTCCCCCAACCAGGCCCAGCTAGCAGGCCATCATGATGTCTCCGCAGGCAGAGCTTCAGCACAGCAGTGCAATCAAGTGCTGCTCACACTGTGGCTGATTTTATGCAACCAGAGCACTTGCCAAGGCTGACAAACAGCCAGGGGTCACAAGCAAGGTGGCAGGGGTCGCAACATGTGGCATCGGGGATTGCAGTTGCGATCCCTGGAGACCCCTAATTGACGTCCATGGATTCCCTGCTAGGGGACTGAGAAAATAGTCAAAATATAGCAAAATTTTGGGTCCCCAAAAAGTGTCTTTTTTTCCCTAAATATGGCATCAACGAAAAGTTTGCTATGCTAAAATTGAAATCTTCCAAGCTTTCAGGAACATGCAGAGCTGTATCGAAAATCTATTTTTTTACCACAGTTTTGGTATGTTTCTAAGGGGGAGCTCATTTTTCTGAATTTTTGTACTTTCAATTTATTTCCAGTTTTTGTTGGACACAGGTCTGAAACCCGTGAGTGATGCCAGAAAGCTATACATTTCTTAAATAGTAGACAACATTCTAAATTAATTAAAAAAAATATGTGAAATAGGTAGGAAAAATAGCCGTTTGTGATAATGTTTTCATCTGTCACTTCTTGTTACGATGGCCGAATTACAAAAGCAATGCACGTCCGCTAGACTCTTCTGGATATATAGGGTTTGTAGGTTCCCAAAGAACTCGAGGTACACAGAGCCAACAACTAAGCTGCACCGTACTTAGGTGTTTCATTGTGTACCGAGTATAGAGCAATTCATATAGTAATAAAGTGAAAAATGGGTATGAAGGAAACCTATTTATTTCTGAAATGTACACCAGATACTGAGTTTGGTTATTTGAAAATCTCTGAATTTGTGGGTACCCATGCTAGTATGTGATTCGGAGGGCATTTTGCAAAATATTTTCTTGCTTCCACACTCCCATTTGGATGGTTCCTTCACACACAAAGGGTTAAAGGGGAGTGTTTAAGGACCTAATGTGCATTTCTCCATAAAATACTCAAGTCCAGACACAACAAAGTACACAGTCTCATTAACCAATCATATTGGAGGGTTACTGAACAAAAAGTGTCTCTAATTAGGACAGAAACCCTCACCCACCCTTAGGGTTCCGGCTTATTGTGCAGACGAGCGCACCATTTCTGTTGGATCTTGGCACTCCCACAGTCAGGACACCATCAGATTGCAGACAAAGAAGTATAAAAAACATAAGACAAGAAAGCAGGCCTTTCCCATCTATACACCCAGGATCTTTAACAACATCTCTGTATCCATCAGGACCACACCAACTCTGCTCCAATTTAGGAAAGAGTTAAAGACTCACCTCTTCAAAGAACACTACATCACAATGCATTAACAATCCATAACCCAACTTCCTCTCCTCATACTCGTTAACTTTATGCTTGTCTTTGACCGTGTACAGCACGCTCCTACCTTTTGGCTAGGTTTGCGCTATAGAAATACCACATACATACATACATTTGTCCCAGAACATTCGTCCTGTGAACTTTATTATATCTGCTTTGGCAAGTTAAGGATGATGGGTATGAGAAAGTGATGGTGTTGTTAGACGCCCAAAAAGCATTTGACTGTGTTGAATGGGGTTATTTATTCCACATAATGCACAGACTAGGTTTGGGACATGGTTTCATTGACAAGGTTAGGCAGTTGTACAACAGCCCTACTGATGTGGTGAATTGCGGTGGGTTTATATTAATTTATTTTCTAGATCTGAGTTGCACTAGGCAAGCCTTCTTGCCTCTCCTGTTTTTGGTGGCCAAAAACCATTGGCCCAGCCCCTCTTTAAAAACCACCATATTTGCATCATGCATACATGAATAGGTGAGCACAGCACATTGCACTATGCTAGCAATATATATTAATAACATTATCAGAGCCTTAGGGTATAGAGAATGTGGTCCAAAACAATATATAGCTCCTATTGGCGCTATTTGACGTAGTCCAATTTACAACTGTTCATGTGGGTGGAGGAGGGGGGGCATATCCATGTCATTAAAATTAAAATACCCACTAGATTTAACTAAGTCTTCATGATGATCCAATTGAATCTTCTCTCTGACTTACTACAATCAATAGAGAATGGAATCAAAACATTTATTTAGAGAGGAGTTTGGCTTAGATTAATATCTATGATACTACACACAGCTACCTCTACTGGGGCCCGTCACCTTAGGCACATGGAATCTTACTGGATAGTGCAAGCTGCCATCCTCAATATATATGTGAACCCTTATGAGAAAATGTTGGCCTGGGTCTATATATAGAGAGGCTTTCTACACCTGGTAGGGATCCTGGACCTGTTTTTTACTGGAGGTTCGACTGTACAAACAGAGGGCAACCAAATATTGCACTCTATTTAATTGTTTTTTAACATCCCCTGCCCCTGTTGAACTCTAACGATCATCCATTCTACACTACATACAAACACGAAAGGCATTCCAGGTGCTGGAGAAGTAAGGCATCTGGGTACGACATTGTTTATGTATTGTGGGACTGCCAAGTACTGGCAGCACTGGATGAAAATCTCTGGTGAAATAAAAATGGAGAGAGTCAATACTTCACCCACAACAGCTAATATTTACAACTTCACGACACCTAAGCACAGCAGCGGCTCCTCCGCTATGGCGGAGGAGCGCCCCCCCCCTTCCAGCAGCGAAAAAGAAAGGAAAAATAAAATGATAATAAACCGTGGGGGCAGGGCCAAGGGGATAACAGGCACCCACGGGGAGTGGTATGCACTGTTGTTATCAGTGTGCATGAATGTTTGGCTGGCCATCTTGGGCCGGCCAAACAGTCATGTGCATTTGGCATGTTCTCCACCCCTGGGTGGAGAACATGCTCAGTCCCCCAGTCCCTGGCTAAGCGCCGAACCACGGCAATCAGACCAATCACAACGCTGCACTGCAGCGTTGTGATTGACTATAGGGAGTCTGGGTGCTTCCTGACGGAGCAGAGTGACAGCGAGAGACGCGGCGATAAGGTAAGTTTTTATTTTTTTATTTTACTACCTCTTCTGTCCCCCTTCCCCCCCACCCCCGATCCGTGCCAGCTGCTACTGCCTAATCAATTACAACCCTATAATTGCTTGTTACGAGATGGCTTTACACTGCACTTGCTGTAGCTATCTAGGTGTCCTGCATCACTGGAGGACTTCAGAGCTGCTATACGAGACTTGGATGGGTGACATGTTTAATATGGCCCTTTATGAAAATGCCTACAAACTGAATGACCGTATGACAGAATTAAGGAATGCTGAAACTATTTTCTGAGAACTCAGTTTCAAGGGATAAATATGAGTCTTTTATTCATCTTTTTTTTGTTCCTTTCATTAACCATGTTGCTATTGCTTCATGCTAAGCAGCATAGATGGTCTGTTGACAAACGATTACTGTGGAAGGTATATTGTGCTAAACCTAAAAAAAAACATTATTAAAATAAGAAATCAACACTCAGTAATCAGCAAATGGATATAGCAGTGTCTGTTAGTGGAAAATACTGAGTCAAGGTTTCCAGCACTACAGTCTAGGAAGAATGCATACGGAAACATACATAATTTACTTCTAGAACTATAGTATCGTTTTCCTCTGAGCAGCTGTAGCACTGGTGGCACCCAGTGCGACAATCTTTGTTGGTGCCCCCCACCCCAAAAACCTCTTTCTCCATGAACTTCCTCACTACCACTCTCCATCTGTGCCCCTCATCTATCTATGGCCCCTCTCTCCCGTGCATTTCACTTATTTTATAGCGCTACTCATACCATTGTAGGGTGTCAGGGCACTATAAATCACACACACATATTACAGAGACAATGAGTCCTAAGTGTAGGGTGACCAGACGTCCCGGATTTCCCTGGACGGTCCCGGTTTTTGGAGAAGTGTCCCGACACTTTTCTCCAAATTGAAGAAATGTCCCGGTTTTTGGGTAGTGCCTGGGTTATTTAAAGAAATGTCTCGGTTTTTAAGGGTCAGTCAGGTGAGCCTGCATGTTAATCACAGTGTTATGCAGCCTCAAATGTCGACAGACCCTCTTAGAAACGGGGACAAGTTCACTTCTTTAAACTCTCCTGCCGTGCTGCTTCCCCCCATTTGAGCAGCACAGCAGGATTTAATGAGGTGTGAATCAGGGCTGCAGAGGCCACAGGGCAAGGCCAGGCCCACCAGCAGCCGGACCCTGGAGCTCTTCGCAGAACGGGCGGTAAAGTGAAAACACATTTTTTTAAGAGAACACAAATATATATATATTCACTGAAAAAACCATAGGTTTTAGGGACAGTTATAGTTAGTTGGACATTGCACTCGTACAAAACCCGTGAAATTCCCCGTTATAGTTAGTCCAGCTAACTATAACTCACGCCCCGCAATGCACTGCTGATGACGTCACATATTACATCACTCATGACATGGTCAGTGACATCACTGATGACATCACTGATGACATCTCAAATGACATCACTGATGACATCACTGATGACATCATCCAGTGACTGTGTGTTTCTGTAAAGTTTAAATATTTTTAATATATATAGGAAAAGACGTATTGAAGAATGAGTGGGTGTGTAAGTGTCTGTATGGATGATTTAGTAGGTGCGTGACTGACTGTATAAGTGAGTGATTTAACGTATCTTACTGAATGCATGGGTTAGTGACTAAACTGGGTGAATGTCTGTATCCGTCTGTCTGTTGCTTTGTAAGTGGCTGCATGTGTTTGAGAATAGCTACATGAGTGTCTATATGAGTTATTGAATGCTTGTGTGAGTATCTGTATGGGTGCCTGAGTGTTTGTGTGGGAGGGGTGTGTGCGACTCTGTGCATAGATGTGTGAGTGGGTGATTCACTGGGTGGATGGTTTCAAGAGTGCATCTGTGATAGACTGTATGGGTGGGTAAGTGTGTGTAAGAGTGTGTTAGTGAGTGAATGTATGTCCCAGTGGTACATGTGTGAGTAACTACATATGTGAAAGGCAGTATATATGTGTGTTGGAGTATATAAATAGCTATAAGCAAGAGTGACTGATTGTGATAGTGGCTGTATGGATGAGTGTGTGCTTGTATCAGTGATTGTATAAGAGCGTAAGAAAGTGCTAGTATTTGTATGAGTAAGTGAGCTGGTGTGTGTATAACTGTATAGGTGAGTAAATGGTAGTGTGTTTAATTATTTGCATGACTGACTAGGTGTGTGAGTACCTCTATGGATGAGTGGCGGTGTTTGAGTGTCTATATAGGAGTATGAGTGCATATGATAGTCCTGTACTGAGTGACCGTAAATATGAGTGACTGTTCGGGTGAGTGAGTGGATGTGTGTGTGTAGACCTAAGAATCAGTGAGTGGGTATGTAGTTATTGGTGTTGGAGTGTCTATGGTTTTGCGAATGGCAGTCTGTACTTTAGAGTGGGTGTATCAAAGGTTATATTAGGGTGTGAGAAGATGCATGAAATTATCACATGGATGATGTCATCAGTGATGTCATCAGTGATGTCATTTGAGATGTCATCAGTGATGTCATCAGTGATGTCACTGACCATGTCATGAGTGATGTAATATGTGACGTCATCAGCAGTGCATTGCGGGGCGTGAGTTATAGTTAGCTGGACTAACTATAACGGGGGAATTTCACGGGTTTTGTACGAGTGCAATGTCCAACTAACTATAACTGTCCCTAAAACCTATGGTTTTTTCAGTGGATTTCAAAGGTTTTTTAAATGCTAATTTGTAACTATAACGTCCCTGAAACCTATGGTTTTTTCAGTGAATTTCAAAGGTTTTTTAAATGCTAATTTGTAACTATAACATGTCTGAAACCTACGGTTTTTTCAGTGAATTTCAAAGGTTTTGTAAATGACAATTTTTAAATGTATTAATTGTTATATAAATTTTTAAAATACTGATTTACTACATTTTTAGAAACAATTTTTTTTTACATATTTTATTATTTAAATTACATTGTAATTACATTATACATTACATTACAAAAAATACTTTCTCAGAATGAATTACTTTAGTTTAAATACTTTGCACATAGGCAATAGACTTTTAAGTACAGTAGTTACAGTTGTTGCAATGTGCAACACATTTTCAAACACAATGCAACATTCAGCTCAATGTGAATTTCTAGTTAAATGCAATTAGTTACTTTTTTTTTTTTTGTTTAAATTTGTTTATTGGGATTTTTACATTTCATTACTTATCACAGATTGACATCTGACATCATTAACATGTATTGACACATACCAGCGGTTGGGATTGTAAGTACTTACATGCATATTTCTACTGCCTCATAGCCATTATAAACCCCAGACATTGAATACAATTTCTGGAAGGAACCCTCCTTCTGGTTATGTCTCTCTGTGGAAGTTTCTAATGCTCTGGTTGAGCTTGTCTCTGATGGGCATGAGTTATTGGTCTATTCTTATGTAGTTCTTCCCAGTGTCATCGTGTCTGATCTTGCCTAAATGTGGTCCCTGATAACTGTCCTCTGGATTGTAACTGCTGATGTGAACTAGTAAACTGTCAACAATGAGGGGAAATAAAAACGAGGGGGGACATTGGGGAGCTATCGGACCGGATGTCGGAATTATCGACTGTGCGGACAGTGTTGTTGTCTTCGTGTGATGTACCAGCACGTATGTGTGATGGTACGTATGCGGAGGGGGGAAGGGCTAGAGCCTCTCTGTAGGTTACCACCATGTATGGGTGTAGAGCTCCCGGCATGACTCTAGTAGAGCATTGTATCTAGTCTGGTGAACCCTGTCGTGGGACTGGTGCTGCGGATTCAGCAGGGGGCAAAGGTGGGGTCTGGGATTGGGGGTCTGCTGGTACTTCCACCGGAGTCGCTTCATGTGTGAATGTGTGTAATAACTGCGCCCAACCTAAAGAGATGGGGTGCTTACGGGCGCCCCTGACTTCCTCTTCCCTTAATACCTCCTCCTCCGCCCTACCCCATTTTTTCATGGCGCCCTTCCAGGCTGCTACCGGGGTCCCGTTGGGGTCCGCCAATGCATGGCTATTCCCCGTTTTGCTAATAAAATGGCGAGGGATGCAAAGCGGTTCTGCAATTTTTCGGTCTTCCGCCTGCGGAAGATCCCGAGCGCACAGGCTTCCCATGTGGACATAGTTGTGCTATTGGTCGTTGCCCTAAGCATCTGGTGAACTTGGTCCCAGTAGTCCTGGATGGTAGGGCAATCCCAGAACATGTGCTTAAAGTCTGCCTCGGGCCTAAGGCATCTGGGGCATGCAAAGTGTGTATCTGGATAAAAACGGTGGAGGCGGTGTGATGTGAGGTATGCTCTGTGGAGGACATTGAATTGAATATTCTTGAAACGCGCGTTCCTGGAGACCTTTTTGGGGTATTCTAAAGCTGTGTCCCATTCTTTGTCGTTAAACACTCTTCCCATCTCTGTCTCCCAAGTCTGACGTAATGACTGTAATGGGGTGAGTACCAATTCTCGGATGGCCTTATAAAGCCACGTAACCAGGTGTCGGCCCGCTCCCATGTGCAGAATGGTATGTATCACTGGGTGTGTCGGAGGCTCCCCCATATTTGGGTCCCAGTAGCGGCGGCTACTATCTATGAGTTGCCTGTGTGTTAAAAACTGGCCTGGCGGGAGGCCGCAATGGTCAGCCATCTGGGCGTATGTCTGAAGTTGGCCCTCTTCGAACAGGGATCCTATCTCTGTGACTGCCAGGTCGGTCCAGACTTGGAAAGCACCAGCAGTATAATATTTCTCCTTTCTAGGGAAGCCCACCAGTGGGAGGAGGGGTGAGTACGGGGGTCTGTCCTTGGACATGCGATGAATTCGCATCATGCATTTACGAGCTATGGACAGCTGGAGAGGTCGGGAGCACATGGGTTTAGTGCCTGGTAGTAACATTCTATGGATTGCCGGGAGCGGTATACGGCCCCCCCCAGTAGTGGTCTCCCCGGTGTGACGTTCTGCTGTCCAGTGTGACAACCACTGTAGCTGGGCCGCTAGAAAATATGCCTCAAAAGATGGTGCTCCCAATCCCCCTTGATTCGTGGGCAAATATAACGTAGACAATGCCACCCTGTGTCGACCTCCTCCCCAGATCAGCTCGGCAAGCAGGGTATCTAATTCTTTAAAGAATGGGCGTGGCGGTATAACAGGGAGATTGGCGAAGTGGTAAAGTAGCCTGGGGACCATGATCATTTTTGCAAGTGCTACTCGCCCAATGGGGGCTAGGGGTAATGTTTTCCAAAATCCCACTGCCGATCTTATCCCTGCTAACGCCCTGCGGTGGTTCCCTTCGTACAGGTCTGCCGGGGAATGATACAGTCTCACCCCCAGATATCTGGGCGCCACGGCGTTCCATGTAAGTGTCTTAGGTCCGATCTGGATTTCGAATGGGGCCAAGTATGGACTCAGCGGATATAGGGTGGATTTGTCCCAGTTAACTTGAAGGCCGGAGGCCGCAGCAAATTCCCTTAATGCTGACCAGATAGGCGTCAAGTCTTGGGTGGCATCACGGACATAAATTAAAAGGTCATCCGCGTATAGGGACACGCAGTGCACCGTGTCTGCAAGCGGAATACCCCAGCTTTCACCCTCCTGTCGTAAGCGCATCGCCAAGGGCTCCACCGCTAGGGCGAACAGGAGGGGAGACAGTGGGCATCCCTGTCTGGTTCCCCTTTCGATAACGAACGGGGAAGAGATGTATTTGCCTATTCTGACTCGTGAGGTAAGGCCTGAGTAGAGGAGCTTCGTGTAGGCCGTCAGTGTAGGCCCTATATTGCTTTTGCGAAGGATCGCAAATAAGTACGGCCATAACAGTGTATCGAAGGCTTTTTCGAGGTCCAGGATCAGACACGCTGCATTAGGGAACCGCGCCCTCACCCCGTCTTGGACATGAAATAATCTGCGCAGGTTCTGCGATGTGTTACGGCGTGGGACAAATCCACATTGATCTGGGTGAATCAATGGTGTCAGGATTTGGGCATATCGGTCCGCTAGCAATTTGCCCAGTATCTTACAGTCTGCGTTGAGGAGAGTGATGGGTCTGTATGAGGAGGGGAGCGTGGGGTCTCTGTGTGGTTTTAGAAATGTGACTATGATCGATTCCCTAAGGGAGCCTGGGAGTTCGCCGTTGTCTAGTGCGTCGTTATACATGGTCACCATGTGGGGGATCAATTGGGTCGTGTAGGTGCTATAATATTCAAGTGGAAAGCCGTCCATCCCTGGCGCTTTGTTGCGTGCTAATGCTCTAATCGCCTGGGAGATATCTGCGGGCTTGATCTTCCCCTCTAGTGCTTTTTTGTCCGCGGGGGGGACTTGGGGCAGTTGTAGTGGGTTCAGGAATCTGCTAATCTTTTGATGGTTGCGTTGCGCTGGGGCTCGGTAAATGTCAGAGTAGTAGTCATGGAATATGCGTAGAATATCTAGTTGTGAGTGCCAGAGGACACCAGAGTTGTCTGCTATTTCCGTAATTGGTTTTACATCTGAATTTTGCTTGGCTAGCCAGGCCAGGAGCGTTCCCACTCTATTGCCCTCCCGGTGCACTTTAGAAGCGTAGACCCTAAAATTGTATTTGCGAAGATCTCTCAGGGTCTCCGCGTAGGTTGTTTTAGCAATGGCCATTTGATTTGTGGTGGGCTTGCCTGTATCAGCTTCTTTCGTTAGTGCCGCTAGTGTTTGTTCCGCCTTCTGCAGTGTTTTCTCTAGTGTCCTGCGCACCCCCACTATCTGTTGTATGCAGAGGCCCCTCGCTACCACTTTGAATGTGTCCCATTCGATCAGTCGAGAGGATGCCGTACCCGTGTTTAATGCGAAGTGCCTTTGGATGTGTTCCCCATGGTCGTGACTAAACACCTGATCTGTGAGGCAATCCCGTGGTAATTTCCAGGTGGGTATGGGAGGATGGGGCGGCTTCCATCTGAGGGTCAATATGTGGGCATCGTGGTCCGACAGTACTCTCCCTAAGTAGTCCGTGTGCTGTACTTTTGGGAGTATTGTGGCGGAGCAGAGAAATCGATCCAGGCGTACTCGTAGGTTGTGTGGAATGGAATGAAAGGAGTATAGTCTGGTAGTCGGGTTCCGTGCCCGCCATGCATCCGTTAGTGCCCAGTGTTTTACCCATACGTTAAAAAGTTCCGTCTGCTTGTGTGCTGGTGATTGTGCTTGTGGGGGGTGGGATCTGTCAAGGCCTATGTCCAGGGCACAGTTGTAGTCACCGCCCAATACCCACGGGACCAGCGTGTAATGGGTTAGCATCCCTGTAAGGTTACCCCAAAAAGGGGCTTGTTCTACATTGGGGGCGTATATGCTCCCTAATAGTATAGACTGTCCATCTAATAAACCTTCTAACAATGCATATCGTCCCTCTTTATCTACCCTACGCGTCTGCTCCCTGAAGGGAATCCCAGGTCGGATCCAAACTAGGGCCCCCTTTGCAAAAGCTGAATATGCTGTGGCGCAGACAATACCCCGCCATTTTCTACTCAGTCGTCCCACTTCGGTTGCTGTCAGGTGTGTCTCCTGCAGGAGGGCTATGTGCGCCTGTTGCCTCTTTATATAGGCATAGACAGCATAACGTTTTCTCGCAGTGTGCATGCCCCTGACATTTAATGTAATTATTTTTATATCTGTATTAGGGACCCCAGTGGTCATGGTGTTAGTTACCGGGTCAGGACCGTCTATGTGTGATGCTCTGGTGGGCTTCCAGCTTCTCCCCATCAGAATGACCACTTTCCGCTCATCTTTTATCGTATTGTCCGTTTGCTCCTGCGGGGGTGAGGGATAAATTTGTAATAAGGGGAAATTTAAACTGAACTTCGGGAAACATTCCCAACTAAGGGGACCTATCACTCGAGGCAACAAGTCCAAACTACACATCTGGTATATTCTTTAGTTCGTAATTCGAGGGGGTGGCTGCGTGTCTGCAGTGGTTGCCGACGTCTCGGTAATGCAATTAGTTACTTTATGGATTACTTTTCTAACCACAGGACTGGATCCTAGATTCAGTCCTGGCACATCTCCTGTAAACAGTTGAGTAAAAGCGTTTTGGTTACAGTCGTGATTTTTAAGGAATATTATTGTACTTTAAAAGTTGACACTTAGAAACTTTTCTCATAGAATCACCAATGTTATCCTATGGAAGGAAATTCACTTAGCAGGTAAAAACTGTTATCGTTACTTTTTCTTACTCAGTGTTGGATCCTGGATCCAGCACTGGTGCATCTCCTGTAAACAGTTGAATGAATGCGTTTAAGTCATACAGGCGATTTTTAAGGAATATTTGTAGTTTGTGAAAATCGACACTTTGAAAGTTTTCTGCTGAAAACCAGACAATGGATTCCTATGTTAGAAAATATAAGTTACTGGTAAGTACGGTTAAAATTACTTTTCAGGGTCAGTGCTGGGCTAAAAGATGCAGCACTGGGTTCTCTCCTGATAACAGGTGAGTAAATTGGAATTCGTACTTTGGTTGATTTTAGTGGAATATTATAAAGTTCCAAAACTCCACACTTAGAAGAATTTCCAAGTGAAACCAGTCAATGTTAGCCTATGAAGGAAATTCAAGTTACCGGTAAGTACGGTTAAAATTAATTTTGAGGATCAGTACTTGGCTGAAAGATGCAGCACTGAGGTCTCTCCTGATAACAGGTGAGTAAATCAGAATTCGGATTTCGGCTGATTTTAGAGGAATATTTTAAAGTTCCAAAAATCAACACTTAGAAACTTTTTCAGCAAAAAGCAGGCAATGATATCCTATGCAAGGAAATTCAAGTTACTGGTAAGTACGGCTAAAATTACTTTTGAGGATTAGTACTGGGCTGAAAGATGCAGCACTGAGGTCTCTCCTGATAACAGGTGAGTAAATCGGAATTCGTATTTCGGCTGATTTTAGAGGAATATTTTAAAGTTCCAAAACTCCACACTTAGAAGAATTTCCAAGTGAAACCAGTCAATGTTAGCCTATGAAGGAAATTCAAGTTACCGATAAGTACGGTTAAAATTACTTTTCAGGACCAGTACTGGGCTGAAAGATGCAGCACTGAGGTCTCTCCTGATAACAGGTGAGTAAATCGGAATTCGTATTTCGGCTGATTTTAGAGGAATATTTTAAAGTTCCAAAACTCCACACTTAGAAGAATTTCCAAGTGAAACCAGTCAATGTTAGCCTATGAAGGAAATTCAAGTTACCGGTAAGTACGGTTAAAATTACTTTTCAGGACCAGTACTGGGCTGAAAGATGCAGAGTGGTGAAGGAAGGGGGCGGGGCCTGCGGGCCCGATCGTTTTTCAAAAAAAAAAATTTTTTTTCTCCCCTGAAGGGGGGCTGTGTGGCCCCCCTTCCTTTTTTCTTTTTTTGGGCCCTGGGGACCCCATCCCCCAGGGCCTTACCCCTTTTTAAAATTACCTTTAAAAAAAAAACGGGAAGGGGGCCGCGTGGCCTCCCTTCCCTTGGCCTGTATTGGCCCGGGGACCCCATCCCCCGGGGCATGGCCTCTATATTTTTTTTTTTGAGGGGGCAGCGTGGCCCCCTCCTCTGGCCATTTTAAGGCCCCGGGGACCCCATCCCCGAGGCCGGCCTTTCCTTTTTTAAAAAATTTTTTTTTGCTCTTTTTTGGGGAGGGGGCCGCGTGGCCCCCTCCCGGGCCCTACTTGCCCCGGGGACCCCATCCCTCGGGGCTGGCCCTCTCCGTTGGGGACTGTGGGGGGTCCCCAATCCCCCACAGTCCCGCCGGCTCCCCACGTCCCTTGGGAGCCGGCATTGCTGTTCCACATGGGGAGCAGCTGACATGCTGCTCCCCATGTGGAAAAGCAATCGCTTTGGATATTGGAAGAGAGAGCAGGTTTCCCTGCTCTCTCTTCCAATATCCAAAGCAGTTTGCTATGGCAGGACGGGAGCCGCGAGGCTCCTGTCCTGCCATAGCAAACTACAGTGTCCCGGGGGTAGGCACCCCGGGACACTGCAGGAGCCGGCCCTGGGGGGTGGTGGTCCCCAGGGCCATCAAGGGCTCCAGGAGGGGGGCCGCGCGGCCCCCTCCCTACATCAGCACAGCCCCGGGGAGGTGGTGGTCCCCGGGGCTTCGGGGGTCCAAAACGGACCCCCATTTTAATTTGTTAGTGCCCCGGGGAGGTGGCGGTCCCCGGGCGTGTGGGGGCTGGAGCCCCCACACAGGTTGTTTAATTTTTTTAAAAAAGCCCCGGGAGGTGGTGGTCCCGGGGCTGCGGGAGGGCTCAGAGCCCTCCCGCACCATTTTTAAAGAAAGCCCCGGGGGTGGCGGTCCCCGGGGCTTGGGGGCCCTTAGAGGCCCCCATACATAAAATAAACCCCCCCCCAGCATGCCCCCGGGACTTGGGCCACCCGGGGGCAAAATACAATCGAAGCGCGGGAGATTTTTTTTTTTTCGGCAGGATTCGCGCACCCTGAGCGCATCCTGCCGATTTAAAAAAAAAAAATGCTTTTTTTTGCCCAGGGGGTCCTTGTGGGACCCCCTGAGCAGGCCTAGGGGGTTAGGGTGTTTCTACCCTGCCCCCTTTGTGCGTTTTGCACACTTGTTTCTTTTTTTTTTCTCGGCGGGATACGCGCACCCTAAGCGCATCCCGCCGATTTAAAAAAATAAATAAATCTTTTTTCTGCCCAGGGGGTCCTTGTGGGACCCCCTGAGCAGACCTAGGGGGTCAGGGTGTTTCTACCCTGCCCCCTTTTGCGCTTTGCGCACTTGTTTCTGTCCCTCGGTTCTACCGAGGGACAAAATAGCTGCCAACACTTCCTGAATCGGAATGTTGACAGCCAGCTGACAACCAATTAGCATGCAGCTCGTGATCGGGACGGTGCACGCAGGGTGCGCTGAGGGTACGCGTATCCGACGCGCCCATAGATATATATGTACTTTTACTTTTGATTTTCTCAGGAACTACTGAACGGATTTACACCATTTAAGCAAAAGGCACCAGTCTGAACCAAGGACTACCTCTTTGCCAAATTTGGTGTAATTCCGTTCAGCAGTTCGGGCTGTAGCTGCGACTAAAGGTTCCTATGGAAAAATGAATGGGGAAAACGCGTTTTGGGACCCCCTTTTTCTCGGCCCCCGCTTCCACGTATCACCCCGAGACTTTCAGGGTAGGAGCGGAGCGGAGCGCCCCAACAAGTTGGAAACTTTCACGAAGATTCATCAACCGGCGCCAACGTTATTTCAAATAGAATGTCGCGGATTTCCTATGGATAATAGGTTGTAACTATAACTATCTACTGGCGACCGCCAGTAGATAATATATATATATATATATATATATATATAGTTATATAGTTATAGTTATATATATAGTTATATAGATATATATATTATTGTCAAGTCAAAAAATTCTTTATTTCGACCTTTATGGCCATACAAGCGCAAAAATAAAATACAGCACTATTTATACATTTAAATTTCACAAAGATAAAGTGCATGTGCATTATGGTATTTAAAAAGTTCCAAATGGGACTATTAAGAAATGTAGTACATAAAGATACACATTAATGTTTAAGAAGAGAGATAGAATTATTAAAAAATTTATGTTTGTAATAACAAGTTAAAATTATCCAATTAAACCAAGCCAGATTTTAAAATGGATAGACGTACGCACCACATAGAGAATAAAAATCGGGAAACTGAATACACAATGGGCAGGCTAGTGTCATATTTTAGGAGCCTATAGGCCTCCGCACAATGATTTGTCCCAAGATTCCGGCATACCTGTTGTAGCCATCGATATCTAACCTTCTTATATGCCGGGCAGACAAATAGTACATGTTGGTCCGTCTCCGGATTATTTACACAGACCGGACAGCCCTGAGTTAAAGTTCCTCCCCATTTATTTGTAAAGGCATGGAGCGGTAATACACCATGCCTAAATTGTAAATAAAGTTTTTTAGCAAGGGGAGGCTGTATGACATCAAGAACAGGTTCTAGCTTGTATTGATCTTTAACCTCTAAAAAAAATACGGTCAGTGTACCAGTGGCAGGGTTTGTCTTTATCTGGTTAAGTTTATATTCTCTAAAGATCTTTAACAAGGCCTTCCTGGGGTTTGTCATGCAGGTTACTTCAGCATTAGCCCATAGGTCTCCCATCCTCATAGCAACTAAGGTGTTTTTAATGTAGGCCAGCCATGGAATGTTGCCAGCACTCTGTAGATTTAGCACCTCCTTTAACTCTCCTCTAAAAGACTCTAGCTCTGGAGTACTCCAGAGGCGTCGCCAATAAAGGAGGGGCCTGAGGGCAGCTTCCTCTGCAATTGGGCCGACCCCAAGATCCATATGAAGTGGCGTCAATGGTGTACTTTTAGGGAGACCTAATAACTGCCTGGCAAAAGAATTCTCATTCTTGGAGAGGGGATCAGATGATCGATGGCCCCAGATTTCTGCCCCATACAAGGCCGCCCCCCTACCCTGGGCCTTGTAAATTTCCATTGCTGGACCAACCATTTTGTGGGTGCACTTCCTGAGCATCTTTGCCAGCCCCCCAATTGTCTGAGCCAGCTTATTATATATTATTGTATATAAGAAGCCCTGAGACCTAATAGGACATTTAGTCGTATTTTGATGTCTGTGCCTGTCACGGTTTTCCATTCTGAAAATCTGGTCACCCTACCTAAGTGTCTAAATCAGTCTGTAGGAAATGTTACAATAAAACTATTAGGATTTCAAGGTCAAGTAATCATGTCATGCACACTGGTAGGCAGTATATTTTAAGAGTGTTCTGTAGGAGAAGCACAAACTCAGGATTTAAACGTACCACGGTGGTTGGGATGGCTTTACTAATAAGAATGTATTTCTACTCAAATTAACCCCTTTTTAGCAACATTAGGATAATGAAGACTGGGGGGAAAACATGACATTTTAACCTATACCATGCAGTTTGCAAGCAGATCTTCGATGACAGATCTGTGCTATGTTAGGGTTGTAATTTATGATCTGCAAGTAACAAAAAGATTTCCAAGGCAAAAGCAGTAACCCTCTGCCTATTTTATCACGAGTGGAAACAGCCATCGGACAAAAGATCTCTCTCCAGCAGGAATCTTAATCAAAGTTATCTTGTCATTTTTATTGCTGCCTGAAACCTGCTGGACACACAAGGAACTCTGAAGCAGGTGCTTTTTAAACTAGCGTTATGTCTAAACACGCCCCCCCACCTCCCCCTGAAGTCAGCGCTAGGTGCGGCTGCACCGGTCGCACCCGCCCGTGAGTCAGCCCAGCCTGTGAGCTAGGCAGCCCTGAACATTCCTTCAAAAGTGTTATATGCATTGGAAATATTCACACTAACTAGAGCTCCGAAGTGACTAAAAGGTGATCGTAATTGCTTCATAAAACGATTTCGTATAATATTTTTTTTTAAATGATTATTTGAATTTAAAAAAAGGAGTTGGCTGTCTAGTTTCCTACAGGAAAATACATCTACGGTACGCTACTTATTTTGAGATGAAACATGTCCAATTACAGATGCTGCCTACTGAAAAGGGCTATGAGTCCTGGATTTATGCATACTTTCAAAAAATGCACATAACACGAAAGTACATACAATGGAAATAATTGGCATAGTCAGTTCTTATCGTAAAAATCATGGCCTTAAGGGCCAGATCTTTGAACACCTTCAACAGCGCCGATCTTCAGTAACTTGAGCTGTTTGTTACGCAAAAGGTTGATAGGTCTTCAGCAGAATTGTGAGTTTACATTCCATTTTGTTCCACATGGAACAGAAGCAGTGTGTTTTAAAGTAGCTGATGGGGTGGGAGCCCATGCTAAATTTAAATACTAAGGGGCTTATTTACAATCCCCTTGCACCGCGGGTACGTCCCTTTTGCTGATGTTGTGGTGGCGATAGGGTCTTCGCCTTATTCACAAGGCAGCGTTAAGCCACTCAACGTGGCTTACTGGTGCCATGTAAATAAGGCACCCTTTTACGCTATACTTGGGCGTTCCACCATAACACCCATTGATTTTGACGCTGCCCCATATTTACAAGGGTGGCATAAATATGGGGCAGCGCCAAAATTAAGACCAGGGAAAACCTGGTCTTACCCTGGCGCAACGAGGAAAAATGTTGAATTTTTCCTCGTTTTTGCTGTTTCTATGTGTGCTGCACAACGAGGAGAAATGTTTAATTTCTCCTCATTTTTGCTGTTTCTATGTGTGCTGCGTTGTGCAGCACACATAGAAACAGCAAAAGGCCATTGATTGTTTTTGTGCAGGAAGGTGACCTTTCCTGCACATAAACAAATCAATAAGAAAAAATGATGTTTCGCAACTTCTATGTGTGCTTCAAAATGCCATTTCAGATTGTTTATGCAGGAAGGGACACCTTCCTGCACATAAACAATCTTCCCCTACAACACAGGCACCCTTGTACTATGGTGCAATGGTGTCTGCGTTGGCGCTAGGCAGCTCAAATTAGCACCAGCACAGAGGAAAATACAGGGCTGCACCGTATCCTTGTAAATACGGTGCAGCCCTGCATTTTGGAAGCGGTGGAGCGCGGCATTAAGCCAAGGTGGCTAACGCCGCGCTGTGCAACTAAGCCAAGGTGGCTAAATCTGCGCCACTTCCTCGTAAATGTGCCCCTAAATGTCAGGACTAACTTTTAAACCAGGAGCCCAAATCCAGCGCTCACAGAGAAAAGTAGCAATAGTTATAGACTCGTCCTTCTCATATTTCTCCAGTTACCTTTCTAGCCTTCTGTCTGGTCGTGTGCCGAGTCCCCACCGGATTCCCTCTATTATCTGTACCCTTTACATCTGCTCCTAAAGACTCCATAACTTCTAATGTCTCATCACTAAGAAGTAAAGCCAGTACTAGGCTAGGCACTAGGAACCTGTCAGTCCACCATTAAACCAAGGAAAGACACAAAGTTTAAATCACAATGATTGCAAAAATATACTTATTTTCCTCAAAGCCAAGCATATTATTCATTGCTGGAACTCGTTCACCCATCTTAGAAGAGTCAATGTGAATGATCGTTGCTGCTGATATATTCAAAATAGGTTCATCCGTAATTAAACAGAGTGATGTTCACTCTTCACAGATTTTGCTCTTGATTTATGTGTTACATGCTGTTCAAAAAATTTGGTATTGAATTATATGAATAGGGTTCCACCACAAAAATAGTAACATAAACTAACATCCATCTCTACAATACATCATCCATCCTTCACAACTTCACACCAAAACTCAGTTCATCACAGGACATCCCACATCACCCCTCACCTTTCACTGTCACAATTCGCTATCTGCGCTCTCGTCACCACTATCACAGCGCATGCTTGGTGGACTTTCCAAAGATCAACTATGCTCTCTGAACATGTGCTATTTTTGTGTACTGACTGCAAGCCTCCTGGACAATATTCCCAACCTCTTTATTTTGGATCCATGTCGGACTTTCTTGATAGCCAGAATGCTCTTATTCCCAAAGAGTGCATTGTCTGGAAGTGTTGACCTTGTGGCACGTCCTAAAGCTGATTTTCAGCTTTGTGGAAAACGTTCTGGGTTTGATTCACATTCCAGAATCATGCAGGATTTTGGCCAGTCTTTACGCTTTTCCAGTCAAACCCTCCAGATCCTAGAATTCCCTGTTCACTGTTTCGTCTCAAACATTACAGGCCAGGGTTGGGTGGAGAAATCAACACATGTGGCAAGCGGGTGCTGACTTGATCATACCTGAGGCATGTGATCATTAGTGAGCTTTTTTAAGCCTCTGATTTCTTCAGTTCAGGGTTGGCCATTGTAGCAGAGTTCATGTTTGGCTGACCCTCTTTTTTCCCAAATTCCTGTATTTTGAGCTATTGCTAAACCTTGTTCCCTGAATGTGCACTATTTTGTACAAAATCCCAGTTTCCAGAGCTAGCTTTGTTATGTAATTTCCCTGATTCTTGAGCTAATGCTATTCAGTGCTTCCTGATTCCTTGAATTTCACTTCTGTAATCTCCCTTTTTTGCACTCATTCCCTTCCTTTCACCTTTTCCTTAGTTCCAAATTCCCAGTGTGAAAGTTTTCCTTTCTCAACTTCCTTAGTTCCCAGTGTTACTTCGTATCTCTGCTGCTTTAGTTCTCACATTTCTAGTGTGATATGTTTGCTTATTTTCTGCTAAGTAATCTTTTTTGTTTCCCTTCTTTCCTGCGAAGCACTACTCTTCTCTAGCTCCTGTTTGTTTAGTTCTTCATCCTTGCTGTTGCAGTGTGACCTGTACCTGGGTAATCGACAGAATTCACAGGCACAGTGACAACCCAGGTGGAGCTTTCTCACCCACTACGAGTCTTGTCTTTCTGTTACTTTTTATAACTTCACCGAAGTATCAACCACGCAGGCTCTGCCTTTGCATGTATATCAAATATGTGCATATTTTGCAGTCAGTCTGTATAACAGCAATTGTAGGTGAAGAACTTAATGATCTTCAGTCTTACAAGATGACGCTCCAGAGTACTTTATCCAGCATACCTTTTTTTTTTGTTTTACTATGAATGTAGTTATCTATATGTCTTTTAAGCCCTGAGTGTTAGTTATTCTGTATGCTGAACTGCCTCTTGGGTGCCTGTACTTTCTCAGCATAGACCTTCTTTGTTACTTTTTGCAAAGCTTCCTCATTGGATTCTTTTTCTGCTCTGAATCACTGTGTGTTCATGGGCAGTTCTGTTACCACTATTTGCTTTACCTTGTCTACCCTGTCACCAGTCTCTGCCAGACTCGTGACATCTATCCCATAATGCCTACTAGATCACACAACAATACTGTACACAATCTACAACATACAACACCAATTCATATATCAGCAAAAGGCTTCAACCACCTAGCAGACAGCGCTCCATGTGGTTCTACACCCTATCTAACCTGACCGTACCACAGTACACATTAACATAGTACACCATAGTACACCATACCACACTTCGCTATGCCACACTTCATTATACCACACCCCAGCATGTCATCCTACACAGAATATTCCATGTCCAATCACACCCCATCCCTCAAAAATGAAAAATGCGCTATGATGCGATCAATGCTGACCATGTCATATTGTTTTTAACTATCAACCCTGCTGCACTGCTGTACAGCATGGCTAAAAAACATTGATAAAGCCAATAAATCTCGCATAGGCGCAACATAATTGCTTTTTTGTTTTTTCTGGCAGACAGGGCAAGGAAGAACGCAGGAGGGGGATGAGGTGGGGGCAATCAGGAATGCTGGGGGCATTGTAGCAGCATGGGTGGAGGGGGGGCTTAAGGTGTTATCAACAATGCAGAAGGAGGGAAGATGGGGCAACAACGACAACAAGGCAAGAAATGATGGGACAAGTAACAACAAAAGGGCAACAAAAACAGAGCAAGCAACAACAATGGAGCAATAACATTGCAGAGAAGGGGGGGGAGACAGCTTGCAAACACATGCACTCTTATGGAGCATTACAACTAACGTAAAAAGCACCTCCAAAAGCGTGCTGGTAGTGGAAGGACACTGGGTACTAAAAGAAAGCAGTACATGGGCATACTCCAGGGAAGAGTCAAACGCACAAACAGGAATCAAGCCAACATGTGCTGACCAAAGAGAAGCAAGGAAATGAGTAACAAGAAAGCCAATCAATGGTAAGCAGTAGGCAGTCTCTAAGTTCCCTGTAAGCTAACAACATCTCCCGCAATCAACAGCGCATACGCTGCCTAAGATGAGAACTGAAAACTGAAACCAGGCAGCCATTCCAACAGATGCCTAGCTCCTCTCCTTGAAAACCATCTTTATTGTTGTGAGGGGGTTTATGAATAAGTACTATTAGAACAGCAATATTGAGTAGGAAGAAATGAGTGAACTGGCATATGAGAATTGGTAACCTCCACATTTGCACACAGAAACCAACTAGCGCTCCAATCACATGTTGACTGTAACTTTGCATTTAACCCAGAACTATGCTCAGCTGCCTTTTTTCCAGGTTTACAAATTCCACATACATACATACATGATGAATTATGTCTAAATCTGGAGTATGACACCACTGCTCACAGAAAAAGTTTTGTATACAAGACCTGGATATTCAGGTGTAATGTACATCTTGGACAGGAGTACAGCACAAGTCACAGAACCAGCTTTGTAAATAGAGCATCTATTTGCTGTAGTGTGGCTGGCAGAGGGGACAGTAATTAGTAGACCAAAGAAACATTGATGGAGCAAAAACTAGAAATAAAATGGCTGTTGTTGGATTTGTAAGTTAGTCAATGTATTGCAAAGGTTGGAGGAATTCATTAAGGCTAGAAACAGAGCTATGGAATGAGAATTGAAACATTAGGTTTGGTCAGCTCATTGATTGAGGTATTGGTGACCATAAATAGCTGGTAAGTCTCTGAAAAGCGGGTTATGCTTTGAACAGTCATTCGGTAAGCAACTCTTTGGGGCATATTTACAAAGGCATAGCGCACCCGGAACGTCACTTTTTCCAACGCCCCGGTGGCGCTGTGCCGTGCTCCATATTTACAAGGCAGCGCTAAGCCACTTTGAGTGGCTTAATGCCGCCTTGTAAATATGGCCCTCCTGACGCAGTTTTCTGCTGCAAAGGGGCGTGCAATGGGTGTTGCTGTGGGCGCAATCATCCATTTAAAGCAGGCACCCTTTCACCATGGTGCAAGGGTGCCCGGGCTGGTGCTAGGCAGCTTTTTTTGCACCGGCGCAGGGGAAAGCACAGGGGTGTATTATATTATTGTTAATACGGCACATCCCTGCATTTTTTAAATGATGCAGCTCGGTGCAGCAACATTGCTTGAATTGTCGCTCTGCACCATTTCATTTTAAATATCCCCTTTGTTCCTTTTACAATTGTGAACTTCAGCATTAGGCACCCCCTTGAGATAATATCCCTTCACCTACTTTAACAAATAGTACTTAAGTGGTAGGCTTCGGTCTGTGGTTGAGATAATTATCTGGTGAAGAGCTGCTCTCGTTGGTGCTTAGTAAACACCCGTCTCTTTCTACTGCTGTATTGTTCTACATCTAGAGTACAAGACAAGAGAGTGACGAGGATTATACTATAATAAAAAAAGGCAGAGGTCATTGTATTTGTGGAAGAATGCTGACATAGATTTAAAGTGCTCCCGGGGTGAGTTGTGTAACCCACATTTTGAGTGTCAGTGAACTGCAGGCCTTCTTTGGTTTTGCAGTAAATTCAGTTTATTCTACAACTCATTCTAAAGCCATTGTGGTATCGAGCAAATGGTGCATTATGACGTGTTTCCGCATCTACATTTTTAGCACAGTCAACACCACATTTAAGTCACATGCATTTCTTAAGAATCTGTGGCCAAACCAAAGTTGCTAATATTAGAATATGTGCCACTAGGCCTCAGTGCGCGATAAAAACGGGGTTAATACGTATAACTAGCCCAACAACAGATAACATTATTCAAAACGCGCATATGTATTTATTGTAAAGTTTAGCTGGGCACCGACAATGACAGCTCAAGTACTGAACTATTTCCCAACAGTTGCGGCAGGTGTGGCATAAATACCCACTACAATGTTCACCAGGCAAGTGAGGGTCAGTCTGGAAAATAGTGCCATATAGTGCTTTTTGCCACACAATTTCAAACACGCATCTGCTAAAACGCCATAGGTTCTGAAGAGACACTGATTAAATATTCTAGAACGTTCATGATGTGCCAAGGAAGCCTGACTCTCTTCAGGGGTACTAGTTTTACCCCACCCCATGAGGATTTATGAAAACAGGTGCAATGTAATGCATTTTCAGCACAATTTCTAATAAATATGACTAACAAAACCTGTTATTTGTCAGAAAAATGTAGATAAATACGCCTACCTTCAACGGTGAGAAGTTTAAAAGTGGAGCATGTCCTTCAAGTGGTATTCACAGGGTCTCCAGATCTATTATTTTCCCATTTATTTTCTTTTTTTGAAAAGTTCGAAAACACATATAATCACATACGGAGATCTTACAAGGTTAATATCCTTACTTAGGAAATCCCTCAAAGTTCTATAATGTTAACGGGACGTGAGGGATGTCAGATGAACTCCCAAACTCTATTCTATTTTAGTTCCAGTTTTAATTTATTGTGTGATTTATGCTAATCTGGCAAATCAAAAATCATTCACAAGATACTGTGTAACAGCTTCATCATTCCAACTAGAAAATGTATTCTACACAGACTTATTCTGAATATTTCAAAAATTCTAAAATTATATCATAGTGCAAAGTTTACACATTTCATTATAATTAAAAGCAATTTGTTGACTCAACAATCAATCAATCAAGGGTTTATAAAGCGCAATACTCACCCGTGAGGGTCTCAAGGCGCTAGGGGGGGGCAGCTCCGGATCAGTCGCAGCTTCGGATCAGCCGAAGAGCCAGGTCTTGAGGTCCTTCCTGAAGGTGTGCAGGGTTGGGGAGCGTCTGATGTTCACGGGGAGCTTGTTCCAGGTCTTGGCTGCGATGTAGGAGAAGGCTCTCCCGCCTGGTCTGTTTCTGCGGATGCGGGGGACCTCTGCCAGGGCGAGGTCGGCGGAGCGGAGGTTCCTCTTGGGTACGTGGAAGGATACTCTCTCGTTGAGGTATTTGGGTCCGATGTTGTTGAGGGATTTGTAGGCGTGGGTGAGGCGCTTGAAGGTGACCCTCTTATCGACGGGGAGCCAGTGGAGGTCTCGCAGGTGTTGGGTCATGTGTTCTTGACGCGGAGTCCCGAGGACGAGTCTGGCAGCGGCGTTCTGGATGGTCTGGAGTCTGTGTAGTAGAGCTCTGTTGATTCCGGCGTATAGGGCGTTGCCGTAGTCCAGTCTGCTGGTTATGAGCGCATGGGTGACGGTCTTTCTGCAGTCGGGGGGATCCATTTGAAGGTCTTGCGGAGGATGCGCAGGCAGTTGAAGCTGGTGGAAGCGACGGCGTTGATCTGGCGGTTCATGGAGAGGGAGGAGTCGAGGATGATGCCGAGGTTTCGTGCGTGGTCTGTAGGAATGGGTGGATTCTCGAGGGTGCAGGGCCACCAGGTGTTGTCCCAGGCGGAGGTGCAGGGTCCGAGGATGAGGACCTCGGTCTTCTATGAGTTGAACTTCAAGCAGCTGTCTTTCATCCAGGCTGCCACGTTCTTCATTCCTTCCTGGAAGCAGAGTCTGGTGTCTTCGGGATTCTTCGTGAGTAAGAGGATGAGCTGGGTGTCGTCGGCGTAGGATACAATGCTGAGCCCATGCTGTCTCTCGATGGCAGCGAGGGGGGCCATGTAAATGTTGAAGAGCGTGGGGCTGAGCGATGATCCTTGGGGTACTCCGCAGTCGATATCGGTGGGTTTGGAGATGAAGGGAGGGAGTCTGATCCTCTGGTTTCTGCCGGAGAGAAAGGATCAGATCCAGTCGAGGGCGGCTCCTTGTATCCCCGCGTCGTGAAGTCTGGCTGTGAGAGTGCAGTGAGAAACGGTGTCGAAGGCTGCGGAGAGGTCTAGAAGGATGAGGGCCGCGGTGTGACCCTGGTCGAGTAGCATGCGGATGTTGTCAGTGGCGGCGAGGATGGCGGTCTCGGTGCTGTGGTTGCTGCGGAATCCAGACTGGGAGGCGTCTAGGATGGAGTACTCTTCGATGAAGGTGGTCAGCTGGGCGTTCACGAGTCTCTCGGTGACTTTGGCCGCGGAAGGGAGGAGAGAGATGGGCCGGTAGTTTTTCAGGTCAGTTGGGTCGGCCGTGGGTTTCTTGAGGAGGGGTTTAACCTCCGCCCGCTTCCAGTCATCTGGGAAGATGCCGGACATGAAGGAGGCGTTGATGGTCAGTCCAAGTTCGGGTGCGATGGCGGCGGCGGCCCTGTGGAATATGTGCGGTGGGCAGGGGTCCATTGGGGCTCCTGAGTGAGTTTTCTTCATGGAAGCGGTGATGTGTTCGATGGTGGCGGGATTCCAGGTCATGATGCTTGGCTTGTCGGCGGCGTAGGGGGGGGAGGTGGTGTCCTGCGTCCGTTCGCTGAAATTGTCGTAGAGGGCCTTGATCTTCAGATGGAAGTATGAGCTGAGCTTGTCGCAGAGTTCCTGGGAAGGTGTGACGTCCGTGACTCATCGTATCTGTAAGCGTCCAAAATATGTGCAAAATACAATATGTGCAAATATAAAATAGCAGCAGGGTTATAGAATGGGCAAGTCTGTCTTAATATTAAAATTGCCAATTGCTTGCATCTTCCATTTCATATTTTGGGGAATCTGCCCCAGCCTTAATCTTATGCCCTCTGGCTGCCCTGAAGGACAAGTGGGAGACCAATGTGGAATAAGATTGGGTGAAAGTACTGGTCAGAGTCACTGCTCTCCCCCCGCACAGCAGCACCATTAAGGCTATGCCCTTAGCGCCAGCTTGAGCTCTACAGGTAGGTGTTCGAGGCCCTCCTCCACCCGCAGGCTCCTGCCTGCACCTCATCCCTGGTGGTCTAGTGGAAGAGCACACTGTTCTTCTATTATTCCGCTCTGTTCTGTGCCCCTTGCTTCTCTTGTTTTGCCTTTTTGTCTCTTGTTTTGCCTTTGTCTTTTTGCCTCTTGTTTTGCTTTTTTTTGGATTTTGCCTTTGTTGCTTTCTCGTGTTTTGCCTTTTTTTCTCCCATTTAATGCCTTTTTCTCATGTTTGCCTTCCCCCTCTTTGTGCCTCTTTTTCTTTGCCTGTTTCGCTTTCCTGTCTTTTTCCCTCTTGCCCTCCCCGCTCCCTCTTCCCCTGCTCCCCGCCGCTGCTGCCCGAGCGGCCCCTCCCCCCCCAGAGTGTCGCTCCCGCTCGAGCCTCCTGCCTCCCAGCTGAACGACCCCTACTTAATGGCGGCCGCTGCGTGGCTGTGCTGCTGGCGTGCCAAAGGCAAGTCCATGTGCGCCCATCCGTGACCTGACCGTGACCAGTGCCAGGGACCCTGGTCCCCCCACCCACCGCCGCTACAATACCAGCACTCTCCACGCACTCAACCCTGGACGAAACAACAACTGCCAGCTCTCGATGCCGAGCAACACCCAAGGCCCAATCTCCTGTCAAGACTGCTGCCGCACCTTCACCCACCTCCGGACCCAGGCAGCCACCTCAAACCCACCGGACGCCACCGCACACAAGCCACTGAGCTGCATCCTCCTCAACGTACGCTCCCTGCACAACACGCCATAGAAATCTGGGACCTCCTCAACACTCACACGCCCAATGTCGCCTTCCTCACAGAGACCTGGACCAATGCCAGCTCTGCACCCAACATCGCAACCGCCATCCCAAATGGAAACAAGATCCTGAGGAAAGACCGCCCAAACCGCCCAGGAGGAGGCCTCGCCATCGTCCACAAAAGCTCCCTCCGACTCACAACCACCAACTCGGACGACGCCTCGCCCCCCATGGAACACATCCATTCCAGATCCAGCCCAACCCCAGAATGACACTCCGCAGAACACTCGCCTACAGACCTCCCGGACCCTGCAATCCCTTCACCAACGTCATCACAGACCACATCGCACCCCACGCCCTCACCTCTATGGACTACATACTTCTCGGAGACATGAACTTCCACATGGACAACCACAGCGATCCCAACACCACCTCCCACCTGGAGAACCTCACCAACATAGGACTGAAGCAACTTTTCTCCACCCCCACTCACACAGCAGGACACACACTCAACCCCATCTTCGCCGGACGAAACAACATTCGCTTCAGCCACACCATGGAACTGCTCTGGACAGATCACCACTGCACAATGCAAGTTCCTAGGGCAACTCAGACATAATATGCAGCATAACAATAATCAATTTCTAACATAAGGAGGGACAAACTGTGTCTAGTGCAAAATACAAAAATGAGTTTTATTGAAAACTAGATAATAAATATATATACAAATCACATGTAAAACAATCCACAGGCAAACCACAACCATATCATCATTCACTCTTGTTGCACACTAATCTTTCCCGACAGTCATAATATATGTACATCAAGAACTTCAGGAAAGATAGATGAAGGGGCAGGGCTTGCATGCAAATTAATGCATTGCCGCCTCTTAATGGTCACCCAATTCAGTCACAAGGGTATGATGTCACCAGCCCCAAAACCATATCCTGCAGGCCCAAGCCTTATCAGTTCCACAGCAAAGTATGTATGCTGGAACTGTTGTTAATAGTCGATATTTGGCTATCAACAGGTTTCCAAACGTCAAGCGTCGCGGTAAAAGGACGGTGACCATTAAGAGGCGGCAATGCATTAATTTACATGCACGCCCTGCCCCTTCATCTATCTTTCCTGAAGTTCTTTCCGTATATATTCTCCCAATATCAATAGCTCTGAGGAATATTGTTTAAACTTCAGATATGAAGTATTTTTGATATCGGCGATTTAGATGGGGAACGAGAGATAGGCAGTTTCTCTGTTTGTTCTCTGGACTCTTCATCCTTGTGGTGATTGATCTTCTTAGAGTTACTAGCGCCCTGAAGAAGTCCTCTAGTAGGACGAAACGCGTCGGCTGTGGCTGTTTCACTGTGAAAAACAATTTTTTTTTGCATATGTTTATGTTTTAAAAAAAAGAGAATTTTGGAATAAGAATAAAAATAAATTTTGAGTAATATTTGTATTACATATGGACTACGTCTATGTATTTTTACATCTTGTAATTAATATGTGGTGCACCTGTGCTTGTGTTTTATATGGGTAGAAAACATAGTTACCTATGAAATAATTGAAGCCCACTGCAGTAATGATCGATATGCAGTGCCAAATATTTAAAGACAGTCCCAGGAATAGGGCTGTATGGGAGGTTCCTGGATGAGACATAAAGACCAAAAAATGAATGTACTGCTGTGGTATAATTATATAGCCCTTTAAAATACGATGCATACTCAACAACTCGATGGGATTGACTTATGTATGGGGCCAAGGAACAGTATCTCAAATGACGATGTGTATAAAAAGCCGACTTACTATAACACAGCGTTCAAGCTGCCTCTAAGTATACAAAAAGCTGTCTTGCTGAAAGCAGCGTCTTAACTACCTCAAAGGGACCTATAAATGTGTGCATACCAGCATGGCCTTTACCACTTAAAACAATAACTGAATGCAATGCTCTGGCCGAGTTCACTAGCGTGATGACATACGATGGCTCCCGGACTACATCTAGCTTAATAACGGAATGAAACGTTTGCTCTACCATATAGCAGTGTGGAATAATGTAGGGAAGTACCGGGGATACATGATGGGTAGCTGAATCGGTACGATCGGCTTACCTTACATGCTGATCTCCGATATTACAGTGATTCCAGCAATCAAGGTCCGGGCGCCATCTGATAAGAGCGCCTCGGCCCAGAAGAGCGTATTCCCACGTTAATGACAAACGAGCAGCCGGACGCCGTCCAAGCCTAAAGACACCGCGGCTAAAAAGTGCTCTAAAAATAGTACCAAAGGTCACGTGAACAATCACATGATCCGGTGGTTCCAGTAAGTGTAGTGAGGAAAACGGCAGCCATGTCTGTATGGTGGCCAGCTTCATATACTGAGGTAAGTCATAAGCATGGGTGGCTGGCTAAGAAATAGAAATGCAAACAGACCACCACTGTATCCATTTCTCCTTCTCGAAACCCACAGCACACAAGCGTACGCTCTGCCCCCCCATGCAGAAGCTGGAACAAAGTCTCCGAAGAACACCTCACCTCCGCCCTCACCTGCACTCCTCCCCCAACTATGACAGATGCCAACACAGTGGTAGGCAACCTCCACCAATGGATCGCCAACTGCGCCAACGCTCTCGCCCCCCCAACACCACGAGACGACACAACAAGAAAGCCAAATGGTTCACCACGGATCTCCGAGAATCCAAGAGCTCCTGCCGATAACTGGAGAAGACGTGGAGAAACAGCAAAACCCTGGAAACACACTCTGCCAACATAACAGCCATCATGGCACACCACCAACTCATCAAATCAACAAAGAAAGATTTCATCCAAGACAGAATCCTCTCCAACACCCACAACTCCAAGGATCATACAGGAATTCGCCAGACCCAACAGCGAAACAACCAACGTCCCTCCCTCCCAAGACCTCTGCAACAAACTCAGCTCCTTCTTTCACCTCAAGATCAAGACGCTCTACAACAACTTCATCGACCAAGACCACGGCACCGCCCCAACTCCCATCCCCAACGGCGAGGAGCAGGAAGGAGAGCGGCCAGGCAGAGGAGGAGGCAGCCACGCAGCTAAACAGCTCAAGTCCTGGTTTTGCTGCCAGCACGCCAAGGCGCGAGTTTTGGAAGAGAGGAGAGGCTGCTGC
The DNA here is from genome assembly GCA_963921515.1 of Calotriton arnoldi. NCBI lineage: Eukaryota > Metazoa > Chordata > Amphibia > Caudata > Salamandridae > Calotriton > Calotriton arnoldi. Next base: position 623,122 of record CAWUFW010000751.1, read on the forward strand.
TGCTGCAGCCGTGACCCCCGAGGTCCCCAAGGCCCAGAAGCCGGAAATTCGATAGTCTGCGACCGCGGCCGCAGCATTTGGGGAGCCCGCGGCGCTCGATGAACTGAGGACCGGCAGCCGGACACAGCGGATCCGGTATCCCTTCCGCGGTTCTGCGGTTCCCTGCAGGTCCTACTGTACGCCAGAGAGCCCGCCGGCTTCCCCGGAACTCCCAACACCTCTTCCCTGCGCCCCTTGAGCACTTGAGCACTGGACCTGTGCACGGGCACAGCGCAGGCACGGACTGCTCGGGCTGCCCAGTCGCCGTTAAGGTCGGCACTGCCTGCCTGCCTGAACTTTCTGCTGCAACGGCTCACACCGGCGTACAGAGGCACAGAGGCGGAGGACGGTTGGTGGACTCTCAGGATATAGCGCAAAGGAGCGAGCAGGCTCCAGCGGTCCCAGTGCTCCCAGAGCCCCATAGCCCCTGGGTGGCGCCCCCTGCAGTGGAACGGGAATTGGAGCGTCTGGAGTGCTGCTGGAAGTCCTGCTGTTCGAGCCTCTGCCGGAACGCTGGAGTGCTGAAAGCCATTGGACCCAGACGGGCCCTGCGGGGGAGTGGCGGTGAGCATAATGCTAGCAGCGGGTGCAAGTCGCAGGGGCAGGGAAGGGGAAAGGGCCCCCCGCTTGTCCCCCCCCATCCCCCTGGCCTCAGACCCCTCATGCACCGTTCCATAGGGGACTTTGGATCATAACACTCAAACTCTAGCTGGGTCTACAGGGCAACGGAAAACAGTAAAACGGCAATCGGCAGACGGCTGACGGACGTGAACAGCGCAATAGTAACGTGCAGAGACGCGGTACTGGTGAGACGGTGACAACCACAGCGGTATCAACGGCAGCAACGAAACGCAGCCTGCAACGCATTAAGGATAACACGCAGGAGAGCGCAAGATAAACGCACAACGAATAACAGACTGAAAAGTGATCATACCACTTGGACAAACACGCGGGAGAACGCAGAACGCAGAACGCACAACGCAGAACGCAGAATAGTCAGACAACCGATCACACCACCCGCCGTGCCTCGAGCTGCTGACCTGCTAGTCCTGCTAGCCATAGCTGCTGATCTGCTCTTTAAATCACAAAGGCTCAATGAGGTCAGGAAGAACGAGAGAGGCCATGCCACCCAGGACAAAGGGGAGAAAAGGAAAGAAACAAAATCCCAGCGATCAGCTCAGTGCTGAACAAAAGCTCATCGCAATAGACCAGGATCAAATTGATCAAATTGAGACAATAGCACGGACGGGACTTACCGGCGTCACACGCTCCAACCAGCCCAATATCTACACAAAGTTCAACTTTTTAAGGGATGCAGGGTCAGTTCTTTATTCCAGTAATGCAACCCTCCAAGGCCTGCAACCTCCACTGCTTCCCCTACAGTCACAAGTACCTGTCCCAAACTTTTTGCCCTTGGACGAAGGCAATGCGCCACAGCAACAAGGCAAGCAACCACAGCTCAAGCCTCAATCCCCAAAGCATCCTGCGGGGGCGCAAACGGCAGGTATCAGATCCCCTGCAGCTCACACGGAAACGCTTGGGAACTTAGGATTCTCCCCAATAAAAACTAGCCAACAGGGCAGTACTCAGGGGACTCCTACTGCAGAATATAAGCTTCAAAAAACAGCTGTACCGCTGCTACTACCTGACGTCAGGGATGGGGACAGGGCCACCAAAAAAACAAAGATGAAAGCAACGCCAAAGATGACGTAGGTGGGGAACAAAACAGTGTAATCAACTCCAGCCCCACAATCAATATGATGACTAGCAGCCATAGCACCCCCATCAAAATAACTGATTCAGTAAGCATAGAATCTCCAACAATTTCACCACTCCTTGTTCAAGGGAGTCTGCAAATCCAACAAGGACGAGCACATGCAGGGATACTGGACCTGAAACAGAATGAGGAGGGGAGGGCGATAATATCCTATTTAAACACACAAGAATGGCAAGATATGCTGGCTACCTATACATCAGATCAGGAACAGGAACAAAGGGTACACTCTCCCCAAGAGTTTCCTCGGGACTCACCTCCTACAGACCAGACCAAAAAAAGTCCAAAGGAGAGGGCGCAAATAAAGGAACAAAACGCTGGCATTTGGACCTCCCTATTAAATAGAATTCAACTGGCCGTCGAAGCGCTGCAATACCAGTCAGAAAAGATGGAGATCCAACTAACATCATTGAACACATTGGCCGTCTGTACTGCAGGCATCGACGAAAAATTTGGAAATCTGAACCGCCTGATAATAAGAGCGCAATCAAATGCCCACCTTAGCTGCAACTGTGACCAGGTTGTCGACAAACTATCCACCCTGCCCACAATGCTAAGCGGCCTGATAAAGGACATTAAAAACGCAACAGCAGGCAACACAATAAAAGGCCAGGGCATGTCCAACAGCATGGAGGGAACAACCAATGGTCAACCAATCAGCAATATATGTACAGATAACACTAATGTGGACACTGAGAAGACGGGAGGCTCCGATAATGGAGGACTACTAAAACTCAATGCCAAGAAACGTCGTCAACAGAAAAGGAAAGGGCGCAACCAAAAGCTCCACACAAATGTAACAGCTTACTTTCCTATCTTTTCAGGTTCACAAAACAAATGTGATACCAACTTAGAAGATGCAAACTTTTCAAATCAAGCACAATCGCCTCCAACTATCTGCGAACATCTCCCGGAACAGGGAGATGCCCCAAAACAGACATCCACAAGCGGGGCACACGCGGAAAGTGGAGAAGAAAATGGACAAGGACCCCCACCCAGGGTCAACATAGAATACAAAGAAGGGAAAAGACAAGACATTACAACCACCCCCCATATAACAAATCCTGATAGAGGCCACAACCAACAGGTAACACATTGCCAAGACGTGAGGGGAGAGACAAGGGCCTCATCCAATAAACTTGCACTCTTTCAACAGTCAAGTGGAGAGGCGTGCAACCCTGGGACCCCAAGGTTGACTAAAACAAAACAAAAAGTCACCAATATGAGCTCTATCAATAGACCCAGAAGAGAAGCCTGTGGAACGTCAGATAGGCCAAACAAGGAGCCATTGCTCAGAGAGCTTAAAAGGCCTAGCATACCAACTAACGCTAGCCCTAGTCGGAGGTCACTGGAACAAGGGGCACAGGACGGGGGGCAAGACTCAAAACAAACATCCCCCACGTCAATAACATCTAAGGCAGACTCAAGGAAATCTATGGTAGAAGTACCAAGTAACCAAGTGGTAACACAGCTCAAAGAAGTAACTAGCTCCAAACTTCTAACCGAATCGATGGCTACAGTAAATCCACAGTTGCCGGCAACACAACCAGCAAGAACCAGACAACAAGAAACAGATGTTTTGGTTTTCTATCCTCTATATATTTCTAAGGGACATCAGGATATGTTAAATCGAGGAAACATTCTAAGATTAATGAAGTCAATTCTTAATCTTGCCGGCATAAGGTCAAAGGATCTACTCTCCGTAGAGTTCATAAACACCGCCAACCTTCAAAGCCCAGCGGCAATGAAGACAACGTGGAGCACAAGCAAAATTGCAGAGTCAATTCTAGCAGAACTGGGCATATTCCAAAACTGGGGCATTGACATTGCCCCCTTTCAAAAACCAGCCTACCCATTTCCACTATTAAGTAACGCAAGCCCTGGACCAAAAACACATCAAGCACACTCAACCTGTGTACTTAGAGGTGCTCGGGGGAGATCACGACAACAGAGTGTCAGCAGCCAGTGGGACCGACCAGAGATACCCTCGAGGGCAGTTGTCTACACAAGCCAAGGGCTCAACAGGGAAACACTATCCCGTACCATAATCACATGTACAGAGGAAGACTGACGCTATTTACAAGATAGAGTCCACAGCAGGGTAAAGGAGTCCCCTCTTAGACTATGCTCGTGGAACATCAATGGCTTAGCAACAAAAATAGAGGACTCAGACTTCTTGAACTACGTCACAACCTTTGATATAATCCTGCTGCAAGAAACTTGGCTCATGGTTCCTCAGCACATAGAGGGTTATACATGCTTTGCCATATCAGCAACAAGGACCGGCAGATTTGGCCACTGCTCTGGTGGGCTGGCCACGTATGTCTCTACGACGAGCATACCTTCAGCTACTCTCATGGATTCGATGTCAAATGTAGCAATTGCAGTTACAATCACTATTATCCTTGAGGAAGAAGAAACGGAGGTGTGTCTAATCAACTCGTATGTCCATCCCAAACGCAAAGCGAAAGATTAAAAAAAACTCATTAACCAATTGGCAAAGTATGCCACAGAGATGGAAAATCCGACGTTTATCCTGACAGGGGACCTAAACCATTATCTCATTGGCTCGGCAGAAGGGGAGGAGGTATCTGCTCAATCTGGAATCCATAATATCCCCTCACAATGCGTTCCACTGTATAGAAGGAAGAAATGCTGCAACAGCCGCTTTCTTGATGACTTAGAACATCTAAACCTTCGAGCATTAAACGGAAGATTCCCAGATGACTCTCCTCCAGTCGATTCATTTTACTCTGCAAAAACAAACTCCATATTGGATTACACCTTCGTAAGCCTCGCTCTGTTCTCATACCTTCTGGGGTTCAGAATGGGGGATAAGGGCGATAGTGACCATCGCCCTCAGGAATTTCAATTAACGGGAAGGTAGAAGGCGCGGGGTGGAGGCAAGATGGCGGTCGCTTGAGACCGTAGGTGCACACAGAGCACTGAGAGCCAGAAGAAATTAGAAATGCTGCACTAATGAAATCGGGAATATGAAGGAAGTGTTTTTTAGCCCGGACTCACAGTACCCCCCACGGACCGGCAGAGATTACCTACGACTACTGGGAATGGTAATCGGGCTCTCTGTTCTACGGCATATTGCAAGGACTATTGCGGGAAGCACCAAAGCTCATCAAGAAGGCTCTTACCTGTCGGAGGTACCTGGTGCGGGGGCTGACTCTGTGGAGTTGTTCGAGACTGCTGGAGCTGCGGAGATGGGTCCCAAGAGTGCGGCCGGGGCTGCCAAGGCTAGGGCGGTCAGACAGATGCCAGGCGGGACGACGGTGTCGGGAGATGCGGCCACGGACGTTCCGGCCACGACCTTGGGGGAATCTCCGGCTCAAACTCCGCGGCGAGGACGCCGGGGGGTAGTGGTTCACCCGGATCCAGAAAAAAGAGGAAGAGGCGGGACAACGCAGAGGGGACGCCCGGCCGGCCCTACAGTGATCGATCTGTTGAGAGGTCCTGCCGGGAGATCAGTTCCGGGTCGCGAGGAGAAGCTCCGGGACAAGGCTCCTCCCGACACCGTGGCAAGCATAGAACATGTCGGAGATCCACCCATGCTGGAATTAGGAGACCTAGCTCAGGGAGAGCAGACCGAGCTGAGCGAGGTGGAGAATGGACACAATAACGGGTCGGTTAACATGGAAGGTAGGCCCGGGGGTTTCTTACCTCAGCAGTTGATTCCGAATCCCACGGGGGGTACTCAAAACCCACTTACGACTATTTCAACTGTGCAAGCAGCTGGGGGGGTCCAAACGGACCCAGCTAAGGCAGGAAATGCAGCTGCGGGCAGAAGGGATTCTGGGCCACAAGTAGACAATCATGGTATTACGAGTATCCAACTCCAGGTGCAACCAGCTAATGTTGATCCTGATTATCTAATTCGCCCACATGAAACTAACCCCAGTAGGGCCCTTGACAGTGGCAGTCAAATAGAGCTCGACAAGGAACCTAGTGACTTTCTCTTCTCTGTATCAGATGGGGACGAGTGGTCTGAGGATTCATCTGCTGATAGCACGGATCTAAGTTATAGTGATTTGGAGGAGGCAGGTGGCTCTAAATGCAAAACTGTGCAGAGGAAAAAGAAAAAAGGCAGGGCGGAAAGGATTTGGCTTGGGACTATACCCCTACGAACCAACTGTCTAATCCTATGCCTACCTCCCAATCCGTTTCTGATCCATCCGAGGCAACTTCTCCAACCTTAGAGGCTATCTTTCAGGCTATCTCTATGCACCGCGAGGAAACTCGCCAAGATAGCCGCAAGACCCAGCATGCCATGCGCAAGATGCAAGGGGTTGTGTGAAAATTGACAAAAACTTGCAGTGTATTTGGGGAACGTTTAACTGACCTTGAGTCCAGGATAGTCACTACAGAATCTGACCTAGCCTCAAATCATGTGCTGGTGGGTTCTCATGAAGCACAGCTGGTGGATGTTAGATGGAAGCTGGAGGAGTTCGAGAACCGCCAGCGGAGGAATAATCTGCGGGTCCTTGGGGTGCCCGAGGGGGGTGAGGGGGCCGACATACGTGCATTTGTGGTGGATTTGTTACGAGACTCCTTGCCGGAACTAACTGAATGGAATTGGGCACTTGAGATTCAGCGGGCCCATCGGGTCCCCTTTGTTCAGAGACAGCCTGTATGGGCGGGGGGTTTCCCCCGAGCCATCCTGGTATATTTTGGCAACTTTTTGCTGCGCCAAGCCGTCTCTGAGAAAGCAAGGCCCGATGCAAAAAGATCCAGAAACGAGATTTCTTATTTTGTTCGCCCAGACTTCTGCCATTCCACTGTTGAAAGGCGGTGGCGACTACGGCAGCTCATCAAACCATTCCAGGACAAAAAGGCGCAAGCCTTTTTAAACAATCCAGCTCGTCTCAAGGTGATCTTTGAGGGGCAAACAAAGTTCTTTATGTCAGAAATAAAAGCTAAGGAATTCCTGGACGGGCTCTCCAGCTAGGTTCAGGCTAGCTATTACGCATGTTAGGAATTACATAGTTTGGGACGCTGCAGGATGGCACGTAGGGAGAAGTAAAGGGGGAAGTAAAGGGGGGAACGTGGGATGGGGCAAAAAAAATAAAATAATAAAAATAAAGAATTAAAAATATATATTTAAAAAACAAAAAACAAAAAAAAAAAACATTTAATTCTCTATTTCTTTTGAAGTATTTTGGCGGAGGTACTAATGAATATGGGAACTTCGGCTGTAGTATGCAGCATCTAACATAGGTCCTACAATTAGGGCTCTCACGCTCAGCTTGTGTAGCACATCCATCGCAATCAGACTCATGATTGAGTCTGCACGCCTCAGGCGGGGAGGTGGGGATGTTGGGGAGGTGGGTGGGCAGCGAAGCGGGGGAAGGGAGGGGAAGGGGGAGGGGGAGGTGGTGGGTTAAATGTGGGGGGAAAAAAAGCATATCTAGAAACAGTAATAAAATAAGGAGACAATCAAAAGAGATAATAGATGGCTGAACGAGAGGCGAGAACTCATTGGGGGAAAAAGCTTGAGAAGGTCCCATGGAGGAATTCAGTAAATCTGAGCCCAATGTAAGATGGGGAAGATAACTATCTGTTCATGGAACATTGCAGGGCTGAATGACCGGGCAAAGAGGGTAAGATATGCCGAACTTATCAGACTCAACCACGCTGATGTAATATGCTTACAGGAGACACATATTCCCTGGGGGAAAAGAGAAGTATTGAGAACTACAGGGTATAACCTGTTGGCATGTACCACTCAGACATCTAATATACGTGGTGTGGCTATCTTAGCAAGGACTTCTTTGGGTATGGCCAAACACAAAATTAGTGGATGCCTTGGGTAGATGGGTGATCATTGAACTAGCCATGGGCGGCACTATATGTGCAATTTATGGATCTAATCAGGATGATCCTCAGATATTCGAGGCTTTGGAAGTTGAACTGGCCACCTGGTCGACCCCTCTGATTCTCTGTGGGGACTTTAACATCTATTTGGACGGTAGACCTGGGAACCAAGGGCCAGGGGGGTATTCTGGTCGGAAGCCTCGGGTGTACAGGGCATTCAATTCTTTAAAAATTAGCCATGGCCTGGTCGACATATGGGCTACAAAGAATCCGGCCAACCCCGGCTACACGTATTTTTCCTGTCCGCACCAAAAATATGTCAGGATTGACTATTTTTTTTGTACAAAGGATCTTGTAGGGCAAGCCAGGATTTTAAAACTCCCTAAAATAATTTCTGACCATAACCCTCTGATGCTAGAACTTGAAATTGCTGGTTTTAAAAGATTACGGAGTAAATGGACCTTTGATAGGAAACTTCTTGTAAATAGTGAATATGTTGAATATATGAGAAAGTGGGCGCAATAATTTTTTGATACAAATAGGTTTAGTGCTAGCAGGGGGGTTGTGTGGGATTCTTTTAAGGCCGCTTTCCGAGGCGAAACCATCTCTTTTGTTATTAGGGCAAGGAAGCAGCAAGAAAAAAAGAACCAACAATTGATGTGGGATCTAGCTAGGGCTGAAGAAGAGCATATTTCGCTGATAGCACAGGGACAGGAGGGAGATCAAATTCAGTATCAAATAATCGCACTGAAAGCAGAGCTAACTAACTGGCTAACGCAGAAATCTGCTGAGGAGTATCAATCTCATCGAAACAGTGCCTATGAAACTGGGGAACAAGTTGGCAGGAGGTTAGCGCTCTGTACTAGGCAGAAGATATCCTCTAGTGCTATATCTGTGATTAGGATAGGTGGGCAAGTCTATATCCAACCAGAGGACATAATCAGAGGTTTCCAAAATTACTACCAGGCCCTGTACCAAGACGATATTAATAAAAGCCGAGAAGAGGTTTCTCATGGTATGGCAGAGATGCTTGCCGATATTAATATTGGAGAGGGGCTGGATAGGCTTACTAGAGAGGAGCTAGAGGCAGAAATTACACTCGAAGAAGTTCAACTAGCACTGTCAGGAATGGCTACAGGGAAGGAGGCAGGTCCGGAACGGATACCTCTTGAGGTTTACAAAATTCTGGGACCAGTTATAATACCTTTGCTCTTAGATCTGTTTAGGGGTGTACAGCATAATGGGACTTCCCCCGACTCTTGGAAAGAGACCGCCATTATAATCTTTCCCAAGAAAGGGAAGCCGGTGGATAACCCATCTTCCTATCGGCCGATCTCCCTGATCAACTCTGACACCAAAATTTACTCTAAAATTCTGGCTAATCGGCTAGGAGGGGTCATAGAGCATCTGGTTTCCCCATGGCAACACGGGTTTATCCCCGGTAAAGGAACAACGGATCATACCCGTAGGGTTATTTCTCTTTTGATATTATAACCGGGGGGGACCAGATGGCTATGATTCTCCTGGATGCCGAAAAAGCCTTTGATCGGGTGTCTTGGGAGTTTTTATGGCAGATATTGGAACTGAATGGCTTCGGCCCTCGGTTCATAAAGGCTATTAAGGCAATGTACTGTCAGCCAAAAGCCCGACTTCAACTAATGGGGAGGGAATCCGGTAACATTAACATATCAAGGGGGACTAGACAGGGCTGTCCCTGCTCCCCCATTTTATTTGCTTTATATATTGACCCCCTAGTATCTAAGTTGCTACAGACCTGGAAGATTAAACCAATAATTACTGGTGGGTTTGAGACAAAAGTATTGGCTTACGCCGATGATATCGCGGTTTTAACTTCCAACCCTGCCGAGGCAATTGAAGAGATTAGTAGGATTACTGAGGGCTATGGTCTTCTATCGGGTTATGCTTTGAATGCTGGGAAAACTATAGTACTATGCACTGATAATATAGTTTTTAATGACCCCAAGAGAGTAACCTCCGCAGTGTACCTCGGGGTTCGAATAAGTGCCAAGGTGGATGAGATTTGTAGGATTAATTTTGAACCCTTGATAAAAAATATAGGGGATGAATTAAGGAGGGTCAACGGGCTACACTTGTCTATTATTGGGAGGGGGAATTTCCTAAAAATGACCATGCTACCAAAAATATTGTATTTGTTTCGGGCAATTCCGCTGGCTTTAGAAGACAATGTATTGAGGGCACTGGAATCAGCCTTCTCCAATTTTATATGGCAATATGGGAAGGTCAGAAGAGCATTGCGGTATTTAGCATTGCCCCAAGACAGGGGAGGACTTGCAGTCCCTAATATCACTTTATATTACTGGGCAGCACTTCTACATCAGATGACCACCCTTTTATCGGTGAATAATACTAGGGAACCAGCACAGGGTTCAAAAATACCCACAATTTATGAACTATCGATAGGGAAGGAAGCCTCTGGGCTGTTACTGAGATAACTGGAACCTAGTTATTATAAGAAGGTGCGGTTTAAAGTGATATATAGTTCATGGAGAATCTGGAAGCAGGTCTCTAAATTTATGGCAATTCCTAAAATTTCTAGATACACCCCCCCTATGGCGCTCGCCACTATTGCCATACCTGGCCAACGATGATATGGGGAAAAAGTGGGAAAAATATGGGGTAGGAACAATAGGGGATTTATGTAGGGGAGAAAAAGATTTTCAATTCTCTAGGCTACAACGGGTGTTTGGCGTTTTAGATAACCATTACTTCAAATTTGTCCAGATTAAGAATATTCTTACTTTATGGAGCCCTAGGATTAAGTTAGATAAGATTCCACTTTTTGGAAGCTGTAACCAGGGAATCGAGCAGAATTAGAGATTTTTATAAAATACTTCTTGACAAAAGCCCCGACGACCTGGAAAAAACAGAAGCATCCTGGGCGATAAAATTGGGAAACCCGATGTGGATATCTATATGAGCCTCTCCTTAACTGCCAAAATCTTATTATCTTCAAACTTAAAAGCTCAGCTCTATAAAACTATATTTAATCTTTACTTCACTCCTGCTAAACTTTACCTTTGGGGGAAAAGGCTGACGACAAATGTCCTAGATGTGGGTTAGGACCTGCCACCTTGATACATATGCTATATGATTGTGATAAATTGGCTCCATTGAAAGAAGGGCTGCTGGGCTTTTGGGAGGCATTGTTTGGTCTTAGATTAGAATTAACCCCCACTTTGCTGGTTCTTGGATATGATAGTGCCTTGGGTCTTAATATCAAACAAGAATATGGTTTGTTTTTGGGGGCAGCGGTATTTAGGATACTATTAGCTGCTAGGTGGAAAGATGCTGAGCCACCCAATTTTCATATGTGGCTTGCTAGGCTCCTCGGAATTTACAAACAAGAGCTGTCCATATATGCTTGTAGGGACAGACAGGCCGGAGCTCGAGGGAGGAAGATCTGGGCACATATGGCCGAATGGAGTAGAGACGCAAGGAGGGAGTAGGGGGCTTAAATCCAGCAGTATTGCATTGTGCATGTCTGGTCAATGTGGTCGTGGTTCTTTTTGCTTGTTAAATTGCATAATTCTGGGTAAGCTGTATCGAAATCTTTGCTGTTCTATTTGATTTTCCCAATGTAATATTTACAGGCATTATTCTTTTTCTTTTCCTTTTTTGTCTCCTTTTTCTATGAATCTTATGTATTTGTATTTATACTTCTGGATATGCTTAATAAAAAAAAAAAAAAGGAATTTTAATTAACAGTTACTGCACCTAGATCAATAAGGTCAGATGTAACCTTGGGGCCTATTTTCACCTCCAATCTAAGAAGGATCAAATGTATAACAACCAATACAAATTCTCAGGCCGAAGCAGCAATTCAACTTTTTAACCCGCAAGCATCCAGCATAGATGACCAAATTGCCTACTGGGGACAGTTTACTGCCATACTGCTAGAACAACTCGCAGATACTTTCCCTAAAAAAAACAACGCTCGGAAAGCATGTGGAAAAAATAAAATTCAGAAAGACCAAAGAGTACAACTCAAGTTCCTCAAAAAATCAATAAATTCAACTCTGCGCAGGCTGAGAAGATTCCCAGGGAACGCCAGCGCACGCTTATCCCTGAAGGACCAAAGGGCAGCACTAAAAAGATTGAAATGGAACACCAACAGAGATTGTGAGAATGAAATATGGGCAAAACTCCTACACGACACAAATTGCAACAACAGTGCCCGCTTTTGGAAAACTGTGAACGGGATCATGCGCCCACAACATAAGGGCATTGGGTCACACATCTCAGAAGCAAACTGGGTAAAATTTCTTACTATACATTTTAACAACCAAACAGAAAACGCCGGAGTACAAATGGTCAACAGCTGGACTCCAGGGGGCCAAGCTGGAGCAAGCAAAACTGAGAAAAGGGAGCGGGAGCCTCCAGCCACAGAAAGCACACCATCAGGCGCAGCTAGATGCCCTCTGTCACTCTTAATTAAAAAGCAGATCACCAAAGGGAGAAAAGAAGGAGCTCCGGGACCGAACATTTCGAGCATTCCACCTGCCCTGTTCAAAGCAAAGAGTGAGGACTGGGCGGACATCCTGCAACCTCTCTTTTTGGAAGTCAGGCTGCTGAACAGAATTCCGGAATCTTGGAAGGGCTCGACAATAGTGCCAATTTACAAAAAAGGAGAGAAGGCTGAGCCCAACAACAATCGCCTAGTAGCTCTGATAGACAATGAAGCGAAATACTTTGCGGGCATCATATTAGAGGAGCTTACATCCTGGGCTGAGGCGAATCAGATAATACCGCTGAATCAGACCGAGTTTCGCAAAATGGCCAGCACATCAACAAACATCCTTACAATCTCTCTAATAATCGACGCAGCAAAAGCCGCTAAATTACCACTACATCTATGCTTCATTGACTTTAGCGCTGCCTTTGACAATGTAGAGTGGGGCAGACTGTGGGGGAAACTGGCGCGATGGGGCATACCACAGCCCATTTTAAATATGCTGTCGCTTCTACACACAGATACCTGGGTGCAGGTGAAATTAGGCGGCGGCACCCACCTTTCCTCGAAAATTCCCACAACAAAAGGACTGAAGCAGGGTTGTGTGCTCGCACCAACGCTGTTCAACCAATTCATGGCTGACCTTCCAAAGGTGCTTGACGCCTGCAATTCCCATTCACCCTGGATAGGAGGAAAAACTTTGACCAATCTCATGTATGCAGACGACGTAGTTCTGCTTAGTCATACTTACGTCGGTCTCCAACATCTACTGACCGAAATGCAGGACTACGCAACAGAAAACAACTTAATAATAAATCTGAGTAAGACTCAGACAATGTCAATAAATAACAAAAAGAACCTACAGAGGAATTGGTTCCTGGGTGGCACCAAACTCGATCCAGCTCACGAGTACAAGTACCTAGGAGTCACATTCGATGAGGAAGGGTCGTTCAGGCGCCAGAAAGAGGAAATAAGAAGGAAAGGTTTGTTGATCGCTCTAACGATAAAAAATCTGGCAAATAAATTGATGGGGCCAACAATGACCCCGCTCCTGAAGGTAGTCCAGGCTAAACTTCTCCCCTCGATTGCTTATGGCAGCGAGGCAATGCGGGGAAGAGACGCTAAGGATCTGGATAACACACAGGTCAAAGCCTATAGAACTATGTTCTGTCTTCCGCCCTATACATCACCTGCTCAAATAAGGTTGGAGTTTGGTATTCTACAACAAGTCTTAGCCAGATATGGCGCTTACATTATTTGCTGGCATAAGATCAGAAGTGCCACTATAAATATGCTAAGTTACTTGCTGTGGCACGACATACAGCACAGGGAGCCCTCCCAAGCTAGAATCTACCTTCAGTTAGCCCTGGAATCTACCAAACTCACGGGGCTTTGGGATGCGCAACTCGGATATCTGAACTTCAAAAAACTAGTCTAGAAAAACATAAAACAAATTTCCTTGGTGGAGGACAAGGCAAGCTTCTCAAACAGATCACACGCCTGGATGATCCTTAACTCCTACAAATCACTTGCTCCACAATCATTCTTTAATCAGGGTTATCCTAAGGCCATAAAAATGAACTTTTTAAGGCACAGACTGGGGATCTTTCCATGTGCTCAGTATCTTCCACCATGGCTGAGGACAACAGCACAAGACACGTGCAGCCAGACTTAGTCTCGACATCCCAAGACATGACCACATCACCCAACACCTCCGCGAACTCCACTGGCTCCCCGTCGAAAGAAGAATAACCGTCAAACTGCTCACACATGCCTACAAAGCCCTCCACAACACCGGACCCCCATACCTCAAGGACCGATTCTCCTTCCACGCCCTCAAGAGAAACCTCCGCTCAGCTGACCTCGCCCTAGCCACCGTCCCTCGTTTCTACAGGACCAGAACAGGTGAAAGATCCTTCTCCTACCGCGCAGCCAAGACCTGGAATGAACTCCCCCTTCACCTCTGACGAAGACCGACACTGCACCAATTCAGAAAGGACCTCAAGACCTGGCTCTTCGAATGACACCAACGTAGCTGCTCACACCCCCTCCCCGAGTGCCTTGAGACCATCACGGGTGAGTAGTGCGCACTACAAAACCGTGATTGATTGATTGATTGGACCATACGTCCAAAAGTATCCGGAAATGCGAGATTCAAATTGATCAGCTTTTACATTTTACATAGAGTGTAACTCACAACGAAGCACATGAATAGATTCTTCCCGACTGCCCAGGCTGTGTATCCTGGGTGTAGTGCATTTGGGGAGAGGTTGCTACATATGCTATGGGACTGCCCCCAACTCGCAGTGTACTGGGGTGCTGTAATTGGTCTTCTCAATGATGTCACAGGCCATCACATTCCTCTGTCCCCGCTGATGTGTCTCCTAGGGCTCTTCCCTCACCCGGCTAAATTCAAGGTGACGATCAGGTTTCTGGACTCAGGCCTTATCCTAGCCAGGGGACAGATTACCCTCAATTGGAAGTTGGCGTTGTGTCCCACAGTTGCTGGGTGGACCTGGAAACTAACTCAGTGGGGGGAATATGGGTGCATTGCCCTCCTACAGTTCAATTGGAAGTTGGCGTTGTGTCCCACAGTTGCTGGGTGGACCTGGAAACTAACTCAGTGGGGGGAATATGGGTGCATTGCCCTCCTACAGTAAGCTAAAACGGGCCAGGGTTCTATGGAGGTGGTCAGAGTGTGGGAGGGTCTTGTGGATGATACCTGAGATGATCACTCAGCCCTGGGTGGGGATGAGGGTATAGTTGCACCACAGACACCAGCGGCATAACACTCTAGAAGGGCTCACTCGCTACTGCTTGGGGTCTCCTTGCGTGCCACAGATACACATTTTCCCTCCATGTAGGGACAGCAGGCCCACGACAGGGGCCCAAAGTGCAGTGTGGCTCACTTGCTACTGCTTGGGGTCTTCTTGTGTGCCGCAGATAAGCATTTTCCTTCCCTGTAGGGGCAGCAGGCCACGACAGGGGCCCACAGTACAGTGGGCCCATATGGGCACCATGTTTGTCCTCTGTCCTGCACCCTCACTTTCACTTTGTTAGTCATTACTCCAGCCAGCCTGTGTTGGGAGGGGTGGTGGGGGAGTTTGAGGGAGGGAGGGTTATTATTGGTAGTATGACTGGATCGTTGACCCTCCATTGGGGGAGCAGCTGTTGTGGGAGTGGTATCTATTCTGTGTGCACCAGTATTGTATTTATTGTTGGTTGATTGCGGCCTCCCACAATTATCACTGTTGCAGTACAGTATTGTTTGTAAAAAATGGCAATAAAATTTGTTTACAAAAAATAAATTCTCCAGCTTACTGTTGAAAAAAGACTTGTACTTTCAAAGCTGCTTGGATGTAGTAACAGCAGGATTTGTTTTACATTTTCATACCACTGAACGTGCTTGGATTGATGTAAGAACTTTTTAATCATATGTCACAATGTTCCCTCACTTGCTCCTTCTGTGGTACCAATAATTTACTACTCTTTGATAATACTTCAGAGTTGTGCTTAACACGCTCAACTCAAGTCTTAGTGGGCCGTTTGTGATTCCTGTTGAAAGCCTTATCCAGTCCTTTCAGATTCTCGCTTCCTAATGCCCATTTCAGTGGTCTGGATTTTAATAAATTCTTCTTGTTCCAGATTCTCGCTTCCATATGACAACTGTTTCACAATTGTCAAGTTTTATGTCTCTTTTAGTACTTCCATAGTTTTCAGCCCAAGATCACAACCCAGTCTCTTTATACTCTTGTTACTGCCTTTGCCCTCATTCCCGCTGATAGTATGTAATTCTTGATACTTAGGTTACTAGTAAAAGGCCTCCGGCATTAACGATTTCAAGTTTCAGGGAGCTAAGGATCCATCTCAATTTTGTTGACCCTTTTCTTGTTCAAAAACACCATAACTTTAGTTTTAGCTACATTTATTTTTCAGTTATTCAATTTGCAAAAATAAGCAAATTCATCAAGTACTCTTTGTAATCCAATCAGTGCTGAGTCTCATGAAATAATATAATTGGGATAAAATAGGCTAGGCACATGTTCGTCATACAGTTTTGGAGGAAATGATGAGAGAGAATTATTAACTTGAGGAACATCTGCAATATGCATTGAAAATAACAAGAGGGCAAGAATGCAGCCTTATTTTAGGCCGGTAGGTGTTTCTATGTTTTGCGATAATGCCCCATTTCTTCCCAGTTGAATTCTCGTCCAGGACCCAGAATGCAGTTTCATTATTAGTTTCAGAAGACTTGGAGGTATGTCTCACTGCACCATTTTTTCCATAGTCTTATTGTATTGATGGTATTGAATGCTGTGGTTAAGTCTATATACGCTACATATAGTGGTTGCCCTTTAACTTTTACATATTTGTCTGCAAACAGTTTCAGTAGGAGACAGTCATCACTAGTTGATTGGTCTTGCGTAAATCACAGTTGGCTTTTTGATGATAACTGCAACTTTTCAATCCATTCTTCCAGGTGATGTGATAAATTCTGTGCGCTAATTTCCCCCGTGATGTCCATCCTAATAAATTGGGACTCTGATAGCCCCTCTCCAGGAGACAGGGATTCTATTTAGTACCATCGCTATCTTATACAAAGAAATACTTGAGCCCATAAATTAGGGTTAGCTGTCAGAATATTTGATGAGAGGGCATCTGCAACTTGCGCCCCTGAACGCTTTAGGGTTTGAATAATTTCCTCAACTTCTTTTATAGATGGGATGGAGATGTCGCCGCAATATATTCATGATTTTCTATGTTTGTATACGTGATTTTATCAAAGTCCACCTAAGCATGGATTTAAGCTATATAACCTCACAATATATTTAACCCATGTCCCTTCATCAACTAGATTGGTGACTACTCTTTTTCTGCTTCCAATGTGGTTTCTACAAGTCCTGAAACGTTTTCATTTTTCTTTTCCTAAGAGCACTGATAAAATCCATCCACATTCACTCTTTTATTTCCCACTTTAACCTTTCTATTTCTCTCCCATGTTGTTTTCTATGTCATTTTATAAGGAGGTCTCTTTAATTTTTTCAGATGTAAATGCTTCTCGGATATTATTTAAGTTTGCTCTTGTTTTTTGCATTGGAGTAAGACCTCTTTTCAATTTTCTTTTCTGATTCTCCAGCTGATTATTATTTTTTTGTAAGCTAAATCTTAATTCCATTATGAATTTATCAATTTCTAAAATTTCACTTGGTACTTTATCCTTAATTACCTACAATAGTTGTGACATTTTGTAATTGTAACTGTGTAACTGTAATGGTATTTATATAACACTTACTACCACTGACGAGGCATTGAAGCACTTTTCGGGGAGAAGCACACTCCCCCGAAACCCCAAGTGGATTAGTGGTTGATTAGTAGATGGAAATACAAGTTGTAAATTGGAGCAGTGGACATGTGAGTCTGCTAGTTGGATTGAATAGGATAAAGGAGGGATAGAGGAGGGAAAAATCTAGAAAGTGTTATTTGGGAGATCATAGTAATAAAATTAGGTTTGTGATGAGTCAAAGGAGGGATAGAGGAAGGAAGAGTCTAGAAAGAGTTATTTGAGAGATCATAGTAGTAAAATTAGGTTTGGTATAGTCATAGAGTGGAGGTACAGGATATATTGAAAGAGGTATAGGATGAGACACAGAGTAGTGAATCGGAGGGAGTTGGAGGTTTTTTTCCTACAGTGGAGGTAAAGTAATAAATACATAAATACATAACTACATAAAAAAGTATACATTTATAGGGAAAATAATGAAAAGATATAAAGTTGTATTATATGAAGTCCCATATGTACATGTATGGAGCCACTCAGAGTTTTTTAACTGAACTTATTGTGCCTAGATCTGTTTTGGATGTTAGTTGTGTTTCTAGGTTTTCAAAATTGAGTTTGTTCCAGGGTCGATATGTGGTGGCATATACGGTGGCCTTAGATGTGGTGAGTGGTGGTGTTTTGTTTTAGAAAGCTACCAGATGGTGGTCTGACAATGTGACTGGATAACTCCTTTGAAAGGTAACTAGTTCTGCATTTGCAAAAATGACATGTAGGATGTATCCATCAATGTGTGTGGGTTTGTGGACCATCTGATGTAGGTTCAGTGTGTCTAGGCCAGTGATGATAGTTCTTGGATGGGGCATATGCACTATGCACTGATTTAATTGGAACCCCAGACCAAATTATCCTTTTTTATTTCAGGGAATTATGCCATGTCTCTTAATTTGGAATCACTCTTCAAAATAATATGAAGTGGTCTATGATCACCACCCACTTTCATACCCATTATAAATTAAAAACTACTTAGATGTAATTATGGCAAAATCAATGAAAGGTATTTTCTTATTATTTTCAAAAGTACTTTTAGCTGGCTGTACTTTTAGCCAACTGTACTGTTAGCTGGTTGTACTTTTAGCCAGCTGATCAATACTTGTTCTGCTATTTATTATGGTAAAGTTCAAACGTTTGCAAATTAGGTTTAATTGTTTAGCACTTACATCAGGTTTACACTCCCTTATGTTTAGGGAGGACTATCCAAAGCTTCCTCAAAGTCTTTCTGAAACATATCATCGATAGTTAATGATGGGATTTTTGAGTTTAAATGCCCATGTAGCACCATTGGCGAACCTGGCTATTTACTTCTTATCTCCTATGCTGGGTGTATACATTTTTGGGACATAATCATTTTGTCTTTTTGTTGGAATGTATAATACATATTACTGTTCATACTTTCAAATGAATTTTCCAGCACAAACATTGTTATAATTGAAACCCTAGATTAATACCTTTCACTTTTGATATTTAATCTTACAGAAACCAGCAACATCATACCTCCCGACGGGTGACCAGATTTCCCTTTCTGTGTTTTGTTGCCATAAACTCTTTAGTTCTCAAGCTCCACTTTTTCAGTCTCCCATGTTTCTTGTAGTGTAGCTATTGATATTTGATTTTCTACTAATTCAGACTCCAAAAACACATTTGTTCCTTCTGAAGACTGAAATATATCAATTTCAATATTGGAGCATCAGGAGTCATAAGGTTTTTGAACTGGATAGTCATATTGATTGCTGCAGTCATATTCCTCTGTTTTACCAGGCATATCAGACAATTCTTCGGTATTAATTAATGGCTCAGATTTCATTCTTGTCACATATATTCTTGGCTTATTACACTCTTTAAAAATATGTGCTGTAGCATATACTGGGCCCTAACTTACTTTCCATCTTTTGGCCCTCCAATAGAGCCTGCTCTGTGCTGAAAGGGGCTGGATATTTGAGGAATGGGCCGTTACCCAATGAGAACCAGGAATAGGATAACTGTATTTACAAACTCGAAATTAAACTCATATGGATAAACCCCAGGAAGAAGCCATAGATATAAAATATAATCACTGCAAACCCAAATCTCCTAAAGAAACGTAGGCTGGCAAGGATCCCACAGACCAAGAGTTCTATTATAGCAATAAAGAATAATAGCATTAAAATATGGTGATCAGAAACTTTCCCCTTGCAGCTGAATTTAATCATAAGGTGGCCCAAATAAATGCACACTCACAAAGAACAATAAATCAGATTAGCAGAGTCAGTTTAGTTAGTTAAATTGGGTTTAACAGATTAAATGGGAAACAAATTACATTTAATAAATCTCGCATTCAGATTAGAATTCAAATTAAATTTATGTAATTTAAATACCAAAGCTCAGGATTTCAGGAGAGATACGGAGATAAGAGAGGGGCAGTCTCCCTCAGCTGAGGCAGACCCCCTGACACACACTGTGTGTGCGGCGGTATAGGTGAGTAGCCAGGTAAGCCTTTCACAAAGGCTTAATCAGGAAAGTCCAGCAAAGTTCCAATTAGCGAGTCCAGTCCTTTAAAACAGTAATCTGTCTAAGTCTGCCACAGTAACAGCAAGAGTCACAGCAGCACAACAGGGAACCTCAGTTCCACAATGAATCGATCTGCTCCAGGTCAGGGCAGGCAGGCAGGAGCTCGCTCCAAAAATCTCTTAAAATAGGCAATTATACTCGGTCAGTTCCAGGGTGACACCTCCTGGCATCTCGTCAATTTGTCAGACAATTGTGAATCATACATTTGGAAGAAAATTAAAGCATTTAAGTTCAAATATATCATTATACACTAATAATCATTTCAATATGGTTGAAATGAATACATGTAAGTATAGGGTACCCATAAACTTTTGTAGGTACCAACGTGTGCATATAACTAATAATTTGTCTAAACCTTTTTGTTTATGAGTTAAACTACTAATACATATGTAAAATACATCCTAGAAAAGTTTCATGAAGGCACAGTTAAGTATGATTGTGTAACACCTACTTTTCTTCTTTCATTTTTAGTTGTACACGTTATTACATGAAATGTCATTTTCATTAATTTTCACATGAAAATCAAGTTAGTTCATATTATTTCAATGTAGTCTTATTAATGTTCACACTCATATATGAATATCAAATTGATTAGCAACAAACTCCATAACATGAGAATCTATCATTCTGCATAAATTCTAAAACAAATTAATAAATGATATATTTTTTATTAATGAAATCACAACAATATTGTTCAAATGGATAACATATATTTAATCTACCTTTCTTCTGCATGCTTTTACGAAGCAGTAACTATATTTCGTATAATAGTGTCATTTCTCATATCGTGTAACTGGTACACGTTTGTTGTTTTCTCACAAAAGCTGTCATAAATGATTTCTTTTGTCATAAAATTTCTTATGATGTAATGAAAAATTTCCTAGCTATCGTAACGGAAAGTTTCAATTCTATTAAGGACTCGGAGGCGAGGATTATGCTGAGCTTTCTCCGCTTTATTTCACAGCAGCCGTTTACTTTAAACATTAAACAACTACATTTCCCGTGCAAACTTGGGAATGTGAAGAAAAAGGAAGGCAGTCCAATCTGCAGTCTATCCCGATCTCAGCCAATGAGAGGGGAAACGTGCCATTGATAGTCCCTCGTCTCTATCCTTTATGCCTCTTTCGACGTGTGAGAGCCACATCTTTTTCCACATGAGTCTTGTTTATTCGCATCTCCTCCTGTAACAAAAGGCACATAGTACACCCAGCACCTGGCTTAGGTTTATCCTGTAAAGACACTGCTAAGGGATTCAATCACAACAGGCCACAGTTAACACCATCAAGGTGAACATCATGCAGAAAAGAAGACTATAAAATCAGTACTTACTAGTCACAGGGGGAAAAACTACTCCACTCTGGAACCCCGGGTGGGATAATCCTGGCCTCCGAGTCCTTAATAGAATTGAAACTTTCCGTTACGATAGCTAGGACATTTTTCATTCTATGTCAGGACCGGAGGCTCGGATTATGCTAGTTCAAAGCTTACTTACCACCAAACTAGTCAGATCCAGGACTGGCTTAAAATAGAACCTCTTAAAGGTTGAGTCCGAAGACCAATCCGCTGCATTGAGGATATCCTCCAATCGTGCTCCGAGGGTAAAGGCTTTGGAAGCCATCGCACCGCAGGCCGAATGAGCACCAAACATGCTCAGGTTAATGCCCGCCTCCTGCATCACCCATCTGACCCAACGAGCAATCGTGGATGAGGAGACGGCTCTATGAGGTTTCCTCAGAGCGATGAGGAGCTGCCCTTCCCCTGGAGGGTGGAACTCTGCAGACATTTCCTCGTACACCTTAAGACAACCCACAACACACAACTTAGAGGAATCCGGGAAGGCCGGATAAAAAACAGCTCTGGCCCCACATTTCGTCCACCTACGGATCGTAAAGGTAACACCAGATGGTGAGAACGTGCACCCCGTGCTATCCAATGCTCTCACATCAGAGACCCTCCGACAAGAGATTAAGCAGAGCAACATGGCCAGCTTGGCTGAGAGCTCTTTCCTGGACAAGAAGCGGTTGTGTTGCCATGATAAGAAGAGATTGAGGACCACGTTAACATCCCATAACGCCGAATACCTTGGTTCTTGGGGAAGGGACAGGCGCACACCCCTCAAGAGTCGACACACAAAGGGGTGTGCACTGATAGGCACACCATCCACTAGTAGGTGTCCCGCCGAAATTGCCGAACGAAAGGAATTGATCGACCTGTAGGCCAAACCTTCCTCCGCTAGGGAGGCCAAAAAATTCAGTACATGGATCATATCCGCTGCCACCGGATCGAGATACCGTCGCAAACACCAACGGGTCCAGCGGTTCCATGAGGATCTGTAGCGTTTGACCGTGCTATCGGCCCAAGCTCTGGACAAGAGTCCCTCAGCTGCATCCCAAAGGCCTGGGAGCGACCATCGTCCCCTGTAATCCTCCACGCCATGAGAGACATCGACCCCCCCAGGATCAGAGGGTGAGGCTGGTGATCTGGGTTGAGCAGAATCTCTGGAAACGGGGAGAAGGATTGGAAAATCCCAAGAAAGTTCCAGAAGAACTGGAAACCAAACTTGAGCCCTCCACAGAGGGGTGACCATTACCACCACCGCTCTCTGACGCTGGATCTGTGCCGAGGCCCTCGTAATCATCGCGAACGGGGGAAACGCGTAGCCCTTCTCCTGTGCCCAGTCCTGGAGGAAGGCATTGTGGCTGCCCGCCAGGGGATCCAGCTTCCAACTGAAGAACCTGGGCGTCTGATAGTCCAACCTGGACACAAAAAGGTCCACCGAGAACGGGCCCCACTTCTCCCAAAGGGAGGAGAACACTGACGGGTGGAGCTTCCACAGACTGCTACCTGATTGGCTTGGCCCGTCAAATACTCCGCCGTGACCGAGATCCGATGATCCAGGCAATACTGCCAGACGCTAACGGCGAGGTCTGAGAGGTTTTGGAGCGAGTGCCGCCCAAGTGGTTTATGTACCGTACTGCCGATACGTTGTCCATCTTGAGGAGGACGCAAGCCTGCACCGAGTTCTTGGTCCAGCACCTCACCGCGAAGGACCCGGCCAATAGTTTGAGACAATTTATATGTAACTGTTGTTCGTGAGGAGACCACGACCCTCCGGTGGAGAATTCGCCACATCTGGCGCCACAGCCTGACCTGCTGGCGTCTGACTCGATGACTAAGTCCGGGGCCGATCCGAAGACTGCCCGCCCATTCCAGGCCTCCATGTTGGTCAACCACCAGTCGAGCTCGGCACGTGCCTTCTCCGACAGGGTTACCATCTGAGAGTACGACAGGCCCTTGTGCAGATGCGCGGCTTTCAACCGTTGAAGGGCTTGATAGTGTAACGGGCCGGGAAATATGGCCTGAATTGCAGATGACAGGAGGCCCAGTACTCGGGCCAGGTGTCGCTGCAAGAGTCGCTGTCAGGGAAGGTTCTCCGCAGCTCATGACGGATCGTTGACACTTTTCGAGACAGGAGGCTGAGTGGTGCTTCAACAGAGTCTATCGAGAAACCCAAAACAATCCCCTTCTGGGACGGGATCAGGAGGGATTTGGTCTCGTTGACAATGAATCCCAGGCTCTAAAGGAGGTCCACTGCCGTCTGAAGTTGGCGTGTGAGCTTGTGTGGGCATTGTGCCATGATAAGGATGTCGTCTAGATAGACGATCAACCGGAGGCCTTGCGCCCGCATGCGTTCCACGACCGGTCTGAGGATCTTCGTGAAGCCTTTTGAGGAGTTATAGAGGCAATCTAAAAATCACTTTCACTTTTCACTCACCCTACAAGAAAAACCTGCTCCGCTGTAATTCAGGCGTCGCAGCACACCCGAGAGGCACTCTGCCCCTTAGGTGGGAACCCTATGATGAAGCATGCCACCAACTAAGTTGGTGGGTGAAGGTTCTTCTTAAAAAAGGAATTGCTTTCCTTTTTTCTTTTTTGACCACTGTTTGCAGTTATCCTTTCCAGGAATTACTCCTTCTTTGTTGTTGTAATTTATCTCTAGGGGACCAGGAGTAGTTTCCAGTACACCCTTTCTCTCTTTTTGTTGATTTGTGACCTTCGTGAAGCACCACGGGCGGAAGACAGTCCAAAAGGCAGGGTGGTGAACTCGTAGGTTTGTTCGTTCCAGAGGAACTGCAAGAACCGTCGGTGAGGGGGGAAGACGGGAATCGAGAGATAGGCGTCCTTGAGGTCCAGGCGCACCATCCAATCCCGGGGCCGAAGCACATCCCGTAAGAGGTGGATTCCCTCCATTTTGAAGTGGTGGTAAACCAACCACTCATTGAATTCTCGGAGGTTGATTACCGGTCGCTGGCCCCCGTCCGCCTTGTCGACTAAAAAGATACTGCTTATGAAGCTCCGCGGGTGTGGGTTCGCTCGAACAATGGCCCCTTTGGCGAGGAGGGGCTGTACCTCCTCGTTCACCAGCCGATTCTCGGCGTCTGAAAAACGGAGCGGCCGAGGAGCGACGGCCTGCCAGGGTGAGTCGTAAAACTCTATCTGATAACCTCTCACAGTCTGCAGCACCCAGGCATCGTTTGTGATGGAAGTCCAAGCCGGGGAACAAATCGCCAGCCGGCCCCCTACTCTTACAAGGGAAGAAAGGAGAACACTCACTGGAGTCATTGGAAGCACCTACGCCTCTGCCACCTTTCCCTCTGCCACGTCGTCCTCTGGTGGGGTAGAAGTTGGCGAACCTGGCCTGGTCCTGAAACTGGCCTTGGTGGGGGCCTTGTCCTCTGGGAGGGTATTGGTTATTTGGGCAGCTGGATGAGCGGCCCCTACCTTGGCCGGCCCCATGGAAAACCCGGTTTGAGAAGACTCGCTTCATGGAAGTCTGTGCTTTATCTAGGGAAGTGAATGTGTTAACAAACTTCCCTAATTCTTTTATAAAGGGTTCCCAAAAGAGACCCCCCTGCACAATAGAGCCTGCCTCGGAGTCTGCTAGGTCCCCCAGTTTGGGGTCGACCTTAATCAACAGTGAGCAGCGTCGCTCCGTCGACAACGCGCAATTTGCATTGCCCAAGAAAAATGACCGCCCTCTGTGCCCAGGCTGATAGGGTGTCCGGCGATATCACAGAGCCTGAGGCCTTGGCCTCTTCCGCCATGTCCAAAATTTTAGTAAGGGGACACAGGGCGTCCAACAATTTATCCTGGCACACCTGCCAGGACCTGTCGATCCCCTTTTTAGGATCTTTCACAAACGTTTGGAGGAAGGTGGCCATTTGTGCGTCATTCTCTGGCATCATGTCCACTTTCCCTTCTAAGGAAGGGCGGGGGCATTCCGATCTAAGGCAGTTACGTGCCTCCTTCTCCAAAGATTTCCAAATGCGCCCGGCCACATAGTTCACCACTTTCTCTGCCAGGGGCCATTCGGAGGATCTTGGGTGAAGGATATCGTCAGGGTCCAGCATGTCTGAACATGACCCTTGGTCCCCAGAGGTGGGAATAGGGGGGTTGGAAGATGGCAACCAAGGTCGTGAAGGGCCTTCATCATCTGTGTCCCTGTGCTCCTCCCCAGTCGGGGTTCCCGGCAAGGGTGGGTAAGAAGGTGCTGGGGCATTACTAGCTAGGAAGGCCGGCTTAAGCCTGGCAAAGGCATCCAGGTCCACTCCGGCTTGACGAGGGCGCTTCGCCGGAACCCCATCCTGGTCAGGAGAAACAGAGGGGGTACCTTTGGTAGGAGGCTGGGAAACCCCCGGCTGAGGGGCAAGGGCCGCAATTTTGGCACAGGCCTGTGCTATTTGCTGGGAAAGGCGCTCTTCTAAGGGCGCCATGGCCTCCGACACCGCCCTATAAATAGAAGCATCCACCACTTCGTAAAAAGTGTCATCCCAAGGGAGGTCAGCCAGGGGATTCTCCTCACCCTGGTCTTCATCATAGGGCTCCATCACCAATAACTCCAGAGATGGATTTTGATTTTTAGGCTCTTCTTCATTGCTTATTGTATTGGGGGAAAGCTTTTTGTAAGTGGATTAAATTGCACTCTTTTTACTTCCTCCTCACTTTGGGTGTTATCAGGTGGAATGTCGTCAACAAGTAATTCTCTTGGATTTTTTTTCATAATTTTTCTTTTCCTGCTTTTCTTTCCTTTGTTGCAGCTGTATTTTTCGTTCCTTTAACTAAAGATGGAGAAAACCTCTGCAGTTTCTAACCTTTGCATTGTTTTCGCAATGTTGTTTTCTTCCTCTATTTTAAAATGTCCGCCCTTGTTGTGTTCATGATCAATTGCATTATCCATTAACTTTTCCAATGCCTCATTATCTATTAATATGACTGATGAATCTCCCACAGTCTCATTTATTACTAAGTTCTGTGTTTCATCTGCACTTTTTTTCTGAGGTTTCTGTTTGACACACTCTGTAATTATTTCAGTTCTTTAATTTTCATTTTCTCCCTTCTGGTTTTGCCAATGTTCTTCCACTAATGTCCGCAATATTTCAGGTCAATATTTTTATCTGAATCATTGACTATTCCTCTTAAAGTTTCAAAAATGATTCCAGTATATTTTGAACTGCCAGCATTATTGAAAAGCCTATCAATGGATCAGTTATGGATTGAAATGGCTGTCTATTTTCACTACTGTTCCCATTATTCAGTTTTGGTGAAACTATCTCTTCCAAAGAAATATGCCAATTTTTCAGCAGAAAATCGGTCATATATGGGACAGAGAATGTTTCTTTTTTAGTTAATGAAATATTTTGGGAAGTTGTCAACTGCATGTTTCATTATTTTACAGGACTAGAGCTTACTTTTCTCCAAATATCTCAAATTTTCTAGACAACATTGAACAAAGAGACATCTCAATTAAGTCATTTTGTGAAGCTTCCACTGGGTTTATTTCATAATGTATTTATCACTGATTAATTTATAACTAAAATTGTTGTGCCGCGGGCCATGGCTCAGCCCTCGGTGCTACCCGCTTCATCATCGCGGGTCGCGGTGCAGCCTGTGACACCCCTTGCGGCGCCTCCTTCCTCTCGGGTGCGTCTCGGTGCTGCACGGCTGCCCGCTGTTTCAGCATCACGGTTACACTCTGCGACGCTTATGTCTAGTGGGGCATGCCGCAGCACCATGCGGAGGCCTGTTAATGCTCATTAATACACAGTAGGAACACCACAGCTCCAATTTTGGATCTGCTGCTTCCTGTACTTCTATGGGGCATATTTTCACTCACCTTTTGTTTTGTACATTTCACTGTGGCTTCCAGTATATTCTCATGGTGACATCTTGTTACTTCTTCTTCCCATGAGTCCTCAGTCCTGTTTTCCAGAGGGCCTTGGGAAGGTTCTTGTTTTGCCCTTTCCAAGATGGCGACCTTTTCTATTCCTTACGTTTCCTTTTCCCTATCCAAGATGGCAACTGCTTATTTCCTGTTACCTCACTTCCTGCCTATGGGTATTTAAGGGGCTGAATCCTTCATTGCCTTGTGTTGCAACACTCCTTGCTCCTGCTGGTGTGTCCTCGCTCCTGTTGGTGACCTTTGCTCCTGCTTGATGTATTTTTGCTTCTTGTTGGCGCACTTTTGTTTCTGGTTGGCGCTTCCTGTTCCAGTTTGGATTCTTTTTAACCTTCCACTGCTATTTGGAATCGTTGCCTTCTATTCTCCACTCCTTGCTGGTGTTTGCTCCTATTTGTGGGTTCTTTCCTTCCTTTCTGTTCCTGGAGTCTCCGCCTTCTAGAGACGTTTTTCCCTACGGGTTTTTTCCTCTTGGGACTCCTTTTGGAAGGCACAGTCTGCTCTGGCTTTTCATTGTCAGCAGCACTGTGGCTACCAGAAAGGGTCTCCCTTACCTCGTTCAGACCAGAACTCTCAAGAACCGAAGTCGAGAACCTTTCCCACATGCCAGAACTGATAAGAACATTACAAGTCGTAACAAAAATATATTTAGGGGTCAGAGCCGCTACTTTCCAATTGACTTAATTCTCCAATCACACTATTTGGTCTATTTTTAGAAATTAATCTTTTTTTAGGAAGAACAAGGATACTGGCAAATCAAAAGCGTTATAAATATTCTTTGGTGTCAGCTTGGGTAAAATGGATGCCAGCCTCATATCCAAAGAGCATGTGGATTGATGTTTCGTCCACACTCAAGCACGTACAGCCAGTTCACAGGATGAATGCTGCATTGGTCTCGGCCACTGACTTTATCTATTGCATGAGGGATATTGGTGCCTGTACTGGCCTTCTGCTGTTGGATGTGTCTGTTGCTTTTGATACAGTAGGCATTACATCTTAATCAATCACCGTAATAAAATTGGATTTACCATATCATCTCCCTTTTAACAAGGAAATAAGCAAACTGTCTTGCTGTCCCCTTTATGCTCTAAAGGAATGGCTTTTGCGGTGCAGATTTCTGCAGGGTGTCTTGCTCTCCCAGACAGTCTTCAAAATGTATATTTAGCTTCCGGGAGAGCTGATCAGGAGTTTTGGGTTTCATGTGCTATCTTATGCTGATAATATGCGGTTTCTCCTATAACTCCACATAACCCAATAAGTAGTCTATCAATAACTACCTATTGAACTTAAAATCAGTGGCGGTTCCTCTGCTAAGGCATTGCCCCATGGCTTTTCAGCAGTGTAAGGAAAAATAAAATGATAATAACTCAATGTTATTATAATTTTATTTTTTCCTGTTACGGCAGCTTTGCGGGGCTGCTCTGCTGACAGAGCAGGGGAGGATTGGTTTTTACTCCCTAAGTGCGCATGAATGTTTGGCCGGCCGTCTCGGGCCGGCCAAACTTTCATACGCACTTAGCATGTTCTTCACCCAGGCTGCATTACAGCCTGGGTGGAGAACATACCCGAGCTCCCAGTCCCCGTATGAGCACCGAACCAGGGCGCTCAGGCCAATCACAACGCTGCATTGCAGCGTTGTGATTGGCTCAGGGGAGTCTGGGTGTTTCCTGGGTGCTTCCTATTCTGGCTGGAGAGAGGAGGAGGAGAGACGCGACGAGAAGGACGAGAAGGACGCCGCAAGCGGGACGCGGCGAGGAAGACACGGCAAGGAGCTAAGGGAATTGTCACTTTTTATTTACCCACCTGCCCCCCTCCCTGCCCTCCACCCCTGATCTATGCCAGTCGCCACTACATAAAATCATGTATGACAACCAACTTTCTGAAGTTGAACAGTAATAAAATCAGCAAATTAGTCTGGTCAGAGGATCTGTATCCTTCACATCTGTGGAGATCCCTCTCCCTCATCTTGTGCCCACATAATCTATCAGGTTGTCTGGTTTGACTATGACCTCTCCTTCAACACACAGGTCTAAAAACCATGGGCACCCTATTTTCTGGTGCTTAAAGCCTTCAATGAAATCCTGCCCTTTTGCCTTTGGGACATGTGGTCAGAGTTTATCAGCTCAATCATCTTTTCTTGGCTGGATTACAGTAATGCCCTTTATCTGAGCCTTCCTGTTTTTCAAATAGCTAAGCAGCAAAGAATCCAAAACATGGCTATACATCTCGCTGCTGACATTCGATCACATATCTGAGATATGCCATGCACTGCATTGATTTTCGGTCAAACAGCACATTCAGCGTAAGGTCCTCTGCCTGGTACATCAGGCCTATTATTTAAGGAGTGCCAAACTCCTATCTACCTTGATATCTCCCTATTATCCAGGGAGACTCCTCAGATCAGGATCCATTTTACTGCTGTCTCATCCTCGTTCCATAAGGCCCAATCCGGGAAACTTTCCTTCAGAATCCCAAGGTCTAAACAATGAAGCGATCTTCCCTTCGACCTTCGCTTGACTTTCACTCATCAGATGTTTTGAATACAGCTAAAACATTTCCTACTATGTTGAGGCTCACTGCTGCTTTTTCCTTTCTCTTTTGCTCTGAAGAGGATGCCTCTCCGTATTTATATTCTGAGTTTCCTTTCTCCCTTTGTATTTATTTGACTCTTTGCAATTAAGCCGCCATGATACCTGCAAGTGGCAGGTCTCACTTTACAAATGAACACATAAACAAATAAGTCATTTGGGAATTGAGGGGGGCATTATTCAAGTAACTAAGTGAGTGAGCAGACATAAACATTGAAGCATATTGAGGATAATGATAGACCCTAGAGTACACTGCACATGGCTTTTCCAATGGTGGATTTCAACAATATATATTCTTACTAATTGACTCTGATTGTGCAGGAACAATTGGATCCAGCCCAATGTTTTTCCAGATAGGAAAAACTACTGTGGACAGACTGTGGTCTACTGTGCCATATGCAGTAGACATGTCCTGGAAGAACAGCGTCGCCTGGTTGCTTTCATCTAAGGTAATAAAAGGTCCTCTCTGATGTCAGCTATGGCATATTCTGTACCTCTCATGGGCATGAAAGTAGACTAGTGTTATTTTTTGTAGCTACCATGTTTCTGCAATTGTCTTCTGACTTCTCCTTTTGGGTTTTGCTGGAAATGCGAAGGTTGATATTAGCCTGCAATCAGTTAAAACCCTGGTTCAGTCATTGATTCCAACTAATAAGGATTTGTTATGGCCTTTCACAAACGTTGGGAACTGCTCTTGTGGCTAGTGACACATTGATGATTTCTGTAATCATAAAGGAAAAGGTAATTTCTCGTCCTTGGTCTGACCATATGGCTATTCCCTTTGGACTATGGGTACTCAACAATCTTTGCTCAATACATTAAAACATGACTTTAACAGAACGTGGCCCAAGTTTTTCAGCAATAATTGATGACTCTTCACTGTTAACTAAAACATTTTCCTAGAGTTTAATGTCACCACCAGTACTAATGATATATGTTTGGATTTCTTCCTCCCTGGATTTGATTGCCCATCTCTTTCCCCAAGTGTTAGGTATTTAGACACTCATAGCCCAGTGCCCCTTGGTTCACTCTGAGGTTGCCACTACCAAAAGGTATGGAAAAAGCTGACCACCTCTAGCGAACTGACTATTGTAATGACACTACACTCCGAATGAACAATCTGTCAAGTTGTACCAAAATCTTATTAAGAATGCATACACAGCTTACTTTCTGGACCACACCTCCCTGGCCCTAACAGTAAGGAAATATTCAAGGTTGCCAGTGATATAGCCACTCCTGCTAGTTGCTCGGCCTAAACTCCATCAGCAGATCTCTGTAGTACACTATCTGAAGTATCTTACCATAGAGCCAATCTCAACCTCCCTTGTCTTCTTCACCTTCTCTAATGCTAAAACTCTTCCTCCCATTTCCCTTCTTGTTACCCTTGTAACCTCTCTGCTGAGGATCTTAATTCACAACAAACTTAATTCCATCAAGTTGAATTCCCCTCTAGGCCCCTGCCGTAACAACCTCCATTACTTTCTACTTTCATCTGTACGCAAACACTTACACACCACATCTCTTTTTCAAGAATGTCTCATGGGTACTGCAAGCTTAATGACCCTCAATTCACTAAAATGTAATACATACAAACCTGCCAGCCCTGTTGTTCTTTCATCTATGAACAGTGGCCATCCAGCTTGCATTGTCTCCTCATTCCTGATTCTGCAATTTTGCTTTCTATTTGGCATGTTTCTTGTTTAAAGAGGACGTCAACAGCAGAATTGAAAATTGACACTAAAGAAGTAAATGGCATATTGCATGTGAGAGGGGACTGTGAGTGGTACCTGGATATTGGATCTAGAG
Source organism: Calotriton arnoldi (assembly GCA_963921515.1). NCBI lineage: Eukaryota > Metazoa > Chordata > Amphibia > Caudata > Salamandridae > Calotriton > Calotriton arnoldi. Next base: position 654,763 of record CAWUFW010000751.1, read on the forward strand.
AATTTGGTGCTGCTGTTTACTGTATTAATGGGCCAGAGCTAGAGGGGAGTCAGGCTTCTCTTCATGGGACCAACCAATGAGAGGATGCCTAGTTGGCTGATGCAGTCTTCTGTGCATTGATTCCTGCCTAATAGCAGGCCTGGATGGGGTGTTAGATCCACACATAGTGCAGGTTCCGCCCTTCTCTTCTAAACTCAAAGGCTCTATGCCCCACTATAGCTAGGGCCTTCCTCCCCTATGATCTAGGTCTATGCTTCCACCTGCATGATTATAGCACTGCACGTTTTTCCCTCAGCTACATCCAATGACTGGTAGAACTGCTGCCTCAAGTTGAGAACATCCTGTACATGTTGAGGCCTTTTTAGAGGTTCACCTGTCTGGTAGCTGACCTTTACAACTGAGGACGCACACAACTGGGCACTCAGGTCCAAACATCCGTGAAAGAGGGTGAAGATAGGCAAGACTGGTAGCTGTAAGCTGATCCTTGGGGTGGCTGGCAGACTATGGGCTGCATACGCCTACCGTCTCCACAAAGTGTCTGAATATATCGAACAACTCCTTGGGGTACTCACTGAATAAAGGAGGCATGACACTTTAAAGACATATGGTTCCCACGGCATCCACTTAATCGGAGATGACAAGCTGTACTTCTCCTCACTTTTCATGCGGTCCTTTTTGCTAACATGACTGAAAATAAAGGCAAAAACGATTCCACCATAAAAGATCGCTTCCAACATGGGAGCACTGAGAAAACCAAGCTCACATCTGCTCCTGCCCAGGCTGAGCCAAGTGCATATTGATACCACCCCGTCTTCTCTACTGTCGGAAGGGATGGTAACAGAAAGCATTATGAAACAATTTCCTGAAGAACAAGACATGCTCTCCATAAAAACTGAACTAAAACATGGTCTCAAAGGTATACAGGAAAATGTTTGACAGCTCGGTGACATGGCATATTCTCTGGAGGAAATGATAGGTAAATGATCTATCAACCAAGAGCAGCTTACAGCCTGATTTTTGCTAGTGGAAGAGCAAAATGTTATTGTTCAAGACATGCATGAGGCCCAGGAAAACAGGTGAAGACAGTATAAATTGAGAGTAGGGAGTGCCGAAAGACAGAGAGGGTAGCAATATTAAATGTTATACAAGAACTACTGAGAGCCCTTCTGGAACGCTCTGAAAAAAGAAAAAAAGAAGAAAAAAGAAGTACCAGAAAGACCAAATGAAGAATGAATAGTAAGAAAATTGCATTTGAAAATGAGGTCCAGTGTATGTCCAGTCATAAGAGTGGGCCCCTACACAAGCTATGAGAAATTCAGTAGAAGTCATTGGTATTGTGCAGCATCTATGATGGTTACTTTCATTTAGGAGTGGTGTTCCAGCGCCTAAAGTACCTCTGAATTCCAATTGGACAACCGAGTAAGCCCCTTTATGAGCTTTACTCTGCAATGGTACTGAATTAAGCAGTAAGGGCTTAACACAGGGCATGGTAGAGGAATTGGACTCCAATACTGTATGAATCGAGAAATTACAATCATCATACAGTCTAGGATTGTATTTGAACAGGAATATGGCCCGTGTTCAGAGGACTGCTAAATCAAGGGGCAAGGCTTTTGACAGAGCAGAAGCCCAGACATAAACTGGAAGGTCCACCACCTCATTTACAAGAACTGCTAAGTTTCTTTCTGACTGAAGATTCCCAGTTAAGTCCGCCACCATAAGCTATATCCTGGTGGCCCATTGACCAAATGACCAGACGGTCAGCGCATTTCAAGGCCTGCCCTGTTTACATAGCATGACACTGCAGCTGGCTGACATTTTAGGTTTGATTAAAGTTACCGGCAGAATCACTTTTCCCAAAACAATCCCTGCCAAGGAGACTGGGATCTCTAGCTTGAGCTGCATCAAAGGGCTGGTAGGCAACCCGCCCAATTCTCAATTTCCCCCTTAGGGCTTTAATTTCAAGGTAATAACACAGAGCATTTCAAGTTTGGAACAGCAGAGAAATTCATAATATCATAGCTTTTGCTGAGGCCAAAATATGACCCTAAATACAACTATAGTGCATATGCAGTAGTGCACATATGCCTTACTATGCATGCAGCCCTATGGCTAATATGTTTGGGGGGGGAAAGATTCAGGAGTCCTCAGCAGCCTTTGTGATTGTTTAGAGATTGTATACTTATCAAAGCCTGTCAACGGGGCAGAGATGGCAGACAAGATACTACAATGTACAACGTTGAATATAATATAAAGGCTCACTGCTCTTATTTCTCACTGGCTTTGGGTTCAAGGCTGGACAACTCAATGGTTTTGAGCCATTGTGGCTGAAAATGTAGTAAAATGATGAAAAAGCATATAACCCAAAACCTACCACTTAAAATGAACTGGGGATTGCACACAATATCCAAAGTTTAAAATTAGGGTGCCAATGGGCCAGTTCACAGAGTCTCAGGGGCATATTTACGAAGGGATATCACCACCTGAAAATCAATTTTAGCGACGTTCTGGTGTCAATATCCCCTTCTCCTTATTTACAATGCGGCGTTAAGCCACTTAACGGGGCTTAACACCGCGTTGTAAATAAGGCCCCTTTTCACACTTCACTTAGCATGAAATGGTCAGGCAATGGGTGTTGCAGTGGGCGTTCTGCCACAACACCCATTGATTTTGTACGCTGCCCCATATTTACAAGGCTGGGGCAGCGCCAAAAACTAAGACCAGGGAATACCGGGTCTTAGACTGGCAATACGAGGCGAAATTATTAATTTCTCCTCGTTTTTTGCTCTTTCCATGTGTGCTGCATTCTGCAGCACACATGGAAAGAGCAAATCGCCTTTCAAGATTGTTTATGTGCATAAGGTATCTCTTCCTCAGGGCCGGACTGGCCGTAGTGGGCACCGGGCGTTTCCCCGGTGGGCCGGAGCCCGGATTTGAGGTCGTGGGGGGCGGTTCTGCAGCAGTGCAATATCGGCCCCCTGTAACAAAAGTGGGAGCGGTGCTTCTTACTAGCACCCCCCCCCCGGGGGCGGTCGAGCAGCAATCTGCCAGAGCTGGTTGCTGTTCCCAGTCCGGCCCTGCTCTTTCTGCACATAAACAATCGCCCCTGCAGCACAGGCATCCTTGCAACATGGAGCAAGGATACCTGCGCTGGCGCTAGGCAGCTTTTTTAGCGCCAGCGCTAGGGGAAGCACAGGGGTGTGCTGTCTTTTTGTAAATAAGGCGCATCCCTGCGTTTTAAAAATGTCGGACTGTGGCGCTACCAATTTTGGCGTAACACTGCGCTCTGACATTTTGTTGTAAATATCCCCCTCAGTATCTAGTTAACCTGACTAGTATGGGTCTATTGTCCACAAAAGTACACATTTCAGGGGACCAGTTGGGGGCCAAACTGCTCTCTTAGCTATAGTTACTTACTGGGAGACTCGTGGTATTGTAGATGGGCCCATACCTATCATTCTTCCCAGGGATATTAAATATCAATGGCCTGTACCTTCGATCTGTCAATTACCTCGCCATGATTGTTTTATATATATATATATATATATTCACTGAAAAGACCAAAGGTTACAGCGATGCTATAGTTAGGCTTACATTTCACTCAAACAAAACCAGAGAAATCAGCAGTTATAGTTAGCTAAGCTAACTATAACTTACACCCCTGCAATGCACTGCTTATGACCTCACATATTACATTACTCATGACAAGGTCAGTGACAACACTGATGACATGACTGATGACAACTCAAATGACATCACTGATGACATCACCCATAGAACCACTCACAGACCCACTCACACCCCCATGCATCCTCTCATACACCCACTCACACACCCACAGAACCATTCACATACCCATTCACCATAGACCCATACAACCACTCATACACCCACTCACTCATCCATAGAGCCACTCACTCACCCACACAGCCACTCACTCAACCATACAGCAAGTACCAGAGCTATCTGCTCACCCATACAGCCACTCACACACCCATTCACTCGCCCACACACCCACTCACATACCCATTCACACATCCATACAATCACTCACACGCCCACTCACTCACCTACACAAACACATACACAGACACTTACTGTGCAATACAGCCACTTACACACCCACTCACTTACCCATACACTCACTCAAACAGCCACTTACTCACCCATATACCCACTTACACACCCACTCACCGACCCATAGTGCCACTTACACAGCCACTCAGTCACCGATACAGCCACTCACACATACACTCACCCATCCATACAGCCACTCACATAGCCACTCACCCACCCATACAGCCACTCACACATTCACTTATGTACCCATACAGCCACTCACACACAGATTCAGACAGTCACACAGCCACTCCGGTGACATACGCTAGAAATAGTATCACTCATTAATAGTACAGAAACAATAGTGATTTAACTTATGCAGTAGCTTAGTATATATCTTTGAGTCTCAGAAACCTTTATGAAACACACTCACTGAATGATGTCACCAATGATGTCATGAGTGGTGTCACTGACCATGTCATGAGTGATGTAATATGTGAGGTCATTAACAGTGCATTGCAGAGGCATAAGTTAAAATTAGCTCAGGTAACTACAACTGCTGAACTTTAATGGTTTTGTACGAGTGAAATCTGAGCCTTACTATAACGTCCCTGTAACCTTTAGTTTTTTCAGTGAACTTCTAAGGTTTTTTCAATTCTATTTCCTGTTTATAACATCCCTGTAACCTTTGTTTTTTTCTGTGAATATACATATGTGTGTGTGTGTATGCAGGTGTGTGTATGCAGGTGTGTGTGTGTGTGTGGGAAATGTGAGATAAAGCACAGTAGGGTTTTGCATGATAATGGTAACTGTCATTAGTTTGATGGGAATGCATTTTAAGTATACACGTGCATGCGTAGTAAAGTCATGCATGGAGGTGACTTTTACTAAATAAAAATACTCCAAACTATTAGTCTCTCAGTAGTATAGTTTGAGTAGGTATCAATGTTCTTCAGCTACCGGTGGTGTACACTTCATGAATTAATCCTTAGTCAGTAACGTCTTTAGGTCTGATGTCACATGTCAGCTAAATTAATGGATTTTCTCCCAGTGACTCACAGGTCATCTTATCCACTACAGGGAAACACTAACACTACATAGGCTAAACAAAGTAAAACAGTGTGACAGAGCTGCTGAGTGGCTTTTGTCACTACGCGTATCTTGTGGCAATGCATTTATATGTTTTAAATAGGGTATTGTGATCTCAGTGTATCATAACTACTCAAATGAGCATTGCCAGCACTCAAAAAGATCAAGCATTTACAATCCCCAAGTTACTATGAAATGCAGCATACACCAAAGTCATTTCTAGGCTTAATTTAGGTAATGTCAAACAATCTACACTAACTGAACTGAAACCAGTTATCCATTTCACTGCCAGTCTTTTACACTCTACAGAAATATGATCACAATTCACCCTTGCTAGATGACTTTTACTGGCTATACATAGAAGCCAGTATTAAATTCAAAACTGGCTGCCTGGCATAAAAGCCATTCATCTGAAGAACCCACCATACCTAACAGAGGGGCTGATTGTCTCTTTAGCCAAAAAAGACTCTTAAATAAAGACTCACTTCTCCTACAAGTCCCAAAATTCAAAACTTCCCAATTGATATGAACTAGATTTAATTTTTGTTGCTTTCAGTCACTAATTTAAATTGTTCTCTTGGTTGAACTAGGACTGACTGACTCCCTCTCTCTCTGGGTGTATCATCTTTAGTTGACATGTACTGCTTGCTGTGATCCACACTAGGTTGCATACTCTGCAATGTGAATGTCAATTCCAAGTGGAGACTGACTGCTCTTCTGCAAATGTCAATACCTAGTAGTGGGAACATTGAGTTCTGTCCAAGAGTGAACTCTCGTTCTGTCTTCATCCTGCACCACACTGACTTTTTGCCATAATGTCAGGCTTATGGACTGCTGTGGGGAGGCAATCCTCTGAGATCTGGTGTTGACCTGCCTCTGGTTTCTGGTGGCAACCCCCTCATTTTACATGTAAAAAACACAATCCCAAAATGCACCCACTTTCATGCATGGATTGAAGCATATCTGCTGTCTCCTATTTCCATTTTCATATACCTTTCTGGCTACATGTCCTTGCTCTGCAGCACAGACCATGTTGTAGTCTCAAGTTAATACAAAGGTCTAGTCTTGGTGCTAACAGCTAGTGGCCCCTTCCCTCAGTTCCTTATGTTTATTTAGGAAACAATGGTGTCTTCCTCTGCTCGGCAAGGTATGTTATCACCACTCCCATCAATAATAATATGGCACCACCCACACCCAGTGATCACAAAGATTATTATTTTTTTTTTTTTAACTTTCTTTATTGAGTTTTCCATTATGTAACACACTCAGGCCAATACAATCGGAAAGGGAATCCTTCCCTTAATGTCAACCATTAGGCACAATGGTATAATAAAGGTAAGAGCAGGTAATATAGACAGCAACAGTCCAACAGTGACTAGTGTAGTACATACATCTCATTACACCGACCCACATCTCTTCTGCACATTTATGTATAACTTTCCCCTCGTGGTCCTACAATCTCGAGCCCTCCCGGTCTCCAAAGAACTTTTCTCACCTAATGAAGCCTCACTGGCCATGTATGTAGTAGCCGAATCTTCAATGCCCCCGTAATGCACAGTCAGTCAGGTAGAGATAAGTGGCATATTTAGTAACAACATAAACCCTCGCTGTAACCCCCCCTCCCTTTACAGTTGCCTGGCCAGAGTCGGATTATAATAGACGGTGTAGGTCAACAACATGAGTCTCTTTTGTATTACGACGTCTCAGGCTCCCTCGGCTGGGCCCCTGCCGCTTGAGCGAGCATGTATGACTGCAGTGGGCTCCAGATGTCTCTCGGTCTGGATGCCCTGGGCAGCTGTTCAGCATAAACCCTCATTTGATCCTGACAGTAGATCAAGTCATCTAGCCATTCCTTAAACTTCGGTGCTCGCCCTCTACCCCACCTGCAAGCCACTCTTCGCTTAGCCAACAGTAGTGCTGTGTCTATGAATTTCCGATGAGCCTTAGGAACTTGCGTCGTATATCCCAGAAGTGCAATCAAGGGCTTGCCTTCTAATGGCAAGGGGACCATCTGCCGCAGGGCGGCAAAAACCTGTGCCCAGTAATCATACACTTTGGGACAACCCCAGGCCAAATGTAAGAAATCAGCCCCCGGGCTCCCACATCTATCACAGTTGTCTGTTGTTCGCAGTTTGAATCGAGCTAGCTTAGCAGGAGTATAATACAGGCGTTGTAAGAATTTTTAGTGTATGATGCGTAGTCTGGCGCTAGCAGAGGCCTGCTTCGTTTGAAGGCAGCAGTATTGCCATTGGTCGTCCGTTATGTCTTCCCCTAGCTCACTAACCCAGTTAGTGCGGGCAGCGTTGGGTATCACTTCTATGTGACCCCGCACCGTAAAATATAACTGCGAGACCAAGCGTCTCGGCGCCGTAGCACATAGTAGCATATGCAGGGGGGCACAAGTTGGAGGTTCCTGTGGGAATTCCGGGGTAACCGATCACAAAGATTTTGGTATGGTATATTGTGACATCCATTGTCCATTGTCGTGCTTTCACCCCATGCACTGCACATTCTTTCTTCACCCCAATGAATGAACCAGGGTGAAAAATAGTCAGGTGGGTTCGTTCCTTTGAGACTCAATATATAAGACACTCTGGGGCATATATACAAGGACTTAACGCCACTAAAACATCACTTTTTAAGATGTTCTGGTGGCGTTAAGTCCATTGCCTTATTTACAAGGCAGCGTTAAGCCACTTAACATGTAAATAAGGCCTCCTTTCACTGTACACTTAGGGGCCGATTCCGATGTAGTTCGGAAAGCAGTTCCGACTGAATCAATTCCGGAATGGTTTCCGAACGACTCTGATGGGGGGGGGGGAGTCCGAACGGGTGATTTTGGTGCATCCGGATGCTTCCGGATACGAGTCAGCCGGACTCCCATTGACTTCTATGGGAGCCTGTGTTCCGAACACGAACACAGGCTCCAATTTAAGGAAAAGGGTGGCTGGGGAAAATCGTGCACCCTGTGGCAGGCACCCCATGGTGCCTGCCACACTGTGCATGGTGGGGGAGAGGGGACCCAAGGGTACCCCCACTGGCCCGGTTTGGAGGGCCCCAGGTGAAGGGGGGCCTGCTATGGGTCCCCAAAGACCGATTACGGCAGCCAATTCGTTTCGGAGAAACCGAATTGGAACTACTGTCCGAATCTGTCATCGTACTCGCCCGCTCGGAAACTGAGTCCATAGAGCTGTACGATTCGGCTCCAAAAGAAGCGACCTGTCCGATTGCCTTTCAGAACCGATTCAGACAGCCCTAACGGTTTCCAGGCATCGGAATCGGTCATTGGGAAGTGTGTACCATTCGGTCGGAACCAAGGGTTCTGGATTGGATTCGGCAAACCAGAATCCGATTCGGAGCCCTTCCGAACGACATTGGAATCGGCCCCTTAGTGTGAAAGGGGCGGGCAATGGGTGTTGCGATGGGCGTTCCGCCGCAACACCCATTGATTTTGATGCTGCCCCCTATTTACAAAGGTGGCGTAAATATGGGGCAGCGCCAAAATTAAGACCAAAAAACCCCTGGTCTTAACATGGCGAAACGAGGAGAAATGTCTAATTTCTCCTCGGTTTTGTTGTACCTACGTGTGCTGCATTGTGCATCACACATCGCCATGAATTATTGTTTAGGTGCAGGAAGGTGTGCCTTCCTGCACATAAACAATCATTAAAAAAATTATGATTTGGAACTTTTTTGTGTGCTGCACAATGCAGCACACATTGGAGTTACAAATCGCCATTCTGGATTGTTTATGTGCAGGAAGGGACACCTTCCTGCACATAAACAATAATTCCCCCCAACGCAGGCACCCTCGCACTATGGTGTAAGGGTACCTGCGTTGGCGCTAGGCACCTTAATTTAAAGCCAGCTCTAGGGGAAATGCAGGGGTGCACCGTACCATTGTAAATCCGGCTCATCTCTGCGTTTTTGAACTGACGGAGTGAAGCGTTAGCAATTTTGGAGCTAACCCGCGTTTCGCCAGCTCATTGTACATATGCACCTGTGTCTAAGCGTGGCATTCTGCAGTGTAGGTTTATTGCACAGAGCAGATAAGTTTTGTGCATCTGGACAACTCCTACATTTGTGATCCACTACATTGACACCACACCATTAGAGGACCACCTCAGAGAGCGGACTCTCGCCTCAGAATCTCCAGCAGCATGTTTTCCTAGTCACCTCCTGTGGCATCTTCCTCGTCTCTGAACCAGAGCAGGTGAGGCTTTCTGCACTGGTCCAGGGAATTGGAGATGCTCAGGAACAAAGTTCTGTAAAGATATTCTGAAGAGGCAACAGATTATCGGTGGTGTGGCGAGTGGTCGATTTAACTTCAAAAGCAGACAGGAAGGTGGGCAGGAGAGATGAGTAATAAGCTCTAATCTGTCAAGTAGGGATAGTTTTTAAGTCGAGCCTGGCCAGCACATGAGCTGCTCTGCGAAGCATGCTGTATTCAAGTATGGACTTGAAGCTCCGTCCACCCTTGCCCATATTTTTAATTGGCTTGTGTCATTGTCCTTTGTAAATGTTGGCTTCTGATTTATTAATAGACTTGTTTGTCCCTCCTTAGTACCGTCTTGTCTTCATTTGTAACCACACTTGAGGGCTGGCCCTTTTACTTCTGTTGTTACACAGTATGTCTTATTTAGTCTGCAAGCACTATTTTCTTTAATGAGTTTCTCCTACTGCAGGCACGACATGCTTTCCTGCAACATTCAGCGCGCCAAGTTCGCTTTCACTTTCCAAGCAGCCCGGGACAATGGCGGCCGCTTCTTCAAAATGAAATAGGTCTCGCATTTACAAGAGTTTGAGCTATAGGCAATGCCTTTTATTTGTGTATTAATTATCAAAACAGATAAATAAAAGGCATTGTCATTTACAATGCCAATGGCTTAAACTCTCACAAATGCGAGACCTATTGCATTGCAAATGCTTGTTTTCCACGTCACTTAGGATGTCTTTACAGAATTCACAACTCTGCCCACGCTTTTTAGAGTTAGGACTGCATCGAAGTAAGAAAACTAAAATATCTTTGGGGAGGCAAATGACTCCTGTGCTTAAAATCGTGCCCTGTATAAAACGACCAACCAGTGAGGTGAGGAGCTTCCTGCTAGCAGACAGCAATACGAAGTCCATCCCTAATAACTAGCAGGGTTGGGAATGTATAGATCACCATTAAGGTCGAGTCAAGACGTGTTAATGAAATTAGTCGCCTGACAGTGGATATTAAATGTCTGATCAAAAACAAAAATGAGGTAAATGGAGGGCACATCTCTCGATCAGCTCACGTTTCTTACCAGTGTGTGAATTACAGGAAAAAGAGAAGCATCTTCTGTTAATGTTGTCTTTTCACATCTGCGCAGATCTCTTTTTGGAAATGAGCTCAAGGTTGCCATGACTCCGTTGCCTTTTTCGGCTGCTCCGTTGTGCCAGGTTTGATGGATGTAAAACTCAGTCTGAAACCTAAAAAAAGAAACGAAGACACCGAAAGGCACTTTCTTGTATTGATCTTGCTCATAATTAAAAGAAGAGCATATTCCTCCACGGTGAAGGCTTCCCTGCTTGTATCTTTCTCGAGCACCAGCCCCACCGTGACATTCTCACAATACAGCAAGCACGCCATCCATTATCGACCTTTCTTCTCGTGATAATCAGCGGAGTATCACCCCTGAGGCGCTGTGATGTGCTTTGTCCTACTTATTTATGCGCGGCATCATTCGGTGTTGCTCACAGAGACTGACCCCATTGCAGAAATGTGTTTCATACTGGCCCCGCCCAGAAGGATATACAAGGAGAAAGGAAGTGAGTCCCACTCAATCGATAGGCGTCTGAGTCATACATTGGAGCACAGACTCGCTCTTGGCAGTGCTTAATTTGAGCCGGTGTTTTCCGGTGCTCTGCACTGGCACTTAATCGTCAGCACCGAGGCTTAAAGCACAAACCCGACACAAAGATATTGGAGCGCTTTTCATGAGCACCAGTTAAGGACACATTCATTTTTTGCAGGCACAGGGAGGTAAAGTGATTTGCCTAGAATCACAGGATGTTGAGCCTACGCTGAGACTCGCTCTAAAGTCGGCAGCTCTGGCCCTTATGCCACATCCTCTTCCCACTTGTAGGGTTTCATAGTTAGTAGTTAGTTCTATTATAGGTAGCGCTAATAGGAGCAATGGGCTGGTGCGAGCTGCCTCCTGACAGCCCCAGCACTTATTTTTTCACAAATTAACCACCCCTCTTGGACAGTCTCCATGCCATAAATACAGACTCACACAAGAGAATCTGTGGAGATATTCATCTTTGATAGATAAGCCTAAACTATTTTTCTTGTTGAATCTTAAAAAGTGAGATTTATGCTACTATCGACTTAGAGAACAGACTCGATCATGGAAATGGCAGTAAACAAGCACTGGCAAAACAAATAGGTTTGGCTTTGGCAGCCAGCCTTTAGGTATTTCTTTTTTTGTTTTGTCATGGTTTATTGTTTGGGAGGCTGCTAGCCCCTCATTAAATCTAAAAAAAAAACATTGGCAAAAGTTTTTTTCTGGTCTCAAAAAAGCAGTGGCGTAACATAGGCCCATCAGGCCCCGAAATGCGGGGGGGGGGGGGTGAGGGGCAGGGGCTCAGCACAGTACCCTGGCCTGAGAGCTCCTGACTGATTTCGGGGGAAGGGAGGCAGCTTTGTTACGTCACTGCAAAAACGTACACATTACCATGGTACACCCATCACTGAAGGGAGCTACCTTGCATGTGGGTTTGCTCCTTGTGAAAGGGCAGCATGCTGTAATTCATAGTAAAGTCAGTTAATGTATGAAGTTGGCTAACATTGCCCCTTCATGCATGTTGGAGAGGGTGCAAGAAAAATGTGAATGACACAATCACAGACTAATGTATTAATTCTTTGCTGAAAACCCCTATAAGTAACTATGTTATACATACTTTTAGTAAAATTAAAAAGTCTTGGCTAACACAGGCCTAAAAAAGCCATAGGTCTGACGTTAGCTGTTAGCCTTGCCATTGAGAAAGAAGGAAAGAAAAAAGGGAAGAAAGTAGGAAAGGAAGGAAAAAAACAAAAGAAAGGAAAGAAGGCTCACATGGAAGGATGAAGGGAAAAAGAAAGAAGGAAGAAAGAAAGAGGTCAAAAAGGAAAAAGGAAATATGAAGGAAAGAAAGAAAGCAAAAAGTAAAGAAACAAGGAAATGAACAAGGCAAAAAAGAAAGAACATAGGAAAGAAGTCAAAAAAGAAAAGGAGAGGAAAAAAAGCAAAAACGAAAGAAAGGGAACGAAGGAAGGAAAGAAGGTAAGAAAGAAAAGGCAAAAAAAAAAAGAAAGAAGGAAAAGGGTAAAGAAGGCAAGAAAAAAGATGCAAAAAGGTGCAAAAGGAAAAAGGCACAAAAGGAAAGAAGGAAAGAGAGAAAGAAGGAAGGAAGAAAAAAAGGAAAGTAGGCAAAAAGACTAATATGAAAGAAAGAATGAAAGAAGGCAAAAGAGAAAGATGGAAGGAAAAAGAAAGAAGGAAAGAAAAAGGAATGAAGAAAAGAAAAAAGGAGTGAAGGAAAGAAAAAGGAAAGAAATCAGGGGAAAAAGAGAGGAAAGGAAAGAGACTGTATAAAAGAATGAAAGAAGGCAGCAAGGAAAGAAAGGAAAGAAAGAAGAAAAAGGAAAGAAAAAGGCAAAAAGAAGGAAAGATGGGGCAAAAGAAGAAAAGAAAGAAGGAAAAGTGGAAAAAAGAAGGTAAAATGAAATAAAGGAAATAAGGAAAGAAAGTAAGAAGAAAAAAAGAAAGAAAAGAAGGAAAGAAAAAAGGAAGGAAATAGTGTTCACAGTATGAAATATTGGATACTAAAACCCAAATTGGCCTCCACCTATGTTTAAATAAAACTGTTACAAGTGTGTCGCAAATGAAACATGATGAAGTTTGTTTTTCTTCCTGGGCAAAGTTTATTAAAGAACCATTGACGAAACCGAGTCCAGGAACACAATATAATATGCTGTGAAATAGTAGCATTTCATTTCAAATGGTATTTATAACCCCATTGGAAGTAGACAGGAACTGATAAAGCTCGAATGTGCCCTGTGCTCACTTCAAATGTGTCCTATTACATCAGGCAACACTGGCACTAAAGAGGACTAAACTACCTTGTTTACGGATATGCTCATTGTGAAAGCGCAAAATGCAGTCATTCAAAGTGATGTTAAACAGTGGCTTAAGTAGGCTGACCCATTGTATCATACTATATGCCGTACTGGGCGGAAGCAAAATGGGAATGACACAACAACAGACCAATAAATGAAGAGAGGTGGCTGGAAGCCCCTTTATGTAAGTATGTTATACATATTATTTTAGTAAAATCAAAAGGTCTTGGCTAATGCCAGACCTAAAAAGGAACCACTAGTGGCAGTTACCAAGTCTGAAAAATCCTTCACCAACTAGAAACCGGAGCTGCTCCTACAAGAAGGAAATCAACCCATCAGAACATGCTAAGCGGGCGACCTAGCAAGAAAAGTGGATTTGCCACATTAATGTAATGATCAACTAGAAGCCATGGGGAGGCAGAAAGAGAGATGTCTGATGAATCTGATGACCATCTGCAGGATAATATACAGGTTGACATAAACAACATTCTTGCTATCACCCTGCACCAACACAAGAAACCAGTTCGAAGGTACTGGTCCCGGAATGTTTCCTAGTAGCCCCACATTGTCACTCTTAGTCCAGCCAGGAGTTCTAGCTCTTTTCTTGGAGGGGGGAGGGGTGGTGGGAGGTAATCCTTTATGAGAGGATACATAAACTGTTGTCACCGGCCCCATCAGAATTATGACAGCTGCAGGAATGCCACAGATAAGTTTACTTTAACTCACAGAATTTTGCTGTCAAAAGCAGATGAAATCTCAGGATGAAAGTCACTAACAAAATGAGAAATTACAAGGGGAGTAGGACCCAGAATTACTAAACCTCTGGTATTTCCTCATTTCATAATGGACATTCAGAGTCCAAGTAACAATGGGCCAGATTTTCCTGTTGAAATTAATCCTTATTTCCCGGGCCACTTGTAATAAGAGCACTTTAAATTAGTCATAAGTGATTAATCTGAGAGTGATTAATCTTAGGTATGTATATTTGTTATTAGTTGGTGTGAATCTTTGGGCTTCTTTTTTTGGGAATACCAGCGTAAATCTCAGAATTCCCTTTTGGGGGACTTGCCTTATCCTCTTTATTTCCTTTAATGTACACATTTTCCTTTTTCTTTATTAACCTAAATATTGACTGATACTCTTCCTATGTTTTATGTTTCTCCTTTCGTGGGAGGGGCAGAGGGGAGGCAATGAGAATACTGTGCCACCCACCCCAGGTTTCATTAACCTATCCCATTACATTCTTTTTTTTTCCAAACATATTTTTATTAGCATTTAAATTAACATTTGTCGGATATACCAGCTCATAACAATACATGAGGTACAGATTAAGATACAGTTTGTCTTCACAGTATCCAGGTGTGACTAAGCCGCCATTCCCGACGTTGATCATATCACTACCCTTAACAACCTGGTGTGTAACATAACCCCAGGAGCCAGAGTCCGTGGCAATTCCCGCATAATTGTGGTGGCTTAGCGCATTTGCCGAATAGTTATGAAATTTGTAATAAACAATTGTAGGCAACCTGTTATGGGAAAGGGGCCTCTAAGGAAAGTGACCTAGATTATAGAAACCAGAGAAAAATGATCTATTAACTAACTTTCTGTGCAGGGAGGAATAGTAGTAGTACAGGAGCCCATCAGGGAAAAAGAAGGCGGCTTGGGGGACGCGGCGGACAGGGAGGGCAGCCAGCTAACTCCAATGCATGTCAGCCTGCCAACCAGGTGTTGGGTCAGTCTCCCTAAGTCTCGGACAGGTCAGAGGGGTGATTCAACAGGACGCAGCCCCCATTCTATTCATAGGTGAGCCTCGGAGTTCCTCACCAGTAATTCTTTTACTTTCCACATTCGTCGTTACTCCTATTAATGTCTCAGATTATGTTATCCATCTGAGTGAGAACTGTCTCCACTGTCCTCCATTCCACTATGGTACCTCTCGGGGTGTTCCCAATTCTCAAGGACCTCCCTCCAGGGTTCTGCCATAGGACAGCGTCTCAGTCCCCGTGCGTCTTTCCCTAGCCAAGGTCCTTCCCTCCGCCCCTGCCCAGTGGGTCACGTCCCGCTTCCAGTCTCCAATTGTGGGGCCACTAGCAGATTTCCAGGTTAATGCTATCCTCCTCCTAGCCAGAACCTAAGCTAGATCCAGAAATCTTGTTCCCACTTTCCATTTGGGCGGTCGGGGGAAAAAGTCCCAACAGGCAAATTCCAATCGTGGGTTTGAGTGTACGTCTCACCGCCGCACTTGAAATCCTCAAAACTTCATCCCAAAACCTACTTACTATAACACAGTCCCAGGTCATGTGTATGAAGTCAGCGTCGGTATAATTACACCTCTGGCAATTATGTATTTCGCCACTGAAGGTGACACGGAGCCTATGGGGAGTCATGTATGTCATATGGTTATAGTTGAACTGTGTGTATTTCATCCTGGTGTTGCGGGAAACCTTTTTGGGGTATGCTAAGACTCTGCCCCATTTGCCACGCAATTTTTGTAATGGGGTTTGGGACATTTCCGACAGTGAATAGTTAAACCATTTCACCTGGTGTCTCGCCCCGCCCAAAGTAAGCATAGGGTCCTTTATTCCACAACACCCCGAATGTCTGTGCCACCCTGTACTCCAGGTCGTTCCAGGCCAGTCGATAGCTGAGCGCCTCCAAGGAAGGGCTTCATTCCCGACCAGGACTCTCATACAAATTCAGACACGACTGAATCCGTCTCTAATACACTGCAACAGCCGACCCACGCAAGCGGCTTCCCGTGACTCCTTATAGAGACTACGCTCACGCCCCTCCCTGGGCCATTACCTTCCCGCTACTAAGATTTCAGACTGCTCATTATATGTCCTGAAGATGATCTTAATTCTTTAAGATCGAAACGCCGTCGACCCTTACAACAGGAACTCCTTCCATTGTCTAAACTCACGTGGAGTTCCATTTGTTCTGTTGTCAATGCGATGTTATGGTTTTTAATCCACTATCACCTTGTCACAGCATGCCCACTTTCACTTTTTATGAGCACCTGAATACTACTTAGAGTATTAAGTTTAACCCGTGTAAAATAAACTGTATATTTTACACTACATATGTTCCCCTACCTTTGTGCTCTCAGTATGATTAATCCTCGAGTTTAATTTAGGAAGCTAGTGCCCCCTTTGGGGTTAACACTTTTTTGCTCTGGACCCACTGTGGCCAACATTGAACCACTGTTTTCCCTAAACACCCTGTACTCCACAACATCCTGAAAGTACTGCAAGAACTGACCCGACTGAAGCCCAAAGCCCTGGACCAGATCCTCCAAGTGGGCAAGGAAGGACTGTTGATAGCAGTCCCGCACTGTCTCCAGTCCAACTTCAGTTCAGGCTGATAGTTGTTCAGGGGTGAATATCGTTCTGGTGTTGCCATGTGGTAAGACTATCAGGGGTAGGGCCGAGGCATACAAGGGATCCTCTGCCCTTTTAGCCACGCAGTGTTTCCAGCACTGCAGGGCCGTGGTTTGTAGTAGGGATTGGTGAGGGATTACCACAGCTGGGTCAAGCATTCAGGCTAGTAATAGTGTTGTGCCAGAGTCCCTCAAATCTGTCTTCTCAGGGCCTATGCCTTCCAACCATTGTGCCAGCCACTGTAATTGAGAAGCTAGGATGTAGAATTCAAAGTTCGGCACCCTCAGACCACCCTCTGTCAGGGGGCGCTGCAGAGTTGCTAAGGAAACCCTCCAACGCCCGTCTCTCATATAAGATCTCGCAACAGGGCGTCTAGCTGCCGGAACCACCCTGCAGGCACCACAGTCAGAAGATTAATAAAGAAATATAGTAGACGTGGCAACATGACCATCTTTGATAGAGAAACTCAGGCCATATTCAGGACACAAAGAGCACCAGAATGGGACACATGATCTAAGAGACCTAAGTGCTCTCCCAAGATTCCCCTCCCTCAGATCCTCTAGCAAATGGAGGATGTGCATCCATAGATATCTAAAGGTGGAGGTAGCCCAATTAAGATCCAGTGGAAGGTCTATGGGGCGAGGGAGGGTCGCAGCCATGGGAAACAGATAAGTCTTGTTTTTGTTAACCCGTAAGCCAGACATACGTTCGAATCTTCCCAGGAGGTCTTGTGCCACTGCAGAACCTTTCACAGCATCACTAAGATATATCAGGAGATCGTCTGCATAAAGAGAAATGATATGAACACGTCCCCCAACAGTCAAACCCACTCCCTCGCCTCCTTGACGAAACAGCACTGCGCAGGGTTTGATCGCCAAGGCTAAAAAGAGGGTTAATAGTGGGCATCCTTGTCGGGTGCCACGAAAAACTCGATATTGTGTGGAGACTGTTTTGCCTGTCTTAACCCTAGCAGAGGGAAGTTCGTCACCCATTTCACCCAGTCATCTCCCAGACTCATGTGCCTCATGGTCTCGAACAGGAAATTCCACTGTACAGTGCCAAACGCCTTCTCCAAGGCTATTGATAGGAGGGCCGCCTGAGGGAAAAGCCTCACTCCAGGGTGATACAGCACTGAATACAGTCTGCGTAGGTTAAATGAGGTATTCTGGGCTGGGATAAAGCCATTCTGGTCAGTATGAATTAATGTAGACATGTGTGGGAGTAAACAAAGTGCCAGTATCTTTCTAAGGATTTTAAACTCCATGTTGAGCATGGAGAGTGGTCGGAAATCCGCAACGTGTGCCCCCTCAGTAGTTGTCTTGGGAAGCGGAATCACTAACGCGTCCCTGGTGGATTTAGGGAGCCGCCTGAGCCGCAAAGATTCTGCATATAGGGTCTCCAGATGGGAAGCCAGTTTCGATACATACACGGAGTAAAATTCTGCAAGAAGGCCATCTGGGCTCGGGGTCTTACCTGTGGCCATACTCTTAATAGCCACCCGGATCTCCTGAACTGTCACTGGGCCACCTAATGTTGCCTTCGCTTGTTGGTCTAGTGATTCAAGAGGTAACGGGGACAGAAAAGATCTCTGCTCTTCTTGGGAAACCTGGGGAGGTGCTCTATACAGGGATTCATAATAGTCACGGAAAGAGCATTAATGGCCTCTGGGTCATGGACAGATTCATTCGTTCCCATTCGAACATGGGTAATCGGGGAACCTCGTGTTTCTGGTCTTATCAGCCATGACAGTAAACGTCCAGGTCTCCCTTCTTCCTCCTACACCCTTGTAAGGTACCCCCTGTAACACCTCAGCCTTTCAAGGGCTTGATGGTACAGTGCTCGTGCTTCCTTCAATGGTCCCTGGTTTGCAATTTCTGGGCCCTGTGCATTGTTCAACCCGTGTAGTCTGTCCACCAGGTCTCTCAGTTCCTGGTGCAATTCTCGCTGTGCCCCAATCGACTGTCCCAGGCAGAACCCCCTTGTCACAACCTTAAATGCCTCCCATTGCACCAGTACTGTGGATGCCGTATGTGTATTGTTGGTAAAGTAAGCATCAACGGTGGCACCCAGGGTTTCCTTAAAACAAGGATCTTCTAACATCAGTGGGTTAAGTCGCCACAATGGGACCAGTGGGCGCCTCCCTGAAGGCTGAAAGGACAACAGTAGGAGACTATGAGCGGAAAAAGTGCGCCCCAGGTTATCTGTATGTGTAATGGAATGTCCTTGGCCGGGGGAGCATAAAAAAGCATCTATCCTTGTGTGCAACTGATGTATGGAGGAGTAATACGAGTAGTCTCTATTGTCCAAGTTTTGCATTCTCCAGATGTCCTCCAACCCCCAATGTCCCATCCAGTCCCTGAATCCCGCTGCAGTATGGTGAGCCTAGGCTCTTGGTAGTGGGGGGTGTGACCGATCTAGTTCAGCATCCACTACGCAGTTAAAATCACCTCCCAGGATCATATCTGCAAATCTTTCCAATCTAGTATTCATTGTAGCTTTAAATTTGTTAATAGTCTCCTGATTCTCTCATATTTTCATATTTATCTCAATTTCGATCATCTGTTTCAAGAACTTCTCTTTGTCAGCAGAGCCATACTTTATTAAAATAAGCAGCCAGGTTGTCAGGCCAATCTTCCAACATTTATGGTCGGGATTATATGAAGGAATTGTGAATATTCTCCGTCCGCGTGGTCATACATAGTTTTGTAAAGAAGTGTCTTATCACCACTTGTTCACCTCTTTCTTAGCTTTTACAGGTTTACTAATTGTTGCTTGAGTGCCTCATTGAGATGGATAGTTGTATTATGCCCCAGACCTGTAGTCTACATATCCCTTTCCCTAAAAATCTCCTGTGCTGCTTGCTCTCTCTTCCTGTCACGTTTGGTAGCCATATTCATCAGTTAAGTATACAAGGAAACTCTAGAGCACCATTTGATCAGTTCAGAGCTCATCTCTTTTTTCCAAATGACCACCTACCCAACATACTATCCAAACTACTGTTTCACATGCAAGGAATGCTCATTATGTGTACTCACCAAGGGTTGATCTCCCCCAAGTCTCGCTGTAGTATCCTCAGGTTATGTCTTTATGTTCCCTTTCATCTTCCAACTAGCTGCTCAGCCAGTGTGAGTGTTCCGTGTAGAATGTTAGTGTGATTGACATGAGTGGAATGTTTGGGTGCCTGGTGTGAGTGTTGTCAGTTGAGAGATGGGCTGAGCAGCTAGTGGGCTGCTCCTGGTGGGGCTTGCTGTAACTTCTACTTATGGACTTAATAAACTACATCAAACTCAACTCGGCTACGTCTTCTATGTCTCCTTAACATGTGGGGCCAGCCCACTACATTTTTGGCGACGATCTTGATGGGATTTATCTACGCTCAGCGTGCCAACCAAGAGGAGTTAAGCTAAAGCTGATGGACCTAAGAATTAACAAATTTTGGAACAAGAATCAAGTAACTCAAGGAAAAGAAACCGGTCAAGCACGCCTCGCAGCCCCACCAGTGTCCATCACACCGGACAGCCCCAGCCCAGGCGTGCTGTACGTTGTTCCAGTACTTTCAACACCTGGTAATATGTTATCTAAGCTGCCTACCTTGCAGAAGATCCACAACAAACGTCTACAGTGCCACAACAAACGTCTACAGTGCCACAACAAACGTCTACAGTGCCTCATAAAGCAAGGTAATCAGTGGCTGCCTGTGTTTCTGCCTCCAGTGCAGGGTTAAATGATTCTGTTTGGCGAAAGGCACTTTGGTTCAAGTTTTTCATTTGTGGCTGTGCGCTTGTTCAAGACTTCTTTGCATGGGTTCTGATGGTGTTTCCTACTCAGTGGGTCTCTCTACAGCTTCGCGTTTAAGGGACTTATGGTTTCAATCATCGTGTGCTACTTCGTGCCCAAGAGAAATGCTGATGTCATTGCAACTTGCTTTGTGGGTGTTCTTTTGTCGTGCACAAGGACATTTTCAAGGATGTGGGAGTTTGCCTTTGACGCTGCCTCTGTGTCGACGTTGGATCTGAGGGAACCCCACTTGTGCCTGCTTCAAGATGCTGGGTGTGCGTATTCCAGAATTTGTACACTTGTCTATGAGGGCCTGCTCGTTTTCATCAACAGTTGCGGGACTTTTGGTGAGTGTTCATATGTAATTAAATTTGTTTTGGGGAGACACATTGACTTTTGTCAGTTCAACCGCCGAGTTGCGGTTTAAACATGAGGCGATGCGCGTGCTCCTACCTTCTCCACGTCGAGGAATCTTCAAATATGACGGGAATGCCATTGGTCTCTTCCTGAAGTACATGCCTCGCTGCGCTGCATATTGAGGTGCACACACACGCCGTGAGCCACCCTGTGCTGGCATGCTAAGCGTGCCGCCATCTTAGGTTTGGAGGCTGCAGCCAGTTTAAGCAAGATGTTTTGGACTGTACTCCTGTGTTCTTTGCCAACCACGTGCTGTTCGTGCAATAAAGTTACTGCTTGTTGAAAGTCAGCACCAGCTCACGGAGTGCAGGTCGTTTTTCACCTCCTGGTTGACTCAGCTGTAATCTCTGGGTTTGGACTTCGTTTCGAGTTCAGAGGACACTGGACCTTGCTGTAGTTTGTGTGGTGAGTTCTTGTTACATAACAAGCTCTTCAACTTCAGTGGGTGTCGTCTCTCCTGCAATGTTCCACCTTTTTGCAAGTCTCTGGGATCTGGTTCATCTCCACGTTTTTCTGTTTGGATTCCATAAACGCCTGTCCCTCATCTTTGCGGTGACAGGCACACCAGTGACATTTTAAGCTTACAGTGCTTATTTTTAGTTTTGTCTCTGGTTGCGGTCATTCAACATAAAAAAAAAGAGAGTTCTGCATTTCGAATGACATGTTATATGCTCATGTGTAGTCTATTCACGACTGTATTTTCATTATTTATGCATGTTCTCTTGTCAGATGTTGTATCCCTGCATAAGGGATGGGAGTGGGTCTTAGTCCCATGTCTCTTCTTCACGTTCTGTTCTCTTCAGATGTCGTATCCCTGCCTAAGGGATGGGAGTGGGTTCTAGTCCCATGTCTCTTATTCACTAATTTTCTCTTTTCATATGTCGTATCCCTGCCTAAGGGATGGGAGTGGGTCTTAGTCCCATGTCTCTTCTTCACGTTATTGTCACTGATTAGGGGGTGCATACCCTAGTTACGTTTGGTATGGGTGTTAGTCCCATGTGACACTAGCTGTTACACTGCATGTTGTTGGACATATCTTGTTTTACGTCATCCCTTACACTGGGTTTGATGGACATCCTTTCTTTTGGATGTGTGTTTTGGGTGTTAGTCCCACTTACACGTGTTAACGTCATGTCGTAGTGTTTGTGTGTAAGTCGTCCTGCGCGTCACTTTGTTATGTCCAGTGTGTAAGCCGCCCTGCGCATCACCTTGCTGTGTTTCTGTGTGTAAGCCGCCCCGCGCCTCACGTTCTCTTCTTGTTGTGTATAAGTCGCCCTGCGCCTCACTTTGCCTTGTTGTGTATAAGTCGCCCTGCGCTTTACCCTGTGCTTTTACGTCGTCATGTTGTATGTGTAATTCACCCTGTGCTTCAAGTCGACGTAATGTGTGCGTCTGCCACACTGTGCTGCACCTGTGTTGTTTCCACGTGCTGCACATGTTCTTGGGTGTCAGTCCCATGAAACATCAGTCTTTACACTGCTTAGCTTATGGGTTAGTCCCATCTTAGCATGGTCCCTTACATGAGGGGTGGCGTTTTTGCCACAGTCTCCTTAGTTGAGGAGTACTTCTTTGGGTGCCGTCCATCCATTGTGTCTCGGGGTACGTTTTCCCCTTTACTTCTTTTTACGTGTGTCTTGCTCACTTGGTGTTTGTGAGCTGTTCTTAGACTACTTACCTTTTCACTTTTTGTTCACTTTTAAAGGAGGAGGATGGTGTTAGTCTATGTTTATATCCTTTCATCTTTCTTTCCTTTTTTGTTTGTCTGTTTTCCTTAAGAGATGTGGTTTCACCATTCATCACTGGGTTCATGGACAGTTTTCTGCTTTTGTATATTCCTGTGTATAGTTTTATTTTATTGTTATTTTCATTGTTATTATGGCCTTATTTGTTTTTCATTTTGAGAGGAAGAGGATAATGTAGTATCCTCAGGTTATGTCTTTATGTTCCCTTTCATCTTCCAACTAGCTGCTCAGCCAGTGTGAGTGTTCCGTGTAGAATGTTAGTGTGATTGACATGAGTGGAATGTTTGGGTGCCTGGTGTGAGTGTTGTCAGTTGAGAGATGGGCTGAGCAGCTAGTGGGCTGCTCCTGGTGGGGCTTGCTGTAACTTCTACTTATGGACTTAATAAACTACATCAAACTCAACTCGGCTACGTCTTCTATGTCTCCTGAACATGTGGGGCCAGCCCACTACACTCGCGCTCTCCAATTCGTGCTGCCCTCGGTTTGGGGCTGGGGTGCTGGGGTGCTGAGGTGCTGTCCTCGGTTTTTGGTGATAGTATGTCTCCCTCCTTGACGTTCCATATTGATATTCTATGTCTTAGTCTGATATTTCAGTGTTTGGGTGTGTATATGATAGCATTTAAATAGAGCCATCATTCTTCGTTTCAATGTTCTGTTGCATTTACCCTATGAGGGGCGGTGCATTACAGGCAGCAAACTCCATAGTTTTATCAGCTTTCCAAACATCAAGTACAGTTGCGCAGAATACAAATGACACACTTAACCCCTCCCAGGCATCCAAGTTCACCCCTTCCTTCTTGGCCATACAATGCATTGTCCCCCTCCCTCCAATCATTCAGTGGACAACAGTTTGTGGTGCATAAATGCCGCAGTTTATTCCAAAACATGGATCTCCCCGCTCACCGCCGCGCCACCCGGGATGTCCTGGTCAGTCCTTTGACTCCCTTCCTTGTCTGTGGTGCCCTCATTTCCAGTGTTCCCTTTCTTTCTAGGCGTTGCCTGGCCTGACCCTTTTTTCCCGGGCTCCCTGCCTTCACCAGGGCCCATCATTGCTGGAGGGAATCCTGCGCTGAATTGCGTGCCCGACCCTGCCCATGGCCACCTTGGCATAAATGCTGATGGCTGAGGGGTTTGTCGTTGACAGAGTACGGCCCCAGTGCCACTCCCTTAAACTCTCTTTCCCCTTGTCTGCCCCTCTGGTATGTTTGCTAGGGATATGGGGCTACCTATGGCCCTTGCGCTGTGGAGTTTGTGACACCTATCTGGGTCCCGTAGTTGACAATGCTCCCTGATTCCCCCCCCACCCCAGGAGCCCCCGTGATCACTCCTGCACCCCTGCGCGTGACCCAGTCCTTCACTCTGTGCTTGTTGCTCACCAGACCCAGTGGCTGCGCCGTAGTCCTCTGCACTCTCTGACCACTCGGGCCACCGTTTTGGCCATAGACCTCCTGTTTGAATCCTCGCTGCAGTACCCCTCTGGATCGTCAAAAGCCTGCCCTCCTTTGGCCGGTCTTGCCTTGTTCACTTTGCATGTTGCTGGGGGCTGCCGCCCCCTCACCCCTGCCCCCTTGGCGCCCAACTTGGCAAGGGGCGCCATTTTGGCTGCATGCCTCTTCCCACTGGGCCCTGGGGGATTTTTTTCTGGACTTGTTTCCCTCCTTGGTGCTTGCCTGGGTTTTTTTGCTGGCCTTTTTCCCAGGCCCGCGGTAATCTTGTCGTCTACCCAAGCCTTTCCTTTTCTCGCCACGAAAGGCCTGGCCTTCTCCAGAAGGGCTTGCAAATCTTTGTCCAGCTCAGGGCCGCACTCTCCCCAAGGTGTTCTCTGCCTCATTCTAGCCGGCCCGCCTCTTCTTCACCGGCTACCTCCTCCCGGAAGTGCGCCGGCCTCTTCCTCTGTCTGTCCCCTTCGGTCCACCATGCTCCATGCCCTGCAAGTCGTTCTCCAGCCCGTATCACGCCCTCGAGCTCATTGCTCCTTACCACTGAGGTGCTCGGCCACTAGTCTCAGCCACCGCAGTACCTGCTTTGAGATTCTTGGCCCTGGTTGTTTCCGTGTGCGGCCGTGTGCTAGTCTGGCTGCCAACGAAGTCCTGTGAGGTGTCTGAACTGCCGCTTCCGAATCTGCCTCTGTAAACCAGCTGCTCTGGTTCCTTCGATCGCACGGTGCCTGCGCCTGCCACTGTCTGTGTCCGACAACCGGCCAGTGATTCACAGGTAGGTCTCCAGCCACCGCTGCTTCGTCTCCTGGGGAAAAAAGAGGGGGCGTCCTCCTCGGTCGTTCACGCTGGCGATGTTGCGATGGTCCTCTTGGTGAAGGTCCTCCCCAGAGACGGTTCCAAGGCGATGAGGTGCTGGTCAGTTGTGGTCAAGCTCCGCCCCTGCCCCCTTTTGACCTCCTTGGTCGCCCCGCCCTCCTTCTTCCTTTACGCGGTTCATGACTTTCAAAAGACCCGCCCAATTATTGTGCGTCTTTTTCGCGGGCTTTGCCCGTGGCGCTACAGGTGTTCCTGCCACCGGTAGGGGTTCCCTGCGAGCCCCTATCTGGTACGACTTCTCCTCCTCGGCCCGCGTCACATTCTCTTATTGCTGCAAACAGTGTGCTACACAATGTATTTCGGCCTGAACTGCCTTAATGTGTACAAAAAAAACACCAAGTTTTTATACCGGAATAAAGTGCATTGTAATATACATTAAAGACAGACACACATTACTTTGCAGACCAGTCCTGCCATCATGGAATAGTATCTAGTCATACAAATAACAAAGTACTCATTATGATTACTTGACTAAAGCCATTGAGGCCGAAAAGCATTGTATGGCACACCCACATATCACTAAGGTCCTCATGTACATGGGGCCTGATTCACAGAACTAACTTACGTCAAAAACGTAAAGTTAGTACTTTTTGGTATTCACAGAATACACTTACTCATTTTGGTATTCACAGAATGCACTTACTCATTTTGGTATTCACAGAATGCACTTACTCATTTTGGTATTCACAGAATGCACTTACTCATTTTGATAATCACAGAATGCACTTACTCATACTAACTTTATGTCCGCACTCGGGCCGGAGATTCCGGCCCGGTGGTGGAGATTCCGGCCCGGTGGTGGAGATTCCGGCCAGGTGGTGGAGATTCCGGCCCCGTGGTGGAGATTCAGGCCCGGTGGTGGAGATTCCGGCCCGGAGGTGGAGATTCCGGCCGGTTGTGGAGATTCCGGCCGGTGGCGGACATTCCGCTACCGGCCGGAATCTCCACAACCGGCCGGAATCTCCACCATCGGGCCGGAATCTCCACCTCCGGGCCGGAATCTCCACCACGGGCCGGAATCTCCACCACCTGGCCGGAATCTCCGGCCCGAGTGCGGACATAAAGTTAGTATGAGTAAGTGCATTCTGTGAATACCAAAATGAGTAAGTGCATTCTGTGAATA
Organism: Calotriton arnoldi; assembly: GCA_963921515.1. NCBI lineage: Eukaryota > Metazoa > Chordata > Amphibia > Caudata > Salamandridae > Calotriton > Calotriton arnoldi. The sequence continues at coordinate 680,793 of CAWUFW010000751.1, forward strand.
CCAAATGAGTAAGTGTATTCTGTGAATACCAAAAAGTACTAACTTTACGTTTTTGACGTAAGTTAGTTCTGTGAATCGGGCCCAAAGTGTTTTAACAGTCGCAAACCCTCAAATTTAGTAAATCTGAGGGTTTGCAATCACTAAAACACTTTTTGGAATGTACTAAAATCAGTTACCAACTTGGAAAAGGTTTCCAGAACTGTTAAATTGGTTAAGCAAACAATAAGGAATCGGTATTTAGAAGGGGCATGTTCAGGGCGTCCCTTCCCAATACTGATTCCTTATGTTATAAGTTGATGTGTTTTGCCCCCGAAATCCAGTTGTAAAACATTAATATTTTACCACCAACTCATAGGAGGTGGTAAGCCATTTGTACCCCTTTGTGAATAATGACATAAGCTCTTTTTAGGAGAAGGCCGGCCTACTCCTCAAAACGGTTAGTGTAACTTGAAGGCAAACAGGCTACATGAAAAAAAGATTGGTTTATTTAAATGCAATCACAGACCTGGTAGTCTGCTGATGACAGCAGTCCACCATTCCAGTGTTTGTGGCCAATGATAGTGGGTTGCAATTTTCGACCTACCTCCTGCATATTAATCAGGTAAGGTGAGGTGTGACCCACTACGATTTGGTATTTTTTAGAACAGTCCTATTAGTACATAGGTGGGAGTCACATAATACCAATGCATTCAATAGAAGTCGCTGAGCAGATTGCGACCACATTTACCAAATCCATTTTAGTACATTCTAAATAAGCAATTGTAATGCAGACATACATGTATGTCAATACTGCTCCCTTAAGCAACCTCTGACCGCACCCCCAGAAAATAACAAAAAATAATACTGGTTGTATTTGATTTAGCATCGTTATCTGTTGTTAATATAATTTGTTCAACCATTCATTACAACTTTGAAAAGTGATAATAATTCTAATGATTATTTTAACTGCTACGTTCTCACTTGTTGCTTTGAAATTGATTGGTTTTCTCACTTATCCTTTCGAGCTCTTCCCCTAATGCCTTTTCCGGGTATCTAGTGTGGATTCACTCCAGAGTAAAGCAGGCCTTCCCTTTGTCAGAAACAAGCTGAGTCTTTTAAATCAGGCAAAGTGAGAGAAGGCAGGAAATGATTCAACGTTAGTCACTGCTTTGCAGCTATCAGTCTCTTGTCAGCCTGCTGTATGAGGCCTTTGTTTGCAACGCCTCTTTGACAAAACACAAATTCATGCAGATCGGTGGCGCAGGTTTTAACAAGCCATATGACACATCATGCCAGACAATATCTCATGCTTAGCTTAACAAAGGCAGCTCCATAAAACCGAAGTAGTTTATGGAGCGTTTGTCATTTTTCTGCCGCACCACAAACCCGCCCTCCACAAATACATTTTTTTGACGTGCCTAAAGCAAAATTTTGGGTACATTTTAAAACGAGCATTGGCAATGCTGGCTTTAAACGAATGCTTTATGGTAATGTAAAGCGTTGCAAGTAAATAGCATGGGAATTAATATGTATTTGCAAGGGAGTAGCTAGAAGATTAAAATACCCTCACTTTGACCCAGACCTCCAAGTGATGTGAACCAAGTAAGCCCGGCCCTTCCTAGTTCTCATCACCCTTACATCGACTCATCTATCCATCTACCTTGCTACGCTTCCACCCATCTATCATCCTTTTATCTTCCCATCCTTCGTCCCTCCTTTCACATTCTAACCATACATTGAGATTTCATCGACCCATCTGTTCACATCAATCCATCCTTTCACCTTTCCAGTTTTTCATTTATCCGTTGGTCCATCCATCCAATGACCATTTTCCTCACATATAAACGTATGCATACTTTCACTCTGCTGGCCATTCATTCTTTCACTCTTCATCCTTTCAACCATCAGTCCTTCCATTCATCCTTTCTTTTTTCTTTCACCCACTCTTCCTTCCATGTCACCTTTCACCCCTTTTCATATTGCCTTCCTTCCATCTTTCCTTACTTCCCCCTCCTTTCCTTCTCTTTCCCCTTTATAGATTATACAAAAATTCTTTCTTTTCTGGCATTATTTTTTCTTGTTTGCTTTTTTCTCCTCCACTATTTGCTGCTCTTTCTGTCTGTTTTCCCCTCGTTTGCATCACTTCTTTCTGCTTTACTGAACTTGGCTTACATAACGATTGACCCCGGCCTCTCTGTCATACCCTGCTATTCCCTAAGATAATTTTTGTCTGCAGGCATGAAAACTGAAGAGGCAAATGTATAATTAACCAACTTTTAGTGGGATTTTAAGTGCTTACCCCCCACACTGAAACTGCTAAAATCACTGTGTATTAGTGTAGAAGCAAAAAACTGTAAAATAATATTGGTGTAGGTTAAAAGGTCAGGTGAAGCAAGCAAGACATTACAATCCATGTAGGTTATTTGTGGAAGCCCACAACTTCTGCCCAACTAAAACATGTACTCCTGGATCCCAACATGTGGGCGGGGCCAAAGCCCCTCTATTGTAATGCTCACATAATTGCCTGGCAACACCTGTACTATCTATCAAGCCAGACCATAACGATAGAACCAGATTCAGAGTGTGGCAACACACGTGCCGATTCATTAAGTAATTCATGGAATATTATACACTAGGTAATGCATACGCTATACATATTCGTGTGTGTTGTTTAGAATAAATCAAGGCTTATATGTAAAGTAAGCTTGTTTTTAATCTACGTAAAGATATATACTATATTCAGATACAGGCCCTAAAATTTAACCTGGACATGTCAAAATGTTCCACTCAAAACCAAATGTTTTTTGCAGTGTGGTTACTTGTGCATTTTCAGCCTGAGCTCAGCCACCAACCAGGGGAACCAACCAAACACAGACCTTTCGAGCCCCCCCACACTGCGCCGGGGGCCACCACCTCCCCGGGCATTGAATATGTAAATACGGGGGTCCGTAGCGGACCCCCAGCCCCGGGGAACACCACCTCCCCGGGGCTTCAAACTTGCTGGGAGGGGGGCCGCACGGCCCCCTCCTGGAGTCCTAGAGGGCCCTGGGGACCGCCACCCCCAGGGCCGGCTCCTGCAATGTTCCAGGGTGCCCACCCCCAGGACATTGCCTTTTGCTATGGTAGGGTGGGAGCACGGCTCCTGCCCTGCCATAGCAAACACTGCTTTGCTTCTTGGAAGCGAGAGCAGGAAACCTGCTCTCGCTTCCAAGAAGCAAAGCAGAATTGCTTTTGGGCAAAGGGAGCTGCATGTTAGCAGCTCCCCTTGCCCAAAAGCACTACCGGCTCCCGCAGGAGGCGGGGAGCCGGCAGGGATCGTGGGGGCATTGGGGCTCCCCCCACGGTCCCCAATGCTGAGGCCAGGCCCCGAGGGATGGGGACCCTGGGGCCAGAAGTGGCCCAAGGAAGGGGGGCCCCCTCCCGAATTTTTTTTTTTTAAAAAAGCATTGGCCATGCCCTGGGGAATGGTGTCCCCGGGGCCAAAAATGGCCTCACGAGGAGGGCCACGCAGCCCCCTTCCAAAAAAAAATAAACAAGGCTTGAGGACCTCAGGACACAAGTGGACTTCATCCCCCAAGCAGCAGTGCGCCAGGAGGCGCGTTTGCAGAGTGGTGTAAAAAGGGGGCATGGCCTTGGACCACTCTCAGCAATCCAGCTGTGTGGGGCTTACTGGAGGTACCTGGTGGGCTAGTTGGCCCCCAGGAACCCTCAGGAGGCAAGGGGACATCATCCCCCAACCAAGAGTGCACCAGGAGGCGCGTTTACAGAGTGGTGGACAAAGGGGGCGTGGCCTGTGTCCACCTATCAACAATCCCACGATCTGGGGCATACTGGAGGTATCAGGTAGGCTAGTTGGCCCCTAAGGACCCCCAGCAGCGAAGGGGACTTTAACCCCATCCAAGAGCGCGCCAGGGAGTGCGTTTGCAGAGTGGTGGGGAAAGGGGGCGTGGCCTGCTATGACAACTTAGCAATCCAGCTGTGTGGGACTTACTGGAGGTAATAGGAGGGGTAGTTGGCCCCCAAGGTTGTCCTTGGGGGCCAACTACCTCTCCTATTACCTCCACTAAGTCCCACACAGTGGGATTGCTAAGAGGTCTTCGGAGGCCACGCCCCCCCTTTCTCCACCACTCTGCAAACGCGCCTCCTGGCACAGTACTGGTTGGGGGATGAAGTCCACTTTACTCCTGAGGGACTTTGGGGGCTAAGAAGCCCTCCTGGTACCTCCTGTAAGTCCTACGCAGCGGAATTCCTGAGCGCTGGTCGGAGGCCCAGCCCCCTTTCTGCACCACCCTGCAAACGCGACTACCAGTTAAAGAATCATTTGTAATGTAATAGGTCTCGCATTTGCGAGAGTTAGAGCTATTGGCGTTTTTAAATTTAAAAGATTTTTACTAATGTTTTTTGGTGTAGAGTGGATGTACGTTGTGTGTAGTGGAATTATGTGGTATGTTGTGCAGTGAAAGTATGTGAATAGAAAGTATGTGGTATTTAGTGTATAGGAATTATGTGGAGTGGGATTATGTGTTTTGGAGAGTAATTATGTGGAATTGTAGTCTGTGTTGTGGAGTGGTAGCCACAGGTTTAGTCTTACTCGTTTCCATAGAAGCTAAACTATAAACACAATGAGACACAAAAAACAGAAGGAACCACTGAGGAGCACTTCTGGACCTAGTCGGAGGTATGAGCAGGGCCAATGGAATTATGTGACTGTTCAGCTGCACCAATTTTCACATAATTAAACATTTTCCGCATTTGCCAAATATTCCATCATCTGCTGCCTAATCTGCAGATTTGAACAAAAAAAAGCCTTGTTTCTAGCTCAAACGGCTCAAATGTTCCCAAAAATGCTGCATCACGTGTTAGTGTGGTGGAAGGCCCTTTGCAAAGCTGGAATGGTCATGTGTTACTTATTGCTAAAAATGTGGGTGTTAAATTGGTACTAATGGTGCACAAACCCTTCTTTCTGCACCTTTCTTCCTCTTTCTGCACCTCACTGTCTTCTTTCTGCACTTCACTTGCCTCTTTCTGCACTTCTCTTGCCCCTTTCTGCACTTCACTTGCCTCTTTCAGCACCTCTGTTGCTTTTTTTCTGCAGATCTCTTGCCTCTTTCTGCACCTCTCTTGCCTCTTTCTGCACCTCCCTTGCCTCTTTCTGCAACTCACTTGCCTCTTTCTGCACTTCTATTGCTTCTTTCTACACCTCTCTTGCCTCTTTCTGCTCCTCTCTTGCCTCTTTGTGCATTTCTCTTGCCTGTTTCTGCACTTCCCTTGCCTCTTTCTGTACCTCTCTTGCCTCTTTCTGCACCTCACTTGCCTTTTTCTGCACCTCACTCTCTTCCTTCTCCACCTCTCTTGCCTCTTTCTGCACTTCTCTTACCTCTTTCTGCACTTCTCGAGCCTCTTTCTGTACCTATCTTGCCTCTTTCTGCACCTCAAGTGCCTCTTTCTGCACTTCTCTTGCCTTTTTCTACACTTACCTTGCCTCTTTCTTTACCTCTCTTGCCTCTTTCTGCACCTCACTTGCCACTTTCTGCTCTTCTCTTGCTTCTTTCTGAACCTCACTCTCTTCTTTCTGCACCTCTCTTGCCTCTTTCTGCACCTCACTTGCTTCTTTCTGCATCTCTCTTGCCTCTTTCTGCACCTCTATTGCCTCTTTCTGCAACTCTGTTGCTTCTTTCTGCACTTCTCTTGCCTCTTTCTGCACCCTTCTTGTCTCTTTCAGCACCTCTGTTGCTTCTTTCTGCACTTCTCTTCCTCTTTATGCACCCTCTTGCCTCTTTCTGTACCCCTCTTGCCTCTTTGTGTACCTCTCCTACCTCTTTCTGCACACCTCTTGCCTCTTTCTGCACCTCTGTTGGTTCTTTCTGCACTGCTCTTGCTTCTTTCTGCACCTCTTTTGCAAATGTCTGTATCCCTCGTGCCTCTTTCTACACCCCTGTTCCCTCTTTCTGCACCTTTCCTGCACCTTTCCTGCCTGTTTCTGCACCTCTCTTGCCTGTTTCTGCACCTCTGTTGCTTCTTTCTACACTTCTCTTGCTTCTTTCTGCATCCCTCTTGCCTCTTTATCTACCCCTCTTGCCTCTTTGTGCACCTCTCCTTCCTCTTTCCTTACCTCTCTTGCCTTTTTCTGCACTTCTCTTGCCTCTTTCTGCTCCTCTTTTGCTTCTTTCTGCACTTCTCTTGCCTCTTTCTGCACCTCTGTTGGTTTTTTCTGCACTGATTTTGCTTCTTTCTGCACCTCTTTTGCAAATTTCTGTATCCCTCTTGCCTCTTTCTGCACCCCTGTTCCCTCTTTCTGCACCTTTCCTGCATGCTTCTGCACCTCTCTTGCCTCTTTCTGCACGTCTGTTGCTTCTTTCTGCACTTCTCTTGCCTCTTTCTGCACCCCATTTGTCTCTTTCAGCACCTCTGTTGCTTCTTTCTGCACTTCTCTTGCTTCTTTTTGCACCCCTCTTGCCTCTTTCTGCACCTCTCTTGCCTCTTTCTGCACCTCCCTTGCCTCTTTCTGCAACTCACTTGCCTCTTTCTGCACTTCTATTGCTTCTTTCTACACCTCTCTTGCCTCTTTCTGCTCCTCTCTTGCCTCTTTGTGCATTTCTCTTGCCTGTTTCTGCACTTCCCTTGCCTCTTTCTGTACCTCTCTTGCCTCTTTCTGCACCTCACTTGCCTTTTTCTGCACCTCACTCTCTTCCTTCTCCACCTCTCTTGCCTCTTTCTGCACTTCTCTTGCCTCTTTCTGCACTTCTCGAGGCTCTTTCTGTACCTATCTTGCCTCTTTCTGCACCTCAAGTGCCTCTTTCTGCACTTCTCTTGCCTTTTTCTACACTTACCTTGCCTCTTTCTTTACCTCTCTTGCCTCTTTCTGCACCTCACTTGCCACTTTCTGCTCTTCTCTTGCTTCTTTCTGAACCTCACTCTCTTCTTTCTGCACCTCTCTTGCCTCTTTCTGCACCTCACTTGCTTCTTTCTGCATCTCTCTTGCCTCTTTCTGCACCTCTATTGCCTCTTTCTGCAACTCTGTTGCTTCTTTCTGCACTTCTCTTGCCTCTTTCTGCACCCTTCTTGTCTCTTTCAGCACCTCTGTTGCTTCTTTCTGCACTTCTCTTCCTCTTTATGCACCCCTCTTGCCTCTTTCTGTACCCCTCTTGCCTCTTTGTGTACCTCTCCTACCTCTTTCTGCACACCTCTTGCCTCTTTCTGCACCTCTGTTGGTTCTTTCTGCACTGCTCTTGCTTCTTTCTGCACCTCTTTGCAAATGTCTGTATCCCTCGTGCCTCTTTCTACACCCCTGTTCCCTCTTTCTGCACCTTTCCTGCACCTTTCCTGCCTGTTTCTGCACCTCTCTTGCCTGTTTCTGCACCTCTGTTGCTTCTTTCTACACTTCTCTTGCTTCTTTCTGCATCCCTCTTGCCTCTTTATCTACCCCTCTTGCCTCTTTGTGCACCTCTCCTTCCTCTTTCCTTACCTCTCTTGCCTTTTTCTGCACTTCTCTTGCCTCTTTCTGCTCCTCTTTGCTTCTTTCTGCACTTCTCTTGCCTCTTTCTGCACCTCTGTTGGTTTTTTCTGCACTGATTTTGCTTCTTTCTGCACCTCTTTTGCAAATTTCTGTATCCCTCTTGCCTCTTTCTGCACCCCTGTTCCCTCTTTCTGCACCTTTCCTGCATGCTTCTGCACCTCTCTTGCCTCTTTCTGCACGTCTGTTGCTTCTTTCTGCACTTCTCTTGCCTCTTTCTGCACCCCATTTGTCTCTTTCAGCACCTCTGTTGCTTCTTTCTGCACTTCTCTTGCTTCTTTTTGCACCCCTCTTGCCTCTTTCTGCACCTCTCTTGCCTCTTTCTGCACCTCCCTTGCCTCTTTCTGCAACTCACTTGCCTCTTTCTGCACTTCTATTGCTTCTTTCTACACCTCTCTTGCCTCTTTCTGCTCCTCTCTTGCCTCTTTGTGCATTTCTCTTGCCTGTTTCTGCACTTCCCTTGCCTCTTTCTGTACCTCTCTTGCCTCTTTCTGCACCTCACTTGCCTTTTTCTGCACCTCACTCTCTTCCTTCTCCACCTCTCTTGCCTCTTTCTGCACTTCTCTTGCCTCTTTCTGCACTTCTCGAGGCTCTTTCTGTACCTATCTTGCCTCTTTCTGCACCTCAAGTGCCTCTTTCTGCACTTCTCTTGCCTTTTTCTACACTTACCTTGCCTCTTTCTTTACCTCTCTTGCCTCTTTCTGCACCTCACTTGCCACTTTCTGCTCTTCTCTTGCTTCTTTCTGAACCTCACTCTCTTCTTTCTGCACCTCTCTTGCCTCTTTCTGCACCTCACTTGCTTCTTTCTGCATCTCTCTTGCCTCTTTCTGCACCTCTATTGCCTCTTTCTGCAACTCTGTTGCTTCTTTCTGCACTTCTCTTGCCTCTTTCTGCACCCTTCTTGTCTCTTTCAGCACCTCTGTTGCTTCTTTCTGCACTTCTCTTCCCTCTTTATGCACCCCTCTTGCCTCTTTCTGTACCCCTCTTGCCTCTTTGTGTACCTCTCCTACCTCTTTCTGCACACCTCTTGCCTCTTTCTGCACCTCTGTTGGTTCTTTCTGCACTGCTCTTGCTTCTTTCTGCACCTCTTTTGCAAATGTCTGTATCCCTCGTGCCTCTTTCTACACCCCTGTTCCCTCTTTCTGCACCTTTCCTGCCTGTTTCTGCGCCTCTCTTGCCTGTTTCTGCACCTCTGTTGCTTCTTTCTACACTTCTCTTGCTTCTTTCTGCATCCCTCTTGCCTCTTTATCTACCCCTCTTGCCTCTTTGTGCACCTCTCCTTCCTCTTTCCTTACCTCTCTTGCCTTTTTCTGCAGTTCTCTTGCCTCTTTCTGCTCCTCTTTTGCTTCTTTCTGCACTTCTCTTGACTCTTTCTGCACCTCTGTTGGTTTTTTCTGCACTGATTTTGCTTCTTTCTGCACCTCTTTTGCAAATTTCTGTATCCCTCTTGCCTCTTTCTGCACCCCTGTTCCCTCTTTCTGCACCTTTCCTGCATGCTTCTGCACCTCTCTTGCCTCTTTCTGCACGTCTGTTGCTTCTTTCTGCACTTCTCTTGCCTCTTTCTGCACCCCATTTGTCTCTTTCAGCACCTCTGTTGCTTCTTTCTGCACTTCTCTTGCTTCTTTTTGCACCCCTCTTGCCTCTTTCTGTACCTCTCTTGCCTCTTTGTGCACCTCTCCTTCCTCTTTCTGCACCTCTCTTGCCTTTTTCTGCTGTTCTCTTGCCTCTTTCTGCACCTCTTTTGCTTCTTTCTGCACTTCTTTTGCCTCTTTCTGTACCTCTCTTGCCTCTTTCTGCACCTCTGTTGGTTCATTCTGCACTGCTCTTCCTTCTTCCTGCACCTCTTTTGTAAATTTATGCATCCCTCTTGCCTCTTTCAGCACCCCTCTTCCGTCTTTTTGCACCTCTCTTGCCTCTGTCTGCACACCTGTTCCCTCTTTCTGCACCCCTTTTGCCTGTTTCTGCAACTCTCTTGCCTCTTTCTGCAGTTCTTTTGCCTCCTTCTGTACCTCTGTTGCTTCTTTCTGCACTTCTCTTGCCTCTTTCTGCACCCCTCTAGCCTCTTTCGGCACCCCTGTTGCTTCTTTCTGCACTTCTCTTGCTTCTTTCTGTACCGCTCTTGCTTCTTTCTGCACCCATCTTGCCTCTTTTTGCACCCCTCCTCCCTCTTTCTGCACCTCTTGACTCTTTCTGTACCTCTGTTGCTTCTTTCTGCACTTCTTTTGCCTCTTTCTGCACCTCAATTGCCTCTTTCTGCACTTCTCTTGCTTCTTTTACACCTCTGTTGCTTCTTTCAGCAATTCTCTTGCCTCTTTCTGTATTTCTCTTGCTTGTTTCTGCACCTCTCTTGCGTCTTTCTGCACCTCTGTTGCCTCTTTTGGCACCTCACTTGCTTCTTTCTACACCCTTCTTGCCTCTTTCTGCACCCCTCTCCACTCTTTCTGCACCTCTCTTGCCTCTTCCTGTACCCCTGTTCCCTCTTTCTGCACCTTTCCTGCCTGTTTCTGCACCTCTCTTGCCTCTTTCTGTACCTCTGTTGCTTCTTTCTGCACTTCCCTTGCCTCTTTCTGCACCCTTCCCGCCTCTTTCAGCACCTCTGTTGCTTCTTACTGCACTTCTCTTCCTTCTTTCTGCACCCCTCCTGCCTCTTTCTGAACCCCTCTTGCCTCTTTGTGCACCTCTCCTACCTCTTTTTGCACCCCTCTTGCCTCTTTTTGCACCTCTGTTTGTTCATTCTGCACTGCTCTTGCTTCTTTCTGCACCTCACTTGCCTCTTTTTGCACTTCTCTTGATTCTTTCTACACCTCTGTTGCTTCCTTCAACAATTCTCTTGCCTCTTTCTGCACTTCTCTTGCTTGTTTCTGCACCTCTCTTGCGTCTTTCTGCACCTCTGTTGCCTCTTTCTGCACTTCACTTGCTTCTTTCTGCACCTCTCTTACCTCTTTCGGCACATCTGTTGCTTCTTTCTGCACTTCTCTTGCCTCTTTCTGCACCTCTGACTTAGAGGTAGTTTTAATCCCACTGTCCTATTTTGTACTAGGGCCTTACAGGGGAGGTCATGCCAATCACAGGGGTATCCCAACCCATAGTGTACCCTAGTGTATTTAGGTGTTTTCACTGTATTCTAAGTGTCTTTCAGCATAACACTGGCTCCGGGCCCGGTTAGTCAGAGTCAGTTACCACCAGTACCAGTCAGCAAAAAGTTGGGGGCACAGGATGACTTTGCAACAAGGCCTCTATCTGCACCGCTGTTGGTTCTTTCTGCATATCTCTTGCTTCTTTCTGCGCCTTTCTTCCTCTTTCTGCACATGTCCTACCTCTGTAGGCATATTTAGAAATTAGCATTTACAAAACCTTAGAAATTCACTGAAAAAACCATAGGTTTCAGGAACGTTATAGTTAGAAATTAGCATTTAAAAAACCTTAGAAATTCACTGGAAAAACCACAGGTTTCAGGGACGTTATAGTTAGTTGGACATTTCACTCGTACAAAATCAGAGAAATTCGGCTGTTATAGTTAGTTGAGTTAACTATAACTCACGCCCCGCAATGCACTGCTGATCAAGTCACATATTACATCATTCATGACATGGTCAGTGACAGCACTAAAGGAACTAATGGAAAATGAAAACTTGGAAATTAAACCCGCCGACAAAGGCGGAAATATTGTCGTGATGGAGAAAACACAATATAAAAAAGAAGCATTACGACAACTGAACATCATTGAGAACTACAAAAAATTGAAATCAAATCCTATTAACGATCTAGTACTAGAACTGCAGGCCAAACTTAGGAGCTGGTTTGAAAAAGGATCATTGACCATGGATAAAATGAAATTTCTAACAAAAGATAATCCAACGATCCCTACCCTATACTTCCTACCGAAGATCCATAAGACACTGGTAAATCCTTCAGGAAGACCAATTATTTCCAGCTGTGATAGTCTGTATGAACCAGTTTCCAAATATGTACACTCTTTTTTGGCACCTATTGTGATGACACTAAACTCATACATCAAAGATACAGGCGACTTTTTGAGAATCCTAAATGAGACACAGTGGCATGAGGATTACCTACTGGCTACAATAGATGTGATATCACTTTACACATCAATCAGTCATGACATGGGACTTGGAGCTTTGGAATATTTCTTAGGACAGAGAGATATCAAATTTTTGGAACATTCAAAAATGATAAAAGAAATGGCGGAGCTCTGTCTTAGAAATAATATCTTCATTTTTGACCAGCAACTTTATCGCCAAATGTGCGGAACCGCTATGGGCGTTACCTTTTCACCCAGCTATGCAAATCAGACTATGGGCTGGAGAAGACAATAGCCTGGAGTGAAGATATGGATGCCTACACAGAAAAAGTCATGTTATGGTTGCGATTTATCGATGACCTTTTCATCATATGGAGGGGAACATCGGAAGAATTCAGTGAATATGTAAATCTTCTGAATATCAACGGAAAAGGTCTGCAATTTACACATAACTCTAGCAAAACAAGGATACAGTTTCTAGATATTGAAGTGTACCTAGAGGAAGGAATACTGAAAACAACTACATATCGAAAGCCAACCGCTACCAACAGTATTCTACACAGCTCAAGTTTCCACCCAGAACAATTAAAAGCATACCATATGGCGAATTCTTGCGCATGAAATGAAATTGCTCGGATCCCAAAGACCTGGAATGCAAAATGGATGAAACCACCAAAAATTCCTAGAAAGAGGATACAAACCTGCATATGTAAAGGCTGGAAGAAACAAGGCAGAAAGTATATCTAGGGATAAAATTTAGCAATTCCCAAAGGGAAATAAAGTTCCAACTGACGCAAATTCAGACATAAGATTGATCCTTACATATAGCAAAGAAAATCATTTGATTGCGATAATAATAAACAAACATTGGAATGTGCTATTAATGGATCCTGATATGAAGAAAATATTGAAAGACAAACCGAGTATCACCTATAGACGGGCCCCATCGATTAAGGACAAACTGGTACATAGCCATTTCTCAAAACCTAAAATAAAATCATGGTTGACAGACTTTCAAATTGGATTAAAAAAGTGCGAAAAATGTAAGGCCTGTAGGATAGGCGAAAATAAAAAGGAAATCATTGACTTTGAAGGAAGAAAATATGTGATCAAAGAAAAAATCAATTGTGAAAGTACATATGTAGTGTACATGTTAGAATGCAACTGCGGATGCAGATACATTGGAAGCACAATTTGCCAACTCATAAAGAGAATACTGGAACATATTCGGGCAATTCAAAATGATGATTTAACATATGCAATGACCAAACACATGAAAATGCATCAGAACTATAGCTGGCAGCAAATGAAGTACTGGGGGCTGGCAACAATCCCGATAAATGAAAGAGGTGGTGACAGAACCAAAAAATTACAATACCTGGATTCCAAAATGATAATCAGATTCCGTACCAAACTACCGACAGGTCTGAATGGGGACGAGGAACTTTATGTACATCTATAATTTTGCTTGTGGAATATCATTAGAAGTGAACTGAAATGAACATGTGATAATTGATTGCAGGGCACTGAGCCCGAGGAGATGAAATGAAAATCTCAGATTTGAGAGATGAGCCATGATAAAACCATCTTTGGATTCAAAGGCACTGAGCCCTTCTGAAAATAAAAGATATTGTACCCAAACCATCTTCTGATTTAAAGGCACTGAGCCTGTAATCAATAAATCAACTGCCAAAAAAGATATTGTGCCAAGGACAAATGATAGACTGATGCTTTAATGAAAGAGCAGTGACAAGAATGGACTCATGAAATGTATTGTATTGAAAATGGCATACATTGTGTATTACATCACTTTTTTCAAATTGTAAAACCACATTTCCCATAATGCACCTTAATAAGTTGAGTGGGTAGTTGTGTATAAATAGACACTAATAGTGGATCACCGCTAACCGTGATCAAGACCAATCTGGTCGAAACTCGTTGGTTTGGGAGAGCTTGATGGTGTTGGCTGTAAAAGCACTGGATTAAAAAGCTTGAAACAAATCTCCTGGAGTGCGAGTAATTCCTTCTTTTTGATGAAAATACGTAATGCGGACTTCGATTCCTGATCCGCACTACTCGCACCTACCGTGAGCGCGCTGTGACAGAGGAATCATTTGTTGCATACCAAAACAAACTTCTGTAATCCCAGAAAGCGGCACGGACACCTTGGAAAGTTGCAGCAAATATCTTTAATGACTGCACAATATTAACGGACCCTACTGGAAGGGAATGATTGTGACTTCAAATCCCAGCATACAGCTTACTGAAAAGCAAATGCAATTTGGGTAAAAAAGTATTTTGAAGTACTTACCGGATTTTGCCTGTTGCCCTTTCCCTATGATTAAGTTGCATGCGCAACGAAACGCGTCAGGGATTCACACCAGTTGGGGCTGCTAGCATGGTTCTGAGCAATAAAAGATTTGTATCTATCCTCGTAGAGTGGCGTTTCCTTGCTCCGGGGCACATTGGTGAATGGATAATACGCGGCAGGCCCCGAGCCGCGGGAGATGCACCGTCTGGAAGTTCAATCCAGGTCTGCGAGGCTGTGAATGTTTACAGCCTGCCAGCGCGATGGATTGCCATAATTGAACCAAGAAAGCAGCCCTGAAGCCCACTGGAGGGCTATGAACATTGAAAAACACAATGGGGTAAAAAATAGTGTGGCAATATTAACGGACCCTACTGGAAGGGAATGATTGTGACTTCAAATCCCAGCATACAGCTTACTGAAAAGCAAATGCAATTTGGGTAAAAAAGTATTTTGAAGTACTTACCGGATTTTGCTTGTTGCCCTTTCCCTATGATTAAGTTGCATGCGTAACGAAACGCGTCAGGGATTCACACCAGTTGGGGCTGCTAGCGTGGTTCTGAGCAAAAGATTTGTATCTATCCTCGTGGAGTGGCGTTTCTTTGTCCCGGGGCACCTTGGTGAATATATATATATCAATAATACTTATTTATTTATTTATTTATATATGTCATGTATTTATCTATGTATGTATTTATACATCGATTGCCGTATTTTGCACCAACAAGAGTTATTTCAACATAGTATGTTGTTTATGCCTATGAAAGAATTGTATCACGTGTGCAGATGATCTTTCACTTTAAATATCACACTGTGGCTCTAAACGCGCGTCATGTGATCAAGGCCGAGTCTGGCCGAAACGCGTCATGGCAGCAATGGTGGCTCACTGAAAAATAAACAAAACTTACACCAAATCTGGGTTCGTCTTCCGTTTGTTCCCGTTGTGAGGAACGTTGAGGCGGAGTGTGGCGATATTCATACCGGGACAAGCTTCCTCGGTACTGGCGAACCCCCTCCTGGATACGGGCGGAGCGGCAAGAAGTTACTTTCTGACGGCTGCCGGAAATCACCCTGGGATCTCAGAACGAGAAACGCCGCAACCAGCCCCCGGATGCCCTTGAGAGCTTTCTGCCGTCAGTGCAACAGCGGGATACGGGTCGGAGGACGCGCAAACCGCCAGCAAGGCACAAGGTAGGAAGCAGAAGGGAACTATTCGGTTGTGGAGGTGTGTAGTGAAGGAGCACCGTAATTTTGAGTGGTGTTCTCGTAGTACGCTAGTACCATAACAGCGTCTACCAGCATACAGTGTTGCCGCCATGTCTGCAGACGCGCTTAGGAGCCGCGAGGCAGCGGCTGAAACTATGTTCGACGATGCCCCTAGCACATCGCAACAAGCGGTGACTCACACCAGCCAGATAATGGAGGGGCATACTAACATGAAGGAACTATACAAACAGCTTGAGAAAGCTAAACGTACTGAGCAAGCAAAATGGTGGGAACACCGGTCTCTGGACTGATATTTGCAAGTAGGACGTATTCCAAGGGGGCTACGTATTATGATTGCCCCAAGTTACGAGAATCCAGATCCTCAAATGCTAAATGAGTGGGCTGAATGCAATTTGGAATCTTCAAAGCGTTTGGTGATGATACTTGTCAAATACGCAGAGAGTGACAGAGTAAAAGCACAGAAACAAATCGACGACCTAGAGAGTGAAATAAACAAAGTTGAAATTACACCACTGATTACAAAAATGCGCGAAGACATGTTAATCAGATTGGCCAAAGATGAGGAAACAATTAAGAAACGGAAAACATACAAGTTTCAAAGGGACAAACAAGATTACGAGCAGGGCCAAATATTCACTTTCTCCAGGAAATTTGATTCCATCAAAACAGCCAAAAGGCTAACCATTGAGGAGGGAAGATTAGCGAGTGGACGACCAGTTGCCGAATCATCAACCTCATTCTCTGATATTAGTTCCAATATGGAAAGCGATTCTGATGTTGAACAAGCAAGATCAAGGTCTCAATTGGGGTTTCGCAAGTTCACACTAGCGGAAGAATTAAACTGCCTCCGGCAGGACCGCAGAGAGACATTACGCCCTCGCAAAGCAATACAACTACCAAACAAAGACTCAACCGCAAGCGCAGAGAAAGACGCAAGTGCAACAAATGGCACCAACAGCAATGTCAAAAAAACACACTACAAAAAAAGATGGAATCGCAAGTAATATCAAATATATTAAAGCAAAACAAAACTGTCGTCAATCTATCCACAATGAGTCTAAATGAAGCAGAGATCAAGTTGTTGGAGTTAGGTTTGTCTTACTGTCCACCAAATAATTTTGATTACGCCCAAACTCGAGTGGATGTATACAAGTTTGTGCGAAATTTAAAACTTAGGAAATTTCATACCAACAAATCTAAAAATTGTAACTCCAGTAATGCAACCCCAACAAATGGCAATAGTAACCTAACAGCTGCAGATGCAGAACTATTAAGCAACCTACAGGAATTGGAAAATGAAGGCAATGAAGCAGTAGTCAGTTATGCAACTACTAACCTTACAACATATGGCACTGTCCAAACCAATTTCAAGCCTAAATCTACATTCCAACCGATTACTCTCAGAGACTCATTGGATATTTTTAATGATCTAGTCACCACAGAAATAAAAAGACTAAAAATACAAACCACCAGAAGCAAACAACGACAAGATTATCAGCAAAGGGCATACAACCGACTCATGCAAAAACGACAGAAAAACGACCAAATCATAATCAGGAACTCTGACAAGAGTGGCAACATTGTCATATGGCCTAGGGATGACTACATCAAAGAAGCAACTCAACAATTGGGCGATACGAATTGTTATAAAAGAACTAATGTCCAAGTTGTACGTGCTTCATGGATTGAATACTACTCTAAATTGAGTGCTTGGAGAAGCACCGGGTTGATCAATATGGATGAATACAAGTTCCTAAAAAATGAACACCCTGTAATGCCAACTATGTATTTCATCCCCAAATTGCACAAAAATGCCACCACCCCGCCAGGTAGACCTATAATTTCAGCGATAGGTGGTTTTTTAGAAAACACAACCAAATACATTGATTTCTTTTTACAAGACTTTGTTAAAAATCTTCCGTCATTTGTGCAAGATACTGGGGATTTCCTGAGACAATTGGAGTTGGTAGAATGGGAACAGAACTGCTTGTTAATGTGTTTAGATGTTACATCGCTATACACTAGCATACATCACAAAGATGGCATCAAAGCAACACAACATTATCTAAACAGCAGACCCCTCCATCTTGCCCAACACAACAAAATGCTAATTTCCATGATCACATACTGCCTAAACAATAATTACTTTCTGTTCCAGAACCAAATCCTACAGCAGGTCAGAGGAGTAGCTATGGGAGCTTGCTTTTCCCCTAGCTACTCCTGCCTGCATATGGGCTGGTGGGAAGAAGTAATCCTAAAAAATGAATTTAAATCAATTGTTGACACTCAGGTAAAAGTTTGGCTACGCTATATCGACGACTTATTCGTAATATGGCGTGGCACAAAAGAATCTGCTCAGGATTTTGTACACAATCTAAACCAAAATAGCCTAAACCTGCACTTTACAGCTACAATCAGCGACCTATCTATATGCTTCCTAGACGTAGAGATATACATCAAAAACCACAAGATGGAGACAAAACTTTTTCGCAAACCCACGGCAGGAAATAGTCTGCTGCATGCTGGCAGTCATCATCCTCAGCATCTCATCCATGAGAGAGATGCTGAGGATGCTGAGGATACGACGCACGTGCAGCAATGAGCATGATTTGGAAGAGGCCCAACAACAGAGTAAGAACAGATTCCTAGAGAGGGGGTACAACTCCAAGATTATTGATGAAGCCATCTCTAAAGCCACCAAAAAGGATAGAAAGGCTCTCATCAACAAAGACAGAACCACCAGCATTCCCACAAGGCATGACAGTCCAAATCCAGAAACTAGACTGATCATGACATATAGCAGACAACAGAATACCCTGCATAGGATCATCAATAGAAATTGGTCGGTTGTACGGAGTGATCCCATTATCGGGACTTCACTGCCTGTGAAACCCAGCATCTCCTTTAAGAAATCCAGATCAATGAGGGATACACTAGTCAAGAGCAGCCCGGAAATACCAACCACCAAAAATTGGCTAAATCAAGTCAGAAAAGGTTTCTATAAATGCAACTGTTGTCGGGCGTGCCAATATGGTGTAAATACAACCTCATATGTCTCCCCATTCACAAAGGATCCCATCAGAATAACTAAATACCTGGCATTCAAGACAGAATATGTGGTGTATGTGTTGAGTTGCCCGTGTGGACTGCAGTATGTGGGCAGCACTAAATTGCAGGCCCACAAACGTATACTGCAGCACATGCGAGCAATTACAAACAGTGATCCCACATATCCACTCGCACGACACTTTAAAGAAAGGCATGCAAACAACCTTCAGGATTTTAGTTATTTCCTAATTGACTCCATGCTACCATCAAGACGGGGAGGTGATCGGGAGGCCAAACTCAGACGCCTCGAAACTAGGTACATCCTCGATCTTGACACAAAAAATCCTAACGGGCATAATTCAAGTGAGGATTTCTATACTTGGCTATAGTTAATCTGGGATCAGATTATACTAGATAGATTCCACCAGAAAGACACACATAGATATACTGTTAAGAACTCGCTAACTGTAAATGGCATGTCTCTTACATGTGCTTTCTCTGTCCAAGGATTTTTTAGTCAGCCAGCTGCCTCTCGTTTTTAAACTTTTAATAGAACTGAAAAAATTATTATATTTTTTTATTCACTCACGTATTTTTATCTATTTATCGGCATTTTTATGAAGGATGGCTTTTGTGATCTTTTATGTAAAATGCTCAATTTGTAGATTTGTTATTTAGCAATTTATTGACACTTTGCACTTTACACATAGGTACTCTTAATTAGGTAGGCAGAATGGGCAGTAGCTTTGGTTGAGTCTAATTACAGCATTTTGAATAAACATCTGTCAACCAAATCCACACTCGGGGAAACATTTTTTTGATACTACTAGAATGGGGATCAATATTAGGATTTATCCATTTAGTACCCCCGAATAGCATGCTAATATCCATACTGACATTATATTTAGTAACTAACTACCTCAAAAAACTCACAATGAATTTTAATATATTCAATTGTTTTTTTAATTGAGGTTTTACTACAATTGTGTTTATGTATTTTACATTTTGTGGTTATATTGTATTTTACATCAATACTACTTATTTATTTATTTATTTATATATGTCATGTATTTATCTATCTATGTATTTATACATCGATTGCCGTATTTTGCACCAACAAGAGTTATTTCAACATAGTATGTTGTTTATGCCTATGAAAGAATTGTATCACGTGTGCAGATGATCTTTCACTTTAAATATCACACTGTGGCTCTAAACATGCGTCATGTGATCAAGGCAGAGTCTGGCCGAAACGCGTCATGGCAGCAATTGTGGCTCACTGAAAAATAAACGAAACTTACACCAAATCTGGGTTCGTCTTCCGTTTGTTCCCGCTGTGAGGAACGTTGAGGCGGAGTGTGGCGATATATACATATATATATACATATATATATATATATATATATATCATATATATATATATATATCCAAACCAAGTCTCACTTTGGGATAGAAGTAAGCAGGACACAGCTCCGGGTCAAACAGGTGGGTTTATTGAGCAAATATCAGCGCGTGTGCTTCAAAGTCCGTGAAACGCTAGGGCAGACGCATTTCAGCAGGTGTGGCTTTCCTCAGTGCCGGTCTCACAGGCTGAGCAATTCACCTGGGGTAGATTTCAAGCTGGTGCGGTGACCACTTCCAATAAAGCAGTCTCTTGGCCCCTCCTCCTACTTTAAAGATGTGTGACATCACGTGCTGCATCTACAGGCGAACTGCATGCTGCTCAATGCAGTCCCTTGTGGAACCCATTATGTAATGGGAGGAATCCAGACACACAGTGGTGCCCCTTTTGGCGATGGACCGCACTCCGCCGCAGTCCCCTTAAGTACAATAGTCCGGCTCAACCACTTACTGTCCCCTTCTCAGGCAGTAAAATACCGCCTCCTCTCTCCGCGTTAGGGGGGGCGAAGCGTTACATTTGCATGTGAGAACGAAGTTGGCTGACATACGCGTAGCTCCTGACCGAGAGGGCGGTCCCCATGCCGGTGTCAGCATACCGGCCAAACATCCAAACCAAGTCTCACTTTGGAATAGAAGTAAGCAGGACACAGCTCCGGGTCAAACAGGTGGGTTTATTGAGCAAATATCAGCGCGTATGCTTCAAAGTCAGTGAAACGCTAGGGCAGACGCGTTTCAGCCGGTGTGGCTTTCCTCAGTGCCGGTCTCACAGGCTGAGCAATTCACCTGGGGTAGATTTCAAGCTGGTGCGGTGACCACTTCCAATAAAGCAGTCTTTTATCTACATGAATGCATTTTAAAGTGAAAGAAAGCATAACGAGATTCATGCTAACAAAATGAGAACTTTCATAACACCAGTACCTATTTGAACTTTTTGATGCATTGTGGGAGATGTATTTTACACAGGTCATGTGATCCAGGACTATTAAATGCAAGCACGTATGCACTTGGCCAACTGTTTCCTCCCGTGACCAAGGCAGAACGCCGAAACCCGTAGGGTGAAAGGAAGCATGTGGTGCTGCTTAAGCCTTTGATTAAAAATGTGCTGACTCCGGAAATGGGCCTCTGTGTTTTGTGTCACAGCAGTGAATTGATGGGCTTCTTCGTGCCCGTTGTTGAAAGAGGCCGCCCTGAAGCGTTGGGGGCTCCTATGCTCGGAGGACGTATGATGGATTTAATACGGGAGCATGACCCGCTCACTGCTGGCTTGCCTACAAGGAAATGCTAATATAGCGAAAACGGCAGCAGCTTGGAAGGGATTTGGTGAGGATGACCTCCTGCACCAATCGTTCCGGAGGAAAAACATTTATCAAGGGTATTGGAATACTCAAGCATTATGCCAAAAGTAAGAACTTTAATGACTGTGTTCCATTTGGATTTTATCTACATGAATGCATTTTAAAGTGAAAGAAAGCATAACGAGATTCATGCTAACAAAATGAGAACTTTCATAACACCAGTACCTATTTGAACTTTTTGATGCATTGTGGGAGATGTATTTTACACAGGTCATGTGATCCAGGACTATTAAAGGCAAGCACGTATGCACTTGGCCAACTGTTTCCTCCCGTGACCAAGGCAGAAAGCCGAAACGCATAGGGTGAAAGGAAGCATGTGGTGCTGCTTAAGCCTTTGATAAAAAATGTGCTGACTCCGGAAATGGGCCTCTGTGTTTTGTGTCACAGCAGTGAATTGATGGGCTTCTTCGTGCCCGTTGTTGAAAGAGGCCGCCCTGAAGGGTTGGGGGCTCCTATGCTCGGAGGACGTATGATGGATATATATATATATATATATATGCACATGAAGATTGTAAAAATCAAAAATAGTTTTAAAAGGGAACATAGGCACATGCCTTGTATGTCATGAGGAACTATGGTATATTGAATTCATTATGCACTAGCACTTTAACGAAGAACAGCCAAAATGTAACAATGAAGTTGTAATTTTTGCTTTATTTGCGAACTAGCAATAGAATTGGAAAAAAGAATTGTAGTAACCATTGCAGTTCGTTATCATGTTGACTGACATATTTTTGTATACAATTGCCAATAATACTTTCATTTGAAGTCTGTCTTTGCTGCCCATTCAAAGCCAGGGGTCATGTGACCACGCTACTCTGCTTTTTAAATGCACTGATGTAATAGCGATTGCTGTGTGATCAAGGCAGGAAGTGCCGAAACGCGTTACAGCGAATTTTGAATTAAAGCGAGACAGAATTGCTAAATGCTACCCCCGTGTCGGTGTCCGTTTCATTATTGAGGATTCGGAAGTGGTGTTCATATATATATATATATATTATCTACGGGCGGTCGCCAGTAGATAGTTATAGTTAGGACCTATTTTCCATATGAAATCCGCAACATTCTATTTGAAATAACGTTGGCGCCGGTTGATGAATCTTCGCGAAAGCTTCCAACTTGTTGGGGCGCTCCGGTCTGCTCCTATCCTGAAAGTCTCTGGGTGATAGGTCAAGCAGGGGCCGAGAAAAAAGGGGGGTCCCAAAACGCGTTTTCCCCATTCATTTTTCCATAGGAACCTTTAGTCGCAGCTACAGCCCGAACTGCTGAACGGAATTACACCAAATTTGGCAAAGAGGTAGCCCTTGGTTCAGTGTCGTGCCTTTTGCTTAAATGGTGTAAATCCGTTCAGTAGTTCCTGAGAAAATCAAAAGTAAAGTCACATATATATCTATGGCCGAATAGGGTCCGCGTACCCTCCCGATCACGAGCTGCATGCTAATTGGCTGTCAACACTCCAAATCAGGAAGTGTTGGCAGCCATTTTGTCCCTCGGTAGAACCGAGGGACAGAAACAAAGCGCAAAAGGGGGCAGGGTAGAAACACCCTAAACCCCTAGGTCTGCTCAGGGGTCCCACAAGGACCCCCTGGGCAGAAAAAAGCATTTTTAAGAAAAATCGGCGGGATGCGCTTAGGGTGCGCGAATCCCGCCGAAACGAAGCGCGGTCTCCCGCGCTTCGTTAGTTAATTGGCCCCCGGGTGGGCCAAGTCCCGGGGGCATGCGGGGGGTTATTTATAATATGTGGGGGCCTCTAAGGCCCCCAATCCCGGGGACCGCCACCCCCGGGGCTTTAAAAATAAATGGTGCAGGAGGGCTCTCGGCCCTCCCGCAGCCCCGGGGACCGCCACCCCCCCGGGGCTTCTTTAAAAAAAATTAATAGTACCTGTGTGGGGGCTCCAGCCCCCACATGCCCCGGGACCGCCACCTCCCGGGGCACTAACAAAATAAATGTGGGGGTCCGTTTCGGACTCCGAAGCCCCGGGGACCACCACCTCCCGGGGCTTTAAAGACATGGGAGGGGGCCGCGCGGCCCCCTCCTGGAGCCTGTGGTGGCCCTGGGGACCGCCACCCCCAGGGCCGGCTCCTGCAGTGTCCCGGGTGCCTACCCCGGGACACTGCTGTTTGCAATGGCAGGACGGAGCCTCGCGGCTCCCGTCCTGCCATTACAAACTGCTTTGCTTCATTGAAGCGAGAGCAGGAAACCTGCTCTCACTTCAATGAAGCAAGCAGAATTGCTTTTCCGATAAGGGGGCTGCATGTCAGCAGCTCCCCTTATGGAAAAGCAATGCCGGCTCCCGTAGGACGCGGGGAGCCGGCGGGACTGTGGGGGGATTGGGGACCCCCACAGTCCCCAACCAGAGGCCAGGCCCCGGGGATGGGGTCCCGGGGCCATTAGTGGCCTGGGAGGGGCCACGCAGCCCCCTCCCCATAAAGAAAATGTAAAAAAACAAAAAACGTTAAGGTCGGCCCGGGGATGGGGTCCCCGGGGCCTTAATTGCCTGAGGAGGGGGCCACGCAGCCCCCCTCCAAAAATATAAATTAAAAAAACAGTGGGCATGCCCCGGGGATGGGGTCCCCGGGGCCAATAGAGGCCCAGGAAGCGGAGCCATGCGGCCCCTTCCCGTTTAGTTTAAAAAAAAAAAAAGAAAGAAAATCATCAGGCCCCGGGGATGGGGTCCCGGGGCCGAAAGTGGCCAGGGAAGGGGGGCCACGCAGCCCCCTCCCATACAAAAAAGAAGAAAGACCGGCATCGTGCCGGAGGCCCCGCCCTCTCTGCAGCAGTCTGCAAACGCGCCCCTGGCGCGTTTGCAGATGGGGAACGAATTCCCCTTGAATACTGGGGTCCCTGGTGGCCAACTAGCCCACCAGGAACCTCCAGTATGCGCCAGGGGCTGCGTTGCAGAGAGGTGTACAGAGGCCACGCCCCTTTTACACCTCTCTGCAACGCAGCTCTGTGCGCTTTTTGGAGGTACATGGTGGGCTAGTTGGACTCCAGGGACCCTCAGGATTCAAGGGGACTTAATCCCCCAACTTAAAAACGCGCCACAGGGCGCGTTTGCACAGTGGTGAAGGGAGGGGGCGGGCTTCAGGTGACATGTGTGCAAACAGGCCCCGTGGCGCGTTTTAAGATGGGGAATTAAATCCTCTTCAATCCTGAGGGTCCCTGTGGGCCAACTAGCCCACCAGGTACCTCCAGTAAGCGCCACGGAGCTGCGTTGCAGAGTGCTGTAAAAAGGGGCGTGGCCTCTGTACACCTCTCTGCAACGCATTGACTGGTTTCACTTGGAAATTCTTCTAAGTGTGGAGTTTTGGAACTTTATAATATTCCTCTAAAATCAGCCGAACTACGAATTCCAATTTACTCACCTGTTATCAGGAGAGACCTCAGTGCTGCATCTTTGAGCCCAGTACAGATCCTGAAAAGTAATTCTAACCGTACTTACCAGTAACTTGAATTTCCTTCCATAGGCTAACATTGACTGGTTTCACTTGGAAATTCTTCTAAGTGTGGAGTTTTGGAACTTTATAATATTTCTCTAAAATCAGCCGAACTACGAATTCCGATTTACTCACCTGTTATCAGGAGAGAACCCAATGCTGCATCTTTTAGCCCAGCACTCACCCTGAAAAGTAATTCTAACCGTACTTACTAGTAACTTGTATTTCCTTCCATAGGAATCCATTGTCTGGTTTTCAGCAGAAATGTTTCAACGTGTCGATTTTCACAAACTACAAATATTCCTTAAAATCGCCTGTATGACTTAAACACATTCTTTCAACTGTTTACAGGAGATGCACCAGTGCTGGATCCAGGATCCACCACTGAGTAAGAAAAAGTAACGATAACACTACCTACCTGCTAAGTGAATTTCCTCCCATAGGATAACATTGGTGATTCTATGTGAAAAAGTTTCCAAGTGTCAACTTTTAAAATACAATAATATTCCTTAAAAATCACTACTGTAACCAAAACGCTTTTACTCAACTGTTTACAGGAGATGTCCCAGGACTGAATCTAGGATCCAGTCCTGTGGTTAGAAAAGTAATCCATAAAGTAACTAATTGCATTTAACTTGAAATTCACATTGAGCTCAATGTTGCATTGTGTTTGAAATTGTGTTGCCCATTGCAACAACTGTAACTACTGTACTTAAAAGTCTATTGCCTATTTGCAAAGTATTTAAACTAAAGTAATTCATTCTGAGAAAGTATATTTTGTAATGTAATGTATAATGTAATTACAATGTAATTTAAAAAATAAAATATCTAAAAATAAATAGTTAAAAAAATGTAGTAAATCAGTATCAAAAAATAAATATAACAATTAATACATTTAAAAATTGTCATTTACAAAACCTTTGAAATTCACTGAAAAAACCATAGGTTTCAGACATGTTATAGTTAGGAATTAGCATTTAAAAAACCTTTGAAATTCACTGAAAAAACCATAGGTTTCAGGCACGTTCTAGTTAGAAATTAGCATTTAAAAAACCTTACAGTCTATGGTTTTGACAATGGCAGTCTGTAATTTACAGTGGGTGTATCAAAAGTTATATTAGGGTGTGAGAAGATGCATCAAATTATCACATGGATGATGTCATCAGTGATGTCATCAGTGATGTCATTTGAGATGTCATCAGTGATGTCATCAGTGATGTCACTGACCATGTCATGAGTGATGTAATATGTGACGTCATCAGAAGTGCATTGCGGGGCGCGAGTTATAGTTACCTGAACTAACTATAACGGGGAATTTCACGGGTTTTGTACGACTGCAATGTCCAACTAACTATAACTGTCCCTAAAACCTATGGTTTTTTCAGTGAAATATATATATATATATATATATATATATATATATATATATATATATATATATCAGCACATTAATAGTACCCAGTGAGGCCTGCAGTTTTTTGGCATGCTAATAACTTTGACGCCGTTTGATGAATCTTCATAAAACTTTCCAAAAAAAGTCCTCTTTTTTGCCTAGTTTCTTCATTAAAAGTCTTAGGGTGATCCATCAAGCAAGGGGCCGATAAAAGGGAAGGGTTCCAAAACGCAAAATCCCCATGCATTTTCCATATAATTTCTTCTGAATGGAAATCGCAAGACCTGCTGAATGAATTACACCAAATTAGGCAGGGATACCCTGCCCCCTTAGCCCTTTGGGGGGGCTCCAGGTGGACCTCACCTGGGGCCAAAAATATATATTTAAAAAAACGTTTACTGCAAATTTGTGGTGGATATGAAAAACTGCTATAAAATGTAAATACAAAAGCAGGGGCTCCAGGGCTTTGAAAATATATCCCACCCCATGGTCTCCAGAATGGAGCTGGTGGGGATGCGGGGGCACTGAGGTTCCCCCCGCAGCCCCCAACATCAAAAAAGGTGTGAGGTGCCCCAGGCGAGCACCGGGGCATCTAAATTGTTTAAAAAATAAGTGTTTGCTAGTTCCTGCATGGGCACCAGGCCACCCAAAAATATATTTGAAATATATTAAAAGTGAATAAATGCATAATGTGTAGCAGGAGCCACTCATTTATTATTCACTGCTCCTTGCAAAGGCCCTTTAACCTTTTTTTTGGGGAGCTTTTTTGGTGATGTCGATAGATGGGACAGGGGCATCACCAACCATTTTTGTTTAGTTGTGGGGGGCTGAAGGGTGTGTAGCAGCCCCCCAGAAACATTAGGAAAAAACAGTAAGCCTCCTGGGTCATTAAATCCATGACCCCAGGAGAGCTTACCATATTTTTGGGAAGTACTCCTCACTAGAGCTCTACCCTCTTCAGCTAGAGTGCAGAGCCCCCTTGTGGTGGAATCTATGGCTGCAGCTTGAAAAAGACATGTTAGTGCATTTTTTCTAATTACAATTTATTGCATTTTTTGTGACATTCACTTTTATTAAACATGGCACTATGTGAATTATTAAAACATTAGTTTCATTGTAATTATTGGTCATGTTTTAACAAAGATAATACATGTGCTTGATATATGTTAATATGTCCTAAATATCGTTAACAAAAATATCGCGCCCTGGAGTTCATAATTTAAAATCTACACCAAATGAGAATACCTTTGTGTAAATGATATTTAGGAGGCAATATTTATGTCTGACAATGATATTCTGACAGGAAATTGGGGAAAACAATTTAAGTGTGGTGCTAAAAAGATATGTTTTCCCATTCTTGCAGAAATAGGACCTTTTGCTCACCTCTACACCAAAAAAAACCGGATTTATGCCAAACTTTACATAGAAAGTGTATTTGCTGCAAATCCACTCAGTAGTATTTTGAGAAATGAAAGTTTTAAAAATGTGTTGGGTGCCCTTGAAAGGGTGAACACATGCCAAAGAAAATATGGAGACACACTAATCACTAATCATAGTCTGAATCTATAGCCTGTGTATCAAAGGTCCAGCCAGCCATGGTTTTCCCTAGAAAACTGTGACGGAGAATGCTAATTGGATAAGACGCTCATTTATAGCATTCTATATGTAGTTCTGGTAGAATTAAGCAAAGGGAGCATATAGGTTTCCTGAGACTGAGATCAGGAGAAAGATGGAAGTCAGCTTTCAGTTTACAGCAAGAATGACAATTTATCCGGTCTGAAACCACCGTCCAGTTTTACCCCGGGCATTGACCTTGTGGGGACGGAAGTGGACATGTTTGAGAAGGCGGTTCTTAGCAAAATTCAAAAGACCATCAGATTTGTGCCTAAACCCTCCTATAACATTACCAAGGAGGAGAATGCCGCCCTCAAAGTACTCAAGGGGAATAGTGATCTCACTATCAAACCTTGCGACAAGGGGGGCGGCATTGTAATTTTTGACACCTGCAAATACAAAGAGAAAATGGATGACCTACTAGGGTCACCTAGACACTATCATAAGATTACCTTCAACCCTGAACCCAGATTAAAGCGCAGGATTCTCCGCGCTGTAGAAACTGCGGTAGAAAGGAGAGAAATTTGCCAAAAAGAAGCTGAATATCTCACTCCCACGTTCACACGTATCCCAATCATCTATGGGGTACCCAAAACCCACAAGGATCAATTTGATCCCCCCAAGAGACCGATTGTCTCCACAATTGGGTCAGCCACTGAACCTTTATCGAAATATATTGATTGTTTCTTACAGCCATTGGTGGCCGCCCTTCCCTCCTATATAAAAGATACGGGACACTTTATCTCCAAGATTGAGGGCCTTCAATACAACCAAGAGAGAGAGATTTTAGTCACCATGGACCTTGAGTCCCTATATTCCAACATTCCGCAAAGAGAAGCATTAAGAGTGGTTAGTGGAATTATCGAAACCGAAACAACACAGGACAACGCTGTGTTCTTGACTCAAAGTCTTGAGATTGTGCTCGAGGAAAATTTCTTTGAATTTGATGGCAGTTTCTATCAGCAGGTGCAGGGAGTAAGCATGGGGGCAGCTTGTGCCCCCAGTGTTGCATGTCTCTATGTGGGACACTTTGAACAGCTTAATATCTACAACGAGCTTGCCCCTTTCTATGAAAACATCCGCCACTGGTCGCGGTTCATAGATGACATTTTTTTCATCTGGAACGGCGACCAGGAGGCTTTGGATGAATTTATCCTGTGGATCAATGCAGCGGACATAAACCTCAAATTCACTGCACACACAAGCACCCACAGACTTGAGTTCCTGGATGTGTGAGTGGAACATCTGGATTCCAAACTGATGGTGTCTCTGTATACAAAACCTACATCCAGGAACACTCTTCTTCACTTAAGCAGCTTCCATCCGAGAAGTCAAAAGGACGGAATTCCTTTCAGTCAGTATCTACGTCTCCATAGAAACTGCACCACTATCAAGGACTACTTGATCCATGCTGAGGTGATGAAAGAGAAATCTATCCAAAGAGGGTACCCCCATAGACTCATTAGGGATGCCCTCAAAAGAGCACGATATTACAATAGAGACACTATGTTCCAACCGAAACAATGTAAACACACTGATAAATTAGTCTCTGTGACTAAACATTAGTCAATTGACAACAAAATTCGCCAAATTGTGAATTCACAATGGCACTTAATAAATTTGGACAACCAAAGACCCCGGATACCTAAACCGCTTTTTGCGTTCAAAAGGAACAAGAACTTGAGGAATATTTTGGTCAGGAGAAAACTTCGGAGCAGAATAGATTTATCCAAAGATCTATTACAGGAGATCAACCTATCAAGGGCAACCACAAATGTGGGACATGCCATGCATGCGCCAATGCTATTGTGAGTGATCAAGTTTGCATAAATAACCGTACGGTATATCTAAAAGAAATGACGAATTGTAGGACATCTAACTGCATTTATGTCATCCTGTGCCCTTGCAATTTGGCATATGTAGGGGAGACAGCAAGAGAATGCAGGATCCGTATGGGCGAACATAAATCCAATATCAGGCGATGCAAACAGGCAGCACCCTTGGTTAACCATTGGACTGAAGCCAATCATGTGGAGGAGGATCTCCGGTGGACTATTATGGAAAAAATACGTCCACAAAAAGGCACTGATGTTACCAATATGCGCAAAAAGCGTGAAGTATTCTGGATTTTTTCACTTGATTCAAAGGATAAAGGACTCAATGAAACTTTGCCATGGGAAAATGCGATAATCTAGGATATCTGTATATGTAATTCCTTAAATCTAGGCTGGAGAGAGTCCACTAGCTGCGTCATTTTTTCTTATTCTCTCTGCTTTTAGTTTTCTTTTTTCTATATCTGTTTATATTTTATTTTTGTGTGGTTGGCACACTATCCATTGGAATATTGCTCCCCTTACGTGTTATTTCAGCTATTCTATGGTCACGCTTCCATGACTTAATAGAAGATTGGACTTTCTGTGGTCAGTTGAGTCTTTTCCTGCTCCTGGGATACACCTTGTCTAAGCAGTCTAATTATTATATTATTAATACCATACTATAAGGGGTCTGATTTAGCAACTCGGCCCCTTTTTGCGATCTAATTTCTTTTTCTGCTATTTGGGACTTTGCCTCTTCAAGCGGATTTGTTTTTTTCCGCGACCCTTTTCCCTTCGCGCCATTCCGGGACTGTTTCCCTTTAAGCAACTACAGAAGATAGCGATCTCCATTCGAACCTGTTTTGACATATTTCACGTCAGTTTCTTCATCGGCGCGCGGAGTCATTGGGCTATTTAAACGCATGAGTCACATACCCTTCAATCAGGGCCGTTTCTAAATCTTGAGCGGGACGCCTTGCTGAAATGTCGCTACATGGAAGATGTATTTTTTAATCCAGGTAAAACATCGCAAAACGGCTGTGGTCGTTTTATAATGCCTGACGGTAGATCGTCCATGTATTTATCGCAATTGTTTTTCTCCTTTTTTTATCTTCTTATATTTGATAGTGACCATCTCTTTCCTGAGCCTTGATAGTTAACGGCCAACGGATGCGGGATGCCGTGCCGGGATGTCGCTCCATGAGGCATTATTTTGAGGTTAGAATTGCATTTACGACTTGGGTCGCATTAGTAATTTACATATTAGGCTACCATTATGAGTGAAGTCGTCTCTCTTCTAATTTGATCTTTTAGAGATTATTCGAAAATCAAATGAATGCGCGACTTATACGCCGATGCTGAGTTAGCTCTTCGAGGTGAGGGTCTGTTTTTTCTCTTAACAACTTTCGACCGCACTCGCATGCCGGCATGTTTATATTTATTTAGTGACCCTATTCTGGGGCCGATTCCGATCTCGGCCGGTAGGGCACCGAATTGGAATCGGCTGAACGGGATCCGATTCGGAGCCCTTTTTCCCGACCGATTCGTACGTGCGTCCGGCCGCGCGAGTACGATGCGAGCGCGTGCGAATTCACCGACCGACTCGTTCGCGGGTCCCAACCGCTCCGACCGACTCGCATGGATGCGCCTCGCACCGCGCAATGGAGACGGTCCCCGACCGGGCAAGTACGATGCGCGCCGCGAGCAGTCCGACCGACTCGCGCCGTCCGGCTCCAAGAAGCAGTCGGAGCCGTACTTTG
This sequence comes from Calotriton arnoldi, assembly GCA_963921515.1. NCBI lineage: Eukaryota > Metazoa > Chordata > Amphibia > Caudata > Salamandridae > Calotriton > Calotriton arnoldi. The sequence continues at coordinate 711,685 of CAWUFW010000751.1, forward strand.
GGGGTCCGTGTCAGACCCCCTGTACGCAGTAGCCGCGCGAGTCGCACACAGGGGGACCCATGGGTCCCCCTACCTGTGCATGTACGCCGCGAGTCGCTTTGAGGCGTACCCGCTGTAGGGGCGCCCTTGTTTGCCTCGCACCCATTGAGTCAATGCGAGCCCGCGTACGCGTTGTACGACCGGCTCCCATTGACTTCAATGGGAGTCCAACCGACTCGAGTCCGATAGCATACGTGCGCATCGTACTCGTTCGGTCGGGCTGCTAGGGTCCGATTCGGTCGGCAATCTCTCTGGGTCCGGCTCGGTCGGAGAGATTTCCGGCCCGAATCGGAATCGGCCCCTCAGTCTTGGTGTTTTTCATTACACATTGCAGAAGCCCTAAAGGTGTTTTCACAGCAGTCCTACGAGTGAAGATTTCCCTCCTTATGTTGTGTTCTTTGGCTCGACGGCCATTAATGGGGAAAGCATCTTATGCTGTATATCCAATTGGAATTAGAGAGACCGCAGCTTTATAACTCCTTGTTCTTTCCCGGTAAGTTGGTATCAAACTTGGTTCACAGTGCTTCTTGCTAAGTACACAAGTAAAATCAGGGTTCATTGACTCTATCTCAGGCTGTATTTTATCTGAATTTGTGCAGCGGCCCTCGATTTGTATGAGGAGACATCCTTTCATATCGTTTTTCCATCTTTATTATGATAGGTATGCATATATGATCAATATAATTAATATACGGATGCTGTTTTTATTGCCCCTCATGTTTTCATTTTTTTCTTTAATCATTTCTCTTTTATGTCGGGGTAGCTTGTTTTTGTTTTGGTTTTGGTTTACCACTTAATTAGGATTGGAATTGGACTGCAGAAATGTTAGAAAATGTCCAACTTTTGTGTTTGAGACGCGGCTCCAGTAGAATTTCCTTAACTTCTGTAGCTCCTCACGTGGGGGGAATCTTGTTGTTTGATTCTCCTCTGGTACTGTATCATATCCTTACACCATTTTGTCTTGTCTAGAGTGGCCCATTAATATGTTCAAATAGGAAGCCCTCGTATTCATGTATTTCTTTATCTCTTTATTCATTTTGTTTCCCTTTGTGTGCTTTTGTTTCCAGTTTATATTAATTTAAAATATTATCCAAGAATCTGACCCTGTGCTATTGACCATTTTCTCTAGAGACCATGAAGTAGATCATTCTTGTATTTGTTTAATGAACGTTTACATTTAGGGTGTCAACAATCATTATTTATTTATTTTTGTAATTGTTAATTTATATATTCTGTGTCTGCTTCAGACAGGTCCCATTGCCAATTTTTCCTTTAATCACCATATGCGCCCTGAAGAAGGTGATACCCACAGAAGGGGTGTTTCAACGAAACGGGCGTCGGCGCTGTGAATGTGTTCCCTCCATGAACTCATCTGATTCACCTTTCCTGGAAAATCGATGAATATATTTGAAAAGTTTCCTCTAATGTTAAATTTTTGACAATAATTTTTTCTTTCCTAACATTATACAAATTGTAAATTAATTCTGCAGATGCTTATTATGATATGATGAAGACCCGTGTCGGTTAAATTTCAATTACATTATTGTCATATGTGTTGAGGGGACTTGGTCCATATCATGTTTTTTGATATATCTGTTATGCCTTTATATGTGGTTTGTGTGAGGATGTTTGAGTATGAAATTGGATGTATGTTGTGAGTGATTGTTGTGGAATGGGATCTGTTCTTTCTATAATTTTTATGATATGATATTTATTTGTGATATATTAATTTATTTATGATGAAAAAATAAAGTAATGTTTAATATATTCTGGTTGTTGTGAAGAATATGGTTTTTGGTCTAGCCAGAGTGGTCAATAAATAGATGACGTGTAGCATACTTTAAAATACATAGGTAGAGTATTTTGTTTGTGTATTTTGGCTGTATTACTTTCCCCGGCCTCTCTACCTACATTCAACTTCAGGGGTCCCCTTTCATGAGTGGTTGTTACAGCAAGAACTTAAACATTTATGGCTGAGAAAGCTAATCAACACTTTCTCATCTGGGGAGCCAAGATGTGTAAGAAAAGCTCAAAATGTCAAAAATTGGCTTTTACTTTAGGGACTTCTTAGCACAAGACGAAAAGCATGGCTGAAGCAAGTTACAGTTATGCTAATGAAAATTATTTCACAGCCTCTTTCTCCTGTCAATTATTACCATAATTCTGAATGTAGTTCAATTGACATTAAATAATTCAATTTCAGTTCCATGTTTGCTTAATAACATTTGAAAGACCCATAATATGACTTCCCACGCACATACTCATCTTTCCTATCCAATGTTCTCTAAGAGTAAGATGGGGACGTACCCTTGCCTCTGGTAAGGCTTGAGATGTAGGTTATATAGACTCGGATAGGAATATAAATCAGTAGAAGCCGCCAAGATGGTCACCTGAACAGACGCATCTCTGCGTCACTCCGGCAGTGAGGTCACCACCGATTTCCCCTCTCGGCCGTAAATCATCGTATGGGAGTTGCCAGTGATCGGGAGGCACTGAGGGGTACGCTGAGGTGCCCCCACCCCAAAGATGAAAGGAGAGGCCGCAGCTAATTGGGGGAGCGCAGTGGGCTCAGGGCCGAGGCAAGATCTGGGAGTGGTCAGCTGCCCTGAAGCATTGCGGTTTGCCATGAATCTGGCCTCGCTTCCGCCGGCCAGACTGAAGAGAAGTGGTGCCGACTGGCACACATGGGATCGGCTGAAAGGCGCCTGCCTTGCATGAGCGGCGCTGGTGTTGGAGTTGAGACCCCGGGGAGGACTGTTAAGGGAGATGCACTGGCCCTGTCTGCGACCGGAGATGGCACTGGAGACTCCTGAGGCTGGTGGAGAGCTGGGAGGCAGCTGGAGGAGTTAGGGGGATACCCCAGGGAAAACTGAAATCTATAGACACAGGCAGCCAGGCAGGGAGCGGGCTGCATACCCTGTGACTGTCGGCTCATACCGTAGCTCTCTTGGACTCGTCTCCCCAGGAGGAGGCATGACACCCCGTCGAGAAGAGAGTACCTTTCAAGCTACTCACCCATGCCAACAAATCCCTCCACGACATCGGACCCAAATCCCTCAACGAAAGAATCTCTTTCCACGCACCCAAAAGAAACCTCCGCTCTGTCGATCTCGCCCTAGCAGAGACCCCGAGCATCCGCAGAACCAGAGCAGGTGGAAGAGCCTTCTCCTCCGTCGCAGTCAAAGCCTGGAACGAGCTCCCAGTCAACATCAGATGCTCCCCTACCCTGCACACCTTCAGGAAGGGCCTCAAGACCTGGCTTTTTGGCTGACCCAGAGCTGCACCCCCCCCCCCCCCAGCGCCTTGAGACCCTCACGGTTGAGTAGCGTGCTTTAAAAGCCCTTGATTGATTGATTGATTGATTGACACTGTGCCTCACTATATGGTACTAAGAGCCAGGCACACAAAGGGCTTTGCCCAGGGACACTGCTGGGGGCCTGGGATATTATGGAGGAGTGTGGGAAGCCAACTTAATGCTGTGAGGGGGGACCTTTTTGCAGTGGCCACGGCATACTCGAACTGGGACCCTCGTTAATGACAAGAGTCTTGCACATTGCAGAGAAGTGGACGATTGGAGGGTGCCCTACTGGGGGCCGTGAAGCACATATGCTGCAGTGTGGTAAGAGTGCTGCACTGCCGAAACCGCCACGCAACAAAAGCCTATTGAAGACAGTCTTGACAAAATGGACCAAAACAAAAACACCCAGAAGCCAGTGGGGGTGAACTGGTGGACTCAGCCCTCCACAGCGAACTTGAAACAATGGATCCTCGACGGAAATTGGGACATAACAGAAAGAATTGATGGGGTGGCAATATCAGTGGCACTCCTGAGACAGGATGTAAACAAGCTCTGGGAGCAGATGACTGCTGTTGAAAGTACAGTGAACACAATAGAGACAGTAGTGGAGGGCCACTCAGAGCATCTGCGAGAGATGGAACTGCAACTTAAATCACAGGAGCACAAACTCACAGATATGGAAGCCAATTCGTGCAGGAATAACATCCTTATCTTGGGCGTTCTGGAGGAGACGCAGTCGCAGTCTATGGAAGCATATCTAGAATCTTTGCTACCACAGCTCCTACCCACGCTGAAGGACATAACGTGATCGAGGTGGACCTGGAGCAGTGGACCCCATGCAAGAAGCACCCCCCCGTAGTGCCACCCAGGATGATCATGGGCAGAATACAATGATACAGTGACAAGGTTTGCATCCTCATGGAGGCACAGAAACAAGAAACAGTCGAATACAATGGAAACCGGATCTCCTTTTACACTGATCATGCACTGGTGATGCAGAAGAAGCAATGCACGTTCGAGGAGGTGAAACGTAAACTCAGAGACATGAGTTTACCATATGCCTTACTAACACCTGCTACACTATGTATCGATGTATAGGGAAAGTGATTTTTTTTTTTTTAAAGACCCGATAAAGCAATGCATTTTATCTAACAAATGAATCTACCCAAGTAAAGTATGTATGCCCGGGGTGGGAGTGGTTGGCAGCTGAGATTTGATTTCTAGACTGGTACGTGGCCTAACCAGAGGGGACACACACATATAACTGACCATAATACGGATGGCACGAGATAGATATGATACCTTACATTAGAGCGACATCAGAGGGCTAGATGCATTGACTAGGGACAAATGGTAGTGACAAGCCCACAGAGGACCGGGGCAAATCACCCAAATGTGGGGAACACACAGTTGACATGGGTTGTTTGAGGGAGGGTAGGTACAGAGTGTTTAAGCCGAGTTGAGAAGAGCCACACGGGTGGGGGGTCACATTGGAAGCACAAAGGGTTGGCCACTCATTACCAAAGAACAGAGACGGTAACACATAACGTATCACCAGGCGCATGAACATAACATGATCTAAACCAGGATAGGGTTAAAGGAACTATAATGGAATGTGAAAGGCTTTAATAATTCCAGAAAAAGACAAAGAATCTGATCCTATTTGAAGTGCCAACAAACACAAATAATCATGCTACAGTAAATCCATATGAATCAATCAATCAATCAGTCAGGGTAGTTGAAGCGCAACTACGCACCCGTGAGGGTCTCAAGGTGCTGAGGGGGTGGCTCTGTTGAGTGTAGGGGTCATCTGTAGAGCCAGGTCATGAGGTCCTTAGTGGACTGGGGGTCAGCCAAAGAGCCAGGTCTTGAGATCTTTCCTGAACTGGGACAGTGTGGGTGCTCGTCGGAGGTGGAGGGGGAGGTCGTACCAGGCCTTGGCTGCGAGGTAGGAGAAGGACTTTCCTCCTGTTCTGGTCCTGTGGATGCGAGGGACGGTGGCCAGAGAGAAGTCGGCTGATCGGAGGTATCTTTTGGGTGCGTGGAAGGAGAGGCGGCTGTTCAGGTATGTTGGTCCGGTGTTGTGCAGGGCCTTGTATGCGTGGGTGAGGAGTTTGAAGGTTATTCTTCTTTTGACTGGGAGCCAGTGGAGATCGCAGAGGTGTTGGGTGATGTGGCTGTGGCGGGGATGTCGTTGATCAGTCTGGCTGCGGCGTTCTGGACAGTCTGGAGTTTGCAAAGGAGATCCTTATTGATTGCGGCGTAGAGCGCATTGTCATAGTCTAGTCTGCTACCGATGAGTGTGTGCGTAACGTTTTTTCTGGATTCGGGTGGAATCCATCTGAAAGTCTTTCGAAGAATGCGAAGGGTGTTGAAGCAGGTCGAGGATACGGCGTTGATCTGGCTGTTCATTGTGAGCGATGAGTCCAGTATTATGCTGAGATTTTGTGCGTGGACCATCGGGGTGGGGGGATTTCCTAGGGCAGGGGGGCCACCAGGAGTCGTCCCATTCAGAGGAGGTGGAGCCCAGGATGAGCACTTCTGTTTTCTTGGAGTTGAGTTTCAGGCAGTTGTTCTTCATCCAGGTGGCGATGGCTTTCAACCCTTCTTGGAAGTTGTGTTTGGTGATGCTGGGTTCGTTGGAGAGAGAGAGGATAAGGTGGGTGTCATCGGCATAGGTGATGATGTTGATCCCGTGGTTTCTGACAATGGTTGCGAGGGGTGCCATGTAGATTTTGAAGAGGGTGGGGCTGAGGGAGGAGCCCTGGGGCGGTGCAGGGACAGAATATAGAGTAAAAAATATAGAATTGCACAAATATCGTGTCAAAAATAACGTGGGTCAGGAATATCGACAGACAAATTCTCATGGTCAAGAATATCTATTTTAAGTAAGTAATATCGATTTAAACAATATTGAAGTGTTTAATAACGTTTGCAAAAATATAGTTGTTAAAAATATCGATTTTTTATTATTGTTATGTATGTATTTTATATGTGTGTGATGTTTGTTTGTTTGTATAAGAACTGTTTGTATTTTGATTATATGTGTTAAAATTTTAGTAGTTATTACATTTTTTTATTTGAACTTTGCATTTTTATTTCCGTAGCGGGTTGTGGGTTTATAGGGAAATAGGGTGGGAAGGAATTTAATTATATAAAATGTATTGATTATTTTTAGTAGTTATTATTATTATTATTATTTTTTAATTTGCATTTTTAGTTCCGTAGCGGGTTGTGGGTTTATAGGGGAATAGGGTGGAAAGTAATTTAATTATATTACATTTATTGAACATTTTTGTATTTATTAATATTTGTTTATTTGAGATGTTATAGTGTTAAATGTGTGAAATAATGTATTATTAATTATTTAATAATTAGTTGTTAATTAGTTTTAATTAATTAATTAGTAATTAATGATGGTAATTGTGTAATTAATTTTAGGTGTGTGTGTTGTGGTGTTTATAGGTGTAAATGGTGGGAAGGGTGGGAAGTAATTTATTTTTTATTGATGAATTATTAATTAGTTGTTAATTAATTTAAATTAATTAATTAGTAATTAATTATGGTAATTGTGTAATTAATTTTAGGTGTATGTTGTAGTGTTTATAGGTGTAAATGGTGGGAAGGGTGGGAAGTAATTTATTTTGTATTGGCTGAATTAATAATTAGTTGTTTATTAATCTAAATTAATTAATTAGTAATTAATTATGGTAATTGTGTAATTAATTTTAGGTGTGTGTTGTGGATATGATAGTGTTAAAGAATGTGTACTCAATGAATGTTTATTATCTTTTTTTATTAATAATATTTTTTAATTCATTATTAATTATGTTAATTATGGAAATACATTTAAATAAAAATGTTAGTCTTTTTTATTGGTGTGGTGTTATAGGGTAGGAACTAAAATAAATACATTTATGTTTTAAATAATTTGTTTGTTTGTTAATATTTGCTCATTTTAAATAAATTTGTTATAAATGTATTTATTAATTTATTTTATATAATATTTGTACCTTTTTGTTATATGTAATTAATATTATAATATGTGTTCTTTTTATATGTTTAATATATTTAATCGTATATTTTTTTAAATATTGTTTATTTATAGTATTATTAAATTTTTTTCAATTGTTTAAATGTTATTAGTAATTTTTGTTTCTCTGCTATTCAACACTTTCCCTACTTTTGCACTCACTGGGTTGGGAACATACCTCCGCTATCCAGCACTTTCCCTACTGTTGCACTCATTGGAGTGGGAATAGTCATTTTAACCCCTCCGCTATCCAGCATTTTTTCTACTGTTGCACTCACTGGAGTGGGAATAATAATTTTTACCCCTCCGCTATCCAGCACTTTCCCTACTGTTGCACTCATTGGAGTGAAAATAGCAATTTTTACCCCTCCGCTATCCAGCACTTTCTCTACTGTTGCACTCACTGGAGTGGGCATAGTAATTTGTACCCCTCCGCTATCCAATACTTTCCCTACTGTTGCACTCACTGGAGTGGGAATAGTAATTTTTACCCCTCCGCTGTCCAATACTTTCCCTACTATTGCACTCATTGGAGTGGGAATAGTAATTTTTACCCCTCCGCTATCTAACATTTTCCCTACTATTGCACTCTTTGGAGTGGGAATAGTAATTTTTACCCCTTCGCTATCCAGCACTTTCCCTACTGTTGCAATCACTGGAGTGGGAATAGTAATTTTTACCCCTCCGCTATCCAACATTTCCCCTACTGTTGCACTCACTAGAGTTGGAATAGTAAATTTAATTCTTCCGCTATCCAACATTTACCCTACTTTTGCACTCACTGGAGTGGGAATAGTAAATGTTATCCCTTCGCTATCCAACATTTTCCCTACTGTTGCATTCTTTGGCGTGGGAATAGTAATTTTTACCCCTCCGCTATCCAACACTTTCCCTACTGTTGCACTCACTGGAGTTGGAATAGTAAATTTAATTATTTTGCTATCCAACATTTTCCCTACTGTTGTATTTATTGTATTGCGAAATGTAGGTTTTAATTCTTTTTAATAGTTTAATGTTTTAAATAATTATAGAATGTTTTTTTATTTTAAATTATTGATATATGTATATATTTTATTTTTATATAATTTAAAAGTTTAAAAATTAAATAAAGATAATAGTTAATAAATATATTGTAAAGTAAATATATGTATATGTATAAATTATTATGTTTGTGTGTTTATATTTTTCTAAATTAAGTTTATTTTTTATATTTAGTTAAAATGTATATTAAATGTAATTTATTTTGTTAAAGATAATATTATAATTTAATATATTTAATATATATTCTTTCATTTTATTTATATTTTTAAATCGATATTTTTACATCTATATTTTTTGAACTTCAATATTTTTTATTCAATGTTTTTGTACTTACCTGTTTAAGTATAGGGAGTCGATATTTTTGCATTCTATATATTTTTTCCGATATTTTTTACATCGATGTTTTTAGCATCGATATTCTATCAGTGAACCCCTGGGGCACTCCACAATTGGTCTCTGTCGGTTCCGAGAGGTAGGGCGGGAGTATGACTTGCTGGGTTCTGCCGGTAAGGAATGAGCATATCCAGTCGAGGGCCTTGTCGCGGATGCCAGCGTCTTGGAGTCTGGTGGCTAGGGTGCATGTGAGACTGTGTAGAAAGCAGCCCAGAGGTCCAGGCGAATGAGGGCTGCCGTTTCGCCCCGGTCAAGGAGGGAGCGGATATCATCATGTCGAGTACATTGTTCGCTTCGATGAAATTTGCTAGCTGGGTGTTGATGGCATTTTGAAGGACTTTGGCTGCAAATGGAAGCAGGGAGATGGGCCAGAAGTTTTTGAGGTCCGTCAGGTCGGCGGAGGGTTCTTCAGGAGGGGGTTGACCTCGGCTTGTTTCCAGTCACTGGGGAAGGTGGCGGTCTCGAGGGAGTAGTTGATCGTTCGGCGTAGTTCCGGTGCGATGGCCAAGGCAGCTCTGTGAAAGATGTCGGGTGGGCAGGGGTCTGAGGGTGCCCCGAAGCGGATGCTTCTCATGGGTTTCAGGGTGCCTTCTGTCGTGAGTGGGGTCCAGTCGAGCAGGGTTCGTCGGGTGGCCTCGCTAGTATGGGGAGCAGGAGCGGTGTGGAGGTCATGGTTTTCGAAGTGTCGTAGATCATCTTGACCTTGAGGTGGAAGAAGGTGCTGAGTCTGTTGCTGAGGTCTTGGGAGGGTGGAACGTCTGTTGTTTCGCTGCAGGGTTTGGCGAATTCCTTGATGATGGAGAAGAGTTCTTTGGAATTGTGAGCATTGGTGAGGATTCTGTCTTGGATGGATTTCTTCCTTGTGGATTTGATGAGCTGGTGGTGTGGGGTGATGGCACCTCTGTAGGCGGCACGTGATTCGGTGGTTTTGTTGTTTCTCCATGTCTTTTCGAGTTGCCGGCAGGAGCATTTGGATTCTTGGAGCGCTGGGGTGTACCAACTTGCTTTCTTGATGTGTCTTACTGTGGCTTTCTTGAGGGGGGAGAGTGTGTCTGCGCAGTTCATGATCCAGCGGTGGAGGTTGCGTGTTGTGGTGTTAGCTTCTGGCGTAGTCGGAGGTGAGCTGGTCTTTGGTGAGTTTGTTCCAGCATCTAAGGGGGAGGCGGTGGGCGTGCTTGTGTACCGTGGGTTTATTGAAGGCGAAGTGGATGCAGTGGTGATCTGTCCAGAGGAGTTCCGTGTTGTGGCTGTAGGAGACGCTGTTTCCTTCGGCAAAGACGGGGTCAAGTGTGTCCCCCGCTGTGTGCATGGGGCGGTGACTAGTTGTTTGACTCCTATGTTGGTGAGGTTCTCTAGGAGGGATGCGGTGTTTGGGTTGTTGTGGTTTTCCAGGTGGAAGTTTAGGTCTCCGAGTAGGATGTAATCTATGGAGGCGAGGCCGTGGGGATTGATGAGGTCGGTGATGGTGTTGGCGAAATGAATGCACAGTATGGGTGGCCTGTAGATGAGGGTTCCGCAGAGAGGCGTTTGAGGCTTGGTCTGGATCTGAAAGTGGAGGGGCTCCATGAGGGTCGTTGTGTCGTCTGTAGTGGTGGTCATCATGCGGAGGTGTTCTTGTGGACAATAGCGATACCTCCTCCTGGGCGATTGGGGCGGTCATTGCGCAGGATCTTGCACCAGGTGGGGGGAACCACGTGGTTTGCTAGCTTCTCAACATCGACATGGGGTGTGCTGATGTGGTTGTAGGCCTCCGTCCCATTTAGAACTATGTCAACCCTAATAGATCCTAAAGGGAGATACATGGGTGTGGTGGGGGATTTAAACAGAGAACCTCTGTTGCTTTTAAACACATACCCTCCCAACAGAGATTACCCCAACTTTTTAAAAGAAATCCCTACTTTAATGACCCCTTTTGCTGAGTGCAGAATATTATGGATGGGGGGCTTCAACTGTAAACTGGACAGACATTTAGATACATCATGAATATCCCGAAGACCTCTAGGTAGATCATTCTTAGCATTACAAGAAGCCATGCTGATGCTTGACCTGACTGAGGTATGGTGCTCTAAACACAGAAATAGGAGGGGGTACTCCTTCTACTCCCCGCCACACAACACATTCTCTCATATCGATTTTGCACTGGTGCACTGGGACCATGTGACAGACATAAGTTGTACGCAGTATGTGAATCGCACCAAAACTTCTGACAGAATTTAGGGTGAAATGTTCACCTACCCCAAAACTCATTGGCGATTCCCGGTGGTGGCACTGCAGGATACCCCATAAAGGGAAGAAGTCAGGACTGCGATACGTGAATATTTTCAGATCAATAAAGGCTCTGTAGCATCAGCAGGACTGTTGTGTCAAGTGTTTAAAGCCACTATACAGAGGTGTGCATAGGTTTAACATATGGAGTCAGAAAATCACTGATTGGGCACAATAGAAAGAGGAACGCATACGTTCGCTGGATCAACAGACTGCGAATGAGAATATAGATTGGGGCGAACACAATAAGCGACTGCAACACCTTGAGGAAACTAGGGAACACCTGAGTAAACATGACTATAAAATGTATTGTGAATTGCAGCATGAACAGGGGGACAAGCCCAAAGACTATTAGCATTGCTGGTTAACCGAAAGAAAGGAAATAGGACAGTTGCAGCTATACGCAATCAGACGGGCCAGGTTGTCTCGGACCAGGAGTCTATACTCCACTTCTTCCAGGGCTTTTATTTCTTTCTCTATGATGACCAACTGAAGGAAGATCAAGGTGCCATTGAGCAGCTTCTCACCGAAGCCAATCTACCGTGACTAGCTCCTGATCTTAAAGAGACATTAAATGCACCAAATACTGAGAGGGACATCTGATGGGCTATTAGGAATCTGGGCCTGGGGAAGGCCCTGGGGAGTGATGGGTTCCCAATTGAATTTTACAGAGAATATGTGGATCTACTGACCGGGATACTCCTGGACATACTCAATGAAGCGATAACGGCGAGGACACTTCCTGCTATGATATGGAGGCACATTTAATCGTACTTCCAAAAGCTGGGAAGGACCCACTGGACTGCGAGTCTTATAGACTGCTGTCAATGATAAATGTAGATGTGAAAATCCTAGGGAAAATCTTAGCGGGCCGGCTGGTGAAACCAGCGGAGACCCTGATACACCCTGATCAGGTGTGATTCATAGGCTGGCAGACGACCACCGACTAACATATGTAAAGTCCTACTGATCATGGAGCATGTCACTCAACAGGATGAAAGTGTCAGCCTGGTTGCCCATAAAGCATTCAATACTGTTAATTGGGAATACATGAAACAGGCGTTCCGACACTACAACTTGCGGGGGTGGGCAGGGACGTCTTAAGGATTCTGGGGGCCCAGGGCCAAACGGATTTTGGGGGCCCTTGTTCAGAATAGCTTGAATTTATGATCTAGTTTCAGCTGGTTCATGCCCTCTTTGGCCAGGTCACTGATAGTGCACATGCACCTTGGTACAAATTCTAAATGTGTTTACATCTAATATTCAGGGATAGTGAAGTGTGTTTTCAATATTGTAACACAGCTGCAGCAGCTCACTAATATTACTGCAAATAATCTCTGTGACACCCTCCCGTTTCTCATATTTCAGGTCCTGTTTTGATCTAAAAGAAACTTTTGTTATGGACGTTGCATGAAACATAAACACAACATTTGTCAGAAAAATGTCTGTAATCGACTCTCACACACTATCCACATTAAAAATAAATTAAAGGAAAACACTATTTACAACAATCTGTTCATGAATTATTCAAGGTCATCATGGCAAGACTCTCTCAGGGGGCCACTGACAGGCTGGGGCCCCCGGCCAGAGCCCACTTTTCCCATGCCTTAAAACGTCTCTGGGGGTGGGGGGGCGTTCCTACAATGGGCTTGCTCCTATACCAGGGAAGCATGGCACGGGTGAGAATGGGTGGCCGGTTGTCGGGCAGCTGGTGTATCTGCAAGGGAACATGACAAGGGTGCCCTCTATCACCGCTGATTTTTGCGTTAACAATTGAACCACTGGCACAACTGATGTGGCATAGACATATGGAGGATTGGGTTTCCTGGAAAGCGGGCATAGCATAATCACATTTTATGCAGATAACATTCTGTTGACGATATGCAACCTCCTGGAGACATTGCCCAACATAGATCACACATTTAGGGAAGTGTGGCAATTGTCTGGGTTTCAGCTGAACATGACAAAGTCTATTTTATATGTACTGAACGGGGCAGATGAGGATGATACCTCTACAACTGGTCACATTGCCATTTTGGTACCTGGGCATCAAGGGGAAACTTATGAACACAATGTAGAAACACTGCTACGAAATCTGGAGGCCAAAATAAATACATAGTTATGATTTACGATGTCTCTAATGGGCCAAATAGTGCTAAGCAAGAAGACAATGTTGCCAAAGGTGCTCTATGTGATGGCCCACATGCCCATGCTGATCAGAGAGAAGTGCTTCTGTAAGCAAGATGACCTACTGAGATTCTTATACTGGGGAAATAGCAGGGCGAGAATAGCATTGGAGACCCTTGAATTCCCATGGGAAAAGGCAGGGGGAGGATGGCTCCTAACTTCAGAGCATATTACTGTGCCACACAGTTGCAATATATAGTACTCTGGCTAGTTTAGGACAGGAGGAACCCAGTGCACAATACACTAGATATATTGCTGCCTACTCCACTCATGTTCAAGAAAACACTTAAAGCCATGCCAACACACATTCAGACGTTGGTTACAATCTGGATCAGATCATCCAAAACATAAGCCACAAATGCACTTACTTACCTCAACTAGGGCCCTGGAGAACCATGCTATGCCCAAGCTTACTTTGAGAGAGGAAACACAGAGGGGTAAGCCTATAGAGATGGGAAGTCTCTATGAGGAGGGGAGATTGATGGGTTTTCCCCACTTCTGTGAGAAATGGCCTGTGCCAGCCCGGGCCTTCTCAACCTATGCTGGTTTAGCAGCCACCATATGGAAAATATGGCTCGATTTCCCACGGGAACCTGAAATGCATAGGGTAAATGCAATGTTGATATCTTTGGTGGAGGGAGGGAGACATGTCTTCACCCTATACAAGGCATTACTCCCACATGAGGATAAATGCATGGAACTCCTAAAAGCCCTGTGGCCCGGGGACCCGGGGGAGGAATTACAAGACACACAGTGGGGCACATTTATTGACAACTGTAAATCGGTCACATGAAATGTGTGTTTGAAGCTCATACATTATAAACATATACATAGAACATATGTTACTCCAGAGCTGCTGCACGGAATAACCCAGACAACACAGACACATGCCCCAGATGCAGAACGATAACAGGCATGTACATACACATATGGTGGGAATGTGCCATATTACAACAGTACCGGCGTGACGTAACTACAAAATTGGGGGGTCTGACAAATATGCCTGCACAATGTGATACACGAATATGTTTGATAGGTTTGCATATTAAAAAAATAACAATCACTGGGGTTAATTGTTGCAAAAAAGTGTATTGTGTTCAGGTGGAAGTGAGAAGCACCCCCAACGATGAAACAATGGAAGAAAGAGATGCGTCAAAAAAGATCTGGCTAAGTTCTTTCAACCCAGGTAGTTTTAGCTTCCAATTGACACTAATGAGTCACATAAGTCAAAACATCCATTTCCACTTTGCCAAAAATCACACAAGGATTCCTCAGAACTATACTTCAAATCTGGACATTCAATCATCTTCTTAAATGCATTAGAAAAATCTCCAGACAAGCATCTGAATTCATTACTAAAGGAGGCGCTCAGGCAAATTCAGATCTAGTAAGGTAATTACTCAAGTACTCCACTTTTGTTCGATACTAACTAAACGGTGCAGTACAATGCACCATAAGAGAATCTAAAAATCCTCTTACTCTTAACATCTCCTGATATCCAGAAAAGCACAGGGGACTTGAATAGACTACTGTGATATACAAAGACTGCAACAGTAATGCCTGCTTTAAAGCTGAATTCTCCAGGCATAATTGTTTTGAAGTAGGACCTGGGGAGAATCCATGGTATAGGCAAATCTTACTTTCCTGGGTGTCTCAATCTGTGAAGGACTGGATGCTGTGAAGGTGTGTTAAATCGCTTTCTTGATTGACCGAGGAAAGATCATCTCCTCCCAGTAGTCATGGTACCACCCTGCACTTAATACTAGAAGTGAACGGTGTCAAGTGTTTCCTTAACAGGGTCTCAAATAGGAGGAAAGAACAACAAATGATAAAAGGTCCTCTTGGCTGTGTTGTAGTCCTTGATTGTATATGAAGATTAATTTAGAGGTGAATATCAAGGCACCAAGCTCCCCCTGACTTCAGGAAGGAGGAAGAGCCAAGCAAGAAGAATCCAAAATAAATGAAGCAGACTCCCTAGCTACATCGGACCAAAAAAAAGCAGGGAAACAAATAGTAGAAAATGGGTGATGAACGAGAAGAAAAATGGGGGAACTAATTTGTTACAATGCATCCATCACTTGTAGATGACTGCTTGTTTATGATTTAAACAGGAGTTGATACTAACATTACAAGGAAAACCCTTCTTCCATCGTAGGATTGGTAATCTTGGATAGATTTCCCAGGATACAACACCTTATTGAAAAGATTATAAGGCTTGTCCATACCTCCTTCTCGAAACTCAAGGCTTAAAGTAGACATAGGAAGAAGAAGCATAAGTTTAACATCCTTCGTTCTGCATTGAACTCTACTGCTGACCTTCCTGTCTGGCATTCAATGCAACTTGTAGAAAATCCCTCAAGGTAAGAAGAGTGGCACAGTCTATGTGGCGGGAGCGCCCAAGTATGCCTATAGTGTGGTGTTGGTTCACACATCACCTGGCCATGCAAAGAAAGCTCAGCCTGGATGTATGTAACTCCTAGCAATTTCTGGTACCAGTCACAGTATACTTGGTACTGATGTAACACTTCTACACATTTAAATACATGTAAGCAGTATGGTACTTAAAATGTAGAATTTATGAGGGAATTAGATTCAAGTTTTATAAAGAAATACATTTAAGTTCATGGGATCTTTTGATTAACTTCTAGTTTGAAGTACTTCTTTTTCACAAATATATATCATCACATCCAAATAAGAACATGATGTATTATATTGACCTACCAGATATGAGGACAAAGGATGTATAACAAATATCTTTATATCTTAATTTTGATCTTTGAAAAATGCATCCTTATATTAATACTGTGTTCTTTTGTTGAACAGAAATAAAAATTACCATACAAATGTTAAGTAAGTAACAGTTTTAAGATATAACATAACATGTGTATTTGTAAAGCGCACATTCACCCAGAGGTCTCTTGGCGCTGAATAACAGATGTTCATTGTTACCCAACTCAATGGTACTCATTTTATCGACCTCAGATGGATGAAAGGCTGAGTGGACCCGCCGGGATTTGAACCTGTGACCATGAGGTCGAACACAGGCCCCTGCAATGGACGCATTAGTCCACTTGGCAACATATACATAGAGTATATTTTAAATTAAGTAATCAAAAAAGCAAAATAACTTTCCCAAACAACTTGAAGTTGGGTTAGGGTAACCAATATATTTATACTGGCATCACTTAAAAAAATATCACAAAATTCCTGAGTTAAAGTGCTACCCTCACCATCACCTCGGGTCTCAATTTCCTCACAATAAGCCAACCATAACTCCCACCGCCAGCACACAGTATTCAGTACAACACACCTACTGAAAAAAATAACATACTACACAATATAAAACATTATGGGCCTGATTTAGATCTCGGGGACGGGTTACTCCGTCACAACGGTGACGAATATTCTGTCCGCCTAAATATAAATCCCATTGTATCCTATGGGATTTATATTTCAGTAGATGGGATATCCGCCACCGTTGTGATGGAGAAACCCACCCGCTGAGATCTAAATCAGGCCCTTAATCTGACACAACTAGAAAAATATAGAAGTTATTGCAAAAGCATCAGAAGGGAGTATAAAAGGTTATATGGATCATTAGAAGGGTATATAAATCCAATAAAATATGTTCACACTTCTGCAGTCTCATCACAGAACCTAAGGAGTTCCATAGAGTCTAGTTTTACGAGTGGACAGTATGTACATATAAATGGCCAAATAGTGGAGGTAAAGGTGATGCAAGTTATTCTGATTGTGAAAGGTTTCTTGTATGCTGTGAAAGGAGCAAACAGAAGAGTTTAGAACTAAAATAGGCTTTCTAAATGTGGAAGTGTTTAGGAAAGACAGGAGGAGGAGTCATCTAATGTGTGTTTGGATATGAGAAAGTTTGGTGATCTTCGGTGATCAACAGGTTGGTTCAGAGGATGAGCTAGATTCCAAAGGGGAGATAACAAACTATGCGGAAGCTTCAGATTATAATGTGGTTCTAGAAAGAAGGGTAAGGTTGGATATAAGAAACAGTGGTGAAGCTTTGGACCAGTATGTGGTTCTTAAACAGGCAGATGCAAGAAGGGCGAGACTGGCTGTTGCAATTAAGAGCAAGATGATGTGCAGGTAAGTATTTAAAGTATTTATTCAAGTACTAAGGTACATCTTATCCTCAACAAACCAGCATCAGGAAAATGGTTAAGAGGCAGCAAAACTGTGTTGGAATTTCAGGAATCTCTAGGTCCCAAGGACAGAATTACATGGGAGAGAGGAAAGGGGTGGGGGGAACAATGGGAAAAACATAACCATGCTTCAGATATAACACTGGAGGAGACAAAAAGAAGCCAAACATTGAGGAAGTTACTCACTAAGGGGCCCATTAGGATGGCGGGCGGATCGCCTCCGCCGGCCCGGCGGGGGCGATCCGCCCGCCATCCTCACTAGAATGACCCCCAGCCATATTATGATGGCTGGGGGGTCCGTGCCTGCATATGGTGGAGGTGTCTGCGAGACACCGCCAACCATATCAGGATGCTCGCGGTCAATGGCCTTTCCACGGCGGCGTTGCCGCCATGGAAAGGCATATGGTCCTTGCTTGTGGGGGCCCGTTGCGGGTCCCCAGGGTGAAGGGGTGTGGGGTGCACATGGGGGTACCTATGGTACCCCCTCATTGCCATGCACTACGTGGCAGGCACCACGTGGTGCCTGCCATGTAGTGCATGGCAGTGCCGTGCACAGTCCTTTTCCATTGCGGGCGGGTCTGCAGCCAGCAGATCCACCCGCAATGGAAAAGGCACAGGATGCGCCCGCCAGTGTGGCGGGCGCATCCTAATGTGCATGGCGGGACTGCCGCAGCATCGGTGGGCGGTCCCGCGCTCAGTTACTGTGGCGGGCGGACATAGTCCGCCCGCCATCGTAATAGGCCCCTAAGTTTGTAGATTTTGTTATAGTTTTTTTTAATGTTGCATGAATATTTCTTTTGAGCATGTAGGAGTGTGTAGTGAGGGTATTTTGTTTAAGGGAGAGTTCTTGGAGTGAGTTCTTCTGCATTAGGACAGAGAGGCTTCATGGTGAGTCATAGATGGTATGCTGGAATTTGAAGTGGGAGAAGATAGATATGACTGGTGGTGATTCACTTCTTTCTGTCAATTTACGTTTATCTACAGAATAAATCTTGTCAGGCCTCACCAGTGGTACATGCATTTTTACAACCACAATTTGTGCTTTTGGTCAGCAGTTACAGCAGTTACAGCATTAAAAAATGCTTATATTGCTGAAAGTGGATGTCACTTTCTCTTGGTTTTAACTATGATTTTCGTTCAACTGTCATTTAATAGATGATTGCTTGTTCCAATTCTAATGTCACTTATTGGTTAGATTGTTCACCTTTATTATTTATATCATTACTTCTTCGTGGGATGATATCTTTCGGCATCCTCTTGCAATGACGTTGTAGTAAGGTATCTAGCTTGTGGGTCCCAATGGGGTCTTATCGGTTATGCACTATGTAGATTTATCTTAAGGTAATACAATAAAAAACTCTTCTACACCCCCATCCTCCTCTGCTTTTTCAAATGTTCATTACAATTTTTAAGCATCCCTGTTTCGATGATTAGCTGTGAATAAGCATCTTAAAGCAGCTGCCTAATTGGGAAGAGGCTTTGTGTGAGGGCTTTGTCATGTTCTGAGTCATTATCATCCCATTGTATCC
Organism: Calotriton arnoldi; assembly: GCA_963921515.1. Classification (NCBI taxonomy): domain Eukaryota; kingdom Metazoa; phylum Chordata; class Amphibia; order Caudata; family Salamandridae; genus Calotriton; species Calotriton arnoldi. The sequence continues at coordinate 730,639 of CAWUFW010000751.1, forward strand.
ATAAGGATATCCTTGCCAGAGTTCGAAACAGAGCAAAAAAACCATGGTGTGACTCGTGTTACAGTCATTGCTGACTCATTACCAGGTAGAACCTAGTTCCAGTTCAACAAAACACCTACAGGCATGTTTCCTTGAACATGATGAAATCATTGAAGAAATATATATTCACATTAGTTGTACGTTGATACATGCCAACTTTATGTTGAGCAACACAGAAATATCTTTCTTTTTTGATAACCAATGGCCTGGTCTAACATGTAAAAAATGAATGCCTGGCTGCCTAGCCCCAACGCAGGCACCCTTGCGCCATGGTGCAGGGTCACGCAAGGTTGCTTTGTATTGCTTGGTAAATCTAACTTTAGTGTTGCATTGCCCTTGTGTTACCTTGCCTGACACAAGGGCAACGCAACACTATGATAAATCTGGCCCTAAATGAGCCATAAGGGCCTCATTTAGGCCCATATTTAAGAAGTATTTGTGTTGTTCTTGTGTCACGCAATACAGCGCAAGGACAATGGATAGGCTTCAGTAATATTTACAAAGCAATGCAAGGCCCCATTTGCATTGCCTTGTGTGGTTTTGTAAAGAAATGTAACACAAGGCAGCTGCTTGAACTGCGTTATCTTACATTTCAACTTGGGAGGTGTTCCATGGGTGGATCATGGACGTTCTCATGAATCCCCCCATGGGTTTTGGTACGTTCCCAGATTTACAAAGACTTGTAGACCTGTGAATATGTCAACATGCTTCATCTTCCCAAGTGAGGTGTAACAAGGAGAAATATTTTTATTTCGCCTTGCTAATTCCTCTGTCCATGTGGGCTGCATAGAAAGAGGAAAATTCTTCCAAGGATTGTTTTTGTGCACGAAGGAAAGTGTTCCTTCCTGCTCAAAACAATCCTGCTTGTGACTCAGGGACCCTTGCACTATAGTGCAAAGATACCTGCTTTGGTCCTAGACTACACACTGTTCGCCAGAGCAAGGAGAGAACAGAAAAGCTCTATATCTTTGTAAATATGGAGCATTTTTGCTCTCTCCCTTTCACTCAAAGCCTTAGGGGCATAATAGCAAGGGCCTTATCGCCGCTTTAGAGGCACTTTTTGCCGCTAAAGCGGCGATATTTCTATCGCCCTATTAGCAAGCTGTCGCTAACAGCTGTTAGCGACAGCTTTATAGCGAGCGACCGTTTTGGTGCCGCTTTGCATGTCAGCGATATATATCGCTAATGACATGCAAAGTAGGCGTTCCCAACTAAAGCGACTGAAAACAGTCGCAAACACAACTTCCCCTATTAGCAATGCCCGCGAAGCGATAAAAAATTCGTGCTAACCGCGATTATCGCTGGAATCTAACACCTGATAAAAACCTGACTTAACCATTCTAGTCAATGGGAGGTGGATTGTAAGGTTAAGTCCTCACCTGTCTATTAGCAAGCTTTTCATTAGCGCGTTGAATTTATCGCTGGATTTCTTGCGCTATTGCTGGGTTTCGCCGCTATCGCTGGATTTTTCATTGCCTTGGAGATAAGCGTTGATAATAACGCGTAATCTCCGCAATGAAATCCAGCGATAGCCGGCGATAAAAAAAACAGCGCTAATCGCGCTTTGCGATAATTATCGCAATTCCTTGGTAATATCCCCCTTAATTTTTAAATTCAAAATGGGGTATTCAGATATTTTATAATTAAATAATAAATACATACTATTTTATATACATATATCTGAATATTACATTTTATTCATTTACATTTTTATGATTTTAAGTAAATTAATTCAATTTAGAATTATATCCTATTTGGTTTTATTTTAATTCCCTACCTCCATAATTTTCTAAGGGAGGGTGTTGCTGTACCAGTGGTTGACCATGTGCAGTGCTGGACTTACTGCTTTTTTTAATAGTAATTTAAACTTATTTTGTGAATAAGCAAAAAGTAGTAAACTTACTCACAAGCGTTAATGACTCAAAAGAGTAGGTTACCTTTATGAAACAGGCTCTTATGAATAGCCAAAGTAGTAGTTACTCAAAAGTCTAAACTACCTTTTTGAATCAGGCCCACAGTCTTTCCCCAACTAAGAAAGTTCTGGAGCATCAGGAAAATATAGCAACTCCCATCCCTGTAAGTTATTAACCAGAACGGATTGAGGGGATGATGTGTACAACAGCTCTGAAATTGCCTCCAGCAACAAAGTGGCTCAGAGGCAATGGGCAAGCTGATCACTCTTCAGAAATCAGCTTGAAGTGGAAACTGACATTTTTTCAACAGGTTTCTTCTGCACAGGTAACACAATCGATAAAACAAAGAGAACATGCAAAATGCGACAATTACCATAACAAGGCTCAGGACCAACACATATCTTGCAGGGTAACAGGGCACACTGTCCTTGTTTGCGCCACGGTGCACCTTTGAACAGGTGCGCCGGGCGCAAACAGGGACAGTATGCCCTAGTGCAATGAATACACTGACCCTAGAGCAGCCACTAACTCGCACTGCCCTGGGAGCAGCACATTCAGTGAAATACATAGTGGCTTCTTCAAAGCCGCTCCGTGTTTCACAGTGCAGGCGGCAACCCACCTGCACTTTGAAGATGGGAGAGAGATCCTCTTGCAGGCAGGTGCAGTGAGTGACTGCACCCACCTAATAAATGATGTCCGGTGGGTCCATGGAACCCCCCCTTTTACCTCCCAGAGGGCTGACCTCAGGGGACACACTGACAGTGCACAACCTTTTTGTGGTGATCAGTGCTCCTCATAAGGGCATGTTTGCCTCTGTGCTCGCATCCATAATGTGGCATGGGCACAGAGTCAAAGTGATTCTCTCCTTTGCATGGGGCCACACCCGATGCAAATAAAAGAAGGCCCTCCAAAGATAGCCATGGCGCTACATGGGCGCCAGCGCTATCATTATTACAGAAGGGGCCGCACAAACATCTGCAGCCCTTCTATAATGCCATACCTGGGGGTGCAAAAAGCAGGCCTGTTGCACCACCGGGGCACCATCTGTTATACGGCCCCAGGTGTTCCATTGGCATAGAAGATAAAAAGAAGAGGGTCTATTCACGAAGATAAATCTACACATGTACATGTACAACAAGTACATTTGCTCTTACACTTTTGAGTATTCACCATTTACAAGTGTAGAATTGCATGTCCCCACCCCCTGAAATAGGGTGTGGAGTCATTAAAAACATCAAATATGTCCATAAAGTTTTCACTAATAGGGAGTTTACGACTGTATTTGACTTTCCGCACACTTGGCAGAGACTTCCTCCATTGGGGCAGAGATTTCCTAATGGTAAAGTATAGGGTTACGTTTAAAAGTTTATTAAACTTTGAAAAACACATTTTAAAAAAAATGTCCTGGGAAAAATTCATGTGTTTATTTTAACTTTAGAACAATATTAAAAAGTTACAATTTGGATAAATACATTTTTACATTTTTATTATTTTGAATATTTTACATTAAAATAAAAGCATTTTTCTGAAGTTTTAATTTTAAAAAATTCCACCACAAGTAAAGAAAACAATGTTTTTGTAATGCATTAACTATTGTTAAAAGTGATGTATAAAATTAATTAAAAGTAATTTCATTATGTTCAATAAATAATAATATTACATTACATTCACTTGAAATAAAAATTGTTTTATTTTTAGGTAATTTAAGAAAAAAATGTATTGTTTTATAATGTAAACTATATTAAATAATTTTATTTAATTGAACATTATTTCCTATAGGGTGTTCTTTTAAGTCCCCAGCTCCATTATTTTCTATGGTAGCGTATTACTGTGCCAGTGTTCGGACATGTCTGGTGCTGGACTTTCTTCAGCTCTGAGTTGGACTGGAGTACATTTAAGCTTGTTTTGGGTCCTTTTCGGATGTAGTAACTGTAGAAGGGCAGCTGATAAATACCAATGTGCTTAGTCTTTGGTGGGTGGGTGCATGTCTCTACCTAAAACATGTAATCAGTCCTTAATTCTCCCTTAACACCTCCCCTTTAGTAGTAAGTATTCTCCATTTTCCAGCCACTTTCCCCTTCTTTTCAAAATGTATGTGTGTGGAGATCTGCACAGTTGGGCAGAGATCTCTGCACAGAAACAACAGGTGAGGTGGAGGTGAAGACTTCCGCACATAGATTTGTGGGTGGGATTTTTGTAGTATGTTAGAAGTACAAAATGCAGTTTGTATGTATGCCCCAAGGTATTTAGGCTAAAACAGTTTTGAGAGCCTCCTCTCCTACTTCCATCAAAACACTGATGATATGAAGAAACACAAAATAAGAAGTTAGAGGCCTTTATTGCATCTCAAATACTGATAAAACACAACAATGACAGCCAATAAATAATTGAAGAGACCTTACAGAAATCAAACCCACAGGATGATCTATAAACAGACCTCTCACACGAGGAATGGTGTTGAGCTGAAAAGTCTTTTTCTAATATTTTCCTATCTGACCCATCTTGGGATGCTGTAAACACCACTTGTCTTATTAAAGCCTTTGGATTGACTGACAGAAAACAAAAACTATGGCTTCCAGAGAGCACAGTACAGCGTAATTGAGTAATATCCCCTGATTCAAAATGGGGCCCCAAATTTATCTTTTGGGCTTTGTGAACTAGGTGTGCAGGACTGGGATGCTAAATGTTGAAGACTGGTCAGAAGATATAATAAAAAAATATCTTGAGCTACCATACTGAACTGTGATCTAACAATAGAATAATAATACATTGTGAGCTACATATCCAGAAAATATACCAAAAGTAAGATGGGGCATTGTAGTAGATGTTTTGCAAAAGTTAATGAAAAAGAAGCAGTGTGTCTCTTCTCACTGGGCGGAGCAGAAAAGGTAATTTTGCATAAGTTTCTTGATCTGAGAATTAATTTGCAGGTCACCTCACCAACCATATATTTCCAAAATTGTTAAACTTAGTTTGGTTTGAGGTCGCTCTTCTCCATCCACTCTTCAACCAGCTGCTGACCACTAAACATCACAAACAACATTTTCCATGAACAGGACGTGTGCAGGTAAGTCCGGGTTTTCATGCATATGAGAAAAACAACATAAAAGGTTATCAATGAGGCTCATGAATCACTTCATATACACAGAGAGTGAGAGGAGTAAATCTTTCAGGACCTCACAATTCGGGGCTGAGATTAATTTCCCTATCACCACTCTATGCTCTCAATCAGATAAAAGACCTGATCCCGTCAGTCACCACCCCAGACATCAGTAGTGAGTGGGATCTATGGCTCCATTGATGAATTCAACAGAATTCGCAGATAGTGACACATCATCAGCTGTCACCCAAATGTCATTCAGCAGTGCCCCCAGAACTATCTCTATCCAGGGTGTAGAGTAGAACCGTGAATGGCAGCATTTAAGGACTGAAGCAGGGAAGCCACCTCCTTCTCTTAGATGTTTTAGGTAGATTTTAAATACCATAGATGTTTCCAAAAATAGCAGGACCTATTGTAAGTTTCTTAAGCTGTGTGGTCAGTGCAGGATCCTTGCATGTTTTGGGCATCACACCAGGGGAATGTGAAAGATTAATTGTCTCTACAACAGGCTCAGAGAGGAGCTTCATAAGGTTTTTGATGGAATTAGATGCCCAGAAGGTGGTGATGCATGGCTGCCGTGTGTGGCATTTGCTTTCACCCAGGTTATGAACAACCCTACAAGAAGCTGTGCCAACTGGGTGCAGCACTATAAAGGGTATGATGCCGGGTGTTGGTTTCCAAATCATCATGGGCTTAAACACAGAAAGTAACAGGTTGATTTGCTGACTAAATGTACATTATGTGCAAGGAATCACATAAAATTCATTTGTACCCCTGTAGCGCATGTACAAAAAAAAGTTCTAATTATCCTAAAAATTCTGACATTTTGGGGCTGATTCAGAAAGGCAAACTTACACTTTCATGTAAGTTTACAATTGTTTTCTATTCACAAAGGGATTTATGAGTAGTATCTTTCTGAGTGTGGAGTCTCCGCACATAAAAAGACCTATCTTTTTATGTGTGGAGACTCTGCACTCGTAAAGATACTACTCATAAATCCCTTTGTGAATAGCAAACATTCGTAAAGTTACACAAAAGTCCGATGGACCGCCAAACCCACGGTGGCACCGGAGGTCCGACCGCCCTAATACAAGTTGGGCGGTCGGACAGCCATGGCACCACTGTTGCCGCCAGGGATACATGATCCCTGGTGGTCTTGCAGCAGTCTGAGGCATCTAATATGCTGGCAGAGTTTCCTTACCGCCACAGTTTTCATGGTGGTGAGCCTGCCATAAGAAGTGTGGCGGTGAGGAAAGAAAGGGGGCCCTACAGGGCCTCCTGTTACCTCTGTGCCAGGGGATGCATGCAAGGGGGCACATAATGTGCCCACCTGTATGCATGCACCCACAGATCCTGAAGGGAATGGACTTAACAGTCCATGCCCTGCAGGAACGTCCAATGGAGTTCCCATTGTAGTCCCTTGCTAAGGCTCACGTATGAGCCTTAGCACTGCACTGCCGTGGGCTAGCCACCGCAGGACCGCCCGACCTGGATTCCAGTCAGAATCCAGCAGGTGGTCTCATTATGGCTTTGGTGGTGTGTCAGCGGGGCGCTAGCGTGACGGCCCGCTGCCACACTGCCAAAGTCATAACAAGGCCCTAAGTGTTCAGGCAAATAAAAAGATTTCAGCACTGAATTATATGAAGATTCTAAGGCATCCTTTTCTTGCTCTATCTCAAGTGGAAGACACTTATGAGTCAGAGATCACACGGAGAAGAACAAAGGGATATGGCTGGAGAGGATGTGGCTGCCGACTTTAGAACTGGGGAACCAGATTTGGGGCATATTTACAAGAGCTTATTACCACCAGAACATCACATTTTGTGACAATCTGGTGGCGATAAGCCCTTCGCCTTATTTACAAGGCGGTGTTAAGCCACTTAACATGGTTTAACGTCGCCTTGTGAATAAGGCCCCCTTTTACACAGCACTTAGCGTGAAAGGGGCTGGCAATGGGTGTTGTGGTGGGCGTTGCGCCGCAACACACATCGCTTTTTGACGCTGCCCCCTGTTTACAAGGGTGGCGTAAATAAGAGGCAGTGCCAAAAATAAGACCAGAGAAACCTGGTTTTAACTTGGCGCATCGAGGAGAAATTATTAATGTCTCCTCGTTTTTGCTATTTTCTATGTGTGCTGCATTCTCTTGTAAATATGCCCCCAGATTCGAGTCTCATCGTCGGCTCAACATCCTGTGATTCTGAGCAAATCACTTTATCTCCCGTGCCTGAAAATACAAACGTGACCTTGTGTAATATAACTGGTGCTCATGTAAAGTGCACCAATGCCTTTGGGCCGAGTCCACGCTATATAAAACTTCCCAAAAAAAGGGGGGGATGTGGCGGGAGAATAGGCAATACATTGAGGAAATAAAGCCTTCATGATTTGAAATACTGCCCCTATTTATTTATTTTCTCAGCATATACTTTGGCATTAATTTAGATAAGATTAAAAAACTGTTTTCCACAAATCTTCTGTCTTAATATTGGACTAAGATCCTGAGGCACCGGAGCTAAATCCCAAAGAGCAGGAATTTTAGAAGTCAAAGATTGTATGCAAACAGACTCAGATTTTCCAGCATTTGATATACCAGTTCTTCTTTGTTAAATTATTCCAACCTATGATAGCATTTATAGTCTTTCCTTTTACTAACATGTTCCATGCATGAATAGCTTGAATCGTTGCACAAGGGAGAACACCCAGTGGTGTTGGTATGCGTCCTGAATAGCGAAACCACAATATTGATGGGCCACGATATAGAGGACAGAATATCGGAAATAAAATATCGAGAGGAAGCTCCAGATCCATGTCCCTACTCAGTACAGATATCTCCAAGATACGTAGATGTGGAGTTAGGAAAAGTGATTCTGTGTATCCCTATATGCACTTTCCTTTTGATATTTTGTCCCTGGACTACCCAATAATAATAACTCGTTACCACAAAGCACTAATGGTTCAATTTTATCATTAATAAAACTTATTAGAGAGACAAGCTCAAAGCCACCACAGAGCTAATTAAATGTCATCAGAGCACCTATAGTACTGAAGGCTTTTGACTTTATTCTGTCCAAATGAAGGTCCCATTTTAAAGATCTCGAAAAGGCCAGTTCCAAATATGGGTAATGATCCACAATCTCCAGTTTAATGTTCTTCAGCCACCTGTTTGAGCGTTCTTTCTCTCTGCAAGTGCAACAAGTTCTATACGAATGTTTATTTCCCCCACAATATTATTCCAAAAAAAGAGATCTTATACTGCAAACCCAATGGACTAATGTCCAGTAGGACGAAATCATTGGTAAACAGGAGGCTACCTTGATTGTAATTACCTATTTTTGGTGAAAAATAATTGGAAGTGGAAATGGCTAATTGCAAATCTGTACAAAGAGACAAAATAGAGTCACTGCTAATAAACAACCCGCTTGAGTCCATTCCTCTGTGGAATTTTCGATGTCAACCTACAGTTCAGGGATACTTTCACCTGAATCCAGTTATCAGAAAGTAGCAGTTAGATAATGCTAAAAAATACCTGCACGGATACTCACATATTTAGTTGATCCCACTATACAGATCTAGCGACTGTATGGAAGGTCACCCTGAAGTTAACAATATGATATAAAGCACCGATGCATTGTGCAGATGTTCAGACGATCTTTCTTAACATTAAACTGTGATCGATAGTGGAACAACACAACTGAAATTCCATGTTATATGTGTATAATATTAGATGAACCTGCCGTATAATTTAGGTGGATTAAATTCATTTTCACAAACACTTTTGCAACTGCATCAATCAGTGATATCAACCTTTAAGAGGCAGGAACTGATTTAGAAACCGCTTGAACATCAGTTTAACTGTAGCTCCCAACCATGGTTCCTGGATAGCTCCATTCTTTACAACCCATCTATAAAATGGGCAGCATTGGTAAACCCATTGTTCTGCATTGCATCTCAGAATATACCCGCAATATTATCTGAGCCCCCAGCCCTAATAAAAACTTTACTGTTTATGTTAGTTTTATTAAGTATGATTTTCTGTTTGTCTATTGTAAAAAGGCAAAGTATAAAAGCAATATTTGCATTAGCAATTGTAGTACCTCCATACTATACTTAGATTATGGTTCTTATACAGCTAATCCCAATTCAACCTAGTTGAGCTCTAAATCTGCAAATATTCAGTTAGCCACTTGTAAATAAAACATTGAAAAGTCAATAAACCAACAAAATGTAATACATTTTGTATATATATTTTTTTTATGTTGATTATTATTTTAAGTTTATAATAACCAATAACAGCCTAAAGATGGGACTACAATGTAATGTATACATTCCTCTGAAAAAGATAAGTTGATGGCATGTAAATATTAAATGTTATCCTACTCGGTGTTGGGAGAGGGGAGTGTCAAGGCAAGTAGAATTTTATTTCACTTCCCTGTTGGATGGTAATGCTTTCCTGTGCAATTCATGACATACATTTATCGCGTAATGAGATGGAAATGGATAAGTAAGTATGGGGCACATGCATCAAAGGTTTTTGCGATCGCAAACGGTGCGATTCGCAAAAATCGGCCGTTTGCGATCGCAAATTGGCCTTTGGAGATGCATGAAAGTGTTTCCTATGCGCAATTTAAGAATTCGCAATTATTTGCGAATTCCTAAATTGCGATTGCATTTAAGGAATCGCAATTTGCGATTCCTTAAATGCAATGCTAGAAGCACTTTCAAATAGCGATTTACGCTATTTGGGACCGCAAATTACAGACAAATCAAACTTGTCTGTAATTTGCAAAAACTTTGAAAAATGCACTAAAATGCATTTTTAAAGTTTTAGGTTACACACACACATGCCCTTGGGGCATGTGTGTGCACTAACATGGGTGCACATCGCAATTTCAGGGGTGCAACAGGGTGTCATTTTGACACCCTTGCACCCTTGAAATGCATGAGCAATCTGCGAGTACCTACTGGTACTCGCAAATTGCGCATGCAATCTCCAATTCATTCCTATGGGCCTGTAGGCCCATAGGAATGAATGGGACGGCATTCCTTAATTGCGAGTCGCAATTTGCGAGTCGCAATTAAGGAATGTTTAGGAATCGCTATTTTTATAGCGATTCCTACATGCATAGGCTTTTGCGATTCCTTAATTGCGATTCCTTAATAATCGCAATTAAGGAATCGCAAAGCCTACCTTGATGCATGTGCCCCTAAGTGCCGACACTAAAAGGACAGCTTATGGGGACTAGACTTGTCTTTTCATAAATGACACAGAATAACATCCTCCTAAAAATTATAAAGCTCTCCACTATGATCAGTACGAGCAGGACATACTGGGGGATATTCTCAACAAATGGCAAAAACTATCGCTAACCTCAGTTAGCGATAGTTTTCGTATCGCCGTGTACCACAGGAAATTATCGCCATGTTAGCGGCGTATTCACAACACGTCGCTAACAGGCGATAGTTTCCCCTACCGGGTAAAATGTCCGGCGTTAGGATCTGCGCTACGGCGATAAAAATCGTCACGCTAACGTGAAAAAAGTGGCAATGGGCCAATTAGCGGCCAGGACCGGCACGCTAATTAGCGTCGGCGCACCTTTTTTCACGTTAGGTGGGAAAAATCACTATAAAACGCCCGCTATGCAGCCCAAACACCACAAAAAAAAAAAAAACATTTGAGACAAAGCATGGAGGAAGCTGGACCCAGCACAGAGGCCAACAGCAACCCCACAAACACCCAGGAGGAGCAGCCAGAGACCCAGAGGGAAGGCCAAGGAGAAGAGGAAGAGGAAGACGTGGTTCAGTCAGCAGGAAAACCAGGTCCTGATTGCGGAGGTGACTGAACACCAACAACAACTTTTGGTCACCTCCACTGTGTCATTGGCAACCAAAAATGCAATATGGCAGTCCATCGTGGCCAAGGTGAATGCTGTCAGAGAGGTGAGGAGGACAGTGGACGACTGCAAGAAGCGCTGGCATGATGTTAAGCGCAAGACCAAGCAGAAACTTGCAGCCAACCTGAAAGCAGCAATGCAGACTGGAGGTGGGAGTCCAGCGCCACAGGAGGAGCTGGATGCGTTGGAGGAACAGGTGTCCCAAGTCATCAGCGAGGAGACGGTGGTTGGAGTTCCGGGACAGGATACTGCTCAACACGACCAGACACTACAGCAACAGGGTGAGTACCAACCAGGGACTGGGGGGACGGGGGGAAATGGGCCCAATGGTACTCATGTACAATTAAATATATTGCAGTGCACACCCACAGTGACTGCGGATCATGTCCCGGATCCCCTTGGCCCTGGTGGCATAGACACATATCACCCTACCCACCCAATACATTGCAAGACACATATTGGTGGGCTCACAGACCCTGAAATGTGCACAGAAAAGTCAAACCAATATAGTCCAAGTATCATACCAGACCACAAAATAAGGGCTACGTGAAAGAGCAAAGGCCCACATTGATTGGAGATGCTGCAGGCTGTCAAAAAGGCCCCATTGCCTCAACAACACGCATATGCATGTGCCCATATGTTGGAGTCGTGTGCAAGAATGTGCATGTGCATCAAGGGGGACACAACTGCACATAGACAATCTTGCACACAACGCAGACACACGTGCACAATGCTGCATGTCTGCTGACATTGGTGGTGGCATGCCCACTCATGCACATGATCAGTCACACACACAGTGCATCCTCATTCATAGTATCAGAGAGATGCGGCCCTGTGCAGACGATTTGTATATGCGTGCTGTTGAGGAAAGGGGGCCATGTAGACATCCTGCCACATCTCCAGTAAATGTGTCCGCCTGCTTGTCCATGAGATGCAGTCCTGTGTACACAGAGACGGCTTGCAGTGAGAGTGCTGCAGGGCGGTGGTGCGGGGCGGGGGAGGGGCAGGATGGGGGAAAGTGGAGTTGGACACACGACGGGCTGGAGTTAGGCGAGTAAATAAATAATCTTAACTATTTACCTTGCGCTTGCTGCATCAAGTGCAAGGTAAATAGTTCAAATCATTCATTTACTCACCTAACTCCTGCCCTTCGTGTGTCCAACTCCACTAACCCCATCCTGCCCTCCCCGCCCGCACCACCGCCTGCAGCACTCCCACTGCAAGCCGTCACTGTGTGTACACCAAGTGAGAAACCATCTAGTGAGTTTGCACACCAGAAACACATGCAATGCCACAACAAACTGATCATGCAGCCAAATGGCCCCAAGGTGCATATCCCACAATGCACACAAACAGCAGACTGCACTCAAAAGGCGATGTAATACAATGAGCAGGGGGGCTATGCCTACAACACCACAGTGCGGGGACAATGCATATCCGGAATGTGTCAACCAAATCTGTACTGCATGACTTGTCTGTGTGCCAGACCCACAGAACTACAATGTCCCTGTAAAGAAGTAAGACAACCAAAGTATGACAACAAGCAAGGATAGCAAAGTTGCAACAAATAGTGACAACTAGCAAAATGGCACACTCACCCCTTAGGTCGATTTGTACACCTCCACTCTCAAGTGTACACATCTGCCATACAGAAAACACCATTCCACATCAGTCCCGGTGAGAGTTGCCCATTACACCATTATGTGCATGTAAACCTATCTGTTTGGTAAGTCAACTGTGTCAGTGAACAAAGATGCAGTCATGGTTGTCATCACCCACACTCAAAGCCCTGCATTGAATATTCGTAACCAGGACAGCATGTATCATCCATGTGACCAGCTGCGTGGCACATACACAAACACACATCACCCTGCCATTTGCATATGTTGGGAGGGTGGCGGGGACAAGGCCTGAGCACCACAAATACGCATTAGGGAATCCACATCCATCAAATCCAGGCCCACTTACACCACCACACGTGGGGTCAACGTTGAGGGTAATGGGTGTTGACACTGTCTGTCCAGCCAGCAACAACAATAGAAACTCACGCAGCACCATGCTCACAATGGGTAAGCCAACAGGAGGGCAGTAAGCAATGCATGCAAGATGAACAATGACGACATGCACACAAGACAAATCACAATAGACAAAGCTACCTGGATGCACATGTGTACAGCATAGTGCAGCACACATTGAAACAGCAAGTAGGCCTTAGTAGCCAATGCTCCTGAATGGGGCCTTACTCACACATAACTAACCTTGCAACAAACACATGCATATGTGCAGTACACAGCAAAGGTGCGGGTCAGTGAGCCACACTGACAAGGCAAGTGACAGTGCATGATGAATAGCATGCCTGCACCCCAAACATCACAACATGGTGCAGGCCACATCACTGAGGTGGCTGAGTGTGGACCACATCCCTAAATGAGCAGGTCACACTCTGATACATCCTCGTGTACATACAACCCCTGAGGTAAATAAGACATCTGCTGTAAAACAATGCACAAGTGTCCCAATTCTGACCAAGACACATATTTACCCCAGCCTGCAACATCTCTGCATTGTAAATGCACAGAAGTGAAGGCTCACTGCCTGAAAGGGATAAGGGGTAGTAAAACCAAAGCTGCATGGGCGAGTATCCCACAATGCACAGCACACACATAAAAACTGGAACTCATCAAGATTGACTACAATGTGGGACAAACTGCATCACCTTCACAACTGAACAGAGGACACAACTGGTGCCGCTTGTGTGTATAAACTGTACAATCACATTTGTCATGGCTGTAAACTGTCAGATGACAATGTACAAGTACAACCTCATCTCCGTGATGTAGTAGAAAACGTCAACATCCTGCAAAAAATAGGCAGCTCCTCCCAGTCACAATGTACACTGTCATGCAGTCTGCTTGTAAACTCATCCAATGCATGATCACATATGAAACACAGTTAAACTGCATCTCCCCTTTACATTGCAAAGGGAGAAACATCACCTCCTGAACAGCAGCCTGTCCCACTCTTCACCAATGAAGAGGAGGAATTCGCCACCATCAACACGGACACCCTCCAACAGCTGCTAGACTCCATCAGCACCCCATCTCCAGGAGCAGGGCAACCCAGCTGCATCGTGAAAACCCCACCCCCTGCACAAACCACACAGCAGCAAGCACCTGCCAACCCGGCTGTCTCCCAGGACCTCCCGGACCCACACCTGGCATTCCAACGCCGTGTGTTAGAGGCCCAGCAGGAGATGGCTCATCAGGTGCAGGTGGGGTTTGACAGCCTGGCGGCCAAAGTTAATTCCGTTTGTGGGTGTCTGAGTTCCATCCAGGACCACCTACAAAACATCACGGACACCCACAGTCCGCTCAATACTCTCCAACACTCCATGGCTCCCATCGCTGGAGTCATGACTCAGAGACAGGAACAACTGTCCAGCCAGAGTGGCACCAGCGATGGCAGCCAGGAGTTGGGCCGCATGCGGAGGATAATGGAGAACATGGAGCAGATGCAGGTGGAACAAATGGCTGCCACGGCTGCACACCAGCGAGATGTAGCTGGAATCTTCCATGCCCTGCAGATCATCATCACTGCATTGCTGCAGCAAGGTCTGGCGTAGATGAATGCTGCTGCTTCTACATCCATATCTCCGCCCCCTGATGTGTCAGTGCCTCACGGTGCTGCAGCCAATCCACCACCACCCACATGTGAGGCACATGACACATCAGAGGACGAAGATGTGGATGAATCGGCCTTATTGCAAAGAAGGAAGCGGTAGCATTCATCTCTGCCAAATGGCCAGTTTCTACTTGGTTCTGGGCTCAGCATCATGCCACGGAATCTCACCTTCCAATGTCCCCCGATACACTCTGTGACACTCACCTTGGACCTCTACATGGACTGCCATATTTTGTCTGGTTACCAATGACACAGCAATCAGACTGCTGACTGAACTCTTCCTCCTCCTTTGGACTTGTCAACCCTTAAGGACTCTGTCTGGCCCTCCACTGGGCATCAATGTAATGTGGGGATTGCATGGCCAAGTCCAGTCTCCAACTATGTCAACAGACATGTGAATAAAATCTTTACATCACACAGGTGTCTGTTGTCCATGACCAATCCAGTATAGCAGTATCGCAAAATGTAGGAGCAGTGAATCCACCAAAAGGTACACCCAGGGAAATAATACAAATGTACATGTTTCACTGTGATCCTGATAGGCAGTCAGAGGACCGGGAATGTGTGGACCAGCTGTGCCCCCATTGCTCCAATACACCAATCTAGCAATATCCCAACTCAGCCCCACATCCATGAAGGAAATAGGAATGTGTTTAAAAAAGGCAAAGTCTGTTGCAGGCCACAAGTAGTGTCACCCCTTACAATTGCTGAAAGAAAATCTCCAGGCATATCTACTCACACTCTACAGGGTGGACGAAGCCTGTTGTGAAGGTGCACATTGCATTTCACATCCCAAGATGGTGCACACCATATACACATTGATGAAGATATGTAAGGGCACATGTCTACCAGCCACTAATTTAACCACAATGTCGGCCTCAGGGAAGTAGAGTTGGCAATAGGGACTCACACCAAAGTGTAATGCGTCAGTCAGCCCCTTCCTGTGGACGAACAATGCTTACTGACTTTGGAGCCCCACATGGTATGACCACTGTGAGCGGGTAGGGCAATGTGACAAGGGATGCGTGGTGCACTGCACTGACCATATAGTCAGAAGCAGTGCCACCATTTCAAGGGTGGCATCACTATGAGCCAAAAGGTAACAGCTGGGCGAATTTGCCATGACACTGGCACAAGAGGGAGCAATGCAACATTTCCCCTCTGGTGTGCAGCAGAACTATGTGCACGCACAAAAAGTTTAACGGTGACAAAATCATGACTTAGCAACTTTTGAGATTCACAAAAGGGATTTAGGAGAAGTGAAGTCAGTACATCTAACTGCACTACTCCTCAATGCCAGTTGTGAATACCGGAAAACTAAAACTCATGACTTACGTGAATCAGGCCCACTGTTCTGCCATATGCAGTTCTCAATGGACCCACAGAAAGACTCCTACTGGCATGGCCCGGAGGTACAGCCTACATGCACAGGAACATGTAATTCAATTTAATCTGACACACTTGCACTACGCAGCAAGTGTGCCAAGGTCTGTGCAATGTAGATGGACTCTGCGCAAGGAGCATGTGAGATGCAGGGCTATGACGCAATCTGTGGTACCCGGCGCATACATCCATCTCCATGATGGATAACAGTAGCTACTACAATATCCTCTCAATGCCATATCCCTAACTTGTGTTGTAAATGTGCAACAATGTGCTGGCCAACTCCGTGAGTCACACTTAAGATGTATAACCTCCCAAACGACTGCCCCTAGACTAGGCCGTGAATCCTACTTGCCACCCTGTTATCCATGCAAGTTTACTGTGCTCACATCTAAGGTATCCTGACACAATCCATCCTGCTAAGTAACATGTCATGACCACACTTACACATTCAACGTAGAGTCCATTCATGATATGAGATGCATGTAAGGTAAAAAGACACACTCCACCACATCACCCCTGACATAAGTGCAAGGAGGAATCCAAACTAGTAACCATTTATTATAAAATTAAAACATTTAGCGCTCCTAAACTAACTATAATCCTAACTACTACTAATCTAAAATATACTAACTAGAATTAAGAGGAAAAGTACCTAAACTACCTACCCTAACTAACCCTAAACACGCAAAACATATCTAAGACATCAACCCCCCTCCTACCCTTAAGGTACATCACAAGACAGAACAAAGACATCTAAGCTATACATAAACTAACTACACATTTAACCTACACAAAGATATATTTTTTTGTCTTTTTTTTTTATTTTTTCCAAAAAGACATCAACCCCCCACCCAAAGGAAAAGGAAACTTTTCCCCAAATACTATACAATAATAAAAATCTAAAACTACCTTAAAATCTAACACTAACTATACCTACACTAAAACTACACTACCTAACACTTAAAATACTTATCTAACACTAACTAAAATACAAGATAAAACATTGGGGGAAGGGAGAAGAGGGGGATGGGGCACAACATGTCCAGACTTTATGGTAGTCCAAGGTGTTTTTTAAGGTCCTCAAGGTGCCTTGTCTGCTCGGCCATTTCCCGCCTCATCTCGGCCAGCAGCACGTTATTGTCCATAATGAGCCTCCTGTCCCGGACAGTAAATGGTATCACCTGATCCGCAGGTGCAGGCGGGATTGTCCCTTGGGTTGGGGTTGCTGTAGGGGGATGGGACACTGACTGTCCACGCAAGGACCCACCACTGACACCAGAGGGGCCTGGGATGGCCTGTGTGCCACTGCGTCTGCCACGGGTTGCCACCTTGGTCACCGATTTCCACCGACCAGCCGCACGGTCCTCCTCGTACCTCCGCGCCATGCTGCGGTACCCTTTTGCAACCTTCTTAATATGTAGGTACTGCTCCTTCCTCACCTGGAAGGCGTGTGACTCCACTGGCATCATGTTGTCTGTAAAATGTGAAAAAAGGGAAATTGTGAGTCCTTTAGACTATGTCAATGTTCTACATTCAAATCCATTATACAAGATCACTTCAACATGGGAGCCTACACTCTAGCGTAACTATGTGAAGTCAGAGAGTGACCTGGACAACTAAATGTTGAATCCTGGATCACTGACTACATGCTGGGGAGAATGACATGACAGTGCATGGCATGGGACATGTACTGTCACAACCAAATTAGACTGACAGTGTCAAATGATGTTGCCATGACATTCCCTGACTGAGGGTGACATTGACAAGGAATCGGAGGAGGGAGGCATTAGCCCTCGGTGTGTAGCACCACCCTCATCCTCTCCTGTGACACAGTGCTGCATCATATGTACAATGTTCATGTGCAGCCCTGTGTGTCCCACAGCAACTGTGTGCAGTTCATCAAGTCAGCGCTAACACAGGCACTCTTGCACAAGAGTGCAAGGGTGTCTGTGTTTAGGGGGGCTTGTTAATGTGTAGGAAGGTTACCTTACCTGCACAGGAGCAATCCTGGGACAGCCCTACTCACACTTTCATCTGTGCTGCATCATGCAGCATACATGGAAACACGTTGGGTGGCTGAACACTGACTTGTACATGAGGCACTGTCCCTCTCTCCACCACTACTTCACAATAGGTGACGCGTTGCTGCTAGGAAGGGGGAAACATCCTTTCCTCTAAATTGTCACTCATGCATGTCTTGGATCCGCAAATATCACTCCGTAGTAAAGCCAAATACGCAGGCCTTTACAACGCAAACTGTTACAAAGCATTCACCATTGTAACGGCACCCTGGAATCATGATGGTTATAGTGTTGTTATGGGTAATGCTTTCTCACAGATAGCGTTCTAGAGGCCTGCATTGTAAAAAATATGGCACAGCAATAAATGCAGAGCCAAAGCATGCAGGGTAAATGCATGCGGAGTAATGTCAACAATTGGGACAGAGGAGCTCCTACACCTGATCCAGAGCCGGTCAGGGAATGACCCCAAGGAGACAGCTTGACAACACCATTGCAGTGGCCAAACATGCCAATGAGAGTCATAGGGCCATCTTTGCGAGATGTTTGGGGAACATGCCATTGATATGCTTGGCTCAAAGCTATGCACTGCTACTTCTGTGAAGCTGGTACGCAGCATACCTACGAAATCACAGTGCAGACCTGTGTCTGAGCACGCAAGGCCTGAAAACCACTGCCTCCTTGTGCATGATCGGGCACACTTGCACAGTCATCTCAGTCAAGGATGTACATGCATTCCATGTCTGCTGATACTCATCGGCAACACCTCTTACATGTCTCCTCTCCTATCAGTGCGCTCTGTAATCCACATGCATGTGCTGTGGTGACCGAACCCATAGACCTAATTTCCATGTGTATCACTGACTGGGGATGTGCAACTAGGAGACCAATGCATTGCTCCACCTTCACTTACCGATTTGTACACACTTCTGACTTCCACAATACATCATCACACTGTAGTCATGGTACATGTGATACACACCCATACTGCATACTACTACGTTGATCATTTGACACAGACATTTATCACACCGCACTGTGCCAATATATGATGTCCAAACTCACCAGTGGCGTGTGGGTCCTGGAATCTGTCGCTGTTCCCCCGTGTGATGATAGGTCGTCCAGCTGTGAGACAACAAAAGTAATTTGTGTTGGTATCATACGTTAAATCACACCTGTCATATTCATCATACAAATCATCACCATTACTGAAAATGCTACGTAACTGTAGGGTTGAGTTTCATGTTGGCTACATGATTGGGTCTACTTTGCCTGCCATTCACACAAGACCTGTGAATGCTGAGTCTGGCCAAACAAGACAATAATGCTAGCAAACCTGCACATACTGGTTGTGTGACACATTCACAAGGCCACATTTCTACACGCAACATGATGTAATACATGCTCTGTGTACAAATGCATCACTGCAGATCGCACACAGCAGTTTTACAGATGTTGGTGGTGTATGACACTCTGGAGATGTCCTATTTCCTTTGAGCATTTGTTCCTATCTCATACATAGTCACACAGAGACTATGTACAAGGGCAGCGTAGCTAACGTACCACAATTTATGAAGACAGCATTTTTACACTTCCTTTTGGCCAGCACACAGGTCACAGAAACAATGCCTTGGATTGTTCATGTACAGTCACCCTTCCTGTACACAAACAATCTTTATCCTGCACGTATTTTTGCACAGGTGTGCCAGCTTTGGCACAACAGTGCTAAGTGTTGCTCCAGCGCAGTGGGTAACACAAACTTGCACCCTATGCTTGCCAATATGATGCAGCCTTGTGTCTCTGATGTGCCAACAGTATGCGTGAACGCCATACGTCTCCCGCCTCACTCTGCAACATTTTTGCAATTGGACACCAGTGTGTCCCACACAGCATATTTTGTTTTTCGTTACAGTATTCATGAATAAATTTAGAGTTTGAACTTACCACACTCTAGGCCACCGATGAGTCCCACGTAGTACAAGAGGTCACCCTCCCGGGCCAGGCTATCCTGCCAGCGGTGCTTCCACTGGTGCACAGTGCGGGCAACTCCAAATACGCGCAGCATCTGCGCCCGCACACGCTCCCACCTCTGCTTACGCACACTGACTGGGTTTCCGGCGAGGATACGGCCTCCCCTCTCCACCATCAAGGGCAGGTAGAACTTGATGAGCCATATGAGGCCCCCCAATGCCCCCTCGGACATCCTGCCCTCCCTGCCCACACCCACCATCTCCCTGCACACACCTAACCCCATTGCCCAAAATAAAGAAACCCTAGATAATATCCCCAACTACAAATAAAGTTAACTACCCCAAGACAAACACCCGACAAGATTGAGGACAGGAGACAATAAAACACGTAAATACAAGGACACCACACTTCACAGAGACACTATCGACAGGACACAGGACACAGCAACACTCTCAAACTCTCAAATCTGCAGCACACACCACCAAACACCTCCAACACTCTCCACAATCACCAGCAATGTGCTCAAAATAGAAAGTGAAAGTGCACAGCACTCCTCCAGTAAACAGGAAGCATGCAGACATCACTTCCTGTGTGTTTGCGGCCCGTTTTTTGACTTAGCGATGAAAATCTGCACATAAAATGGCTTTGGGGGAACATTTCGTATAGTTCAATGTGTTTAGCGATGTATTTTCCATCGCTGATATGAAAAATACATCGCAAACTCGGAAATGTAAAGATGATGTCCAGATCAGTTAGGTAGAAGTATGGAGGTTTATTAGTGGAGCAAGCAGGTACACACCTCTCATCTGGATGTCTGGTTCCAACTGCTACAGCTGGAACCAGAACTTCCACCGAGAGGCATTCAGCCCCAGTAACCATAGTAATGGTCACTAAGGTAGCTATGATGCCACATCTCCTTCCTTTAACAGCAAAACAACTAAAACAATTAAACTAACAATTTACACTTCTCAAGGTCCTTGACATAAGGTAAGTGTTAATATGGTTATGTTCTTACAGCAGAATGCATAATTCACTAGTCTGTAATACTGAATATGGTTATACAAGATAGACATAAATTATAAAATATAAAATAGATACTCTATCCTCCCCCTTTACACAATAAACAAGACTATTCCATATTATAATTTCCATATTTCACTGGTAATCTTATTGCTCTACCCGCCCTTGTCACTTTCCCAGTGGGTTGTTGTGTAGAGATACAAGTAGGGCTACCATTGGTTTGAGATTGAATGCCTATACTAGGGTTCATCCTGACCAATTGGGGATGCATGCCGCCTTGATCACAAGCAGTAGTGTCTGTGACTTCATCCCACATCCAACTCATTGATGAAGAAGGTTTTTCCACCCTATTTTTGTGGTTTATCATACTGCATCTGGACAATTTGTTATAATGCCAAATTTTTCCATCACTTAATTCGGCAGATCTGGAAAAGAATATTTGCTCTGCCCTTTTTTAACTTTCGTACAGAGTTTCACTTTGACCCAATCTCCCTTTTTTAATTTAACATCACTTGTACTACGTGTTTTGTCAAAGTTGGACTTGCAAGTATCATGCATTTTTCTTAAGTTGGATCTAACAACAGCTGGTGACCATTTCCCATAAGTTTTCATTGTGTTCCATGCAACATTGTCTTTAGTGAAGGGTTCTCTGCCACGTAGAATTCTGAAGGGACTGTATCCAGTTCCTGTGGGTGTAATCCTGTAAACCCAAAGTGTGCATAAAAGTTCTTTCTCCCAATTTTTCCCTACGTTAAGTGATGCCTGTACACTGCCCATTAAAACCCTGTTGAACCTTTCTACAATACCATTCCCTGCTGGGTGATAAACAGGGGTTTTCTTCCCACAAATACCATTTCTTTCTAGAAATTTCATGTATTTTTCAGATGAAAATTGTGGTCCGTTGTCACTTAGAATGTTTTTCGGGATCCCTTCGCGCAAGAACAAGCTTTCTAAGAATTTGATGACTTGTTTAGTGTCAAAATTTTCTGTAATTTCTATTTCTGGCCACTTTGAATAATCATCAATAACCACTAGAACATGTTTTTGGTTGCCATCCTCATCATCAATGGGACCTAGCCAATCAATGCTAAGATTTTCCCACGGTTGATCAGGTAAACATCTAGTGCCAAGGGTAGGTCTGAGTACTCTTTGTGTCTTGTCAGAATCTTAGCAGGTAGAACATTCTTTGACATGTTTTTCTATATCTCTGTCCATACCTGGCCACCAATATGCCATTTTTATTCTTGCTTTCAGTTTTAGAATGCCTAAATGGCCTTCGTGCCCTAATTGTAGTATTTTTGATCATAGACTTGTGGGAACAACGATTCTTTCTCCTCTGCAGATATAATCCGAATTGTCAATAGATAGTTCATTTTGTATTTCCCACATAGCTCTCAGATCTCCTTGGTTTTCATTTTTGATGGGCCATCCCTGAATGATAAAGATTCTTGCACTACTCAAAGTCTCATCCTTTGCATATTCATTATCCCACTCTTCTTTAGAGATAGCACTAGTATCATCATATATTGCTGCCACATTGAAATCCTCCCAGTCATTCTGTTCAAAAGGCTCTTAAGGTAAAGGAGATCTGCTTAGATAGTCAGCTACTTGATTCCTTTTCCCAGGAAGATATTCAACTTCATATGTGAAATCCAAGAGTTTTAAATTCATTTTCGCAATTCTTGGAGTGGCTTTCAATACACCCTCAGATGTCAATACTTTGAGTAGTGGTTTATGATCAGTGCGGAGAATGAATTTCGTGCCCCACACAAATTGTCAGAATTTTTCCATTGACCATACTGTGGCTAACATTTCCTTCTCAATGACTGAATATCTTTCTTCAGTTGGAGAAAGTGCTCTGGATGCAAACGCAATTGTTACTTCCTCACCTCTGTCATTGATTTGAGATAATATGGCTCCAAGGCCTTTTCCACTTGCATCAGTGGTAATGATACTTGGTGAGAGGCTATCAAAAGCTTGCAGCGGAAAGGCTGAAACAAGATCACTTTTTATTCTTTTAAAGTCTTCTTCAAGATTTTCATTCCATGTGAATTCTTGTTTTATTTTTAGTAATTGTCTTAAATTGTAAGTCTTTGTGGCAAAATTTTGTACAAATTTGGAGTAGAATTCAGCCATCCCTAGAAATGACCTTATTTCGTCTTTAGACTTTGGTTTGGGAGCACACTTAATGGCTTCAATTAAACTTTTTTGGGGAGAAATTCCTTCACCACTTACTTCATGCCCAAGGTATGTTACAGATTTCATCCTGAATTTGCATTTTTTAATTCGGCTGTTAACCCTTTTTCTGATAATATGTGGAGGACATTCCTTAATCTACCATCATGTTCATACATATTTCGACCCATGATTAGTATGTCGTCTTGAAAATATGTAATGCCTTTTAATCCTTTAAATAATTTGTGCGTTAACCTCTGGAACACGGCAGCAGCAGAAGCTAGGCCAAAAGGCATACGTATAAAGCGATAGCATCCAAAAGGAGTAATGAAAGCTGTTAAACTTCTGCTGCTGTCGTGTAACTGGATTTGATGGTATGCAGATGTGAGATCTATAGTAGAGAACCATTTAATCCCGTTAGTCTGTGCTAGTAACTCATCAATTCTAGGCAAAGGGAATTTATCTACCACGATGTTTTTGTTGAGATCTCTCAAATCAATACATAGACGCAACCGGCCATCAGGTTTGCGCGCTACGACTAATGGAGCGAGCCATTCTGCACTTTCTACGGGTTCTATTATCCCTTTCTTTTCCAAAATGTCCAATTCAGCCATGACACTTTCTTTTGTGCTAATGGGAATGTTCCTAGCTTTATGACAAACTGGTACAGCATTGTCTTTGAGTATAATTTTGTGTGTAAAACCACAAAGTTTCCCCACATTCCCTGAAAAGACACTTGGAAATTGTTTAACAATATCCTTAACAAGGCTATCATCTGTCTCATTTAAAAGCATGACTTGATCTTCCATTTTGGGATTGAGAATGATCCCTAATTCCCCTTGATCAATCCACCCCAACACGGATGGTCCTTTTTCTGCGACATACAGTTTTCCCATAGCACACCTGTCTTTGAATTTGAATTCAACATCTACATACCCTACCATAGGTATTTTTTCACCAGTGTAAGTTACTGGTTGTATATCGGGTGGTTTTAACTTTTGTTTTAAAACTTTTTCAAATTTGTCCTCCCATACTCTACGTTGAATAATTGTGTAAGGTGAACCTGAATCAGGTACAATTTGTAAATCAACACCGCCAATGTTTAGATCACAAATTGGTTTTTTCTTGCTTGTGCCACTAATATTTAGTACTACATTTTCTTCCTCATTCATGTCATTTATGCATAATATGCTATCATCACTAGAGGAGTTCCCATTGTCTGCATGTTCTTCAACCTTATCTTCTATACATCCTATTACTTTTTTGTTCCCTTTCTTAATTCTTCTTCTGCATGCTTTAGTAAAATGCCCCATAATACCACAATAACCACATCTGGATTTTAAGGCAGGACACCATTTTTCATTGGCATTATGCCCCTTGTATCCACATCTGTAACAAATAAGTTGTTTGTCATTCTGGTAATTTTTCTTAAAGGGTGTGTATTTCTTATTGACTTCTTTATCGATACGTTTGTCAATTTTCTTACTTTCATATGAATTGCTAGAAACTTTGCTAACAACATTACACTCATCATTATTTTTAAGTGCGACTTGTGCGCATCTTTTTGACATTTCACCTTTCTTAACTATGGCAATAATTTCATTCAAAGGTGCATCTCCACATACCCATAGTTTTTCTTGTATGGCAGTATTATTAGAGTGCATAACCAGTTGATCTCTAATGAAACTGTCATGTAGGTTGCCAAATTCACAGTTAATCGATAATTTCTTTAAAGAGGATACATAATCTTCAACGGTTTCAGATTTGTGTTGTTTCCTCTGGAAAAATTCATATCTGCTAATTCCGACACAAACGGAAGGTTGGTAATGTGCATCAAGATCTTCTAAAGCCTCCAAAAATACATCACCACCAGATCTTGTTTTTTTTCCATTTGGTAGTAAATTCTAGATCCCTCAGGTCCTAAACTGTGCAACAGCATTTTCTTTTTCCTGGAAGCAGGAAATTCATCCTCACTCTCTTCTTCTAACGCAGATATGTAATTAAGGAAGTATTCTTTCCAATCCAGCCATTTCAAAACCGGTTCACCAGGACGAGTAAGAAATGGAACTGGAGGAATTAAGCCATATCCTTGAGTGGCCATTGTTTTAAAAATACTTCTGAATGAATTTTAATTATAATATATTTGTGTATATACTATCACTGTAAATATATCCTATCACTGCTATGAATTTTAATTATGGTATATATATGTATATACTATCACTGTAAATATATACTATCATTGCTATGATAACACTTTTGTAATATAATGAGAGGTATTACCTATATATATAAGGTTATAAATGTATCTTGTATTCAATAATGAGTAAATACTTGTATACTTATAGTTATCATGTATGCAGTATCTTGTAATAATTGGCCTCAATTGCAGTATTTTGTAATAATAGATTATTGTAGATTCAAGTAGAGGTATGCACATCAATGGTGTGCATATCACCGTTGAAAAAACCAAAGATTTGAGTATAGTACCATGTTAGGTTGAAAGCGCTGCTGAATTCCGTTCGTATGTAAAAATTTCCGACTTTCCGATGCTCTGCGTTGTCGTGTGAGTCTTCGTTGTGGTGTTGCTTAGTGACTGGCAAAACAAAATGGCCACCACGCAAGGGTTACGTTGCGTGACCTCGCGTGATGACGCGTATGATCTCCCTGTGTTACGGAAGCCTGTGGAATCTTCAACTTTAAGCGTCATTCGCTCCTGACTGGAGATGACGCTGCATGGCGCGGACTCAGACTCCGGAGCTGCAAAGATGGCTGGCACAATGACGATCGAATGTCGCCTCGCCGCTCGAAAAATGCGGCCGAAGAAGATCGTTCCAACGGTCACTCCAGGATGGAGAAGGTAATGGAAAATCAATTACCTTTTTTCCGAGTGAAGTATCCCCTCCTCCGTAAACTTGCGGGAAGCTTCTCGTCCAGTGGTGCTCCTCTGCACTAGAAGTGGTGGCACTCTAACTGGATACAGGAGGTAGGGCTCATGGACAACTTCTTTTGGTGGCCGTCCCAATAGTACTCTGGCACACCACTTTTATGGTTCCTCCAATTGTTGCCGGGTACGTTTGCGGTGAGGAGGTAGCCGGTTAGTTGGATCTGGATTTTTTTAGCAGTCTTCTTCCCTGCTTGCTCCCGCGCTGCTCAGATAACACTTTTTTTTTTTTAAAGTGGTCTTCAGGAATTCGAAGAATTAGTAGTCTTAGTGGATTCGTCTCTAATCCTCAGTCGCCATAATGTAAAGATGATGTCCAGATCAGTTAGGTAGAAGTATGGAGGTTTATTAGTGGAGCAAGCAGGTACACACCTCTCATCTGGATGTCTGGTTCCAACTGCTACAGCTGGAACCAGAACTTCCACCGAGAGGCATTCAGCCCCAGTAACCATAGTAATGGTCACTAAGGTAGCTATGATGCCACAGGAAATGGGGGCAGTTTTGCACGCTAAGTGCAAGTTATTACACAGATTAACAGTCTTAGCTGAAATTTCATTTCTTGGAACAATGAACACCATGAAAAGCTTGCTTTGACCCAAATGACACCCTTAATTTCATAATTGACCCCAAATGTCACACTTAATTTCATATTTGACCCCAAATGACACCCTTAATTTCATATTTGACCCCAAATTACACCCTTAATTTCATACTTGACCCCAAATAACACCCTTAATTTCATATTTGACCCCAAAGGACACCCGTAATTTCATATTTGACTCCAAATGACACCCTTAATTTAATATTTGACCCCAAATGACACCCTGATATTCATAGTATACCACTATTGACCCCCTATCTGTACTTTTTAGCCACATGTGACACGCTGAATATTAGAATTTTGTAACACATTTGACACACTGACATGTCTAGTTTGGAACATATCTCACCCTGAACTGCATCTCTGTTCAGAGGTGACATATCCCCCCTAATTTTAAAATTGGGATATTGTTACCACTTAATGTTACACTTACACTTGTCAGAGTGATGTAATAATGCAGAGGAGAAACATGCACACTGGGTATGTGTGTAGTGTTTTTTCTTTGCATATACTGTGCTTGGGCTCATTTTGAACGTATATATGATTGCTGAGGACACTCACGATGTGAAGTGCTCAGTTGAAGAAATTGGTGATGATTCTGTTCCTTCGGGCTGTTCCTGCTGCAGAAGCTGTGGGGTGTGCTCCACCTGCCTCATCTTCCTCATCATCCTGATCATCGTCAGGTGCATCTGGCACTTGGATCCATGGGGCATTGGTGCGTACACATATATTGTGCAATACGCAACATGCTATGATCATCTTGCACACAATTTCTGGACTGTACAACAGTCTTCCACCTGTGATTTCAAGGCACCGGAAACGGGACTTTAGCACGCCAAATGTGCGCTCCACTATGCCCCTGGTGCGTCCAAGGGCCAAATTATAATGCCTCTGGGCCTGGGTGTTGGTGGCTCGGAGGGGTGTCATCATCCATGGGGTGAGTGCATATCCTTGATCACCTGTAACATGTAATGGAGAGATGCCCATTTGTAGTTATGCATGCTGTGTGGGCAGTGTTAATAGTTTTGTGGTGTGTGATTGGTGCTACTTTGGGATTGATGTTTGCCATGTGTAGCTTCTGACAGAATGACCTGCATCTATGCGGATTACATTGCCTCACAGCTGCTCGTCCCTCCCCCGAGCCTATTTGCTTGTGTGCACTGCGCGGTTGCATCACTGGCACTCCAACAGCGCACCAATGTCAGGCCTGTCTGCACATGTCCGCAAGCCTGACACCTACACCAGCAGGGTCCCTGGCTCTCCTAACGTCTAGCGCTACCACTAATCTGCACTCCTCGCAATCAATGCCAGGAGAACGTTTAGATGCCAATGGGCCACACCAGACACGGCTCACGTTCTGTTCAGCTGGTGGAGCTGCCGCTAGACCTTCCCCACCGCACAACACCTGCAGTTTCCGATCCAGACCTGCCACAAAGCAACAGTCTGCGGCACCCTCACCTGCAGGGCCCACAGAGGGAGGGAACGCTTTGCAATCAACATCAACTTCATCTCATGCCACGTCATCTACTCCATGGACTACGTACTCATCCATGAGCGGAGCCTCCACCTCGCATACCACAAGAACTCAGAATCCATTACCCTCTGGCAGATGCTTGCTAACATCGAACTGAGCCAACTCTTCTCAACACTGAGCCACAAGGCAGGGCACACCTTTGACCCCATCATCACATGTGGAAACTGCGTCCACTTCATCAACAACACTCAACGCCCATGGTGTGACCAGCACAGCATACACTTCCTCATCGTGTAACCCCATGACACCCAAACCCACACCCGGCGCCACACAGAGTTACTGGAGCAGAGTCACCAAGCATCTGGTACACTCCACCATCAACAGCAACAGCAACACAACTGCAGGCAACACCAACAGCACTGTCCGGAATTTCAACACATGTATCTCCAACTGCGCATACACACTTGCACCAATATGCAACTCCAACATACAGCGTGCTATGAATGCCACCTCGGTCACCAACAACATCAAAGATGACAGATGCATCTGCAGACGCCTTGAGTAGAACTGGAGCTACATGAAGGGAACCATTGGACATCACCACCTACAAGGACACCTAGCTCATATTCTCCCTCAACAAGGTGCCCACACACACCTGACTGGGGTTCCAGGGAGGATTGCAGCAAGTTGCAACATGGATGTTCAACAGCTGGGGTGTGCTCTACATGGAGGAGACATTAGTCCTCATCCTCGTGACCACCCCATCAGCATGTGGCAACACCTGGTGGGCCAGTGCCTTCGGCAGCCCTCCCCAACACAATTCTAGGTACCTAGGCATCATACTCGACTCCTCCCTCTCCATGTACAAACAGGTCTACGCAGTGGCCTGCAGCTGCTTTGACAGCCTCTGCATCCTCCATGCTACCTTCACATGGTTCCTACCCCCTGTCAGGTAGGACAGTCACCATCCCTGTCATTGCCATCAGGCTGGCCAACGGAAATGCACTATATGCCCACATGGACATGTCCATGCTCTGTACACTCTAGACTGTCCAGCACACCACCCCAACACTCGGCCTTGTGTACATTCTTTCTTTGTAGGTCGAGTACCTCCATTGCACATACTTGGTTTCCACCTCTCACCACATTTGCATTTGTGTGGCAGAGGGGCTATGCCTTTGGGGATGGTTTGTCTACATGGCTGGCCCCAGTTACCACAGTAACTTGTGTTGTTGTGTCTGGTAGGTGGGCATGTTGATTGTCATGTTCTATGTGAGTTTGGAATGTGTGCATTCTCACAGTTGTGTTTTCTATGATTGTGGAGTTGAGGTGTGTGGTGTGTTCAGTTAGTACTTACCAACAAGCAGTGCATTTCCATATGTGCCATCCTGAAAGCGCTGGTTAATGATGGACTGGCGGAAGATGTAGGAATCATGCACACTGCCTGGGAACTTGGCTACAACATTGGTGAACAGGCCCCGGTGGTCCACTATTGCCTGCACATTGATGGAATGTGTGTGCTTTCTGTTGCGGTATATGTGGGCTGTGTCCGCAGGGGGAACAAGTAGGACATGTGTGTAGTCAATTGCCCCCAACACATGTGGGAAGCCAGCTATGGTGTAGAAGCCTTGCTTGGTCTCCAGCTGTTCCTGCGCAGTGTTGGGGAAGTGAAGGTGCTGGGGTATCAGGCTGATTATGCCATCCAAAACTGTTGTGAGGAACTTTGATAGGGCTGGCTGTGAGACTCCTCCGACACTGGCAGTTGTTAGTTGGAATGTACCTGTGGCCACCATGTGCAGCACAGCCAGCAGTTTTGTTTGCGGAGAGATGTTGCTTATCCGCTGTGTTGGTGCCGTCAGCCTGTGGGCTATCTGTGTCAGGATGCGGAGGATGGATGTCCTTTTGAGCCTGTAGTGGGCAATTACATTCTCTGGTGTTAGGTCTGTGAGGATGGTGCGTCGGCGATAGACCTGCTGTCTTATTCGGCGCAGCCTCGGTGGTGGTCCTGGGGGAGGTGGCATTGGCGGTGGTTGTTGTGGCCTTCTTGGTGCTCCAAGCTGCATGATTAGTACCTCCATGGCATCAGTGGATCATCAGATGAGGCTCTGGGCTAGTCTCCCTTATATACTGCTATTTTTCACCATATTTAAGACCTCCTTTTGTCTGGTCTTAAGTTCCTGCAGCTAACGGGCCTTAGCGGCTGTTTTCTTATCGCATCGCCGGTCCGGGCGATCGTTGAGAATATCGCGAAGAGGGGTTAGCGTGCGTTTTAACACGGGAACGCCTACATTGCATATGATTAGCGTTAGTTGTCGCTGTCATCGTTGGCGATGTTTTTAGCGGCTGCTATGGCCAGTAAGCTATCGCTAACGGCTGTTAGCGACAGCTTGTGAATACGGCGATAAAAATATTGCCGCTTTAGCGGCAGAAAAGTGTTGCTAACGCGGTGATGTCACCTTGAGAATATGCCCTGCTGTGAGCTAAAATGTGGTTTGGTCTAATGATACCCAAGACAAAATATTTAAACCCGTGGGGCAATACCGCTAATTATATACAAGACTTATCTGTTTGGGACTGAACAACATAAATATTGCGTCATTCCTTAAGTGTTCGAATAGATCTGGGGAGCCCCCAATCAAGACTCCACTGTGTTATTCCAAGAAGCTCTCTTTCATTGGATAAGCTAAGAAGTCCTTGGCGGAAGCAAAGGGGCACAGATGCTTATAATAGTCATATCTGATGAGTTATTAGAATAATAACCTTGTGTTTATAACTGAAGACCACGAGTTGGACAAATGA
The DNA here is from genome assembly GCA_963921515.1 of Calotriton arnoldi. Taxonomy (NCBI): domain Eukaryota; kingdom Metazoa; phylum Chordata; class Amphibia; order Caudata; family Salamandridae; genus Calotriton; species Calotriton arnoldi. The sequence goes on from CAWUFW010000751.1 coordinate 761,648, forward strand.
ATAAAGAGAAACTGAACATTATACACTTAGAAATTGATTGACTTTCTGAGTGCTCAGGATATTTCTATTGTTTATTAATACGTCTACCTCGTCACAGGGGTCACGTTTCAAGGTTGTCTGATAGCCGACCTTGGTTCTAGAGCACCACTGGATTACACAAGCAATTTACTATGGTTCCCTGATTACTGGTTGAGCGCTGTCTATTAGCCTGGCTACCTTCCTCTGCTTCTGGAGTTATTAGAAGATGCATTGCAAATTGTATAAGACTTTCAGATGCAAAAGGGAAGTGAGAAAATATGGGTACTCTTTGCCAAGAAGTGGGAGCCTGAGTTTTATTTAAAAAGACATTTTCATTATTAGCAACATCTAAAACAAATGAAGTACAAGTGATTGTGACTGCACTGCAATTCATTGATATTTATAAAGAACTGTTTAATGTTGAAAAGAAAGAAATACACAAAACCTTTGTTGTTTGCATGGAAAAGGAACTTGTATTGTTCATCTGATAATTTTAGATGTGTTAATAAATTACGCAAAGGTTCCCAATGTGCACAGTACCACAGGGAAAATAATTAACTAAGCAATCTCTTACATAACAATGTCTACGTTTCTGAAACCCTGATGAGACCGAAGGTGCAGAGGAATTAATCCAGCCACATGCTAACTTCAAATGAGCTAAAATATTAGCATCCTATTTCAATTGAGGCTATGTTCCTGCCCACGTGGAATAAGACTCAGATTGTGGTAAATTTCCTCAGAATTTGCACCACTGAGCTGAGCTGAGCAAAGAAACCATTGCAAAATTAGCAATTAGATGTACAATTCCCAAACATATGCACACTATTAACTTTTGCTTCTAAACAATCAGCACACTAGGTGTCATTTTTAGGTCGAGCCTAGAGTAGCGCGCAAGCGCTGCTTCTGGCGAAGACTTTATGTAGTGGGGTTTTCAAAGCTTACCACACGCTCGTGCACAATGGCCTTTTCTGTGCGGTTACGCGCACGTTTCAGGCACGATGCACGAGCGTGTGGTCAGCTGAGCAGGCTGCCGCGCTCGCCCCCGCTCCTCTCGTTTTATCCTGTTAATGCTATTATGCATATAATTATAAAATTCGACATCTATGTCTCATCTCCTTACTCTTCTCCTGACGCGCAAACTTTCTCATCGTCTCTCTAATCCTTCTCCCCTTTTGTCTCGCATTTTCTGGGGTGCTTGTAATTTACTCCCCTTACTCTCTCCTCTTTTCCCCATGTGATCCCCACTCTACCCTTCCCTCCCTCCCTTCACTCTCCGCTCCTGCGCATCCGAGCCCTGACGCTGGTTTCATCCTCCTTGAATAACAAAAAAATCTCCACACGAATTGCGAGTTAAAGCGAAGGAAAAAGGCAAGAGGAGAAATAAGGTAACTAAAAATAACTCGTAGCTTTGGTCACCGAAGTGAACCCCTTGAGAGCATTGGGGGATGTGGGGCGTGGGGACTGCCGCCAAGGGGAGGATTAAGAGAGAGAAACTGTACGCAACTTTATACCAGAAGAGAACAGAACAGAGACCAAGCAACCCCGAAATCTAGATATTGTTGTCGAGGCGCAGCATATATGCCTTGCCCGGCATCGTGCAATTATACACATTCGTAAATAATGGGCTGCAGTATTTTATTTCAGTATTTATATACATATAGCCACTCCAATTTTAAAAGATACATTATATATCGTGGTAGAAACTTCCACATAACTGCCACCGCCTATGTCTTCCTTTTAATTATGATACATTTGTAGTATTTTGTTATTTTATTGCTTCTCTCACTGGGGCAAGGGAAAACGCCTGAGAAATAGACTTATATTGCAAGCACCCTATCGCCCAACACCTCTGCGCCATTGTATACTTTTGTTTGTTATTATTTCACGGTGTTTTCCACGGGTGGTGGTGGTAGAGGGCTGTTTGAAACGCTTCAATCGATTGGGGGTGCAAAGTAATATTTTATTGCGTGCTTGTTTGCTACGAAAGTATTTATTTTTTACAAGAGGAGGTAGACCGAGTTTTAAATTATTTTTCCACAGGGTCACTTTTTTCCCTTATTTCTCTCGTAGCAAGGGGACGGACGCAAATAAGCTCCGCCCTTTCCGTCGCCATTTCGGGCGCCCCGGACTCCGCTATAAGCACGGAGAGTAAATGGGTAGATCCCGTGCCCGGCTACCTCGGCATGGAAATAGAGGAAAGGCGACTACCCACTTCTTGCTGGATGCACATGAAGCGGTATTACGATAACAAAAATAACAACGCAGCGTAGGTGCTGCTAAACATTGCCAAAATAAAGTTCGCATAACATTCCATTATTATGTTTTAAAGATGAGGTCCCACTACCTGAACGCGAACTTTTCAGAAACGATATTGAATGCGATGACTATAGCTCGTTTTTGGACTGTGGACAAGCTAGGAAGAGATTAAGGTTTCAGAACCACAACAATAATCCTGCCAAAATGTCCCCACCTCTCGTTATAGCCAGTAGCGAATGTGCCCTCAATTATCGAATTGGTGTAAAAGTACATGATGCTTTGGATTCAAACTTAAGTGTGGGAGGGCTAAGGGAAAGAACTGGCAAAAGGGGAAGAGGACCTGAGTGTTCAGTCTTCGTGGAAGCTAACACTACAAATGTTTCATAACACTGCCCCCTCAATCATTTCTCCGATTCAGAGGCCTGAATGGGCCTTATCGTCATAATCCATGCGGCCCAGATGTAACTTTAAGCTGTCATTTGGGCTAGACCAGTAAGCTATGTACTTTGAGAATACATAGGGTCTGAAGACATCGATCTATACTGCCTTAATGCCAATGTCTAGGCTTCATCTGTGTGTGTTCCTTTGCATGCTTGAGGCCACTAGGTGGTGTGCGGCACAATACAAAAAACAACAAGCATTGGCATAGCCAATAGGTATCGCCTTTGGGACCTTATAAGTGTTCAGCCATGCAACACTTGATGTTGTTGCACCAAGGATATTGTGCTGGATAACTTCAGCACAATATCCTTGGTGCAACAACATCAACTGTTGCATGGCTAAACACTTATAAGGTACAAGGTTTAGCCATGCAACAGCTGATGTTGTTGCACCAAGGATATTGTGCTGCAAAACTAAATACTTATAAGGTCCCAAAAGCGAGACCTATTGGCTATGCCAATGCTTGTTTAGGTCTTGCCTGAGACAGCATATGGGCTGCCACTTGCAAGACATTTTGTTTACTACAAAGGGCTTGGAGCCCACCTATTGCTTACAATTCTTTTTCACCATTGTCACTCTTATTTGCTGGATACTGACTGGTTAGTGCATGTCAGTTTTGTTCTCTCTTCCGTGCAGCATGAGCCAAGTACTGATTGATTGTTTTTTATTAGTGTCCTTCTGCTGCTTGCACTGGGATTGAGGTACTATTTTTTTCTTTCCTCTGACCCGCGCTCCTTGTTGTTGCTTGTTCTTCCCCCTCCCTCACATCAGAATGTGTACCACCCTACCCACTACCCTACCACCATCACCCTACCAACACCACCTTATCAGCACCACTAACCACTGTACCACCACACTAACCACCACCGCTACCATACCACCACCACTTACCACCACCACCTTAACCACCACCACCCTCATGATTACCATCATATTACCCTAACTACCACCACCCTACTCTAACCATCAACCTACCATAACTACCACCACTCTGCCCTATCCGCCACCACGACGGCTGTACCCTAATCACCACCAATGCCCTAACCACAACCAACACACCACCATCCTAACCACCACTCTAAGCACCACCCTACCACCACCACCACCCTATGAACATCACTCTACTACCACCACCCTATCATCACCCTAACCCCACCACCTCCCTGTCACCCTACCCACCACCCTACCCACCATCCTAACCACCGCCACCACCCTAAACACTACTACCCAAAGCACCACCACCCAAATCACCACCACCCTACCCAACCACCACCATCCTGCTGTAAACACCACCACCACCCTCACCCTAACCAAAACCATCCCAACCACCACCACCTCCTCTACCCTAACTGCCACCACTTTCACCACCACGCTAAGCATTAACACCATTACCCTAACCACCACTACCACACTCACCACCCTACCACTGTACCACCCTACTACTACCATAGCCACCACCCTAACCATCAACCACCACCAACCTAACTAGCCTACTATCCTACCACTACCACCCTACCACCACCCTAACTCTAACATCACCAGCCCTGCTGCCACCCTAATCACCACAACCCTATCACCACTCTACCCACCACCCTAGCACCCACCCTAACCACAACCACCACCATCTTAACTACCACCATCCTACCGTAACCATCACCATGACAGTTTGTAGGTTTGCCCTTAAACACTTAAGCTGGGCTGAAGTCGGGGACTTGGGCTGGACTGGACTCCACAAGATGACCCAGTGCTTAATTTGTAAAAATATAAATGCCATGGCACTCGTCAGGAGGCCACTGAAGCTTGCACCACTCATTGCCCCTGCTATGCTGCCAATGATAGTAACAACACAACTACTAACCATCACACCCCTACAAGTGTGACGTTTTGGATTATTTCAGACACCCAAAGCTATAAGAATGGCTTGGGCGGCAGGTAATAGTCATTTTTAATGTATATTGAATTCATAATTAACTGTTTTTGTGGTCATCTCTAAATTAGCCAGACAGTGCCACCTTGTAGCAGACTGTCACTAGCACTGGTGTTGACAATTAAGTGCTGGTGCCGAGCACTGGAAACCACCTGCTCAAATTAAGCACTGACCGATAACCCCAGGCAGCAAAGGTGAGCAGAGATTCTCCAGGTGGCCTGCGTGGAGATCAGCCCAGCGATTGAGGTCAGACAAGGTTAATGCATTAAAGCTCAAAGGAATGTGAAGTTGATCATTTTTATTGGTTGCAAATATTTAAAAGTTCAGAGATTGTTGTATGGGTAGGTGACAACAGGTGTTTTACTCACAGAGAGAAAGAGAACAATTTTATACGAACTTCGCACGCTCTCCCAATAACAATCAAGCTATACCACAAAATGTGTGAAAGCCTGAAAGTCAGTTAGTTCTCTATTTAATACTTACTATAATGTCCTACAGGGGCATCTTTAAAATTTTACAGGAAAACACCTCACCCTTCAGATGGCAGCATGCTTCATCATTGGTGCCTCCTCTCATCCAGGTAAATGATAAATGCTCATACTTTGGGTTCCACCAGAATAATAGTTTTAAGGCATGAGTACAAAATTGAGAAATACGCAAGAATGTATACCAGACAACTGAGAATCTTTTGCAATTATTACCATCTTTAAAGAGGTTGACTACAGGGAAATGCCAGTTTCATCTGAACCAACGTGATTGGATTAGGAATCTAATAGGTAGTGAGGGAACTATCCAATGAGAATTTGCACTATCCTTCTATGCCATACATACAGGCCAGTTTTTGTTTGTATTTATGTGCAAAGTGCGAAGTGTACTCAATGGATAAGAGTTAAGGGATAAGAGAGGGGTGCCACCATAGCATTAGAGATTGCCTCATTGCAGTGAACATGGAGAGGGGTGAATTACTGGAGTTTAGCTCCTTTTGATATAGGAACAAAAAGTATAAATTTCATATTACATATTTCTACAGGTTCTAAATAAATCATATAGAACAGGTAGGAGAGACATACGCCTCCTTATTCCTTAGACTCTTTTAGGGTGAGGCGTTAATAGGCCCGGAGTTCACAGCCCTGAAGAAAGCAGAGTGACCCACATGTGCAGTATGACTTTGGCTGAAACATGTAGACAACATTAACGGTGGATGTAGAAACCATTATGTTCTTAAAACATCCAGTGGCTTTTAACAATGACATGGATAGCCATTAATAAAGAGATATCTTGGGTTTATCCATAGTTATTTATTAACTGAAACCATGCACTAACTTCCTGGGAAATTCTTTATTATGAGCTCCCAATATTTTCCATTTGGTTGAGCCCATTCAGGTGGTATTCACCTACCCGAATGAGAGGAGGCACCCTTGATGAAGCATGCTGCCATCTGAGAGGTGAAGTGTCTCCTCTAATATCTTAAAGATACCTCTGTAGCACATGATAGTAAGCCTTAAATGGAGGACTGACTGACTTTCTGACTTTTGCACTTTTTGTAGTATAACTAGGTGACAACAGAGCAAACTGGTTTGGGTAGGTACGAGGGGAGTGTGAGGAGTTGGAAGTATGAAAGCCGCCATGGTACACAGCTGGAAAGACAGAGGAAGAAAGAAAGGCATGTCAGGACCCTAGCACAGTCTATAAAGGATGCATGTGTGAATGAAAGAGGGATGTTCAGCCAGCCACAACGGAAGCTCTGCAAGTCTCGACATGCTGTGTCTGCAGGATTTTGAAAGCAAGGAGGTCAGCGAATGAGGGTGAAAGTACCATCACTACTTTCCTGCATGAGAACAGGCAAAGAAAGAGCTGTTAGTACCACTCGTCCCCTTTTACCCCAACCCCTCCACTGGATGAGCCTGGTCACAAGGCAGGCAGACAACTCAGCATTTTCCTGGTTGTGAATGAAAAAGGAATAAGGGAAATGGGTGAAGGAACTCAGACAAGTGCTAGCTAAAAGGATCCCACCCATGCAATGTACCACCAGTATGGCAAAATAATTTGCAGGCATATAAAACAGTGAGGTTTACTCCCTAATGAGGACAGGAAGACGCCTGTTCCCAAGAAAGGTAACTTTTATCTAGCGCACCTGACTAAACTCAGAAAAATAATCCAAAAGTAAAGCAGAACCTGACCAGTGGCCATTCTTGCTAAATCAGTGTGAGGAAGCTAACAAATGCAAGCATGAGTACCAATTATGAGATATGAAGCAGACCCAAGTAAGAGACTAAAAAACTAAATTACCCATTTGAGTAGCAGGGTTAGGGTTAGTAGTACCCCTACTGACCTGCCTTCTCCTTATTTGTTGCACCACAAAGTCCGAGAAAGTAGAAAGCAAGTAGGAGGACTTGCGAAATGTCTTGAGCTTACCCATTCCTGCAGTAGATACCAGAGGTGTGCCAGTGGCAGTGGCAGGGAATGTAACAACGTTAGCAGAGTACCAGCAACTTATATGCATGCGAGTGCAGCGAATGCAGCAAGCGCAGTTGTGCATTCAACGGCAAAGAGCTGGAAGACGGCACAGCACCCTCAAGACGATAGGTTGACTTCATGACACCACACACATCCTCTGGGGATCATTCTCGATCAGAAACCTTCTGAATGCATGCTAGAATATCACTTGGTAGGGTGCTCAGCCCAACTATAAACCAGGATAGGTTGAGGCACACTCCTGGGAAGAAAGAGAGGAAAACTTGACAGAAATCGATGGAATGACCAGCACATTTCTTTCTCCAGGGACAAATAGAGTGATAATCTCAAATACTGCAAGTTTGAACTCTCTGATGCTGTCCTTCTTTTAAGAGAATACCCAGAACCAGAAAAAGGAGGCTGAGTTACCATTCATGTCCTGTAGTCCCCCACAGGTCTAAGCCACAATAAGAAATAATTTACCAACACTCCCAATAAGAAACCCATGAAATTCAGTGAAGAGTTTTAGGTAGGTTTTGTGTGCTATAAACCTAATTGTGAAGATGTGACTCAACTGGTCATGTCACACCAAACAAGGCAAGGAATCAATTTGTAGAAAAGAGTAATTGGCCTCAACAGGACCCTGGTGGCTGCCCTTTCAAAGGCAACAACACCGCACAATGCTGATAAACAGGATAATGAAGGCATGTCTGGTTAAGTCTGGGTAAGACTGAATGGACTAAAATATTTAACTGTAAACAAAATAAAGGTGAATCTCCTGCTAATTTCCTCAATCATATAAAGGATGTCTGCAAATGATATTGTGGTATTGCTCCACCTGTTGAAAATGCTCAGGAAGCTGTAGGTGCTGCTTTTGTTTAAGGTTTGTTGCCCAAGGTCAAGGAACAGCTCAGGACCATCTGTACTGGATGACAAATCAAGGGGCAAATTGAGTTGGTGTCAGTTGTGAGTGCAAGAAAGGAAAAAATGAATCAAATGAGTCAAGATTGATATTGATGTCATTATAGATGCCATCATTCAATAGACCGTAAAAGTGAAGGGTAGGATTAGTATGGGAAGTGCGTATAAAAGGGGCAGGCAAGGGGAAGGAAGTGTCGGATGAAACCCAAGCTGAAGCCAGGGAGATGCATGCCCCTTGGAAGTTCCTTTTGTCTTAGTTGCAGGAAGTTGGTTCACTGGAAGTTGGTTTGTCCCAATCTAACCTCTAATTCAAAGCTCACTTCGAGCATGTGCAAAATTCAATTAAATAATTAATTTACAAATAATAATTAATAATGTTATTTATTGACCAAATAACTTCCTACCCTATACCTTTTATACCTCTCCAAACCTAGCATCCTGCAACTAAAATATTAATTAATAACTAATTATTAATTTATTATTACTTAATTTACTTCCCCTCCTATACCCCTACAAACCTAACAGCCTACAAATAACATATGACAAAAATAAATCATCATTACATAATTTACATAATGAATATCTATCATATAATTAAATAAAATGTATTAAATTATTCATAATTATTATTAACTAATTAACTTCCCACCCTATCCCCTTATAAACTCAACCTGCTACAACACTATAAATGACTATAAAAAAGAAATTCTAAATCACTTAAAATTCTAAGCTATATTTAAAAAAACAACCTTAATATAAACAATAGCAAAATTAATATAACAACTAAAGCACATTCAAATAAATACAAAAACTATATATTTTTACCACTTTATTATTGAAAACGATATTAAAAAAACCTCTATATTCTTAAAAACTATGGGGGATATGTACTAGGAAGTGGTGGAGCATGTCCTTAGCCTCCTTGGCTTAACGACCCGCTCCGCCACTTCTGAAACGCCAGGCTGCACCATATTTACAAGAATGTGGTGCAGCCTTGCGTTTCCCCCTGCGATGGCAACTTAGCGCCAACACAGGCACCCTCGCACCTTAGTGCAAGGGTGTGTGCGTGCAGGGGAGGATTTGTTTATGTGTAGGAAGGTGTCCCTTCCTGCACATAATCAATCCTAAAATGCCATTTTGTAACTTTCATGTGTGCTGCTTCATGCAGCACACATGAAAGTTACAAAATGGCATTTTTTTAAAAGGTTTGTTTATGTACAGGACTTTCCTGGTCTTAATTTTGGCGCTGCCTCCTATGTACGCCACCCATGTACATAGGGGGCAGCGTCAAATACAATGGGTGCTGCGGTGGAACGCCCACCGCAACACCCACTGCCCACCCCTTTCACGCTAACCATAGCGTGAAAGGGGGCCTTATGAACAAGGCAGCGTTAAGCCACATTAAGTGGCTTAACGCTGCCTTGTACATAAGACGCAGCCCCTATCGCCACCACAACGTCCGTAAAAGTAACGTTGTGGTGGAGATAGGGGCTTGTACATATGCCCCTATATTTCTCACCTAAAAAAAAACATTCTTGTCGATATTTGTGCATCACGATATTTGTGCATCATTTATTTTCCGATATTACTGGCTCCCGATATTTATAATCCGATATTTTGTACAAAAACACCTGGAAACAGTGTTTGTAATTCGAGTAGTTTGCCGATATAAGCTGAAATGATGACTAGGCCCACTGCAGAAAACCATAGTATGGTATTGCAAAGGCCTGCATGGGAATGCTTTTCTAACTTCTCATTCCATCAGAGCATCATTATCTTATTATGGAAGCTTAAAGGGACAAAGGTAAAGTTGCATTCTATGAATAGAGCCGCTCAGAAACATCAACACAGTGCAATTTCATAAGCCACTGCTGGGTTTTGTTTACCCAAATTATACATTCTTTAGCAGGGGCTTCTAGCCATGGTCTGAATTCACAGAGCACTTAAGCGCTATTAAGGTATTATGGTTTTTATCTAACTAGTCATTTATGGTGTGAACATCCCTGGCATCTTAGTACATGAGAGAAAAACACACGTTTTCTATTTGATTATGGGCATTTTCGCTTTACATACAGACTGCCGCAGAACTCCATGCTGACAAAGTACTAAAAATAGAGCAGAGAAATATCAACATGCTAGTTTTCCACACTGAAATACTTACATATTTTTCCAACACAGCAGTAGTTCAATTCGCTCTGCTACGAAGTGGACATCTCATATCTCCTAAACAGCAGAAATTGATATCAATTATCCAATAAGGGTCTCATTATGAGTTGTCTGATAAGCCCTCCAATAACTCTGACCTCTGTCCTGTAGGTACCACTAACTCCAGAGGATGGGCTTAAGCAGTTGTGAGGGGGCGGGCGGCACTTTTTTGGGGGCGACGGGTGAGGTGAGCATTTTTGGCGAGCGCAAGGCAAGTGCTTTTCTTATTTTTATTTTTTTATTTTATTTCCCCTCATGGCCGTCTGTCGACCCCCCCCACCCCCCTGCTCTTTCCTGCACTGCCTGTCACTGGGCAGAAAACTCAGGGACCGCCCAGGTGGCAAAAGCTCTAGCTACGCCACTGGGCTTAAGACACAGTTACAGGGGGTTTACAAGGCAAACTATGGGTCCCTTTAGAAAGGAGGTAGTACCAATCAAAATGATTTTCCTGGTTGCCCCTGTATGCCTTGCTTTCCCCAAGAATTGCACTCAGAGACTGTGGCTAAGCAGCCCAAGTCTCTGGGCGAAGGTTGCTGGGTCTGTGGATTTACTGTGGATCTTGTAATTCCAAAGGGACCAGTAATTGGAGTTACCACCCCATATGAATGAAAGGCAAGCTCAGAATGGAGCTTCCACTTTTGCAAAATAGAAATCTGGATCCATAGAACCAACACTCATCTTTCAGCTTCTGCATAGTTCACACCAATTAATTCCTCAAAGTTGATGTTTCCCAAACAGAAGCTTTTTTTGCTCATAGACACAATGAAGTAATGATGTGAATGGGCCTGATGTAGAGTTTGGTGGTGATGGAAATTCCCCTGATTTCTGGGGGATGTACTAAATTTGGGGGAGATTCCACCAGTTCAATTACCTCTCTACAGTATTCCTCTGGTGGAGGAAATATTACTGGTGCATTCTACCAGATACAAAGTGCCAGATCTGGAGTACAATTCACCAGTGGAATTGACTCCACCAGAAAGGGGCCTTATGCTCCAGGGTCATATATTTAATGTGAAGGGGATATATCCCATATGTATGTATGTGACATACCACTTAACAGTACCGCAGACCCTAAACTTGGTTGGCAGGCGCAGTGAGGTGCCAGAGCTGACTGGCTTGAGGACAATGCAAAATGTCTTGAATTGGATGCAGGCAGACAGTGGTACCCAGTACAGTTCTGTGAGTACTGAAGTGATCCCGTCATACTTACAAAGTCTTTGATGAGGGCTGCTGCTGCTTGGAGGACATTCTTCACTGGAGTTGGCTAGGTCTATGGAATGCCCACTATCAAAGCTTTGCCTCTGTTGACACAGAAAAGAACTAGAACCTGGGTAGCTGTTTTGAAATCTGCTTCTTGTAGGAAGGGCTTCATGCTGTATGAACTGTGAGGCTTGGAGTTGTTTCCCTGCCACAGTAGAAGCTAATAACATGCACTACTAGCACTGCAGGCACTGACTGAGGATCCCGTTCATTTTAACTGTTATGCTGAGCTAAAGAAGAGGTTGAGCAATGGACACCTGCATTGTGAGTCTTTGCAGGGAAGTTCCCATTTCTAGTTACTCACAACCCTGGACTCCTCTCCCCTATAACTGAAGTAACCGAATACAGCAAGCATGTGTTCTCTGTAAGATACACAAACATGCAAAGGGACCTGAGGAAATGGGCTTGTGCGTTCAGATAGCCTAGAACCAGGCTCCTGAGAGGCGTGTGCGGGGCAGGGGGAGGGGCAATGACGCATGTGTAGACCTTCACATTATGATTTGTAAAGTATAGCTCAAGAGCGACGTACAGGAATGGGACAGAGACCAAACATTTTTCAATAAGCTTATTTTCTAAACATCCAAGAATGTTGATGTGCGTTTCTCATTATTTATGAAATTGGTATAAGACATATTAATATGATTCCTGCAGATCTAACCTCTGTTTTCTGCAGAAATTTGGAAATAGTTCTGCAGGTTTTCAAATATTTTCCTGCAGATTTGGACTGCCCCTAAGCATGGCTATCTTAACCAAATGACCCTTAATCTGCCTTCCCCACTAGAGGAGTTTTTTAATACTCCAAGAGGTAAACATAACCAGTTCACCGCTACTCTTTCACGTATGTTATGAGACCCTATTCTGGCTTTTGTCCACTAGAGAAAGATGGCATTTTTATAGAGACTTTGATCTTCCACACTCCTTATAGAAGACTCAACCTTTTGCCATTAGCAATATTAATCAGCCTTTTATTGTAGTTAGCTTCTCTCCATTTTAGTCGGCCAGTTCACTACAAATGAGAAGCAGAGTAAATGTTTGAGATCCACTTCAGCACCTGTCTTGTGTGTTTTTAAACTGATACATTTTTCCACCTATCGTGCATGGACTAGCATATGTCACCACCTCTTTGCTGCAACTAGATGTAGCACTTCGATCAGTGGTGAAAATATGTCTATTACTGACAAAGTCGGCGCCCTGTTCTTACTGCATCTCTTAGATGCCTATACCACTGCTGACAAACCCATTTTTCTGGACTAGTAGGGACGAATAGAAGTCTATAGTCCAGCACGTGTTGGATCAAGGCAGTACTGTGCCCTCATTACTGCTCATCTTTCTCGCAGGTCAAGGGTAGTGACTTGTAGGGCACAAAACCCTCACCTCTTTTTCACCATCCATCTATGCTATGGTCAAGCTTATTCACTTCTATGGTGTTTGTTCCTATACCTAAAAGTATATTTATATAGCCAATAGCCACTACAGTGCAATTATCACTACTGAGAGGTAAGGAACTAACCTTAACCCTAAGCCAAGTCCTAATCTTATCCTTAAATTAACTTTAAATGTGCCAATAAAACTATCCTTAGGCCTAACTCTAAAATACAATAACCCTAGTATTAAAACTAAACCTGACTCTAATCTTTACTCAAAAACACTCCATCCATCCCTAAACATAAGGCTAAAGCTACACCAACCTCATCCTCATCCTAACCCTGACTGTGGCCCTAACACAAACTGTACCATAACCCTACCCAACCCTTAACGTTAAAAACCTGGCTCTTCCCCTAGTTTGGTTGGTTCTCTGCTGCATGCCGCTATCAGCACTGGGATGCCCTCGGGTAGCCATGCGCTTAATAAATGTATTTTTCATTTCATTTCATTTCATAACTTCACTGCAGCCCTACCTATGGCCCTAAACATTTCCCTACCCGTAACATTAACACTAGGTCTAACCCTAAACCTAAGGTTATGTCGACCCCTACCCAAAACCTACCACTAACCAGCACCATAAAACTTCCCCTACCCATAACTCAAGACCTGTAATTTGCACACAACATGTAGCTCTGTGCCTCCCTTATTTGATTTTGTGGAGTTCTTACTAGTGCTATTCTTCAGTAGTTGTAATTCCAGCTTCATGGTTTGCAAGTGTAAATTTATGTAGAAAATTTCTAGCAGTGGGGCTCGTCCATGAGGACAGTTCCAAAATATTTGTTTAAGCTTCATTTAGACCGACCAGGTTGAGAAGAAAACTGCCTTATTGTCATAAATCACTACATTGCATTGAACAAGCTGAAGATGAATATATTAATGAACGTGAATGCATCCTCTGACGTATATTGACATGCATCTCAAATTGAAAATGTAACGAAAACTTTTTCAAGTATGCGAGGGGTTCTGGTCCTCTTCCTTTGATATCGGGATCTCCCTTGATGCATTTCAGAGAGAGTTTGTGACTTCAAAGTCCACTGTCCATTGTAACCCCCTGTAAATGTATTTTAAGCCCGTCCTCTGGAGTGCTGAGCCATTTCACGCTTCTAAGTAGCTTGGATTCTGGCTTGCTGGTCCATGGTTTCTTTTTATCAGCAGCTTTCTGGTACACTTAATTCTGTGAGTGCTCCTTGAGGAATTTGTTCATTTCCTTAGTCAATTCCATATTGTTAAGCAGATGCATTAATTCTCTTGCTTTAGTTCTCTCAATTATATCTTGAGTACTCTTATGTATCTCTCTTTGTCTATTTTTGCCATCTGTTATGAGTGTGGAGCTTCAAGCTCTAGAGAAGTCATGGTGACCTTGGATTGCCTTGTCTGGTCCTCAACTCCTTTATGTCAGCCTCTTTAGTTGAAACACATGTAAAATATATCTTTGTTGAGTAGCTACAGTATTGTTTCATGCTTGTAGGGGTTTTCATTGTGGCTGCCCAGTGGCCCATTACTTGTTCTGGCCTTTACTCGGTGTGTAGGACCCTGCCAGTTGAATATCAAGTGTGACGTTGGCCCTAGTGCAAGCAAGGAAAGTGCCCCCTCAGCCTAGCTTGGATATGAAAAATCTGCTTTAATTGAGGTGCAGTGGGCCCCTCACACCTCTGTGCCCCGATATTACTGCAGCTCCAGTAATATGCCCTTAGGTCCCATAGTTTTATCTGGAGAGTGCAATTTTTCCTTTGGGAATAGAACTAAATATTATGTTGCACTAAGTTAGAAGCTCTTTCCACTATCTTTGTCTGTCGCCAATTATAATGTCAGTTTAACAGCCAGTGGTTTTGTGTAAGGTATCCATTAACTACTGTTGGGTGTGGCACCCACAATGGTTGTATCAGCCACTGACAGGGTGCGGCATCTTAGGTAGTTATTGCAAACCCCCTATCTTGTAATATGGCGGCTGAGGGGCTCATGTCTTTTGGGAGATGTATTTGCTGTGCATTGATCAATGTATCCCCACCCAGGAGCATGTGGGTGACCTAGTGATGAGTTCAAAGCCGTTCTACAGGTCAATCCTCCCTACATTCATAACTGCCCACTTAGGCCCAGATTTTCGCAAAATCATGCAATGCTGCAATGCTTCATAAAAAAGTAGTTCTTATTTGCGCAACTCTTTTGCCTCATGGATGCGCCACATTTACAATCTAGTGCACTGTGATGCAATCACAACACAAACACAACTCAAAGTCAGCATCAAAGTACAACACGCCAAAACATAACTTATCCTTGTTTGAAGCAAAACTGACTTGCAAGGCAGTGTTGTGTCACAAAAGAGGCATTTGCAACACTTTTCCATAAAAAAGCAAAGCTAATCTCATGCAGCATCTTCCCACTTTCCCAATGGGAAGGCGTGAGGATGTCACCATCCAGGAGGGTATTCGTCCAGAACAAGGTGCTGTCCTAGAAGGCGATACCAAAGGGGATGATGGACGGAGCGTTTGAGCTAATGAAACACTCACCCCCAGTCAACTGATCTGGGTTTAATCCATCATCATTCTTTAGCTCACTCCACCACCCCAGTTCAGACATGGCCATATGCAAATCAGTCTGACCCTGTGCCTCATGGGAACAGTCCAGCCCGAACTGCCAAGCCATGTCTTACCTGGACCGGAAACAAGCATCCTGGGACCGGTTTCTGGCTATTCAGCCGTCATCAACCAGGCTAGCTTGAATCCAGTGGCAAAGTGAGCAAGGGACCCACGTCTGGGCATACCCTGCCAACTTAGGGCGAACAAAGCGATACCAAAGGGGATGATGGACGGAGCGTTTGAGCTAATCAAACACTCACCCCCAGTCAACTGATCTGGGTTTAATCCATCATCATTCTTTAGCTCACTCCACCACCCCAGTTCAGACATGGCCATATGCAAATCAGTCTGACCCTGTGCCTCATGGGAACAGTCCAGCCCGAACTGCCAAGCCATGTCTTCCCTGGACCGGAAACAAGCATCCTGGGACCAGTTTCTGGCTATTCAGCCTTCATCAGCCAGGCTAGCTTGAATCCAGTGGCAAAGTGAGCAAGGGACCCACGTCTGGGCATACCCTGCCAACTTAGGGCGAACAAAGCGATACCAAAGGGGATGATGGACGGAGCGTTTGAGCTAATCAAACGCTCACCCCCAGTCAACTGATCTGGGTTTAATCCATCATCATTCTTTAGCTCACTCCACCACCCCAGTTCAGACACGGCCATATGCAAATCAGTCTGACCCTGTGCCTCATGGGAACAGTCCAGCCCGAACTGCCAAGCCATGTCTTCCCTGGACCAGAAACAAGCATCCTGGGACCGGTTTCTGGCTATTCAGCTGTCATCAGCCAGGCCAGCTTGAATCCAGTGGCAAAGTGAGCAAGGGACCCACGTCTGGGCATACCCTGCCAACTTAGGGAGAACAAAGCGATACCAAAGGGGATGATGGACGGAGCGTTTGAGCTAATCACTCACCCCAGTCAACTGATCTGGGTTTAATCCATCATCATTCTTTAGCTCACTCCACCACCCCAGTTCAGACATGGCCATATGCAAATCAGTCTGACCCTGTGCCTCATGGGAACAGTCCAGCCTGAACTGCCAAGCCATGTCTTCCTGGACCGAAACAAGCATCCTGGGACCGGTTTCTGGCTATTCAGCCGTCATCAGCCAGGCTAGCTTGAATCCAGTGGCAAAGTGAGCAAGGGACCCACGTCTGGGCATACCCTGCCAACTTAGGGCGAACAAGCGATACCAAAGGGGATGATGGACGGAGCGTTTGAGCTAATCAAACACTCACTCTCAGTCAACTGATCTGGGTTTATTCCATCATCATTCTTTAGCTCACTCCACCACCAGTTCAGACATGGCCATATGCAAATCAGTCTGACCCTGTGCCTCATGGGAACAGTCCAGCCCGAACTGCCAAGCCATGTCTTCCCTGGACCGGAAACAAGCATCCTGGGACCGGTTTCTGGCTATTCAGCCGTCATCAGCCAGGCTAGCTTGAATCCAGTGGCAAAGTGAGCAAGGGACCCACGTCTGGGCATACCCTGCCAACTTAGGGCGAACAAAGCGATACCAAAGGGGATGATGGACGGAGCGTTTGAGCTAATCAAACACTCACCCCCAGTCAACTGATCTGGGTTTAATCCATCATCATTCTGGACTTGAGGCACAGGGTCAGACTGATTTGCATATGGCCATATCTGAACTGGGGTGGTGGAGTGAGCTAAAGAATCATGATGGATTAAACCCAGATCAGTTGACTGGGGGTGAGTGTTTGATTTGCTCTAACGCTCCGTCCATCATCCCCCTTTGGTATCGCTTTGTTTGCCCTAAGTTGGCAGGGTATGCCCAGACATGGGTCCCTTGCTCACTTTGCCACTGGATTCAAGATAGCCTGGCTGATGAGGGTTATGAACCCGAAACCGGTTCCAGTATGCTTGTTTCCGGTCCAGGGAAGACATGGCTTGGCAGTTCGGGCTGGACTGTTCCCATGAGGCACAGGGTCAGACTGATTTGCATATGGCCATGTCTGAACTGGGGTGGTGGAGTGAGCTAAAGAATGATGATGGATTAAACCCAGATCAGTTGACTGGGGGTGAGTGTTTGATTTGCTCTAACGCTCCGTCCATCATCCCCCTTTGGTATCGCTTTGTTTGTCCTAAGTTGGCAGGGTATGGCCAGACGTGGGTCCCTTGCTCACTTTGCCACTGGATTCAAGATAGCCTGGCTGATGAGGGTTATGAACCCGAAAAGGGTCCCAGGATGCTTGTTTCCGGTCTAGGGAAGACATGGCTTGGCAGTTCGGGCTGGACTGTTCCCATGAGGCACAGGGTCAGACTGATTTGCATATGGCCATGTCTGAACTGGGGTGGTGGAGTGAGCTAAAGAATGATGATGGATTAAACCCAGATCAGTTGACTGGGGGTGAGTGTTTGGTTTGCTCTAACGCTCCGTCCATCATCCCCCTTTGGTATCGCTTTGTTTGTCCTAGAAGGCGGTAGATCAAATTTACAGACGAAGAAAACCAGATTTTGATTTCAGAGGTGACAAATCTAGAAAAGAATCTCTTTGTCACCTCCAAATTATAATCCTCTAAGAAGGAAGTTTCATGGAGAGCAACAGTTGACAAAATCAATGCAAAGCATCAAGACACAGGACTATGGTAGAATGCAGGGAAAGGTGGCATGATTACAAGAAAAGTCTTACATTTCAATGTGAAAGGAAAGCATTGAATTTTCTTTTCATATTTAGCAAAATACAGTTACTTGTAGGTATTGTCTGTCACCATAATGTAGATTGTTTGGAAAAAACATTTTCTCAAGTATATTGTAGATTTTTTCATTTTGGGTAAATTTTGCCGTAAGTTATTTATATACTATATTAGGTTGTCATTAAAATCACAAACATATTGTTGTCTGTGACGCTCAAATTATTGAAAAGCTATGTTTTACAATGAATTTTGTCTGACCGCAAAAATATGTTTGGATACTGACAAAGTAGGTCAGATTTATCTGAATTTTAATCAAGTTCAAATAGTAATAATATGTTTATAATGCTTATATGTATGTGAATGTTCATTGACTATCTCCATCACTGTTGTTCGTTTTTAAACTTTTTAGAATGTTTCTCTCATATGTTTGAGATCTGTTCCTTGGGGACAGTGTGCCCATCTGGAAGGCTACCTGCTTTAAAATGTGTTGGTTTTGTTCTGTACATTTCTTATTAAAAGTATTGTTGAGGCCACAGTCTGCAAATAAGTCTATAAAGAATCCATAAGTTGGTATTGCAGACTGAATACTAACTTTATTCAAATTCTTTGCTGCTTTATCAGGTGTTCATAATAAAATGCAGTCTGTTAAATATGATTTCCAATAAGAATATATACATAGAGGTCCATTGAGGTATTACATCTTGTAATATTCTTACCAAGTTTTTATATGATATCCATAACCTTGTTCATACTTCAAGAAGCCTCCCTTGGTAGACCAATTATATTGAAAGGGACCATGTACATATCATGTCATATCAGGCAAGGTTGAATCTGTTGTTAATAAATGTACTTACAACGTAATTTATAAGAATAATTAATAAATTGTTTTATCGCCTGCACCTTTTTTAATTGTAACAACTGATTTACCAGTGCAGTTTTTTACAATCTTCTAAGTTCCCATGACATTGCCACTAAGCTATGTGGAAGTAATTTTAAACGGTGTCCCTTATGATGCATTCGACTACTATCTCGTAATTTGGTACACCTTACCATTGACTGACCAATGCAAACACCATCATAGTACAAAGCTTACACACAGAGCTCTGTCTGTACTATTTCTTCATAGCACATATGTCATGTGTGTATAGATCTATATGATTAAAATAGCTGCAATTTAGGTAAATGTTTTGTAAATGTTAATATTAATAAAATGTTTCACATACAGATGTAGGGCCCGATTCACAGAACTAATCTGAGACAAAATCCTAAACTTACTACTTTTGGTATTCACAGAAGGCATTTAGTAGTAGTAAAGTTCGGATTTTGTCTTATAGGAGACATGAAAAGATGGATGTATTCTAAAGGAAGGTGGAAGTTTCAGCCTTACAGTGACTGGATTGATGATCCTAGTGATACTAAATGGACCATAAAATCTTGGACCAAGTTTGGATCTATGGATCAAGATGGAAGATTGACAAAGGGCAGCTAAACCTTGCCACCAGTTTTATAGTTTGACTCTGGCCATCTATGTTGATTGGCCTGAACATTCTGATTTAACCTGGCCTTCTTTAAAGTTTAAAGAATGACTTTTCTGATACAAGCTACATTTTGTAAGATATCTTGAATGATAGGAACTGAATCTTGAACATCAGAAACCTCAGGAAAACTTTGGATGGAATCCAGTGAGAGCACAAAAGGAGGGGCTACTTGGTTGATGAGTTTACTGAATTATGGTAAACGAACTCAGCAGCAGGAAGCAAGGAATTTGATCATTTTGAGAAGTGGCCACATAACAGCTTAAGAATTATTCTAGAGTTCGGTTGAGCTTTTCACTTTGGCCATTTGCTTGTGGATAATATACAGATGTTAAGGCTCTTTGAATAACTAACCTTTTGCTGAGTGACATTCAAAAATTTGGAAAGGTATTCAGATCTACAATCAGAAATAATATTAAGAGGAAGGTTGCAAAGCCTAAAGTCATCAAATTGCCATTTCAGATGCAGATGGGGCTTTAGGTAAGGCCGAAAAATGCACAATTTTAATAAATGAGTTTACTGTTACCATTTTAGCACAGCAGCCTTCAGAGATTGGCAGATCAACTATAAAATTGTATAAATCTTATAAAATATTATTTCCCGAGCTCTTGTAGGCAATTCAGAATTGGGAAGGTGTCCAGCTTTTCTTTGAATCTCAGCTTTACTTTAAGCACAAACTTCACAGGAGTTTACGTACAACTTCCTCTTCAGTATCTCTTTAGTGTTTAATTTTCCCCTATGACCTGAGACTAAGGAGCTATGAAATAAGTGGAGCAATAGTTCTTGAAGATCCTTAGTGAGAATAAACAATCTTTTTTGCAAAAGATTAACTTGTCCGTACTGCTTATGAAAGGACGATACTGGTGAAAGTGATACTGGCCAATGTTCTTAGTTTTTTGACGGATCTGCCCTAAGAAAGAGGTAGTTAAAATTACTATCACAAATACAATAGGAGGAATAATCTTTTCTCTGATTTCAAATTCCTTTCTTTCTGGGTACTGTTTGGGTGGACTGTGTTTTGTGTTCAAGGTATATAAGTGATAGAAAAGTCATAATGCTGAAAAAGGACAGCTGTTCCGGCACGCTGCCTGTTGCAGAACCTTTAGCTTCCGGTGATTTGAAAGCAGAAATTAGTTCCTTCTTCAATTTATTGGAGGCCTAAGTTGCTTCCTTATTCCAATTAAAGGTTTTACTCTTCTTAAGAAGGTTACCATTGGTGTAACTATTTCAGGAAGGTTTTTATAAGCTTGTGATAATAGTTTGTTAACCCCAAGATGCTTTGAGTCTCCCTTACTGAAATTGGATAGGCCACTGTAAAATAGTCTTCACTTTTTAATCATCCATTTCAAGATTTCCAGCTGAAATTCCATACCCAAGAGATTCCACAGTTTCAACATTGAAAACGCATTTCTCTGGTTTGCCCAGTAAGTTATTTTCCTTCAAGCACTTCAGAATCTGTCTAACACGTTCAACATGGTCTTTCGGGCTTTTGGAAGAAAAATAGGAAGCTGTCATGGTAAACTCTTATTGAGTGTAGGATCAAAATAGAAAAAGATTAAATTTATGAACCGTTGGAACACTGCTGGTGTATTACAATGTCCAAAGGGTATTAGGAGATATTCGTAATGCCCAAATGGGGTTTTAAAGGCAGTTTTCCACTAATCTCCTGCCTTTAACTAATGAGATGGTAGGCCCCTCGAAGGTCAATCTTAGTAATGATCTTTGCACCTTAGACTGCCTTCAAAATGTTGGAAATCAAGGGAAGAAGATAACGATATTTTACTGTGACTTGGTTTAATCCTTTGTAGTCTATACAGAGCCGGCACTCTTTCAATTTTGTTTTTAAGGAACAAAGAAGAAGTGCTCTCCTGCAGGAGACCTAGATGGTACAATCAACTCGTTCTTTTGATTTTCTTTCTTTTCTTTTCAGAGTTTTATATAGCGCGAACTTGACCCGAAGGTATCAGGTATCAGAGCGCTTTACATGAGCACCAGTTTTGTTACAGACAGACACATTCATTTTTGTTAGGCACAGGGAGATTAAGTGATTTACCCAGAATCATAGGATGTTGAGCGTCGCTACCGAGAGTCGAACCCCGTCCCCAGATTTGAGGTCGACCGCCCAAGCCATTAGGCTACATCCTCTCCTTCTTCAAGATACTCTTTAAGAGTGGTTCTCTCAAAGGAGGATAATGAGACCATTCCGCCAAAGGGTACAGTGGCATTGGGTATCAGATCAGCTGAACAATTGAAGTTTCGATGGGGTGGTTCTTTTGTGGTCTTGGATTCAGAAAAAATTTCAATGTACTTTTGGTAGGTTTCAGGAATAGACAACAGTTGGGCCACAAACTGAACATGCTGATCAACTTTAGAAGAACGCACCGCCTTACAATGGTGAATTCTGAATTGTCCACATGAAATTTTGACCCCAGAAAAAGTGTTCTAGCTAACCAATTGATGTAGGGGTTATGTGTGATCAGCCAACTAATTCCTATGATTAGTGGGTAGTATAGTGTAGACATCTGGTTCAAACTGAGAATTTCTTGATGTTCCTCCAAAGAACTCTTTAAAATTGTAAAGGAACTTTCCCAGCCAGTCACTCTATCGCAAGTCATTACCCCTTCAGTCCAACACTGTAAAGCAATAGTCAACTACTTCACAGACAAAATAGACAAAATATATTCTACCTTTGATGCTCAACCTTCTCTAGATGAGTTTCCCTGGACTCAGGCTGTACCTCTCTTTGAAGCAAGACCCCACTTAAGCAGTCTCGCTAATGTATCTAGGGAACAGGTCAAGAAAATAATGCTAGAAGTTAAGTCAGGTTCTCCACTTGACCCCTGCCCACATTTCATTTTTTCTCATCTAACATCCATCTTGAGCGACCATTTAACGCAAATGTTTAACTTTTCACTGACAAATGTTTTGTACCCGGACTCTTGGAAGCAAGCATTAATCTTCTTGTTGGCCAAAAAAGCAGGACTTGACGCATCAATTCTATCTAGCTATCGTCCCATTTCCTTGCTTCCATACATGTACAAAGTCCTTGAAAGACTTGTCAATAACCAACTGACAGTCTTCCTGGAGGAAAACAATCTATTAGATCCTTCCCAGATGGGATTCAGAGCCATAAACAACATGGAATGCACTCTCCTTGCTGTTCTGGATAAAATTAGATTAGAAGTTGATCAGGGCAAGGCAGTTGCCCTGTTTCTACTAGACCTCTCTGCGATGCTCGACACCATCACACACAGCAAAATTATTTAAAAACTCCACGAGGTAGGGCTTCATTCTTCCGCCCTTCAATGGTTTGGATCTTTTCTGTGCAAAAAGACTCAGGGCCTCATTTATGAAAAGTGACGCATCACTGCGTGAAAACAGCGATGCGTCACTTTTCATTGCGCCCTCCTTGCGGCATGCTGGATGCGTCATATTTACAGTATGACGCATCATGTCGCAAGGAGTTACAGATACGTCAGTATTTCTGACCTATCTGTAGGCGTAAAAATGACGCATTGCTGCAGTGTGTCACGAAAGTGACGCAACTCCATCAATGGATCATTTCACATGGGCAAGTCACATTTCAAATGTGCCTGCGTCAGTCTTACGCCTGCTGTGAGGCAGGCGTAAGATATTGACGCATTTGCATCCTAGAAGTGACGCAGTGAAATCTCATAGATTTCACTGCATCACTTCTACGAGGCTTACTTGCGTCAGAACACCCACCCTGCATACATTATACCTGGCGCAGGTATAATGTGGCGCAGGGGTTTACAAAGTGGCGCATCTGCCTAGATGCGTCACTTTGTAAATATGACGCAACATGGCGCATTTTTTACCCTGCTGGTGAGTCACAAAAAGTGACGCGCCGGCGGCGCAAAAGTGACGCAAGGGCTCATAAATAAGCCCCTAAGTCCATTCAGTTGAACACTGTCAGATCATCTCCTCACAGCTCAAAATGCGGCATACCACAAGGCTCTTCGCTGAGCTCGACATTTATTAACATGTACGTTGCATCTCTTGCCACGTTGGTGAAAAAGTGGGGATTTGACATAAGCTCTTGCGCAGATGATACCCAACTGGTCATCTCGATAGGAGAGAAGCATGAAGAGACTAGAAAAAACTTTGCAGGCTGTCTCTCCGAGGTTGCAGTTGGATGATGGCCCACTGCTTAAAACTAAACACCGATAAAAAAGGGGATTCTCTTATACCGTGAAGCCGACCATATTTGGGATGCATCGTCATGGCCTGCTACCCTGGGGAGCATGCTTGAACCCAAAAAAGCAACAAAAAATGTAGGAGTCCTCATTGATCTGTCACGATCCATGCAGGACCAGGTCAATGCCAGGTGTGGCAAATGTTTTGGCCCACTTAAACTTCTCTGGAAACTTTTCCTTTGGATTCCAATTGACTGGCATAGAATCATGATCCAAGTGTTAATTGCCAGTAGATTGGATTTCGGAAATGCCCTATACATGGGGATCGATGACTATCTGTTCATCCATCTGCAGGTGATACAAAATGCGGCCCGAAACTATTCTGCAACAAAGACAGATACAGCTCTGCCTCTGCCTGCCTGAAAACCCTGCACTGGTTGCCCATACGAAATGGAGCAACATTTAAGCTGCACTTTCATGCTCAGAGGGTCCTTCATGACTCGGGTCCTTTGATTCTCAGATCCAAGGTGGAATGTTATCAACCCACCAGAAATCTGAAATCTGCAAATCTAGCTTTAGCAAAAACAAAACACATCAATAAAATTAGAGCCAGAAGCTGCTCTTATAATTATCTGGCTGCAGCCCAATAGAATTTACTTCCCCTGGATATCAGCCTCACTGATGATTAAATCAGATTCAGCAAAAAAATTAAACCATGGCTTTTCCTAGAGTAATGGACATCTATCCACTAATCTGTTCTTTCCTGAGTATTTTGACTGATTAAATGTATGAGTACAAAAGAGGGGTGCTGTTCCCATGGGGGAGGGGAGTGCACAAGGGTGGAACAGGGGAACTGAACAGAAGGACCGGTATCGGGAATCGCAATGATCAGATCTGAATGCCCTCACACACCCAGGAGGGTATCATGCTTCATCATAGGGAATTCCTGGTCGAGCCAGAGTTGCAATGCTCGACGGGTCCCTCAATGGGGGCTCTTTAGCGGAGATCTTTTGATCTAGTTGTATGGGGAATGCAAGTGAGAGGGTATTTTAGGTAAGAATTACTTTATTGCATGATTTGTTAAAACCCTTGCAATGGTCTACAATAGCAAAAATTCATTACAATATATAAAACAAATGGTTGATAAAAGAGACCTTGCAATTCTATTAAAAAAACGTAAGTCATTATAACATATAAAACATTGTTGCGATGCACTAACAGTGACATACAGTAAGTTATGTCAATTAAAAAAGAAAACAGCAGTCACAAATAGGCAGAGTGGTTCAAGTCCTGGGCCAACTAGCCTGTCGGCTTCTCACATCCTCTAACTTTTTTAAGAAGCGATCCATAAACCTGACCAAGGCGCAGTTGAGTGCAGTGTTCGAAGGGTCGAAGCAGGCCAGCACTGCTCCTCTGCAGGATCTATCGTCCTTTTCAATCCAACCCCTTCACAATAAGGTTCTTCTATCTTCTAAAAGATTAGGGCACAAGCATAGGACATGAATTATGTCTTCCCTATAATGGCCACAGAGCCGACACGTTTCCTCAACCCCCTCTCTTTTCCATTTTGGGAGATGGCAGGTCATAGAAAACACCCCCATTCTCAGCATCAGGAACTGGAGCTTAATACGTGCCTTGAAAGTGGTCGTTAAATAGCTCTGAGGTTTCAGCTGTAAGTAGGTTCGTAGGGTCATCCATCCGTGGCTCCGTGTCGAGAGGCTGGCCCTATCTTCTGCTGAAGAGAGTCGTTTCGCACTGAGTTCGGCTAGCCTCTTGAATTCGTTTTGGCTTACATTTAGGTCCCAGAGGATGCTCAGACCAAGAGAGCTAAGGCCGCAGGACAGGTAGTGGTGCCCCGCCGGCCATCGACTTGTGTTCAGCTGGGTCCATAAATAGTGAGCCAGACAGCCTTCCTTAGCCGCCCTGAGCTTATGGCAGCTTATTAAGAAAGTCGCCATACGGCCCAATGACAGTCTGCAGATGCCAAATTCCAACCTGATTTGTGCCGGTGACGTATAAGAGGGTAACTGGAAGATTGTTCTATAGATTTTTGCGACTGATTTGTCCAATTGCCCGCTATCACGCCCTTTCAGAACCTCGCTCCCATAAGTGAGGGTAGGGATGACCTTTGCCTGGGCCGTCTGGAGGGTTGGGGCGAATGTTGGGCCATTTAATTTTTTGTGAATGGAGCTAAGAGCGAAAGACAACGCAATTCTTTTCTTTTTTAGCTCTCCCAGCTGGTTCACGTATCTGCCGTTGTTATTAAAGAAGACACCCAGATACTTGTGGCATCTGGTTGCTTCAATTCATTCCTGATTTAGGAACCATGCCGGATTTTTGGGTCCGGATGTACGGACCGCAAGGATTTTGGTTTTCTTGTTGTTTATCTGTAGCCCATTCCTGTTAGAATATATGGCAGTCGCATCCAGGAGGCGTTGTAAACCTATCTTAGTATGACTAAGAAGAACCAAGTCATCGGCATACAGTAGATTGGATAGGCGAAGGCTGCCCAGTTTGGGTGGATGAGAGTTGACTAGATCGAGGGCTGCTGAAAGATCAGACAGGAATAGATTGAAAAGCGTAGGAGCAAGGACACACCCCTGCTTAAGGCCTTGCGTTGTTGGTATTGGTCGTGATAGTCGTGAGCCGTCCCCGATTTTAATCCTGACCCAGGTATCGTAGTGCAGGAGCTGCAGAGCCCTAAGTAGGCTATTTGAAATGTTCAATAAGGACAGTTTCTGCCACAGCTTCTTCCTGTTGACCCTATCAAAGGCTGATTTATAGTCGATGAACCCCATATATATGGGGCTATGACTGGATTTCGCCTGGTCAATCAAAAAAGAGAGTGTGATAAGATTGACCGTTGTCCCTGTGTTACTTATGAATCCAGTCTGATTTGGTGGAATGATTGAACTTGCATCAGCCCATGATCGTAGGGAGTTCAGCAATATACCAGCGAAATACTTCGCTTCATTATCGATTAAGGCGACCAAGCGGTAGCACCCTGGAGATTTTTTATTGCCGCCTTTGAAAATCGGAGCGAGGATCGATCCTCGCCATGAAGCCAGGATGGTGCATTTTTCTAAGATGGAAAGGTAAAGCAGGGCTAGCTGAGTGGCCCAAAAGGCTGGATCCTCCTTGAAGAGGGCTGGTGGAATGCCGCCTGGGCCGGGGGCCCCGTCCTTGCGCCCCTTTTCAATCTGCTTTTGTATTGTTGTCGCTGTGAAGGAGTGCCTGAGATCTGACTTGTCGTAGGACGTAAGTTGAGCCTCCAGGACCATGCTGCCCTCGATGTCCTTGGTCTGTTTGTAATTCTGATCAAACTGTGGGGATCGTTAAAATGATTATGTAAAAAGAGGTACCACTCTGGCTCTAGGATGTTAGACGAAGCAACTTTGGGGGCCCTGCCCCCTAGGCTGTTTATGGTGCGCCAGAACCTCGCGGAATTACTGGACCTTAAGTCAAATTGTAATTTGGCCCAGAAGATGTTCCAGGAGTTCCTTCGATCTTCTCGGTTGGCCACCTTCAGATGTCTACGTGCCTCTCTTAGTTTAGTTATAATAGTTGGATCCATTGGCATCGTTTTCAATTTCCACCACAGCCGATTTATGCTTCGTTTGGCGACCCGTATTGCAGAAGGAGTCAGTTGCTTAGACCCATTCACTTGTGCACACTGTATCGGTTTTGCAAACCTGACTGCTAGGCTATCCGCAGGGTATGGGTGTACGGTGGTGTCCAAGTGAATTAAAAGAGTCTAAGAGAGAGCAAGGAAGGACTTAATCTGGTGGTCCCCTCGATGCAATAAAAACAGTGGGGCTATCTGTTGTAATAATGTATTGAGATAGCTCAAAAGATCAACATGGTTCATGCCTAGATGCCAGGAGGGTCAGTGTCATTTCTTCAGGACCAGGTAACTGTTCCTACCCTACTACGGATTGGAACCAGAAGATTCTTGCTGGTAGCCAATCCAAAACAGTTCACCTGCATCTGCTGAGGTGCATGAAGGAGGATCCAACCTGTGGAGTAGGAGAGATGGTGAAAAACCATCAGAAACATGCCAAAAGTAGCAAACTCTGAAAAACAATAAATAGCACTATGCTACCCGTAGGTGCAGTGAGTGCTCAAAGTAGCTAATTATGACATATTGTACAGTGTATTAAAGTTTTTACACACCCATCCATGTAGAACATATATCTATAATACATGACACACGTGAAACAATGATTAAAAACATACAGTTGGCAATAATGTGCAGAGAGCACGCCAACAATGCAATTTGTGAGCAAGCCCTGTATAATAGCATGCTTATAGAAACAGGGTAACGTCAAGGTAAAGAAAGGGTAACAAATAAAACTCACCCTTCAGTAGAGATAGAGATACCCCCTAGGGAAGGCAGAGGGCCGCGCTTTGCTGCCGGAAACCAACTAATGTAAAATAATATAAATAGTAAACTCATTGCCTCAGAAATTTTGGTAAAAAGGGGGCTTAGCCAGAGATAGGTTACTCACATGAGCTACGCAGTGTATTCACAGGGACCTACCCTCCTCTGCCAACCAGTAGGTATGGAGTGAGATATAGGGCGAGTTAATATAGCGGTCTGCAGGTCCCTAATTTGCTAATTAATGGGCATAATCATGTGGAGGGGGAAGTGCCCCAATCGTTATCAGCTGCGTGATTAAGGATGGCCGAGCAGGAGCGCTCGGTGTAGGGCGCCCCTCCCTTTAGCGGCCATCGTGGAGTGTATGTCTCCATTCACGTATGGAATTGCAGCGCACATCTGTAAGCTGTGCAATTCAGGGAGGTCGAGTGGGTGCGCTGTGAGTAGAGCATCCCTCCCTTGTGGTGGCCATCTTGGAGTAAGAAAAGGGTTCTGTGTCAGCACTCTGATGTGTGGTTGGTATCGCTGTATCTCATTGGTAACACCTAGTTCGATAGTGATGCCCCAGTGTTAGCAGAAAAATAGAGGTGTGAAGTTACAAACTACTTAGGGGCCGATTCCGATCTCGGTCGGAGGCGCACCCAATACCATTCGGTCGGGAAAAAAGCCATGCGAAAGCCTGTTTCCCGACCGATCCGTACAGTACACCGAACGAGCAAGTACGATGCGCACAACAGCAAAAAATCCGGCCGAGCCGTACTCACCCAAACCAGGTCCTGTTCTCCGACCGAGGCGAATCCGGAAACGCCGAATCGAGTCGCACGGAAGGAAAAATGCAGCCCCGTCCGGCCGGACAAGTACGATGCGCTTTCCGTACGCTCCGAACCCGTCGCTACGCACGGCACGTCAAAGCATCCGGGAGAGGCGCACATAAGCTCCGATTCGCGCCACAACACGATCCACGGCTCCGAGACGAACACGGCACCGACGAGGACGACGCGAAGCGACGAGGACGAGGCGAAGCGACGAGGACGACGCGAAGCAACGAGAAGGACGAACGACACGAACCAACCATGAATCCCTTCGTCCCGATCATACCAATATTCTACATTTACTACCGGAACAGGCACGGACGCGTACGGCGCAGAAGGTAAGCCAGACACCAACCACAAAACACATACAACACGTACACGACACATCACACACACACACGGGGATGCTGAATATAATTACACCAGCAACAGCAGCACCATAGGGGCGGGATGCCAATCACCAATGCCACATATGCACACAGGGGCCTGAATGCGCACCACCACCCCTACCCAGGGGGCTGGATGCCTACCACTACTACCACCCTTAGCCAGGGGGCTGGATGCCTACCACTACTACCACCCTTAGCCAGGGGGCTGGATGCCTACCACTACTACCACCCTCACCCAGGGGGCTGGATGCCTACCACTACTACCACCCTTAGCCAGGGGGGCTGGATGCCTACCACTACTACCACCCTTAGCCAGGGGGGCTGGATGCCTACCACTACTACCACCCTTAGCCAGGGGGGCTGGATGCCTACCACTACTACCACCCTTAGCCAGGGGGGCTGGATGCCTACCACTACTACCACCCTCACCCAGGGGGGCTGGATGCCTACCACTACTACCACCCTTAGCCAGGGGGCTGGATGCCTACCACTACTACCACCCTTAGCCAGGGGGGCTGGATGCCTACCACCACTACCACCCTCACCCAGGGGGCAGGATGCCTACCACTACTACCACCCTCACCCAGGGGGGCTGGATGCCTACCACTACTACCACCCTCACCCAGGGGGGCTGGATGCCTACCACCACTACCACCCTCACCCAGGGGGGCAGGATGCCTACCACTACTACCACCCTCACCCAGGGGGGCTGGATGCCTACCACTACTATCACCCTCACCCAGGGGGGGCTGGATGCCTACCACTACTGCCACCCTTAGCCAGGGGGGGCTGGATGCCTACCACTACTACCACCCTCACCCAGGGGGGGCTGGATGCCTACCACCACTACCACCCTCACCCAGGGGGGCAGGATGCCTACCACTACTACCACCCTCACCCAGGGGGGCTGGATGCCTACCACTACTACCACCATCACCCAGGGGGGCTGGATGCCTACCACTACTACCACCCTTAGCCAGGGGGCTGGATGCCTACCACTACTACCACCCTCACCCGGGGGGGCTGGATGCCTACCACTACTACCACCCTTAGCCAGGGGGGCTGGATGCCTACCACTACTACCACCCTTAGCCAGGGGGGCTGGATGCCTACCACTACTACCACCCTTAGCCAGGGGGGCTGGATGCCTACCACTACTACCACCCTTAGCCAGGGGGGCTGGATGCCTACCACTACTACCACCCTCACCCAGGGGGGCTGGATGCCTACCACCACTACCACCCTTAGCCAGGGGGCTGGATGCCTACCACTACTACTACCCTCACCCAGGGGGCTGGATGCCTACCACCACTACCACCCTCACCTAGGGGGCAGGATGCCTACCACTACTACCACCCTCACCCAGGGGGGCTGGATGCCTACCACTACTACCACCCTCACCCAGGGGGCTGGATGCCTACCACTACTACCACCCTTAGCCAGGGGGCTGGATGCCTACCACTACTACCACCCTTAGCCAGGGGGGCTGGATGCCTACCACTACTACCACCCTCAACCAGGGGGGCTGGATGCCTACCACTACTACCACCCTTAGCCAGGGGGCTGGATGCCTACCACTACTACCACCCTTAGCCAGGGGGGCTGGATGCCTACCACTACTACCACCCTCACCCAGGGGGGCTGGATGCCTACCACCACTACCACCCTCACCCAGGGGGGCAGGATGCCTACCACTACTACCACCCTTAGCCAGGGGGTCTGGATGCCTACCACTACTACCACCCTTAGCCAGGGGGGCTGGATGCCTACCACTACTACCACCCTCACCCAGGGGGCTGGATGCCTACCACTACTACCACCCTTAGCCAGGGGGGCTGGATGCCTACCACTACTACCACCCTTAGCCAGGGGGCTGGATGCCTACCACTACTACCACCCTCACCCAGGGGGCTGGATGCCTACCACTACTACCACCCCCACTCATAGGATGGACAATGCATGACACAACCAGCACACCACAACCTAGGGAATGCAAGATAAAGACATCCCCCCACCACCATGACAAGCGTGTGTAGGCTGTGTCAAATGCCTACAACACCGAACATGACTTTGAACATACAATGTGACCCCCTAGCACATGTGCCACACATATATGTGTGTGGCACCCACAATGCAAGCAGCCCATGACCATTGTGGCAATGGGGCCTAAACCCCCATCATCACAGTGACCAAAAGGTAAGTGTGGGGTCCATAGCTGAAGCACATTTTGACCATTGTGGCAATGGGGTCTAAACCCCCATCATCACAGTGCCAAAAGGCAAGTGTGGGGTCCATAGCTGAAGCACATTTTGACCATTGTGGCAATGGGGTCTAAACCCCCATCATCACAGTGACCAAAAGGCAAGTGTGGGGTCCATAGCTGAAGCACATTTTGACCATTGTGGCAATGGGGTCTAAACCCCCATCATCACAGTGACCAAAAGGGAAGTGTGGGGTCCATAGCTGAAGCACATTTTGACCATTGTGGCAATGGGGTCTACACCCCCATCATCACAGTGACCAAAAGGTAAGTGTTGACAAAGAAAGAGCTGCAACTGCCAAACTGCATGGATCATTCCTGGTCACAGAACCAAAAACTCATCTGTGGCAAAGTAGTGTGTGTGTCCCATTGCAACATAAATTGGGTGAGCCAAATACTGCAGTGCAAATGAGACATTCCTTTGGCCATGTGCAGACAAACAACACCCATGGGGGCTGACACCGTCAACATTCATCAATGACACAATGACAGAAGTGACCATCAGAATGCAGAACCACATATTTGCACCAATGGGCACACAAATGCAGATATCCTGTGGAGACAGCAGATGTGAGGTGAACAGATACCATACCATGGCAGCAATGGGACACACAAACCATGATCACTGTGCTGACCGATGACCTAGGAGTCCCAGGGACAGCAGGGGAAACACACCAAACAACATACAGCCAATGGCACACCCAAGATATGCCAATGCAGTGGTGCAGATGCACAAACACAAACAGGCAGACCAACACTGTCATCATACACAGCAGGTGAGGGGGGGTGCCAGTGTCCCCAGGCAACCACACAACACATGAGGAGAGCTGAATACCAATCATACAGATGTGTATCCACTGCCACACTAAGGTAACTCATGGATCCATATCCCCTATGTGGGCAAGCAGGCATTGTCAGATGAGAGGGAGCACAAAACACACATGTCACACAGGCACGTAGGAACAACAACTGACACAGCAAGACACAGACACACCACAGCACCACCCCCAGGGCCCCCACAATGTGGTGACCCTTGGCTGCATAAAAATCCCACTCTGATGACAAAGCTGAATGTGGTTCACACTGTGAACCACAGTCATGTGTCCTGAGCAACAAACTACCATCACACCGACACAAGCACAAATCAATCAGCATGGCCAGTAAGCCAAGGCCAACATGGAGGCAGGGGTCTAGCTGGGCAACAACTCCCATCTGCACACACTCAAGACCACACCCCTCGACCTCCAACAATGTGCAGCAGTGAAGTACACATGCACTGGTGACATTGCACATGCACCCATGACTATTCCAGGGTGGTGGGTGTGAACCAAGGTGCAGAAACACATGACACATGGCCACTCAACAAGACTCCTGAATGTGTGACACACTGCACACTACGCTGTACATGGACATGACGGCGATACCACACCAACCAATGGGATCCCAGCCACAGTCACACACCAATGAAGAAGCCAAGGTCACCCACAAAGAACACACATAGACAACAACCAACATCGCAGCCCGGACCCTGAGGAGTGCCAGCAGTCACACACACAACGTGTCACAATAACTTAAAGATAACACGAACTGAAAATCACATGACAGGGGCAAACAACAAGTGCCAAGGGGAAACCTGACTGTGACCCATCTGCGTCTGCACACAAACTCAGCCCTGACAGCAAACACACCTATGGGTGACACCCTGATGACCAGTAATGTGCCATGCACCCACATCACAGAGAACACAGGGAGAAGACTTTGGGGGAACATAGCTCAAGTCAGCAAGCATCACAAACAGGTACAACACTAGGGATCACAGCATGCGCAGATAAATGGAAGTGAACACACAGACATGCACATACAACACACACCTTGGGCGCAGGCAATGTCACACGTGTACACACTGCCATGAGGGGACTCCACTCCTGTGTGAGGAAAGCTGTGCCATATGTTGCCTCAGTAGGGCCCCATCATGTCAGCTGAGCACTTGGTCACACAATCAACAATTAGCACCAAATGAGGGCTCCCGTCACATCAGCCTGGTCATGGATGTGCCAACGGAATCATCAGCACAGATCCAACACACTTGTATAGCAATGTTGCACTGACTACACGGATGAGTCCTTCCCCATTGATGCCCAAACCTGCATGTCCAGTGGAGATGGCAACACGGTCAGGGAAGTAGACAAATCCAACAATGGCAGGCACAACAGATGTGCAGGGGTGGAAGCCACAGATATGAAATTGCTAATGTAAGTAGGAAATCCCATTGCCAAATACTGAACACATGACACCCTCAGATGCTGCTATGGATGACATGGATACACCACATGATAGGACACATTCCCCCTGGACCACATGGGTTCCTGCACAGTAACACTTCATAATCATGAGACCAGATATCACCATCACTGCAGCAAGGGCATGGTTAGCAGCACCAACAACATGTACATCTGAAGCATGAGCACTAGAGAAAAGAAAGTTGCTTTATTCAGCATATGTGTTGAATGAAAACGACGTCCAGAAAAAAAGAGCAAAGGCCAATGGCCAGTCCATTGTCAAAGTTCAAACAGGGTGACACTGGCAGATGTCACCCTACGCATGCCTGCACAAAACCAGGGACAATCCACTAGGAGGGGCAACCGGGGGGCAGGCCAGGCACCGCAGGGACAGGATCAGGGCTCACCAGGGGAGTCAGGGAAGGGGTGGTGGGTGCTGGAGAGCCACTGACAACTGCAGTGGAGGTGTCTGACATGGTGTGTGCCGGCACAACTGGGGGCATGACTCAGATGTCGTGGGTGCCGGCACAACTGCAGTGGACCCTGCAGATGGAGTGGACAGGTCCGCCACTGCAGTGCCCAAGTCAGACAGGGCGGTAGTGGACTCCACTGCAGTGCCTACCTCCAGGGGAGGAGAATGGGGAACAGGCAAGGTGGGTTGGACAGAGGGGGAGGACACCCTCACCACATCAGTGGCACAGACAAGCGCAGCGGGGGTGTGGTGCTGGGAGAGCAAGTGGCAGGGGGAGAAGGCCTGATCCTCTTGGGGATGGTATATCTGTGGGTGGGGGAACCTGGGGCAGGGTGTGGTGGGGGCACCTGTGCAGTGGGGGCCTGAGGGATGGAGGACGGAGACCTTGTGCCTGAGCTGCAGGGCGGTGGCGGGGTCTTGCTCTTAGGACTCCGGGGGACTTGCGGGCGGGGGCCTCAGTCCGTCTGCGCCTGGGGGAGGGTGTCCGGGGGCGAGGGGCACTCTGCTCCGTGTGGGTGGGCTTCCTCTTCCCCCGGGATGCTGGAGCAGCTTCATCGGTGGGGAAGAGGCCGAGGTCACAGAAGAAGAGCTGCTGTGACTTTGGGGTTGCAGGTGAGGCAAGGGAGGGTGCTTTGGAGGGAGAGGGAACTGAGGACTGCGCAGTGCATGTGGATGCGTGTGTGTGTTCCAGGGCCCCATCCCCTGTGAGTCTGGCTTCAGTCCCCTGAATGTGCGTGCGTGTGCGTTTTGTCATTGGCGTGTGTGTCAGTGTGCTGGATGTGTGTGTGCTGGTGTGTGCCTGTGCCGGTGTGTGTGTGCTTGGGATGGGTAAGGTGCTGGGGAGTGTGGATGGAGCAGAGGCAGGAGGGGTGAGGGACCGTTTGAGGAGGGACACTGCTGCCATCACGGAGGAGTCCATGGACCTATTGCCCCTCTGTAGGTCAGACATGCCCGATGAGATGCCCTCCATGAACGACACCAGCTGAGTCAACAGCGCGGTGTGCGCATGGAGGACACTCAGCATGGCTGTCTGCCCTACATGGAGCTGGCGAAGGAGGTACACAGACTCCTCACTCAGGGCAGCAGGGGACACAGGGGCAGGGGCTGCGGTGCCTGGCCCAAAGGAGACACGCTCCCGGACATGGGAGCCTCCACGGACCTGGGGAATGGGAGCCGATGGGAGGGCGGTGGTGGTGCTGGTGGTGGCGGGGACAGCAACACTAGCTGGGGTGTGGTGGCTGCTGACACCCGCCTCCACAAGGGAGTCATCCTCCAAGTTGCTCTGGTCCTCAGCTGAGGTGGATGCTGCTGAGGACTCCTCGGTGTGGCTCCCTCGCCCTCCGTGCCACTGGGTCCCTCCGACCACTCCTCGGCTGCTGACCCAGTCTGGCTCTCCGGCTCCTCCTGGTCCGTGGAGCTGTCCCCTTCCGTGGCCGTGGATGTATCTGCAAACAATGGGGAAACAGACAGACATCAGTCACCTGCACAAAACGCACACACCACTGTGAGCACAGCACATCACAGAGCAAGCCCTGGCATCATTAGTTGTACATTGCTAAAAGTGCCCTAACTGAACAGGAGAAGCCAATTGTCAGTCTGATGCCAAGCATGGCACTCACATCCCACATGGCCTTGCACCCATCTGTCTGGTGTCTGTTGGATTGCAACACCCCAGTGTGGACACATGCACCAAGTACACAGTAGTTGGACAGTGCAGAGGACACGGTGTGGCATGTGGACATGCACACATCACAGCTCTTGCCACTGAGTCAGTACAGGTTTCCGGATGAAAGGGATGCCCAGAGTCAAATAGGAAATGCATGTGATGCATACCAGCGACAGACACCATGATGCACCCATGTCCTGATAGCCAGCGCCACTATGGTGTGCATGTAGCACATGTCACTCCCCTGCAGGCTCACCAATCAGTAGACACATGCCATGGCGGAGGCATGACTGCAAAGTCATACATCACTGTCTCAGTGATGTATGACTTTGCAGCCAGACAACAACACTCTGCACTGTGTCACAATAGTAGGTCATGGGGAATGCAAGTCCTGGAGCTGCACAAGTGCACATGCACATCCCCCCCACAACACATCCTCTTAACCCTCATCTGTCCAGGTCATACCTATTGGACATATGGGAGACCTGTGACACTACCCTCTGAACCTGAGCCCCTCACACTCTGCTGTGAATGGGGAACAGCTGCCTGAACTTCACATTCACATGCCCCAGTCTGCATGGGCAGCTGATCAGACACCTATGTGACACACAAGTATCGTCTCCTATGGTCACATCTCCAGTGGCATGCTGAGCCCCTACCAAGAAACTCCACAGCAGTCCTGGCGACTAATCCACAGCACACTGACACAGAGGCAGATACCTGAGGGGTCAAATCACTGCGCACAATGTGTCAGCTGATACACGGGAGTGGGAGTACAGAGTGTATTGTATGGCCTGGAGTAGGCATGACTGTTCAGCCCCACATGAATGAGGGATGAGCCCTGGACTGTAGGCAGCTGGCTAAGTATGTGTGACACACGTCATATACATACTCCTGGGGCCCAAACATTGTTCCCACCCGCAGCATGGGTGTGTGCCAGATACCCCAGCCACATGTGGTGGATCAGCTCAGCAATTGGACCACAGATCAAAGTAACACGCTGAATACATGTCAGAATACAGGCATTGTGTAAGCAATGGACCCACCCATGATGCCCACCACAGAGTCAGGGAAACAGATGCTGTCTCCCACCTTGAGTCAAGCAAACTGCAAGGACACAGTCCTAAGTGACAGAATTCCCTGCATGTAAGGGCCACACCTGGGTATCAGATGAGGAGTGGGCAGTGCACAATAGAGGGGCATGGCTCCTGGACAACATGACTGCTGTACTGTGGCAGTTTAACCAGGCCCGAGGGGGGCACATAGCATGTTAGACAGAGTTCACAGTGCAGTCTTTGACTCACCCCCTCCTTGCTGCTCTCTGGCCTTCAGCTGCCCATCCAGGTCTGGAAAGACCACCGCCAGGATCCTGAGCATGTGGGGGGTCAGGGTCCGTGTTCCGCCCCTCCTGCGAGGAGGCGACAGCTTCAGCTGGACCCGTGCAATCCTCCGGGTCCAGCCCCGAAGGTCCTGCCACCTCTTTTGGCAGTTGCGGATCCGGCGCTTGTAGACCCCCACGGACCGGACAGCCCGGACGATGTCCTTCCAGATCTCCTGCTTCCGATGGGCAGAAGCCTGTCAGGATGACAAAGTGATAAGGCCATTACTACACATGCAACATATCCGTGCATGACACAGTTGCATATACATGTCGCAATCACAGGGGCACATGGTGTACACAGGCAGTGCACGGCTGCCCATGGACAGTTTTCCAGAAGTCACTACATGGTATCATTGCATGGGGAGTAAAACCCTGTTCAGAAGCACTGTCACTGCACCATACCTGTCCAGTGCAAGTCACTACACACTATGGGGGGTGACAACTACTCAGTGAGCCTGCTAGCCAGTGGCGTGCAGACTCTCAGCCTTGCTAGTCAGACAAAATGCACATTCAGAAAGGCAGTGCACAGGACACTCACCTGCTCCCCTGGTGTCCCATACAGCTTGCTGTACTGTGGAAGTAGGCTGTCCAGCAGGGCCTGGTTCTCTTCAAGGCTGAAGGCTGGGGCTCTCTCCACAGTACGTGCCATTGCAGGGTCCAGAGGGGCAGAGACAGCAGCAGTGCAGTGGCAGATGTCGTCTTGGAGCATGTAGTGCAGGCAAGTGGGCTCTCAGGGGAACAGCCAGCAATATATATGTGCTGGAGAGGCAGATACTGTCCCTTGTGTCCAAAGTGATAGGTCCAAGTCGTTTGCATCTTCTGAATCTGGCCAATCCATGGAATAGCAGCACCAAAACACGCCCACAGCATCCTTCAAATCTTCAACTTCATGACATACATGATTTTGCAACATTGTTGTGGGTGACCAACTGATTTTCCAGCAACCGACTCGTTCGAAATTCGAAAACGCGTCCGTTGCCAGGCAAGCCCATTGTCAATGGGTGCGCACCGATCGGTCCATTGCAGTTCAACGCGCACAGGGGTACAACGCGTACCCGCACACATTGAAAGCAATGGGCCGGCCGGAGGCACCGATCGGTCCATTGCAGTTCTACGCGCACTGTGGTACAACGCGTACCCGCACACATTGAAAGCAATGGGCCGGCCGGAGGCACCGATCGGTCCATTGCAGTTCAACGCGCACAGGGGTACAACGCGTACCCGCACACATTGAAAGCAATGGGCCGGCCGGAGGCACCGATCGGTCCATTGCAGTTCAACGCGCACAGGGGTACAACGCGTACCCGCACACATTGAAAGCAATGGGCCGACCGGAGGCACCGATCGGTCCATTGCAGTTCAACGCGCACAGGGGTACAACGCGTACCCGCACACATTGAAAGCAATGGGCCGGCCGGAGGCACCGATCGGTCCATTGCAGTTCTACGCGCACAGGGGTACAACGCGTACCCGCACACATTGAAAGCAATGGGCCGGCCGGAGGCACCGATCGGTCCATTGCAGTTCAACGCGCACAGGGGTACAACGCGTACCCGCACATTGAAAGCAATGGGCCGGCCGGAGGCACCGATCGGTCCATTGCAGTTCAACGCGCACAGGGGTACAACGCGTACCCGCACACATTGAAAGCAATGGGCCGGCCGGAGGCACCGATCGGTCCATTGCAGTTCAACGCGCACAGGGGTACAACGCGTACCCGCACACATTGAAAGCAATGGGCCGGCCGGAGGCACCGATCGGTCCATTGCAGTTCAACGCGCACAGGGGTACAACGCGTACCCCCACACATTGAAAGCAATGGGCCGGCCGGAGGCACCGATCGGTCCATTGCAGTACAACGCATCACTGTACATGTGACTGGCATATGTCAGCATGCCTGTCTCAGATGGACATATGCCAGCCACAGATAGCTCCCAGGGAGTGAGGGGCACACCTACATCACGACAGCCTGTCCAAACCTTATCATAAGGCATGTAAGGCTGCATTTCCTATTGTGTGTATGTTGGTGTACATGTTGTCCTGTGGGTGTCACCTGTGGGCAGCCACCCCCAGGCTGTGCACGTGTTCATGGGGACAGGATCCTGGGTGTTACGTGTACGTGACCACTGTGATGTGCAACTGTTCATATCTGTGCATGTGCCATGGTCACATTTCACAGTGGTGTTTGTGTATGTCATGTCACATACCCCGTGAGTCCCATGTGGGACGGTATGTTTGAGCCAGGGTGTCCCAGTGGCACAATAGTGATGGACCTCCACAGTCTTTGTGCATGTAGTGTTTACAATGTCTCTGATTTCATGTGCACAATGGGAGACAGTCTCCACATCCACGTTGTGTGTGCATGGACTCTGATGTTGTGTGTGTGTGTCACAGACGTCCATGTCTGTCCTGCCGTGGCAAGTGGGGCCACTACCTGTGGGGGTCATGTTTGTTTTGCTGTGGTGTACACATGATACTCCATGTGATGCCAGTGTCCATGTGGCATTACAGGGTCCCTGGGAATGTACCTGTCGTTGAGCTGTGGTGCCTGGGGCACATCTGTCCTCACATGTCACTGTGGGGGTGATTGTGACACGGCAGCAGGAGATGGGAACTGTGACACGGCATCATGATATCCAATGGGCCAACCTGGGACAAATTGATGCCGCCTGTAGGACCGTGTTGACAGATGTTGGCCATGTATGTACCATACATGTCCTTCCGGTACTGCACACTTCATGTAGTTGTGCCTCATAATGATGTATGTTGGGATCTTGAGTGTGTTCAATGCCGCATATGTGGGGTGACTGACAATCTTGCTTACTTCTCCTCTGCACTGCAGGGCTCCTGCTGTCCATCGGCTTTTCCCAGACCTGGCAACGATGGTGGAACGGGACAGCATCCGACGGTACCGCTTCACCAGGCAGCTGATTGAGGATTTGGCAGTGCAGTTGTCCCCACATTTGCAGCCTGGCCGGCCGTATCCTACAGCGCTGACCCCCAAGGTGAAGGTGATGGCAGCCCTACACTTCTTTGCCACCGGTACCTTCCAACATACTGTGGCGACTGCTGGTGGGATGTCACAGACCATGTTCAGCCGTGTGCTCCGCGATGTTTTGGCGGCAATGTTGCTCTTCCTGAACCGGTACATCTATTTCCCTAGACTGCGACGACTCACTGACGTGAAGAGTGACTTTTATGCCCTGGGGAGGATGCCGCATGTCATTGGCTCCATTGATGGGACACATGTGGCTTTGGTACCACCACAGGCCCAGGAGCAGGCCTACAGGAACCGCAAGCACTACCACTCGGTCAATGCACTGGTGGTGTGTCTTGCAGACATGACCATCACACACGTGTGTGCCCGTTTCCCTGGTTCAGCACACGATGCCTTTGTGATGAGGAGTAGTCGCATCCCCAGGATGATGGCACAGATGCAGAACCAGCGTGCCTGGCTTGTCGGTGTGTACTGACTTTGTGCCATTGTGTGTGATCTGATCTGTAGTATTCCGCCCACTTTTCCAAGTCAGCTAATGTGCACTTGTCTGTCCGTAGGTGACTCGGGATACCCCAACATGCCGTGGTTGCTGACACCCCTCAGGAACCCTGTGACACCTGCCCAGATGCGCTACAATGAGGCACATGGTCGGACCAGGAGAGTGATTGAGCGGACCTTTGGTCTCCTGAAGAGCCGCTTCCGCTGCCTGGACAAGACCGGAGGGTCCCTCCCATATGCCCCTGCGAAAGTGTGCAAGATTATCATCGTCTGCTGCATGCTCCACAACCTGGCAGTGCGGAAGGAGTTGCCTCTCATCCAGGATGACAATGACCAACATCCGCCACCTGTGGAGGATCCTGGCCTGGACCACGATGCCAGTGACGATGATGATGATGATGATGGTGATGGTGATGTCGGCACACAGCTCATCACCAACTTCTTTAGCTGAATGTGAGTATCCTGAGGTGTCATGTCAATGATGTGAGTTGGCATGATGTGTGGGTGGTGCTCTGGTGCTGTTGGAGTGTGTCCATGGGCTACTTGACTGGATGTGTGTTGCGATGTGTGGTGACAGGTGGGCTGTACTCCCCAACAGTGTTGACATGCTAACTTGGTTCTGGGTGGGTATCTTGTAACATGTATTGTGCATGAGTTTTGCTGTTCTGTCCTGTACTCCATTGCTTTTGACTGTGTGTCATTTCTGTCCTTCACAGGGTACTTTCAGATTCGTTTGGTCAACTGTGTCCACCGACGACGTGATTGCACATCCAGGCTGGTAGCTGTTGTGTCCCTACAGGTGATGTGCGCCACACCCATGGACTTCCTTCCGTCTACAGTTGTTGACTGTGTGCCCGCTACCAGGTGGGGTTACCTTGCATCTGTAGTGGTTACGGCATGTTGCAACTGTGTAATAAACCTGTGCTTCACTTTGTGATGTGCGTTGTCTGTGGTCACACATTTGACTGCCATTTGCTTACTGCACCTGTGGGCTACTTGACTACAACTGGGAATGGGTGTGGTGTCTGTGCATTGCACCGTCTTCCCTGGCAACATCAGTGTAGGCAATGAGTCAGATGGCCTAGGTGTGTATGTGTCGTGTAGCCCTGGTGGTGTGTCTCCCTCATGTGTGTCACGTTGCCTG
Source organism: Calotriton arnoldi (assembly GCA_963921515.1). Classification (NCBI taxonomy): domain Eukaryota; kingdom Metazoa; phylum Chordata; class Amphibia; order Caudata; family Salamandridae; genus Calotriton; species Calotriton arnoldi. The sequence goes on from CAWUFW010000751.1 coordinate 803,758, forward strand.
TACTCACATGCCTGTGTTGTCCTTGCTGTTGCAGTTCGCATACACAGTGTAATTTTGCAGTTCATCATCCCCATAACAGCACCCACGTTGGAATCACGACAGAGGCAAGTATGGTGTATTAGTGTGTTTATTGTGATACATTTGTGTTAATAGTGCATAGGATGGGTTGTGCTGTACATGAATCTTGCAATCCCAAGTTCCTAGGTGAATTGAAAGTCCGGGTAGACAGGATCCCCAGTATCGGGGCCACAGTTGTCTGACACATTGGTCCAACTTGTACTCCCCATGCAATGTGTGGGAGTAGTGTTGCCGTCAACAGGGTGAACAGTCTGTGCACAAAGGCGAACATCCAGAACAGGTTCAGGCTTCCTGGGAGTTGCGCTTGGCCATCGGCCTCTCACTTTTCCCTCCTCGGATGACCCCTCTTCTTGGGGGGGGCCCTCAAGTGCAGGCTGCTGCGGTGCAGGGGACTCTCCGCCAGAGTCCTCCTCCCTCCCTGTGGCAGTTGCAGTTTGTTCGGCACCAGATGTTGTTGGCACACAGGGAGGTGTGGACTGGTTGCTGTTCATCTGGCGGAGGCATTGTAAAATGTCCCTGTGCACCGCCGTCATCTCATGCAGTGCATCCCACTTGGACTCCACGCGGGACATGTGTGAGTCCACACGGGACATGTGTGACTCCACGTGGGACATGTGGGAGTCCAAGCGGGCATGATGGGCAGCCTGCTGCTGTTTAATGTCTCTGAGGAGCCCCACTACCTGGCTGAGCTCTCCGGTGCTGGACTGGTACGCATCAGCTATGCGTACCAGTTGTGGGTCGTCATGCACACCAGCAACGTCTGCAAGCAGCGACCTCTGTCTCCCACCCCTCCCACCACCCCTGCTGACATGTGCAGTGTGTGCAGTGGCACGCACAGATAACCCTGGTCCACCTTGGGGGTTGGTGGTGGTGGTGGTGTCCATGGCCCCAGGTTGGTCCAGGGTCACTGTGCTGGTGTTGCTCCTTATTCTGTCCATGTCGGCAGGGATGGTATTCGTGGTGACAGTCGTTGTAGGGGTGGGTGCAGGGGTGCAGCTGGTGGTCCTGCTGGTGCTGCAGCTGGTGGTCCTGCTGGTGCTGCATGTTGACTTGCACCGGATGTGCCAGGTTGTGCTTCATCGTCCGAGGAGGACAGAGGCTGTACGACGCCAGTGAGCTCGGCATCCTCTTGAGCCTGGGACTGGGACTCCTCAGCGTCTGCTGCTGTGTCCCCATCATCACCTGTTTTTGGGAGACACAAACAATGTATGTCATGTTTCTGCAGGCATCAATGGTTGACACACATGACAGTTGTGACTGTGCCTCTGGGTGCGGGCCTGTACATTGCATTGTCCTAAGTCGTCACAGTCAGGGGTTGATATTGGTGTGGCACATTGTCCTGCATTATTTGGGCATTTCTATGTATTTTCTGGGGTGTGAACATGGTCTGCATTGCTTGTGTTTGGTTGACAGCCGGACCTCCTTCCCACCCACCCAGCCAGTCAGTTATCCCACCATGGAACGTGCTTGCGTTGCAGGGAGTGTAAGTTGTCTCTCAGGATGTCAGTCAGTGGTGTCCTGCTGTTTGTTGGTGCACAGTTGGCAGCAGGGCCTTGTGCTCCCCACAGCAGTAGCCAGTGTCAGCCATCTTGTGAGTCCTTCTCCACTCCCTGTGATGTGAGCATGGTTCAGGGTGGTGTTGATGGGACAGTTGTGGGGGTGAGCTATGTCTGTGACTACGACTCCCATCATGCCATTGCCTCCACCCCACTTGCCAGCATTCCCATACTTACTTGCTTTTGTGTGGAGTTCAGTGGGTGTGGGTGTGAGGGCAATGGCAAGATGGCTGACAGTGGTGTCCTGCTGTTGGTTGGTGTGCAGCACCCAGCATGCCCTTGTGCTCCCCACGACACAGCAACAGTGTCAGACATCTTTGATGGGCCTTTCCACTCTCTGTGGGATGTGCATGCGTGAGTGTGAGCTTGCTGGGCCATGTGGTGGGTGATGTAGGGCTTTGACTACGACTCCCATCATGCTATTGCCTCCTCCCCCTTCCCAGCATGCCCATGCTTCCTTCCTTTGACTCTGCTTCCCTGTGGGTTGGGCTGGCTGTGCTGACAGGATGGCTGGGAGTGTTGTCCTGGCAGTTGTTTGGCTAAGAGTCCCAAGAGTGTCCCTGTGCTTCACACAACATAACCCAGGGTGGTGGTGCTTTGTGGGATCTTGTGTTAGGATGGAGGGCATTGCATTCTACCAGGTGGGTACTGTGGAGTTTGTGTTGGGGGGTGTGAGGGGAGGTGCTGGTGACTATAGTCAGTGCTGCAAGTCCCCCTTCCCACCCAGCCAGCCAGATATCCCACCATGGAACGTGCTTGCATTGCAGGGAGTGGAAGTTGTCTCTCAGGATGTCAGTCAGTGGTGTCCTGCTGTTTGTTGGTGCACAGTTGGCAGCAGGGCCTTGTGCTCCCCACAGCAGTAGCCAGTGTCAGCCATCTTGTGAGTCCTTCTCCACTCCCTGTGATGTGAGCATGGTTCAGGGTGGTGTTGATGGGCCAGTTGTGAGGCTGGGCAATGTCTGTGACTACGACTCCCATCATGCTATTGCCTCCACCCCCTTCCCAGCATGCCCATGCTTCCTTCCTTTTGACTCTGCTTCCCTGTGGGGTGGGCTGGCTGTGCTGACAGGATGGCTGGGAGTGTTGTCCTGGCAGTTGTTTGGCTAAGAGTTCCAAGAGTGTCCCTGTGCTTCACACAACATAACCCAGGGTGGTGGTGCTTTGTGGGATCTTGTGTTAGGATGGAGGGCATTGCATTCTACCAGGTGGGTACTGTGGAGTTTGTGTTGGGGGGTGTGAGGGGAGGTGCTGGTGACTATAGTCAGTGCTGCAAGTCCCCCTTCCCACCCAGCCAGCCAGATATCCCACCATGGAACGTGCTTGCATTGCAGGGAGTGGAAGTTGTCTCTCAGGATGTCAGTCAGTGGTGTCCTGCTGTTTGTTGGTGCACAGTTGGCAGCAGGGCCTTGTGCTCCCCACAGCAGTAGCCAGTGTCAGCCATCTTGTGAGTCCTTCTCCACTCCCTGTGATGTGCGCATGGTTCATGGTGGTGTTGATGGGACAGTTTTGGGGCGGGCAATATGTGTGACTGCGACTCCCATGATGCTATTGGCTACACTGACTTGGCCAGCATACACAGAATTCCTTCCTTTGAGTGGTCTTCACTGTGTGTTGGTGTTGTTGTGGTGGCTACATGTGTGGATGTGTTTGTTAGTTCTATTTGTGCCACTGCCTAGCTGTAGTTGTGGTTGTGTTTGTACATGTGTTGGCACAGTTGGATGTGACTTTTTTGATGGCATGTGTTGTGTTTATCTGACTGACATACACATTTTGGGATGATTCTGTTCTAGTTGCTGTGTAATTGCTATGAGTGCATGGTTTGACTCTCCCCTTGACAGTGATGTGTGTGTTTTGTGGCAGTATATTGTGTACATTTGTTGTGTACTCACCAGGCTCTGGGATGTCCTCTAGTCCATATACGCTCACTGGCGGAAGGATGGCCCGCACCTTCTCCTCCCAGGGCCTGAGGTATATTGGCTTGGCAGGAGGGCCACTGCCGGTGTGTTGGCTGTTGATGTAGTCTTTCTTCAGCATGTCCCGTACCCTCCTGCGCACGTCATACCACCTGTTCTGGATGTCCGTCTTTGTGCGCCGACATGGTGATTGGGCGTTCACCCTGTTGATGATCCTCTCCCACATCTTGGTTTTCTGCGACATGGGGGTCTGTTGGACCAGAGTGCCAAACAGCTGTGGCTCCACCCTGAGGATCTCGTCTACCATGACTTCCAATTCACTATCTAGGAACTTGGGATTCTTCTTGGGGGGCATGGTGATGGGTGGTGATGGTGGGTGATGTGTGTGTTGGTGTGCAGGTGAGGGTGTGTGAGTGTGTGTTTTGCTGGGTGTATGTGAGGTAGGTATTTGTTGGTGTGCTGATGGTGTGTGGCTTGTGTGAGGGATGAGCTGTGGGTGTGTGGTTGCTTTCTCTTGGGTGCTGGCAGTGGAATGGCATTTGCAAAGGCTCATGGTGGTGATTTGTGTCCTTTATATAGGTGGAGTTGTGGGTGTGTCCTTGTTCTCTGTCCCCACCCCCCAGTATTTATTGGCTTGGTAATTGCTTGTTTGGCCTTTTTTGGGTGATTTTTCCTTTGTGCTGTTTGTGTATGTTGGAAACGTTCTTGTGACCGAGTCGGACCCTGCATTGGTCTCGTACGGTGTTTTCCGTTTCGTTCACGCTGTGTTTGTGCAGTTTTCTATGCTGCGTACGCGTCGGTCGCGGTGTATTGTGTTGCTTCGGCTCGGTTTTGTATGCGTGTCGGTCGTACGGCTTGTCCTCCGTCCGACTCGCTCGTGGTTTTCGCGCCTTGCATCGTACTTAGCGGTTTGGAGTTAGCGTGTACGTTTCGGTCGGATTTGTTCCGGGTGCGTGTCGGTCGGTTGGATTCGCGTGTTTTTCCGGCCGGATTGCTGTTTTCCGTGCGGCTCGGTCGGTCGACTTGGTTTCGTTACGTGTCGGTCGGATTTTTCGCGCCTTGCATCGTACTTGGCGTGTCGGGCGCCACGGGTACGTGTCGGTCGGTATTTTTTCCAGATCCGAGTCGGTCGGTGCTTTTTCCGGCCCGAATCGGAATCGACCCCTGAGCGGCTATCTCAGGGATGTGATAACGATGTATTAAAGGGATAAAAGGGAAAAAAAGCGAGTCAAACACAGCCATCTTTTAACAGAGGTGAGGGTACAGTAATATCTAATATTCACAGTGTTAATTCCTCACACTTTACATTTGGCAATATGGTTTGGGGCCATGCACCATCGGGCTAGAGTCCAGAGGGGTACCTCATGTCTGGAGGTTGTCATACTATGCAACCATGCTGTAGGGGATGCTATTTGGGATCCCTGTATTGTGCAATCATACTGTAGTCGTTGCTTAGGGGGTTCCTATGCTGTGTGTTCATGTAATTGTCTCTGGGGAGGAGAGATGTCCAACCACTACCAAGTGAGGATGGTGATATTGATAGATGCCCAGAAACCCCAAGGATACTGGGAGGTGGTCAGTCCCCTCCGCAGATTAAGACAGAGGTCAAAGGTCAGAAGGTGGAATGTATATATTTCACTAATACTGACACTAATTCAGGTCATTCCATGGTGTAGAGAGGCGGTAGATCCAGGCTACCTGAGGATGTGCCCCCAGTTAGCTGGTCAGATCATTGCCTAATCACCTTTAAATTAATCAGGCCCAATTTAAAAGATACGCCAAAAACTGCTAGAAACAGGGTACAGGAAAGAGCCTGGGCAAAACTAAAAAACCTGGATGGAAGAAAAATATTCAATACTTCGCACTGTTTTCAAGAAGAAGAGACTGTAGACATAAACTATGCCCTCTTACAGGATGCAATCACAGAGACTTTAGATAAACTCATTCCAATTAAAATGATGACACCAAAGCAAAAGCCTTCAGCTCCATGGTTTACAGAAACACTTAAGGAATGAAAAATTGAATGTAGAAAGCTAGAAAAATAATGCCATAGAGCATTTACAAACAAGGATAAGTTATTATTGAAAAAAGCTCTTAAAAATTCTAAAAAGGAAATTTGAAATGCGAAAGAAATCTACTATGCAAGTACTATCACCAACGCAGTCAATAAAACAAAAAAAAGTGTTTGCGAGAGTAAAACAGTTAGCACACCTGTAATGTACAAAACATACATTAGTGCCCTCGCAGGAATTATGCAATAATTTGTCTGATTTCTTTCAAATAAAATAGATCTAATTATAAAAGACATAAGTAGAGAGAATACGTAGGAGCAAACAACTTAAAACAAAGGCTATACCCATGAGCCTCGCCTACCGCCCTAAAGCAGACTTGCAGCAGGAAGAGATTTGATTTGATTTAATTTTTATAAAGCGCTAGCAATTGCTCAGAGGCGTCTTGGCGCTACCCATGATAGAAAGGAACCACAAGCCAGAACATCAACTTTCCCAGAAAGGACACATCACTCAAAGATCCCAGGAGAACAGCCAGGTCTTTAATTCCTTTCTGAACCTAAGCAGAGAAGTAGCATTTTTCAGTACCCAAGGAAGGCGATTCCAGTGCAGAGCCGTACACCGTATAAGGCTCCTGCCACCCCAGGTAGTTCGTCTGTACAGGGGACCACACAGATCTTGAGCCGAACTTGAGCGGAGAGTCCTATTTGGTAAATACCATCTTATCCTGTCTCTAAGGTACATCGGACTTATAGGCTTTGCAGAGTCCCTTAAAAATGATACGTTTCCTCACTGGCAGCCAATGAAGAGCGCTGATGGCTTGAGAGACTGAGCCAAATCTAGGAATCTTTGTGATGAGTCGAGCTGCTGCATTTTGAATAGTCTGCAACTTTTTCAAGTATTTCTTAGGTAGATCAGAATAAAGCCCATTGCAGTAGTCTATCCTTGAAAGAACTAATGTTATGACCACTGTCTTGAGCATGTCAGATGGTAACAGTTCGGCAATTTTCCTAATTATGCGCAGAGAGAAAAAGGCAGTTGAAACAACTTTGTTTACTTGTTCCCTATAAGATAGTTGGTCGTCAATCAAAACGCCCAGATTTTTAACCTTCTGCACTGACTTGGGGAGAGAGTCCATTTCTTCAGACCACCAATGAGGCGAACAGAACGAGGGAAGTTTTCCATACAAAATGACCTTTGTCTTTGTTGAATTCAATTTTAAACAGTTCTGGTCGATCCAACGGCCAACTGCCACCATACAGTTTAAAAAAATTCTACTCATATCCGGGCCTTTATCCGATAATGATACCACAATTTGAGCATTGTCGGCGTATGACACCAGCGATAACCCAAAGGACTTGATTAGGGCCGCCAAAGGGGTTACATAAAGATTGAAAAGAGTTGGGCTCAAAGATGAGCCCTGAGGTACCCCACAAGGCAGCGAGTAAGATTCAGATGTAAAGCCCTTAAAGGCAACTGATTGCGTATGGCCCGTCAGAAAAGACTTCAGCAGCTCTAATGCTGCACCTTGAATCCCCAAGTGTTCCAGGCGATTGATCAGGATATTATGGTTAACTGTATCGAAGGCCGCAGATAGATCCAAAAGGATAAGAGCGGCATTACCTCCCTTATCCACTGCGGCCCTGATCTCTTCCGTCGCTACCATAAGGGCGGTTTCTGTACTGAAACCACTCCGAAAACCACACTGAGTGTCATCCAGCATGTTGTTTCCTCCAGGAAAGCTGCCAGTTGTATATTCATGACTTTCTCAACTATTTTTGCTGGTAGTGGGAGCCTAGAGATAGGACGATAGTTATTTAAGTCCTGTTGGTCCAAATTGGGTTTTTTCAGAAGCTACAGCACCGAGGCTGTCTTCCACTCCTTAGGTTATATTCCAGAACTAAACATGGACTTGAAACTTTTTGTCATGTGAGGAGCAACCTCTTCCGATATTAGTTGAAAAATATTCGGGGGACAAGGATCAGCTGGCGAACCCAACTTTGAATTTTGTAAGGCCTGGGTGACTTGCTCTTTTGTTAATGAAACAAAACTGGAGAAGATAGGCTTAGCAAGTGGTTTTCTGAGAGGTTCTAAATTCGCCTGTCCTAGATGTCCATTAGTGGTGAAATTATCAAAGATAACTTTCACCTTCTGCTGAACATAATTTGCTAAGGAGTCACAAAATTCCTGTGTTCCTTCCTCCGAAATATGGGATACTGGAGTGCAAAGTTTGGAAACTGCTTGGAAAAGAGCCCTGGCAGAATTATTATCAGCTTGAATTCGTTTAACAAAAAGGCTGATTTAGCTTCTATAATGAGCTTTTTATAGTTTCCTATAAAAAATGTTGTATTTTTCCCTTTTCCAAGAGTTATACTCCCTCCTCCAAGTTCTTTCTTGTCTACGACAATTCCTTTTAGCCTCTTTAAGAGAGTCATTAAACCGGAGAGAAGTAGGTTTGCCTCTTCTGATGGTTACGGGTTTAACTGGAACTAATGAGCAGACCGTGGCATTTAACCAGCCTGTGAAATTATGGACCATCAAGTCGATGATGTTCACCACATCTGGTTGCGACCTTACCAACAAAGTGCTAAGATCAGAAACTTGTAGCTTATGCCATTGCTGAGAAGGTATGAATTTCCTAGTACCTTTTACACAGAGGGGTTTACAGGTGGGGGGGGGGGGGGGGGGGTAATTCCCAGATCACTGGTTTGTGATCTGATCATAAGAGAGGCAACGTCATGGGACAAGAGTAAAAGGGATTATTCATAAATATTCCATCAAGAGTGTGACCTGCTATGTGTGTGGAATCCTTTACTAACTGAGCAAGAGCGCAGCAAGCTAGGGTTTCTGTAAGCAATTCAGTATCTGGGTCTGCATGCTTCTAAGTGAAAATTAAAATCACCCAATATAGTGAAATCCTATTTTGAGATAGCTAATTCTAAAAATGGTTCTAAAAACTGAAAAAAGGGCCTCTTGGCCCTGGTGGATGATCAATCAGTAGTCCATTAAAGGATTCGGTTTTTGTGAGTTCAAAACTGAATAAAAGGGCTTCATGAACATCAAGAGAGGCAGGAGTGCATGAAGCCCTAAAGGAATCAGATGTGTGGAACATTGGCCAAACTAGAATTGTTAGATGAGGGAGAATTTAGTACATTAGTCATGTCAATTTCTTCAGGCTGATTATTAGATCCACTAACTCATAAGATCTGGAAAGAAAGAGCGAAAGAACTATATTCAGACCTACGAAAAATCTGTAACCAATCACTATCTATGGGAATAGCACCATCAATGTGGAAGAAAGCATTGGTCACACCTTTACTGAAAAAACTGCAAGCTGATGCCTAAGACCTTGATAATTACCGCCCAATCTCTCAGCACCCATACCCAGTTAAGATTGTAGAGAAACATTAGTGAACTTTCTAGAATCTAACAACCTACTAGAACCAGAACAGATGGGAGTTAGATCAGCACAATAGCCTTAATCAAGGCAGGAGATGAGTTGAGGATGAGGGCGACGATGATGGTAGACAGGCTGCAGTTCTTATTTTGTTAGACGTATCTGCAGCTTTCAACACCGTCAACCACCAGATCCTGGTCAACAGACTAAAAGAGAGAGGAATAGAAGCCACTTTTTCAAAGTGGATTGAATCCTACCTATCGGGGAGATATCAAACAATCTCCCTTCCCCCTGTTGAGGTCAGAATTTAAAGAAATTAGGCATGGGGTGCCACAGGGATCAGCATTGAGCCGTATTCTTTTCAACATATACTTGCGCCCTCTGCTGACCCTGATCAAGTCATTTGGGTTGTCCTTCAGAAATTATGCAGATGGGACCCAATTAATAATATCCTTAGATAACAAGGATCTGACCCAGTTAGACAGACTTCATGTCTGTCTAACAGAAATGGCAAAATGGCTCAGTAATAATACAGTGAAATTTAACGGATGTAAAACAGAGTTTTTGTACTGTTCCCCTAGCAAGGTACAGGGGAACGTCCCAAAGATTTCTGACCATGGACTACTGACACAGACGAAACTACAGCCCAATCAGTGAGAATTTAGGAGTTCAGATCGATGAAAAGCTCTCCATTGAAGCTCATATTAATAAGACAGTAGCCACTTGCCACGGACTGAGGAAAATTGTTCCGCTACTTCCTCAGCCTGCAAGGAAAATGGTAATACAGAGTACAATATTAAACAGAATCGACTACTGTAATGCCCTCCTGTGGGGAATTCCAGACTTTCTGCTAAAAAAGCTGCACAGGATACAAGTGATGGATGCCATACTAGCACTTAGCAAATCAAGGTTTGATTCTGTATCAGACACTTTAAAAGAACTCCACTGGCTACCAACGAAAGAGAGAGGGATTTTCAAAGCCATGTGCATAGTCCATAAAGCCTTAAATAGCGTAGTACGGAGACTAATACAGAATACATTTACCAACTACAAGCCTGTGAGGAGACTGAGGTCGTCATCAGCAAACCTGGTCTTTGTACCCAGGTAGGAGGGAGCACCTTTCAAGTTACGGCAGCGCAATTGTGGAACAGCCTACCTATCTCCCTTGGAACAAATGGAAACCTATTTAGTTTTAGGACAAACCTAAAAATGTGGCTTTTCCTAAATAAGACAGCCCAGAGTCCGCCTCTCTCTAAAAGAGTATTAGTGGTTTTCCCTGAATCGACTGATAATTGCTGATAGCGCCAAGATGCCTGTTAGGTGAACACTGCGTTTTATAAATGAATAATAATAATAATATAACCTGGTCCTACAGAAATGCCACTGATCCTCCTGCCATCTAGGCATGAAACATGTTGACCATCCGAGCTATTTCAGTACATTATTACAACAGGTAGCCCCACTGTTTTTATTGTGCCAAGGGGACCACCAGAATAAATACTTCCTTGGTCCTCCTTAGACTCTTTTAATTCACTTTAGCACCACCCTACACCCATACCCTCTCACCTGTATTCAACATACAGTTAGATCAAAAGATCTCCATTAAAGAGCGCCCATTGAGTGGTCCGTCGAGCATTGCAGTGCCGGTTTGACGAGGAGTACCCTACGATGAAGCATGACACTCTCCTGGATGTGTGAGGGCATTCAGATCTGATCAATTGGGACCGGGACCTTCTGTTCAGTTCCCCGGATCCACCCTTGTGTGCTTCCCCTACCCCTCCCCTCCATGGGAACAGCACCCCTCTTTTTTGTTTCAAATGTTTTTAGGAGAGTGGGAGATGTCCCTCTCAAACCGCTCCTTGTCCTTCTCTGGATTACTACCTGAGTAAATGTATAGCAATATTAGCGCTGTGACATCCCTCTGGGGATGAGTGCTTGTGCTCTATAAATACTGCATATAAATAAATAAACTAGTATCTGTAAGGTCAGAGGTTCGTTTTTTTTTTTGTTACAACATCAGATGCAAACAATGTTCCGCCCACAGCTTCCACAACTATTGGAACGTCCTTTAACCTAAGGGGAATGGAGTGTTCACCAACCCAACAGATGTACATATAGTTATTTGGGCCACCACAATCAATTAGTACAGGGATCATATTCCAGACAGATGAGAGGAATGTATTTCCTTGTAGTAAAATAAATCCTGAGCTGCTACTTGAGGCAAGATGACATCTTTAGAACTTGCCCCTAACCCTTGCTGAAGAGGCAAGTGTTTTTGTTCTCAGATGGCTTGGGAGATCGAGTTGGCCAAGTTGGTTAATCACTGATCAAATTCTCATTTAATCCACAATATAGGCAGAGTCCCAGTTTCCTCCTCCATGTCTTTTCATCCTTAGTTAAAGTACTCTGGGTATAAGCTACCTGCATAGTTTTGTCTTCAGATTCTTCAGCCTTAACCGCTGGCTTAAACTCAAGATTATACATTGGTCTATTTCCCAGTTGTTTCTTGTGTTCAAGGTATCTCTCCTGAATTTGGTGACCAATTTAAATTGTCAGTTGGATCAGATCAGGCAATTTTGCAGATCTAGTAACACAAGCCAACTCTTCTTTTACCTCCTCTTTTACTCCCTTATGGCAAAGGGTAAACAAGCCTGAATTGGGTCATTCCACTTGTCTAGCAAGTGAATTTAGAAATATAAGTTTGGAAGTCGAGATTTCCTTGACTAACCTCCAAACTTTTCTCTTGCGCTGACTGCTTTATATCTGGACAATAAAAAGTATGTTTAAACTCAGTAAGGATGGCAGAAAAATTGAGAAGAGGGCTTGCTCGAGAGACCAAAGCCGCTACCCAAGCTAGGGCGTTTCCGATAGTAGTGCTAACAATAAATCCCACCTTTGATCATTCACACACATTTAATATGTGGCTTAAAATTATGTGGCTTAAAATTGAAATGTATCTGACAAGTGTCAAGAAACTCTCAGCTTGCGAATGTTCTAATTAAACTTTTGTCCCATCAAACCTGCTAAGGGTGGATCCAAAGTGCCTTGTTGTAAGATTGCCAAGGTCTGATGGAAGAATGCATTTTCAGTAGTTAGAGTCATGAACCTGGTTAAATTCCACAGACTTTTGGTATTGCAACCTGTCAAGAGCAGCTCTTCTATGGGATGGTTTCCGTCTCTTCTTGGAACATAGCCAACCAATAACCAAGGCAACCTCAGACTCCAGATTGCAACAGAAAGTCAAGAGGTATGACTAGTAGTGGGAATGAGAAGGAAGGAAAGAAAAGAAAAATACTGGAGACAGCATATAAAACCCTTCCACCAAGCCATGCCAACAAAATGACGAGCAGGACACATAATCAAAGGAAATAAGGTGAGACGAAGGAAACCAACAGGTCCAACGAGCGAGCAATAGGCACGGCACAATTGTGACACAAGTTTGAACAAGTCAGAATACCTTAATAGTCTCAGTTCTTCCTTTGGGGTATTTCAGTAGAAAGGAATATAAATATGACATTGTCAAACAACTTCCTAGCATAGATCACTAGGAAATTACAAATATTTCAGTACTGTGGCCTTATATAATTATTAATGAATCTTCAGTGTTACAGAGACGCTGCAGGCAATGCATTATTCCTGGCATATGGCATTTCAGATATGCCGCCTCCAGCAAGTAGACTTGCCTCACCATGCATTGCCCAGGTCCGTGCAGCAGCGGATAAGGAAAATGCTGTGCAGCTGAGAATGCCCAAAAGAATGTGGTGTAAATGTCGGATTGAAGTCAGGTTAGTAAACCTTACACTTGTTGTGCCCCTGCAGCTTGAAGAAGAGGTCATCTTTAGGAACCTTGTAGTTACTTTGTCCTGGGTACAAAATAAAGCAGGAACAGCCCTTCAGAGCTCATCTCAGATCACAAACAGCGGGTACTGTATTTTTAATATATTCCTGGGGTCCCACAAGCGTTCTGAGGAGGATATTTTGGATACAACATTAATACATGTCACCAGGCTGTGGTTGGTGTTGACTCCTGGCCCCTCTATAACCAATACTGTAAAAGTGGCAAAGGATAACTATATCAACTTTAGCTGTATTCCCTGTGTTCCCTAGTGCAGAAAATATCACAGTCAACACTCAGGATAATTTTAAAAAAACTGTGAAACTCTTCTGGCCTTGTGCCAAGGCTGTGTGCCCACCACAGATGTGTCCTTGGAAATGAATAAGCCATTCTCTGTTTTCAGTCCAAATCGGTTCTGGATGCCGCTCCACTACAACTGGGAAATGTTGCCTGACTAACTGAGGAAACAAAGAGGGACCCTGACCAGATGTCAGCTCAGATTTGCCTATGACTGTCTAGGCCTCTTTGAAAATAATGCAGTTTATAGGCCCAGCCCACAGTTCATCCTGACAAGGGAAGAACAACACCTCATCCCATCCAAGGCCTTTGTGTGTGCTATAGGAGCAATTTTAACAGCTCATCATGGATTGAGATTTCAAAGGTCTGCAGCTGGCGCTACATGAAAATTAGCCTACTGAGACTTTAGGAAAGGGTCATATAACTTTGTATCAGTTATTTTTCCTTAATAATTATAGGAATTGTCTTTATCTATTTAAATTGCCTTTTTAAGTATTATAAAACAGTCCTTTAAATTTGTGTTAGCTGTTTGTAACATAACAATAACATTATTATATATCAGTGTTTGAGTATGGCACAGGCAGGTTTTCGACTGTGAAAGTTGCTATTGTGGTCTTTTCAGTGTAAAACGTGTCATATAAAATTTATGCATGTCTTACTTTTAAAAAAAAAAACCCGCTTTGGCTTGCTGTAAGGTAAACATAGGGGTGACATAAATCTTTAGAAGTAACGTTGTTATCTGTCAAAAGGCTTTATTTTGACAGATATAATTGCAGTATTTCAAGTGTCACTGTCAGGGTACAATGATAGGTCTGAAGCTGTGTTTTACATTGTCACGGTATTGTGTGAGTCAATAGTAGCATTATTACTCTAATGCCACTTAACTTACATGGCCAGGGTAGAGTTTGCTACATACGCAATGCAAAAATAGATACAATGAATATTTAAATTTTTACTCTAACAGTTGCATTATGTTGAAAGAGGAAGGAGAGGCAATTTACAATTGGTTAGCAGGAGTAAAGTACAATGAGTTATAGAGACAGAATATACACGTAGACTACAAATCTGGGTCTACATGAACCAAAATATGATCCATTACTAATATTGGTTACACAGTGGACTACAATTAAACGTTATCATACATTTACTGGTAGTAAAACCTTTAACAAGACGCAAACATTTTATTCAGATTAATTTTATTTCTCAATGCATGATGTGGAGATACACAACCTAAGGCAATAAGCAATCATATAATGCAAATCATATAAAAAGATAAGCTTCTATGATGAACAAAAGAATTTACAATTAAATGTTTCCTCCTCACACGACCTGCCTGAGAATCCATTTGATCTTGTCATTCAATATCATCTGAAACATCTTTAGGACAATCCAAACCTTTATTTTCCGAATCAGTAGAAGCAATGAGAGCAATATTTTGCAGAGTTGCACAAACAATCATCTTACAGATCATCTGTGGCGTGAACAGCCACCTCCCTAAGCATCTAAATCTGGACTTGAAGTTGCCAAAAGTTATTTGCACTATATTCCTTGTTTTTTAAAGCCATATTAAATTTCTTCTGAGCTTCAGTTTGTCTGCTTTCAATTAGCCAAGGCTCAGCACCTTATCCTTTATCACCTGAAAATAAAGAAAATAATCGTGTTTAAAAAATATGAGACAATAACCTTTCAATTTTTTAACATCTATAAATACCTACACATTATTCAAACATCTGTTACTCTCTAAACCTTAAGGTTACATGTGTAACCTTTTAATTCACTTTTTACACGTTAGTGTGGGCTGTCAGAAGTATGACCTTAACATACTTTATATTTACATTATCCACGTGTGTATAATAAAACTTTTCTTTTTAAATGACACATTTTTGGGGATTTTGAGAGATGTTGTCAAACAATTTTAAATAAATAATAAAGATAAACATCATGTATTAGAACTACAATTAACAATGATGCCATTTAGCTTATTTTTAAATGAGACATTTTAGAATAATTTTACTTACTACATATTTCTCCAATTAAAAAAAAAGCTTGGGGGCATGTTGTGCCCGCATTTTAGGATACACCGATGGCACAATGCTGCTTCTCCCGTTCTAGTCCCCAATTATCCGTCTTTACTTTGTTGTCCCTCTTTATTTTCAGCTTTCTAATTTCTGCGACTTTGCGGCTGGATGCTATTGAGTTTATATATATCGCTGCTACAGACTTCTTAATGATGCTATGGCCGACATTGCGAGGCGTTTTTTCTCTATTGATGCATATCCCTGTATTGTTAATTTAGTTCATTTGTTCTTTTGATGCTGCTTACTTGACTCTTCGCAATTCTTTTTCCCTAACTGTGTTTTATGGCAGCTGTTTTGTTGAAAAATGCAATAAAAACATGAAAAAAAATAAAGCTACCCACTATTATTTCAGGAGATCATCCTGATGGGCTCATCTCGGGGTCAAGTTGTCCCATATCCATCAGCCCACCTGGGACTGTATGGGAAGCATGTGAGTGGTGAGAAGCCTCTACCCGCCTTCTCTGTTGGCTGGACATGCTGGAGAATCCTGGCCAGGGAGAGACCAAAAAGCTTAAAACATGGCTATTCCAAATTTAAATTGCTTATGGTTTTGTTTCAGCTCTCTTCACTGCTTTTAACTCCTGAAAGAATTAGAGCCGCAGTGCTTTTTACAACAGATGCTCTTCATCAATTAGAATCGGTACAGCCATAGTTTGCACACACGTAGGCGTCTACAGAGGGTACTGTACATTGCACTAAACATTTACAGTCTGCCCTCATGGCGTGGTTAAGTAGTTAAAGTGATTCAAGTAGGCATATTTATTTAGAGAGAAAACATTTGGTGATTAAACACCGGCTGCATACACAGAGATAAAATACATTTATTCACTAGCGCACAGATACAATCAAATATTTGACCTTTTAGAAAACATTAATATACATTTGGAAAATTGTAACTTGTAACATTGCAACTATGGGCTAGGAGGGCGCCTTATGCGTGAGATAATACTGAATGTTATTGCATATGCTTTAAGAAAAGACCACATGGGGGGCGTGGCCTGGCACCGATGGAGTGAGCAGCGCAGCTCGCGAGCTCCGGTCGGCCAGCCGCCATTGAGTGCCATCCTGATTCCCAGAATGGGACAGAGCCCCTGCGGCGCACTCCCGTAGCTGCTCCGAGTGCGACGAGCACGTGGAAGAAGAAGGAACCTCCTCCCTGACGAGGAACAGAGATGGAGAACCGAACTTGGATTGCGGCCTGGAGGCGACCCAAGATTTCGGTTCCTATGGGGAGGTAACGACACTGCGGAGAATCACCAGCCGACGACTTTGTTGGAGCGACTGCGGAGGAGCGGAGAATCGAGGGTGCCCCCCCGGCTGCCTTGCGAGATCCTGAGGTGAGCCCGGAGACCCCCAGAGTGCAGGCGGAGGAGCGGAGACCCAGCGGCGGCAGACCATCCGGGAACCCCACGTGGCTGGCCTGGGAGCCGAACCTGAGAGCCGGAGGGGACAGACTGCGAGGCGAAGAAGGCGGCCCTGCGGCCCCCGGAGAACTCGGTGATGACTCTCCTGAGGTGAGCGAGCCGCGGCGATATCAGCGCCCGAGGGGTGGGGGGGGACAGTGACGGGGGCCCGCGACGGAGGTAGGAGAGGCCCCCCCTCCCTTCTCCAGTGCAGTGGACTGGACGCGGACGTGGAGCCCCTCAGTGCTGCTCGAAGGAGTAGGCCATAAGTGTGGACCTGGCGAGAGCGGCTGAGGCAGGGGATCGGAACCGTGCTGAAGAGGCCCCCCCCCCTTCTAAAAAACCAGGGACTGAGAGCCTGGCGGCCCTCTGAATGAGTGCATTTCTGGGGGCGGGGGGATCTGCCATGAGTACACTTTTGGGGGGTCTGCAGGAGCGAACGAGGGCCCAACAGGAGAAATAAGCAGCGGGCAGCTGGCAGTGAGGAAGGGCCCCCCAGGCAGCCGGGGATGTGTGCCCTAGGCCTTGACCAAAAGAGAAGGGGCAACTTCGTGCCAACAGGGAGGCTGTAGTGAGGTGGACAGAGACACAGCAGAGGCCTAGCGTATCTGACTAGGCCCAACTGCACTGGTGAGGCCAGAGAGCGGGCCTGGGACCTGCTTACCTCGAAGCCCAGCACCTGATACAGGGGACATAATGCCAGAAGAAGACTGAGCCATAAGGGGTGTGTGAGGAGACAGAGAGCAGAGGCGGGACATGCAAAGTAGTCACGCGAATCGGACTGTGACCCAGGAATACCTGGCCGAACAAGTGACACTGAGGGGCGCGTGGTGGCGCCCGAGGCAAGAACCTGCCGTGACGCAAGATCCCTGAAAAACGATGAGGGAGGGAGACGCTAGCCTGAGTTGAGAAGGCAGGTTGTAGCGGAGGAGACCTACGACGAGTAGTGTAGAACCGGGGCAGAAGTGGATGCGGCCAATCTGTGTACAACTAGGGGAACATCGGTGCTGACGAATGCCCCCAAGCAGAGAAGACCCAGCATTCGACGGGAGCTGAAATCACCATTGTAGGAGTGGCCGCTGAGTCAGAAGTGAGGTAATCCGAGAGTGCACGATGGAGAAAGTCCCCAAAAAGAAAGACAAGGAAGAGGCCCCAATGGAAAAGCCGATGGAGAAGGAAGGGGAGCCCCAACCACAGGCAGAACGCTCTGGAGACCCCACGCTGCAGGACATACTGCAGGCCATCACATCTTCCAGCGAGCGCCTGAAGGCTAAAATTGATTCGCTGGGCCTGGACCAGGGCCTACTTAGGGAAGATCACAAGCGACTGGCGGGACGTGTGAAGACGACTGAAGGCCAGCTCTCCGAAACCCTCCCGAACATGGTGACAATGAAACAGCTACTAGCAACACTCGAGACAAAGGTGCGTACACTGGAATTCCGAGCCGAGGACGCTGAAAATAGATCACGCAGGAACAATCTCAGAATTATAGGTCTACCGGAAAAAATTGAAGGCCGCAACATGGTGGATTTTCTTGAAAAATGGCTGCGCGAAGAGGTAGCACCAGATGGCCTGTCAAGCTTCTTTGCCTTCGAGAGGGCGCACCAAGTCCCTGCAAAACCCCCTATATCAGAAGCGCTGCCACTAGTGGTGATAGCAAAGCTTCTCCAATATAGGGACAGAGATCATATCCTTGCCCAGGCGCACCTCAGAGGAGACATAGCAATGGACAACTCAAAGGAGCGAATCTTCCCGAATGTTTCCAGGGAAGTGCAAAGGCAGAGAGGCTCCTACCGAGAAGTGAAGCAAAGGTTGCGACAGCTGAACTACAAGTATGTTACACAATACCCGGCTAAGCTATGAGTGACCAGGGAGGGAGGAACAGAGTTCTTCAGGACCCCGCAGAAGGCTTCGGACTAGCTGGAGAAGCACGAAGGGATGGAACTGCTGCGAGACCCGGAGAAGAGGACAAGAGAACCTCTCTCGGGGCCGTCGGGCATTGAGGGAGACCTTAGCCCCCACACAAGTGGAAGTGCAGCAGGAACGTCGGAACGCGATGCAAGTAGTGGCGCTGATGAGTGGCAAAGGAGGAAGCTATGCACCGCCGGAGGGCAGCGAGGCAGCAGCAGACTCTGGCTTGGAGCATGGATCGAGTGACTCTGAGGCGCAGAGTTTGGTACTCCCGGACGTAACACCGCAGACGGCGGACGACATCATCTAGACGGAGAGAGATGGGAACAATCGTAAGCAGGGTCGGAAAGACACTAGAAGGACCTGATGAAGTGACAAGGTATTGGGGTTGATGCGGGGGCGGGTGCTGTGGGGTTTCCACTGGGACCGCAGAACTGAAGGGCGGCTGCAGAGACTGGGAGAGCGGTGGACGGGCGGCCTTCCCCCTTTGTAACTGACTGATCGAACTGCAAGCAGTCACGTGCGGACTTATAACACTAGTTTGGATGGGGGGTGTTTTCCTACTTGTCCTGGGGAGTGGGAGTTTGAGGGAATGTTTATTGTTGATGTGGGGGGGGAGGGGACACCTTGAGTTGCAGCACACACAGACCCGAATGGGAATGAGCAGGGAGAGCAGGTTATTGACACCACGCAAGGAGGGAGGGGGGCTGAGAAAGGTGACACTACCAAATGGCTGAGTTCCAGAAATACAAATGACATGGAACATTAGAGGTATGCACACATGACGAAACGACATAAAGTCCCCTCATACATCAGATGGTGGGGAGCCCAGATAGCCCTGCTGCAAGAGACACATTTAACGCAGAAAGAGGGTCAGGCCTTACAGAGTTGGTGGAGGGGTCAACTTTTTTACACTACATACTCAGCGTTTGCACGAGGAGTGTTAATATGGATCCAGGTGGGGGTCCCATTCCAATTAACAGACTCACTGATAGATCCGGAGGGTCGTTACGTAGCCGTCAGGGGGCGGTTAGAGGGCCGGGAGATAAAAATAGCTAGTATTTACGCCCCCAACTCAGAACAATCAACATTCTTCACAAGACTGAATCATTGCTTGACGCCATACTTGACTGGAACTACCCTAATGGGAGGAGACTTCAATAGTGTAGACAATGTCCTTCTAGATCGATCTCACCCTCCATTGCGAAGTTCCCAAGCAGCACGAGCCTCACACTCATTCACTACCTGGAGACAGAGCTGGGGACTGATAGATGCCTGGAGGACCTTACACCCACAAGATAGGAGACTACTCCTATTTTTCTGTGGTACATGAGGTACACACGCGCTTAGATGCCTTCCTATGCACAGCAGACATGCAACAACATGTTATTGCTGCGGAATCTTTCGTGCACAATATTGGATCATGACCCAGTGATCCTCTCATTGACATGGATGCATCCTATACCGTCGATTCCCACATGGAGGCTCCGGCCGGACACCCTAGAAGCCCAGGTCTTCCGGGAAGAGATCTGGGGGGAAATTGAGCACTACTTTGCAGCCAACATTGGGACGGCCTCGTCGGCGAATGAAGAGTGGGACGCCTTCAAGGCGGTCTTGAGAGGTCAATGCATAACACGGACCACAGGGGTTAGGCATATCCTAATGGGGGAGGTTGAGGAGGCAGAGGTGACCCTTAGGGGATTGGAGCGCAGAAGGCCTGAACACCAGCAAGCCGTATTAGAGGCCAAAGAAGAAGTGGCAAGACAGACAGAGAAGCTTAGGTGCTTCGATTACAAGAAGTACCTGGAGCGCACCCACGCAGAGAGATAAATCAGGATCACTCCTGGCATGGCTGGCAAATCCGGTGAGCAGGAGCCCGCCGCTGGTGGGAATAGAGGACGAGGAAAGGGCTAGGCACTACACACAGGCAATGATAGGTCTTCATCTGCTTCTATGCAAAGTTATATAAAAGGTCACTAGAAGGCGAGAATGTGGAAGCTAGGGAGTACCTTGGAAGTTTGCAGATGCGGAGGCTGAGGAGTTAGTCACGGACATTGCGCAGCAGGAGGTGCGGGCCGCCATCAAGGATATGACAAGGAATAAGACCCCGGGCACAGACGGCCTACCAGCCGAATTCCATGCAGTGTATGTGGAGGAACTAGCGCCCGACTAGTTACACTATATTAAGAGGCCCATGAGATGGGGGTCTTGCCGGAGAGTTCTGGGAGGCCCTCATCGCTCCGGTGCCTAAGCCTGGGAAAGAGCCGCATGACTATGCAGCCTACAGACCTATCCATGCTGAACATGGATTATAAAATCCTAAGCAAGATTTTGGCGATGCTCCTTCTCCCCCACATGCCAGAACTGGTCCATGCAGACCAAGCGGGGTTTATCCCGGGGCGGAACACGGCCATAAATATTCGGCGACTCCTGGCTGTCATGGACTCCAATGGATACAACAAGCAGGAGGCGGCGGTGTTCACAGTGGATATTGAGAAGGCCTTTGACAGCCTTGAATGGACTTACCTCTATGAGGTGTTGCTTGGGATGGGACTGGGAGGAGGCTTTCTTGCATGGGTACGGCTACTATATGCAACCCCCATGGCCCAGGTTCGTACTGGGAAGACCATCTCATCCAGGCAGAGGGTGGAGAGGGGCACGAGACAGGGATGCCCCCTCTCCCTGCTGCTGTTCGCTCTTGCCATGGAGCCCCTGGCATGCAGGGCAGGAAGAGGACAGGACTATAATGGCCTAAGGATAAGGGAGGTGAAACACTCTTTAGCTCTATATGCAGACGACCTTCTGCTATTCTTCAGTGATACAGCGGATGAGTTGAGGGGCACGGGGCATGCTGGCCCAGTTCGTCAGTGTATCCGGCCTCAAACTCAACTGACAGAAATCTAGACTATACCCCATGGTGCCCAATAACCCCAAACCGCCTGACCTAGAGACCCTGAAGTGGGAGCCTGACTGCCTGACATACTTAAGAGTTAAAATATTCCATGGTGCAGCTGAGCTGCTGGAGGGTAATGTGGGTAGAGCGATGAGATCAGTGCGTTCCGCGATGGAATTCTAGGGAACATTGCCATTATCGGTATCTGGGCGGGTAGCGGTGTTAAAGATGGTGGCACTTCCTCGGCTCCTGTATTATTTCGGGGCACTCACGGTGTGGATCCCACAGGCAACATTCAAGGAGCTTGACTCGATCATATCCTTTATATGGGGAGCTGGACGCAGAAGGGTAGTGATCCAGCGCGGCTAATATAAATTTCTCCTTAGGACACCGATCCAGGTAAAAACACTTACGCAACCTATTGTCATTTAAAACTTATGTCGGTGGGGCCCATGACACCGCATACATACATACATTCATTCAATCTCTGGATTACACGCTAAGGAGAATGTGCTGCTGGACGAACAGGATACCTTGTTAAATTTGACAGAATAATAATTCATACATTATATGCATTATCTTTTGATCCTGTCTGTTCTAAACATCAAGGTACTCCGCTATTCGGTCGATGGACCAACTAGTAGAATAAGTTGATGGTAATTAAGACCAGCTCAATCACAATTATAACCTTTAACATTTATAAATCATAACTTTACTAAAGAACCACGGACTCATTTTAAAGTTAGAATATAATTTTATCTAAATTCTTCAATCAAATAAGTGAAATTCTTTATTAAACAAACACATTTAATATATCAATAAACATTTAAGAAAGTTTTTAGGAAAAAGGAAAATTATGCATTACCCTCGGCCATGGGGCGATGACAAGAATGGTTCACCAAAGGAAGATAAACCGCAGATCACAGAATAGAACTCCCAAACTGACCGACTGTCCCGCTAACCTCCTCGGACGCACCTCCCGGGCAGAATTCCCGCAACGATCTCGTTCCTTCCCCAGTCAAAGTCCAAAATGACAGAGTCTTTTGCAGTATCAAGGTGGAAAAATGAAAAATAAAGAAGCGGCATGGCAGAAAACACCAACAGCAGCACACCCCACATAAGAGCAGACTCTCTTATACCCTATTCTCTGGCTTACTACACATAAAAGTTGCAATCCTTAGGGGCCAGAATCACGCTCATTGGTCCATTTGAGGGGTGGTGATGGTCACCTCATCGCCCTCCTTGTTCAAACTGGTTTGGGGACAATAAAACACACAATAAGTCTCATGACTCGGGGGTCAAAAGTAATCCAACTTGTCCATTCATTTTGTAGCGATCTTTGATGGTCACATTTTAGTTCATCCATTGTCACTCGGTTCTTTCCCATCCATTCCCAGGAATACATGCTGAATCTCTTGGCACATTCTTCATTGTAGGTCAGATCGACATTGACATCTCTCACTCCGGGCACAGGCCGCATTCACGTGACTTGAATTTCTTTATTGCTTCTGAGCAGAGGCCATCTTAGCCGTCTCACGTGATCTCATCCTCTCCAGCAACCATTTTCGAAGCATGGCCTAGCAGGCCCGGACGAACTATCATAAGAACAAACACAACCGAAATTAAAACAAAGAAAATAAGCCTTTCTGTTTACCACCCACCATTCTAAAGACCCGTGTTAAGTGTTACCTAGCAGAAGCCACATTTAAAGCCATTTTACTTACCATCTGCATTCTTTGCCACAATACAAATCTACTACGCAACATAAATCATGCAATTTCACTCTAATTGGTACGCGAATCACAATACTAAGGTTAATTAACTTCACATTTGTAAGTAGATTAGATTTTGCACAAATCTGCATATTACCCACATATAGTGTTTACTAAAAAGGTGTGTTTGTTGGTTAGTACATGCATTTTCAAACGGTTAGTATTATTAAATTATTAAGAGGTCATTAATTTCCAAGGGGTACAAAATTATTTTGTTTACCCTGCTCCATCAGTAGCATTGGCTCCTTACAGCGCCCCCTAGCGGAGGGCGGCCTGGCGGTCCCAGATTTTGAGGGATATTATATAGCTGCCCAGCTGTACTGGATGATACAGTGGCTAGCAGCGGAGCGGAACCCGGATAGGGAGCGATACCTGTCCGCACCAGACGCTGCAACCCTTGCAAAGATCCTGCTGCGGGTACGAAGGGACCTGTCGGAAGACACAGCGGAAACTAGGGTGGTGGTACGTTGCTGGGCCAGATACCTGAGGCGGGTGGGCGCAAAGATCCCTTACTCCCCGGACTTACCCATAACGATGCTTCTCTGTATGCCCCAAGGTGAATACTGGACAGGACTAGAAGAATGGGAAGAGGTAGGTCTGAAAGTAATGGGGTACTTATATCAAGACTCGGTACTACTCCCCTTTGAGGAACTGCAAGCGGCATATGACTTCCCAGGAGGCCAGTTCCTGAAACATGGGGTCCCTTATTAGAAGGATTAGAAAACACTGGGGCGTGGGTGGCACAGAACCCATGGCATTGGCAGGATGCAGTTACGTCGTGTTATCGGCGGGAAGGATCAAAACGGTCTCATGCCTCTACAAGGCGATGAGGCAGGATATGCAGAAGCCGCTGGAGCGTCTGCGGTTACAGTGGGAGGAAGACCTGGGGAAGCAGATCCCAGAGAAGGATTGGGACAGGATCCTAGAGTGAACCCCAAAGACATCTAGAAATGCGCGTTTCAAACTAATTAACTTTTATATATTACATAGAGCGTATCCCACTCCATCCCGCATTAGGTGATACTTCGGGACGGAGACTGCGGCATGCCCAAGATGCGGAGTGAGGGAAGCACAGATTCACATGTTCTGGAGTTGGCCCTCGCTGCAAAGTTTTTGGGAGGAGATAAGACAGATAATTAGCGACCTCATTGACAAAGAGCTCCCACAAACCCCAGAGCATTTCTTATTAGGATGGTTCCCACACACGGCCAAAAACAAGACGACTGGGAAGTTTCAGGATCTCGCCTACGTTCTGGCTAAGAGAGAGATAGCTAAGAATTGGAAAGCGCCGGGAGGGCTAAGGATAGATGCTTGGAGAAGAGAACTTGAAAAATGGGCAGGAGCAGAAGGCAGACTCTTACTCAGGGAAGCCAGCCGAGGGATATTTAAAATAGATAGGGTGGGGGCATGGGAAAGCCGTGTAGGCTAATTGAAGGCGGATAAACAGGGATCTAGCGAGATGGGCTCCCAACAACAGGCAATGTTGGAACAGGAGAGGGGAAGAGAAGAACAATAGGACTAGAAGCAGCAGATGCCTCAGAGTAATGCCATTAAACCCTTGATTTATAAGCACCTAGCAACTCCCAAAGGTCCCACTACACTAACTCAAGAGCAACTCAAGGGGGGTGGGGTGGACAGTTTGTTGTTACGGGGGATGTTAAGTAAAACAAGCCAGAGAATAAGTATGTTTAGGGATATGTGCAAGAACTGATGAGAATACTATGCATGTATGTCAATGCTGTATTTAAAAAAACCTAATAAAATCTGGTTGTAAAAAAAAAAAAAAAGAAAGATAAGACCACATAGGGAGGCATCAGCAGGCAAGGGTGGTGGCACACTACATTTCTGGGGGGTGGGGCACATACATCCTTAGAGAGAGCCAAGCTAGGGGATCTTGCTTGGCTGTAAGAGCAGAATTATGAACCGAGACATCAAAAGGTGTAAACCAGGCATCAAACGTCATCAAAAAACTATGATAAAGACTGACAAAAAAAATATTTCTAAAAATTTCTCAGTGTCTCAATTTAGTTCATATGATTATATCACTGAAGTGAATGGCATTTATTGAAAGTAATTTTTTTTAACATGAAAAGTTGAAGAATACCACCACGCCCTGGTAACATTGCGCAAGTTACCCAAGAGATGTACGTTTTTCATGTAGTCCATTTATATAGTCTACATTGTTATTAAGCGTAAAACATTAATTTATACTAAACATGTATAAATGAGGTTTTTGTAGAGCGCTGACCCTGAACAGAATTGCTTGAATGTCCTCTCAAAATGGATGCTTAAGGACAATTATACATATTGAAGTAAAGTGATGGGTCATGGATCACACAGTTTGGTCAAGTGGGGAAGCCTGGATTTGAGTCCAGGATTGCATATTGTGCAGTTCAGAGACTGTAGGGTTATATCCATCTCTCTTCTGTTTAACAGCAAGGTCAATGCTTTGTGTTCAGTTATTCAATTATTGTTATTTAAGTAGTAGTATATAGAGCTCAATAAATACACTTTCAATCACCTAAACTGACAATATACACACATATACATGTGCATAGTCCTAAGATTGAAAGGTGTGCTTCAGACACTGAAGATAAAACACAGAGACAGAACATGCATGTCTGAAACCATGCTGCTTCTCTTTGAACAACAATAATCTAAGGGGAAAACTGTCAATTTAGATATACTGAGCTAAAAGGTTTGGAAAGTAATGGAATCAAGAGGCACATATAACTTCTTCCAGGTTCACTTAGCGAACAACATAATGTTCGATTGTAAGGAGAGATGAGGGACAAACGAATCTTTTTTACAAGGTGGTGTCCTGGTTACAGCAGCATTTGGTGTGGGTGGTGGAAGGCAAGGTGAGTCAGGGGAAGGAAGGAGCCTTTTCAGCAAAAGAAAGTACACTGAAAGGAAAGGGTAAAAGGGTGAAGGTATGAAAAATGTGTCTGCAGGGTAATGTCTCCTGGGACCACAAGTGTTAGAAGGCCCCAAGTGGGCTTAAGCAGACCCCACACTATTGAGGCAAATTTGGTGGAGAATACAAACAGGAATCCCTCTGCATGGATGGACCAGACGAAGATGGCCACCGAGTAGGAGCTCATCCCTGGAGCTCCCGGGTTGGGGTTACCTTATCGGTAGTTATCCCCATTAAAACCCAGCCATCCATCATCCTTGCCCACACATTTTAATATAATATAATCTTAACTCCTCTATACCTGGAATCTTGATCGCTTACCTGCCGAAATCGCTTGTCCACCGAGCAGTCTTTCGACAGGATGGATCTCCCCGGAACCACTGACTATCACCCCCTCAGCTACAATGATCATGACAGGATGGATTCCCCTATGACTGGTGTGCCTCGCCTCGTTCAGTGAGTGATGTGCCCTGCTTTCTGATCAATCCCGGGGCCGCAGTTCTGAGGAGGCCTCCTAATCCGGGACTTGCAGCCTGGCACCGGGCCCTGCTGTGAAGGGAGACTGGCCCTCTGGCCTGACTCGGCGACCCTGCCGGATTCTGCCGCTTTCAATCAGGGCGAAGACTTGCGCCCAGTGAGTGGGGGCGGTGTGCCCTGCTTCCACCTGTCCCGAAGCCGTCGCTCCGAGGCGGTCAAACAACCGGGTCTCCCAGCCTCAAGCCGGGCCCGGTTTGTTGGTGGAGGTTGCCCCTCTGGCCTGGCTCTTGTGGCTGCTGGAAGGGCTCTGCGGTTTGTGAGCCCCCTGACTGTCAGGGACTGTCCGGGACTATGTCGGGAACACAGTCAGGGACTTGAGCAAGGACTGGGTAGAAAACGTACCGTGCACAGAAAGAGTAGTACAGCGCTGCCCAGGATCACACAATGAGTCAGAGGAGAAAAAGGGATACAAAGGGGAAGCCTGTACAAGATGGCTAAGACTCAGAAAGGAAGGGCACTCACAAGGTAATTTAGCATTCAGACTAACTACACCCAGGACGGACGTGCAAGACATATATATAATACAACATTAACAATAAAGGGAATGTGGGGTAAAGCACTCAGGAGCTCCACACGGTAAGACTGAAACTCAGTAAGTTCCTCACCCACAATTGCTGTTACAGATACTGACTGAAAATACCCACATATAGGATATGTATGCAAAGGCAGGGTCTGTGGAGCTTATACCTATGGTGATGTTATAACTGTAACTCAAAGACAATACTCACAGTAAACAAGAAACACCACCTAGGTAGTCAGCTGTGCCCATGGATCCTGGCGATCAAACAGGAACACGCAAGGCAGTAATAGCAAAGGTATAGAACTAAACACAAGCACAATAGACAATAGACAATGAGCTAGCAAGGAGGAGTGCTTAACAGGAAAGGAAGGAAATCACAGGGCACACTTGGCAGAAAGCATGTAACAAACATACAATAACAGAAGAAAGACAGCAGAATAGAAAGACAGCAAACTAGAAATGGAACCAAGGAAATGGGAAAAAAGGCAGGGACTGGAAAAGGATATACAGAAGGGGCGGCTAGAAGGGTATACTAGAATAGTGCAGGTTAAGGATTCAAGAAAACAAAGTAGCATAGAGGGCAGTGCTGGGGGAGGAACAAGAATTGAGCTAAGGCTCAGGAGTCAAGGTAACACTGCAGGCAGTGCTGGTGCAGTGCTGGTTCAGGAACAGGGAATTACTAAAGCTTCAGGGGTCAAGGTAGCACTGCAGGCACTGCTAGTTCAGGAACAGGGAAATTACTAGAGCTTCAGGAGTCAAGGTAGCACTGCAGGCAGTGCTGGTTCAGGAACAGAGAATTACTAAAGCTTCAGGGGTCAAGGTAGCACTGCAGGCAGTGCTAGTTCAGGAACAGGGAAATTACTAAAGCTTCAGGAGTCAAGGTAGCACTGCAGGCAGTGCTGGTTCAGGAACAGAGAAATAACTACAGCTCAGGAAACAAGGAGTCAAGAGAGCACTGCAAGCAGTGCAAATCAGGAATAAGAAATAGCTGAAGCCCAGGAACAGGAACAAAGAATAACTATAGCTCAGGAACTCAGAAAAACAAGGTAGCACTGCAGGCAGTGCTAATTCAGGCACAAGGAATAGCTATAGCTCAGGAATCAAGGAATATCAAAAGCTCAGGAAACAAGGATCGGTCTCACCGGAAAACAGCTACAATGACCAACACTGGGCTGAAGGGAGATGGGGCTTAAAAGAGCTCACAGTACTCATGTGCATCAGGTGTGAGCAGGCTAGCAGCAGCCAGCCACAGGTGAGCTGAATTCCTCCACCCATCCTTAGCCTGCAGGGGTGGAGACGAAGCAGTGAGCAGGGAATTCTGGGTAATGGAGTTTCAGGCATGAGCAGGATGGCTTCCACAAAACCCGGCATGGATTGGGAATGGATGTCAATTCCCAAATAGTGTCCAAATGGCTGGAAGCCAGTATGTACATGAAGGGTAGGGTCTGGAAGCTTGTTATGACACTGGAGAGTCCCACAGTTCAGCCCCCTGGTGGTGGACATGAAAACGCAGGGAGCAAGTCGTGACACTGACGATTGCCCTGATCGGTGGGCTGCTGAGGTGGTCTGGCATCCCTCGGCCTCCCCGCGCCGCACCGGCCCTGCTATTTGTTGACCCGCTACCGAGGACTGCTGAAGTGGTCTGCAGCCCACGGCCTCACGTGCCGCACCGGCTCAGCTATTTGTGGACACGCTGCCGAGGGCTAATGAGGTGGTCTGCAGCCCATGGCCTACCGCGTCGCACCGGCTCTGCTATTTGTGGGCCTGCCACCGCCAGTCTATCCTATCTCGAGGAGGACTGTGGCTCTTACCCTTCCACGACGCTGCCCAGTGAACCCCCTTCCTGCCGTCCTGATCTGCAGGCCGCTGAGGTTGTTCCCGCAGCTCACGACCTCCAGAGACGCTCTGGCTCAGCGGTCTGTGAGCCCGCTCCCCTGATCTGTCTACTGACGAAAAGCACCGCGGCCCTCATCCTCCCATGGTGTACAACACATCGGGCATCCTGTGGCCGGCTTTGCGACGTTTCCTCAGGCCCACTCGGTTTGATAGGGTAAGTGCCACCCTGATCTCCACCTCTGGAGTTGGTGATTGCCTTCCCCCCCGCCCCCCTTTTTGGAACACGGTCGCAGTCTTCTGGCTGTCTCTGCAGGCTAGCAAAGCCTTCTGAGACGCTCCTCTGACCTTAAACAACGACGGAGGTCTCCCATTATCACGGAGCTGAGGCCTTGACTCTTCACTACACATTGCCTGACGAGCTCTTAATTTCTGCCCGGCCGATGCTGAGGTGATGCCCATCTTCTTCCTGGCTCCCTTCAATCTTCCTTGACTACCTGTCCACCCCCCGCCATCTTGTGACTTTCTTTTGTACTCTCACGCAAAATGGCCGCTCTTTGCTAAATACTTTGCTACTGGAATGTATTTCCCAAACTGACTCTGTCTTTCCGGGCATGTCCCCTGCCTATAATTGCCTCGCCTATCTCTGCTCCACCTAAACTCTTTGTTTCTCGCAGCAGAGGAAGCAGTCTCTTGTTTTAACCTTGAGCACCACCTTGTGGCCTCAATTATTATCCGAAGGCTAGCCAGTTTTTCCTGATTCCAGGTGATAGGTGCTTCTTTGCCTGTTTTTTTTTTTTTTTTTGAGGGTGAAAAGAAAAAAAAAAGGAAGAAGGAAGGAAGGGAAAAAAGAAAGGGAACAGACAAAAAAGAAAAAGAATTTTTTTAAAAATTACTTTTTGCTTATGTTGAATACGTAGTCATCACTAATGGTGGTTGCCCTATTTTAATTGCTGTATTCTTATTTTTGATGTAATTGTTTTCTTTTTATGCATTGCCTTGTGTTTTATACCAGTTCCTGTACTTTATGTGTGTAATTCGTAGTCATAACTAACCGTGGCTGACCTATTTTAATTGCTGTTTTCTTATTTGGATAAATTGTTTTCTTTTCTTTTCTTTTTATACATTGCCTAGAATATTAGACCTATTCCCGTACTTTATGTCTCATTGTACAATCCCCTCATTAATCTCCATCTTTTAATATTTTGTTTGTCCAGGTTTCGCAATCTTGAGGTTCCCTTATTTTAGATATTGTTGATAGGTTTCGCAATATTGATGTTATCTTATTTTAGATATTGTTAATTGTTCATCGTTCAGACAATTCACCCCTCTTATCTCCCAGCCTTGACTCTCCTCTCTCTCTAATTATTTTCTCAACAAAATTCACTACCCTCATCCTGTCTCTATATATCCTTCCTCTGCTTTCTGTCCCCCCCATCCCATCGTGTGTCTGACCATGTCCCCCCCCAATTTCCCCCTCACTCCCCCCTGATCCTGCTTTCTCCAGACATGGCCCCAACTCATGGAACATCTTATACCTGTCTAATCTTTCTAAAACTGCCAAGAAAAACTTCAAACAGAAATTATTGACACGTCCATATTGAAACTTTAATAGTTGATACCTACCACAGCCTGTCCTCTCCAATGAAAACAAACTTTTTTTCTACTCCAAATGCCCCTCTAAATGGAAAAATATTTTCCTTCACCACCTTGAAATCAAGCAAAATTCCGTACGGATTCAAAATGTCAACAACTCCGTCCCCGGCCTTTCTTGGTGAAATTGACATTTCCATATTTAAAACTGGTAACATTCTTATTCAAGCATCGGCATGCCACCTCAACATTTTCGATAACCATTTCAGTTCCTTGTCCTACCAACTCTCCCAACTAGTTCCCAACCCTTCATTAACCCAATTGCCTGACGCACACAGTTCGGCTCTCGTCACCCCGGGCCCTCCCTCCCTTACCCGTCGTAACCTCTCTCTCCATCTGTGACGCAGCCCCAACCCTCGTTGGACCTCCCCCCCTACTCTCCAAAGTACTCTGGATCTCTCCACCACTCGTACAATCGATTGCTACCCTCCTGCTCCCTCCATCCTCCCCGACTCTCCTCCTAACTCCTTCCCGACTCACCTTCCCTCACCCGGGCCCCTGCCGGGACTCTCCCCGATGTCAAATCCCTCTCCGTCCCTTTCTACTCAGACTATCATTCCTTCCCTACCTGCCCCTACCACCTCCCCTTCCTCTCCCCTTAACTCCCTACCTATGGTCTTACCCCCTCTGAGGAACCTGCCGGTACTCTCCTCTTTGTTAAATCCTTCTCCTCCCCCTCCTACTCCGACCATCTACCCTTCCCCTCCTGCCCCTACCACCTTCCCTGACTCCACCCTCAACTCCCTACCCATTATCTTACCCCCTCTGGGGTCATCCCCCCACTCTCCACTATATCTTACACCTCGACCTCTCCTCTTTCCTCTGACCGACTCCCCCCTGACCTTTCCATAGTCCCAGTATCTCCCTCAATCGCCTCCCATACTCACACACCTCCCCCTGGGACACCACCTTTAGAATTGCCAGAATCTCCCCCAAACACCTCCCATACTCACATAACTCCTCCTGGAACACCACTTGTTGGATTGCCTTCCCTGGTTTACACTAACCCTTCCTCACCCCCTTCGCCCTTTCCAGCTGGTTTCTTCCCCAATCTTATAGCTCAGACTCTTATCAACATAGAATCCAAACTCTCAACTATGACTATTGAACTACATCGACTTAGAGGGAATTTCAACTCCCTCAATACCAGGACCTTCTCCAATCACACTGATACCTCTTGCTCTTGCTACCATAACTTTTCCCAACACACTCGATGGTTGACTACACCCCTTCGCAATCGAACACATAGACCACTCCGCACTGTTAGCTACCTCTCCACTTCTGACCTAATTAATCTATGTAACTCCTACCTTCCTAAGCCTCCTATAACTAATCCCCCCTCCCTTACTCCAACATCCCAGTTATTTTGGGCATAAATAGCGTCCCTGTCGCACCCAGCTCACTTAGACCTCCAACTCAACTTACCACCATCCACTCTCATAAGCCCGTCAATGATAACCCAAATCACCTTTCTTTCATGCTTGTAAACTGCAGATCGGCAGTCCGACATGCGACTGAATTATCAGAAACCATCCTCAGCGAGGCTATTGACATCGCCTTCCTCACCGAAACCTGGCTCAATGAACACTTGACGGCTATTCTTGACTTTCTCGCCCCTCCAGGCTACGCCATCATTAGACAAGACAGACCCGACAGAAAAGGGGGTGGACTAGCCATAATCCATCAAAATGAATTTCAACTTTCCCTTTTACAGAACAGGGATCACTTAACTTTTGAATACCTTGGCGTTGAACTAACGGTCAAGGGCACCTCTCCGATTAGACTACATAACATCTACCACCCTCCGGGTGAGCCTCTCCTCTTCGCCGACGAACTATCCGATCTTATCACACACTCCTCCCTTTCAGATGCGAAAAATCTCTTTTTAGGAGACTTTAACATCCACTGGAATAATTTATCTGATCCCACTGTCATGCGCCTCATCAACCTTCTAGAGTTGAATGACCTCAAGCAATTATGCCACAATCCAACCCATATCAAAGGGGCCACATTTGACGCGATCATCTCCAACACTGACTTGGCCTCCCTTTCCAACATCATCCCCATCGACTGGTCTGACCATCACCTCATTCTGTTTAAGATCGCAACCAGTGCCTTTCCCCCTCCTATAATAAATAACAAACCCTTGAAGTGGATCAGAAACCTTAAACAAATCCCTCCTGGTGAACTAGAGTCTGAACTTCAAGCTCAACTTCATCTCACTCCACTCTCCCAAAATGCTGCCGAGCTCACCGATCATTTCAATAAGACCGTCAGTGACGTCCTGGACCAATTTGCCCCTCTTAAACTAAAACAACAAAGAAATAATCAATCCAAATCCTGGTTCAATCCTGAACTGAATAACGAAAGACGACAACTTAGACTGGCTGAAAGAACATGGAGACATCACCCTTCTGTCTCCCACCTTGCCCTCCTCAGATCCGCTAGATCAACTTATAAGAAGCACATTTTCAATGAAAAGGCTTCCTTCTTTCGAGCTCAACTTGATCGTGCCAAAAACAGGCCCAGAGAACTGTTTAACATAGTTAGAAATCAAACTTCATCTGCCCCTCCAGAGATGACGGCGTCAATCCAGAGATGTGAGGAAATTGCCAATTTCCTTTCTGATAAAATTGCCAAAATTGACCAATCCTTCCCTCTAATCCAGGACCCGTTCAACACCCAATCTGCCTTTGACGATGCCTTTGACATTCCTCCTTGATCGGCACCACCCCTATCACCTAATACTACCAACCACCTACCCATTCCAACCTTGCCCGTTATCATCCTTCCTAACTTACAACTGAAAAATAACGCCTCCTGGCATAATTTCCGTCCTATGAACGAGCTCGAAGTCTTTAATATCACAGCTAAACTAAAGTTGACTTCGCACACCAATGATCCTCTCCCTTCTACCCTAGTTCACAATCTCAACCACATCATTGCCCCTTACTGGACCAAAATCATCAATACCTCCCTTGCCACTGGATGTGTCCCTGACTCCTTCCAACTTGGACAAATCACTCCCATTCTTAAAAACCTCACTGCTGACCCCTACGATCCTAACAATCTCTGCCCTATCTCTAACCTCCCTCTTCCTGCTAAAGCCCTTGAAAAATGTGCTTTGCTTCAACTGGACAAACACATAGGCAATTTCAACTTACTTGACTCCCTTCAATCCGGTTTCAGGAAAGGCTGTAGTACAGAAACAGCCATGCTGAACATTGTGGATGACATCCACAGATCCCTAGATAATGGTGAGGCTTGCCTTCTCATACTCCTCGACCTCTCTGCAGCGTGCGATACAGTTAACCATTCTTCCTTACTAAATTCGCTTAAAACTCGCTTTGGCCTTAATGGTGTGGTCCTCAAATGGTTCTCTTCTTTCCTCCAACACAGAACACAACACATCAAAATCAAAGCCTGCCTCTCTAATCTCACACCTGTCTCCCTGGGCGTCCCCCAGGGCTCTATTCTCTCCCCCAATCTCTTTAACCTCTTTATGGAACCCCTTACCCTCATTCTGAAACAAGCTGGAATCAACTATCACCTCTATGCTGATGACACCTAACTCTACTACAAAATGAAATCCCATTCGGATATTCTTCATTTAAACAATACCCTGAGTAAGATCCAATCCTGGTTCTACTCCAATCATCTTAAACCGAACCCGAAAAAAACTGAAATTATTCTCTTTTCACCTAAAAACAATTGGCTCCCCATCCAAAGCTGGATCACGATCTAAATGCCCTTAATTGTTCGCTCTCCCTATCTGACTCGACCAAATCCCTAGGTTTCACTCTTGACAAAAACCTGGCTCTTAAGGACCACATAACAAATTCGGCAAAAGGAGCACTCTTCATCCTCCGAAACCTTAAGAAAATCAAACCCTTCATTCCTTTAGATGACTTCAAATGGGTCGTCCAATCACTAGTCCTATCGGAATTGGACTATGGCAACGCTATCCTCACAGGAACCCCCAAAGTTCACCTAGCCCCACTTAGAGCTGTGCTCAACTTGGCGGCCAGACTCATCACTGATTGTAAACGATTTGACCACATCTCCCCAGCCAAGCCCTAAATTGGCTGCCTGTTGAAGGAAGATGCTTTTATAAGACTGCTTGCATCACGCACAAAGCTCTTCACCAACAAACCCCGTTGTACCTAACAAACAAACTCAAGAAGGCGGGCTGTACCAGACTGATGAGAAGCACCAATGCGCTCCTCCTCGTCCCCCGCTTCTAAAAAAGAAATCCACCCAATCTCGCTCCTTCTCCGGAAATGCCCCTAACATCTGAATGCCCTCCCGCAAGACCTGCGCTGTAACCCCTCCTACCTCAACTTTAAAAAAGACCTAAAACGTCACCTTCTCAACCTATACTGGGGTCCATAATCTTTCCTTTGACCTTACTTTCTATTTCCCTTTCACTGGGTATCTTCAGCTTTTTTTCCTGACCCTCTCTTCACTCTCCCTCTTTTCATATCATCCTCTCTTCTCTGACCTTAATTGCTACACCCTTGTATATTATTTAAATGTTCATTTACCCACCAACCACCTGGAATTTTTGCTCCCCTTTTCTTAATATTAGATGTACCAGCGTGTTTTGTTACCCTGAAAAATTGCTAAAGTTATTTTTGCCCCTTCTAACTTTACATGAGATGTACTCGCTTGTTTTTGGGTTTTTCTTTTTTGATTATCCTGTACAACTATTTTTCTTGATTTCCTCTGTTCATGTAAAGCGCTCTGATACCCCCGGGTCTAGCCAGCGCTATATAAAACCTTTCAAATAAAATAAAATAAAAAAAATGGTAAAGTTTCCAAGGAAATCTGAGGGTTACTAAACCAGGGGGGAGCAAGTGTAGCTTAAGTTGGGAATGCATTTGACACAGCTACTAGCCTTAGGAAAGGCATTAGATGAAGGCTAGAACTAGAAGAGAGAGTGAGGTAGAGAGGAAACCCAACATATTAAATATGCTGGAAATTCGGCAAGTAATAGCTTGCAAGTAGCATAAAAACTTATTAAAGAAACTAAGTCTCAGCCACATACAAACAAAACAATCTTACATTAGAGCCTGGGAAAAGTATCTTTGGGTCTAAGGAAGCAAATAGCAAAAAGGGGTTTCTGAGATAGAGGTGAAGACAAATGTAGTTCAACCTATTGGGGATTAGTAAACTAGGTCAGAGTAATGTGGGACATGCAGAGTGGTGGCCCTGGTGAAGGGAATAACATTTTATGGCCCACTTGATGGGAACAAAAGAGAAAAGCAGTTGTAGTTCATATGGAAAAGATTTAACCTTGGATATTCCCTGTGCCACGCACCTGGAATTGAAAGGTTTTCAGCTTTTCCCTAAAGGACAGGAAGGAGCACAGAGCATTTGCAGAGGATGTGCATTCTACATTCTAAAGGCAGTCCACTGAAGGATTACAAGACTGTTTGATGCTTTCTGAAGCAAGAGATTTCCAAATGAAGGGTTATTGCATCTTTTAGTCCTCATGAGAGGATGAAAATGTTAGCCAGCTAGAATGCGGTGTTGAGGTGTTTTGCTTTATTGAAGAGATAGACACTGCCAAGAAGAAATGTTGAGCAGACAACAGTAGCAATTGGCTGTGGGATAAAGCTTTCCATTCCTATCACTATCAGCATTCAGGAGCCAAGACCCTTTTTGGCAGGCCCCTAGCAAAACAAAAACATACATTGACAAAGACAATAGGTTTGGCTCCAGAGCTGTTGGCTTTACCAGTGCTTGTTATTGTTACAAGAAAGTAACATGTTGGGTATCATGGTACAGTTAACTAATGCTAAAGTATAACAAAAAAGCATTCTGAGATGTTTGCCCTTGTGTTCACAGTGCACATGCATGCGGACAAAAGAGCATCCATCCTGTAATGGTTGTTGTTATAATTTTTCAAAAAACATTTTAAGACAACCACCCCTGCAGGCTAGAGTCATACCTAATAAGGGGAGGAAAAGGACAAAATGCCCTTGTAGGCTCAGATTAAAAGGTTTACTCAGTAAAAAAGCAAAGACGGCCTCATGCACACTGCCCTCTTAGTGGCTCTGCCTTTCACGCACAGACTGGCAATAGCTCACAGCCATTGATCCCTCCCGGATACATAAGATGGGCAAACCAATCAGAGAAAACATCAGTTCACATGGAGATTTACAAGCTTAACCAGCTCGCATCCCTTCAGAGTTGGTTTGGCCGATTCCCCAATGAATTCAATAGCACGATGAACAGCAGCCACTCTAGTTAGGTTCAAAGGCTGCTTATTGGGACTCTCAAAACTATCTTTTCATTTAAGAGCAGAAGGCAAAAAAAATAGTTTAAAAAACACTGTGTTGATTTTTTAGGTGCAGTTTCAGTAAAACAGTGGACAGCTTTTTGGGGTTTAAAATGAATTCCCTTTCATAAAATATCAATCACACTAAATCAATTGTACCGCCAAACACTGTTCTTGGTTTCTTCGAATAGAATAGAATATGCCCTTTCAAAATAAGGACATTTCAGAGCTAAAATACAATTACTTTGTCAATTCTGAGAGCTAGGCATAAACACAGATTCAAACATTAATCTGTTCAGAACATGTACAACTTCAGCTGGGGCATAGACACCACTACTACAAACAGTGGTGCCACATATTTTAGGATACTTGGTCTGATCAGTGGATTCATCAAACAAAATTTTCACCACAGAATTACTTAGCATTATTAGTGTCAGGAGAGAGATTAAACGAGTTTGAAGAATGAATTTAAAAAAAACATGAGGTGTAGAAGGCTGGCAGTGAAGAGAGTTGCACGAGTCACTCACATTGCACTCTGGATACTGAAAGGCCACCTTAGAGGTGGTGAGATTATGCTATCTCCTCCCACTTATGTATGCCTGGATGCTTCCCTCTCAGAAACAACTGATCATGTGCATTCGAGGTCAACATAAGTCAGCATTAACACACTGAGGTTGCAGTGGCAGCAGGCAACGGCAAGGTGGGTTTTTGAGGGGCAGCTGTCGCAGAGAGGTTTGCCCCTGGGGGATATTGGGTGAATGGTTCAGCCCAGACTACATATGGGCTATATTTGGGCTAAAAAGGTTTGGTAGGCAGCCCAACATAAATACACACATTTTACCTCACCCAGCACCATTTTGGGAAGTGACACGGTGGCCGGAGCAATATATAGTGTTAAATTCTTATTGTGTTGAGGGAGGAATTGTAGCATGGAGGACAAGAGGGTGCAGGAAGCCACGTGCCTGCTTGCAGCGGCAGGTAGCAGGAATTTAATTACACTGGGTGCACGTGTTACAATGCACCCAGCACGTCGGGCGCAAGGCAGGTTGGCCGAAGCGGTTATGGAGTGTTTGCCACTGCGTGGACCATCACAAGAAGGCAGGAGACACTAGAAAACACTCCCACAAGACCTGTATTGCCTCCTTATAGGCTAACCAGAGCTCTATGGGCTGTCCATCATAGGAATTATTAGGTCATACACATAAACACAATCATTTGTTATTTTTATGATTTTTTGGGGGAAACCACAGGTTATTCATAAATGCAAATATACCGTTATTCTTCATTGTAATACATCAAATATTTTTTGCCTATCTTGCTGAGACAGATTTAGAAACTATACAAATACAGTAGGACAATTAACAGTAATAACATTTGATGTGCCCCCTATATAATCAACCACACACAGCCATTCTAACCTGATACCAGCAGCAGGTTCACACACTCACATCTCACACTTAAACTACCCAACCATGTAGACATACACCACTGAAAATAACGGAGAGAAAGCTTCAAACAATATCCGCAATGGTGTTGTCAGTGGGAGGTTCACAGCAACCAGGTCAAGGCACGTTTCGGTCGGAATGACAGTTACCATCCACCTTCGTCAGGACCACCCACTTGTCACATTTTAGGTGAGTGGTAGGGGGTATCTGTGAATAAATGGACATGAAAAGGTCATATGGACTGTCCAACATAGTGTCACATAATATTTACTTTATATAGGCTTAGAGGGTTTATTCAGACTGGGCTGAATCCTTCAGCAAATAGAAAAATGAAAAGATTAAAAAATGATCCGTGCGTGAGAAAGAAATTGTGCACCCACTTAAGAGGAAACACCCGAAAAGTGCACACTCATAATAACTAGTGACAACACGACCTTCAGTGTGTACTCTGCCTTATACCCCTTGTTGCCAAGCTTTGTCTTCTAACGAAAACGGCAGTGAGATTAGACTTAAGAGATGTGTTAAAAGTCACAGTAGAGAGCGCAGATGTACCCAGAGTAGTCACCTGTATATATAGTCTACTGGCCGTCAAAAGCTCCTTGTTTGTTACTTTCGGTCGCCACCAGAAGGATCTGACCTGAACACCCAGGAGAGGGCTGAGTCCAATATAAATAGCCAGAAGTAAGGGTTCAGTCTGTGGCTTTCTTATTTCAGTTAGTCCAAAAAGTGGCAGAAATATCTAGAGGTACAAAACTGATGAGGAGATAGAGACAACAAAGGAAATACTACAATCAGATGTGTAAAAACGTCAATTTTATCAGATAGTTTAGGTGAGAATGCTTTCAGGTCTTACCAGTGATATGCTCACAGCTATCATTTCCGGGGTGTCATGTGCTATAGCTGCACCCTTATATGCTCCCGCCCACACTACAGTTTGTAGAAGGGAGGAGGGGCGTGCGTGAGCTGGGAAGACCACACCTGGCATTAAGAGAGTAACGGCGCCAGCAGGGACCACAGTGAATGCGGCCACGCATAGGGGAACACAAGAGGCAGCAGGGCCTATTCAGAAGGAAGGGAAAAAGGGCCCTGACAGACAAGGCAAGACTGAAGGGAAAAAGGGCCCTGACGGTCATGGCGAGATTGCGGGCCCCAGGGATAAAACAAGCATTTGCAATGCAATAGGTCTCGCATTTGCGAGACTTTGAGCTACTGGCATTGTAAATTACAAACCTTTTATCTATGTTTTGGTTTTGAAAACATATAAATAAAAGGCATTGTCATTTACAATGCGAATAGCTTAAACTCGCGTAAATGCGAGACCTATTGCATTGCAAATGCTAGTTTAGTGTGTGAAGAGAGTGGAGAGGACATGGTGAATACTGTTCAACATATAAGTTCGTGGGTGTGCACAAACTCAAAGGTCATTCGAACCCTACAACTACGCTTTACACCTTCTTTTAGCTACTGTATGTAGAGTTGCAATAATGTGTGAAAATCTGAGACCTGCGACAATCCAAACGTTAATATAATATCGGCATAATCAGAGAGGCTCCCATAATTTGTCACATCACTGCATAGCACCAATTGGGCCAAGTGGATTTTTTTTATTTTTACAGGACAAGTAAATTTTAGAAGCATTACACGAAATGCTTTTTAAAAAGTTCACACCCCTGGGGTGCCCTGTGGAGTTTATTCCAATCCTAGCACTGCCCTCCCTAACCCTCTGTTCTTTTTCTGCTGCTTGCGGCTGCTCTGTAAGCTCACCAACCCGTCACAAATAAATATGCTCTATTCCGGAAAATGCTATTATCTTAGTGACGCACGCTGTTAGACTGCTCCATGTTTATAACCTCACCCCTCAATAACTTTAACAAGAACGAGACCTATTTCTTTAGCCAACTAGCCGAGATTGTCGATTTTACATTCTACAAAGCCACCAAATGTGTTGGGCTCCTTTTCTCGACACAACCTCACGTCTAATATTCATAAAAATAATTAGCAATCTGCAAATAATAATAATGGAACGTTGCCGACTTAGTGACTCTTCATGAAAAAAGAAAAACGTGGAAATAAAAAAGCTGAGCCAATTCCCCAACGTTGGGCCTCTGGCTGGTTCAGCTTTCACACCACCATATAATTCCAACCAGGTGCCGAATAGCAAGGAAGGCGGGTTGAAGGGGGGCCTGGGGGAGGGGATCAGAAAGTTAAAGGCAGACAAAGAAACACTAGTCAGTCACCTCTTTCTAGTCTGACTTTTAGAGCCGTGCACCCATTTCATCAACATTTCGCGAGTTCTTAGATGAAAATAAGTGCTCCTTTTTATCGCAACAACTGTACCCCAAAAATTATGTATTAGGAGCAGAAACCCCTTAAATTTTGATGATGGGAATAGAACATTAATTTGTGTCATTAGTTATTTTGCCGGGGGGGGGGAATCACCCACAATTAGTTGCTACGGACCAGCTAACCCTACAAAGCTATCTCTTTTTTGGGAGAGTTTTATGTAGCGCGAACTCGACCCGAAGGTACTGGAGCGCTTTATATGAGCGCCAGTTACATTACACAAGGACAGATTCATTTTTGGGTGGGTAGGCACGGAGAGATTAAGTGATTTGCCCAAAAATCCCAGGAGGTTTTCGCTGCCATCGAGACTCGAACCCGGATCCACAGCTCCAAAATCGACAGACCTGTGTAAGTAATCCAAATATCGACAGAGGACAAACTAATTATCATATGAGAGATCTATCTAAACTGAACTATAACTTACCTCCAGCTTACATAGATCAGTGCGTAACGCGCGTTCACCACCTGAGCTGCCTTACCACGACTGGAAGTTGTAGCCTCCTGGTAAAATATTGTTTGCAGCAACAAAGGCATAACTCCTCTGAGTCAATCCGTTTGCACCGGAATACAAGGTGCAGGCTAAACAGATATCTGTAGTAGGCACATTAACCCGCAAAGTAATTTACAGAGACGGAACCTCATGCGGGCGCATTCACCCCGAGAGCTCCACAGTTCAGAGAGTAGAAGAAATAAATAACGGTAGGAGATATCACCGCGTAAAACCCGGGTCCCCCAGAGTGAACTATTTACGGGAGTGACAAAAGAATATGAGGGGCTCAGGGCGAACAACGTCACAGGGGCCTCGGTTTTGAAACTCCCGGACCTCGCGAGCTCGTACCTCTCCGGCGGCCACTCGAGGAGCTCGGGCTGCGGTCTCCGAGTCTTGCTTGAGATCGCGGCGGAGAACTGCCACTTCCTTTTTCCTCCAAAAACAAGAAACAGCGCGGGCCTGTGTCATGTGGTTTCCGGGAATATGTAAGGGTGCGGGAGAGTCCGAGGTTAGGAAAACATTAAAAAACAAGCTGTCGCCATTAGGCGAACAGCCGCTTGTTTATATTTGCATCGCGATTTCACTTTAAGTGAAAACGCGATGCAAATATAAACAAGTGGCAGCCCTTGCCAAAGGCGACTGAAACAAGCTGTCGCCATTACGCACATGAAAACAAATAGTGCTTACCCCTTAGTTAAAGGAGAATGTATAACGCTGCAAGAAAAAAATAGATTCCGGATGGGCCGTCCAAGAAGGAGACAGGGCGGTAACAAAAAAGCCTCATTCTCAATTACGACCCAGCGTTTAGCATAAACGGTGACGGACGCCAGCCAATCAAAATGATGGGCGTGGCTTCAACTCCACTTCAGAAATCTTATCGATTACAAGACGCCTCGCAGAGCGAGGAGTGCATGCGCGCTCCAACGCTAGGCGAGACCTAAAAATGAAGCGACGGCAGGTGGCCAGTGGCAATGGTGGGGAGGGGTCACGGTGGAGTAGTAGCGGGGCGGCCTTGCGGGCACCAGGGCATGAAAAATGCAGAGGATAGAAGAAGAAGGGGTAGAAGGGGAGGGGTCACAAAGTTTTGCAGTTGAGGGCAGTAATGCAGGCCCTTGGCCCAAAATATGACTGAGGAAGCTAGCAGGAGGTGCAGGGGACATAGGGCCCTGGGGTTTGGATCATGAGAATGGGCCAAAAGGGCCCGGGGCACTGGGGCTACAGAGGAGTGTGGCAGAGGGTGCTGGGTGCAATATGGCAAGCCCACAAGACTGGCAGTGGCCCCTAGTATCCTTGTCGTGGAAAAGGTGGCAGGACAGGGCCCCCTCGGGGCTCTGGTCGCGCTGGTCAGATGAGGGACAGTGTCTACAGGGTGCAGGACCGGGGGCTTTTTTATGGCCCGGGTTGAGGCGGACGGGATCGGAAGCAGGCTCGCCGGTATCCCCCGTAGGGGGCACAGCCATGGCATGCCTAGCAGCCTTGTTGGAATGTAGCGGAGGGGAGTAGAAGAAAGGTGGGGAGGGAGGGCAGTGGAGTGTGGGGGTGTGAAACTTGGGACGAAGTACAGGCCATACCACAGGACAGGCGTGCGCAAAGGAGTGGGGCGGGGCTCAACCCTGGCATGGCAGGGACAACACTCAGCGGTGATGGGCTGGGGCCGGGCCAGGCAGGCACAGAGCCGGGACAGGTACAAGACATCGGCAGGCACAGCAGGATAGTGGGAAGTGGAGCAGCCTGCAGGGAGAGGGTGGTCAATGGTGATGGCAGTGGGTGCCTGAGCAGGAAGAAAAGCAGGCAGGCAGGGATGTTAATGCCGGCACACCGGACCTCCCTTTTTCTTTACAGGATTACCACCAGGCTGGCAGGGCAAACTCGGGAGAGCTTGATTCGGCTTGACAGCCTGAGGAGAAGAGAAGGCAGGATCTAGTGCCAGCCGGAGGTCAGTGTGGGATGGATCATACACTGCCACATGAAGGTCTGATGTGGACTCGGCAGTGCTTCAACCCAGAAGGATCCATATGGCCCCCGGGGCACATGGTGGATGAGGAAACACCTGGGGAGGAGGAACACAGTGGTGGCAAATCGGTGCAGTGGGGTGAGGGAGGCGATGAGGGGTACTGATAACGAGGTTGTTCCTAGTATTTTGCAGGCACGACCTAATTAGTGGAGCACACGAGGCACAGGAATAGTCAGTGAAGGCCTTTTGGAACTGGTTAGATGACTGGATCCAGAGTGGAGGCCGACCTTGACATCAGGTGAGGGTGCTATGAGTTCGGGGGGAAGCATGGAGACGGTGTTCAAAGGGATGGATGCAAGTGGTGACGGGGGCAGCAGGGACCTCTGCTTAAGGAAAGGATTGTATGTGAACGATGCAGGGGTGGGACTAGAAGAACAGGGCCTTGGGGGAAAAAGTGGGGCGGCTCAAGGGGCACCACAGGGGGTCTCAGGGGTGGCGACACACCACAGTCAGCAACAGCGGAGGGGGGGGCATGGGCGAGCAGAACACAGGACAGGGAGGAAGGGGAGGGAGGATGAGGAAAATTAGTGGGACAGGATACTTGGAGTAAGGAGAGTAAAGAGCTCAATATCAAGAAGTTACCTTATATTGGGTTGACTAAGCCCCTTGGAGCCCAATTAATGTTGGCAACAAAGGAAAGGATTTGGAAAGGGGATTATATCAAGATACTGAAGTTGCTACAGGGCAAAAGAAGGTTCCAAGGTGGAAGAGTACGAATTGTCAAAACAGCTAAAAGTTCTGACGACAATAGAGAACTGGACTGCAGTCTTTTTGATTTTCACCAGTGTATACTGAGAAAAATACCCAGAAAGGTGTGTGTCATTGTTCAAATATATGGAAGTGATCAGAAAAGCTCACATCAATTATGGGGGTTACGCTTGGGTGTAATACGATGAGGAGTTCCGCACTTGTTTAGAATGGAACCCTGAGGCACAATGGGGAGAAATCGAAAAGGACCTGTGGCAGCAAACAATGGGCTCAGCCAAGTTTGGTAAAACCATATTTACTGCAAGTGGCCTTTCATTAGTGTACCGGCCCTTTCAGCCCCATCCCACCCGAGATGGGGTAGGAGCTGACGTGAGGAATCAACAAGGGGTGCTTGGGACATGCTGGCATTTAAACAAAGGTTACTGCACGAGGGAGTACTGCAAATTCCGGCACTAGTGCTTCAAGTGCTTAGGGAGACACGCCCTGGTACAATGCCACAAGGCTACCGGCAGTGGACAGACAGGACAGCGGGCACCATACCAAGGGCATGCAAGTACACAGCAGGGATATCAGGCCACAGGTTTTCGGGGAGGTTGGGGTACACACAGTAACATGGGCAAGGGCTCATACTCCAACTGATTTGGAGTGTTTGGAATTTTGGTTGGGGAGGATGCCCAGCTGCTGAGTGATGGTTTCCGGGAGGGTTTCTGGCTGGGGTATGAGGGCCCTAGGATGCAGCAGTGAGCCAAGAATTTGAAATCAGCACAGTCTCACAAACAGGTGGTGAGTGCAATGCTCCAAACAGAAGTGCAAGAGGGTAGAATTGCAAGCCGTTTGATGAATGGCCACTGCCGGACTTGATTGTATCTCCCATTGGTTCCTAAGAAAGACAAAGGTCAATTTTGGATCATTCAACATTTGTTGTGGCCAGAAGGGAATTCAGTAAATGATTTCATATCGGAGAC
This sequence comes from Calotriton arnoldi, assembly GCA_963921515.1. Lineage (NCBI taxonomy): Eukaryota > Metazoa > Chordata > Amphibia > Caudata > Salamandridae > Calotriton > Calotriton arnoldi. The sequence continues at coordinate 848,608 of CAWUFW010000751.1, forward strand.
GATCACCTCAGTATCATATTCTTTGGTGGAAGTTGCTATGGAATTGGTGGGACAGGAGGGGGGCCCAAATGGCGAAGTTCGACATCAAGTCTGCATTCCGGCTGTTGCAGCTGCACCCAGAGGATTTTTAGTTGTTGGCTATCCAATTTGACAGTCAATGGAATGTGGACAAGGCGTTACCCATGGGATGTTACATGCACATGGAGCAAGGGACCGTGATGCATTACCTTGATGATTTCTTCTTTGTTGGTCAACCCGGTTCTACTGACTGCCGACAGCAGTTGGCAAGTCTTAAAGAGCTCTTGGGTAAATTGGGGTTGCCGCTGGCCCCAGAGAAGACAATGGGACCCAGCTTGGTAGTCTCCTTTCTAGGTATTGAATTGGATTCAGTGGCCATCGAGGCACGGCTACCGGTGGACAAAAAGACACAAAATGCAGCTGCTGTTAGACTCTCTGGGCCCAATTCAAAAAGGTAAACTTTCACTGTTGTCTAAGTTTACTACTTTTTGATATTCACAAAGGTAAGTTACTACTAGTAAAGTTAGACTTTTGGTCTAAGTTTACCTTTGTGAATACCGATAAGCAGTAAAGTTAGACTTTTGGTCTAAGTTTACCTTTGTGAATACCGATAACTAGTAAAGTTTGACTTTTGGTCTAAGTTTACTTTTTTTAAACCGAAAAGTAGTAAACTTACTCAAAAGTGTAAGTTTACCTTTGTGAATCGGCCCTATGTTGGCAAAGCCTAAGCTGACCATCAGGGAGGTACAAGTCTTGCTGGGCCACTTGAATTTTGTGTGTCGGGTAGTGAGGGCAGGGAGGATGTTTTGCCAGTGGCTCAGCCTGTCACTAACCAGGCTGTGGCAACCCCATCACCACATGCAGTTGTCGGCAGGCGCGAAGGAGAATTTAGGTATATGGCACAGGTTTCTGGAGGAGTTCAAAGGCATACCAATGGTGGCCCGAAAGAATGTGATTGGGAGGTACAGATATTCTCAGATGCAGCAGGGGGCTTTGAATTTGGTCTGTACTGGCAGGACAGGTGGTGCGTGGAGGAGTGGCCAGCGAGTTGGAAACATGGGGGTCGGAGCATCACTTTCCCCCGGTCATGGCAGTGACACCATGGGGGCGGGGAACTGGTGCAGAGGAGGGCATTGTTTAGGACTGACAACATGGCAGTGGTACATATTGTTAACAAACAGTCAGCAAGAGATGTGCTGGGCCTTAAGCTGATGCAGGTGTTCGTAATGGGTTGTATGAGACATGATGTTTCGTTCAAGGCTAGACACGTGCCAGGGGTGGACAATGAAATGGCGGATTCTCCATCTCAGTCACAGTGGAAGAGTTTCCATGGACTGGCTATGGAGGCAGACAAGGTCAAGACACCTATGCTGACGGAAATGTGGACCATAGGCGAAAAAGGATGCTCCAGTTAGTGGTAGGGTAGGGTCGTTGGCAAAGTCCCCCAGGGGGACTTATGTGCAGGCGTGGGAGGAATTTATAACCAGTGGTGCTCAGAGGAGGTCTGAGGTTTGGAGTAGGTAAGAAGACATGGTGCAGTTCATATTAGCAATGATCAACAAAGGTCTATCTAGAGTCACAATAACAGGAAAGCTGGCGGGGATTGCGTTTATGGGCAAGTTCCTTTTAGGGTACGTGCCATTGGCAGCGGGGTTGGGACGGAGGATGCTGGAAGGATGGGCAAGGGAAAGGGGTTCAAGACCCAGAGTGAGGAGGCCCTTGACGAGACACCTCTTTGGCAGGGTATTGGGAGGCACTGCCCAAACTCTGCCATGGGGGGAGAAGATGCTTCTGTTCTCAAGTTTAAGGTCTTGGACGTTTTTCGGGGCATTCCAGGTGTCAGAATTGCTGGGGATAAAAGGGGTTAGCGTGTTGGACTGGGGGCTGTGGAGAATATGGATGGCAAGATAGAGCTGTGCCTGTACCAATCCAAGACAGAGCAAAGGGCAAAGCAGAGGTCCTATGCCATTGATAAGGCCTGGCATAAAGTGAATGGGGACAAGTAGGTTTTTTGCAGGGACAAAGGTTTTGGTAGGGTGGATCACACCGATTTGAAATATGATTCGCCTGAATTTTTTAGAAGGGATGGGGTGCACTTGTCTCGCTATGGGATAGAGTTATACTTGCTGCAATTGAAGGAGATCCTGGCTAGAACACTGAACGTTCACAGATTAGACAGTGGGTCCTGAGGGGGTCAGAAAAGCCTTTCCTGAGTTGGCAGATAAGTTGCCAGTATCTCTCTTGTACTGTCTAAACTTGCCGACGTCAATAGCCTCTACCACGGATCATCTTTAACAACTATGAAAGAACTGCAACAGATTCAGAACTCTGCTGTCAAACTACTCCTACACGTAAAGCCACAAGCCCACACCTCCCCTGCCTTGAAGGCCCTACATTGGTTACCTATTGCCAGAAGATCCCCATTCAAGCTGCTTTGTATCACCCACAAAGCAATAAGTGGAACAGGGCGTCTCTACATCAGGCATAAAATCACCAAGTACATTCAGCAAAGGAACCTCTGCTCTAGATTGGCACCACACCTCAAAATCCCACTATACAAAACCATAGGTGGCACATCCTTATCTGTTCAAGCAGCCAAACTATGGAATTCTTTACCCCCCAAACATAAGATCCACGGATAACTATATTATCTTCAGAAGATTACTCAAGAGTTGGCTCTTTCCCACATAACCACTATACTCAAAAATAAATGTACACCAAATTCCTGTGTATATAAGCAATTATTTGGATTATATTTATATATCTAGATATGTCTATTTCTTTGCATAAATGTGTATAATAATTATGTTTATAAATGTATAGATATTCATTAGGTCTGCTTAACAAAAGTACATATTACTTATTGTTATATTACTCTATGTTTAACATGTATATAGGTCACTGCATAAATAAGTAAATTTTCATCATAACTATTTATCTACAATTACTTCACTATTGAATTATTAAAAGGAAAAAAGGAAATAAAACAATATTTAAAAAGAATAAATTAGCTGAAAGTACAACACTTGAAAGTCTGAGTTTATTAAATACAATTTACATCTAGATATAGTACCTTCCTTATACATATATATCTTCCATGTACTTATGTATCTTTATATTTATTACTTTACTCTGAATTCAGCATTTCCAATGCACTACCCTATTTCTCACCCTACACCTCTCTCAATAAATCCTCTACCTCCACTCTCTGACTCATCCCAAATCCCATTCTGCTATTATAATCTCCAAAATAATTCTTTCTAGTCCCTTCCCTCCTCTGCACCTCCTTGCATCATCTCAAACCTCTTTTACTACTCGGATCTCCCAAACAAGCCTTTCTAAACCCTTCCCCCATGTATCCCTCCTTGACTCATCCGATAGCTCATCTCTCTCCCTAATCCACTTCTAGAGACTTTTCCCTCCTCCATCTCTCCTTTACTCATCCCAATCTTCCTCCTACTGCTATGATCTCCAAATAAACACTTTCTAGACCCTTCCCTCTTCGATCCCTCCACTATCATTTTCAATCCAACTAACAGACTAACATATCCACCTCTCAAATTAATTCATATTTCCCTATACTAATTCACAACTAATACTTTTTGGGTTCCGGAGTAGTGTGCTACTTGCCAAAAAGTGCTTTGATGTCACGTCAGGGGTAGTAAGCTCTATATAAATACCATTACGACAATGCTTATTGATTAAGATTATTGTTGTGGATATAGGTGAATCAAGAAAATAGGGAAGTCAATAAAGTTACACATGGATGAAGCAAGAAATAAAAAGTTAAGATTTAGGCTATTTAGGAGGGGTGTGGCCAACAACCGGGGATGATGGTCGCTTTCTGAAGCGGCTCCTGTAGCCAGCCACACTAATCCCCTAACATCCACATCAAAATCCATCTGATGACGATACAGGACTGCCTCACTGTGTCCTGCATTCTGCAAGAAACTTGCTGCTGTGTTTTGGGGCCCCCGACATGTTGTGATGGAGAGATATGAGATGCAGCCTAATCATTGGCCTGAGGCGGTGCCCTGGAGTGGAGAGAGATGGCGGAGGTCGTGCACAGCGCTCCCGCATAACAGAGCGGTCAATGGGCCGCGGCTGCCTTGAGTCAGACGCCAGAGCTTCCGATGCCGAATGCCCGGTGGGAGGCTGCGCTCCAGAGACTGCCGCTGTGAGGAGGAGCGGATCCCAGGTAAGGGGCTCGGGTCAGGGCGCGGAGGGACTCGTCCGCCAGCCGACAGACCTGGAGCAGGACCCGTGAGTGCAGGGATGTTGCCGCCCCCATCCTGTATTGCAACCGCGAGTCCGAGCCGGTCTGCCCCATGTCTGCTGAGATGCGCGACCGTGGACTGAAGCAGCGGTCCCCGTCCCCGGTGAGGCCTAATTCACATACACTGCGCGGCGGCTGTGAGACGAGAAGGCCACCGTGCCGAGTTGCAGACAGTTGTTGTGGCCCCCGGGGATGCATTATTTTTACATGCTCGAGAAGTAACAAGGGGAAGTCTCCTTCGTGATAGCCCTAATCTAAACAGCAAGACACCGACAGCCGCCACCGGCCAATATATAGCGCTGCCAGTACCATCAAGGTACTTACCTCGCCTTGTGGGACATACCTCTCTGAACTGTAGAAGGAGCCGCTAAAGGGAGGTTATTTCACAGTGGTGTACTCTATTTGACCCCAAAAATGTGTGATTGCTCGATCTGAACAGTTAGGAGAGACTGTTAGTGCCCATATACCTTTGTTTGCTAAGGAACCGCTTCGGAGGCCCCGTGGAGCCAGGGAAGCCTCTGTGGGCACTGGAGGAGTAAGAGCCCTAGCTCAGGCCTCACTATCACTAAGAGAGTGAACATCCTGAGAGGCACAAAAACTACTGCTCCAGCCTCCAGGGAATGTGGGGGTTGGGAAGGAAATACGACAGGTCGCTTGGGAATAATTTATCATCCCTTGGCAGGCTGCAGTGAGTACCTCCTCGGCACCCCCCGCTGATTGACGGAGGTATTCTCTCCAATAATGACAGGCGATAAAGGACCACGGGCTATACATCAAACTAAGCTCGACAAATTTACCTTTACCAAAGAGACCACGCCTAAACCACCTCTGGAGGACCAGCAATCGTCCATGAAGCAAACTGCAGAGGCTCTGGAGACACCCACTCTAATGGACATTATGGAGGCGATACAAGGGATTCGCACCACCCTCGAAGGGAAAATAGACGGCGTGTCATCAGACGTCGCCCTGATAAGGGCCGATCTCCGAAATATGTGGACATGACTCAAAGAAACTGAGAACTCCATTGTTGCCCTACAGGCGGAGACAAAGACACTGAAAACCTGAGCGATGGAATTGACTATTGGCGCATTGGAGGTCCGCCTAGAGAACTACAAAGGCCACTCCACAAGGAACAATGTCCGAATAATAGAGGTTCCAGAACGCACAAAATGGCCAGCAGTCGACCTTCTTGTTGAGGAACTCATACTCAAACAACTTCAGCCCGTGGCCTCTCGAGCTATTTCTCTAATGAGCAGGCCCACAGAGCCCTTGGTGCTCTGCCAAAACTGGGACCACCCCTGCGCCTGATCATATCGAGTATTTTTGACCACCTGGACAGAGATGTAATCTTGCAGACTGCTCGTAGGGCTCCACCAGTCATGTGTGACAACCACACCATCACCTTCTTCCTGGATTTCACTCTAAAGGTTCAATGACAGCGTCATTCCTTTCTGGAGGTCAAGAGAGCACTCAGAGAGAGGGAGGGAAATGAAGTACTCCATGTTGTTCCTGGCAAAAGTGCGGGTGGTGGCAGAGGGAAAGACATTCTACTTCGTGACACCGGAGGAGGCCTGGGAATGGCTGGAGGAGAGCCGGTTAAGGAACCGAGGGCGAAGGGGAAGGCGGCGCTCCGATGCTTCCTCGCCACACCAGACACAAGATCCGCCAGGCTAATAGCATGGGTCATACTAATAGCCATCTGTGTTTACTGTCGAGGTTGAGAGGGCACTGGTCCTCCATGTCTTCTAGAAGGGTCTGCTGAACACTGCAACTGAGACACTTCAGGCACAAATCTCATCTATGGTAACATTACTGTATGGGTTTACGTGGGGAGTGACTGTGCTAGGGCACGGCGGGAATCATAGTCCCCCTAAGTTTGATAAATGTTTTGGGGCAACAGGAGCTCTGCACAGTTGGGGTGGGACAGGCAGTTTTATGTCTGTCATGCAGGAAGGCAGGGAGGGGGATTATGCTGGGGTTTTACTTATGATGCATACTTTTCTTCTGTTGTTCCGTCTTGACTTTGGTGACGTCCTTTCTTTTTAAAACATTTTTTATAAATTGTTTCCATGGGCCCCATATCTTATCAAATTTGCGATGGGCAGCCTCTGTAGCGGTATATTGCTTGTTCGGCTAGCTGGCTCCAATATAGGTCATCCTTCCAGTCTTTGGTTTCAGTTGGCCTTCCCGCCCCCACAGCCTGGCCAGGTTGCGTTTAGCTATCCCGCGGCCATCTTGAGCCAGATCTCTGTGTGTCTGGGCCACTTTTCCTCTACCGACACTCACAATAGTAGCCACTTGGCCTCCAGCGGCACAGGTAAGCCCACCACCTCCCTCATTACCCCAGTTATTTCGGTCCAGTAGATCTGAGCACGGGGTCAGGTCCAGAGTGTATGAAAAAACATGCCCACTTCACCACAGCCCCTGGGGCACTTGGCTGAATCTGTGCGACCCATCTTAAACACTCTTGACCTTGAGAGGTAGGACCTATGCAGTATCCTTAACTCCACTAGGTGAAATCGGGCCGTGATAGCTATCTCCCTGGGGCACTGTAGCGCCTTGCTCCACTCTTCATCGTCTAGAGGTCCCACGTTCCACCATCAAGGCCTCTCTAAGCGAGGCAAGACAGTCCAGCATATTGTTAATAATTTTTCTGTTTGTCAGGGAGACTGCCCTAGAAGGCATAGGGTCCAGCAGCAGTCTGTCCCCCATAGGGGAGTTATCTGGAAGGGGCTCCCCCTCCGGTAGGTGGCACTTCACAGCCTGCTGTAGTTGCCTGTTTCAATACATTTCACCCTGTGCCAGTTCGTATTTCGCCTGCAACACATCGAACGCTACGAGAGTGCCAGCCCTCCAGACATCACCCAGATCCTCTATTCCTATTGTGTGCCATTTTGTGTATTGTCTCAGTTACTTAATCTCTCCCAGACAGTCGCTGTCCCATAATGGGATTTCTGCTGTTAATTTCCCAGCCCAGCCCAGACACCTATTGGATGCTTTCCATGCCTGCACTACTGCCAAAGTGTGAGGCGGGAGCGAGGCCCCCCTGACTGTGTCATAGAGGAGCGCCGGGTAGCCTCTGCCTCCAATGGGCAGACGATCTACCCTGTATGCTGGCTCCTGTCGATCCCCAAATACCCAATCGCTCACTATCACCAATTGAGAAGCCCAATAGTACGCTTGGAGGTCGGGGACTGCTAAGCCCCTGTCGTAGACACCCCGCTGTAGCTTTGCCAGGGAGATTTGGTCTGCTCCCCCATCCCACAGTAGGGACCTCAGAATGCCATTCACTCTACCGAAATAAGCTTCAGGAATCTTGAACGGCTTGTTCTGTAAAATGTAAAGTATATGTGGGAGAGTCATCATTTCAAAAAGGACCCCCCGACCCATTAACAAAAGGGGCAGCGCATGCCAGTGGCTCACATCTGCCTGAAATCGGTCGATCTGAGGGAGGACATTGTGAGCTAGGCACAGTTTCTCATCTCTTGTAATACAGATCCCCAGGTATGTGAACCCGTCTGTTGCCATCGGGGCTGGACACCGGGTTGGCAAGGACAAGGGGCCCGAGGAGAGCGGGAAGATCAGCGACTTATCCCAATTCATTTGGTAGCCGGCATAGCTCCCAGAGAGATCAAAAATATGCAGAATTCTCGGGATCGAGAAGCGGGGCTTTGTCACATAAAGTAAGATATAGTCCGCGTAGAGGGATATCTTTTCCTCCCAGTTGTCATCTACTGTAATTCCCCTGATTAATGGGTCACCTCACACACAGGCCGCCAGGGGCTCCAGTGCCAGGGCGAAGATCATGGGAGACAGTGGACAACCCTGCCGTGTGCCCCTCCATAGCTCGAACACCCGGGAAGTGCAGCCATTCACTTGTACCCTAGCCCGTGGTGCTTCATAGAGCAGATGCACCCAGGCGCAGAAATTAGGTCCACAACCCAGCCGAGCCAGCACTGCAAAAATATAGTTCCACTCCACACTGTCGAAGGCCATCCGGGCATCAAGAGAAAGAACTGCTGCCCCATAATCCTCCGTCAGGTGAAGCACCCCGTATAGTCGTCTAAGATTCAAGCGAGTGCTTCGCCTCGGCATGAAGCCAGATTGATCAGGGTGAATCACCGATGATATCACTCATGCTAGTCTGGTTGCCAGGACTTTGGCCAGGACCTTGGGTTCCACATTAAGCAGGGATATAGGACGGTATGAGGCACATTCTGCCTGGGGTTTGACTTTTTGGGGAATTTTAGGAATTACCACTATGGTGGCAGTTCATTGGTCCTCTGGTAGCCTCCCCACCTCTCTCGCCTCAAGGAACATATTTAATAGGTGGGGCGCTAACTTCGTAGCCGTCTTCTTAAACAGTTGTAGGTGCAAACCATTTGGGCCGGGGGCCTTCCCCGACAGGAGTCCCTGGAGGGCCCCCACTATTTCCTCTGCCGTTAAATCACTGTCTAGTGTGTCTCTGTCTTCTCTCGTCAGGGTGGCCAAGTTAATTGTTTCTAAAAGTTCTCTGCAGTCTGTACTAGATCGTCTAGATTTGGTGGCATATACATCCTCGTAAAAGGCTGCAAATACCTCAGCGATATCACTGTCACCTGTGTGGGTCTCCCCTTGTGATCTACGATTTCAGTCACCCAGCCTCTTTCACTGTCTCTTTTGTCAAGCCAGACGATAAGCTTTGTTGCTTTGTCCCCAACGTCGTAAAGCCTCCCGCGGCCGATAAGGCATGAGCCTTTGCCGCGTTCTCCACCAGGTCTCGTAGCTCGTGCTGCGCCAAGCTCAACTGGTGTGTCAAGTCCCTCCCCTGCTCTCCCCCCTTACTAGTTCGGTTTCTAGGGCCATCACTTTTTGTTCAAGTGTCTGATATCTGCTCCTATCCTCTTTCTTCTTGACCCTCACTAAGGCCTGAAACTGCCCTCGTATCACCGGTTTATAGGCTTCCCACAACTGACCCCTCATTCTGCTGGAAGTATCTCTCTGTGCCTTCCCGCAACTGCTCCGCGAACCTTCTGTCCGCCAAGTGCCAGGCCACCAGTCGGGGCGGGAAGACACTTTCAGCTGTTTGGCCCTTAAACCAAGTGACCACCGGCGAGTGTTTAGAGATGCCCCTCGCCAGGTGCTGTGTGTCTCGGGAACTCCCCAAGTCTTGCCCAAGGGTGAATAGGTAATCAATTTGGGACAGGCTCCCGTGTCGGGCTGACACATGTGTGTATTGACGTACTGTTTTGTTTTTGGGCTCTCCACAGGTCTATCCACCCACACGCCTCTACAAAGCTTCTCAGGGGGGACCCTTCCTGCGTATCTAAGCTACCCGGCCATCGATCCTCCGAGCTAAAGATTACATCGTTCATGTCCCCTCCCAGAATAAGCGAGCCAAGCGGCATCTCTAGGAGCTCTGTCACAAAGGCCGCTTTGGTGTCTCCCTGCAGACCTGGCGGGGCGTATATAGAGCCCAGATTCAATGTTCGCCCATCCCACTTCCCCATTAAGAGTAAAAATCTGCCCAGTGGGTCTCTCCATGTTTTACCCAGGACGTATGCTTTAGCAGCCCTGAGAAGGATTCCTACTCCACTTGACCCTGATGTATACCCGGCATGTGCCGTCAAAGTATAGCCCCACATGTCTAGCGCTTTATAGTTATGGCCTTGTAAGTGTGTCTCCTGCAAGAAGACAACGTCTGGTCTATGTCGTCGGATGAATTGAAGCACTAGAGTACACTTTATTTTTTACCCCATGCAATTCACATTCCAGGATAGGATCCGTCCTTTCTTTTCAGCAGCAGCGAACTAGACCTGAATACTTTCTTATTTGTGACACTGTTGCTTTCTGTAGTGACCACAGTCAGATTCATCCATGGCATGGACTTCCCCCAGGGAACTGGGATGGACTCTTTGGGTCTTCTTATTCGAGAAGGGCTCTTCACTACGATGGAAGGGAGTTTGACCTCTGGTGCCATTGGTGCCCTTTGGGTACTCAAGCCGCATGGCCAAGACACTGATGTCCCCTGCCTTTAAGATCCTTTCTTGGAATGTAAATGGCCTGGGGGACAAAATTAAACGGGGTCTAGTGCTACAATATCTCAGGAGACATTCCCCTGACGTAGTCCTCCTCCAGGAAACACATTTACAAGGAAACACCTGCCACACACTAGACAGAGGGGGTTACAAGATGGCCGCTCATGCGGGATACACAATGGGGTCGAGCGGTATTGGCATCCTCGTGCGTAAAACCCTCCCGCTTACCATACAGAAGACATGGCCTGATGCCCACGGGAAGTTTGTAGCAGTGACTGGACAATGGCAGGACACCATTATATTAACATTGCATTCCCCCAACTACATGATGTTGCCTTCTCGGATATCAGCGTGCTTTTGCACACACTCACTGATGGTGGGTTTCCCTTGGAAGGAGATGTTAACACTGTTCACCATAAGGAGGCGGACCGCTAGCCCTCTTGCTAGTCGAAATCACAATGTAGGCCTTTCGTGGACTTTGTCGGGGCACATGAGCTCATTGATATGTGGCGAGCCTTTAACTCCACAGCACGACAATACATATTCCACTTGAGGGCCCATGGGAGCGTTTTGCGCATTGACTACATATTAACCTTAGCCCGTCCCCTGTTTTAAAGAGATCTCACACCTGACCAGGGGTATGTCTGATCACTCCCAAGTCTGTGCAACCTATGTACTGACGGACCTCGGTGGTAGTCGTCGGGTGGTGTTAAATCTATGGTAACTTAAAGTTCCTCGTAACTGCGAATGTCTTCGTGAAACTACGGAGACTTACTTTAAGAAAAATGAGGGCTCAGACGCTGTGGGAGGCTTACAAAATGGTAATAAGAGGTCAGGGCATAGCCTTGATTGCGGGATATAAGAAGGAGAAGAGAGCGAGTCTAGAGAGAATCGAGAGTAAGATCACGGCGCTGGAGTCCAAACTTGTCGTGGGGGATGGAGGAGAACTTAATCACAAACTGGCCTTGAAACAGAGGGAATATAGGGAGTTGGCAATGGAAGCTGTTCTAATCACCATTGTCTGTATGAATTGGGTGATCTGGCCAGGACACTCCTCGCTTGGTTGGACAGGAGGGAGGCAAGATACCTCTGGGTTCTGGAAATCATAAATGATACCGGCGAGTGCGTGCAAGACAGACGGGTGGTAGCCTCGGCATCTGCGGACTAATATACCCGCATCTATGCCTTGGCTGATACGGCCACTCTTGAGGAATCCTGAGAGCTACCTAGAGGATATCCAAATGCCAAGCCTGTCACAATCAGATAGGGAAACGATGGACAGAGATCTGATGGAGGAGGAGGTGGTGAATGCAATTGGCGCTTTTAATTCCGTAAAGCGGTGAGCCCAATGGACTCCGCAAAGAGTATGCAAACTAGCAGCCCCAGAATTGGCGCCCTGCCTCCTGAACATGTTTCTGGAAAGCAGAGAGGCCGGTGTGCTGCTGAGAGATCAGAGAGTGGCTACTATAGTGGTGATCCACAAGGACGGCAAACCGCCTGAGGAATATGCCTCTTACATGCCCATTTCGTTATTGAACGCGCCAGTTAAAATTCTTGCCAAACTTTTGGCCACGCGTTTGATTCAAGTGATTAGCCCGCTGGTCCATCTAGATCAGTCCAGCTTTATGCCGGGTAGGAGCACAGCGCTTAGCCTGTGTCGCTTGCATGGTGTCTTGGGCCAAGCGGACGGATCTGGGAGGGCGCAATTATACTGTTCCTGGATGTGCGTACGGCTTTCAACATGGCAGAGTGGCCCTTTATTTACGCAATGTTGGAGGAGCTCGGATTCGGCCCTTGTTTCCTGTCCTGGATTCAGCTCTTGTATTCTGATCCACTGGTCCAGGTGACAGTGAATGGGAGTACGTCTGCTCTGTGTTTGCCGCGACGGGGCAGGAGGCATGGTTGTCCTTTTTTCCCCTTGATCTTACCCTTAGAGTAAGATCAAGTATAGGGGAGGCATCTGTGAACCCCTGGATGGTACTAATGATGATGTCTAGCAGTAATGATGTTGTTGCGTTTACTGCCGACATGGTTAACACTGCTGTAATGGTCCATTGTAGCAATGTGGCTGTCCTTCATGGTCTTTATTGATGGCTGCTGCTGTGTTTCTTTAATGAGCTACAATGTCTAATGTCACTGCATTTTGTTTTGTTTAACTGCTCAATAAAAAGAATTAAAAAAAAGATTTTGGCTAATTAGATAGATGTTAATCGATGTAGGATAAGTGATAAGGGAGTTAAAGGCCACCATTTCAATACCAGGGTAGGCTGTAGACATGTAAGGAGAGCAAGAACCATAGGGGTGGAGGGTAAGTGACCATGGGTGACGTGTTGTCTAGTGAGGTTTAGTTTTGTAAGACGAAGGCCAAGGGTTGTTAATGCGATGTACACCTGGTTTAAAAAAAGCGGCCTTTTTCACACAATAAAGCGAGTGTGTGATCTGTGAAGCTTTCCTTTTACCCAATAGATATATATTCGCAAAACACAACATCTTTCATGAATGAGAATCTACATTTCTGTGTGCTTCTGTTAATTTTTTCAGCTTTTGGAAGCAAAAGAAACACAGCATACACCCACTTGGAGATCTTTGGAAGCTGCTGTTGTAAAAAAAAAGAAAATGTGCATTTGTTACGCTTAACAGTTAAGAAAAAGTTCTCTCTTTCTAAATGCTGCTTCATAATGTCACAGTCTGAGAAGTGAGGACATGCCCAAAGGAAAACAGGCATGCCCTAACAACGGTAGAGCCACTTTCTGAACTATTCATGGCTGACAGTAGCTCACTCACATAGAAAGAACGAGACAGCAGCCCGAGGCAGAGGCCAATACAGAACTAACTGAAGGAACGGAAAGGAGGGTCTGTCTCCAGCTAGCTCCTTAACGCTAACAGCAGTCAAAGAAACCCGAACTGAAGTACAGCATGTGTCTATAGCACAGGTCTCCAACCTTTTCTGTGAGAAGAGCTACTTATGGTCAATAAAAACTATCCCGAACTACTCTTGTTATTAGTGTTGTAATAGGTGACATTAGTGGCCACCCTATGCAAGATTACCATCAGTGATCACCTCAGTGCATCAGGCAGGGTTGCTGAAGTGATGTTGAAAAGGCTTTGTCAATTTGGAATATCTATACATAGGTAATAACTGACAGCCAAAGCTGCAATGCTCGTTGCACCAAGGTAATAATATTAATAATATGTCTGCCCAATATTTTGGAACTTCAACCATTTTTCTCCAGACATCATCTTATGAGCTCTAAAAATACACACCCTCTTCTGGGGGCATGGCCAAGATGGAGGTGGAGTAGGACGCTCCTCGCGCTCCTCCGTGGCCCAGATCGACTGAAGTGGCTAGTTAACATGGCCCGTCTGTTCATTCTTTAAAGGAAACGCACAATCTGACCATCGGGGGTACATGGCTGTGCGAATGACAGGCGGTGGTCTGAAACTCGCCCCAGATGAACCCACAGCCAGCAGGAGATCCGAGCACTGTAGCTTGTAAGATGAGCCGCCTAATTGCGACCGCTTGGATAACTGGCGGGACTTGGTGGAGCCGAGCGGTGCAGTCGCTGAACTAGGGAGACCACAAGGCTGCTTTTGGTCGTTGGCCTGAGTGCAGCCTCATAGCAGCAGTGCAGCTCCAACAGATCTACTGGGTGCTGGTGCGCTGCCTCTCTCTGCTGGGACCTTCGCGCTGAGGCCCCGGGCTCCTGGCGCAGCCTTTGGGGATGACATCCGGGGCCCGCTCTGCCCAACGCTGCACCGGATCACCCCTGCGCACCCATAGCTGCCAGTGAGCTCATTTTGTAATTACCAGGGACTCCAGCACAGAGTGTGGCTCCTCTACCGACTTCACTTTCGGCACCTGGACCCCCCACATGGGAGACAGGCGGGGCAGTCCCTTTTTGTTGGCTCTGGCTGGTCCCCTTCCTGGCTGCCCTCCCCATCGCATCATCAAACAGCTTACTGGGAGGCTGTACAGCGCTGGGACCCCGTGGACTGATCACCATGAGCCTCGTCTGGGCCCGGTCCCTACCCAACTTGGTACTTCTAGTACTCGAGCTGAGGCCCCCGCTGCCTTCTTTAAGGCTTCTGGAGACTATGTGGAGACCTCGGCCTCCTTTGGCCTTGGCGATACCCTGGACCCATGAACGCTGCCTAGGACCTCAGACCCACCATGCAGGGTATGCATTGGGCCATGTGATACAGGAGCAATCGACACCTGGAGGCCCTGGGGCTGAAGCCCGGTACATTGGTTGGCCTCTCCCTACCTCAACTACCAGCAGGCTTGGCGCCTCTGGAGTCTGCACTCTCGGCCTACTGTTCCATCTACCATCTGCAAGTGCAACTCACCTGCGTCTTGGGATTCCTGACCTCTCCTGCTAGCTTGCCGTTCCTGCAGTGCACCACGGTGCCCCTACGTGTGGGGCTTGGACTTCCTGAGTGGCGTCACACCTACCTACCTGGGGGTTTGAGCTGAAGGGGGCTTTGGGAAGTTGACCCTGGTTGATCTCGGCAACACCCAGGACCCTGTCGTGCGAAGGAACCGTAATTATGGCTAGCTCCAAGAGTAAACATGAACAGTCAGTCCAAGAAATGCTCACTCGCACAACCCCAGCTCCGCAAGAGGAATCGACCTCCAATTCACAACCTCTACCACAGACTGATACCGATGGATCATCCGTATCTAACCAGGCCCAAGTGATGCAGGCCTTCCTGGCCTCCCTCTTTGATTCCTTGAAGTCAGACATCCAAGACCTAAAAAAAGACCTCACACAGGACTTGAAGGAACTGCAACATGATCTAACCTTGGTGGGTGACTGGGTGGACTTCCTAGAAGAGAATGAAATGGCGCAGGGAGAGAAGATGGAGCTCTTGTGCCAACAGATCATCTGCCTCCACGAGCAACACGACAACCTCTGGGCCAAAGCGGAAGACCTTGAAAGTCAGTCTCCCCGCAACAACATTCACCCATGTGTGGTCCCCACTGGGTCGGAGGGCTCTGACATCTGTGAATAAACTCAGGTACTGGTCCGACATGTCTTGGACTGGGAACCTGATAAGGACCTTCGATTGGATAGAGTACATAGAGCCGGTCGCCCCGGAGGGCCCTACACCAGGCCTGCTGGCATTCTCACTTGTGTACAAGATTTTCATACTAAAAAGGACATTCTTCGTAAAGAAAGATCCAAGCAGCCTATCCAGTTCCACGGCCACACCATTGGTTTTTCAGGATGTCTCCCTCCTCACCCTCCAACGCCGCAGGGACTTCAAACCTATCACTGATTACTTACGCTCCAAGGAGGTATCATACAGTTGGGGCCACCCCTTCAGACTTCCGGTGGAAGGATCAACTCCATCAGTCCAAATCGCTCAGGGATGCCCGCCACATACTAGGCTTACCAGAAGACCCATCTCTCCGCTCCACACAGAGCACCCCCAGGAGTTCTCCACCCCATGCACCATCATGGCGGAGAGTGAGCAGACGCAGGAAACACCCCCATCCTGGGCCCAAGGAGCGGGCTCAGGAGCGACAGGCAGTACTGGAGCGCTTGGCCTTGGCACCAGGGGTGCCACTTCTTGAGACTCTAGGTTGTTTCATATTGTTCTGGGCCACCTCATATCTCAAATGCCCTGTGGTGGTGTGGAACCACTTGTGAACATTTCGCTTGACCTCCTGCTCTGACCACATCGGTCCACGCTCTATATTCTACTTTTCTCGAACATTGGACTCTTGCAGTTAATTGTTATGTTTTTTTGGTTATTAAAGGGAGTTTTTGTTGGATTATACTCCTTCTCCTTTTATGGTCTATTACTGGCACTCTGAGATGCACCACAATAGTTAGTACACTGTTGGGTCGATCCATCATTTCATGCCCCTTCACCTGGTTCTGGGGGGCTCCCCTAAGCTCTGTCCTACGCCCCTGCTCCCATGGACCTTAAAGTAACCAGCCTCAATGTTTGAGGCCTCAACAACCCCATTAAGAGGGCAGCTGTTCTCTCACTTCTGGAGCAATCCGGCAGCGACATCTGCCTTTTGCAGGAGACTCACCTACTCTCCCAATATGTCCCCAGAATGCAATCCCGGAGGTTCCTGCGCCAGCTATGGTCCTCGGGTCCCACCCAAAGGGGGGAGGGGACATTTCTATTCTCGGCTAGATTCGAAGAGGAAATTCTATCCAAAATTGATGAAGTTAAGGGACACCTCTTAGCTTGTAGGCTCTGAATAGGTACCTTCCACTTTACCCTTGTCAACATTTACGCACCCAATGAACGTAGATCCCTTCAGTACTTGCGCCCTGGCACCTGTTCTCTGCTCTCCAGACACTGCAATCCTGATTGGTGATGATATGAACTTGGTTATGGATACTGACTTGGACCAATCGGGCCAAAGATCCGACCAAACAGGGATATTTGCACCTACGGGCTTATGCTGGTTGTCTGGCTGTGGGTTGCAGGATGTATGGAGGGGATTGCAGGTACTACACATTTTATTCCTCAGCGCACAAAACATATGCTTGTATCGACCATTTCCTTGCAACCCTGGTCATGCACACGTTAATATCTGATGCATTCATCACACCTGAGTCCTTCTCTGACCATGCTCTCCTATCCCTAGTGATACGCCTGGACATTAGACAGCCTAGGTGCTCACGCTGGTACTTCAGGGACTTCCTGCTCCTATCTCAGTCCACAGTGGACTCTCTCCATAAGGTGATTGCTGATTACCTTCTCAACAATGATACAGCGAAAACGTCTCTTGCCTCCCTTTGGGATGCCTTGAAACTCGTTGTTCAGAGGAAACTTATAACAATTGCCACAGGGGATAACCAGCGCAGAAAAGGAAAGAGGCAGAGCCTAGAAAGAAAAGTCGCAGAACTCGAGAATATACACAAACAGACGGGGTCGCCAGAGTTTGGCGTGAGCTCGAGAAGGCGTAGATGCTCCTCAAACGCTTAGACCTCGATAGAGCAGAGTATGCAATAATAAGTTTAAAACATAAATTCTACTTGGGGAGTAATCATTGTGGGCGTATGTTGGCGCATCGCCTTCGGGCTCAGGTCCATGCCAGCTCAATTAAAATGATCCACAAAGGCTCATCAACAGAAGTGCGCTCCAATTCCCAAATAGCTTCTGCATTCCAGACTTTCTATGGCTCCTTATACGCCACCTCTGATGGTCCTAGTATAGATTCCTCAAGCTATTGCCACAATATCAAACTCTCCACTCTCCCAGATCAGGAGGCTGAAGGGCTTGAGCAACCTATTTGCATAGAAGAGGTGATCTCAGCTATCGCCTGCTTAAAATCAATGAAATCCCCTGGGCCCAATGGCTTTTCCTCACAATTTTATAAAACCTTTTTCCAGGATCTTGCTCCCTTGCTTACACGCTTCTGCAATTCTTTCGCTGACTCGACCTCTCTTACTGACTCTATGCTCGAGGCGGTAATCTCCGTAATCCCAAAACCTGGCAAAGACCCAGTGTTATGCGGGTTCTATAGACCTATCTCCCTCCTTAATATAGACACAAAATTGTTTACAAGCATCCTGGCCCAGCGCCTCAATCCACTGATGCCCAGCCTGATAGAGCAAGATCAGGCAGGCTTCATTCCCACCTGTCAATGTGGAGACAATACCAATTGTCTCCTCCATCTTTTAGATAAGACACACAGATCAAAGAAAGAAGCCCTCCTTCTTCCCATTGACGCTGAGAAGGCCTTCGACTGGGTCCATTGGCCTTATGTGTTCGAAACACTACAACGCTTTGGCCTTGGCGACAAATTTTGTGGTTGGGTCCGATGTATTTATAGCACCCCTTGGGCTTCAGTGAGAGTCAGCGGACTATCCAAAGGGGCATGCGCCAGGGGTGCCCCCTGTCCCCAATCCTTTTCACCCTGTACATGGAGCTCTTGGCAAAGCAGCTTAGGGACAACCCAGATATTTCTGGGATTCCTTTTAGTGGAGACTGCCACCTTATCAGCCTTTATGTTTATGATGTCATATTATCCATCACTGAACCTATAATCTCACTCCCCGCATTTGTGACGGAGCTCCAGATTTTCGGATCAATTTCAGGTTTTAAAGTCAACATGCAGAAGTCCAGGATCCTGAATCTCTCGGTTTCTCCGGCACTTCGAATGGGCGGCTGAATTCATTCCCTACCTCAGGATTAAATTAGCCCAGACTCTGCCTAAGACCATTGCTACTAACTACGCCACCCTCACCTCACAAATCCGTGGGAACCTATCCACATGGAGTCGCTTCCACCTCTCCTGGATGGGCAGAGCGGCGGTCAAAATGACGCTTCCACGCATTCTGTATTTATTTCAGACTCTCCCATTGACCCCGCTGAGTCACGCTCTACGCTCCCTCCAACTGGAAATTAATAAATTCATATGGGAGGGGAAGAAACCTTGCTTTCATAAACACATACTATATCGCCCAACAAAAGAGGGAGGGGTGGCAGTACCTATGTTACTGCGCTACAACCAAGCCACCCAACTGTGATTCCTGGTTGAATGTTGTGTTGTGTAGTGTCCCACTAATCCGTATGATCTGTTCATTTGTGGACAACATAAACTTTGGCTGAGGTGCTTAGACTGATTCCATGCACCCCTGTAGCATATGTTGGACTAGAGACCAGCTAGCTCACAGTGCCACCATAAGCCCCCCTAGCCCAAACAGGGAGCAAATGGTTTCTGGCAACCACTGAACATGACAACCCTGACCCCTCAGGGATCGTGGTAACAGATCTAGAACCCTTTCGCTCAGTCACTCGTGCCCTCTCGTTCTCTGAGAAATATACAGAGAATACACAATGGGACGTTTTCATTATATTTATTGGACCAATGTTATTCTTGTATATAATACATGAGCTGCAATAATCAGTAGACAGAAGTATATGAAAGTGATTAAAAGCACCAAAATAGTAAATAGCCGGTATAGTTTCACCATGGTGCTAAGAATAGTGTATATATGCAGGCATATAAAACAAGGTGGTAATCAGGCATACTCCTACTATGCAACCCCTACTCTATGTGCATCTTGAGTCCGTGTGAGTATCTAGAGCCAAGAATCCGACCACAAGATGATCCAACCCCATTACCTGGTGGACAGAATGTAGGACCCCGTCTTGGTCACAAACTGAACACCCCTCACGGAGATGTTAGGCAGCTGCTTGGCGAAGCCTCAGCATGCAGGGACCCCTCGACGTCAGCTGAAGTGTCTCCTCTTTCTGTCACATGTTTACGCTCCATAGATTTGTTTTGAGGAACAGATGTATAAAAACTGTTCAAATTTGCATGCATTTTAGCATTACATGCTCCAACCAGCTATTTTTGGGCGAGATCTCTGGTCGACTGAAATTACAGTTATCCTTGATTATTTGCTGTGCTGCTTGCTATTTTTTAACTAAAACCATGTTAGACTTTGGGCTTCTCAATTTGTTTGTGTTTTATTTTACCAGATAGTGCATTGGCTGAGAAATCAACTTCAAAAGCAGAAGACAGGAGAGACTTGACAAGACTCCACATGACCATCCCAGGCGCCAGAGGCAAGAAAGACGTTTCTCCAGGGGGACTGTGGTGGAGCACACCCAGCACTTGACCTGGTAAATTGGCTAAAATTGTGAGTATGAGTGAACCAAAAACTAGGTAAAGTCTAACTGGGCTTACCATATATGCGCTTACTTTGCATGGTCTGCATTGTTTTATGTTTGTCAATGTATCGATAAAAAGGATGTGCACAAATGTCCTTTGGGTGCGAGATGAAAGAGAAAAATAAGTTGGTTGGGCAGGTAGGATTCGGTGTAATCCAGTGAAGAGAGGATGAGTGTGTGTTGGACTTGGCCCTTTTTGCAGGGTCATCCCAGAACTTTTTGCCTTCCTCCTGGTATTTTTTCTGACCTGGTGTTGGTGGTTTTAGGACTCTGGGCACTTTATCACTGCTGTCCAGTGTTAAAGTGCATGTGCTCTCTATGGTAAACTTGGTAAGATTGGTCTACACCTGTTTGGCGTATTTAATTTACCTATCAGTCCCTTGTACAGTGGTATCTCAGATACCCGGGGCCTGTAAATTAAATGCTACTGGTGGGCTTGCAGCGCTGCTTGCGCCACCCACCAAAGTAGCCTTTCAAACCTGTCTCAGGCCTCTGCCATTGCAGGGCCTGCACGTGCAGTTTACTGCCGCTGTGACGTGGCACATAAAGTGGTTGCCACATCTGTGACTCCCCTTTTACTACATATCAGTCACCCCTAAGGTAGGCCCTAGGTAGCCCTATGGGCAGGGTGCGCTGTAGGTAAAAGGTAGGACATGTGCCTTAACTGTGTGGCATGTCCTGGTAGTGACAAACAGCTATTTTGGTTTCTCACTACTGTGAGGCTACCCTCTCAGAAGAATGCATTGGGGATTCCCTGATATGTGTTTCAGTGGTAATTCCTGACATGAGAGGAGTAGCATGGTCAAGTTTGGTATGTTTGGAATAGTGGTAATAAATGCTGTGTAATGGTGTTCGCAGATTTATCACTATTTTAGAAATGCCACTTTTAGAAGTGGGCATTTCTGTGTGCTATGTGTCTTTGTGCCTGCCTGTTGTGTATTGCATGTCTGGCTCTGGAGTGACAGAGACTGGGGAGGTGTAGTGGCTCCAGAGGGGATGGGTGAGTCAGCGCTAGGCTGAATAGGCCGGACTGCATTTGGAGTAGTGGGAGGAGTAGCACCTGGGCCTGAATAGGACTGTGCCTGCCTTCCACAATGCTGGCTCCGCCCCCTGTGGTGTGTCTGGGGCAAGAGCCTACACCAACAAAGGAGGTTGTTGTGCAATGTAAATATAATGTTTAAGTGCCCCCCAGAACTGGTTTGGACCAGGCACAGAGCCCTGTGCCAGGGGGAGAACAAAAGACATAGGTGATATAAATATTGGGGCTGTGACCTCATGTATGGTGTGCATTTTGTGCTTACTTGGAGATAGGACTGGAGGACTGCTGGGTGCCAGGAGGAACAGCCACAAAGGACGGCCCCTCTGCTGGAGGGCCCTGTGAGCTGCCTGCATGGATCCAGCTCTACCCTGTGTGCTGGTCTGTCTGTGACCTAAGTTCTCTGCCCCCCCTGTGCAGAGAAAACCATTGCGCTTTGTGTTCTCATCGGGCTGCTCCTCTGGACAAGGGCTGACAGAGCGTTTCATCTTCTAGAAGGGGGCAGAGCGCGCTTTGAGAGCACTGTGAAGCCGAGTGCCCCAGGAGAAGGCTCACTCAGTGTTACCTGCAGCCGGGGCTCTGCTACGTGGCTCCGTACTGCGAGAAGAGCACAAGCGGCAGGGAATCCCGGCCGGGGATTGCCCTAGCGACGAAGAGGCTGCCGGAAGTCAGGCAAGTCTGTGCCTGACTGTGGGCGGGGCTCCCGTGCAGAAACGGGGAGCCCCGCGTGTTGTCTGAAGCCCATCGGGAGCGTGGCCGATGGAGAAGGTGAGCCTGCTGCCTCGCTTGCATCTCGGTCAGCAGAAAGAAGGTCCAAGAGGAGTAGGAGGAGAGAGCTGCGGGAAGGATGCGCTCTCCCTCTCTTTTCTGGTGATTGCCGTGGCAGGGAAGCCGCCGGAGACCCCACTCCGTGGCCAGAGATAGGAGACAGGAAGTCAGGCGACAGACGCCTGGTTGTGGGTGGGGCTGACGGAGGCTTCGCTCTGTGCCCTACGGCCTGTGTTTCTCTCCCACTTGGCTGGCAGGGCGGCTGCACCGCGGGGTTGCGGGCAGCCCCAGGGTGAGGAACCAGGGCGAAACCTCGACGGAGGCCCCTGAGTGAAATTGCTCCACATTTCTGACCTGATCGCAGCTGCGCCCCACGATCGCGGGCAGCTGCATTTTTATCGCAGCACAATGAGAGGATACAAGGGTGAGTTGCACTAGTGGAAGCCCCGTGTGTCAGGCTTTCCGGTCTGCGCTGCCCGTAGCCGCACTCGTAGCCCTGCCTGTGACCGCCAGAGAGAGCCCCGCCCGCTGACTCCTATCAGCTGGGGAAGGTGGCATCGGAGCAGAACAAAGGGAGGAGTCCGCAAGGGAAACGAGCTTCGCGTTCCATTACGAACCCCGCCAGGCCCTCGCATGTTCATTCCCCCTTCTGGGTCACTTACCTGCCGTTTTTCTTGCTCTGTTGCCGAGGTGGTGCGATGTCAGGCTTGACTCTTCAGTTTGCTGGTAGTGCCTTCCATTTCCGGGTTGTTGGCTGCTCTTCCGGGGCTCCAAGTGTTCTCGTGTCTCCGTTGCCGGCTGGCAACATTATTTCTTTTTGGTTATTCCTTTGAGCTGCACTGCTTAACTCTTCGGTTTCCAGCAGCCCGCTTCGGTAACAGAGGAGGAGAAAGACTTTAAAGTATCGTTGTTTTGTTGTTTGGGGAGTTTGCTTTTCTTCTCCCCCTGCACTCCCATACTTATCTGATGGCTGTGTTCCTTGTTAGTTGAGGGTTTTGTATCCGGTTCCCTCCTGTTTGCGTTGAGTCTCTTCTCACTACAAGAAAGTGAAATAAGAGACATTATTAGTAATCCACTGTTATTTCACATTAATCTCATATTTTGACCCTGCACTTTTTGCCCTATTTTTATCCTTATCTGTCTCCTGATACGGGAAATGAGTTTTTTGGTTTTTCCCAGGTTCAGGTGAGATAGATACCTTTTTCCTACGGGTCTTTTGATCTCCAAAGGCGATTTCTGATTAGGTTGGTATGCTTCACATTTCATCCTTGTTTTTGGCTAAACATCTGCAGTCCATATATACAATAAGTGAATGTTTGTTTTCTAGATACCTTGTGTGTTTTACGCTCTAATTGCGAATGTTCTCCTCGTAGAAAGAGCACCACATTCTGCAGGTATAATATCACAGTAGTAGTACATATATTCATACAGCAAGCTGTTAGGATAGAGGAACGTACTTACCTTTGGGTCTTTTCCCAGCAGGCGCCTTGGTGATACCCTACGGATGTTCCAGTGGATTCTACCCCTTCTTCTTTTCCTTGTTTTGTTTCCCCGCCTTCCCTCTTTTGCTTTGACATTGTTGGGTAGAGGAGGTGGGTGAGGGAAGCTGGGACCTAGCATCGATTCCTTACATTGGGCCCCTGCAGAAAATCCAGGTGAGCCCCACACCGTGTCCACGGAAAGGGACACGCAGTTTATGAAGCCCCTTACTTTTAACAAGGGCATTGCGGGGAAGCCCCGGACGGGCCCCCAAGGATGAGACTGGCCAATGTGCGCCCTAGGGTCGGTGGGACCTAATGCCATTAGGTGATGTGTGCACCTACTGAGAGGGCATGGTGTTACTGTGGTGCACTAGTGCTATGATGTTTATGCCTCATGCCTCATGATTTATGCATAATGTGCCTATGCTAAATGCTATGTAACCAGGAGTTACTGGTTGTTTTCACTAACAGATAATTCTAATGGTGATGACAGTGTCCTGTTTGGCCCTGTAGTGTATATAATCCCCTGTAAAGTAATGCCAAGTGCCAGGTGGCACAGTGTATAGATGTGATTTCATTCTATTGTGTTTTATGGATAATACAAAGGCTATTTTTACATAACCTTGTGTGGAGTTTCTTTTGTAGGGTGCCTAGTGTGTCGCTGCTGTGTGACTGTGCTGCGCAAAAGCTTTCCAAATTGCCTCTGGGATAAGCCTGACTGCTCGTGCCAAGCTATCAAGGGGGTGAGCAGGGGTTATCTTCAGCGTGTAACTGCCTTGCCCTGACTAGAGTGGTGGTTTCTGCCTGGCTTAGGCGCATGCCCTAGCCAACCAGAAATATATATTTCTAACATTGGTTGTCAGCGGTGAGGATAGGACTTCCGTTTGCGCAGTACCACAGTGACGCATAGTTGCACTACAAACTCTGCATTTTAGACAATCACGTGTTTGGGGATTTCTCCTGATTTTATTATTCCTCCTCAAAAGTGTCATTTTTGAATTGTGTACTCATGTTGCAGCTCTTACACCTAGGTCTCACGTGTTGCACTTGTGTCTTAGTGCCTTGCCAAAATGGAATCTGCCTTTCTTTTTGTGATCTGTTCCAATACAGTAGGGGGGAGTTGGAGGAGTTCTGTGAGGAGAGAGACATAGCAGTGAGTGGGTCAGCTACCCAGCTAAGCCTTCAGAAAGTCCTGCTCCAATGGCAAGAGGATGAATGGAGACGTGAGTACTATGAGGGGAAGGGTTCCCAGTCCGCACACCAAGAGGGTGGTGGGTCTGAGGGTGGTCCTGAAGAGTGCACTGGAGGAAGAAAATAACAGGGCAAGGACGCCAGTAGACAGTGAGGACCCCATAGACAGGGAGTCCCTTGCTGGGTCCAGTGGCGGGGGCAGTGCCCCATCCCTTTCCCTGTCCCCAGAGGAGTGGGTAGATAGGAGGGAAGAAAAGGAGCACCAGCTGGCTTTGGAAAGGCTTTGATTAGAGCATGCCAAGGAGATAGCGCAGCTGGGTGTGGAGGAGAAAAAGGCCTTGTTGGCTCAGGAGTTGAGTCTCAAGGAGTTGGTCCTTGAAGAGAAAAAGCTAGAGATTGAAAGGGTCTTAGCGCAGGAGAGGATGGCGGAGGCAGAGAGGGGTCCTTCACCAGGTAGAGACTAGCTCTTGAGGATATGTCCTCTGAGTGTAGTTTTAGTGGTCTGGATTTACCCGTGAGGGTGGGGTCCAGTGGTGGCAGCAAAAGGGAGTCCAGTGTAGGAAGTCCCACTCCCAGATCCCAGAGCATGGTACCTAGTTCCCAGGAAGAGGGTGTCACACCTGAAGGGTATTGGTTGAGGTTCAGGGGCAGTAGGAAACTGTCTCACCAGTCTTGGGGGGAGTTTGTGGATGAGTGTTGTGATGCACTGGAAGGTTGAGTGATGGGTAGCACGGCAAACAATTTCGAAGGGCTGTTCAATCTGATTGTCAGAGAGCACAGGTTCCGTTGTTGTTTTCCAGGGTTACGCCAACACCTGTTGGAGTGTGAGCTCTCTGATCCCAGGGAGCTTGCACAGGAGGCAGACCTCTGGGTGAGTGCCAGAGGGTCTGAGAAGGCATTTGGGAGTGACCCTAAAGGGAGTGGCCCAGGTATTTTCCAACCAAGAGTGGTAGGAAAGGTTCTTAGTAGCCCAAATAGGTCCCGGTATAGTGGGAGGGGTATAGGGACTCACGTCCTGTCTCTGCGGAGAAGGAGTGAGAATGGGATGCATCTCAAGGTGCCCGAAACCCAGTCTCAGGGCCTGGAGGGTTCCCTAAGGGAACACCAGGTGGGGAGCCTAGGCTGTACTAGAAGTCCATCCATTGAGGGGGATCTCCTAGTGTCAGGAGAACTTGGAGCATCTGTAAGCGGAGCTCCATCAGTTCTGGTGTCTGGCGGTGCCGCTCCAGAGTGGAGGGTACAGGAGTCCAGATGAAGGGGTGAGAGGGGGAGAGAGTCCCCAGTGGAAGAACCAGTAGGTCAGAAGCCAACCATAAGGGTTGAGCCTTCTAGGAGTGACCATGGTGACACCACTTCTGTCCTGGGGGGTCTTCGCGCACTGTCAGATGGACAGGGGTCGGGAGATCCGCGCCAGGCAGACTGTCACGCAACACATGAGGTATGTGTTACACTTGGGGGGGGGCCTGCGTGCTCCCCCGGAAGTCCTGGTGTGCCAGGCAAGTGTTCAGTCGCAGGGTGTAGTCCCTGGGCTGGGAGGCCAGGTTCAGGTTCTGCCTGACCTGGAGGGAGGGACATCTGTAACAAGTGTCCCTACCATTTTGTCTTCTGGGGGTACCACTCCAGGTGGGAGGGTGCAGAACTCTGGAAGGGGGTGCAGAGGGAGGGAGTCCCGCCTCTGACCCCGGTTCAACCGGAGGGTTTAGTCTCTGGGTTGGGAGGCCAGGTTCAGGTTCTGCCTGACCTGGAGGGAAGGACATCTGTAACCAGTGTCCCTACCGTTTTGTCTTCTGGGGTACCGCTCCAGGTGGGAGGGTGCAGAACTCTGGAAGGGGGTGCAGAGGGAGGGAGTCATCGCCTCTGACCCCGATTCAACCTGAGGGTTTAGTCCCTAAGTTGGGAGAACAGTTGCAGGATGCAGATCCTGAACTGGTGGGAGAGTTGTGTTCTGAGGGTGCCTCTCCTAGAAGGAGAGTGCGGAACCCCAGAAGGAGGGGTAGGGGGAGGAGAGCCCCACCCGTGACTCCTGGTCAGCCTGAGGGTGCAGACCCTGGGTTGAGGGATCAGTGGCAATTTAGGACTGCACTGATGAGAGGTAGAGTGGAGAATGGATACTATGTACCTGGGGCTACCGCCCCCCACTCTGTGAGATGGCAAGGACCAGAGACATCTGGATGGCCTAGGGTCTGGTCCTGACGCGGACAGCTAGGGAGTCCCAGTGGGGTAGCTTAGTTGCTCCTGGGAGCTTAGACAGAGGGAACCACATGGGTTCAGATTGGCGTAGAACTGGAGTGTGCCCCTGCAGTTGCGGGCCCGCGTCCGTGTTCTATCGCCCCAAGCAGGGAAGCCCATCAATGTATTGATTGGTCTACCCTGGCTTTAGGCTGGAAGGGAGTTGTGTTGGACTTGGCCCTTTTTGCAGGGTCATCCCAGAACTTTTTGCCTTCCTCCTGGTATTTTTTCCTACCTGGTGTTGGTGGTTTTAGGACTCTGGTCACTTTATCACTGCTGTCCAGTGTTAAAGTGCATGTGCTCTCTATGGTAAACTTGGTAAGATTGGTCTACACCTTTTTGATGTATTTAATTTACCTATCAGTCCCTTGTAAAGTGGTATCTCAGATACCCGGGGCCAGTAAATTAAATGCTACTGGTGGGCTTGCAGCGCTGCTTGCGCCACCCACCAAAGTAGCCTTTCAAACCTGTCTTAGGCCTCTGCCATTGCAGGGCCTGCGCGCGCAGTTTACTGCCGCTGTGATGTGGCACATAAAGTGGTTGCCACGTCTGTGACTCCCCTTTTACTACATATCAGTCACCCCTAAGGTAAGCCCTAGCTAGCCCTATGGGCAGGGTGCGCTGTAGGTAAAAGGTAGGACATGTGCCTTAACTATGTGGCATGTCCTGGTAGTGACAAACAGCCATTTTGGTTTCTCACTACTGTGAGGCTGCCCTCTCATAAGAATGCATTGGGGATTCCCTGATATGTGTTTCAGTGGTAATTCCTGACATGAGAGGAGTAGCGTGGTCAAGTTTGGTATGTTTGGAATAGTGGTAATAAATGCTGTGTAATGGTGTTCGCAGATTTATTATCACTATTTTAGCAATGCCACTTTTAGAAGTGGTCATTTCTGTGTGCTATGTGTCTTTGTGCCTGCCTGTTGTGTATTGCATGTCTGGCTCTGGAGTGACAGAGACTGGGGAGGTGCAGTGGCTCCAGAGGGGCTGGGTGAGTCAGCGCTAGGCTGAATAGGCCGATCTGCATTTGGAGTAGTGGGAGGAGTAGCACCTGGGCCTGAATAGGACTGTGCCTGACTTCCACAATGCTGGCTCCACCCCCCTGTGGTGAGTCTGGGGCCAGAGCCTACACTAACAAAGGAGGTTGTTGTGCACTGTAAATAAAATGTTTAAGTGCCCCCCAGAACTGGTTTGGACCGAGCACAGAGCCCTGTGCCTTGGGGAGAACAAAGGACATAGGTGATATAAATATTGGGGCTGTGACCCCATGTAAGGTGTGCTTTTTGTGCTTACTTGGATACAGGACTGGAGGACTGCTGGGCGCCAGGAGGAACCGCCACAAAGGACTGCCCCTCTGCTGGAGGGCCCTGTGGGCTGGCCTGCCTGGGCCCAGCTCTACCCTGTGTGCTGGTCTGTCTGTGACCTAAGTTCTCTGCCCCCCTGTGCAGGGAAAACCATCACGCTTTGTGTCCTCATCGAGCTGCTCCTGTGGACAAGGGCTGACAGAGCGTTTCGTCTTCTAGAAGGGGGCAGAGCACGCTTTGGGAGCGCTGTGAGGCTGAGTGCCCCAGGAGGAGGCTCACTCAGTGTTGCCTGCAGCCGGGGCTCTGCTACGTGGCCCCGGGGTGCGAGAAGAGCACAAGCGGCTGGGAATTCTGGCCGGGGATTGCCCTAGCGACGAAGAGGCTGCCGGAAGTCAGGCAAGTCTGTGCCTGACTGTGGGCAGGGCTCCCGTGAGGAAAGGGGGAGCCCCGCATGTTGTCTTAAGCCGATTGGGAGCGTGGCCGCTGTAGAAGTTAAGCCTGCTGCCTCGCATGCATCCCGGGCAGCAGAAAGAAGGTCCAAGAGGAGTAGGAGCGGAGAGCTGCAGGAAGGATGCGCTCTCCCTCTCTTTTCTGGTGATTGCCGTGGCGGGGAAGCCACCGGAGACCCCGCTCCGTGGCCAGAGATAGGAGACAGGAAGTCAGGCGACGGATGCCTGGTTGTTGGCGGGCCGATGAAGGCTTCGCTCTGTGCTCTACGGCCCGTGTTTCTCTCCCACTTGGCTGGCAGGGCGGCTGCCCCGCAGGGTTGCGGGCAGCCCCAGGGTGTGGAACCAGGGCAAAACCTCGACGGAGGCCCCTGAGGTAAATTGCTCCACATTTCTGGCCTGATCGCAGCTGTGCCGCACGATCGCGGGCATCTGCATTCTTATCGCAGCACAACGAGAGGAGACATGGGTGAGTTGCATTCCGCCCCCCAATTGCTTTGCGGGTCTGTTAGGGGCATTGTTTCAGCTGCGTCTGCAGGTAGGGGGCTAGTGTAAGCCCCGTGTCCACGGAAAGGGACACGCAGTTTATGAAGCCCCTTACTTTTAACAAGGGCATTGCGGGGAAGCCCAGGACGGGCCCCCGAGGATGAGACTGGCCAATGTGCGCCCTAAGGTCGGTGGGACCTAATGACATTAGGTGATGTGTGCACCTACTGAGTGTGCATGGTGTTACTGTTGTGCACTAGTGCTATGATGTTTATGCCTCATGCCTCATGATTTATGCATAATGTGCCTATGCTAAATGCTATGTAACCAGGAGTTACTGGTTGTTTTCGCTAACAGATAATTCTAATGGTGATGACAGTGGCCCGATTGGCCCTGTAGTGTATATAATCCCCTGTAAAGTAATGCCAAGTGCCAGGTGGCACAGTGTATGTATGTGATTACGTTCTAATGTGTTTTATGGATAATACAAAGGCTATTTTTACATAACCTTGTGTTGAGTTTCTTTTGTAGGGTGCCTAGTGTGTCGCTGCTATGTGAGTGTGCTGCGCAAACGCTTTACACATTGCCTCTGGGATAAGCCTGACTGCTCGTGCCAAGCTACCAAGGGGGCGAGCAGGGGTTATCTTCAGCGTGTAACTTCCTTGCCCTGACTAGAGTGGTGGTTTCTGCCTGGCTTAGGCGCATGCCCTAGCCAACCAGAAATCCCATTTCTAACAGTGTGAATCCTTGGTTTAAAGCGAGCAGACTCTAGAAACAGTGTGGTAGCAGGGAAGATGGGCAGGAGTTCCAGGACCCGAAGCCAGACCCTTGAAGGATGAAGGTGTGAGAGAAAGAAACATCTGATCCAGCTGCCCGGCCCCTTCACAAGCCCCTTGGTGTTGACTGAAGGTTCACCGGTCGCAAGGGAATCTTTGGTTGTGAGTGAACAATACATTTCCTAGTCCCTCCCCCCACAAGATCAGTTCGAAGAAATATAACTGAGGCAACTCTAGCCCGTTTTCCATCTCCTTCCCTACCTCCCTCCATGGGATGAGCTGCAAGCACGAGGTTGGCAGACCCCTTCCTTGCTAGCAAGATGCGAGTTAGCAATAAGTAGCAGAGATGAGGGCCGAATAATCTAAATCTATGGAGCACCCATCGAAAGGGATTCTTGCACATACTATGCACCAACAATACGGTAAAGACATGTGAAGGTATTTACAAGAGTGCGTGGGACTTGCTAATGAGGACGGAAAAAAGTGCTTTCCTGAGCATGGTATCTTTCACATAGAAACACTGGCAAACTTGCAGAAGAAACTTAAGGCCCCGAAAAGTCAAATAGTGGCCAAGCAATTGGCCCCCTTTCTACAATCCTACAATGGCATGAGGAGGCACACAATCGTAAGCATGATCCCAAGTCCAGGGTAAGTTAAAAACCCAGGAGAAACTGGAATACTAAATGAATCCAGTCCTAAGCATCCCACCTAGGCTGCTCATCCAGAGGGCTTTTCCGTCTTGCGGCGTCTATAGTTTTGGATCTGTTTTCACTGGTTGTTGTGGTGGGGTTTACAGAGGACTAGCAGGCTCTTCATTTCTAAAGCATGACTGTTGTTGATCTATGAATCGCCAATACTGTCTGCCTGCCTTATACCAGAGAAGAGCCAAGGCCGGTGGCAGGCATCTTGTTATCTTGAATGTGGTGGGCTAGAGTCTTTTCCCTTTGTGCGGATGTCTTACATCACTTGCACCCATGTAGCTCTGGCATATTTATTCTAGACTCTTCTTGTCCTCTGGTGGCCACTCAGTTCTGAGGTGTTATAAAACCAAACATTAGTTTTATTTCCTGCTATACATCACCTCTTGTTTGGACGTTATCACTAACAGTCCCTGCCCCAATCATGGTACCAAGGTCACACACCAAACTCAGATTTTAGTAAAACCTACTTTTCTGAGATTGAGGACTCAATATAGCTCACAAATTGTAGAAGGGTCAGCCTGCAGCGTATAAATTGTTCCCTACAGCAATATCCCCTTAAGGTACCTCAGTTAGTTGATAATCTGTGAGGTACCTGCAGGCCACTGACTTGCCTCACAGCAGTGTCTCCTCAAACAGTAATCCTTCAGAAGTCAATCAAATGAGCGCCATTGAGTTGAATACTACTAACCCGCTTGAACAATTCAGTTTGTGGTGTTTCTTATGCAGACAATCAGATAACATTAGACAATCAGATAACATTAGCACTACTACCAGTGAAACATATCGAGTGGCTCTTCATTTCCGAGTTAAAACTGCCCTTACTTAGGGTTGTCAATTAGGAAATAGCAAAGCATTTTCGTTGGTGTGGAAACAAAACGGAATGTTCTGGTTGGTTGAGCGGTGCGCTGTGAAACGAATGACCCGCCTCATGAGTTCAGGGGTGTGCCTCTGCTGTGTGTGTGCATGCTAGGTCCTGCTGCCTGCAAGCCCTGCTGCGGATGGAGAATGTACAGACATATTTCGAATTTTCCACAAGATGCAACCTGAGACCAACGAAGCGATCTGCAGGTAAAGAGCTGACACTTGGAGGAATGCACTGTTCTGAAAGGTCTGGGAGGGGCGAGGGGGCAGCGTGCACAAACGCTGCTAAAGCCATTATAGGGCCAATAAAGGGGGCAGCGTGCACAAACGCTGCTAAAGCCATTATAGGGCCAATAAAGCAAAGGTCATGTACGTGACCAATAATATCGCCACTGTGGGGCCTGATCATCAATGGCAGTGGCCCCTGGAATGACTGCAGCTTGAGCAATGTTGAACTTGGTTCAGTCCATCAGAATGCTGACACTGCTGTAGGTTGACTGCATTCTAAACTCACCTCATGTAAATTAATGGCAATTAACACCCTCTACAGAGGTCGTTATCCATTGTATAACACCTGGAGCAGAGGTCAGTAATCAGTATTATCATTTGTAAAGTGAGAAGCAAACTGCAAGTATTATAATACCAACATTTACATTGCACGCTGGTACTTTAAAGCCCATGCTTATTTGCATTCTCGGACTTGAAGTTTCCTGTAGCCCATTAGGAGTGTTGCTTAAAAAGCTGGTTGTGGCAGTATAGATCACACATCACATAAGGCCGATTTGGGTTCAATCACATACATATGTACATTTTTTGACTGACAGAGATATCCAATAGTATCGCTTTCCAACTCAGGTTTTTATATTCAAATACTTTGCCGAATCTGCATTACCAGGGACCTAGTAACGAGTACCACAATCTTATTTTCACTATACATTATTGTAAGAAATCGGATTCCTGATTGAGGGGGGTGAAACCCTAATCTAGCAGCAGCCACAATCCTTGTCCTGGTGAAGTCCCAAGCAAATCTCAAATTAATCTGCGCTTAACCCTCTGGTAGCTTGGCACAAAAACACTCAGGCTTAACTTAGAGGCAATGTGTAAAGTATTTATGCAGCACTTCAAACAGTAATAAAGTGAAACACAACACGAAAAAAATCCCAAATTTAATAAATAATTTAAGACCAAATTGACAAAAATCCAAGCAGTAGAACCAGAGATATGCAATTTCGAGGTTTTAAGTGAAAATAGCGCCAAAAAGCACAAAGTGTCAACTGTGGTTATCTGGTCGCGTCAGACCAGGACAAAGTCACAAGTTCAAGCCGATCACAATGGAGCACGGGCCAGCTATAGGGACCCAGGTAGGCCCGCTGAACAAGAATACCTTAAATCCTGCATTGAGAATGTGTTGTACAGCTGAGGTGATGCGGGGTTTGGTGTCTCTTCAACACCTCCTTAGGGGTAAGTACTAAGGGCTGTGTAAATACAGTTACGATTAAAAGCACACACTTCACAGCCCAGTTGTTAACTCTTTCCACTACCATTCAAAAAAAACAAATCTTTGTCATCACAAAGCTTGGAGTGATTCGATCAATTAAAGCCAGAACTGGCTCCCAAGCACCCTTTACACTTGCAGATTAACTAACAGCGCACATTTGCTTTTCATTCAGGCAAGCAGGCACCCTGGCACGAAAGCTTTCAACAGCACAGGAGACTCAATTAATTAAACTTCAGCTGAAGTATTTTAACGATAGAAATTAGCCGTCCCGGGACGGTTGTCTTTTTCCAAAACAAAAGCAAACGTTTCGGATTCCAGGCACAAGTGAGGCTGGGAAATGCATGCCCCTCCCCCCCCCCTTCCCATGACTCCACTGCCCCCTTGGGGATCACGCTCCACAGATTGAAGACCTCTGTTCTAGAGGATTCCACCCCCCCAGAGGTGCTTGGAATTTCCTGCCTCCCTGCCCACAGTAGACTAGTGTCAAACCCTTTTGTGAGACTGCTAAGGCAGGGCCTTTGTGATGTACAAGTTTGGTAGGTGACAGCTCCTCCCCTTGTTAACTCAGAGTGGCCCATCCTACCAACATCGAGCTTCCCTTTGTCTCACTGCCTGGGATCAATACACAAAGACCAATTGCCAACTATACCTAGTCATGTGACCCAGAATACAGGCAGCAGACACTAAATGGTTGGGACAAGAAAATGCCAACCTTCTAAAAGTGGCATTTTCAGAATTGTGATTCAAAATCCAGCTTCACCATTAAAGAAGGCTTTTAATTACAATTCTTTAGACACCAAGCTCGATCTATCCACTGCTCCCAATTGAAAGTTATTACTTATTAAATGTAATAAGGTAACACAATGTTATCCTATGGCAGAGGTAGGTCATACAGTAGTCAGAAACTAATGTAGAAGTTTTCACTACCAGGACATATAAAACTTAAAAGTATAATATTTACGTACACTGCACCCTGCCTTCTGGGCTGTGTAGGGCTTACCCTAGAGGTGGGTGACTTATATGTATTATAAAGGGAGGTTTGGGCCTGGCAAAAGGTTAATTTTGCCAGGTCAAAATGGCAGTTTAAAACTGTACACACAGGCTACAATGGCATGCCTGAGAGATGTTTAAAGGGCTATTTAAGTTGGTGGCACAATCAGTGCTGCAGGTCCATTTAAAGGGCTACTTAAGTGGGTGGCACAATCAGTGCTGCAGGTTCTTTAGGGGCATTTAATTTACAGGCCCTGGGTACATGTAGTACCACATTTCTAGGGACTTACAGATAAATTACATGTGGCAGTTGAGTATAAGCCAATTCCACCATGTTTAGAGGAGAGAGCACAAGCACTTTAGCACTGGGTAGCAGGGGTAAGGTACACAGAGTCCTAAGGCCAACAAACACAAGATCAGCAAAAATAGGAGGGGTGAAGGCAAAAGGTTAGGGGGAAGACCACCTTAAGGCTGACAGGTATAACAAGTATTTATTGTGCAAGGGGTAAAACAAATTGCCTTTACAAACTAAATAACTCTTACTGGCCGGCCAAAAGTCCAACCACAAACAAGTGAAAGATGCAAGGTAGATCCTCTGGGTTCTTCCGGTGAGGAAGGAGGTGATACATCTGAGTGTGTCCCCTTGGATGCTGATGTGGTGGAGTCTTTCGATCAGTACGTGGTGGGATACAGTGTCGAAGGC
Source organism: Calotriton arnoldi (assembly GCA_963921515.1). Lineage (NCBI taxonomy): Eukaryota > Metazoa > Chordata > Amphibia > Caudata > Salamandridae > Calotriton > Calotriton arnoldi. Next base: position 883,040 of record CAWUFW010000751.1, read on the forward strand.
TGCCGAGAGGTCGAGGAGGATCAAAGCTGCTGTTTCTCCTCGGTCAAGGAGAGTTCGGATGTCGTCGGTGGCTGAGATCAGAACGGTTTCGGTGCTGTGATTGCTGCAGAAGCCTGATTGGGAGGCGTCGAGTAGCTGGTTCTGCTCTAGGTGTGTCATGAGTTGATTGTTGATGATCTTTTCCACTACCTTAATGGAAATGGGAGCAGGGAGATTGGCTGGTAGTTTTTGAGTTCGCTGAGGTCAGCGGAGGGTTTTTTGAGTAGTGGTCTGACTTCGGCGTGTTTCCAGGCATCGGGAAATGTTGCGGTGGTGATAGAGGTGTTGAGTAGGGTGGTGAGCTCCTGGCCGATCCCTTGGTTTCTGAGGTTGAAGATGTGGTGCGGGCATGGATCTGTGGATGCTCCCGAGTGAATGGATTTCATGGTGGAGGTGGTGTCCTGGGTGGAGAGGATGTTCCAGGTGGTCAGTGTGTGGTTCGTGTCAGTTACGGTGGTGACGTATCTGTTGAGGAAGTCCATAGGTGTGGGTTGGGGTTCGTAGTTTCTTTACATGGTTACGATCTTGTCGTGGAAGAAGTGGGTGAGGTTGTCTCACAGCTCCTGTGAGGTTGTGATGTTGTTTTTGCTGGCAGCTGGCTTGGAGAATTCCTTAACGATGTTGAAAAGTTCCTTGGTGTTGTTGGCGCTGGTTTCAATGCTTGCAGCAAGGGCTGTCTTCTTTGCTGCCCTCAGCATGCAGTGGTAGAGGTTGAGGGAGGTCTTGAAGGCTGCCCTATCGGAGGTGTCCTTGCTGGTGCGCCATCTCCTCTCTGTTTGCTGTCTCGTTTCCCAGTTCTGAGTTCTAGGGTGTACCAGCTGGCCTTTTTGGAGGATTTTCTCTAGATGTTGCTCTCGATGGGGACCTTGCTGTCTGTGCAATTGGTGATCCAGGAGTTGAAGTTTTTCACTCCCTGTTTGAGGTTGGTGGTGGTAGCAGGGTTGGAGGTGCTGAGGACGTTCGTCCAGCTGGTCATGAAGAGTCCAGGGTTATATATGCTTTTTTAAGATGACCTCATCTGAAAATTGTTATATCCTGTGTCTCCTGGTTCCTTGCTGTTCAGCCTGTGTGAGGGTGATGTAATAGAATGTTCATGAGTGCATAGTTTGGATGAGTGGTCAGTTGGAATGAGTGGGGCTGAGCAGCAGGATGCTGTTCCCAGTGGGGCCTGTACCATCTTCCCTGTAACTGAATAAACCTACATAATCTACAATGCTGGCTACTGGACTGATTACTTACAAGGACCTTTCTTCGTTTACAAAAGTGGCGACGATTTTGAAAATAACCACGCGCGAAGAACCAAGAAATTAAACAAGAAACTAAAAAGGATTTTGCCAGAGTATGAAAGAAGCCTGAAAATAAGCTTGAGCAACACCTTGGATGCCCCACTGGTGTCTTCCACAACAGACAGTCTACACATTGTACATTTTGGGCTTTGGACGTTGTGTGGCTTGAAACCTGCCAGCCTACACACAGCCTACAGAATTGAGATTTGACGTTTAACCTATGATGTTTGAAGACAGACAGCCTACAGTAGTAAAATGAATTGATAGCTTTTATTGTAAAACCAACCGGCAACATTGAAGTGAAAGTATATGTACAGCCAACCGGTAGTGCTAACATACAAACGGCACTGCAAGTTGTGAAGGAACTTGTGCTGTGAATTATTTTTGACCTTTGGCACAGCTGACAGCAAGACTCGTGTTCAACTAGCTTCAGTTTTGGCCGTGGGTAATTGGCAGTGCATGCGGCAATGAAACTCAAGAGAGGAACCTGTAACTTGGGAAGCGTGTAATTTGTGCAGCGCATCGTTACTTGTGTTTGGACTGTGGATCTACAGTGAAGTGGTATCTGTGTTGTGAAGCCGTTTGGGGCAAGCAATGGAAATATCATGAAAAATCAAGTTGCCGTAATGTGGGACATAGTGCTTTATGCGCTAACAATAATAATGTATTCGGCGGCATAGTCGGGCCTGTGGAAGTGCTTGGCTGGGTGTGACATCCACAGCGCTGGTGGAAACCATATTGTGGACTTTTGAAATTTTAAAGGACGCACTCGCGAGTCCTTCAACGGCAGCATCGTCATCGGCTGTGACGTGTGAGCGGAGTTATAAAGGCTGCACTGTAGGCGAAATCCTGTTGTGACGTGTGGGCTACGCCCGGTTACACCTCAATGGGTTGGTGTGCTACGGTTCGGAAGTCAGGAGCAAGCCTCTGTAGCGCGTGTGCAAGCATCCATGTTGTGCTTTGGATTCGTGCTGCGCGTCCCTTACTGTAGTGGAGGCATTCTGACGTACATGTTGGAGTTCATCTCGGGCGCTGTCCATTCTAAGGATTCCCCTTTGTTCTTTTTTCTTCCTCGCAAGCACGCTACATGAGTGTCTCGCAAGCATGTTTGCGTGGGTTTGGAGGTCGTTGTCCTGACAACGAGGAACACTTTGTCGTGTCGGCTGCATATCTAAGCTGGGAGGATCATGGCGAAGTCCGAGGGCAGCATTTCTTTTAACAGGACTGAGTCGCAAACTGAGGAAAATTCAATCTTCATAATTTTTTTTCCTAGGTCAGAGGTGATCGTATACTGGTACTATTCTGGCGGTGGCATGGGTGAGAGGTCGCTCACCGATTGTTTTGACTGCCAGTGGTTGCGGTCGTCTTGTGATACACTATGTATTTTTTTTTCTTGTCTAATGCTATGCCTATACACAGTGACGTCATGATTTTGTTGTATTCATAGGTTACCATGCATAATGGATGAGCGTCACATGTGAGTCAGTATTTTGGTGACTGTTGCACTCTGTTAGGTACATGATCTTGTGCGGTATGGAGTATGCATGATGTTTTGTGTTGCACGGTGTAGTTTCCTATGCGTGGGAGTGTGTTTGTGTTAAGTCTTATGTTGAGACCGTGTGTGGTGTGTAAGTTGGAAAATACCCTTGGTATAGTTCCCTGCGTGGGGGAATGGGTGGTAATTATCCATAGTGTGCAGTAGTGGGAACACTAGGGTTTCTTTGTCCTCAACATAATTTCCTTTGCAGACGACGCCCAACTCATCCTCTCACTCACCGACAACCCCATCACTACCAGAACCAACTTCCACAGATGCATGAAAAACGTTGCCAACTGGATGTAGAACAACTGCCTTCAGCTGAACACAGACAAGACCTACGTACTGATCTTTGGCAACAGCAGCAACACATGCAAGGACTCCTGGTGGGCATCAGACCTAGGACCTGCACCCACTCCTTCCAAGCATGCCATGAACCTCAGAATCATCACTGACAACAAGCTCACCATGAAATCACAGATCAACGCCGCTTCCTCCACCTGCTTCCTCACTCTGCGCTTGCTATGTAAGATCTTCAAGTGAACCCCTACACATGAGATGCACCATGACACAAGCCCTCATCACCAACCAACTGGACTATGGCAATGCCCTCAACGTAGGAATCGCCGCACACCTCCTACAGAGACTTCAGACCATAAAGAACGCCGCAGCCAGACTCATCCTCGGGCTTCCCCGACGAACTCACAGCACACCCCACCTTAGGAACCTCCACTGGCTTCCCGTACATAAGAGATGCCAATTCAAGCTGCTGACCCACGCACACAAGGCTCTACACAACCAAGGACCCACCTACATTAACCACCGGCTAAAATTCCACCAACCATCGGCAAGACTACGCTCTGCCTTCCTTTCACTTGCCCATATTCCCCGCATCTACCGAAGCAGAAGTGGAGGAACAGCCTCCCCACACACCTCAGGACCATCACCTCACATCCAGAATTCCAAATGACCCTCAAGACCTACCTGTTCAAATAAGCCTCCGAGACCTGCAAGCGCCTGGATACCCTATCGGGTGATTAGCCCCACTTTATAAATCCTGATTGATTAATCGGAACCGAAGCACTAGCAGTGAGGCTTTCTTTTCATGTTTCAATTAAGAGACGTTCAGTTGCTGCTGCCAGACAGCATGACTACAAGAGGGTTGGAAGTTGCAGGAGTTGTAATAACAAGGGTCCACACCCCAAGGATGCTCTCATTGTAATGGGCAGAAAGGTTTTTAGTAAAGTACATTGTTTTAGAGTAGTGTGAATGTGTGCCAATTATCACTGGAATTACATAATCTACATATGAAATGTAATCTCTAGCTTTTCACCACTGCACTTAATTACCTTTGATTGCTTCAACGAGTGAAAACAGAAAATCATACACTAAAACATATTATTTTTTTTACTTTTTACATAGTTGCCAAGTGTCCCATGGTCTTATGCGACACCTTTGGACAGTCCTGATTTTTCAGGCATTCCTATGCTACATTCTGGGACTTTTCGTTTTTTTGTAAATACGGGCCAAAACTCTAAACATTTACAGTGTTTCTGGTTAAAAGACCAGGACTGTCAAAAGGAGTAACACATGCCAGAAGGTCAACTGGACATTATGGGCCCAATTTACAAAGGAAAATTTGCACATCTAGATTTACACACGTAAATTTACTCTTGCATTTAGATGTAAATCTAACCTTTTATGCTATTCACTATTTCCGAGTGTAGATTTACACCTAAGTGTACACTAACATGTCTCCATCCTCTGGAATTTGTGGTGATACAGACCACTGTGGTGGAGATCTACCTATGGGAAAGTATAGGGGAAAGTATTACAGTTTACTATTCTTTAAAAAAAGTAACAATATTTTAATGTAAAAATCTAAATGTAAAATAACGTAAAAGATATATTAACAGAGAACTCATACAATAAAATGTTTCAGCACATTAACGCATGGAATTAAATTTGAAACAAATATTTGATTAATTAAAAAAAGAATCATTTATAAATAATATTTCCTAAACAATAATTTAGAAAACCTACCCAAAGTAGCATTTTTATTTATATTTATTATGAATTCACTTTTATTAAAAGTTATATGTTCAAATAATTTAGTTATTTTAAATTTTCTAACACAAGTTTAAAAGTTTAATTATATCTTTAAATCAAGTGTATTACATTTTAAAAGCAGAATTAATTTTATTTATTTAACATTATTTTCTATAGGGGGTATTTTAAGTTCCTGCCTCCATTATTTTCTTCGGGAGTGTGTTGAAGTACCTGTGAGAAGTCATCATGTGTGGTGCTTGACTTATTTCAAGGTCGGGCACGTGTAGTGTTACTGCTGTTTTATCAGTTTTAGGGCTGCAGTTGCTTTCGAAGCGTAGTTTGTGAAGAGCAATGTGCTTACACGTTTGTTGGTGAGTGGGTGTTTGTAGTACTGTGTTTGTAGTAGCCTGTCTCTCCCTAAACACCTTCCCATTTTGCAGTAGATATTTCCCATCTTCCCACCACTCCCCCGGTCACTCCCACATGTCTCAGTAAGTGGTAAATTAAATGTGTGGACGTCTTCAAATAGGAAAATTAGGAGAGGTGGAGACTTCCACACATAGGTTTGTGAATTGCTTTGTGTGGTAAGTAGGTAGTGCTGCTGTAGTACTAATTTACATATTACAAAATGCGGTTAGTGAATGGGGCCCGATGTTTCAAATTTTACACAGTGATATAGATCATTTCTAATGCTGTTACTGCTTAATCTGTAAGTAAAACCAAATATAAACCCTGTTCTCCTATTTTATGCAAATGCGCTATTTAATTTACATCTTGCATGAAAACGACATTTGAAAATGCCATCTGTTTTTTGTATTTCTGAATAGTGTTTAGACAAAACGTTTTTACCAGGCTACAGATACAGTGGGGCAGGAACTGTGCAAGCTTTTCTAACAAAGCGATACCAAAGGGGATGATGGACGGAGCGCTAGAGCAAATCAAAGACTCACCCCCAGTCAACTGATCTGGGTTTAATCCATCATCATTCTTTAGCTCACTCCACCACCCCAGTTCAGACATGGCCATATGCAAATCAGTCTGACCCTGTGCCTCATGGGAACAGTCCAGCCCGAACTGCCAAGCCATGTCTTCCCTGGACCGGAAACAAGCATCCTGGGACCGGTTTCGGGTTCAAAACCCTCATCAGCCAGGCTATCTTGAATCCAGTGGCAAAGTGAGCAAGGGACCCACGTCTGGGCATACCCTGCCAATAACGATGGATTAAACCCAGATCTGTGACTGGGGGTGAATGTTTGCCAATGTGCAGCATTCCGTCCATCATCCTGTGTGTTTTGCATTTCGCCCCTAAGTGGGAAGGGTATGCCCAGACGTGGGTCCCGTGCTCACTACGCCACTGGAGTCAAGCTATCCTGGCTGATGAAGGCTGATAGCCTGAAACCGGTCCTAGGATGCTTGATTCCGGTCCAGGGAAGACATGGCTTGGCAGTTCGGTCTGGACTGTTCCCATGAGGCACAGGGTCAAGACTGATTTGCATATGGCTATGTCTGAACTGGGGTGGCGTGGTGAAGCAAAATAACGATGGATTAAACCCAGATCTGTGACTGGGGGTGAATGTTTGCCAATGTGCAGCATTCCGTCCATCATCCTGTGTGTTTGCATTTCGCCCTAAGTGGGAAGGGTATGCCCAGACGTGGGTCCTGTGCTCACTACGCCACTGGAGTCAAGCTATCCTGGCTGATGAAGGCTGATAGCCTGAAACCGGTCCTAGGATGCTTGATTCCGGTCCAGGGAAGACATGGCTTGGCAGTTCGGTCTGGACTGTTCCCATGAGGCACAGGGTCAAGACTGATTTGCATATGGCTATGTCTGAACTGGGGTGGTGTGGTGAAGCAAAATAACGATGGATTAAACCCAGATCTGTGACTGGGGGTGAATGTTTGCCAATGTGCAGCATTCCGTCCATCATCCTGTGTGTTTTGCATTTCGCCCTAAGTGGGAAGGGTATGCCCAGACGTGGGTCCCGTGCTCACTACGCCACTGGAGTCAAGCTATCCTGGCTGATGAAGGCTGATAGCCTGAAACCGGTCCTAGGATGCTTGATTCCGGTCCAGGGAAGACATGGCTTGGCAGTTCGGTCTGGACTGTTCCCATGAGGCACAGGGTCAAGACTGATTTGCATATGGCTATGTCTGAACTGGGGTGGCGTGGTGAAGCAAAATAACGATGGATTAAACCCAGATCTGTGACTGGGGGTGAATGTTTGCCAATGTGCAGCATTCCGTCCATCATCCTGTGTGTTTTGCATTTCGCCCTAAGTGGGAAGGTTATGCCCAGACGTGGGTCCCGTGCTCACTACGCCACTGGAGTCAAGCTATCCTGGCTGATGAAGGCTGATAGCCTGAAACCGGTCCTAGGATGCTTGATTCCGGTCCAGGGAAGACATGGCTTGGCAGTTCGGTCTGGACTGTTCCCATGAGGCACAGGGTCAAGACTGATTTGCATATGGCTATGTCTGAACTGGGGTGGCGTGGTGAAGCAAAATAACGATGGATTAAACCCAGATCTGTGACTGGGGGTGAATGTTTGCCAATGTGCAGCATTCCGTCCATCATCCTGTGTGTTTAGCTTTTCTAACATAGCACAACCAGATTGGAAAAACAGGGGCCATATTTTGGTGAATGCGCATTGTCATTGCTTGCGCCGGGCGCACCTTTAAAAAGGTGCGCCGGGCTCAAATAATGAAAATGCGCCCTATTACAATGAATGCGCTGCCCCCAGGGCAGCCGCGAACTCGTGCTGCCCCGCAGGCAGCTCATTCCTGTGAAAAACAGAGCGGCTGCTTTACAGCCGCTCCGTGTTTTCATAGTGCAGGCGGCAACCCGCCTGCACTTTTGAAGGGGATTAGAGATCCCCCTTGCAGGTGGTTGCAGTCAGTGACTGCACCGCCTGCAAGGGGATGTCTGGGGGTTCCATGGGTTCCCCTTTCCCCCTCCAGAGGGCTGCCATCAGGGGGCGCACTGACAGTGCACCACCTTTTAGATGGCACACTCTCAGCGCGCCTCCTGAGGGCTTCTTTGCCTCTGCGCACACGTCTGTAATAGGCACAGGCGCAGAGGCAAAGGGATTCCCTCATTTGCAGGGGGCAGGCCCCCATACAAATGAGGGAATGTCCCCTGAAGATAGCGCTGGCGCTTTATGTGTGCCAGTGCTATTGGTATTACAGAAGGGGTCGCACAAGCGTCTGCGGCCCCTTCTGTAATACCAAAGTGCCCTGGGGGTGCGCAAAGCGGGCGCAAACGCCTGTTGCGCCCTGGGGCACTTTATGTAATACGGTCCCAGGTGTGTAAGCAGTAGAGTGTGTGAGTGGGAGCGTGTGTGTGTGTGTAAGCGCAACTGTGTAGTACACATGGCTGTGTGTGAGTTATGCTTGTGCATGTTCTGTTGACCCAACCATATTGGAGGGAATTTTTCATTCATGAGGGAGTGCATCCATGCCATACAGGTGGAGGTCCTATCATGGCACAATTCAGACCCTGGAAAATTGGCATATGAGGACAAGCATAGAAAAAACACTGATGCTAACATATTAAAGATAATCTTGGCATAAGACAGGGCACCCATGGCAAAATGCTGGCCATTGGATTCCAGAGGCAATGTAGATTTTCCTAGTAATTTATGAAGGAAAGTCCTAATTTTATTAAAGAAATGGAGGCGAGTATTATGCTTTCTAATCATGCTTGAAATTTAATAGCAGCCAAGATAAACAACGAAAACTACACCTCCCAAAAGGCCAAGCGACAAGCTGACCAATGGGAGAACATGGAATCCAGAACTAACACCAATAAATAAGCAGTGCCATGTAGAACCCTTATGTTGACTGCGAACAGCCCTCTTTTCTTATGCGAGCAGATAAGATATTGTCAGTAAACAAAGGGAAAATAGAAAGAACAATACAACAAGCTAGAACCCAAACAGAAAACTCTTGGCAAAGGTCGATAAAAGTCATCTTTGGCGTAGGAACAAAGATTGAAGGTCCACTGTTAGACGTTGGAGCAGGACGAACCAACACAGAATCCTCCAGGGAATGACGACCCCGATCAGGAAGAAGCAGGTGGTAAAGCTGGAGCCGCTGTCGGGAGGGAGAAGAACACATGTTAAAAGGTGTTGCAGTGGGATAATACTCGCCTCCGTGTCTTTAATAAAATTAAGACTTTCCTTCATAAATTACTAGGAAAATCTACATTTTATGTCAAGACCGGAGGCTCCTATTATGCTTGTTCAAAGCATATCAACCACCAAAGAAGCAGCAGTAACAACAGGTTTGCAATAAAACACTCAAAAAACTTTGTCATTGGACCAGTCAGCCGATCTCAGAATGTGCTCCAACCTGGAGCCTGCCCAAAAGGCTTTGGAAGCCATAGCTCCCCTGGTGGAATGGGCCCCAAAGACGGAAACATCAATCCCGGCCAGGGACATAACCCAACGGGCTAAAGTGGCAGAAGAAACAGGATTATGAGGTTTGCGGAAGGAAATGAGAAGCTGGGAATGGGAGGACGTTCTGAGATCAAAGGTCCGTTGTTCATACACTTTGAGACATTGTCCCACACACAATTTAGGATGAGAAGGAAAATACGGGTAAATAACAGAATTCAAATTAGTTTTTGTACGCTTATTAATATGAAACATTACACCAGAAGGAGTAAATTGACGAGAGGAAACATCCATAGCTTTGACATCAGAGACCCATTTGATAGAAACCAATCACAAAAGCATAGTAAGTTTCGCTGAAAGCATTTTTAAGGATAGCACTGCATTATCTGGCCAAGCAGAAAAGAGATTGAGGACCAAATTAACATCCCATAACTTAGAATATTTTGGTAAAGGAGGTTTAGAAAACTTAACTCCTCTTAGGAGACGACAAATTAGAGGGTGTTCACCAACTGGTTTGCCTTAGAAAGTATTGTGATTGAGAGAGATCGCCGACCTGTACAGATTAATTGTTCTGTAAGACTTACCTGAGCTGGCTTCTGGAGCCAGAAAATTGACAATATAAGTTAAATGTGCTGAAAAGGGATCGATATGTTTTCTCAAACATCAGCTTGACCATAAAGCCCAAGCTGATTTGTAAGCTTTAGTTGTTCCTGGAGCCCAGGCTCTGCTAATGAAGAGAGAAGCTTCCTGCGAAATGTGGAGGTCAGAGTGGTTAGGCCCGATATTTTCCAAGCCGACAGAATCAACGAGTTGTCTTGAATCAGATTGTGCGGATGACCCATGGAATCTAACAGAAGGTTGTCGGAAGGTGGAAGAAGTACCGGAAAATCCACAGCCAGCTCTAACAGAGATGGGAACAAAATCTGTGACTGCCAGAAGGGAACCACTATTACCAAAGAGGCAAGTTGACGCCTGATCTGGGCGAGGACCCTGTTGATCATGATAAATGGAGGGAAGGCGTAATTGAGATGAGGAGACCAATTCTGAAGGAAAGCATCTGTCGCTAAGGCCAAAGGGTCCGGACGCCAACTGAAGAACTGTGGCAGTTGGGTATTGAGGCGAGAAGTGAAGAGATCGATATGCAAAGGGCCCCATTTTTGGAACAGAGATTGAAAGACGGATGGAAGAAGCTTCCAATCACTGGAGTATCGAAGATAACGAGAGTGCCATTCCGCGATGGAGTTGAGATTGCCTGGGAGATATTCTGCTCTGTCCGAGATTTTGTTGAGCAGGCAGAATTCCCAGAGACTCTTCGCTAACTCCGCAAGGGGTTTGGATTTTGTTCCACCTAGATGGTTTATGTAACGGACCGCAGAAACATTGTCCATGCGAAGGAGGATAGAACAGCGAACTCTGTCCTTTGCGAGACTCTTGATTGCAAAGGAACCTGCCAGCATCTCTAAACAGTTTATGTGCAATCTCGACTCCTCGAGAGACCATGTACCGCCAGTCGAGATTGTACCACAACGGGCGCCCCAGCCCGACAAACTTGCATCTGATTCTAACACAAGATTGGGGACTGATGCGAAGATGGTTCTGCCGTTCCACGCGTCTAAATGGTCTATCCACCATTGGAGTTCTAGACGCGATTCTGTATCTAAAGAAAGAAGATCTGAATAAGCCAGCCCTTGACGCAGATGGCAGTTTTTTAGGCGCTGAAGGGCTCGATAGTGAAGAGGTCCTGCAAAGATTGCCTGAATGGAGGCGGACAACAGACCCACAATTCTTGCGAGGGACACGAGGGAAATCAAGGAGTTTCAAAGAACCTGAGAGATTTCAGATTTTATAGCTGAGACTTTTGATTGAGGCAAATGAAGAGAAGCGGTGGACGAATTTATGGGAAAACCTAGGAACGTTACTGCCACTCCGAGTTAAATGGTCACTAGAGCTGGGAAGAGAACTGTCAGACAAGGACTGGCCCACTGTTTTAGAATTCCCTAAGAAAGTGTCACGCAATGCAAAATTTAAATACATACAGTACATGATCGTACATAGGGCATACCTCACACCACATCGCCTTAATTGTATATTTCCTAACACACAACTCATCTGCCCTAGGTGTCAGGAAGAAGATGCAGATCTACTCCACATGCTATGGAAGTGCCCACGTTTACGCATTTTCTGGCAAACTGTTGGATACAGGGTACAGGAGGTCACTGGAACGACTGTTTGGTCATCGGCGGAAAGCTGTCTGCTGGGTATGCATAAACGACCCAAGGAGTGGAAGGTCCAAAATAGATTTGCTTACTTGGCTGTGCTTATAGCAAAGCGTGCCATCACAATGCGGTGGAAATCTGCTTCCCCCCCTACACCTCTCCTGTGGCAGACAGAAATGGTCCGCTGGAGCTCCGCGGAGAGTATGATTATTAGACAGGAGGAATTTAGAGGACTACGTAAGATCCCTGTCTCTATAGATTGGGACCATATGCTTGAAACATTCAAAGCCATTGATATGCTGACCCCTCCAACATCGCAGAGCGGTCCTGGCCCAACCCCACATTCCACATCCCCAAGAGCTGAACTACTTGCTTCCTGATAATACCGTTCCCCCTTATCTCTCGGAGGACCTAGAGATCTATGCATATGTATGCTGTGAAACGATCTGTTATTTAAGCTTTATTCACCCCACGCTATAAGTTAACGGACCAGGAACTGGGGGGTGGGGGGGTAGTTGTTAGACCTGGCACCCTTGGCGTGGGTCTCCCTTCCATTTTTTGATGATGCCTCCAATGTTATTGATCTGTTTTTGCTGGTTTAGATGCTTTGGGCACTGTGCCACTGCTATTCAGTGCCACAGTGCAAGTGCTCCCTATGATAAATTGTGTTATGTATTAGTGACTCCATGATTGGATGATTGGTTTACTTGTCAGTCCCTAGTACAGTGCACTGAGTGTGCCCAGAACTTGTAAATCCAATGCTGCTGGTGGGCTTGCAGCACTGGTTGTGCCACCCACAGAAGCAGCTTGTAAAGTGTGTCTCAGGCCTGCCATTGCAGAGCCTGTGTGCAGCCTAGGGCTGCCATGTTGACTTGGTGAGTGCACCCACTTACCAGTCCCTAAACCTTCCCTTTACTGCATGTTGGTCACCCCTAAAGTAGGCCCTAGGGCAGGGTGCATTGTAAGTATAAGGTAGGACATGCCCTGGTGTGTGTGGCATGTCCTAATAGTGAATTACAGCCATTTTCGTTTTCACTATTGCAAGGCTACCTGCTCCCCATAGGCCAGAATGGGCAGTTTGATTATTACACCTTATAATCCTAACTGACCCAGGGAACATGGTAGAAAAACGAATTTAGTATGCCTGAACTCAGGATGATAAAATACATCTTTTAGTGAAGTTGGTTTTAACATTCTGTGTTTGAAAATACCACTTTTAGAAAGTAGGTATTTTCTTGCCTAACCTTCAAGCCTGCCTCTGCTAGGTTGTGTATTCCTTGTCTGGAGTGTGAGTGACAGGGGCTGGGGGACTCCAGGAGACAGGGTGAGTCAGCACAGGGCTGAATAGAGAGATCTGCATTCAGAGTGGAGGGAGGAGTTGCACCTTGGTCTGAATAGGGCTGTGCCTACCTTCCTCAATGCTGGCTCCACCTCCTGCCGGGCGGCTGAGCACTCTGCCCCACATTCTGAAAGGAAAGAAGGAGTCCTGTAAACAAAGTGCTCCAGGACTGACCAGAACTGGTTTTGGACTAGGCAAAGGCCTCTCTGCCTTCAGAGAACAAAGAGAAAAGGTGTATAAAAAGGGGACCCAGATCCCTAGGAAATTTGATCACTTTTGGGAAACAAGAAGAAACCTTTGCTGAGGAGCGGAACCAAGAAGAAACTGAGGAGAAGACTATCCCTAAGCTAGAGGGATCTGCCTGCAGTGGTTGCCTGACTGCCAAAGAAAGGAGAAGGGAACTGTGTGTGTACTTTCATCAACTTGTGAAGGATCTCCAAGGGCTTGATTTTAGAGCTTGCCTCCTGCTGAAGTCTCAGGGACAACAGACTTCACCCACCAGCTCCCCCTGTATTCCCTTGCTGGGAATTTGGACCTTCTGACACACTTGCGTGTCTCTGGGAGCTGGAAGCGCGACTCAAACACGAAAAAGTGTGTCGCCGCAGCCGCTGAGTCTCGCATCGCCGGAGAAGAGTGTCGACGTCGCATCAGACCCCGGCGCATCCCCGAATAAGCGCGCCGCATCCTTCAAAGCGCCTCGCAGCACCGGAGAAGAGTGTCGCCATCGCATCAGACGCCGTCGCATCCCCGGGGCAGAGCATCGACCTCGCATCAGACGCCGACGCATCGCAACACGAGGCGCGTCCCGCATCCCAGGAGAAGATCGTCGACCTCGCATCAGACGCCGTCGCATCACCAGGGAAGCGTGTCGCAGGGCCTGTCGCGGCTCCAAAGACTTATCGAAATCGCCGCACGGCCGTCGGGCGTGCACGCATCACCTCTTCGTTGTCGCAACCTCAAGAAGACGCCACTTTGTTTCTTTTGCACCAGTTCTTCAACGCATCACCGTCCTTGCGTGTAAGGGACTACCGCATCACCTTCCCTGCAACTCTTTTCGTTGCCCTGCGTTACGCATCTTAAGGTACTTTGAACTCAGAGTGTCGCATTTTCATTTTAAGAGACTCAAGCTAATTCTACCATCTTTAAAGTACAGTATTGTGGATTATTTTTGTCGTTTATGGTCTTGTGGTAAATCTATATAAAAGATACTTATTTTTATAATACAACCTGTGTGGTGTCCATTTGTAGTGTTGTCACTGGATTACTGTATGTGTTCACAAATGCTTTACACACTGCCTCTGAACTAAGCCTGTCTGCTCGTGCCAAGCTACCAAGAGGGTGACCAGGGGTTATTTCAGGAGTGTACCCCTTACCCTGACTAGAAGCAAGGGTCCCTATTTGGACAAAGGTACCTACCTCTGCCAACTAGAGACCCCCAGTTCTAACATTGGTGGTCAGCGGTGGGGATTCTGGACTTGCATTTGTGACTCATGTACAGTGATTGGTGAACACTACCTAGTGAGTGCAGACCAAACGCAACCACATACTTTTGGTAGATATTCTTTTGGGACATTCTATTTTTGCTAAAAACTGCCAAGTTTAATCACCATGGATACAGCAGCATCTATAGTATCTGTTGATAATGATTGGGAAGAGGAGAAACTGGAATGCTACACCGTTAACCAGCTCAAGCACTTCTGCAGGAAGTTCAAAGTTTCTATGACCGGAATCTCCAAGAAGGATGATTTCCAAAAGGCGCCGAGGGCCTGGGTTGAAGCAAGGAATACCCCTGAGAATGAGGAGGGGGCTGACAATGCAGATGAGCAGCTGGATGGGCCAGTGGGTCCAGGGGAGAGGAGAGCATCTTCCCCCGTGGGTAGCAGTGTTTCTGCCAGAGGTCTGTCCCCAGAAGAGCTGGAGGACATACAAAAGAATAGGATGCATGAGTTGGAGCTGGCCAAAATGAGTGGGCAGTTAGAAATTAGGAAATTGGCCCTGGAAGAAAAGAGAATGCAGCTTGAGCATGAGAAAAGTTTGAGGGAGTTGGATTTGAAAGCGCGGAGCTTAGAGATTACTCCCTCTGGTGGCAGCGCACCGTCAATGCCTGTTGAGGCTAGGGTGTATATTCCTAAAGATGTGGTTAAGGAGTTTTTTAAGAATGATGATATTGGGCAATGGTTCAAGGCCTATGAGGTAGCCATGACTTCCCACCGGGTCCCTGAGAAGGATTGGGGAGCGGGTTGTGGGGTCGGTTCCTTAGTGAGGGGCGGGATACTTTGTTGGACTTGCCCTCTGAAGTCTATAATTCCTACAGCCACATGAAGAATGCATTGATGACCAGGTATGGGTTGACTCCTGAACTCTATAGGCAGAGGTTCAGGAACTGTAAGAAAATTGAAGGCAGTACCTGGGTTGAATATGTGACTTTTTTTGCAGAGCCTTGGATGGTTGGGTAAAGGGTAGCAAAGCAAATGATTTTCAGGCGCTCTTTGATTTGATTGCATGGGAGCACTTGTCCAGTAATTGTTTTCCTGAGCTACGCCAGCACCTGATTGACAGTAGGCTGACTAACCCTAGGCAGCTTGCTGAGGAGGCGGACCGCTGGGTGAGCACCCGGGTCCACAAGGGTCACGTGGGAGTCTCCGCCAAGGGTGGGCAGGGTCCCCAGCAGAGGAGTGGAGGGGGACAAGGGTAAACAGAGGGAGTTCCAGAAAGGGCCCCAAAGTAAACCCCAAGGGAACCAAGGGAAAGTTTCCCAGCCTCCCCCTGAGAATAAGCACGGGGCCCCGACAGGTCCACCTGTTCATAGGGGAACCCTGGTGTGCTACAAGTGTGGCACCCTAGGCCACAGGGCCAATGATCCCCCGTGCTCTTTGTTTGGAAAGCCAGCACCCCCTGGTGCAGTCCCCCGGCAGTTGGCTAGTGTAGCCCTGGGGGAGGAGATGGGTGCCCAAGGTGGGCGGGATCCTGTAGTATTGTCCCTTGTCTCATTAGGAGACTCTGAGATGGTCCCTAGGACCCAACTGCCTGAGAACACTAAGAAGTACAGGCAGTGGGTGACCATCAATGGCCATAGGGTGGAGGCTCTGAGAGACACAGGAGCCAGTGTGACAGCTGTCAAGTGTCACCTGGTGTCTAAAGAGCAGGTGGTCCCTGAGGCATTCTATCCAGTTGTTGCCGCTGACAACACAGAGAGCCACTGCAAGGTGGCTCAGGTTCCCTTTGATTGGGGGGGTCTCTGGTACTCTTCAAGTAGCTGTGAGGCCAGCCATGCCTGTTGACTGTTTGTTAGGGAACGATTTGGAGAGCTCCCCTTGGGCTAAGGTGGAGCGGAGTGCTCATTTGGAGATGTTGGGCTTGCCTGATTGGGCGTGTGTGACCACCCGGTCCATGGCAGCCAGAGGTGTTCAAGAGGACCTGGAGCCTGAGAGGAGGCCCAGGTGCCTGCCGGAGAGAGAAGAGGCAGGGGCGTGGGAAACCAGCCCCCGAAGTTCCCACGGTCCAGGAGGAGGCAGACCCTGAGGGGATGCCCTGGAGCCTACAGGGGAACAGGTAGCTGAACTGGGGGACCTGCCTGAGCTGACCCATTGGCAACAAGATGGAGGACCCTCCAGGGAGGAGTTCTGCGAGGAGCAGAATAAGTGCCCTTCTCTCGTGGGTCTGAGGCAACAGGCCACAGACCAGGCAGCAGGTGATCAGTCTGGATCACATTGGATCTACTGGGAGAATGGTCTCCTGTATAGCGAGCCTAAGGTTGCTGAGCCTGGGTCAGCCCATGTGCTGGTGGTACCCCAGCGCTTCAGAACCTTCCTACTGGGTTTGGCTCATGATGTGCCTTTAGCAGGACATCTGGGGCAGGACAAGACCTTTGAAAGGCTTGTCACCCATTTCTTTTGGCCCCAGATGCGCAGGAGTGCCGCCACTCACTGCAGGACCTGTCAGACTTGCCAGGCAAGTGGAAAGAGTGGGAGGAAGCAGAAGGCTCCTCTCCAGCCATTCCCTGTAGTCAGCACCCCCTTTGAACGAATGGGTATTGACATTGTGGGGCCACTGGACCCCAAGACAGCCATGGGCAACAGGTTTATCCTGGTCTTGGTGGACCATGCCACCCGGTACCCTGAAGCCATCCCTCTGAGGACAGTGACGGCCCCCGTGGTGGGACGGGCACTGATGGGAATTTTCTCCCGTGTGGGGTTCCCTCAAGAGGTGGTGTCTGACAGAGATACTAACTTTATATCCAAGTATATGAAGTCCCTGAGGCAGGAGTGCGGTGTAACGTACAAGTTCACCACTCCTTACCACCCCCAAGGAAATGGGTTGGTTGAGAGATTCAACCGGACCCTGAAGGGCATGATTATGGGTCTGGAAGAACCCATGAGGCGTAAGTGGGACGTCCTCTTGCCATGCCTTCTTTTTGCATACTGTGAGGTGCCCCAGAAGTCTCTAGGGTTCAGCCCCTTTGAGCTTCTGTATGGTCACCCAGTGAGAGGACCTCTGAGTTTGGTCAAGGAAGGCTGGGAGCAATCTCCCAGGAAACCTCCCCAGGATGTATATAGCTACATGCTGGCCTTCAGGAACCAAACTAGGCGTTTCAGGCAACTTGCTGAGGCAAATCTGGAAGCCAGACAGGAGGAAATGAAGCGGTGGTACGACCAGAATGCCACTCTGGTGGAGCTTCAACCTGGTCAGAAAGTGTGGGTCATGGCCCCAGTGGAGTCCTGTTACCTACTTGGTGGACATGCGGTCTCCCAGGAACCCCTTGCGGGTCCTGCACGTCAACCGCCTGAAGCCCCACTTGGAGAGGTCCCAAGTGGGCATGCTCTCAGCTACAGATGCTGGGATGGAGGAGGAGACCGAGCCTCTTCCTGACCTCCTGTCAGCCCAAGAGAAAGATGGATCAGTGGAGGGTGTGAACCTCTCTACCTCCCTGACACCTGAGCAGCAAGGTGACTGTCACCAACTGTTGGGGCAGTTTCCTGACCTGTTCTCCCTGGTTCCTAGGGTCACTGACTGGTGCGTCCATGATGTGGACACTGGGGACAGTCTTCCTGTCAAGCACAAGGCTTACAGGGTGACTGACAGGGTGAGAGCTTGCATCAAGGAGGAGGTCTCCAAGATGTTTGCATTGGGGGTAATTGAGTCCTCTCACAGCCCTTGGGCCAGCCCAGTGGTCTTGGTCCCAAAGGCTGCCGCGCCTGGTGCCACACCCGAACTCTGGTTCTGTGTGGACTACCGAGGACTCAATTCCCTCACCAGGACTGACGCACACCCCATCCCCAGAGCTGATGAGCTCATAGATCGGTTAGGGGCTGCCCGGTACCTCAGTACGTTTGACTTAACATCTGGGTACTGGCAGATCGCCTTGACTGATGGGGCAAAGGAGAGGTCAGCATTCTCCACACCAGATGGGCACTACCAATTCCGGGTGATGCCCTTTGGGATGAAGAATGCCCCTGCCACCTTTCAGAGGTTGGTCAACCAGGTGTTGGTTGGACTGGAGGACTTCAGTGCCGCCTACCTGGATGACATCGCAGTGTTCAGCGCCAGTTGGGAAGAACATCTGCGCCACCTCTGAGAAGTGTTGATGGCTCTGCGGAGGGCAGGCCTCACGATCAAGGCGAGTAAGTGCCAGATCGGGCAGGGTTCCGTGGTGTACTTGGGACACCAGGTTGGGAGCGGCCAGGTGGCGCCCCTACAGCCCAAGATAGATACCATTCTGGCTTGGGAGCCCCCCAAGACCCAGACCGCGGTGAGAGCCTTCCTAGGACTCACCGGGTATTACAGGAGATTTGTCAAGGGGTATGGCAGCATGGTTGCACCCTTGACAGAGCTGACTTCCAGGAAGCAGCCCAAGAGAGTGATTTGGACTGACACCTGTCAACAAGCTTTTGACACCTTGAACACAGCCATGTGCACGGCGCCTGTGCTCCTGGCCTCCAACTTCTCCAAAGAGTTTATCGTTCAGACAGACGCTTAAGAGCATGGTGTGGGGGCTGTTTTGTCACAGATGAATGAGGAGGGCCTAGACCAACCTGTAGCCTTCCTTAGCAGGAGGTTACTTCCACGGGAACAGAGGTGGAGTGCTATTGAGCGTGAGGCATTTGCTGTGGTCTGGGCACTGAAGAAGCTGAGACCATACCTGTTTTGGACTCACTTCCGGGTTCAGACAGACCACAGGCCCCTCAGATGGTTGATGCAGATGAGGGTGAGAATCCAAAGCTGTTGAGGTGGTCCATTTCCCTACAGGGGATGGACTTCACGGTGGAACACCGCCCTGGTACAGAACACGCCAATGCTGATGGTCTGTCCAGATTTTTCTGCCTTAGTGAAGAGGACTCCCTAGAGGTGGGGTAGTTCTCCCCACATTTCAGCTGGAGGGGACACGTGTTAGACCTGGCACCCTTGGCGTGGGTCTCCCTTCCATTTTTTGATGATGCCTCCAATGTTATTGATCTGTTTTTGCTAGTTTAGATGCTTTGGGCACTGTGCCACTGCTATTCAGTGCCACAGTGCAAGTGCTCCCTATGATAAATTGTGTTATGTATTAGTGACTCCATGATTGGATGATTGGTTTACTTGTCAGTCCCTAGTACAGTGCACTGAGTGTGCCCAGGGCTTGTAAATCCAATGCTGCTGGTGGGCTTGCAGCACTGGTTGTGCCACCCACAGAAGCAGCTTGTAAAGTGTGTCTCAGGCCTGCCATTGCAGAGCCTGTGTGCAGCCTAGGGCTGCCATGTCGACTTGGTGAGTACACCCACTTACCAGTCCCTAAACCTTCCCTTTACTGCATGTTGGTCACCCCTAAAGAAGGCCCTAGGGCAGGGTGCATTGTAAGTATACGGTAGGACATGCCCTGGTGTATGTGGCATGTCCTAATAGTGAATTACAGCCATTTTCGTTTTTCACTATTGCAAGGCTACCTGCTCCCCATAGGCCAGAATGGGCAGTTTGATTATTACACCTTATAATCCTAACTGACCCAGGGAACATGGTAGAAAAACGAATTTAGTATGCCTGAACTCAGGATGATAAAATACATCTTTTAGTGAAGTTGGTTTTAACATTCTGTGTTTGAAAATACCACTTTTAGAAAGTAGGTATTTTCTTGCCTAACCTTCCAAGCCTGCCTCTGCTAGGTTGTGTATTCCTTGTCTGGAGTGTGAGTGACAGGGGCTGGGGGACTCCAGGAGACAGGGTGAGTCAGCACAGGGCTGAATAGAGAGATCTGCATCCAGAGTGGAGGGAGGAGTTGCACCTGGGTCTGAATAGGGCTGTGCCTGCCTTCCACAATGCTGGCTCCACCTCCTGCCGGGCAGCTGAGCACTCTGCCCCACATTCTGAAAGGAAAGAAGGAGTCCTGTAAACAAAGTGCTCCAGGACTGACCAGAACTGGTTTTGGACTAGGCAAAGGCCTCTCTGCCTTCAGAGAACAAAGAGAAAAGGTGTATAAAAAGGGGACCCAGATCCCTAGGAAATTAGATCACTTTTGGGAAACAAGAAGAAACCTTTGCTGAGGAGTGGAACCAAGAAGAAACTGAGGAGAAGACTATCCCTAAGCTAGAGGGATCTGCCTACAGTGGTTGCCTGACTGCCAAAGAAAGGAGAAGGGAACTGTGTGTGTACTTTCATCAACTTGTGAAGGATCTCCAAGGGCTTGATTTTAGAGCTTGCCTCCTGCTGAAGTCTCAGGGACAACAGACTTCACCCACCAGCTCCCCCTGTATTCTCTTGCTGGGAATTTGGACCTTCTGACACACCTGCGTGTCTCTGGGAGCTGGAAGCGCGACTCAAACATGAAAAAGCGTGTCGCCGCAGCCGCTGAGTCTCGCATCGCCGGAGAAGAGTGTCGACGTTGCATCAGACGCCGGCGCATCCCCGAAGAAGCGCGCCGCATCCTTCGAAGCGCCTCGCAGCACCGGAGAAGAGTGTCGCCATCGCATCAGACGCCGTCGCATCCCCGGGGCAGAGCATCGACCGCGCATCAGACGCCGACGCATCGCAACACGAGGCGCGCCCCGCATCCCAGGAGAAGATCGTCGACCTTGCATCAGACGCCGTCGCATCGCCAGGGAAGTGTGTCGCAGGGCCTGTCGCGACTCCAAAGACTCATCGAAAGCGCCGCACGACCGTCGGGCGTGCACGCATCACCTCTTCGTTGTCGCAACCTCAAGAAGACGCCACTTTGTTTCTTTTGCACCAGATCTTCAACGCATCACCGTCCTTGCGTGTAAGGGACTACCGCATCACCTTCCCTGCATCACTTTTCGTTGCCCTGCGTTACGCATCTTAAGGTACATTGAACTCAAAGTGTCGCATATTCATTTTAAGAGACTCAAGTTAATTCTACCATCTTTAAAGTACAGTATTGTGGATTATTTTTGTCGTTTATGGTCTTGTGGTAAATCTATATAAAAGATACTTATTTTTATAATACAACCTGTGTGGTGTCCATTTGTAGTGTTGTCACTGGATTACTGTATGTGTTCACAAATGCTTTACACACTGCCTCTGAACTAAGCCTGTCTGCTCGTGCCAAGCTACCAAGAGGGTGAGCAGGGGTTATTTCAGGAGTGTACCCCCTTACCCTGACTAGAAGTAAGGGTCCCTATTCTGACAAAGGTACCTACCTCTGCCAACTAGAGACCCCCAGTTCTAACAGTAGTCTTTCGTTTTTGTATTAAGTTTATAAAGTTTAGCTTATTAGATACCCCTGGGCCTGCTAGGACTCTGATACCTAGTTATTTTATTGGCATGTATGTCCCGATTTTTTGCTCCTTAGATAATGTATCAATGTCCTGATATGTGTTCTTGGATACGGATGTCCACATTATCATTTACATTTTGGGAATAATATGTGCATTCATGTTTGCTACCTTTTCATTCTTAGCGTCCAATTGCTTTGGAAATGTACCGCATTTATTATGCTATTTGAAAACTCAATAAAATTGTGTTTCCAAAAAAAAAAAAAAAAAGAGAGAAAACCTAGGAAATCGATTTGCTGAGTGGGAATGAGCACAGACTTTTCGTGATTTAAGAGGAAACCCAGCTCAGAGAGAAGCGAGCGAGTGATGTGTAAATGTGACAACAGAGTTTGGTAGTCCTGGTTTATCAGGATGTCGTCCAGGTAAATTATTAACCTGACCCCGAGAGACCTCAGATGAGTCACAACTGGTTCATTATCTTTGTAAAGCACCAAGGTGCTGAAGACAGATCGAAAGGGAGGGAGCAAAACTGATAGGTTATTCCGAGCCATTGAAATTGGAGAAATTTCCTGTGGGAATGATGAATCGGAATAGTGAGATATGCGTCCTATCAATCTTTTCTGACCATCCAATTGTGTAAACGTAAAGAGTCTCTGAGGTGAATAAGGGTTTCCATTTTGAAGTGACGATAGACTACAAATTGGTTGAACCATTTCAAATTTATGACGGGACGCAATTTCTTGTTTTTCTTCAAACCAGAAAGATAGAACTTAAAACCCTGATGGATCTAGAGGGGCAATTTGAATCGCTTGTTTCTGTAGAAGGGATTGAACTTCTATTGATATGAGATTTGACATATTGGTTGAGAAGATGAGAGGAGGAGGAAAAACTGTTTGGAAAGGTGGAGCGTAAAATTCTATAAGATAACCTTGGATAGAGTGTAGAACCCAAGGATCTGCAGTTAGTGTTTGCCATCTTGGAAGGAATAGACTTAAACGACCCCCTACGGGGGAGAATCTGAGAGACTCACCTTGTTGGGAATTATTCCTGAAGTTCTTTTGTCCACGTCCTCTGAACCCCCGACCTCTTTGAGGGTAGAACTGTGGTTTGTATACTTGATAACTGGAGTTGGAGTTAAATGAACCTCTGGAGCCTTGGTTGTGGTATGAACGGCCGGCAAAGCGACTCCTGCCTCTACCGGCCCGTCCAAAAACCCATTGGGAAAAAACTTTTTTTAAAGATTGCTTGGCTTTGTCAATAGAAGCAAAGGTGGTGACGTACTTGCTTAAGTCCTTTACAAAAGAGTCACCAAACAGAAGACCATCAGCCTTAATGCCAGGATCAAGGGCAGCCAAGTTTGCCAACTTGGGATCCAGCTTTAAAAGGAGACCTTTACGGCGTTCATGGATAATCGCCGAATTGGTGTTGCCTAGAAGACAAAAGGCTTGTTGGACCCATAACGAAATGTCTTGTGGATCTAAATCCGTGCCGTCTAATCGAGCAGATTCCACCATGTCGAATATGCGAGCAAGGGGCCCTACGACATCCAACAATTTATCCTGGCAAGTAGATCAGGCCTTGTCAACCCCTTTGCGGGGGTCCTTGCCAAATTTGGAAAAGAAAGTAAGCATAGGTTGATCAATAGCCGGCGTAACAGTAATATTAGAGGCCAGGGAAGGTCTAGGACATTCTGATTTGAGTTTGGATCCGGTGGATTTATCCAAAGGCAGACGAAGTCTAGCGGAGATATAGTCGCCAACATGAGAAGCAGGGAACCACTCCGTGGAGTTGGGATGGCGAATAGAAGAATGGTCGAACATAGGTGAACCCTCCAAATCCAGAAGTGGCCTGGAACTAAAAGAATCAATTTTTGACTTCTTAGCGGGAGGGGAAAAAGAAGGGTCATTGGCATCAAGTAAATCAAACGCATCGTCTGCGTCCCCTAAATCATCGTCTGTGCCCACAATCTGAGAAATTACAAGTTTCATAGGTACCTCAGAGTTTTTTAATTTAGATTTGCATTTGCCAATCGAAACAGAAATCCCCTCCTTAGAAGGAGGCCTGGGAGGAACTTTGTCCTCAACCTTATGTGAGGAAACCTCACTCAAAATTCGTGACACATCGTTATCTGGGACATTATCTTTAGCGTTGGAAGGTACCAATTTTCTCTTTCTGCTATCCCCCGCAGAATGGGCCAAAGCTTTGGACATCAGCGTTAACATTGAGTTTTCCATATTTTGTGAAAATCTTTTCATAGAAGCTTCCACAGCATGTTCAACAGAATTATTAATAAAACCATTCAAGTCATTTTTTAATGCCTCACCTTCATCATTTTGCATGTCAGAACATGGAGAGCTATCAATCTCCATAGTGGAAATATGCTCAGTTAGGCAAAAAGGCAGTTAAGGGTTAACAGAGGAAATCAGAGGAAGGCCCCGCCCGTGGGCGTGAGTAAGGCGAGGAGACCGAGACCACAAGGAGAAACCACACCCAAGGAGGCTGGCCGCTAACCGGAGACAGGACGCTATGTGCACAAAAGGAAAACCAAGCTCCGGTGAGGGAAACGCAGCAGAAATACTGAGGAGCGCTCTGGAAATGCAGACGCCACAGCTGAGGTGAGACGAGATAACATGGCCGACTCACGCCGCGTTGAGGAACGGACAACGCACGCGAGCGGCAGGGAAGGAGCGCTAAGCGCGAGAGGCACAGACTATAAAAACCAATGTAACAGCACACTGTAATAAATTGAGCTATGTAACAAGAAGCGGTAGTAAAATTGAGTGCATGTACTTATCTTGACTGCGAGCAGCAAGAAAAGAGAGGGCTGTTCGCAGTCAACATAAGGGTTATACATGGCACTGCTTATCGATTGGTGTTAGTTCTGGATTCCATGTTCTCCCATTGGTCAGCTTGTCGCTTGACCTTTTGGGAGGTGAAGTTTTCGTTGTTTATCTTGGCTGCTATTAAATTTCAAGCAAGATTAGAAAGCATAATAGGAGCCTCCGTTCTTGACATCTGAAGGACACCCATGGCAATTGTCTGTTCCTAACATACTTGAAGTAATTTCTGACAAGGGGGGTGAACCCCTGGCAAAGTTTCAAAAAATATCCTGGGAAGCGCCCAGCTTCCTCGGCATACATAAAAGTACTGGAATGAGAGCCTATGGCTAGTTAGCAAATTTAAGTCTGATCACATTTTATAAAAAATAAGTTCTTGGGGTACATTCCCCACCCCGTTGCCCTCCCAGGGTGACTCAATCCCTTCACTCGTTCACTGGAATTTTGGGAACATATACACCACCAAACACTTAGGACCCTGCTTTAGGTTCCCAGACCGGCAGCACAGCCACGTAACTCAATGAGTCCAATCAATTAAATATTGTAGACCTTCTTCTTCTTGTACTCCTTATTTTAATCCATCATTTTTTTCTGCCATTTTTAATCATTATCTTCAGATTTCATGATTTTAGTTGAGGTATAAATAGCATTAGCAACGGGGGTATTTGGGAGAGTCACAGGTTTGAAATGACACATTGCAAGGGATTCTAGGCAATGTAGTTTTTAATGGTAGAAAGAAAGCCCGTTGAAGATTCAAAAATACCGGAAGCTCGTTGTTAAGGTATTTGCAGTTCTCGCATTAAGAAGCATTCGATTGATCACCTGGAGGTAATCGGCGAGTCATGATAAATAGCTGCAATTTTGAGAAGCAGTGGATTTTATCATCACGGGGAGAAAGACGCGCGCTCGCGCACTTTGAAGTTGTGAATCTTATGAAAGGGAATTGAATATGTTTGTTCAAATACAAGCCAGCAGTAAGCGAGGTCGTGTTGCTTTTTATCTCCAAGGATCAATTATATTTGTCACGGTAAGCGCAACAAGGCAGTACAATGTAAGGGATTTGAAGAGCGTTCTTTGTTTAAACAAGGGAAGAGGTGCCAGTTGAGTATAGGTGGCTTATAGTGAGAACAGGGTTAGGTAATCAGGATGTGGGATGTTTTGTGAGGGGATTGTTGCAAAAGTTTTTTTTAATAATGTTCGTGGTTTTAGGATGTTTGTTGATAAACTGAACAATAATTATGGATACAATGATTATATAGAATACATTAAGTGTATACAGAGGTTGATGTGTAACAACGATGTTAATATTTATGAATTTCTGCATTTTAGATACCCCTGACGAAGGGATTCGTCCCGAAATGCATTGGGTAATTGAATAAAATACGTGACATTTGGAAATCACTTTGCCTCCTGTGTTCGTGTGATCTATCTCCCATTGAACAAAAATGAGTAAAACAAATTGAAGATAATGATTAAAAATGGCAGAAAAAAATGATGGATTAAAATAAGGAGTACAAGAAGAAGAAGGTCTACAATATTTAATTGATTGGACTCATTGAGTTACGTGGCTGTGCTGCCGGTCTGGGAACCTAAAGCAGGGTCCTAAGTGTTTGGTTCATTGCGGCGCAATTGGGCGGAGCGTTTACCTGGCATGCACGCATATAAAGCATAACATGTTAAAGTTTCAGTATAGTTTTAGATAAAAAAAACGGTGTGCATCTCGCAACTTTGTTTCTTTATAACATATACACCACACAATTTTCAAAGATCACCAGTCACTACTGGTGAAAATAAGTGCGGGGAGCAGATGGGGGGAGTGTGTGATAAGAGCAGAAAGTGTGTGTGAGGAAGGATTATGAGCAGAGATTTGGCACTGAAATGATCACTGCTCTGCTGCTTATAAATGTGCAATATTGCTTACATTTCAGAAGTAGAAAAGCTTTCCCCCACTCAGCTCCTATACTTGCATTTTTTTTTCAATTTATATTCAAAATGTGGTCATGTTATTTGGGCCCCACAACTAATTTTGTGAATCTGGCTCCCATGCTCACGTTCTCAGTAATCCCAAAAATGTACTCTACAAGGTGGGTTTCGCTGCAATCAGAAACTGCCCAGGGGCACCTTAGAATTGCTTCACTGGCTGTGAGTCGAGTGTCCGAGTCTGAATCACAAATCTCCCTGTGGGCTCCGCAGGGCGGGTCAAAAACCACTCCAATGTCATCCTAGATTTAACAGGTCCCATATAACCATAAAATTAATTCTGCCCGGCCTAGCGCCTTTCGATACTTGCTCACACTCAGGCTCTACGGAAGTAAGCAGCATTTTAGTCTGCCGCGCAGACCGCGGGGCTGGCCTGGCACACTCAGCTACCCGGAAATGTGTTTTCTCGGAAAGATGACTAGAGATCAACTCTTTTTCCCCGGATACAGTAACCCTTTTACTCCTCCCCCTTTTGGCGCAAAAGACATTCGCCGTCTGCAGTTTAAGTCTTTACCTCTGCTGCCACCCGAAGGTTTCATATTGTAAACGTGTTAAGAGCGAACGGCTTTGCATTTTTGTTTTGTAATTCAGCGATGGCGCAACGCGCATGCACAAAATGTTTCACTGATTTTCAGATTGGGGATGGGGGATGTACTCCTGCAGGAGAGTTCCTCCCCTCTCCCACACTACACGTGTAGATAAAGGGGTGAGGACGTACTATAATTCTTCCACAGCACAGAGTTGCTTCATACATGATACAGTTTGCTTTCCCTGTGTGGACCCAGAGTAAACATTTGTCTTTGCTATACTAGGGCGTGAGGTTTCCTGGTTGTGTCACCTCCGCCTTAAACCTTAAAATAGTAAGTATACTTTTAAAACTGATAAAGGGTGTTACATTATCTTTTAGGTAACCACCCTTATTTCGCCTCTCAATTATAAAAGAAAAGAGAAGATTCTGTACTTTTGAGAGACTTGACTTGTTCCTCAGAAATATTTTCTTCTCACAAGCACTACACATAACTCAACTCTAAACACCACATCTTTTTTGAGTATTTTTCGACTATCGAATGTTACAATCCTAAGTATGTCTTTTTTCCAATAGTAAAGGCAGTCTGTTAATTTACCCAGTATATAACAAGCATTGGCAAAGCCAATAGGTTTTGCCTATGCCAGATCTATTGTCTTTGTCAATGTTTTTTTAAGACATGCTGCTTAGAAGCGCGGGATGCTGTGCCACATGGCTTAAAGTAAAGAAAAAAATCACTATGATGCAACCAGTTTTGACCGCATTATAGAACAACTTTTTAGGACGAGACTGGGCAATGCATGCGCTGCTCTGCGAGGCATGCTGTATTGGAGTATGGACTTGAAGCCATGCCCATTCTCTGCCCATATTTGACATTGTCTTGTGTCATTGTCTTTCGTAAATGCTGGCTTCTGATTCGTTAATTGGCTTGTTAGTCCCTCCTTAGTACTGCCTTGTCTTCATTTGTAACCTCCCATGAGGACTGGCCCTTTTACTTCGGTTGTTACACAGTATTTCTTATTTAGTCTGTAAGCACTATTTTCTATAATGAGTTTCTCCTACTGCAGGCACGACAAGCTTTCCTGCTACATTCAGTGCGCCATGCGCGCTTTCACCTTCCAAGCAGCCCGGGACAATGGCTGCCGCTTCTTTGAAATGCAATATTTCTCGCATTTACAAGAGTTTGAGCTATTGGCATTGTAAATGACAATGCTTTTTATTTATGTGTTAATTATCAAAACAGATAAATAAAAGGCATTGTCATTTACAATTCCAATAGCTTAAACTCTCGCAAATGCGAGACCTATTGCATTGCAAATACTTGTTTCTTTAAGCCATGTTTCACAGCAGCCCACTCTGCTCTGCAATATGCCTAAAAAGCATGTGGGACAAGCAACATGAGGAAGGTGCGGGGGAGGAGAGAGGGGGCATCAACAACGGACAGCGGGAGGAGGTTGGGAGGGATATAGACGCGAGGGAGTTGCAGTGAAGGAGGGAGGGAGCAGCAACAATGGACAGAGGGCGGGGGAAGGAAAAAGTAGCATGAGGGAGGGGTTGGGCAGGAAGACGGACTGTAGAGTGCCATGCACTCTCATAGAGTGCATTGCATAGAATTTTTTTTAAAGTACCTTCAGGAGCACGCGTCCAGTAGAAGGACACTCACCGAAAACAGTAAGCTGTATCAGGGCCATGCTCCTTGGTAGGGACAAACACTGAAGCCCCGGGTGGAAGCAAGGGGCGCAAATCAATAAGAAGCAAGGAAACAAGACTGATGTGAAGGACAACCAATGGTTAGTAATGGACGGGCTCTAAGCCCGTTTTAAGATTTTTTAATTGTAAACAAAAGATTAGCTGTTTCTAAGCAGTAATAAGAACGGGTGTTAATGTAACCCTCTTAATTGGTATTCAAGTTATCCTCCTTGAATGGATTGGATAAAAAGCTTAGTAGGACCTTCTAGGATTTGAACTAGTGACTTACATGTCATAAAGAGATGTACTTTGATGGGTAACTGCAGACCAAGGATACAAATCTGACCATTAAACCTATACCATGGTTTTCTTAGACTGTGATTGGAACCTGAGGAGATAAGTGCTATTGCATTATCAAAGAAACCCAAACTCAACCCAACCTCTTCTAGATGTCTGAGATGTCTCAGGTGTTTGCTTCTACTTGTACTGAGGCAACTAAGTACAAAGTTGGATAATTAATGAATCAGCTTTTATGCTCATTTATACACATTGTGACTTTCTGTGAAGTCATGTCAGTGTACCTGAGTATCTGAGCTTGCAGGAGCACTGCACGACATAAATGACATTGGCTGTGTGGCAATTCGTGTGATTTTTTTTTTAAAGCCCATAAGCCTTTAGTCCTAGATCCTTTCTTTTGAGGGGACAGGTATTGTATTTCCCACAAGGGAAATGGCCATGGACAGGGGGTAGGTTCCGTAGTGGTCTTTCGATGCAGTCTACCTATGCTGGTTTTGGTGTGTGTGAATAAGGCTATCCTGTAAGTTGCCCCTCTTTTGAAAGAAATCAGTGGTTTCTGGAAAGTGACTAAGGGTCTAATATAATCATTCAGACTCTCTGCCGCATGTTGTGTCATATATAAACTACAATGGTAGCAACCAAAGATGGTGTTAGATTAGATGCGCAAAACCTATGCGGAGCAGAATGTGCAGGATCTCTAACCCATATTGGAGTCCCCGTGCTTTAGACATCTAGCAACAATATATTAATGCCTTCAATGCACAGATGACCCATTGAAGGGAACTGAAATACTGGTGAGGAAGGACAATCAGAGTGCCATGTCATACATAAACCAACAAACAGGCACCAGGGATGAAGCTCTAGCTGAATTGGTCCAGACAATCCTTATTTGCTTGGATCAGGAACTGCAGTGATTGGTATGAACATATATTTTAGTTAAAGAAAACCTGAAATCCTACTCAGCAGGACTTTACCTTCAACAGTGGATTTCTTTGTGACTGATAACAATATATGTAGCGATTCAGCCTACCTAGGATAGACTTATTATCATGAGAAGTAAACTCTTCTGCTGAGGTTTTGTGGTAGAAGTCTTTATCAGTTAACCAGTAAGCAATTGTTATTGTTATTTCTGTTGTATCGTTGGACTCAAATTCCTCTGATCACACCATCTTTAGGACTCACACCAGGAATGAGCAACAATTATTCTAGTGGTGCCAGGCTGACACCCTAGTCCCTAACTCTTCCTAGTACCCAACTCAACAATGAGATAGCAGCCACTCTGTCACCCTCGTTTCCACAGCTGATACTGGTAAAACTGTGCCTATTTATTTGGAAACTGAATAGCTAGGCCTGCAGCAAGTGTGATGTTCCAAGGAATTCATGTTGGATAGTCAGGAGACCTGATATCTAATGCACACACAGGTCTCATGTCTGCACTGGACACCATGCTCCTCATCTTGCTCTTCTAGAGGTATGTATGTCAATTTCTGCAATTTCCTTAAGGTATTAGAGTTTTTAACAGATAACTTCCTATTGGGTCTCTTTCTATATTGTCTTCAAGCTCAGCTGGCTGCAATCCAATCTTTCAGAGAGGGTTGGCACAGTATCACAAACAGTGACACTTTGGCGCCATGGTTATTACAGAGGTTTTCTTTGTGTTGCCAGGTCAAATGCCCACTGGTACACTGGTAAGATCTGCCTTATTCTCCATGCCCCATAGGGCACTCAATTTAAGACTCCTATGAGCCAACGTCGTGGTCTAACATGTGATTTGATTTATCTGCTTATGTCCCCCCAATGCATTTTAAATATTCATATAGTTGAGTGCACATTTGTATTTAGATATATGTGCTTCTGTTAAAATTAATTGCACATATATGTTATGTAATTATGTTTCTCTTTATATCTAGATTGATAGTGCATCAATTGCTCATATATATATATATATATATATATATATATATATATATATATATATATATATATATATATATATATATATATATATATCCACATGAAAATCCAAGAGTGTCCAGTCACACCGGCACTACACAAGGACACAGACTCCACAGCAGTTGAAGTGGCAAGGTGTTTATTAATTAACCATCATTGTCCAAAGACGCGTTTCGGCCGCCAGACATGCGGCCTTGTTCACATAGTGCACTGCAAGTGAAGGTGATCTATATATACATGGTGAGTAAGCAGTAGTCTTTCTACAGTGGTATTCGTTCAGATAAGCACTTTACAACATGATGTGGCACTTTTACTGCAGTATCATTGCTTTACTGCAGTGTCATATTACTGTAATCTAAGTGCTGACCAATGACTGCATACATGGTGCTATAATGATATGGAGGTTGAAGGCATCTGTAATGTCATTCTCCTAAAGGCTAGCGCTGGTGTGGTAACTCGCGCTCGCTCTTGCCATTGCAAATATTACAGCGTTGGAAAATCCAAAGTAGCTGCGAGCTTGTGAGTATAAAATGTTGTTGTGTGTGTGTGTGTATAAACGTGATTTATGATTTGTAGCCGTATTTAGTGAATGTGCAACAGAATTTGTATGGTAATGCTTACATTTATATCATTCATCACAATGTCTGGCCTTTTCATAATAATCAAAAAAGGTTATTTGAATTTAGTACGACACATATTTGGGGAGAGAGTTTCATTAGAACAGTGTACTGCAGCATCTCCTGTGAAGGCCATGGGCTCTTAGAGTTAGGCCACACCTGCTTATTTCTCAGCTCAGGAACGCCATAATAGACATAAAACTATCTTCTATCTTCTCAAAGCTCACTAGCTGATTGGAAACACTTCTGTGATTTAGCAAAGGTATCAGGTTTATAGGCCGCTTTAGAAAATCTGATGGGTTCTTTGGTGCTAAGGTTTAGCTAGGAGCTAGAAAGGAGGGATCAGTTACCAAAGGCTGATTTAATCATTTAATGTTTAGATTTAATGAGCATCATCGCAAATGTTGCAATTCTTTTAATATTTTGTTTAATAACCCATTTTATTTCCACTATTTTGTATATTTTCATAGTTATGTCTATTCATGTAATCCATGCTAGATTAGGGCATTCATTTTTAATAAAGCCTTTTAAATATATAGTGTGCATTTCATATGTGTGTTGAATCATGGGAAAATAAGTTTTGGAGACTAATCCTGTAGTCTTACAGGACTGATTGTTGCCCTATACTCACCATCCTCAAGTAATGCGTGGGCGGGTTATGGGTTACAGTCCACCAGATTCTCCGGCTCAGGCTGGTAAATTCGCTAAACCTGCACTTTGAAAGTGGTTTAAGGGGTCTAAAACTAGGCAATATTTGCTTCTGAGGCTACAACAACATATCAGTTCCTGGGTAGGGTGACATCAGCAAGATGCAAGAGTGTATTGGTCTCATTCCTGGAGTACTCGTCATATTTATAGGTGTTAACAGGACAAGGTGAATCTTTATCAAGGACCAGCTCGGACTCGCTGTCAGATTGACTTGCAATCCATCCATCCATGTTCTTTTCTTCTTCACAATCTCTCCTGTTGATACATTTTACAACTGCCTTTTCATAACATTTGATAGAAGCCGGAAGGGCC
Organism: Calotriton arnoldi; assembly: GCA_963921515.1. Lineage (NCBI taxonomy): Eukaryota > Metazoa > Chordata > Amphibia > Caudata > Salamandridae > Calotriton > Calotriton arnoldi. The sequence goes on from CAWUFW010000751.1 coordinate 915,520, forward strand.
ATACATCTTGATTGATAAACTAGTCATTACCTCTGTATATGGATCAGGAGTTCTTATTCTGGAGGGCATTCAGGGCAGATCATTTCAGACTATGATATCCTCCTGAGTGGAGATGAAAGGGCTGTCATTGCCATCTCAAAAGCTGCATCAGGGTTTCCCTCACATAACCTTATCCAGCACAAGATACTGAGGCTTTGTAAAGATATTTCCTCTGAATATGACTCTTGGGTGCTACAGTTTGCCGTCACTGATTATACTCTGGTACCTCAGAATAATTTGACAGAAGAAGCAGCCTCGTTAATCGGTTGTCTTTTGTAATTATGTGTTGTGCTGTAATTCTGTAAGCTTGGGTATGCCTCATTAGCGAATTCGGATAAGAGTTAGGTAAGCAGTCATAGAGATTCAATTGACCCCAGGGAGATGTGAGCTGTCTCCAAAATTGGCTGTCAGCATAGTTGTGTTATATGGTAGAGAAGTAACATCAGAGTGCTTTCTCTTTTAGAGGGATGTGTGTGTAAGTTGTACAGGAGTGGTACTAAATTCTACAAGCAAGGAATACAAAGAAATACTTTAATATTAGAAGAATATCCTAAAAGAGTTGCCCATGTGGATGCTAGAGTTACATTTCTTCTAACAGACTGAATTGGACTGTTTTTTATTCATAAGAGATTAGTAGCATTAGTTATGTGAGAAAGATGCAATATCATATTCTCAATTTAATACACATGGATGTGAGGGTGTGTCATACACATATATTTATTGAACAATTATTTGCCATGTTCCAACATTTCTGCACTTCAAAATCAATGCACAGGTGTGTTTGCCAACCCCAACTATCAAAGGCAGCGTTCCTACAAGTACTTGAGGTTGCAATATATTACAACACATGAATACACTCGTAAATCCTTCATGTGCTGTGGCTGTTTCTGAGTAGGTTTCTCCTTCCTATTGGACATAGGGCCACAGGTACAAAAGGTTTCAGCGGTCGCAAACGGAGAATCGGGCCGTTTGCGACCACTAAATAGAATTTTGACATGTACTAACCCCATTTTGCAGGTCGGTAACCTATTACCGACTCTCAAAATATGGTTTTCGAGTCGGTATTAGGAGGGGGCATGTCAAGGGCGTCCCTTCCTAATAGAGAGTCGCAGGAGGATGTATGAATATTTTGCAACCGGAATGAGGTTGCAAAACATTCGCAGTTTACCACCCGCTTCAAGTAGGTGGTAACCCAGTCGCATGTGAATGATTGCGAAAACATTTTTGGAGCTGGCAGTGGTCCCACGGACCACTGCCTACTCTTAAAAATGAAACTGAAACGTTTCATTTTTCTTTTTGAAATGCATCCCATTTTCCTTCAAGAAAAACGGGCTGCATTTTAAAAAAACATTGCTTTATTTAAAAGCAAACACAGACATGGTGGTCTGCTGTCCATAGCAGGCCACCATCCCTGTGTTTTTAGCAATTCCCAATGGGTCGCAAATTGCGTCCTAACTCATGAATATTAATGAAGTAGGTCAATTGCGACCCCATTAGGAATCGCAAAATGTGTCTGAGACACATTAGTACTTCGCATTTTGCGACTTTCTAATTGCGTGTCGCAAAAAGTCGCAATTAGGAACTTGCAAAATGAAGCGGTCGTACATGTGGCCCCTAGTCTATTAGGGCACCCAGGTGTTAATAATCTTTTTTATAAGTGCTTTGTATAATGCCTGCATGCCTTGCAGCTACTTCATTAGTGAGTCCCCTAGACACTGTCTTTGTGCTCAGCGAGATAAATGTCCATCCTTTCTGTACCCTCTATGATCTTGCATGCTTGGGACACACTAAAAGCATGTCTTCTGAATAGTGGTACATTCCTTTGTGCAACTATAGGGAAGTAGGTCGTTTGGCCATTTGGATTGAGGTTCAGTCACTCACAACAGAGGGGAGGAATGGTCACAGAGGTACAGGCCTTCAGGGGAAGGCTTAAAAGAGCAGCTTCTAAGCTCTTGTTATATTATGTTACAGTGGGCAGCAATCGTTAGGCGGGCCGTCCAGGGAGCTCTTGTGTAGATGTCTTTCATGCCGATTGGTCTGTGCTCGACCTTACTTTACGTAATACAATGCTGCCCAAGTTGCATGACAATTAGTTATATGACACTGACAGTACCAAGGTCATACGCTTGCCTCTGATTCAAGGACACATTGGCTAGAGAAAAGTGAGCCAGCATACGACAACCACTGGGGATATCTGATCTGAAAGTGCCCTCTGTTCAAACATATTGTGGATATGAGTTTCATTCAAGCATGGTACAAAGTGGAACTATTAAAGTGAAGATAGTGAAGATCTCTGTGAGAAATATTAGTTGGTGTGCATAAATGAGACCGGTGATTTTAAAGTTTTCAGAAGAATTCGAAGGCCCCGATGCTGAATACTGTTTTTGTGCAATCAAAACATCATCAGTGTACCTTGCAAATACAGCAGTGATGAATAAGAAATAAGACCAGCATTACAAATACATTCTTGGATGTAGTGGAGACGACGATTCCACAACTGTGAAACAGCCTTGAGAAATGCACATGGAGTTAACGATTTGCAAAGAACATAACTAGGCACTAAAAGCTCTTTCACTGAAAAGGAAAACTAAAGGTGCTCAACCAAACCCTTTAAGAGCAATGCCACCTGCATAACTGAACCTACACATGGATGTAGCAATCACCTGCCGCAGCAACTGAAATCATAGTAAATCAGAAACAAATATTTCAGGGAATTAAGCCCAATCACATGGCAGCGACATCACTGATTGATACATTTGTCTAGAAGTGTGTATTATATCCAGCCCTGATGACAGGACACCATCGATCTGCTCCTTTCTGTCATGTGGTACTCAGCCATGCTGCTATGAAAAGAGCTCCAGAAATATAAATTGTGGCAAAATGTATACAAATGAAAGATCAAAGTGTCAGTGTCCATGGAACCATGGCTACTCTTTATAAACAATGACTCTGAAACGTTAGAAGAATTATCTTTTTTAATTTTTGTAAAATAGTTTCATATATAACTGCAGAAATTTGTTTTAATGTATATTTGATGTTATTCTTTCTGTTGAAGGGGTACTTATTTTTCTAGGTAGTCTTTGACATAAGCTCCACAGTGGTCACTTTGTGCATTTAAGTGGCAGACCTATCCACTGCACATTTGTCATCAGGAATCCAATATGGTGACTGGCACTTGGTTTCTCTAGCTTTTCCTCTAACCACTGATGAATTTTACTCCCATTGCAGAAGATCAGTTCTGGTGTAAAACCTTCTCTGCAGAAAAGGGACGATATACCTTGCTACTGCCAAGCTACTACAGTATCTCAGGTTGGGAATGGTAGGGTTTGATGGGCTTGTTCTTGGGCTGTATGCATCAGAAAGGAGCACATAACTTAAAGTGAACAGGAGGCATTTTAAAGACGTGTGTCCAGGTGGAAGAACGTTCACAACATGAACATTCTTCAGGTCGATCCTTAAAACATTGTCTTGGGAATCGCACTACAATGATCCCTCCAAAAAATATACATAAGAAAGCTAGAGATGTATCCTTCCCTGTTATCGTAAGTAAACACTGGAGTGAATAGCCAATTGAGCTGAGGGAGTTTGACTAGTTTGTAGATTTCAGGAAAGTCCTGAAGCCACACATTTTCGTATCTCTATCACCAGCCCTTAGGTCTTATGTGTTTTTTGGCACTTTATAAATAATAGGATGTTGTAGACAGTAATTAGCTGCTGAAGAAAATATTGATATTCTCTCTAGATTTGTGTGTTTGTGCAGTAGACCATCAAATAGCTTGAACTGACTGTCATGGTTAGTATAATATTAAAAGAATGGATCTCTTGTTGGATGAAAGCACTCGTATCCTCCAGCCTCTTTTAACAGCTGAGTGCTACCTAAAGGGCAGAAGTCAGCACTGCTACTGGGATCAGATTCAATTTTTGAGTGCAATCCACATGGGCAGCAGCATAGGGAAGGCATAGTGACGTGTGGGGTCTTCCTGGACATTGTGGTAGCCTGCAGAGTGTTAGATTCTGGGATAGCAAGGTCTTGGACACTGAAGGGATCAGATTTACTATTCCCACTTCAATCTAAACCACTTTGGGAAATGTGTTGGACACCAAAGCTGTCAAAATTACCATTACCTCCTGTCCCTCCCTCGCCTTCCTACTTAACTAATGAGGCTCCCTTGCCTCCAATAGACCCTTCCCTCTTAGAATAAAAACGCCCCCACCCCTTCCTCGTCCTGTTCATTGTAAGTCTCCAAGGAGACTTACATTCCAGAATTTTCCCTTTATGGCAGATCCTGGGGAGCTTCAGTGGCTGGATCCCTGGGATTAGCGGTGCTCTTCTTCAGACATTATTCGCTCTTCTGCCATGGCTACAGGGGCTTTGGTTGTGGCTAGGAGATCTCTATGGCTGAGATAGTGGAAGGCAGATCCTGGGGAGAAGGCCTCCTTGATGAAGATTCCATTTGAGGTTCAGTGCCTCTTTGGGGAACAGTTGCCTTCCATGATCTTTAAGGCTTTTAAGGAAAGAAAGCATGCCTTGCCTTATAAGGGTGGTTCTTCGACTGGGAAGGGGTAGAACAAATCCTCCAAGCCATCCCCAAAACATGAGGCCCGTCACTCTTCCTTCAGGAGGAGAAGGTTCCAGCCTTGCTTTTCTCGTAAGCGTAATGTCCTGGCTCAGAAGGGGGCTTCAAAGCTCCTGGCAATCACAGCCATCAGGGGGCTCAGCCAGTGGGAGGCAGTGATCCAGCGCCAAACCAGGGGTCTCTGAATGACACAGCAGACAACGGGCCCCAAACATACAAATACACAATTTCTGACCATTTAACAGACCCTACGAGAATGACGCTGAAATGCGGTTTGTGTGTCGTTGATTTGTCTTTTGCTCATCTAAAGGGATAAAACAGATTATCTAATCGTTTCTTCTCCATTTAAGCCCTTCAAACCTATATCGTCAACCACTTTCCTCTTGGGCGATGAATCATATTGATTGAGTAGTGTAAATTATTGACATGACTAATTAACCAAAATCGCAACAATTATCATGAGGAAATAATCACAAACTCAAATTATCGTTAATCTGTTTATCTTCAGTAATTATAAGAAAATCTCAGGTACAAAGTGACAGGGAGAGAAAATACACATTATAGGAGAAATATCAGAAAATATGCAGATAAGATCACAAGCATCTGAATCACAAATGAATATTATTGAGTGGATAGATGAAGAGACATAAGAGTCATGGAGAGAAAACATTTGCAGACATTTGCAAATTTCCCTATTGATACATACCTAACGATAAAAGTTCGGAAAAACCACCACCCCCTGGCCACGAGGATAGTGGAAAGGGAACCCGATAAAGGAAACCGGGAAAAGATAGGATCAGGAAACTGGTAGGCTTCTAACCCACGGACAGCGACGATCACCCTCTGCCTCTCTGGACCTACGGAAAGCTGCCTTAACCACACCCCCTAAGAGCATCCCAATTATACCCTAATTCAACCTGACCATCCCACTAATCTGCAACATTCGGGGAAATATCAACATTTCATTGGTCAATTTGTGGGATGTTACACCACAACTCCATTACTTCATTTGGCTTTACATGCTCTCCTTTGTTCTTAACTCGTTCTCACGTTTTACTTCACTGCTTATGAATCGATTCTCTATCCCTCATCACGTCACGTTCTTTGATGAATAGCTTGTCCCTGTATTAGCAACTTTATTTCAGACAATGTATCAACTAGACATAAAATGTTCATCAATTTGAGCTTTCCCAGGCATCATCGACGTCCTGAAATATTGCACGTCTTTCTTTCACTCTTGAAGGTTTCCTTCATCCGCCGCTGACACCCACCACAGTTCATATACGGGGCAGCCTTTTGCGGCCTTTTCATTTATTCAGGCTAATTTAACACACGTATCTATTTGTTCACCATAGGCCCATTTTAAAACTACGATGAAAGAGAAATATAAAGAATATTAATAACACAAAAATGGAAATTACAATGTTTCCCTCCCACCATTGCACTAATCCCATGTTAATTCATATGAGCATTAATGTGCAAAGCATTATTCCACTTTGTTGTTTTTAATATGCAAAAAGCAATATGCGACCTTAGCATTTCATGTATTAGTCTTAATTGCAATGCACGCGTGCGCAAAGCATCTCCCCGTGTTTGTGTATATTATTGCATTTAGTACAAAACACACGATTAATAAATGTTATCTTGGGGCGTTGATCCGAGCAGGTTTACATGACGCAAACCCTGCTCCATCAGTTCCCCCCTTTGATGGCTTTTTATGCCATCATAAAATATTCATCACCCATTGCCATTTCTTGTTTTCTCAGAAACTCATACTTCTTTCACTTCTAAGTTTCTTCTTTTCACCTAAATCTTTCATTGTTTCATAATATTTGTCTTTCATATTTTCTAACTCTATTTCTTCTATTTTTCTTTTTCTACCTTTACATTTGTTATCTACACCTAGCATACTCATCCTTTCTCTTCTTTTCTTGCAACATTTGTAAGTCATTATTATTAGCATGATTACTATTACTATAGATACTATTGGTATTATTACTCCACCTAATAAACTCTTACCAAAATTAGTGAACCATTTACCTATATTTGAAAAACTCTTATTAATTTTCTCCCAGACACCATCAACCTTTAGTTGGGTTAAATCCCTATGTAAGTTCGTAATATTTTTAATATACCCTTCAATACCTTTGCTTTTGTCAGGAATATAAGTGCAGCAATGTTGTACTTTTAGCATTCCACAGACTCCACCCTCTTTTGCCAATAATATATCAAGGGCAAGTCGATTTTGCATAACCATTGATCTAATTGCAACCATTTCTGTATCAATCAATAAGAACCCTCCAGCAGTATCAGTTGATAATCGATCAACCACTGTGGATAATTTTCGAATTTTGTGTGAATTAAGAACCACTCCAACTGAAGGTATTATCGCACCAAATATATCACTGACTATTTCTGAAAAACTTGCTCTCTTATTACGTATTAGTCCATGTTTTATCTCATTAATTTTATTATTTCTATCTACGTGGTATACTTTAGGAAATACAATCCCAAAGTAACAACTACCATACAGTGAGCAGGCAGTCTATAATAAGCATTCCTCCCACACACATAATATACACCTGGGAAGACAGGGTCCGTTCCTCCCTTTAATCCCCATCCTCCTGTTATTAAGAAATGATGTTCATATTTACTAGTACCTAAATAATAGTTGTTATAGTTAGTCTTTAGTCTTAGCAAGCAAAGCTTCCCCTTGTGATTCCAATCCAGAGACATTGCAGCATAAGTCTCGCCTTTTTCATAATTTCCTTCTCTAAAAGCCCAAGGTGGTATATTAGTTTTCTGTTCAGCAGCCTTTTTATGGAATTCTCGTCTTCTATTTTCTACCATATTAATGAAATCCTTTTCTTCTATTTGTAAACTACAGGTGAGATTATTTTTGTGAGCATATATTAAATCCAAAGTTTGTGTAGTATGAAAAAATTCTCCCATATATTCAGCTTCTAAGCTACTAGATACTTTATTTAAATTCTTTCTAATAGGAAGTTCGGAAAAGACCACATCTAGGTTAGAATAATAAAATTCTAATTTTCCTGTTACATAGAATAGACTAGTTAGTACACTACACGAAACACTATGGGGCCGTTTCCGATCTCGGTCGGAGGTGCACCTAACACCATTCGGCCGGGAAAAAAGCCAGGCGAATGCCTGTTTCCCGACCGATCCGCACATTATTCCGAACGAGCAAGTACGATGCGCACAACAGCATAGATTCCGACCCAGTCGTACTCACCCAATCCAGGTCCTGTTTCCCGACCGAGGCGGATCCGGAAACGCAAAATCGAGTCGCACGGAAGCCAAAATGCAGCCCCGTCCGGCCGGACAAGTACGATGCGCTTTCTGTACGCGCCGAACCCGTCGCTACGCACGGCACGTCAAAGCATCCGGGAGAGGCGCACATAAGCTCCGATTCGCGCCACAACACGATCCACGGCTACGAGACGAACACGCCAGCGACGAGGACGAGGCGAAGCAAAGAGAAATACGAACGAGACGAACCAACCATGAATCCCATTGTGCCGATCCTACCAATATTCTACATCTACTACCGGAACAGGCACGGACGGCGCAGAAGGTAAGTCAGACACCAACCACAAAAACAAACTACACGTACCCGACATATCACACACACACAGAGGAATGCAGAAATTACATACACCAGCAACAGCAGCACCATAGGGGCGGGATGGCCATCACCAATGCCACATATACACATAGGGGCCTGGATGCCCACCACCACTACCACCTCTACCCAGGGTGTGCCAGATGCCTACCACTACTACCACCCCTACCCAGGGGGTTCCAGATGCCTACCACTACTACCACCCTTACCCAGGGGGTGCCAGATGCCTACCACTACTACCACCCCTACCCAGGGGGTGCCAGATGCCTACCACTACTACCACCCCTACCCATGGGGGGCTGGATGCCTACCACTACTACCACCCCTACCCATGGGGGGCTGGATGCCTACCACTCCTACCACCCCTACCCAGGGGGTGCCAGATGCCTATCACTACTACCACCTCTACCCATGGGGGGCTGGATGCCTGTCACTACTACCACCTCTACCCATGGGTGGCTGGATGCCTACCACTACTACCACCTCTACCCATGGGGGGCTGGATGCCTACCACTACTACCACCCTTACCCATGGGGGGCTGGATGCCTACCACTACTACCACCTCTACCCATGGGGGGCTGGATGCCTGTCACTACTACCACCCCTACCCAGGGGGTGCCAGATGCCTACCACTACTACCACCTCTACCCATGGGGGGCTGGATGCCTGTCACTACTACCACCCCTACCCAGGGTGTGCCAGATGCCTATCACTACTACCACCTCTACCCATGGGGGGCTGGATGCCTACCACTACTACCACCTCCACCCATGGGGGGCTGGATGCCTGTCACTACTACCACCCCTACCCATGGGGGGCTGGATGCCTACCACTACTACCACCTCCACCCATGGGGGGCTGGATGCCTGTCACTACTACCACCCCTACCCAGGGGGTGCCAGATGCCTACCACTACTACCACCTCTACCCATGGGGGGCTGGATGCCTGTCACTACTACCACACCTACCCATGGGGGGCTGGATGCCTGTCACTACTACCACCCCTACCCATGGGGGGCTGGATGCCTACCACTACTACCACCTCTACCCATGGGGGCTGGATGCCTACCACTACTACCACCCCTACCCAGGGAGTGCCAGATGCCTATCACTACTACCACCTCTACCCATGGGGGGCTGGATGCCTGTCACTACTACCACCTCTACCCATGGGGGCTGGATGCCTGTCACTACTACCACCCCTACCCATGGGGGGCTGGATGCCCACCACCACTACCACCCCTACCCATGGGGGGCTGGATGCCTACCACTACTACCACCTCTACCCATGGGGGGCTGGATGCCTACCACTACTACCACCCCTACCCATGGGGGGCTGGATGCCTACCACTACTACCACCTCTACCCATGGGGGGCTGGATGCCTGTCACTACTACCACACCTACCCATGGGGGGCTGGATGCCTGTCACTACTACCACCCCTACCCATGGGGGGCTGGATGCCTACCACTACTACCACCTCTACCCATGGGGGGCTGGATGCCTACCACTACTACCACCCCTACCCAGGGAGTGCCAGATGCCTATCACTACTACCACCTCTACCCATGGGGGGCTGGATGCCTGTCACTACTACCACCTCTACCCATGGGGGGCTGGATGCCTACCACTACTACCACCTCTACCCATGGGGGGCTGAATGCCTGTCACTACTACCACCTCTACCCATGGGGGGCTGGATGCCTGTCACTACTACCACCTCTACCCATGGGGGGCTGGATGCCTACCACTACTACCACCCCTACCCATGGGGGGCAGGATGCCTGTCACTACTACCACCCCTACCCATGGGGGGCTGGATGCCTGTCACTACTACCACCCCTACCCATGGGGGGCTGGATGCCTGTCACTACTACCACCCCTACCCTTGGGGGGCTGGATGCCTACCACCAACAACACCCCCACTCACAGGATGGCTAATACATGACACAACAAGCACACACCAACATAAAGAAATCAACATAAAGACATCCCCCCAACACCATGACAAGCGTGTGTAGACTGTGTCAAATGCCTACAACACTGAACATGACTTTGAACATACAATGTGACCCCCTATCACATGTGCCACACATAAATGTGTGTGGCCCCCACAATGCAAGCAGGCCATGACCATTGTGGCAATGGGGTCCAAAACCCCATCATCACAGTGACCAAAATGTAAGTGTGGGGTCCATAGCTGAAGCACATCTTGAACATTGTGGCAATGGGGTCCAAACCCCCATCATCACAGTGACCAAAATGTAAGTGTGGGGTACATAGCTGAAGCACATTTTGAACATTGTGGCAATGGGGTCTAAACCCCCATCATCACAGTGACCAAAATGTAAGTGTGGGGTCCATAGCTGAAGCACATCTTGAACATTGTGGCAATGGGGTTCAAACCCCCATCATCACAGTGACCAAAATGTAAGTGTGGGGCCCATAGCTGAAGCACATCTTGAACATTGTGGCAATGGGGTCCAAACCCCCATCATCACAGTGACCAAAATGTAAGTGTTGACAAAGAAAAAGCTGCAACTGCCAAACTGCATGGATGATTCCTGGTCACAGAACAACAAACACATCAGTGGCAAAGTAGTGCTTGTGTCCCATTGCAACATAGATTGGGGGAGGCAAACACTGCAGTGCAAATAAGACATACCTTTGGCCATGTGCAGACAAACATCACCCATGGGGGCTGACACTGTCAACATTCATCAATGACACAATGACAGAAGTGACCATCAGAATGCAGACCCACATATTTGCACCAATGGGCACACAAATGCAGATACCCTGTGGAGACTGTAGATGTGAGGTGAACAGATACCATACCATGGCAGCAATGGGACACACACACAATGATCATTGTGCTGACTGATGACCTAGGAGTCCCAGGGACAGCAGGGGAAACCCACCAAACAACATACAGCCAATGGCACACTAAAGATATGCCAATGCAGTGGTGCAGATGCACAAACACAAACAGGCAGACCCACACTGCACATCAAACACAACAGGTGAGGGGGGGGTTGCCAGTGTCCCCAGGCAACCACACAACACATGAGGAGGCCTGAATACCAATTACACAGATGTGCATACAGTGCCACACAAAGGTAACTCATGGATCCAAATCTCCTATGTGGGCAATCAGGTATTGTCAGATGAGAGGGAGCACAAATCACACATGACACACAAGCATGTGGGAACAGCAACTGACACAGCAAGACACAGAGACACCACTGCTCTACCCCCAGGGCCCCCACAATGTGGTGACCCTGGGCTGCATTACCATCCCACAGTGTTGACAAAGCTAGATGTCGTTCACACTGTGAACCACAGTCATGTGTCCTGAGCAACAAACTACCATCACACCTACACAAGCACAAATCAATCAGCACGGCCAGTAAGCCAAGGCCAACATGTAGGCAGGGGTCTAGCCGGGCAACAACTCTCATCTGCACACACTCAACACCACACACCTCGACCTCCAACAATGTGCAGCAGTGAAGCTCACATGCACTGGTGACATTGCACATGCACCCATGACAATCCCAGGGGGGGTGGTGGGAACCAAGGTGCAGAAACACATCACACATGGCCACTCAACAAGACTCCTGAATGTCTGACACACTGCACACTACGCTGTACATGGACATGACGGCAATACCACACCAACCAATGGGATCCCAGCCACAGTCCCACACCAATGAAGAAGCCAAGGTCACCCACAAAGAACACACATAGACAACTACCAACATTGCAGCCCTGACCCTGAGGAGTGCCAGCAGTCACACACACAACGTGTCACAATCACTGAAAGCTAACACAAACTGGAAATCACATGACAGGTGTAAACAACAAGTGCCAAGGGGAATCCTGACTGTGACCCATCTGCGTCTGCCCACAAACTCAGCCCTGACAGCAAACACACCTATGGGTGACACCCTGATGACCAGTAATGTGCCATGCACCCACATCACAGAGAACCCAGGGAGAAGACTTTGGGGGAACATAGGTCAACTCAGCAAGCATCACAAACAGGAACATCACTAGGGATCCCAGCATGCACAGCAAAATGGAAGTGAACACACAGACATGCTCATACAACACACACCTTGGGCGCAGGCGATGTCACAGGAGTACACACTGCCATGAGGGGACTCCACTCCTGTGTGAGGAAAGCTGTGCCATATGTTGCCTCAGTAGGGCTCCATCATGTCAGCAGAACACTTGGTCACACAGTCAACAATTAGCACCAAATGAAGGCTCCCGTCACATCAGCCTGGTCATGGGAGTGTCAACGAAATCATCAGCACAGATCCAACACACATGTATAGCAAGTTGCACTGACAACACAGATGAGTCCTTCCCCATTGATGCCCAAACCTGCATGTCCAGTGGAGATGGCCACACGGTCAGGGAAGTAGACTAATTGAACAATGGCAAGCACAACAGATGTGCAGGGGTGGAAGCCACAGATGTGACATTGCTAATGTAAGTAGGAAATCCCATTGACAAATATTGAAAACATGACACCCTCAGATGCTGCTAAGGATGACATGGATACACCACAGGATAGGACACATTCCCCCTGGACCACATGGGTTCCTGCACAGTAACACTTCATTTTCATGAGACCAAATATCACCATCACTGCAGCAAGGGCATGGTTAGCATCATCAACATCATGTACATCAGAAGCAAAAGCACTAGAGAACAGAAAGTAGCTTTATTCAGCATATGTGGGTCCAAAAGTTGATGTCCAGCAAAAAATAAACAAAGGCCAATGGCCAGTCCATCATGAAAGTCAAAACAGGGTGACAGTGGCAGATGTCACCCTACGCATGCCTGCACTGATAAAAACCAGGGACAATCCCCTCGGAGGGGCATACGGGGGGCAGGCCAGGCACCGCAGGGACAGGATCAGGGCTCACCAGAAGGAGGCAGGGAAGGGGTGGTGGGTGCTGGAGAGCCACTGACAACTGCAGTGGAGGTGTCTGACATGGTGTGTGCCGGCACAACTGGGGGCATGACTCTGATGGTGTGGGTGCCGGCACGACTGCAGTGGACTGTGCAGATGGAGTGGACAGGTTCCCCACTGCAGTGCCCAAGTCAGACAGGGTGGTAGTGGACTCCACTGCAGTGCCTACCTCCAGGGGAGGAGAATGGGGATCAGGTAAGGTGGGCAGGACAGAGGGGAGGACACCGTCTCCACACCAGTGGCACAGACAAGCGCAGCGGGGGTGTGGGGCCGGAAGAGCAAGTGGCAGGGGGAGAAGGCCCGATCCTTTTGGGGATGGTGTATCTGTGGGTGGGGGAACCTGGGGCAGGGTGTGGTGGGGGCACCTGTGGAGTGGGGGCCTGAGGGATGGAGGAAGGAGACTTGGTGCCTGAGCTGCAGGGCGGCGGCGGGGTCTTGCTCTTCCGGGTCCGGGGGGACTTGCGGATGGGGGCGTCAGTCGGTCTGCGCCTGGGGGAGGGTGTCCGGGGGCGAGGGGCACTCCGCTCCGTGTGGGTGGGCTTCCTCTTCCCCCTGAATGCTGGATCAGCTGGATCGGAGGGGAAGAGGCCGAGGTCACTGAGGAAGAGCCGTCGTGTCTTTGGGGTTGCAGGTGAGGCAAGGGAGGGGGCTTTGGAGGGAGAGGCAACTGAGGACTGCGCAGTGCTCGTGGATGCGTGTGTGTGTGACTGGGCCCCATCCCCTGTGAGTGTGGTTTCAGTCCCCTGACTGTGCGTGCGTGTGCGTCTTGTTTGTGGCGTGTGTGTCTGTGTGCTGCTCGTGTCTGTGCTGGTGTGTGCCTGTGCCGGTGTGTGTGTGCTTGGGACAGGTAAGGTGCTGGGGAGTGTGGATGGGGCAGAGGCAGGAGGGGTGAGGGACTGTTGGAGGAGGGACACTGCTGCCGTCAGGGAGGAGTCCATGGACCTATTGCCCCTCTGTAGGGCAGACATGCCCGATGAGATGCCCTCCATGAACGACACCAGCTGAGTCAACAGAGTGGTGTGTGCATGGAGGACACTCAGCATCGCTGTCTGCCCTACATTGAGCTGGCGAAGGAGGTACACAGACTCCTCACTCAGGGCAGCAGGGGACACAGGGGCAGGGGTGCGGTGCCTGGCCCGAAGGAGACACGCTCCCGAACATGGGAGCCTCCACGGACCTCGGGAATGGGAGCCGATGGGAGGGCGGTGGTGGTGGTGGTGGTGGTGGTGGCGGGGACAGCAACACTAGCTGGGGTGTGGTGGCTGCTGACACCCGCCTCCATAAGGGAGTCATCCTCCGAGCTGCTGTGGTCCTCAGCTGAGGTGGATGGTGCTGAGGACTCCTCGGTGTGGCTCCCCTCGCCCTCCGTGCCACTGGGTCCCTCCGACCACTCCTCGGCTGCTGACCCAGTCTGGCTCTGTGGCTCCTCCTGGTCCGTGGAGCTGTCCCCTCCTGTGGCCGTGGATGTATCTGCAAACAATAGGGAAACAGACAGACATCAGTCACCTGCACCGAACGCACACACCACAGTAAGTACAGCACATTACAGAGCAAGCCCTGGCATCCTTAGTTGAACATTGCTAAAAGTGCCCAAACAGAATAGGAGTAGCCAATTGTCAGTCTGATGGTCAACCATGGCACTCACATTGTTGTAATTTGGCAGCATTTAAGTTAAGCATTAGCTGAAGACAGCCTGTATTTAGAGGCTAAATTGTCCGCTTTGTGGAATCCATTTTGTATTTCTGTCAGCCATTTTGGCTGCCATGTGCTACCATGTGCTCGCCATGTGCTCTGTCCTACCTTCCTGTCAACTGCTCTTGAAATCTGCCTAGAGACAAGTTATATTTAGTTCCTCTTGCTTTGCACATGCTCAGTTGAGCTTGCAGCTGTTCCGAGTTTATAAATGTCAGGATGTGTCTACTAAAAGTAGAAACTGTTAGCTCCACCCACTTGTCGACTGTGCATTCTCTGTATGACCTTATATGTACCTAAAACCAGCATTTGTGTTAGTACCGCCTTCATTTGAGCCCCTGTGTGGGTATAAAAGGACCAGGATCCTTCCATTCAGTGTGCTACTTCATGCATTACTGAAGGGTGATGTGTGTGAATGTAGCTCCACCTCATGAGGTTTAATAAACTCTGTCTTTTCTATTTCCAGTTTCTGTGCCAACTTCTTCCTAAGTGTCTGAGGACTCTGTGCAGAGAAGGGAGAACCCCTAAGCACTGGTAGGCCTTGCTGAGGCTCACTACAACAAATTGGCGCTTCCAACGTGGGACTCATCAGCGACTCGGATGCCCGAAGGACTGGTCGCGACGAAGGATTGGAATCTCGCTTTTGGACGCGATCGCTGCCTGAGGAGACCTGAGTCTTGGCACCCACGGCGTTTTCCTTTCTTTCTGATCTGACCATCCCGGCGGCGCCGGTCCTTGACTGAGATCTCTTCTGTTGATTCGCCGTGCAGTGACCATTTGGTCGATTTGAGAACTTGGCAGTTGGAACCTGGACACCATTTGATTGGTAAGAGCCGTTTTGCGGCACTTGCTGTTGGTTTGATGCCTTTGATTGGTAAGGTAGTTTTAGTAACACTTACTGTGGCTTTGTTTGTATGATTGGCCAATTTTGGAATCTGTTTTGTAATTATATATGTATTGCAATACATATAGGCAGGTAATGAGGAGAATTTTCTCTATTTAAAATTGTTTGAACAGCGCAACGTACGAAGAGTACCTTAAGCGCTACTTTGATTATAATACTGCATATTTTGCACTATTTTTTGGCATGCCTGTTTTCAGCACACTTCGTAGGATGTGTTGCTTTTGTAGTGGTACCAATTTGAGACTTGACGAAGCACAACCAGCCTCCCGGAGGGGACGCCTAATAGGGATATGTATATTAAGTATGGTATTTCTTCTATAATGTACTGCACGTTATGGAATAAATATACTAGTAAAGACCCTGAGTTGCGTTGGCCTATATATGGGTCATTTGATTTGCGAAAGATTCAGTATGTGGAACAATGTATGTTTAAACACAAGACTAGGCAAGATATGTTTGATTGTGTGCGAATGTGGGAGAAAGAAGTGCGTGAGCGAATGAAGCGTGAGCAAGCCTTGATTGACAAAGAACAGCGAAAGACCATTTATGCGAAAGCATTAGAGTTAAAAAACAAGGAGATGAAAGAAATTAAAGAGAGGGAAGATAGGGAACGCCATTTACAGGTAACTGGCCAATACGCTGTTAGGCAGCCCCTTTATCCTATCCTTAATAAACCACAAGATGATTTCTTGTTATTAGATCGTTCTCCACCTCCGTATATTTTTTCTTCCGCTCCTCATGAGTCAGATGAGGACTCTTTTTCAGACCAGGACAAAGCTCGAGAAACTCGCTCCATGCTATCTGCTGAGCGTGCATCTGACATTAGATCTACTGCGCGTAAAGCCGTTCGTAGTACTACCACTTCCTCTGAACTTTTAGATAGTATAAAAGGATGGCAGGAAAGGGAGCAAATATATTTTACCGATACATTTGCTGCAGAGGTTATTGAACAATTTAGGAAGTATTCGGTAGAAATGGAGCCCGATGATGTAGCAACTGATTGTAAACAATTACGTGACGGTCTTTTTGTCTTCTCCCAGGTGGCTGACACGATCAGACGCTTGGTTAAACTGCGTGTTGAAGCAGCCCGTTTGCGAGAGGAGAAAAAGGCAGCAGAAACAGCTGCACTAGCATCTCAGATCAGCATGGCACGAACTCCTACTCCTGAAACAGATAAGAATGTTGTAATTCATGTGAAACCCATGCGGGAAGCCGCGCCTTTATATGTTCCTCCTAAAAGAACGGGTACAGAGGATGATAAGACTTCTCTTAATGCGAAAGGGTACTTTATTTATAATTGGGTTTACACTCCTTGGAATAGAGCAGATGTTATGGCCCTTAAAAATGCATTGCCTGACCCGCGAAAGAATCCAGCAGCCTTTTATGAGGAAGTTGAGGGTGCAATCAGCTCTTGTACTATGACTCTGTCTGATATTGATTTGTTTTTTGGATTAATATTACCGCCTGATATGTGGAGAACTGTGCGTAGAATAGATGATAATGCGACATTTGGAGCATTGTGGAAAGATTTAGAGCGGTTAGATGAAGATAGAGAACCTGCACAGAAACCGTGTCAGTTAATTTTAAATCTTCCGGCAGCTATATTAGTTAAGTTAAAGACGATCATTCCCCCTAAGAAGATAGATTGGACAGTGCTAGCGTCTTGCAAGCAAAAGGTAGATGAATCAGTTTCCGACTTCTTCACACGTTTTGAAGAAGCATTTCACGATTTTAGTGGCCAGTCATTGACAGATGACACAGGTAGGCATCTGTTTGTCGATAAATATGTCGCAAACCTTTTGCCAGGAATAGCTAGTCGCTTAAAGGCCAGTGAGAGTTCATGGACTACATCTTCTCCGGTTTCTCTTTTAACTATGGCCCAGTATTATGAGCGGCAAGAATTAGAAGCCAAAGGTAATGAGGACAAAAAGTCTAAAGAGTTGAAAACAAAGGTTATGTTGGCTCAAGCTTATGGTCCGCCTTCTAGAGATAATGATAGAGGTGGACGTGGATCTTATGGTTCGTCCTTTCCTTCCTCTGCCCGTTCGAATTTGTCTGTTGATCAGTGTGCGTACTGCAAAAAATTTGGACATTGGCTTTCTGATTGTCCAGTGCTGCGTGCTCAGCAGAATCTACGTGGTCGGGGACAAATGAGAAATCGTTCAGGATATCAAGGGCCTAGAGGAAGCGCGAATGATCGTGCTCGGTTTGATGCTAATACACGTGGGCAGAATGGGTTTAACACTTTTGATAGAAGGAACCAATATCAAATGTCTGACTATGTGCCCTCTGATTTTCAAGATTCTGCTTATGCATAGGATTGCCTAGGATGGGGTAAGGAATCAGTTGAAGTTCCAGTAGATCAGAGGGGTCCCTATGTTACAACACATGTTTTGGGTTCTACTGATCAGTTTCTGGTTGATACAGGAGCTACTCGTAGCGCCTTGTCTAAACAATTGGTTCCAAGGGCTCCCCTGTCTGACTTAACCATTACATCGATAGGTTTCGATGGAACACCTTCCCTTAGCCCATTGTCACAACCACTTGCATTTGATATTGATAAGTTTACTGCTCCATGTCCGTTTTTGCTTTCTCCAAACACACCAGACAATATTGTGGGTCTTGATATGCTTAAATATTTTAGGGCTACGATACGGTGTTCTCCGGAAGGAGTACGGGTTAGTTTGAATGACAACTACCCTATGATTGAGAGATCTTGTATTGTTAAAGAGGACATTGCACTAGCCTCACTCCCTAGTACTTTGTGGGCTACTTCGGACACTGATGTAGGGCAAATGGTTATTCCACCAGTACATATTAGTGTCAAGGAGGGCGCTTTATTGCCAAGACTGCCTCAGTATAAAATTTCTCGAGAAGGAGAAGAAGCACTCACACGTATTGTACATGATTTAATTAAGGTGGGGGTTGTGGAAGAAGTTCCTTACAATATTTGCAATAGTCCGATTCTTCCCATTTTGAAAAAAGATACTGACACTAGGATTTATAGATTTATTATCGATTTGAGAGAAGTCAACAAGATTGTAGTACCACAGTACCCTGTAGTCTCTGACATAACGACATTGCTTACCCTGGTCCCTCCAACAGCAACTACATTTTCTGTAATTGATCTGAAGAACGCTTTCTTCTCGATTCCTATTCATCCTGATAGCCGATATTTGTTCGGTTTCACTTTGAATAATAGATCATACAGATTTTGTAGAGTTCCTCAAGGCTATACTGAGAGTCCTAGTATTTACAGTCAAGCATTGAAGAGACAGCTTGATTCCTTTACCTTGTCTAAAGGAGTGGCTCTCATACAATATGTCGATGACATCTTGTTGGCAGCCGATACACCTGAGCAGTGTGAGAAATGCACTTTGTCTTTGCTTTCTTTTCTTGCTACACACCACCATAAAGTATCACGAAAGAAATTGCAATATTGTAGACCGAAGGTGACCTATTTAGGACACCTTCTGTCTAAGGAGGGCCGTGCACTGACACCAGATCGCATTCAAGCAATTTTAGACACCCCAGTACCTTCCACGCAGAAAGATGTCCGTGCATTCATTGGTCTGACTTCGTTTTGCAGGCAATGGATATTGGGTTTTTCACACATTGTTAAGCCCTTGCTAGCACTTTTGACTAAAAACACTCCGATCCCCCTTCCATGGACAGATGAATGTCAAAATGCTTTTTGTCAGTTGAGACAAGCTCTTTGCTCTGCACCAGTGTTAGGCACACCAGATTACACGAAGGCTTTTACACTCTATGTACATGAGAAAGAAGGATGTGCATTGTCAGTTTTAGTACAGACACACGGGGACAAACAGCGTCCTTGCGCATACCTTTCTGCAGTTCTTGACCCTGTTGCTCGTGCATTACCTGGGTGCTTCCGTTCAGTTGCAGCGACGGCTGTGTCCATACGTCAGAGTGAAGGGATAGTTTTGTCACACAAACTGTTGGTGCTAGTACCCCATGCAGTAGATGCCCTTTTGAATCAGACTAAGACTCAGCACTTAACTAGTGCTCGTTTGACAGGATACGAATTGACACTGCTAGCACCTCATATTACCTTGAAGAGATGTGCGACACTGAACCCCGCCACTTTGTTGCCATATCCTGCGACTCAGTCTCAGTCAAAGGAGCCTCACGATTGTATATTCCTTACTGAGGAACAGACAAAGGGTCGCATCGATTTGCAAGATACGCCCCTTCCAGATGTAGATGGGGAACTGTGGGTTGATGGGTCCTGTTTGAAGTTACCAGATGGCACGACTTCAGCTGCTTATGCAATTACCACGCTTGAGACAGTAGTGGAAACAGCTCGCATACCTCAGAAGTCGGCTCAAGCAGCTGAACTAATAGCTTTGACACGAGCATGTGAGCTTAGCACTGACTTGTGTGTGAACATTTACATGGATAGCCGCTATGCTTTTGGAGTGGTTCATGATTTTGGCCTACTCTGGAAGGAAAGAGGCTTTCTTACATCCCATGGGATGCAGATAATGCACGGAGAGTTAGTGCATAATCTCTTGACTGCACTTACATACCCAAAGAAAGTTGCTATTATGAAGTGTAGCGCACACAAGAAAGTGACTGACAAAATAGGACAAGGCAATGCCTTTGCAGACCGCGTAGCCCGTGAGACTGCGATGCAGCGAAGCACTACACCCATGTACGTAGTGAAATCACAAGCTGAGCGTTGGCATGATGCTAGAGAGGAAGTATTGGATATACAGAGATCTGCTTCTGTGGAAGAGCTTGAGCAATGGTCTAAAGAAGGAATATTAGATGATGAGGGTTGTTGGCGTAACAAAGAAATGAATAAGTGGAAAATGCCTGCGGCCTATTTACAACCTATGGTTCAAATGGCACATGGCCTGGCACATGTTGGAGCTCTAGCAATAACTACATTGCTTACACAAGTTTGGGAGCATCCTGAAATTGCTAGCACAGCCAAAAGGGTAGTACAGTCCTGTTTGATCTGTTGGCAGTATAATCCTGGAAAAGGGACACGAACTCCTACAGGAGGGTTTGCTACACCAACCGCACCTTTTGAAGTTTTGCAGATGGATTACATCCAACTCGAACGCTGCAATAATCTGAAATATGTCCTAGTGGTGGTATGTGCCTTTAGCAAATGGATAGAGGCATACCCTACGAAGGATAATACTGCTCTCACCACAGCAAAGGTGCTTCTAAAGGAGTTTTTCCCTAGATACGGTGTTTGTAAACTTTTGTGGAGTGACAATGGACCTCATTTTATTGGGCAAGTTGTTGAGCATGTCCTGAAAGGATTAGGGATCAAACAGAAATTCCATACAGTTTTCCACCCGCAATCAGCAGGATTGGTGGAAAGGTATAACGCTACTCTAAAATCAAAGTTGGCGAAAATACTGGCTTCCACGTCTCTAAAGTGGCCAGATGCCCTACCTTTGGCATTGTTGTCCATAAGATCGGTGCCACATTCACGATCAGGTCTTACCCCCTATGAGGTGGTGTTTGGAAGACCAATGAACATTTGGGGAATTCCTAAGCCACGCCCCATACATGATGTTCCTTGTGTTCTGATGAATGATTATTTGGCACAGTTAACTGACAGTTTGATTTCTATTCATCAACAGGTTCGAGAAGCTCTTCCTGACAGATCTACAGGTGAGGCCCACGAACTCCGTCCTGGTGACCATGTAATGGTCAAGGTCTTCGACAGATCGAACAGCTTGGAGCCAAGGTGGCGAGGACCAGAGCAGGTGCTCCTTGCGACAAGGACAGCAGTTCGAGTGACAAACAGAAAGAATTGGATCCACAGCACACACTGCAAACGCGTGTCGCCTGCCTTGGTGGAACCTGCTGTGTTGACCGACCATCGAGAGATTCTGGAGACGGAGAAAGGCCAAGCTATCTCACCTGACGAATCTGCGGAAGTCTTCCCGGACCACACGATCACTGGAGTATCCAGATATCAATTGAGACCGAGGAAAGGATCTGCAGTTTTGAAAAAGACTGGTTGAGCTACCGCCCTGGGTTAGTGAAACGGAGAGCCATTGTGGCAAGGGGAGGGGGATCAGCCCTGTATTAGTGTAGTGACACCCGCTTTGGCCCATGGTGAAGAAATCAGCGGCTGCCCAGGGAGAAGAGCTCCAACGACTGTTTTCAACAAGTTTTCAGAAAGATCAATCATTACTGCTGCTAAAATGAAAAAACAAATCATTTGTGCTGTAGGGTTTGTTGTTGCTATGGTGGCTATGGCAGCAATTACGTGGTACATCGAGAAGGTGGCTCCTGTTCGACAGCTTTTTGTTGCCACTACGCCAGTACCCGTGGAACACCACTACTTTACTCTTCCTTACCATGAGCAAAAGCATCGACAATCTTACCTGAACAATACTTTTATCCAGATGTTGCACCATACTCACAATGCTACAAATACTACCAACTGTTGGGTGTGTGGGATGATACCTGCACATCAAAAGAAAGGAGGAACACCTTTTATTCCTCTTCCATTTTCTCACAATGGTTCTTGTCAAGCTTGGTATGCGCTTTTGTTTGCATATGGAAAGCCTTCAGTTGGTGGGATTATTTTTCAACTTAATAAAGTATGTTATCAAAATAAAGAAGGTTATCCACAAGCCAAAGGGACTAAATGGGAATGGGAAGAGTATCAACCGGACAATATTTCAACACCATATGTTTTCACAAATGTGAGAATAATAAAGAACATTGGACCTTTTGTGATTTCTGTGACAAAAGCTAAAGCAGATTTGTGTATTTGTAGTGTTGGAAGAATTCCAGTGGGGAGGAGCGAGTGTACTGTAATCCTGACCATTGAAGGTGCCAATAAGAGCACTTTCACAGCCTCGCATAACACGTATTCTGTGTGTGGAAATAACGGATATTATCAATTACCTGTTGGGTGGTCAGGAATCTGCTATGTATCTTTTCTGTTGCCCCCTGTGTTTCTGGCACCTGCATTGTATCACCGTGATTTTAAACTGTACAATGACATTTCCAAAAACAGAAATAAGAGGACAATAAGTATGGATGAAGTTGACCAAACCGACACTACCCTACAACAATATGTTGATTTCAACTTGGGCTTATTTTTCTTTGTGGGTGCTGCAGTAAACAGCAGGAAAATCCGACGACTAACTCGTGTCGTGGAAGCTGTTACCAATCAGACAGCTATGGCACTTGGGAACATTACAGAGGAACTACAGATTGCAAGGATTGTAGCACTCCAGAATAGGATGGTGCTAGACGTAATTTTGGCTGATCGAGGTGGTGCATGTCGCATCATCGGTAGCAGCTGTTGTGTATTCATACCAGATCACTCACCTTCAGTATATGACGCAATATCAATATTGCATAAGATTGCTGCAGAAATTCATCCAGAGACTGGAACTTGGATTTTTGCTGGATGGTTTTGGACTCTTGTTTCTGCTTGGGGCTGGAAGCTACTGACTATCCTGTGTGTAATAATTGTAATATTTTTTACATGCTGTGTATGTATCCAATGTGGTCCAATGCTTTGCTCCATTTGCATTTCTGCTTGTATACCTGCCAGAGGGAACATTGCTGAAACAAAGGCCCAACGAATGTTGAATAAAGAGGTGGCCGAAATAATGTTAATAGATATACGGGATGAATATCTAGATTACCCCAGATAAACGAATGTCTTCAGCCAATGCTGAAAGGGTCGTCTGTTGTAATTTGGCAGCATTTAAGTTAAGCATTAGCTGAAGACAGCCTGTATTTAGAGGCTAAATTGTCCGCTTTGTGGAATCCATTTTGTATTTCTGTCAGCCATTTTGGCTGCCATGTGCTACCATGTGCTCGCCATGTGCTCTGTCCTACCTTCCTGTCAACTGCTCTTGAAATCTGCCTAGAGACAAGTTATATTTAGTTCCTCTTGCTTTGCACATGCTCAGTTGAGCTTGCAGCTGTTCCGAGTTTATAAATGTCAGGATGTGTCTACTAAAAGTAGAAACTGTTAGCTCCACCCACTTGTCGACTGTGCATTCTCTGTATGACCTTATATGTACCTAAAACCAGCATTTGTGTTAGTACCGCCTTCATTTGAGCCCCTGTGTGGGTATAAAAGGACCAGGATCCTTCCATTCAGTGTGCTACTTCATGCATTACTGAAGGGTGATGTGTGTGAATGTAGCTCCACCTCATGAGGTTTAATAAACTCTGTCTTTTCTATTTCCAGTTTCTGTGCCAACTTCTTCCTAAGTGTCTGAGGACTCTGTGCAGAGAAGGGAGAACCCCTAAGCACTGGTAGGCCTTGCTGAGGCTCACTACAACAACATCCCACCTGGCCTTGCACCCATCTGTCTGGTGTCTGTTGGATGGCAATACCCCAGTGTGGACACATGCACCACCTACACAGTAGTTGGACAGTGCAGAGAACAAGGTGAAGCATGTGAACATGCACACATCACAACTCTTGCCACTGAGTCAGTACAGGTGTCCGGATGAAAGGGATGCCCAGAGTCAAATATGAAATGCATGTGATGCATACCAGCGACAGACACCATGATGCACCCATGTCCTGATAGCCATTGCCACTAAGGTGTGCATGTAGCACATGTCACTCCCCTGCAGGATCACTCATAGGAAGTTACATGGCATGGCACAGGCATGCCTGATAAGTCATACATCACTGTCTCCAGTCACATGGGCAGGGCAGCCAGACAACAACAGTCTGCACTGTGTCACAATAGTAGGTCATGGGGAATGCAAGTCCTGGAGCTGAACAAGTGCACATGTACATCCCCCACACACCACATCATCTGAACCCTTATCTGTCCAGGTCATACCGATTGGACATATGGGAGACCTGTAACACAACCCTCTGAACCTGAGCACCTCACAATCTGCTGTGAATGGGAAACAGCTGCCTGAACTTCACATTCGCATACCCCAGTCTGCACGGTCAGGTGATCAAACACCTATGTGTCACACAAGTATCGTCTCCTATGGTCACATCTCCGGTGGCATGCTGAGCCCCAACCGAGAAACACCCCAGCAGTCCTGACATCGAAGCCACAGCACACTGACACAGAGGCAGACACCTGAGGGGACATATCACTGAGCACAACATGTCAGCTGATACACGGGAGTGGGAGTACAGAGTGTATTGTATGGCCTGGAGTAGGCATGACTGTCCTGCCCCACATGAATGAGGGATGAGCCCTGGACAGTAGGCAGCTGGCTAAGTATGTGTGACAGACGTAATATACACACTCCTGGGGCCCAAACATTGTTCCCACCCGCAGCATGGGTGTGTGCCAGATACCCCAGGCACATGTGGTGGATCAGCTCAGCAATTGGACCACATATCAAAGTAACACGCAGATTACATGTCAGAACACAGGCATTGTGTAAGCAATGGACCCACCCATGATGCCCACCACAGAGTTAGGGGAACAGATGCGGTCCCCCACCTTGAGTCAAGCAAACTGCAAGGACACAGTACCCAAGTGACACAATTCCCTGACTGTAAGGGCCACACCTGGGTATCAGATGAGGAGTGAGTGGGCAGTGCACAATCAAGGGACATGGGTCCTGGACCACATGACTGATGTACTGTGGAAGTTTAACCAGGCCAGAGGAGGGCACATAGCATGGCAGACAAAGTTCACAATGCAGTCATGGACTCACCCCCTCCTTGCTGCTCTCTGGCCTTCAGCTGCCCATCCAGATCAGGGAAGACCACCGCCAGGATCCTGAGCATGTGGGGGTCAGGGTCCGGTGTCTGCCCCTCCTGCGAGGAGGCGACAGCTTCAGCTGGACCCGTGCGATCCTCCGGGTCCAGCCCCGAAGGTCCTGCCACCTCTTCTGGCAGTTGCGGATCCGGCGCTTGTAGACCCCCACGGATCTCACTGCCCGGACGATGGTCAGCCATATCTGCTGCTTCTGGTGGGCATCAACCTGTGGGGATGACAAAGTGAGAATGCCATTACTACACATGCAACATATCCGTGCATTACACAGTTGGATATACATGTCTCAATCACAGGGGCACATGGTGTACACAGGCAGTGCAACGATGGCTCTGGACAGTATGCCAGCAGTTACTACATGGTATCATTGCCTGGGAAGTAAAACCTTGTTTAAATGCACTGTCACTGCACTATACCTGTTCAGTGCATGTAACTACACACTATGGGGGGTGACAACTACTCAGTGAGCCTGCTAGCCAGTGGCGTGCAGACTGTTAGCCTTGCTAGTCAGACAACATGCACATTTAGAAAGGCAGTGGACAGAACACTCACCTGCTCCCCTGCTTTCCCATACAGCTTGCTGTACTGTGGAAGGAGGCTGTCCAGCAGGGCCTGGTTCTCCTCAGTGCTGAAGGCTGGGGCTCTCTCCACAGTACGTGCCATTGCAGGGTCCAGAGGGTGCAGATACAGCAGCAGTGGTGGTGGCAGATGTCGTCCTGGAGCATGTAGTGCAGGCAAGTGAGCTCTCAGGGGAACAGCCAGCACTATATGTGTGCTGCAGAGGCAGATACTTTCCCATGTGTCCAAAGTGATAGGTCCAAGTCGTTTGCATCTTCTGAATCTGGCCAATCCATGGAATTGCACCACTTACACACGCCCACAGCATCCTTCAAAAGTTCAACTTCATGACACCCATGAATTTGCAACATTGTTGTGGGTGACCAACTGAATTTCCAGCATCAGACTCGTTCAAGATTTGAAAACGCGTCCGTTTCCAGGCCAGGCCATAGCCAATGGGTGCGCACCGATCGGTCCATTGCTGTTCAACGCGTATTGCGAATACAACGCGTACCCGCTCACATTGAATGCAATGGGCCGGCCGGGCACACCGATCGGTCCATTGCTGTTCAACGCGTACCCGGGATACAACGCGTACCCGCACACATTGAATGCAATGGGCCGGCCGGGCACACCGATCGGTCCATTGCTGTTCAACGCGTACCCGGGATACAACGCGTAACCGCTCACATTGAATGCAATGGGCCTGCCGGGCACACCGATCGGTCCATTGCTGTTCAACGCGTACCCGGGATACAACGCGTACCCGCACACATTGAATGCAATGGGCCGGCCGGGCACCCCGATCGGTCCATTGCTGTCCAACGCGTATTGCGAATACAACACGTACCAGCTCACATTGAATGCAATGGCCAATGTGTGCGCACCGATCGGTCCATTGCTGTCCAACGCGTATTGCGAATACAACGCGTACCAGCTCACATTGAATGCAATGGCCAATGTGTGCGCACCGATCGGTCCATTGCTGTCCAACGCGTATTGCGAATACAACACGTACCAGCTCACATTGAATGCAATGGCCAATGTGTGCGCACCGATCGGTCCATTGCTGTCCAACGCGTATTGCGAATACAGCGCGTACCAGCTCACATTGAATGCAATGGCCAATGTGTGCGCACCGATCGGTCCATTGCTGTCCAACGCGTATTGCGAATACAACGCGTACCAGCTCACATTGAATGCAATGGCCAATGTGTGCGCACCGATCGATCCATTGCTGTCCAACGCGTCCCTGTACAAGTCACTGGCATATGTCACCATGCCTGTCACAGGTGAACATATGCCAGCCACATATACTTCCCAGGGAGTGAGGGGCACACCTACAACACCACAGCCTGTCCACACTGTATCCTAAGGCATGTAAGGCTGCATTACCTATTCCGTGTATGGGGGTGAACATGTTGTTCTGTGGGTGTCACTTGGGGGCAGCCACTCCCAGGCTGTGCACGTGTTCATGGGGACAGAATCCTTGGTGTTTCGTGTACATGACCACTGTGATGTGCAACTGTTCATTTCTGAGCATGTGGCATGGTCACATTTCACGGTGGTGTATGTGTATGTCATGTCACATACCCCCTGAGTCCCATGTGGGACGGTATGTACGTCCCAGGGTGACCCATTGGCACAATAGTGATGGTCCTCCACAGTCTGTGTGCATGTTGTGTTTACATTGTCTCTGATTCCATGTGCACAATGGGAGACAGTCTCCATATCCTGTTTGTGCATGGACTTTGATGTTGTGCGTGTGTGTGTCACAGACGTCCATGTCTGTCCTGCCGAGGCAACAGGGACCACTACCTGTGGGGGTCATGGTTGTTTTGCTGTGGTGTATTCATGATACACCATGTCATGCCAGTGTCCATGTGGCAATACAGGGTCCCTGGGAATCTACCTGTCGTTGAGCTGTGATGCCTGGGGCACATCTGTCCTCACATGTCACTGTGGGGTGTGTTTGGAACGTGGCAGCAGGAGATGGGAACTGTGACACGGCCTCATGATATCCCATGGCACAAGCTGGGACTTATTGATGCCACTTGTTGAACTGTGATGTTAGATGTTGGCCATGTATGTGCCATACATGTCCTTACGGAACTGCACACATCATGTACTTGTGCCTCATAATGATGTATCATGTGATATTGAGTGTGGTCAATGCCACATATGTGGGGTGACTGACAATCTTTCTTTCTTCACCTATGCACTGCAGGGCACCAGCTGTCCATAGACCATTCCCTGACCTTGCAACCATGGTGGAACGGGACTGCATCCGACAGTACCGCTTCACCAGGCCGCTGATTGAGGTATTGACGGTGCGGTTGGCCCCACATTTGCAAGCTGGCCGGACATACCCTACAGAGCTGACCCCCAAGGTGAAGGTGATGGCAGCCCTACACTTCTTTGCCACCGGTACCTTTCAACACACTGTGGCGACTGCTGGTGGGATGTCACAGACCATGTTCAGCCGTGTGCTCCGCGATGTTTTGGAGGCTATGTTGATATACCTGAACCAGTACATCTATTTCCCTAGACTCCAACAACTCACTGACGTGAAGAGTGACTCTATGCCCTGGGGAGGATGCCGCATGTCATTGGCTCCATTGATGGGACACATGTGGCTTTGGTACCACCACAGGCCCAAGAGCAGGCATACAGGAACCGCAAACACTACCACTCGGTCAATGCACTGGTGGTATGTCTTGCAGATATGAGCATCTCACACGTGTGTGCCCGTTTCCCCGGTTCTGCACACGATGCCTACGTGATGAGGAGTAGTCGCATCCCGAGGATGATGTCACAGATGCGGAACCAGCGTGCCTGGCTTGTTGGTGTGTACTGACTTTGTACCATTGTGTGTGTTCTGCAATATAGTGTTCCACCCTCTTTTCCAACTCAGCTAATGTGCAATTGTCTGTATGTAGGTGACTCCGGATACCCCAACATGCCGTGGTTGCTGACGCCCCTCAGGAACCCTGTGACACCAGCCCAGATGTGCTACAATGAGGCACATGGTCGGACAAGGAGAGTGATTGAGCGGACATTTGGTCTCCTGAAGAGCCGCTTCCGCTGCCTGGACAAGACAGGAGGGGCCCTCCCATATGCCCCAGCAAAGGTGTGCAAGATTGTCATCGTCTGCTGCATGCTACACAACCTGGCAGTGCGGAAGGAGTTGCCTCTCATCCTGGATGACGATGACCAACATCCGCCACCTGTGGAGGATCCTGGCCTGGACCACGATGCCAGTGATGATGATGATGATGATGATGTCCGCACACAGCTCATCACCAACTTCTTCAGCTGAATGTGAGTATCCAGAGATGTCATGTCAATGATGTGAGTTTGCCTGATATGTGTTGGTGGTGCTCTGGTGCTGTTTGAGTGTGTCCATGGGCTACATGACTGTATGCGTGTAGCGATGTGTCCTTACAGGTAGTCTGTACTCCCCAACAGTGTTGACATGCTAACTTGGTTCTGGGTGGGTATCTTGTGACATGTATTGGGCATGAGTATTGCAGTTCTGTCCTGTTCTTCAGTGCTTTTGACTGTGTGTCATTTCTGTCCTTCACAGGGTACTTTCAGAGTCGTTTGGTCAACTGTGATCCCCGACACCGTGATTCGACTTCCAGGGTGGTAGCTGTCGTGTCCCTACAGGTGATGTGCGCCACACCCATGGCAGCCAGACAACAACAGTCTGCACTGTGTCACAATAGTAGGTCATGGGGAATGCAAGTCCTGGAGCTGAACAAGTGCACATGTACATCCCCCACACACCACATCATCTGAACCCTTATCTGTCCAGGTCATACCGATTGGACATATGGGAGACCTGTAACACAACCCTCTGAACCTGAGCACCTCACAATCTGGGAAACAGCTGCCTGAACTTCACATTCGCATACCCCAGTCTGCACGGTCAGGTGATCAAACACCTATGTGTCACACAAGTATCGTCTCCTATGGTCACATCTCCGGTGGCATGCTGAGCCCCAACCGAGAAACACCCCAGCAGTCCTGACATCGAAGCCACAGCACACTGACACAGAGGCAGACACCTGAGGGGACATATCACTGAGCACAACATGTCAGCTGATACACGGGAGTGGGAGTACAGAGTGTATTGTATGGCCTGGAGTAGGCATGACTGTCCTGCCCCACATGAATGAGGGATGAGCCCTGGACAGTAGGCAGCTGGCTAAGTATGTGTGACAGACGTAATATACACACTCCTGGGGCCCAAACATTGTTCCCACCCGCAGCATGGGTGTGTGCCAGATACCCCAGGCACATGTGGTGGATCAGCTCAGCAATTAGACCACATATCAAAGTAACACGCAGATTACATGTCAGAACACAGGCATTGTGTAAGCAATGGACCCACCCATGATGCCCACCACAGAGTTAGGGGAACAGATGCGGTCCCCCACCTTGAGTCAAGCAAACTGCAAGGACACAGTACCCAAGTGACACAATTCCCTGACTGTAAGGGCCACACCTGGGTATCAGATGAGGAGTGAGTGGGCAGTGCACAATCAAGGGACATGGGTCCTGGACCACATGACTGATGTACTGTGGAAGTTTAACCAGGCCAGAGGAGGGCACATAGCATGGCAGACAAAGTTCACAATGCAGTCATGGACTCACCCCCTCCTTGCTGCTCTCTGGCCTTCAGCTGCCCATCCAGATCAGGAAAGACCACCGCCAGGATCCTGAGCATGTGGGGGTCAGGGTCCGGTGTCCGCCCCTCCTGCGAGGAGGCGACAGCTTCAGCTGGACCCGTGCGATCCTCCGGGTCCAGCCCCGAAGGTCCTGCCACCTCTTCTGGCAGTTGCGGATCCGGCGCTTGTAGACCCCCACGGATCTCACTGCCCGGACGATGGTCAGCCATATCTGCTGCTTCTGGTGGGCATCAACCTGTGGGGATGACAAAGTGAGAATGCCATTACTACACATGCAACATATCCGTGCATTACACAGTTGGATATACATGTCTCAATCACAGGGGCACATGGTGTACACAGGCAGTGCAACGATGGCTATGGACAGTATGCCAGCAGTTACTACATGGTATCATTGCCTGGGAAGTAAAACCTTGTTTAAATGCACTGTCACTGCACTATACCTGTTCAGTGCATGTAACTACACACTATGGGGGTGACAACTACTCAGTGAGCCTGCTAGCCAGTGGCGTGCAGACTGTTAGCCTTGCTAGTCAGACAACATGCACATTTAGAAAGGCAGTGGACAGAACACTCACCTGCTCCCCTGCTTTCCCATACAGCTTGCTGTACTGTGGAAGGAGGCTGTCCAGCAGGGCCTGGTTCTCCTCAGTGCTGAAGGCTGGGGCTCTCTCCACAGTACGTGCCATTGCAGGGTCCAGAGGGTGCAGATACAGCAGCAGTGGTGGTGGCAGATGTCGTCCTGGAGCATGTAGTGCAGGCAAGTGAGCTCTCAGGGGAACAGCCAGCACTATATGTGTGCTGCAGAGGCAGATACTTTCCCATGTGTCCAAAGTGATAGGTCCAAGTCGTTTGCATCTTCTGAATCTGGCCAATCCATGGAATTGCACCACTTACACACGCCCACAGCATCCTTCAAAAGTTCAACTTCATGACACCCATGAATTTGCAACATTGTTGTGGGTGACCAACTGAATTTCCAGCATCAGACTCGTTCAAGATTTGAAAACGCGTCCGTTGCCAGGCCAGGCCATAGCCAATGGGTGCGCACCGATCGGTCCATTGCTGTTCAACGCGTATTGCGAATACAACGCGTACCCGCTCACATTGAATGCAATGGGCCGGCCGGGCACACCGATCGGTCCATTGCTGTTCAACGCTGCACTGGATACAACGCGTACCACGCACATTGAATGCAATGGGCGGCCGGGCACACCGATCGGTCCATTGCTGTTCAACGCGTGCACCGGGATACAACGCGTAACCGCTCACATTGAATGCAATGGGCCTGCCGGGCACACCGATCGGTCCATTGCTGTTCAACGCGTACCCGGGATACAACGCGTACCCGCACACATTGAATGCAATGGGCCGGCCGGGCACCCGATCGGTCCATTGCTGTCCAACGCGTATTGCGAATACAACACGTACCAGCTCACATTGAATGCAATGGCCAATGTGTGCGCACCGATCGGTCCATTGCTGTCCAACGCGTATTGCGAATACAACGCGTACCAGCTCACATTGAATGCAATGGCCAATGTGTGCGCACCGATCGGTCCATTGCTGTCCAACGCGTATTGCGAATACAACACGTACCAGCTCACATTGAATGCAATGGCCAATGTGTGCGCACCGATCGGTCCATTGCTGTCCAACGCGTATTGCGAATACAGCGCGTACCAGCTCACATTGAATGCAATGGCCAATGTGTGCGCACCGATCGGTCCATTGCTGTCCAACGCGTATTGCGAATACAACGCGTACCAGCTCACATTGAATGCAATGGCCAATGTGTGCGCACCGATCGGTCCATTGCTGTCCAACGCGTCCCTGTACAAGTCACTGGCATATGTCACCATGCCTGTCACAGGTGAACATATGCCAGCCACATATACTTCCCAGGGAGTGAGGGGCACACCTACAACACCACAGCCTGTCCACACTGTATCCTAAGGCATGTAAGGCTGCATTACCTATTCCGTGTATGGGGGTGAACATGTTGTTCTGTGGGTGTCACTTGGGGGCAGCCACTCCCAGGCTGTGCACGTGTTCATGGGGACAGAATCCTTGGTGTTTCGTGTACATGACCACTGTGATGTGCAACTGTTCATTTCTGAGCATGTGGCATGGTCACATTTCACGGTGGTGTATGTGTATGTCATGTCACATACCCCTGAGTCCCATGTGGGACGGTATGTACGTCCCAGGGTGACCCATTGGCACAATAGTGATGGTCCTCCACAGTCTGTGTGCATGTTGTGTTTACATTGTCTCTGATTCCATGTGCACAATGGGAGACAGTCTCCATATCCTGTTTGTGCATGGACTTTGATGTTGTGCGTGTGTGTGTCACAGACGTCCATGTCTGTCCTGCCGAGGCAACAGGGACCACTACCTGTGGGGGTCATGGTTGTTTTGCTGTGGTGTATTCATGATACACCATGTCATGCCAGTGTCCATGTGGCAATACAGGGTCCCTGGGAATCTACCTGTCGTTGAGCTGTGATGCCTGGGGCACATCTGTCCTCACATGTCACTGTGGGGTGTGTTTGGAACGTGGCAGCAGGAGATGGGAACTGTGACACGGCCTCATGATATCCCATGGCACAAGCTGGGACTTATTGATGCCACTTGTTGAACTGTGATGTTAGATGTTGGCCATGTATGTGCCATACATGTCCTTACGGAACTGCACACATCATGTACTTGTGCCTCATAATGATGTATCATGTGATATTGAGTGTGGTCAATGCCACATATGTGGGGTGACTGACAATCTTTCTTTCTTCACCTATGCACTGCAGGGCACCAGCTGTCCATAGACCATTCCCTGACCTTGCAACCATGGTGGAACGGGACTGCATCCGACAGTACCGCTTCACCAGGCCGCTGATTGAGGTATTGACGGTGCGGTTGGCCCCACATTTGCAAGCTGGCCGGACATACCCTACAGAGCTGACCCCCAAGGTGAAGGTGATGGCAGCCCTACACTTCTTTGCCACCGGTACCTTTCAACACACTGTGGCGACTGCTGGTGGGATGTCACAGACCATGTTCAGCCGTGTGCTCCGCGATGTTTTGGAGGCTATGTTGATATACCTGAACCAGTACATCTATTTCCCTAGACTCCAACAACTCACTGACGTGAAGAGTGACTCTATGCCCTGGGGAGGATGCCGCATGTCATTGGCTCCATTGATGGGACACATGTGGCTTTGGTACCACCACAGGCCCAAGAGCAGGCATACAGGAACCGCAAACACTACCACTCGGTCAATGCACTGGTGGTATGTCTTGCAGATATGAGCATCTCACACGTGTGTGCCCGTTTCCCCGGTTCTGCACACGATGCCTACGTGATGAGGAGTAGTCGCATCCCGAGGATGATGTCACAGATGCGGAACCAGCGTGCCTGGCTTGTTGGTGTGTACTGACTTTGTACCATTGTGTGTGTTCTGCAATATAGTGTTCCACCCTCTTTTCCAACTCAGCTAATGTGCAATTGTCTGTATGTAGGTGACTCCGGATACCCCAACATGCCGTGGTTGCTGACGCCCCTCAGGAACCCTGTGACACCAGCCCAGATGTGCTACAATGAGGCACATGGTCGGACAAGGAGAGTGATTGAGCGGACATTTGGTCTCCTGAAGAGCCGCTTCCGCTGCCTGGACAAGACAGGAGGGGCCCTCCCATATGCCCCAGCAAAGGTGTGCAAGATTGTCATCGTCTGCTGCATGCTACACAACCTGGCAGTGCGGAAGGAGTTGCCTCTCATCCTGGATGACGATGACCAACATCCGCCACCTGTGGAGGATCCTGGCCTGGACCACGATGCCAGTGATGATGATGATGATGATGATGTCCGCACACAGCTCATCACCAACTTCTTCAGCTGAATGTGAGTATCCAGAGATGTCATGTCAATGATGTGAGTTTGCATGATATGTGTTGGTGGTGCTCTGGTGCTGTTTGAGTGTGTCCATGGGCTACATGACTGTATGCGTGTAGCGATGTGTCCTTACAGGTAGTCTGTACTCCCCAACAGTGTTGACATGCTAACTTGGTTCTGGGTGGGTATCTTGTGACATGTATTGGGCATGAGTATTGCAGTTCTGTCCTGTTCTTCAGTGCTTTTGACTGTGTGTCATTTCTGTCCTTCACAGGGTACTTTCAGAGTCGTTTGGTCAACTGTGATCCCCGACACCGTGATTCGACTTCCAGGGTGGTAGCTGTCGTGTCCCTACAGGTGATGTGCGCCACACCCATGGCAGCCAGACAACAACAGTCTGCACTGTGTCACAATAGTAGGTCATGGGGAATGCAAGTCCTGGAGCTGAACAAGTGCACATGTACATCCCCCACACACCACATCATCTGAACCCTTATCTGTCCAGGTCATACCGATTGGACATATGGGAGACCTGTAACACAACCCTCTGAACCTGAGCACCTCACAATCTGAGGAAACAGCTGCCTGAACTTCACATTCGCATACCCCAGTCTGCACGGTCAGGTGATCAAACACCTATGTGTCACACAAGTATCGTCTCCTATGGTCACATCTCCGGTGGCATGCTGAGCCCCAACCGAGAAACACCCCAGCAGTCCTGACATCGAAGCCACAGCACACTGACACAGAGGCAGACACCTGAGGGGACATATCACTGAGCACAACATGTCAGCTGATACACGGGAGTGGGAGTACAGAGTGTATTGTATGGCCTGGAGTAGGCATGACTGTCCTGCCCCACATGAATGAGGGATGAGCCCTGGACAGTAGGCAGCTGGCTAAGTATGTGTGACAGACGTAATATACACACTCCTGGGGCCCAAACATTGTTCCCACCCGCAGCATGGGTGTGTGCCAGATACCCCAGGCACATGTGGTGGATCAGCTCAGCAATTAGACCACATATCAAAGTAACACGCAGATTACATGTCAGAACACAGGCATTGTGTAAGCAATGGACCCACCCATGATGCCCACCACAGAGTTAGGGGAACAGATGCGGTCCCCCACCTTGAGTCAAGCAAACTGCAAGGACACAGTACCCAAGTGACACAATTCCCTGACTGTAAGGGCCACACCTGGGTATCAGATGAGGAGTGAGTGGGCAGTGCACAATCAAGGGACATGGGTCCTGGACCACATGACTGATGTACTGTGGAAGTTTAACCAGGCCAGAGGAGGGCACATAGCATGGCAGACAAAGTTCACAATGCAGTCATGGACTCACCCCCTCCTTGCTGCTCTCTGGCCTTCAGCTGCCCATCCAGATCAGGAAAGACCACCGCCAGGATCCTGAGCATGTGGGGGTCAGGGTCCGGTGTCCGCCCCTCCTGCGAGGAGGCGACAGCTTCAGCTGGACCCGTGCGATCCTCCGGGTCCAGCCCCGAAGGTCCTGCCACCTCTTCTGGCAGTTGCGGATCCGGCGCTTGTAGACCCCCACGGATCTCACTGCCCGGACGATGGTCAGCCATATCTGCTGCTTCTGGTGGGCATCAACCTGTGGGGATGACAAAGTGAGAATGCCATTACTACACATGCAACATATCCGTGCATTACACAGTTGGATATACATGTCTCAATCACAGGGGCACATGGTGTACACAGGCAGTGCAACGATGGCTATGGACAGTATGCCAGCAGTTACTACATGGTATCATTGCCTGGGAAGTAAAACCTTGTTTAAATGCACTGTCACTGCACTATACCTGTTCAGTGCATGTAACTACACACTATGGGGGTGACAACTACTCAGTGAGCCTGCTAGCCAGTGGCGTGCAGACTGTTAGCCTTGCTAGTCAGACAACATGCACATTTAGAAAGGCAGTGGACAGAACACTCACCTGCTCCCCTGCTTTCCCATACAGCTTGCTGTACTGTGGAAGGAGGCTGTCCAGCAGGGCCTGGTTCTCCTCAGTGCTGAAGGCTGGGGCTCTCTCCACAGTACGTGCCATTGCAGGGTCCAGAGGGTGCAGATACAGCAGCAGTGGTGGTGGCAGATGTCGTCCTGGAGCATGTAGTGCAGGCAAGTGAGCTCTCAGGGGAACAGCCAGCACTATATGTGTGCTGCAGAGGCAGATACTTTCCCATGTGTCCAAAGTGATAGGTCCAAGTCGTTTGCATCTTCTGAATCTGGCCAATCCATGGAATTGCACCACTTACACACGCCCACAGCATCCTTCAAAGTTCAACTTCATGACACCCATGAATTTGCAACATTGTTGTGGGTGACCAACTGAATTTCCAGCATCAGACTCGTTCAAGATTTGAAAACGCGTCCGTTGCCAGGCCAGGCCATAGCCAATGGGTGCGCACCGATCGGTCCATTGCTGTTCAACGCGTATTGCGAATACAACGCGTACCCGCTCACATTGAATGCAATGGGCCGGCCGGGCACACCGATCGGTCCATTGCTGTTCAACGCGTACCCGGGATACAACGCGTGCACCGCACACATTGAATGCAATGGGCCGGCCGGGCACACCGATCGGTCCATTGCTGTTCAACGCGTACCCGGGATACAACGCGTAACCGCTCACATTGAATGCAATGGGCCTGCCGGGCACACCGATCGGTCCATTGCTGTTCAACGCGTACCGGGATACAACGCGTACCCGCACACATTGAATGCAATGGGCCGGCCGGGCACCCCGATCGGTCCATTGCTGTCCAACGCGTATTGCGAATACAACACGTACCAGCTCACATTGAATGCAATGGCCAATCGTGCGCACCGATCGGTCCATTGCTGTCCAACGCGTATTGCGAATACAACGCGTACCAGCTCACATTGAATGCAATGGCCAATGTGTGCGCACCGATCGGTCCATTGCTGTCCAACGCGTATTGCGAATACAACACGTACCAGCTCACATTGAATGCAATGGCCAATGTGTGCGCACCGATCGGTCCATTGCTGTCCAACGCGTATTGCGAATACAGCGCGTACCAGCTCACATTGAATGCAATGGCCAATGTGTGCGCACCGATCGGTCCATTGCTGTCCAACGCGTATTGCGAATACAACGCGTACCAGCTCACATTGAATGCAATGGCCAATGTGTGCGCACCGATCGGTCCATTGCTGTCCAACGCGTCCCTGTACAAGTCACTGGCATATGTCACCATGCCTGTCACAGGTGAACATATGCCAGCCACATATACTTCCCAGGGAGTGAGGGGCACACCTACAACACCACAGCCTGTCCACACTGTATCCTAAGGCATGTAAGGCTGCATTACCTATTCCGTGTATGGGGGTGAACATGTTGTTCTGTGGGTGTCACTTGGGGGCAGCCACTCCCAGGCTGTGCACGTGTTCATGGGGACAGAATCCTTGGTGTTTCGTGTACATGACCACTGTGATGTGCAACTGTTCATTTCTGAGCATGTGGCATGGTCACATTTCACGGTGGTGTATGTGTATGTCATGTCACATACCCCCTGAGTCCCATGTGGGACGGTATGTACGTCCCAGGGTGACCCATTGGCACAATAGTGATGGTCCTCCACAGTCTGTGTGCATGTTGTGTTTACATTGTCTCTGATTCCATGTGCACAATGGGAGACAGTCTCCATATCCTGTTTGTGCATGGACTTTGATGTTGTGCGTGTGTGTGTCACAGACGTCCATGTCTGTCCTGCCGAGGCAACAGGGACCACTACCTGTGGGGGTCATGGTTGTTTTGCTGTGGTGTATTCATGATACACCATGTCATGCCAGTGTCCATGTGGCAATACAGGGTCCCTGGGAATCTACCTGTCGTTGAGCTGTGATGCCTGGGGCACATCTGTCCTCACATGTCACTGTGGGGTGTGTTTGGAACGTGGCAGCAGGAGATGGGAACTGTGACACGGCCTCATGATATCCCATGGCACAAGCTGGGACTTATTGATGCCACTTGTTGAACTGTGATGTTAGATGTTGGCCATGTATGTGCCATACATGTCCTTACGGAACTGCACACATCATGTACTTGTGCCTCATAATGATGTATCATGTGATATTGAGTGTGGTCAATGCCACATATGTGGGGTGACTGACAATCTTTCTTTCTTCACCTATGCACTGCAGGGCACCAGCTGTCCATAGACCATTCCCTGACCTTGCAACCATGGTGGAACGGGACTGCATCCGACAGTACCGCTTCACCAGGCCGCTGATTGAGGTATTGACGGTGCGGTTGGCCCCACATTTGCAAGCTGGCCGGACATACCCTACAGAGCTGACCCCCAAGGTGAAGGTGATGGCAGCCCTACACTTCTTTGCCACCGGTACCTTTCAACACACTGTGGCGACTGCTGGTGGGATGTCACAGACCATGTTCAGCCGTGTGCTCCGCGATGTTTTGGAGGCTATGTTGATATACCTGAACCAGTACATCTATTTCCCTAGACTCCAACAACTCACTGACGTGAAGAGTGACTCTATGCCCTGGGGAGGATGCCGCATGTCATTGGCTCCATTGATGGGACACATGTGGCTTTGGTACCACCACAGGCCCAAGAGCAGGCATACAGGAACCGCAAACACTACCACTCGGTCAATGCACTGGTGGTATGTCTTGCAGATATGAGCATCTCACACGTGTGTGCCCGTTTCCCCGGTTCTGCACACGATGCCTACGTGATGAGGAGTAGTCGCATCCCGAGGATGATGTCACAGATGCGGAACCAGCGTGCCTGGCTTGTTGGTGTGTACTGACTTTGTACCATTGTGTGTGTTCTGCAATATAGTGTTCCACCCTCTTTTCCAACTCAGCTAATGTGCAATTGTCTGTATGTAGGTGACTCCGGATACCCCAACATGCCGTGGTTGCTGACGCCCCTCAGGAACCCTGTGACACCAGCCCAGATGTGCTACAATGAGGCACATGGTCGGACAAGGAGAGTGATTGAGCGGACATTTGGTCTCCTGAAGAGCCGCTTCCGCTGCCTGGACAAGACAGGAGGGGCCCTCCCATATGCCCCAGCAAAGGTGTGCAAGATTGTCATCGTCTGCTGCATGCTACACAACCTGGCAGTGCGGAAGGAGTTGCCTCTCATCCTGGATGACGATGACCAACATCCGCCACCTGTGGAGGATCCTGGCCTGGACCACGATGCCAGTGATGATGATGATGATGATGATGTCCGCACACAGCTCATCACCAACTTCTTCAGCTGAATGTGAGTATCCAGAGATGTCATGTCAATGATGTGAGTTTGCATGATATGTGTTGGTGGTGCTCTGGTGCTGTTTGAGTGTGTCCATGGGCTACATGACTGTATGCGTGTAGCGATGTGTCCTTACAGGTAGTCTGTACTCCCCAACAGTGTTGACATGCTAACTTGGTTCTGGGTGGGTATCTTGTGACATGTATTGGGCATGAGTATTGCAGTTCTGTCCTGTTCTTCAGTGCTTTTGACTGTGTGTCATTTCTGTCCTTCACAGGGTACTTTCAGAGTCGTTTGGTCAACTGTGATCCCCGACACCGTGATTCGACTTCCAGGGTGGTAGCTGTCGTGTCCCTACAGGTGATGTGCGCCACACCCATGGACTTCCTTCCTTCTACACTTGTTGACTGGGTGCCCGCTGCCAGGTGGGATTACCTTGCACCTGTAGTGGTTACAACATGTTGCAAATGTGTAATAAACCTGTGCTTCACTTTGTGATGTGCGTTGTCTGTGGTCACACATCTGACTGACATTTGCTTACTGCACCAGTGGGCTAGTTGACAAAGACTGTGAATAGGTGTTGTGTCTGTGCATTGCACCGTATTTCCTGGCAACATCAGTGTAGGCAATGAGTCAGATGGCCTAGGTGTGTATTTGTTGTGTAGCCCTGGTGGTGTGTCTCCCTCATATGTGTCACGTTGCCATGACTCACATGCCTGTGTTGTACTTGCTGTAGCAGTTAGCATGCACAGTGTAATTTCGCTGGTCATCATCTCCATGACAGAAACCACGTTGGAATCACGACAGAGGCAGGTATGGTGTATTAGTGTGTTTATTGTCATACATGTGTGTGAATAGTGCACAGGATGGTGGGTGCTGTACATTTTGATTGCAATCCAAAGTTCCTAGATGAATTGGAAGTCCTGGTAGCAGAAATGTCCTGAATAAAGTCCACAGTCATCTGAGACATTGGTCCAACTTGTACTCACCATGTCATGTGGGGGAGTTGTGTTGCAGTCAACAGGGTGAACAGTTTGCGCACAAAGGTGATTATCCAGAACAGGTTTTGGCTTCCTGGGGGTTGCACATGGCCATCGGCCTCTCAGTTGCCCCTCCTCGGACGACCCCTCTTCTTTGGGGGGGACCCTCAAGTGCAGGCTGCTGCGGTGCAGGGGACTCTCCGCCAGAGTCATCCTCCCTCCCTGTGGCAGTTGCAGTTGTTTCAGCACCAGATGTTGTGGGCACACAGGGAGGTGTTGACAGGTTGCTGCTCATCTGGCGGAGGCATTGTAATATGTCCCTATGCACCGCCGTCATCTCTTGCAGTGTGTCCCACTTGGACTCCATGCGGGACATGTGTAAGTCCAAGCGGGCATGATGGGCAGCCTGCTGCTGTTTAATGTCCCTGAGGAGCCCCACTGCCTGGCTGAGGTCTCCGGTGCTGGACTGGTACGCATCGGCTATGCGTACCAGTTGTGGGTCATCATGCAGTCCAGACCCCTCTGCGATCAGTGACCTATGTCTCCCACCCCTCCCACCACCCCTGGCGACACGTGCAGTACCTGAGGTGGCACGCACAGGTGACCCTGGGCCCCCTTGGGGGTTGTTGGTGGTGTTGGTGTGAATGGCCCCACGTTGGTCCAGGGTCCCTGTGCTGGTGGTGGTGGTGCTCCTTGGTCTGTCCATGTCGGCAGGGGTGGTATGTGTGTTGACAGTCGTTGGAGGGGTGGTTGCAGGGGGTGCAGCTGGTGGTCCTGCTGGTGCTGCATGATGACTTGCTCCGGAGGTGCCAGGTAGGTCTTCTTCATCCGAGGAGGGCAGAGGCTGTTCCACACCAGTGAGCTCAGTTTCCCCTTGAGCCTGGGACGGGGACTCCTCAGCGTCTGCTGCTGTGTCCCCATCATCACCTGTTTTTAGGAGACACACACAATGTATGTTATGTTTCTGCAGGCATCAATGGTTGACACACCTGACAGTTGTGACTGTACCTCTGGATGCGGCCCTGTACATTGCATTGTCCTAAGTTGTCACAGTCAGAGGTTGATATTGGTGTAGCACATTGTCCTGCATAATTTGGGCATTTCAATATGAATGTTGGGGTGTGTACATGGTCTGCATTGGTTGTATTTGGTTGACATACGGCCCTCCTTCCCACCCAGCAAGATATTCCACCATGGAACGTGCTTCCATTGCAGGGAGTGCAAGTTGTCTTTCAGGATGTCAGTCAGTGGTGTCCTGCTGTTGGTTGGTGCACAGTTGCCAGCAGGGCCTTGTGCTCCCCACAGCAGTACCCAGTGTCAGCCATCTTGTCAGTTCTTTTCCACTCCCTGTGATGTGCGCATGGTTCAGGGTGGTGTTGATGGGACAGTTGTGGGGGTGACCAATATCTGTGACTACCACTCCCATCATGCTATTGCCTCCACCCCACTTCCCAGCATGCCCATACTTACTTGCTTTTGGGTGGACTTCACTGTGTGTGAGTGTGAGAGCAATGGCAAGATGGCTGACAGTGGTGTCCTGCCGTTGGTTGGTGCCCAGTACGCAGCAGGGCCATGTGCTCCCCACAACTGAGCACCAGTGTCAGCCATCTTTGAAGTGGCTTTTCACTCCCTGTGAGGTGTGCATTCTTCAGTGTGAGCTTGCTGGGCCATGTGGGTGGGGGATGTTGAGCTGTGACTACCACTCCCATCATGCTATTGCCTATACCCCCCTTCCCAGCATGCCCATACTTCCTTCCTTTTGAGTGGACTTCACTGTGTGTGAGTGTGACAGCAATGGCAAGATAGCTGACAGTGGTGTCCTGTTTTTTGTTGGTGCCCAGTTCCCAGCAGGGCCTTGTGCTCCCCACAACTGAGCACCAGTGTCAGCCATCTTTGAAGTGGCTTTTCACTCCCTGTGAGGTGTGCATGCTTGAGTGTGAGCTTGCTGGGCCATGTGGGTGGGGGATGTTGAGCTGTGACTACCACTCCCATCATGCTATTGCCTCCACTCCCCTTCCCAGCATGCCCATGCTTCCTTCCTTTTGACTCTGCTTCCCTGTGGGGTAGTGTGCCTGTGCTGACAAGATGGCTGACAGTGTTATCCTGGGGTTAGTTTGGCTACAAGTCCCATGTGTGTCCCTGTGCTTCACACAGCATGACCCAGGGTTGTGGTTCTTTGTGGGATATTTGATTGGTGTGTGAGGCAATGCATTCTCCCAGGTGAGTTGTGTGGAGTTTGTGTTAGGGGTGTGTGTGAGAAACGCTGCTGGTAACTATGGTCAGGGCTGTCAGTCCTCCTTCCCACCCAGCCAGATATCCCACCATGGAACGTGCTTCCATTGCAGGGAGTGCAAGTTGTCTTTCAGGATGTCAGTCAGTGGTGTCCTGCTGTTGGTTGATGCCCAGTTCCCAGTAGGGCCTTGTGCTCCCCACAGCAGAGCACCATTGTCAGACATCTTGGAAGTGGCTTTTCACCCCCTGTGAGGTGTGCATGCTTCAGTGTGAGCTTGCTGGGCCATGTGGGTGGGGGATGTTGAGCTGTGACTACCACTTCCATCATGCTATTGCCTCCACCCCCTTCCCAGCATGCCCATGCTTCCTTCCTTTTGACTCTGCTTCCCTGTGGGGTTGTGTGCCTGTGCTGACAAGATGGCTGACAGTGTTATCCTGGGGTTAGTTTTGCTACAAGTCCCATGTGTGTCCCTGTGCTTCACACTGCATGACCCAGGGTTGTGGTTCTTTGTGGGATATTTGATTGGAGTGTGAGGCAATGCATTCTCCCAGGTGAGTTGTGTGGAGTTTGTGTTAGGGGTGTGTGTGAGTGGAGCTGCTGGTAACTATGGTCAGTGCTGTCAGTCCTCCTTCCCACCCAGCCAGATTTTCCACCATGGAACGTGCTTCCGTTGCAGGAAGTGCAAGTTATCTTTCAGGATGTCAGTCAGTGGTGTCCTGCTGTTGGTTGGTGCACAGTTGACAGCAGGACCTTGTGCTCCCCACAGCAGTAGCCAGTGTCAGCCATCTTGTCAGTTGTTTTCCACTCCCTGTGATGTGAGCATGGTTCATGGTGGTGTTGATGTGCGCATTGTGAGGGTGGGCAATATCTGTGACTACGACTCCCATGATGCTATTGGCTACACTGACTTGCCCAGCATACACAGGATTCCTTCCTTTCAGTGGGCTTCACTGTGAGGTGGTGTTGTAGTGGTGGCTACATGTCTGGATGTGTTTGTTTGTTATATTTGTGCCACTGCCTAGCTGTAGTTGTAGTTGTGTTTGTACATGTGATGACACAGTTACATATCACTATGAGATGGCATGTGTTGTGTTAATCTGACTGGCATACACATTTTGGGATGATTCTGTTCTGGTTGGTGTGTATTTGCTAAGGGTGCATGGTTTGACTCTCCCCTTGACATTGATGTGTGTGTATTGTCGCACAATATTGTGTACATTTGTTGTGTACTCACCAGGCTCTGGGATGTTTTCTAGTCCATATACGCTCACTGGTGGTAGGATGGCCCGCACCTTCTCCTCCCAGGGCCTGAGGTATACTGGTTTGGCAGGAGGGCCACTGCCGGTGTGTTGGCTCAGGAGGTAGTCCTTCTTCAACAGCTCCCTGACCCTCCTGCGCACTTTATACCACCTGTTCTGGATGTCTACCTTTGTGCGCAAACATGGTGATTGTGCGTTCACCCTGTCGACAATCCTCTCCCACATCTTGGTTTTCTGCGACATGGGTGTCTGTTGGACCAGTGTACCAAACAGCTGTGGCTCTACCCTGAGGATCTCATCTACCAGGACTTCCAATTCACTTTCTAGGAACTTATGATTCTTCTTTGGGGGCATGGTGATGGGTGGTGATGGTGAGTGATGTGTGTGTTGGTGTGCAGGTGAGG
Source organism: Calotriton arnoldi (assembly GCA_963921515.1). NCBI lineage: Eukaryota > Metazoa > Chordata > Amphibia > Caudata > Salamandridae > Calotriton > Calotriton arnoldi. The sequence continues at coordinate 960,385 of CAWUFW010000751.1, forward strand.
GTGTGTGAGTGTGTGTTTTGCTGGGTGTATGTGAGGGTGCTATTTGTTGAGGTGCTGATGGTGTGTGGCTTGTGTGATGGATGAGCTGTGGGTGGGTGTGTGGTTGCTGTCTGTTGAGTGCTGGCAGGTAATTTGAATTTGCAAAGGATCATGGTAGGGATTTGTGTCCTTTATATGGGTGGAGTTGTGGGTGTGTCTTTGTTCCCTGTCCCCCCACCCAGTATTTATTGGCTTTGTAATTGCTTGTTTGGCCTTTTTTTGTGTGTTTTTCCCTTTGTACTTTTTGTGCATGTAGGAGACGTTCTTGTGACCGAGTCGGACCCTGCAGTTGTCTCGTACGAGCTTCTCCGAGTCGTTCACGCTGTGTTTGTGCTGTTTTCTATGCTGCGTACGCGTCGGTCGCGGTGTTTTGGGTTGCTTCGGCTCGCAGTTTTGTATGCGTGTCGGTCGTACGGCTTGGCCTCCGTGCGACTCGGTCGTGTTTTCCACGCGTTGCATCGTACTTGGCGGGTAGGAGTTCGCGGGTATGTTTCGTTCGGGATTGTTCCGGGTGCGTGTCGGTCGGTTCAATTTGCGTGGTTTTCCGGCCGGATAGCTGTTTTCCGCGCGGCTCGGTCGGCTTGTGTTCCGTACGAGTCGGTCGGATTTTGCACGCTTCTCATCGTACTTTGCGGGTCGGGCTGCACCGGTACGTGTCGGTCGGAATGTATTCCGGCTCCGAGTCGGTCGGTACGTTTTCCGGCCCGAATCGGAATCGACCCCTATATGTTAAAGGAAGGTGGTGATATGTCACACCCTCCAAGACAGACGATGGTAATTGCATGCAAACATAACAGTCACTCACATTCATTGTATTAATATATTCATACAATAATTTAGAAAAGACATTTAATGAAAAATCAGTAATTGATATATCTTGATGATAAATACTTCCATCATTATGGACTATATTAGTTGGACTTTTGGTAATAACTTCCACTCTCATACTTATTGTATTATTAGTTTCATTTTTGTCATTAGTCACCATCAAAACAGGAACAACAATTGTTAGTATTAACCACACTGACATAGTTAATAAGACACCACATAAGCAAGCTCTAATACATTTACGTTTTAGACTAGGTTTTGGACGTTCAGTCACTGTAGATTCTATCATTTTTTCTTGTAAAAAAATTAAAAATCTAACTTACAATTAATTTTCTTATAAACCTAATTCTCGGAAAAAAATCTAAAATTAATCTTCCTTTGTGCAACCACACACTTAGATATTTTTCTCGGCCCTTTTTTTTTTCTTTTTTTTTCTCAAATCTTCTTGACGTATCAACTTAATTTGACCGGATTATGTTGCACCTTAATTTTTCTTACAGTCTCTTTTAAGGTAGTTTTAATTTGCTCTCGTCAGTTCGTTCTGTATCATGTGTAACTTCTCCTTCTGTTTGATTAGGGCTTTCAATTTCCTTTAAGATAACGTAAATCCACTCAGGTCTGGTATACTTTCGACTTGCAACTCTTGGTCTTGTTGTTCTGCGTACTATTTTCTTTTGAGAATCTTCTTGATCTGACTGACTCTAAATTTCATTTATTTGCTCTGGCCCTCTTCTTTCTAGGATATATCTCAGCCTTTTGCTCCACTTTGCCAGTTATCATTATACCTCAGTCTTTTTGTTTGAACTTCTTCTTCACCCTGATTTTCTGGTTCTACAGTTCTTTTGCATAACCTCTTTCTTGGCTGTTCTTTCTTTTCACTTTCAAAGTCTCTTTCTATTTCCAGTTGACTAGTAACCTCGTTTACTTCTTCTCTCTGTTGACTTTGTTCTTGGCTTTCAATAGCTTTTTCTGTCAGCTGATTGTGTTCTTTAATCAACTCTTTTTCTTGTTGGCCTTGTTCTAGGCTTTCAGCAACCACTTCTTCTTTTTGGATATCACTCTTAATCCATCCCTCTGTATGTTGGCTTCCTTCTTGATTTTCGGAAGCTTCTTCCTCACTCTCTCCAACAGCAGTCTGTTCTGTCCCAGTATCTGGTGCCCACTCTACTCGGCTTGTACTTGGTTGTTCATCATCCACAGGCTCAGTGACATTTGCCTCTCTGGATTGTTCAGGCTCACAACCTCCGGCTTCTGGTCTCTCTTTTTCTTTTTCCAGTTGCCGTTCAGCAGCTCTTTCAAGTGGACTTGGGACTCTTCTGGTATGGCTGGCGTGTATCCAATTTGGTAGGCCACCACACTTTACTGCAGCTGTTGTTATCAATATGATCTGGTATGGTCCATGCCACCTGGGTTCTAAACACGACTTCCTCAGGTGTTTCTTGGACTTAGATCATGCACTGGATTCAGCTGTATTTCATTTGCGTCTACTCCAACCTGATGAGACACAGAACGCACCAAATCAGCCAGTCCTTTGCAATATTCAAGAATCAGATCATCAGAAATGCTCATCAGTTTGTTTGCTGGTACAATTGCTTGTCTCATGACTCTTCCCATGAGAACCTCGTGTGGACTCAATCCAGTTCTCCTGTCAGGAATGCTTCTGATACTCATTAAGACCAAGGGCAAAGCATCAGGCCATTTTAGTGTTGTGGATGCACAAACTTTTCCTAATCTAGATTTTATAGTGCCATTGATTTGCTCCACAATTCCAGAAGCCTCTGGTCGGTAAGCACAGTGCAGCCTTTGTTCAATTTGCAATGCTGCGCAAATTATTCGAATTATTTCATTATTAAAATGTGTTCCCCTATCTGTTTCTAAAGTGACTGGAAATCCGTACCTTGGTATTAATTCTCTCAAAAGCAATTTTGCCACAGTAAGGCTGTCATTCCTCCTTGTAGGATAAGCCTCTACCCAACGAGAAAAGAGACACACAATGACAAGTACATATTTCAAACCATTACATGGAGGCAACTCAATGAAATCAAGTTGCAAACGTGTAAATGGTCCTACAGCCTTTCCAATAGTTCCTGTACCCACAACTGTCCTTCTCCCTGGTTTCTGCTGCTGGCAAACAACGCACCTTTGGCACAAACTCTCTGCAATGTACCTGAACTTGGGATTAAACCAGGTCTGCTTAAAAAGTCTGATCATGGCATCCCTTTCAACATGAGTGATCCCATGGTAGACTCTTGCCATATGAGAAAGCATGCAATCGGGCATAACTGGTCTGTCATCTACATATACCCAAATTTCATCCTCTGGTGTTTTTGTACATCCTGCTTTTCTCCAAAGCTTCTTTTCCTCTTCACTTTCTTCTTCCTGTAACTGTTTAATCTCATCCCAATTGTTTATTGATGTAAACATTAAATGGCAATCGTGATTTTTCTTTCTGTTTTCCTGTTAAGTGCAGCTGAATTTTCCGCACAGAAACGCGCTAACTGATCTGCGTATCTGTTGCCACTGGTCACATAATCATTTCCTGATTTATGCGCAGACCATTTTACCACTGCAATTTGTTTTGGCAATTGCAGGGCATCAATAAATCTTTCACAATTTTCCCATTTTTAATAGGGGAACCTGATGAAGTCATGAATCCCCTTTGCATCCATAATTGGCCGAAATCGTGCACCACCCCGAAACCATATTGACTATCCGTAAATATGGTTACCCTCAAATTCCGGGAAACTTTACAGGCTCTAATCAGAGCGTATAATTCCGCAATTTGTGCTGATTTTACCCCAAATAGGCAGGATGCTTCCACAGTTCCAGTTACCGTGCATACTGCATAAGCAGCGCTCAACTCTCCTCTTTTATTCCTCAAACATGATCCATCAACAAACAGTACATTAGCAGATTCTTCCAAAGGCACATCTTGGATGTCTGCCCTAGGTTTTGTACAGAACTCTGTCACCTCCAAACAATCATGATCTGCTTCTTCTGTTACCTCCTCCTCATAAGGATTTGGTAGTAGTGTTGCTGGGTTTAAGGTGGTACACCTCACAACAGTTACATTTTCAACACCCAAAATCACTCTCTCGTACCTAGTCAGCCGACTGGGAGTCATGTGCTGAGTTCGTGTTTTGGTTAAAAGAATCTCCACAGAATGTGGAACATACACTTTGACAGGATAACCCATCACAATTGCTTCACTTTGTTCCAAACTCACACACGTAGCAGCAACTGCTTTCAAGCATCCTGGTAACGCTGCAGCCACAGAATCTAACGTAGCAGAAAAATATGCCACTGGACGTCTAGTCAATCCGTGTCTTTGAGTTAACACTGCTAACGCACATCCATCTCGCTCACAACAGAACAATGCAAATTCTTTTGTATAATCAGGCATTCCCAATGCTGGTGCTTGGCACAAACTGTCTCGCAGATTTACAAAAGCTTCCATACTCTCATCATCCAAATCAATCGGATCAATCACATCTTTATGCGTTAACCTCTGTAAAGGTTTTGCAATCACTGAAAATCCATTTATCCATTGTCTGCAGTAACCAACCATTCCCAAAAACATTCGCACTTCTTTCTGGGTTCTTGGAGGTTTTATCTGTTGAATTGCCTCAATTCTTTCTGGTGTCACTTTTCTAACTCCTTTCTCAATCCTGTGTCCTAGGTATTGTACTTCTTCTTTACAGAACTGCAATTTTGCAGGTGACACTTTATGTCCCCCTTCTGCCAGATGGTTCAATAAGGCAATGGTATCTGTCACACACGCTTTCTGAGTTTTAGATGCCAACAGTAGGTCATCTATGTATTGAACCAAAACCGAATCCTCTGGCATTATCAATGTTTCTAGACATTTTTTCAGAATTTGGTTGAAAATCGAGGGACCATGCCAAGACACGGTTTCCAAACCGGAATGAAAATAAAAACTGGCTGGGTGTAGAGGGATTGAGAAAAATGCGTGGCACAAATCAATTACTGTGTACCATTTGGCATCACATGGAATCTGGTAAAGGATCACTGCTGGGTTTGGCACGATTGGACAACAAGGTACCACTATCTTGTTGATCTTTCTCAAATCTTGCACTATTCTGTATTTTCCACTTGGCTTTTTAATTCCCATAATAGGTGAGTTACAAGGACTGCTCAGTATTTCTTTTAGAATGCCTTGTTCGATCATTTGATCGATCACAGGAACAACTCTTGCCATTGTCTCAGGACTCATTTTATATGGAGGAGTGTTTGGGTAATGAGCACCAGGTTTCACTGTAACCTGAATAGGATCCACATTTTTCATTAACCCTGTTTCTTTTCCTGTAAAATCCCATACATCTGATCTTACTGTCTCTCTCAGCTCCTCAGGCAAATTCTGTTTTGTTAAAAGTGAATATAGTTCATCCACTTCCGTCCCTTGCTTTGCTAGCATCATCTTAAATTTGACATCCTCATCAGGTGTCTGAAATGCGATACCATCAGGTGTACAAAAAATGGTACAATTCATTTTGCATAGGAGATCTCGTCCCAATAGATTTACTGGGATCGAATCACATACCACAAATCGATGCATGTCTTTAAACCTCCCAATGTGAACCTCAATTGGTTCTGTAACTGGAGTTTTAATCTGCTTATTTGACACTCCCACAACTTGGATAGTTTCTCCTGAGAGGGGTAGGTTAGGAATTTCTGCTGCTCTCACAGTAGAACGGGTAGCACCAGTGTCCACTAGGAATGTAATGTTGTTACCTTCCACCTTCCCATCAACAAATGGACCTGACTGATCTACCTCCAGAGTTGTGCCAAGCACGCAATCTTCCTCCCCCCTCAGGCACCGTCATTGGCTACCGTCCGAATCACTCTCATTACACTGCAACCAATATTGTGGAATCATCTGCACATTTGGGTTCTTACCATGTGGTTCCATAGGAGTAAATCCAGTATTCACACTGTATCACTGTACCTGAGCACCTACATTACCCTGCATAGGAGCTTGGGGCACCTGTAACTGTGGTGTAACTATCTGCTGCGGCAGGGGGCGGAGCTTGCCGCGAACCAAGATGGCCGCGTAGAAGGAGAGCTCCGCGAGCCATCGGCGCCACACTTAAACAATCCGGTCATTTAACCACCATTGGTTAATACAATCAGCCGAGGAATGCTCCTGAACAGCTGCGCCACAGCCTGATATGCTTTGAGCCCGCTCGTGTGATCTATAAGAGCGGCGGCGGAGAGTGTGGCCTTCCAGCCGCGTTGCGGGGAGAAAAGTGATCGGGCGCCACCTTGCTCCATGCGGAGGCCCTGCCTGGGTGACAGGGCTGGGGCTGCGCACGGCGGACCAGCGGAGTGACGGCGCTGTGACGGGTGGTGAGACCCGACCGGAGCCCTGCTGTACCGGTGAGGAACCTCAGGAGGTGAGGTCTGGACGGGGCTGCGACCGCGGGCCTGGCGCGGCCTAAACTACACGCGCGGCGGAGTGGGTGCGGAGTGAGAAGTAGTTGACTGGGGCCCCCCTCGCTGCCCCGCTGCGCGCGAAACACTACCCATCACAGTGAATCCTGCTGCTGCGGTTCGGGGACTGCGTACGCCCGAAGACGCGGGGCCCTCGCTGTGCTGGTGGGCGTGGGTGAGCTGCAGTGCTGCGTTGCGCTGGTTGCTGGGCCCTCGAGCTGGGGACTGCTGTGGTGCTCGAACGTCTGCATAGCCCTACCTCGCCTGCAGGCTGGAAACGCCAGAGAGACTGCTGCTGCTTGCGGAAACACCTCTGGGGAGAAGCGGTGTGTGTGGCGGCCTTTGTAGATTTACGCTCACCCCAACCTGCGGCAGGACGAGCGGCGGGAGGGGAGGTGCCCCGCTGGTAGCTGCCCCGCTTGCTGAGGTCTCCCTGAGTACAGTTCAACGCTAGCGCTTCACCATCTGCCATTGCTACATTGCCCAGGAGGATTGCTGCGCATTGGGAACTGGGCTCTTAGCTGCACTCTCCTACGGACATACGTCCAGCACCCAGCCCACTGCCCCATCGGCTGGGTTCGCAATCACACGTGCACTACCGCGCGGAGACTCTGGCATAACCTGGCATTAACCGCGTAGGAGATCTACTTTACGCGCGACTGGGCTGCTTGATGGTTTGTTCTAACTGGAATCTTTGTGCCGTCCAGCGACGTATTTCCCTACACCTGAAGCCACACGCTCCTAGATTGCGAATACAGTAGCTAAAATCATGGGTCGAGTGGACAAAACGCAAACCAAGCTGCCTTTTGATGCCAAAGCCACTAGACATAAGGAACCTGACCGGGCTCGATCTGCGGACTCCAGAACGGAGGAGTTGGAAGAGGAGGCTGGAGACGTAAGGCAGATGTTTGCCACTATCCAGAAGAGCCTAATGACTATGGATGGGAAGATAGATTCATTTGTCTATCGTATGGATAGAATGACAGAGAGACTAGATAAGCAAGCGGAACGCACCGATATGGCAGAAAGGCGAATCACGGAGGTCGAAGAAGCCCAAACTACAACAGACCAAGTGCAGAAACAAATGGCTAAAACCATTTTGGACCTGCAGGACAAAACGGAAGATTTGGAGGCCCGCTCACGCCGTAGTAACTTGCGCATAACGGGCCTGCCAGAGACGACCTCCATGGGAAACGTAGAGCACTTCACTGAAAAGCTTCTGATTACTCTATTAGGCCGTGATGTCTTTTCGGACATGTCTGTAGTTGAGAGGGCGCATCGTTCACTGGGGCCGAGACCTGCACCGGGTGCCCCGCTGCGCCCGGTTAATAGCTAAGCTCCTGAACTACAGAGACCGTGACTCAGCTTTGCGGCGTGCTAGAGAACTTGGGGAACTCAAATATGAGGGCTCGACCATCTTCCTCTATCCAGATTTCACGGCCAGAGTGCAGGAGGCGCGCCACCAATTTAACCCCCTCAAGCGACAGCTCCAGGATCACAACATCTCCTACGCCATGCTATATCCTGCCAAGTTGAAAGTCACCATGGATGGCTCTGCGCGCTTCTTCACAGACCCGAAGTTGTTGCAGAAAGCACTGAAGGACTTACTCAAGAACGCGAGGAAAGAATCGAAACAAGACGGAGCAACGGCGGCGGAGATGGATGAAAGAAGCAGCTCTCTGGAGAACAATGACTAGAAATGTATCTGGTGGTCTCTTTTCCAAATCATGTATGCCCTTTAAGTATTGTAAGATCCCTGTGATAATGGAAACCTGCGGCTATAGGCGCCTTGATGCCTTTCACTCTCACTGATACTGGGCGGCAGCTGATCGGAGCAAGAAGGACTTCACCCGCTAACAATCACCGCAAGTTAACAGTATTGATCTATAATGTTGGTTCAATAACAGTTTATTGCACAGGGGTAGTGACGGCCCTGTAGCAAAACATGTTGGAACAGGGTGTGAGGTGATTTCTTTAACCCATCCTTTTTTCTTTTTCCTTTTATTCTGCGTTACAGTTATGCATAATAATGTCTTCAGGTGGTTAAATGACATGCTATTATTTAACTCTACATGTGTGGATTTGTTGAGGGTCTCGCAATGGTTCTTCGGTAACATCCGCCCCTGCGTGTTACACATTGTATAGTTATTCAATCGGTTGTTTTTCAGGTGGGGGGGGGTGGAGGAACTTCACGATGCACAGTTGGGGGAATCATGCTTGGAACTAGGGTGGGTTGTTGCTCGCCTTTGCACAGTTGGGACATGCAAGGCGTGGGTGGAGGGAGGGATGGGGTTCATTTTGATTTTCCTTTCATTGCAGATCATGTACTCTTTCTTCTTATTATTGTGTGGGTTGACAGTGGTGGCATTGGGCGGTGGAGATATAAGGGGGTCTTCCATTGCACATGACTAGCACCAATACTGGTAAGACTCAGACTAATCAGCTGCGCCTCTTAACGTGGAATGTCAGGGGGTTAAACGATCATCGTAAAGTGCGTAAAATTTTTGCACACCTTAAGCGTAAGGAAATCGACATTGCAGTTTTACAGGAAACCCACCTTCACCCTGGCAGTACATTACTCGCGGGTAGGGGACTCTCGGGCTCAATCCATGCCGCCTGCTTCAGTTCTCACTCCAGAGGTGTTCTGACGTGGATCAGCCCCAGATCGGGCCTTAAGTTGGACGGCCTCGAGACTGACCCGGCGGGCAGGTACACCATTTCCAGATGTTATGGACAGGGGTTGGATCTTCTCATTGTTAACTCCTATGGCCCAAACTATGATGACCCGGGGTTCTACCATTCGCTATGCTCTCTACTTAAGGGCCGTGTGCCCGCCACAGTGATTTGGGGGGGAGATTTTAATTGTATATTGAACACTGACCTTGACCGATCACGGGGGGCTCCTCGTTCCCTATCGAACTCAGCCAAGGCCATTCATTCCATAATTCTTCAACTACAGTTGTCAGACGTTTGGAGAGCTAGGTCCGACCAACGGGGTGGTTTCACACACTATTCAGCGCCTCACGACATCCATACGCGCATCGACTATTGGCTTATTTCACATTCTCTGATGACTTCAGTGCGTGCCTGTGAGGTCCTTCCTCGTTCTTTTTCGGACCACTCGCCTATCCTCCTCACTATTTCGGCGCCCTCGCGCAACTTCCCTCCATTCTTATGGAGATTTCCCCCTTACTCCTTGCTCGATTCAGTCTTCAAATCAGATTTACATACTCCTATTTCTGAGTTCTTCGACATCAACGTTGGATCGGTAGATTCCTTTGCCTCGGTGTGGGAGACGTTTAAAGTCTACATCCGTGGAGTAGCCATTAGTAAACACGCAGGAGTCCTCAGATCAATCAGGGGCCGGCTAGCCTCATTGGAAAAACGGCTAACCGCTCTGGAAGCGGAGCTTACTGTCAACAGCACCCCTGAGCTGAGGGAGCAGCTTAAGACTGCTTTGGCCGACTTTCAAGAAGAGGCGGATTGTGAAGTAAAACATATGGGTAAATACGCCTCGGCCAGAGCATATGGGGAATCAGACAGGCCAGGTTCTGTGCTCGCAGCTCTAGCTCGCCGCAGATCAGAGACTAGACACATTACCGAAGTGCTAGATGAAGACGGTTCTGTCTTGACGGAGCAAGATTCGATTAACACTCGTTTCTGTAACTATTATCAAGACTTGTATAGTTCTAAGATCTCTCCTAGTGTGGACGACATAGCACAGTATCTCGAGTATATTGAATTACTGTGGCTGCAAAATTGGCACTGCGAGTTCTTGATGCGCCCCATAGAGACTGCGGAGGTCCGACTAGCCTTGAACTCTATGCGTGAAGGGAGCGCTCCTGGTCTGGATGGACTAACAGTTTCCTTTTATAAAGCCTTTAGCGATCTCCTTATACCTCATATTATCACCCTGTTTCAGGAAATGGGCGCAGATGGGATAATGCCCCCGACCATGCGCGAAGCACTGGTCATCACTCTGCTGAAGCCTGGTAAGGATCCTCGCGGCTGTCCCTCTTACCGACCACTGTCCCTAATCAACGTGGACACTAAAATCTTTGCTAAGGTGTTGGCTAATAGGCTCTCCCCCTTACTACCCCAGCTGATCGGGCCAGAGCAGGCCGGATTTATTCCCGGACGTACGCTCACCTCTAATCTACGTACAGTCTTTGGAGCCATTCAGCACGTGCGACCGGAGGTCCAGGCTGCGGCGGTCTTTTTGGACGCCGAAAAGGCATTCGACTCCATAGAGTGGCCGTTCATGCACGCGGTGTTGCGTCGTATGGGGGTCGGCGAGGTTTTCTTGCAACTTATTTTGGTGCTGTATAATTTACCCATTGCCCGTGTTCGTACCGGTGATAAGGTTTCCGCCCCATTTACGATCTCGCGTGGCACCCGGCAGGGGTGTCCGCTACCCCCTTTATTGTATACTGTGGCTGCTGAGCCCCTGCTGAGGGCGCTTAGGGAATATCATGGCCATCGCGGCCTTCGTTTCCCCAACTACAATTTAATTGTGTCGGCCTACGCCGATGACACGCTTCTATATATTCGTAATCCTGACACTAACCTTGCCCCGGTCATTCGGGAAATACTGCGATACGGGGGCCTTTTAGGCCTAAAAATCAATTGGGATAAATTCATGGTATTTCCACTGACGCCAGCTACTAAGGCAACCACACTGGATTACCCACTTCACTGGACTTCAGACCCGGTGCGATACCTTGTTATTCAAATCCATACTGACCCAGATTTGGTTCTGAAGGCGAACTATAGCAGGGCGATAGATAAGCTTGGAGACGACGTGGACCGCTGGATTAGGCTTCCACTTTCTGTGGTTGGGAGGGTTGCGCTGATGAAGATGGTGGTGCTTCCTCGCCTTCTTTTCCTCTTTGTTAATATAACCATGGTTGTGGCTCAGCATCTCTTTCGTGAGCTGCGCTCCCTGATGAATAAATTGGCATGGGCAGGCAAGACGGCCAGGGTCGCTTTAGATACTCTCATGTTGCCTCACATGGCAGGCGGCCTGGGAGCCCCGAATCTAGAACTTTACTACAGAATAGCACAGGCCTCGCACGCTCATAGCTGGGTGCATGGCCCACAGGATCTACCGCACCTCCGGATAGAGCGGGTGGTAGCTTCCCCCCATCTCCTACCCCGCCTTCTAACCCAGGCCCCCTCGAGAAGATGCGGAATACTGGACTCGGTTAATTCCACGGTTCATGCGTGGAACGCCATACTTAACTTATTTAGCGGTGCTCAGTTATACTTGCCCCTTTTACAGGTGGAATGGTGCCAATGGTTTGTCCTAAGTTCAGAGAAAGGTACTGAATATTAACACAATGGGGGATCTATTCAGACATGGTCGGGTGGGTACATGGGACGAGGTGTCTGAGGGTGATGTGGCGCCTACGGCGCTCACGAAATTCCAATTCTTTAGAACTCGTCATGCACTGCGCTCGCGGCTGGGGGACGATCTCCTGGAGCCTATGGTAATTCCGCCTTTGGCCACCCTGCTGGGCTCTAAGGCGCCCGGTAAATTAATCTCTCGGCTCTACGCTGCATCCTTATGCACTAAGGTTCCTCCCCAGACAAAAGCCAGACTGGCCTGGCAGGCTGACATTGATGTTCTCATTACAGACGAAGTCTGGGTCTACTGCTGCAAAGCCACACGCAAGATTTCTATTAATGGCCGTCACAGATTGGCGCACTTCAAATTCCTGAACAGAGTCCACTATTCCCCACAACGACTGCATAGATATGGCCTGCGTGACTCGGACGCCTGTGAGCGTTGTCATATGTCCGGGGCCGGGTTCTTTCATGTGGCGTGGCTTTGTCCACAAGTAGAGATCTATTGGTCAAATATTTTTGCGATGTTGAGTAACATTGTTGGACATCCCCTAACTCCTGATCCCCTGGTAGCGCTATTGGGATATACGAAACCTCTCCGAAAAAGCGCTCGTAAATTAGTGGCAATGGGTCTACTGTTGGCCAAGCGCAGGCTCGCCATGAGGTGGATGTGCAGTCCCATTCCGACTGTGGCCGAATGGGAAAAAGACATGTTGTTTTGTAATACGCAGTCAGACGTTTATAATGAGATGCGTCCCCCTTGTAACCGACCAAAGAGTTTTTGGGGACTATTTGTGCAATACCAACGGTCTAAAAAGGACACTGGGGGTTGTTCAGGAAAAGTGAAGAATGGACTACTACTAGATGCTACATATGGATTTCCTTGCGGTATTATGTTTGCATATCTCCATGTTTTCGATAAGCATATTTGTGTATATTTGATTTCATGTGTATCTAACAATGTTATATTGGTTTTTTTTCTCGTCTATTGTAGGCCACTCTGACCCATGTATGCCAACATTTTTTCTATGATGTCGTTATTGAATATGTGATCTGCCTTTAGTTTATAATTTGGTTTTGATTTGTAACTTATTGTTTGATTTGAAAATTCAATAAAAAAAATTTTTTAAAACTATCTGCTGCGGCTGTTGTTGTTGTTGAGTCACAACCACTTTTTTTACAGTGCTTCTATACTTGTTCTTCCAATGTCCAAGCTTACCGCACGCATGACAAGGAAATTTTCTTTTCAAATCATCTTTAACAAATCTTCCTTTACCCTTTCCAACACCTGGTACCTGACCATTTTGATTCTGATTATTCGTCTGCTCGACACTATTTGCTTCCTGTTGCTCTGCTACCTTAACTTGCGCCCACATCATTTTCTCCTTAAGCTTTTTGTGTCTTGAATCAATGTCGTCGCTGCAGTACTTTGCATATCTCAAAATCTCATCGATCGTTTTGCTTTGCCAGCAAATCAAATGCTGTTGAATCATATTACTAATCTCTGGTTTCAGTCCAAACACAGACCGATACACAAAATGTCCCATATCCTTGTCACATATATTCTCAAATCCGCTATACTGCTTAAACACCTGTAACAACCGCTCATAGTATGCATGCACTGACTCTTTGGCTCCTGTGTTGTCCTGTCTATTTTTACCCAATCAGTTTCCTTCGGGGAAATTTTTCCTTTCAAGAAAGTAATCACCTGATTGTACTTTTTCATCACCTCATCTGAAGGTGCACCAGTTTTAGGGTCTCTTGGATATTCTTCTTTAGGCCAATCGACAGTTATCTTACACTCTGTCCACAAATCAGCTGGAACCACAATCTTGAATAGACCATCTAAGTCCTTCAGCAATACCTTTGAAACCTTCACAAACCTTTCCACTTGTTTATACCATTCCACAGGTTTTTCTCTCAATCTGGGGAAATCATTCGTAAAGGACAAAATGTCCTGTCTACTCCAGGGAACATGAACATATCCACCACCTGGAACTTCCCTCATTGGACACACCATTTCAACCTGTCCACTTGTTTTTAATGGATACATTGAGGTACCTTCTGTAGGGTTTAATTCATTCTTTCTTTTCGACCATCTTCCTTTCCAGCGATCAACATCTCCCCACTTCCTCAGAATCAACATCAATTCCTTTATCTGTAACCTTTTACCAGACACATTCAAACTTTCCAAGTCCCTGTCAGTGAAATCCATCCTGTATGTTTTCTGCAATACCTTCGATCTCTCAATATCTATTCCGTAATCAAAAGCAGCTTCTGCTATCTTCTCATGCAAATTCCTTGCTTTCCATGTAATATTCTTACACAAAAACAATAATTCCTCATCTCTATAAATACTTAAGCTATCTGGACTGATCGTACCAATTATCATTTCCTCCAAATCCACCTTCAATCTACACACATCTATACTTTGTGGTAGGGGTTTTCGTTTTTCCATTCCCTTTATCCACTCATTCAGCTCTTCTGGTGTGGGACCTACTGAACTCTCAGATGCGGAATCACCACTCTGTGCTATTCTCCTAGGATCTATTTGAGCATTTCTTCTTGGAGTTTCATGTTCTACTTCTCCTACGGGAAGATCCATTAAGGTAACATTTTCTTCCATTCGTTCAACTGGACTAGGTATAGTCATGGTCTCACTCCTCATATTACTTGTCGGAACTGTCAAAGCATGTACCCCTGATATACTCTGTTTATTCCCATACAACGGAACTATAGGTCCTATTGTTACGGGTACTGATAATGCTTCCGCACTCAGATTAAACTGTTTAACTTTCCGAAATAATTCTTCTGTTGCTTGGTTTTGTAACTCTGTCTCTCTATCCGGTACTACTCTCGTAATCACTGGAATTTGGGGAACTTGCGGAATCAGTGGAGATCCCATTATCGGGGCATTTGGAACTACTTCTCTTGGACTTTCCTGATATGGTGGAGGTCTTTTTATTATAATATCCTCTAATAACTCGTCATCTGAATCATTCATGTTACAACTCCCTCTTTGCATTTCAATATTATTCTTTTTCTCCTTACTTTTGCCTCCCATTGACTCCTCATTAACCAAGACAGGATACAATCCTTCCGTCACTACAGCTCTTCTCCATCTTTTCACTCTCTCTTGCCTACTCTCAAAGGGAAATCTGGTCATGATATTTCTGTATTTTCTTCCACCCCTGTATTTCTCTCGCTCAAAAGCCTTATATTCCCATTCTTCAAGTGCCTCATACTGAGTCGGTCTAGGTCTAGGCTCCAACACATTCATCCGATCTCTTAAATTTTGTAAAATTCTCATATTAAATGATCCATGTTCCGGAAAAGCCAGAACACCATCGCTCTCAGTATACTTCACCCAATTTTCCAACCAAGTGCATGTATGGTATCCACATTCTAGCATCATATAGGATGCGGGGGTTCCTGGAGGCGGAATAAGAATTCGCTCCCTTGTCACTATCGGTCTGTCCTTTTTGAAGAAATTCCTGATTTTATTAATAAACTTCATTTTTTTCTCAACTGTCCCTTCAAAATGTAACTCAAAAATCTCAACAAACTCTCCGTACTTCTGTAGTCTCTATTAGGCAACTGTCGTCCAATACCAGCGCGACTCACACCAACCAACCAATCAGAACACTGCTACGTCAGCAATGCCCCAACCAATAGAGATGCAGCTTACAATAGCTCCTCCAATCACAGCTTTAGAAGCTCCCGCTGCCTGACCAATGCCAGCGCAGCTTTTTCTGACGTCAGTATTACTCCTTCTACTGACCCTCCCTTTACAAAATGACTCGGCAAATTTTTCTTAAGCTTTTTTCTTAAAGAAATCTTGTTAATAACGACATAAAAAACAATGCTACTTTGTCTGTTTTCTAAATAAAGAGATAGTTTTCACTTTTCCAAAAATAATTTTCTCTACGAGCAAGATTAACGACCCAACTCTATCTCACCCTTCAATCAAGCTCCGGGAGGACCTGTTACTTCTCCAGCGTTAAGGCTAAAGTTTCTCAAGAGGACTTTTTAGTATGAAAAGGAGTCTTGGTACTTCTCTGGGGATAAGGCCAAAGTTTCACAGGTGGACCCTTCGCTATATCACTCCAAATCTACTCTCATACGAATTTTCCCTAATGCAACACCTACAGCCTTTCACTGTTCAGTGTTATGACTTACAGACAAAGTACTTCCGTAGTGGGATACGTCTATCCACACTAATTCCCTGCCTACTTCAGGCTATGACTTTACCCCGGGCAACCTTCTCGTCCGTATATTCAAGCCGACATAAAAACACGACGTTAACTTTTTGAGTTAGAACTCATATAATCAAAGCAATAATCAATAATCAATAATCAACTAATCAATAATAAACCATCATACTGCTACCAAAAACTGATCCAGCGCCAAACCGGGGGTCTCTGAATGACACAGCAGACAACGGGCCCCAAACATACAAATACACAATTTCTCACCATTTAACAGACCCTACGAGAATGACGCTGAAATGCGGTTTGTGTGTCGTTGATTTGTCTTTTGCTCATCTAAAGGGATAAAACAGATTATCTAATTGTTTCTTCTCTATTTAAGCCCTTCAAACCTATATCGTCAACCACTTTCCTCTTGGGCGATGAATCATATTGATTGAGTAGTGTAAATTATTGACATGACTAATTAACCAAAATCTCAACAATTATCATGAGGAAATAATCACAAACTCAAATTATCGTTAATCTGTTTATCTTCAGTAATTATAAGAAAATCTCAGGTACAAAGTTACAGGGAGAGAAAATACACATTATAGGAGAAATATCAGAAAATATGCAGACAAGATCACAAGCATCTGAATCACAGTGAATATTATTCAGTGGATAGATGAAGAGACATAAGAGTCATGGAGAGAAAACATTTGCAGACATTTGCAAATTTCCCTATTGATACATACCTAACGATAAAAGTTCGGAAAAACCACCACCCCCTGGCCACGAGGATAGTGGAAAGGGAACCCGATAAAGGAAACCGGGAAAAGATAGGATCAGGAAACTGGTAGGCCTCTAACCCACGGACAGCGACGATCACCCTCTGCCTCTCTGGACCTACGGAAAGCTGCCTTAACCACACCCCCTAAGAGCATCCCAATTATACCTTAATTCAACCTGACCATCCCACTAATCTGCAACATTCGGGGAAATCTCAACATTTCATTGGTCAATTTGTGGGGTGTTACACCACACCTCCATTACTTCATTTGGCTTTACATGCTCTCCTTTGTTCTTAACTCGTTCTCACGTTTTACTTCACTGCTTATGAATCGATTCTCTATCCCTCATCACGTCACGTTCTCTTATGAATAGCTTGTCCCTGTATTAGCAACTTTATTTCAGACAATGTATCAACTAGACATAAAATGTTCATCAATTTGAGCTTTCTCAGGCATCTCGACGTCCTGAAATATTGCATGTCTTTCTTTCACTCTTGAAGGTTTCCTTCATCCGCCGCTGACACCCACCATAGTTCATATACGGGGCAGCCTTTTGCGGCCTTTTCATTTATTCAGGCTAATTTAACACGCGTATCTATTTGTTCACCATAGGCCCATTTTAAAACTGCGATGAAAGAGAAATATAAAGAATATTAATAACACAAAAATGGAAATTACAACTTTTCCCTCCCACCATTGCACTAATCCCATGTTAATTCATATGAGCATTAATGTGCAAAGCATTATTTTGCAATAGCATTATTCCACTTTGTCGGTTTTAATATGCAAAAAGCGATATGCGGCCTAAGCATTTCATGTATTAGTCTTAATTGCAATGCACGCGTGCGCAAAGCATCTCCCCGTGTTTGCGTATATTATTGCATTTAGTACAAAACACACGATTAATAAATGTTATCTTGGGGCGTTGATCCGAGCAGGTTTACATGACGCAAACCCTGCTCCATCAGCAGTATCCAGAATTTTCTTTCAGTATGGCGGCAGGATGTATCAGATAAATGGGTCCTAGATGTTGTGGTCAATGGCTACGCAATTGAATTCAAGCACATTCCCCCAGATACTGGCGTCCTTCTGACTCTGGTTCCCGCGGCCGAAGAAAAAAAGGCTGTCTCTTCTAGGTGGAATCAGATATTTAATGTCAAAAGGGGCCATATGCAGAGTGCCTGTGGCACAACAAGGCAAGGGACCCTATTTCATCCTGTTTGAGTTCAGAAGGCCTCGGGGGCATTTTGGCTGGTCCTGGATCTGAAGTGGATCTATTCATGGATAAGATCTATTAATTTTCGGATGGTGACAATTCTGGTAGATCCAGGAGATTTTTTGGCACCAATGGATCTCCAGGATGCCCATCTACACTCCTCTGTTGCAGGTCCCTCTCAACTGTTCCTCCGGCTTACAATAGGGGACGATCATTTCCAATTTTGTGTTCTTACCTTTGGGCTCAAGTCATCACCCAGAGTATTTCCCAAAAGTTCTGGCTCCTCTGATGGCTATTCTTCATGCTGAGATCCATTGATGCAGTCCCCAAAAGAGTCCCAGGTGGTTGTTTACGTGGAAAGGGTGTTGCGGGTCCTGCAGAGTACGGATTTTTTGGTAAATTGGGAGAAGTCATCTTTGGTTCTGTTACAGGATATGGTGTTCATCAGAGCACATTTTCAGACTCGCAAGGGTCTAGTGACTCTTTCGGAAAGGAGGTTGGTCATCTTGCACGATCAGGTGCAGGCTTTAGTGGTTCAGGAAGCACCTCAGGCCGTAGAGTGGTTGCGGGTGCCGGGGCACTCAACATCAACTGTATTTCTGGTTCCTTGGGCCAGGTTTCACCTGCATAAACTGGTCCATTGGATTCTCTCCCTTTGGTTGCCTGGGGTTTACAATCTTCAGGTCCGTACCCAGATGTCGGCACAGGTCCGTGAGGATCTGTTGTGGTGGCTGGAACAGGATCATCTCAAGGAAGGAATTTTCCTTTCTCCTCTGTCTCCGGTGGTGGTGATGATGGACACCAGCCTCTCCAGGTGGGGGGCTTGGCTGGAGTCAGAGCATGTCCAGGGTTTATGGTCTTTTCAGGACTCTCGGAGGTCTTCGAACTGGAGGGAGTTAAAGACTGTTCTGCTGGCTCTGGTCATTCTCATGTGAACCTGAAGGGGAAGATGGTGCTGGTTCAGACAATCTGGTGGGGAAGTCTTACGTCAACAGGCAGGGCGGTCCCACATCCAAGTCCCTGAACTTGATTGCACAGTACATCTTTGTCTGAGCCTAGGAGTATGTTCTGTCTCTGTGTGCTCTGTACATTTGGGAGAGGAGAATGTACGGATGGATCTTTCAAGAAGGGAAATTCTGTCCTCCAAGGATTTCTCCCTGCACCCATGCCTGTTCAATATAATTGTTCTGAGGTGGGGTCTTCCCGTGTTAGACCTGTTTGCTTCTCCAGAGAATGCCAATGTGCAGAAATGTTTTTCAATGGGAAGGTGTCCTCAGGCTTGGGCAATGGATGGGTTGACTTGTTGTCAGCTTCGGGGTCTGGTGTATGTTTTTCCGCCACTTCAGTTGATGAGGGCGCTTCTGGTACAGGTCAGGAAAGAGAAGGCTCAAGTGATTTTGATTGCTCCACGGTGGCCCTGAGCGAATTGGTTCCCTCTTCTGGAGTTGTTGAGGTGCAGTCAAGAATGGACTCTTCCAGTTGTCCTGTCTCCTCTATTCCTTCTGACTCTTCCCCTGGGATCGCTGAGGAAGTTGCAGTTGACAGCATGGAGGGTGAACGGAGAGGTTTAGCTGGTCTAGGGATTCCTGAGAAGTTGTCAATGACTTTACAGGCTTCTAGGCGGTCATCTACTCTGCATTCTTATACAAGCCGTTGAGAAGGCCTTTTCTGTCTGGTGTTTGGGGAAGCAGGTAGATGTTACTTTAGCCAGTCTTTTTCTGATTATGCAGTTTTTGCAGGATGGAGCTAACATGGGTTTGTCAGTCGCTACTTTGAGGGTTCAGTGGGTGGCTATTGAGGCATTTCATGGCTCTTGGTGAAATCTGAAAGATGAGGAAGGGTTGATGCCTAGGTTTTCCCAAGGGCTTTTGAACTTGTTTCCAAGAGCGGTGCGTTCTTTCCCTAGTTGGAATTTCAGGTGTTGTTAGAGGCCTTGACTGGTCCTCCATTTGAGCCCCTTGATCAGGTTGATGTGAAACTCTTGACATTTAAAACCTGTTTTCTGGTGGCCATCACTTCTGCTAGGTGCTTGGGTGAGTTGGGGGCTTTATCTTGTAAATGGCCAGTTTTTTTTAAGGTGTTTCAGGATAGGATTATTCTGGTTCCGGTCCCATCATTTGTGCCTAAGGTCAATTTGGCCTTTCATGTCAGTCAGGAGGTGGTTTTGCCAGAATTTTGTCCAGAGCCTTCTTCAGATGAGGAGTGCATATTGCATTGTTTGGACGCAAGACAGTCTTTACTGTGGTATTTGGATGTGGTACAGTTGTTCCGGAAAGGGAATGCATTATTTGTGAATTTGGTTCTGCAAGGAAAGGGGAGAAGCCATCTACAGCCACTTTGAGGAGATGGATACATTCTCTGGTCATGCTGGCGTATGGGGTGAAGGGTGTGGTTCCTCCCCTAGGGGTTCAGGGGCGTTCTACATGTAGTATGGTGGCAACAGTGGCTGATTTGCAGGAGACCTTGTGGTGGAGATTTGTAGGGTTGCGACTTGGTCTACCCCATCCACTTTTGTTGATCACTATAGGATTGCTCAGTTGAAACGCCTTGATAATGAGTTGGGTCACAGAGTTTTGTCGTCCATGAAGGAATAGAGGTTTTTCTGTATATGATCTGGGCACACTATTAAAGTTGGGTGTTTATGATCCAGTTGGCTGTTTCTATTTACTTGCTATGTCTCATTGGTTAAGAAGGAAGGCGTGGGAGGGACGGGAGGTAATGTGTCCATTACTTACTTATAATGGCATTACTCCTAGTCCTACTCCCTCACCTTCGTTCAAGTTTCCTCCCACCCTCCCAGTACGGAACAACTGAGTGTCTGATTTGGCTTGTTTACGTACAGGATGAGGAGGGGGTAGGGGTGTTTTTATTCTAAGAGGGGTCTATTGAAGGGAAGGGAGCCTCATTTGTTAAGAAGGAAGGCGAGGGAGTAGGACTAGGAGTAATGCCATTATCAGTAAGTAAAGGACGCTTTCCCACTCCAAATTCACCATTTTGGGGAAGGTGTTAGACACTAACTGGGTCCCATTTACTATTACCACTCCAATCAAAAACATTTTTTGGAATGTGTTGGACATTAAAGGGGTCAAAATTACTATTCCAATGTATTTATATATCTCTAAAAAAATCTAAATTATTTTCTTTGTTTAATATATAAAATATTTAAAATATACAATTAATAACCAACATCAGATTATTTTAATACATATTAAAATTATTTTTATAAATATTCAATTAAAAATGAAAAAATGCATCAATATAAATATATATAGATATATAAAATAACACCCAAATACAATACAAAATATATACACAAAGTTACATTCTGAAATATCCTCTAAATAAGTTAATAATCAAACTAAAAATAGTTTAAAACGAATTAACTTGATACAATATAAAGGTACATAATAATTAATATTTAAAAATATTTTCTAAAAATGTAACATATATATATATATATATATATATATATATATATATATATATATATATATATATATATATATATATATATATATATATATATATATATATATATATATAACACAGCAGATCCCGGTAAGGAAAACGGAGGCTGTCAACTGGGGCGGTTCGAGCGCAGGTTAACGGAAAACCTGCATATAACATCCAAATCCTCTACGTCCTGAGAAAAACGCTCGAACACCCATGTAAGATGCAAAAATAGAATTTATTTCAATGGCTCCAAGTGCAACGCGTTTCAGCTTTCGCCTTGATCACGCTAGAAGCGACATGGGTGAATCCATCCTTATAACAGTGCATAATACAACAAAGGTAGGACTAACAAAAGTAAATAACAGTGCAAAAATCGCGGCGGCCATCTTAGCAAGGTGTATTTAGTCAAAGTGCAACTGCTAAATGTGTTTTAACTGCATGTTGTCAATAAATACAAACATTGTACGGTCATACTAAATTAATAACAAATGATGTCATCAGGGTTAGTGTATACAAACACGTCATACCTAAATTGAATATTAATAATATATTAATAATATATCAATGGTGGCCATTTTAACAAGATGTAGTGCTGGGCACTGTAATTCATAAATGGATACATAGAGACAGGCGTAAATGATACTGAAATGAAACCACTTATATATGGCAATTAACATTGCACAAAATATATCTCAGCATTTACTAGGTAATACCAAGTATAATACGATATCATTGTTGTTTTAATCATAGCGCTTAGCACACATCAAGAGCAAATCTTGCCCCGATAGGGTATCCAAGATTCTTAATGAAGGGCTCATGGCACACCAAAATGACAGTTGTATAACACGAGCAGTAGTGAATACGTGCAATCCCGCCCCAGTGGGCAAAGCTTATCCATGATGTCAGACAGTACTACAAACAAAGATAATAATGCTAAGAAACAGGCCAGATGTCCAACAACTGTAAAGCCCACATCTGTGAAAAAGTGAAAAAATGGTGAAAAAATAAAACTAATAAATACACAATAAACAAAAAAAAAAAATTGTATATACAAATATATATATCTCAGTGGGAAATCACAAAAGCGAAACACAATAAAAGTCAAATATCAACAGATGATGGATAGTATCGATGCCCAACCACTAGATCAATTGTGCAAATGTACGGCTAGTTCCTCACTCGAATTCAGCCCATTAGGTGTCATGGTGTCTAAGTCGATAATATATCTCGACTCAAGTTTACGCAAGGCAAGTTCACGATTACCCCCTCTCAGATCATTGTGAACAGTGTCAATAATATAATAATATATATATATATTAAAATGTCCCCACCCTTTTCCTCGATAAATCCTATGGCCTGCTACTAAAAATACAAATTAAAATATACATTTCTATTTATTTTAAATTATTCAAAAACAAACATTAAACTTTGATTACAATATCATATTTAAACAGAAACAATCTACACAAAAATAAACAATTAAACATTACAAAATCATCGACAAACTGATATTTTTAATAACGACATTTTTAACAATATTAAGAACAACACTAAAAACGATATTCTTACCTGCGATATTCTTGTCAACAATATTTGACACATCACAATATTCTTGCGAGGCTGTTCTGGTATCACTATATTAAAAGCTCAATATGTTGTCCAAACACCGGTCAATGACTGCAAGCACTTGCAGGGCAAGTTGAACAGGGACAGCATGAAAGCCAAGAGACACAATGGCCTGCCATTTTTGTGTGTTGGTAGGCACCTTGAGCTTTCACCAAGCCTTTCTCTGAAGTGCCCCTTTGTTACTTTATTGCGCTCAACTTGGAATAAAGTTTCTTGCACTCTTGAAATTATTGCACCATATGTTGTTCTAGTCTTCATTTGCTCATCTTTCCAGTTACTGCCACTTGGAATCTAGTTGGGTATTCAGCCTGTTATGGATGCGCGTCCTTAATGTCTCGGTGGGAGTGATAGCACAAAGGAGTACTGAGGATCCAGAAGTCCTTATTTTATTTGAGTCTGACCCTCTGCACTTTGTGTACTAAGCATCCTAGAAAGTTTGCCAGACCATTATGGATCCCACGTGCAATTATTTAGATTGCCTGATGCAAGGCATTGAAAAATTGCAGAAAGGTAGGAAACCTACCAAGGGAGAGAGACCCATAGTGCTCAACCCTCTTAATCATTTACTCAGTCGAGTCATTCCGTTGCCTTCCATAACTTCCAGTAATCCTTTTGGCCCAGTTCCTGCTACTGTGTCACAGGATGAAAAGGTGCTGTTTCGGCATTACTGGGAGCAGCAGGAATATTTATGACCACTCCCAAGAAATCCACTGGACGCCTCAAATATTTCTCTACTTTTCTAACACAATGTCAAATGCACTTTACGAATCGTTGATGTAGCCAATGTGTCCTTTAATGTTTCTTTCCTGACATATTTGGGCAACAGCGACGGAATCTGCTCTCACCAGACAAGTACAAAAAGGAGCGCTCAGTGTAAACTTTGTTCCTTGTAAGATAGATACAGCACAGCAGTAGCAAAACAAGCATTTCCCTCTCACAGAGGGCAGCAGCAGTACCAGCTTCCCTTCCATGCAGAAGAAATAGAGTGCCGCAGTAGTGCAAGCTTCCACTCTCACACCTCATGCTTAGTTATGGTTTTACTAGCATATAGACTGCTCACAGATCTTTGGAGCAGATGTTCAATTCACTGAGATGAGTGTAAAGGTGGATGAGTTCCTGAACATGCTTACACTGCCCACACCTTCAGTTGCCATTCCTTGGCAGCATACATGATGTTACTAGCTTTCACGCATCCATTCATTCACAAAGCTGTCCTTGATGGCTGCCATATCTTGAAATTCCGGCTGCAGTCAATTTGAGCCCTGCTGTCGCAACTGTTATTTTCATATTCTATAGTCTTGCTGTTTTTTTGTTGCAGAACATACTACTGACATCCTCTGACATTAGCGTGGCAGCAGTGCATGTTGCAGGCCAGAATACTTGGGCATAAGTCTCTTAATGTCGTGGTTGATGGTGGAAGTGAACAAGGAAGGACACTGGAATTGCTTTGTGAATATCTCAAAAGTGGCACAGTGGTGCAAGTTCCAAGGTGCAGATAAGTATAGAGGTGCATCCTGAGAGCCCTCTTAGTGTCTCAGTAAAGGCATGTCTGTGCACATCAGAAGAGAAGTACATTAAATACCGTATGCATCAGGTCTGGGGTTACAGTACTAAGTTGCCCAGACAGCATTGTCAATGTTCCTCAAACCTGATCTACAATGACTGCCATTATGTTTTGCCACTCCATTGCCCATTTTAGTCTTAATATTATATATGAATATATTAATATTCTCCCTCACTCTCTATTCTCCTCCCATTATATGGATATTTTCCCTTGCTCTCTTTTCTCCATCCATTCTCTCCATCTCCCTTTTTTCTCTCTTGCTTCCTCATTCGCTTGAGTTGACCTCCTGAGTTTTCATTTCTCTCATCCATCTCTTCACATCTTCCTCTTGTTTTACCTTCATTTCTCTTTACACCCTCTTCTTACCATCCCACTCACGCTCTTTTACACTTATGTCTCTCTTTTACACCTACTCTCTGTAACACTTTTCTCCTTTTCCCGCTCTTATACTCCATCTTTCACCTAACTTACAGTGGTGTGAACAATACTCTGTTTCACTGTTATGCAAATATCAATTTAAAAGCACTCCTGGTGATATCTAAAGAAAAAGTACTATGCATGATAGTAGACTTCAACCGACGCAGTGATAATTTCAAGATGAAACATGGACATTTAGTTTTGAGAAAGAAGTAAAACAAAGGTTTGGTACTTTTTCAAACTACCCAAACTTGTGTTTCATTTTCCTTGCATATGTGAGGAGTAGGTTTGCCATCTGGCCAGTATTTAACGAACGCGACTTGTATGCGTATGTCCAGTAAAAAAAAAAAAAAGTTAGAAGCTGTGTAATCCATATTTACTTCCCTTTTGAAATATAAACCTAAAATTGAAAAAAATGAAGTGATCAGTAAAAAAATTCTATAGCTGCCTGAATTATTAACCAAATAGACAGATAATTTACATGTCACAAAAGAATTTTAAAAATTTTGCACAAACTCTTTTTCACCGATCAGCTTTTGGCCTTTCCAGAATATCAAAACGTTAACAAATGACAGGTATTTCTAATGAGGAAAGTGGCAATCCAACATTGCAACCTATTAAGTCAATATTACATAGAGCAGACCAGTCACTCCTTGATTAATTACGCTCAAGACAGGCACACGGATGCCACCTTCTTGGAAGAAGCATTGGTTGTGCCAATAGGCTTGGCTTTAAAGGAATGTTGCGGAGCGGGCAAGCCATACTTTCCGGTATGCAAGCCAAGAAAAATATTTGTGGTTAACTTCCTTATGTAAGCTTCTCTTAAAAGCGAAGGCGGGAAGAAGACAAACAGCACAGAGATAGAAGGCACTGAGTTAAACGAAGCTTGCAGGCGGCCAAAGCGTTCCATGAAGAGGGACCTACTGAACAGTTCAAACAAACCCTCTAAAGAACCCCAATGTGTCCTAATCAAAGCACATACCCAGCCCTGAGGAAGACCTTCGTGCAAACCAGAAGGCCCCTTGTGAAGGTCGAAACGCGTCGGCCTATTATAAGTGGTCAGGAGAAACACATCATCATTCAAAGATTAAATCATATATGTAAAAATAAAGTAAAAATCTAATCTAGAAACACGATAGGGAGCACACTTGTCCTCCCCACCATTTCTTTGTCCCTGGTCCCATTGGGCCGCTAGATACCTCCAGGATCAATTGTCTGAGGGAGTGTAACACACACCCTATTTATTGTGTGTGAATTCTATGTTGGGCACGTTTGTTTTAGCATTATATATGTAAAAGACTCGATATATGTAAGTGATGTTTTGGAAGATTTGTATGTCTACATTTATATGTGTTAGTACTGTTATAACTTCAGACAAGTATATGTTTTTCTGTAATAAGAATTTACACATGGAATAACTGGATAAAAAGAATCAATGACATATTAAATAATGGCCTCGTTTGTCATAGTATATTCACTGCCAGTTAGAGCACAGATGTTCATTATTATTATTTTTTGCAATAAGGGAGAGACAGAGAGATGTCAGTAAAAGACTAGTATCACGAGACAGTGAGAAAGAGAGAGAAGGAAGGCAAAAGAGTGAGGAACAGGAGAGAGCACACCAAGACACAAATTAGAGGCCTTAATTGCCCTATGGTTCGTGTAAGGTCTACACGATGACCGAATTAAAACATCAGTCTATGGTGGAGGGGGTACAATATATGGATATTAGTGTTGTTGAAGTAGAGTGGAGTAGGGGGAGTAGAGTGGAGTAGAGTTCAGTGGTTCAGTGGCAGACAGTGTCATAGAGTACAGTGGCATAGAGTGGGGTGGCATGGAGTGTAGTGGCATGGAGTGGGGTATAGCAGCGTGGAATACGGTGGAGAGGGTTAGATTGGATTGAGGTAGAGTCGGTGGATTGGAATAAGGTAGAGAGGGGTGAATTGGAGGGGAGTGGGGTTAATTGGAGGGGAGTGGAGTTATTTGGAGGGGAATGGGGTTAATTGGAGTAAAGTGGGGTGGATTGGGGGGATTGGAGTGGGGTAGATTTCATTGGAGTGGAGTGGAGAGGGGTGGATTGGAGTGGGGTGGATTGAATTAGGGTGGGGTGGATTTGAGTGAGGTAGATTGGAGTGGGGTGGATTGGGATGAGGTGGATTGGATTTAGGTGGGTGGATTTGGGTGTGGTGGATTGGATTGGATTGAAGTGGATTGGATTGGGTTGAATTGGAATGGAGTGGGGTGGGGTGGAGTTGAGGTGGGTGAGGTGGGGTGGATTGAAGTGGTGTGGATTGTATTGGGGTGGATTGGACTAGTGTGGGGTGGATTTATTTGGAGGGGTGAATTGGATTGGAGTGGGTGGATTGGAGTAGAGTGGGGTGAATTGGAGTGGGATGGATTGGGGTGAACTGGAGTAGGGTGGATTGGATAGGGGTGGATTGGATTGGATTGGGGTGGACTGGATTAGAGTGGGGTGAATTAGTGGGTGGATTTGGGTGTGGTGGATTGGGTTGGATTGAAGTGGATTGAATTGGATTGGGTTGAATTGGATTGGAGTGGGGTGGGGTGGGGTGGAGTTGAGATGGGTGTGGTGGGGTGGGGTGGGTTGGATTGAAGTGGTGTGGATTGTATTGGGGTGGATTGGACTAGAGTGGGGTGGATTTATTTGGAGGAGTGAATTGGATTGGAGTAGGGTGGATTGGGCTAGAGTGGGACGGATTGGGGTGGACTGGAGTGGGGTGGATTGGAATGGGGTGGATTGGATTGGGGTGGACTAGATTGCGGTTTGGTGAATTGGAGTGGAGTGGAGTGGGATGGATTGGGGTGGACTAGAGTGGGGAGGATTGGATAGGGGTGGATTGGATTGGAATGGGGTGGACTGGATTAGAGTGGGGTGAATTGGACTGCATGGGGGTGATTGGATTGGGGTGGGGTGTGGTGGGGTGGATTGGGTGGGGTTGATTGGATTAAGGTGGGGTGGGGTCGATTGGATTGGAAGGTGGATTGGATTGGAGTGAGGTGGAATATATTGGGGTGGGGTGAATTGAACTGGGGTGTATTGGATTTGGGTGGGGTGGATTGGATTGGGGTGGACTGGACTGAAGTGGGGTGGATTCTTTGGTGTGGTGGATTGGACTGGAGTGGGGTAGATTGGATTGGAGTGGGGTGGATTGGATTGGAGTGAATTGTGGTGGATTGGCTTGGAGTGTGTTGGATTGGACTGGAGTGGGGTGGATTAGATTGGTGGGCGGTAGATTGGACTGGAGTGGGGTGGATTGGGGTGCATTGGATTGGAGTGGGGTGGATTGGATCGGAGTAGATGGGCTAGATAATGGGGGGTGGATTGGATTAGAGAGGGGTGAATTGTTGTGGATTGGATTGGAAGAGGGTGAATTGGGGTGTATTGGATTAGGGTGGGGTGGATTGGATTGGAGTGGAGTGGGGTGGATTGGAGTGGGGTGGGGTGGAATTTATTGAAGTAGGGTGGATTAGATTGGAATGGGAAGGAATGGAATGGATTTGTTTGGAGTGGGGTCGGTTGGATTGCAGTGGGGTGAATTAGATTGGAGTGGGGTGGGGTGGATTGGATTGGAGTGGGGGAATTACATTAGATTGGAGTGGGGTGGATTGCATTAGAACAGGGTGGGACAGATTGGAGTGAATTGTGGTAGATTGGATTGGAGTGGGGTGGATTCGACTGGAGTGGGGTAGAGTTGGGCGGGCTGGAGTGGAGTTGGGTTAATTAGAGTACAGTGGGGTGGACTGATGTGGATTAGAGTGCGCAGGATTGGATTGAAGTGGAGTGGGGCGGATTGGACTGGGGTGGGGTGGATTGGACTGGAGTGTGGTGGATTGGACAGGAGTGGGGTGGTTGGGGCGGATTTGATCAAGAGGGATGGATTGGATTGGGGTGGGGTGGATTGGAGTTAAGATGGATTGGGGTGGGATGGACTGAATTGGAGTGGGGTGAGTGGATTGGAATGAAGTGGGGTGGGGTGGATTGGAGTGGGGTGGATTGGAGCTGGGTGGACTGGATTTGAGTGGGGTGGGGTGGATTGGATTGGAATGGGGTGGACTGGGGTAGGATGGATGGAATTGGAGTGGGGTAAATTGGTGTAGGGTGAGTGGACTTGAATGGAGTGGGGTGGATTGGAGTGGGCAGATTGGAGTTGGGGGATTGGATTGGAGTGGGGTGGATTGGAGTGGAATGGATTGGAGTGGGGTGCATTGGATTGGATTGGAGTGGGGTGAGTTTGAGTGGGGTGCATTGGATTTGAGTGGGGTGCATTGGAGTGGGGTGGGTTGGAGTGGGGTGGGGTGGATTGGAATGAATTGGGTTGAAATGGAATGGTGTGAGTTGGATTGGATTGGAGTGGGGTGGATTGGATAAGAGTGGGTTATATTGGATTGGGGTAGATTTGAGTATGGTGGATTGGATTTGATGGGGGTGGGTTGGGGTAGGATGGATTGAACTGGAGTGGGGTGGATTGGAGTAGGGTGCGTGGATTGGATTGGAGTGGGTGGGGTGGATTGGAGTGGGGCAGATTGGAGTTGGGTGGATTGGAGTGGGGTGGTGTGGATTGGAGTCGGTGGATTGTATTGGAATGGGGTGGAATGGATTGGAGTGGGGTGGATTGTATTGGAATGGTGTGGATTTGAGTGGGGTGCATTGGATTGGAATGCGGTGCATTGGAGTGGGGTGGATTGGATAGGAGTGGGGTGGGTTATATTGGAGTGGAATGCATTGGAGTATGGTGGATTGGATTTCATTGGGGTGTATTGGAGTGGAGTGTATTGGTTTGGAGTGGGGTGGATTGGTGTTGGTTGGTTTGGATTGGATTGGTGTGGATTGGAGTGGGGTGCATGGGATTGGATTGGATTGAAATGGAATTGTGTGAGTTGGATTGGAGTGGGGTGGATTGGATAGGAGTGGGGTGGGGTGGGGTGTATGGGATTGGATTGATTGGAGTGGGGTGGATTGGATTGGAATGAATTGGGTTGAAATGGAATGGTATGAGTTGGATTGGAGTGGGGTGGATTGGAGAGGTGTTGGGTGCATTGTATTGGAGTGGGGTGGATTGAATTTGAGTGGGTGGATGGGATTGGATTGGAGTGGGGGATTGGATTGGAATGAATTGGGTTGAAATGGGATGGTGTGACTTGGATAGGAGTGGGGTGGATTGGATAGGAGTGGGGTGGGTTAGGTTGGAGTGGGGTGGGGTGGATTTGAGTATGGTGGATTTGATTTGATGGGGGTGTATTAGAGTGGGGTGTATTGGTTTGGAGTGAGGTGGATGGTGTGGGGTGGATTGGATTGGACTGGTGTCGGGTGGATCGATTGATGTGGGGTGGACTGGATTAAAGTAGGGTGATTGGAATGGTGTGGGGTGGATTGATTGGAGTGGGGTGAATTGGATTCAAGTAGGGTGGATTGTGGTAGATTAGATTGGGATGGGGTGGATTGGGCTGGATGGACTGGATTGGAGTGAGTGGACTGCAGTGGGGTGGATTGGATTGAAGTGTGGTGGATTGGATTGGAGTGGATGGATTGAATTGGACCGAGGTACGATGGGCTGGATTTGTGTGGGGTGGATTGGATTAGATTGGGGTGAATTGGATTGGAGTGGGGTGGATTGGATTGGGGCGGATTGGATTGGGGGCTGGATTGGAGTGGGGAGATTAGATTGGGGTGGATTGAACGGATTGGGATGGATTAAATTGGGGTGGATTAGTGTGGGTGGATTGGATTGGAGTGGATTGGGTGGATTGGAGTGGGGTGGATTTGGGTGGATTTGATTTGATTTGGGTGAGCGGATTAGAGTCGGGTGGACTGAAATGGAGTGGAATGGATTGGGCTGGATTAGAGTGGGTTGTATTGGAGCGGGTGGGTTGTGGGTGAATTAGATTGGAGTGGTTTGGATTGATGTGGGGTGGATTGGATTGGTTTGGAGTGGATTGGGGTGGAGTGGATTAGATCGGGGTGGATTGGATTTAGTGGATTGGATTGGAGTGGGGTGGATTGGATTGGTGTGGGTTGAGGTGGGGTTGGAATGATTGGTGTGGATTGGAGTGGGGTGAATTGGATTGGTGTGAGCGGATTAGATTGGGGTGGATTGGATTGGGGTGGATTTGAGTAGGGTGGATTGGGGTGCACTGCATGATAATGTGTTATGGCATCATTTCGGAAATTACACACCAGAAACAATGCCGCTTTGCAATATATAGAACAAAATAATCGTCTCGTTTTGAGAACAGCGTGAGCAAAACAACAAAAAAAACATGAGTCTGCAAAGTGAGAAAAGAAGACTTGACAAAATGAAAGTACGTTAACTATAGAAAATAAAACTTTGCAATTTTGTTTGTCCTGCTGGGCATGTTTTTGTCAGTTACCCTGATCTTCAAAAATAATTTGCGAACTGATCTTGAAAATGGCGATTCAGCTCCAGGGCTTGCCAATAATGCTGGCATGCAGCTGAAAGCGAGTTCACTTTTCCTGAACCCTGGGTTAAGTACAGTTCTGGTCCCATTATCTGCATTATACATGGGTTCACACTCTCTAGTCTGCTACCTTCTGTTTGCAGGGCACTAGAAGTTAAGAAGAACAAAATAGTACCTCATTCACATTGGGAGCAGCAGAAGGGCACTGATTAAGTTGGTCCCTGCTCCACAGAAAGGAATGGAAATGATGCTTGGCCTGCAGTGACCAATTACGAGGCTGCAAAGAAGAATGCCACACAAGCCAACAAAAGTATTAGAAACAGGGCACTCCTCTCGCGCTCTTAACTGTCGCATTGCGAAAAGCGGGAACTACTCCCAATGTGTATAATTCATCCAGGTATTCCAATGTACACCCATATAGTCACTGCGATTATATCCATCTATATTGTTGTCTTTAACTTGGTGCTCTTCATCACAACGGAGACAGTGTACTTCAATCTGCGATCTTTAGTAAACCTTTCCAATACCAACTGTATGCCAATCCAGGCTTTGTACATCGATACGTACAGATTGAACTACATTTAAAGTGGGCACGACGTGTAATTTCCCAATGCATTTCGAGCACCAAAGGCTTTTTGTCAGGTTCTAGAATGAATAAAATGAGCAGCTTAACCAACTAATCCATTTATAATACTTGCCACATTATATAAATATGTAAACATAAAAATCCCTTTAACCAGCATGTGACACCCTTCGTGTACCCACCCCTGCCCCACACACATACACACCTAAATACTGAAATACTACACCCTACACCACCCAAGACTTCCAACAAATCAAACCGTGCCAGTAATACCAAGTAACTCCTCCTCACCCTTGTCACCCCGAACTCCTATCCCCACTCGTAATCCTATCTTTTCCTCGCTCTCTGACTCTCCCTCTCCCCCACCTTCTCCTTGTTCCTTGATGTTCTCACTTGAAAGAAACCGCCTGCAGCGTTCTCACCTCCTCTTGCTCATCACCATTAACACACAGATTAATTCATTCCAAACCTCCACCTACATTATATCCCTCGCTATCCCTAATAAATGCATACATGCCAACATTTTAGAAGATGTAAGTGGGAGATTTTAAAAATATAACCAGGAAATTATATTTTCCCCATTGACTTCTATTGAAACAGAGTCAATCCCAGGCGGGACACAGCCAAAATGAAGCAATTTCTGGCTTTTAAAATCAGGAGTCTCTCGCCTGAGTCGAGTCTGTTGGCATGTATGCAAATGGTAAGCAACGGACGGGCTCCAAGCCGTTTTTGTAAACAGTGTATCGCAAGCGAGATGCATGCGCTAGGGCATGCTATCGCAGGCTCGACATTGAAAAGGGTTTAAAAGCATATGGGGATTGCGTGTTTATGTTATTAGAGGTGCCCGGTTATGAAATTGGAATAATTTGCATCTGGGTAATGACACAACGTTTCAGGAAAATTACACATAATTGGTATGGTGGCCAAACGTCCCGGACAGTCCCGGTTCTCCGAGTACTGTCCCACTGTCCCGACGTTTTTCTTAATTTTGAACGTATGTCCCGGTTTTTGGGACAAGGTCAAGTCAACCTGCAAAGGAGAAGTGAAAGGTGTGTGCTTGTTAACCCCTTCGATGCGCGTGACGAGCTCAGCTCGTCATGCTGCGCGGTAGCGCTGTGCGCATGACGAGCTGAGCTCGTCACGACCACACCCGCGATCGGAATGTCCAGCATACGAGCGGAATTCCGATCGCGGTCAAGGGGTTAAGTAATGTGTCTGTGATCCAGCGCGATATTAGCAAATTGCATTCATACACCATATACTCACTAGGGCCCATACATTCACACTACACTAATACTTACGCTGGGTGTCAGATATACTCTTATATCAAAAATACCTGCTACCAATTACCTTCTGATTGAAGAGTAATAACTTACCAATGGATCCTTTGCTAATTGGGAAATTTAAAATGAGTGACATTCACTATAGTACATAATCCTGAAATAACCACAGAGTCAGGAAGTTTTAAAATGTTTATCTAAAGTTTTAGCAGAGTAAAATACAGAAAAAGACACGGTATTTGATCAGAATACCCGTAGAAAAGCATAGAATGATTATTACTAATCAATGACGGTGTTTAAGGAAAAGAGGAGATAGGAATAGCAGCGCAACTAAAGGTTGCATATATTTACCTAAATGCGAGAACCAAACCCTTAGTCAAGGAGTTTGAGAGAATAGGACCCTGGAAGGATGAAGAACAAGGATCTTTCTTCAGGATCAGGACAGGACTGGTGACCTCTCTACAACGACGCCTGCGCCGTTCCCCTCTCTGGCACTCGACTTCTCCTCGATTCTTCCCTCTAATGGACTCCGCCGCCCCCTCCTCAGGACCTCTTCGGGATAGTGATTCAGTCAGCAACCGATCAGCTGGGCAGCCTGGAGCTCTTCTGTATGTTCTCTCTTCTCTGGAATCTAGCTCTGTGCTTCAGTATCTTCTGTTCTCTCTGAGCTTGTGCTAACTAATTACTAATGCTATATTCTATTATACCCTTCTACGCCCCTTTTCCTCCCCTAAATGTTGCTAAAATATGGGACCACTACTTCTGATTGGACAGGGACCGGAGGTGGATTCTCGTACTATGACAAATTTGGCTTAAATTGTGTAGCCTATTGTATTTGCGTTCCCACCCTTCAAATTTATACATTTGCTTTATTTCCCACCCGTCTCATGACAAATGTACACCAATTTTCATAGACAATGTATCTATAACCAACAGGAAATGCAGTAGTTATAACATCTTTGGTTATCAGGTCACGGCCTTGTGAGACGTCCAAGTTGACTTCATTTGGCAGTCGTTCAAGACGCATGCGCAGAACCCTCTGCTTCTCGAGTTTCAAGTCACCAACCCAGGCCCAAGATTACGAATTACTAAAAGTGCAAGAAGGAAATATTAATATAAAAAATAAAACGTTTCACTGTATTCCCACTTATCTTATTTCTAATCCCATTTAATTATAAAATCCTATCCTGCATTAATTGCGTTAAGAAATGACAATTTAATAATGACACGAGAGCAAGCTTAAGCATGTGAGAACATTGAACTGCCATTTTAATGCACACTGCGCAGAAGCAGAAATTCCCACCAAGCAAAGAAAGACGTCACACCATGTGATCAGGTTGTGACATGCGCAGTTAAAATCCCGTGCTTAAGCGGCCATTTTAGACTAGGACCAAGCGTTATTTGTTAGAAAAACACATAGGCAAGCGTCCTAACTATTCATGTAGTGTGTGCAAATATTAATACAGACAATACAAGTTTTAATATTAATACAATGAGAAAGATTGCATCTGAGCAAGTTTCATTTGCGAAACCTTGCTCCATCAATCCCCTCTCTGATGGCGTTTCTGAGCCATCAAAAAGTACCCTCAATCAGATGCCAACTTCTAGCAAATCACTTCATTCTCATTTTCATTTTTAGCTTTTCTATTTTTACAATCTCCCTTCATCTTTTTGTATAATTCACTTTTCCATTCTTCTAGTTCAATCTCGTCCCTTTTTCTCTTCTTCCCTTTTTCTGTCACTTTATACGTTCCATTCTTTCTACAGCATTTACACCAACATATTATTGTCAGAACTATTATTGCTATCCCTGCTAAGGGAATTAGTATTTGACCTATAAGTCCTCTACCTATATTAGAAAACCATGTTTCGATTGACGATATACTATTTGTCAATCTTTCCCATACACTATCAACTTCCAGTGGTTTAAGTTCTTGCTCAAGTTTAGTTATATTCTTAATATACGTCTCAATTTCTGCACTCTTATCAGGAATATAAGTGCAACAGTGTTTTGTTTTCAATACTTTACAGACTCCGCCCTCTTTTGCCAATATTATGTCAAGAGCAAGTCGATTTTGCATCACCATTGATCTAATCGCAACCATTTCCGCATTAATCATTAGAAACCCTCCAGCAGTATTAGTTGATAAACGATCAACTACTGTAGACAATTTACATATCTTCCTTGAGTTCAGAATTATTCCCACTGAAGGTATCAATGCACCAAATATATCACCTATTATTTCTGAAAAACTAGCTCTTTTATTACGTGTTAATTCGCCATTGTTTTCATTGCTTCCAGTGTTTCTTTTTACGTGGTATATTTTCGGAAAAACTATTCCAAAGTAACAACTTCCATACCACCGTGCAGGAAGCCTAAAGTAAGCCTTACTCCGGCAGACATAATAGATTCCAGGAAAAACTGAATCTGTTCCTCCTTTAAGTCCCCAACCTCCCAATATTAAAAAATTGTGTTCACAATCACTGGTACCGATGAAAACATTGTTATAGTCAGTTTTTAACCTATGAAGACAAATTTTCCCCTTCTTTTCGAAATCCAGAGCCATAGCAGCTTGATCTTTGCCAGGTGTGTAACTTCCTTCTTTCTCCGCCCAAGGTGGTAAATGAGCCTTATGCTCTGTAGCTTTCTTTTGAAAATCTTGTCTTCTATCTTCTACTAAATTCAAAAATATTTTCTCTTCTTCTAATAAAGAACATGTTAGATTGTGTCTACGTGCATGTGTTAAGTCTATTGATTTCATTGTTAAGAAAAATTCTCCCATAAACTGTGCATCTAAGGCGCTAAGCACTGGGTTCATGCTCTTGCGAATAGGAATTTCAGAAAATACAACATCTATATTGGAATAGTAATATTGTAATCTACCTGTACTATAAAATAAACTTGTTAATACGCTACATGAAATGCCATATGTCAATGGTAAATGATGGTATGTTAATCCTTCTGCTACTGATTCAGGTAATTTCATACAGACATAACAATTACTAACTTCCATGGTGTCTACATACTGAAATAATAACTTTGTGAAAACATTTAAACTAGTGTCGTTATCAGCTATCACATGATGAATTCCTTCATCGTCTTCTGCCATTAGTTCTACCCTATTTTCCTTCATGTTTGCTGTCCTCCCTATAGTTTCATTATTGTTCTTTTTATCTATTATCATCAGGTAAGGAACTGCTACAATCAGGACTAACCATACTATAAGCACCAATACTAGACTACATATGCAAATCGCACAGCATCTTTTACAACATTTTCTCTTTGGTCTCCCAGTATCTCTCTCATCAGGCATTTTCCGACAAGGAAGATTGCTCTTCTTATCTCTATTCCTTTTCTTCAGTGGATTCTTTTGTTTAGTCAGGGCGGTCTTGTTTCTTCTTCGTAAGTTAGTTCTGCACTTGTTCCTTCACCACCACTGTCACTTGATTCTGAGCTTTCAAAGTCTTCAAGAACGATATACGTCCAATCAGGACCCTTGAATTTGTTGTTCACAAGTCTTAATCTTTTACTTCTTCTCTTCCCAGACTTTTTCTCTTGATCTGTTTGACTTGTTACTTCCGGTACTTGATCTGGACCTTCACTTCTTGTTTTTATGTGGCACTTTACTCTTTTAATGAAACTTGCCACTGGTCTCCTTTTCTTGGCTTTTCTGTTTGTACTGTTTCTTTATTTTCGTCTTCAGGTGTCTGTTTATTTTTACTGGTTGGTACTGTTTTGTTTTCTGTATTCTCTGATTTATCTAATTGTTCTTTTTCTGGTCTTATTGGTTTCTCATTTGCAGCTCCACTGTGAGTTTCCAATAATTCACTTTGTTCTGTATTTACTTCTTTATGTTCACTTTTTCCAGTCTCTTTTTCTTCTGTATTTTCCTCTTGACCTAACTGCTTCTGATCAGGACTTATTGCCCTGTGTACTTCTGCAGCCTGACCTGCTTCTTCTAAACCTGTCTCTCCCTGTTCAAATTCTATTAATTCTTCACCGCTTTCAATCCACTTTTCTTTCCCTACCTGATTTGGTTCAGGGTCGTTTACTAGCTTGTCTTCTTGATCCTGAACCCCTTCTTCTTCACCTATCAGATCTTCTTCAATTGCTTTTAATTTTCTTTGACTTCTTGTTCGGTGGAAAACCTCAGGAACTTCAACCACTGGTATCCAATCCTGACTTGTGCTTGGTTGTTCTCCGTCAGCCTCGCTTGAACCTCGAACCTGAGATTCTTCAGCTTGGCAACCTTCAGCTTCTTCAGTGATTGGTGTCGTCTGAGTGTTTTCTTCTTCTGGGTCTGGTACTCTCTTGGTGTGACTTACGTGAATCCAGTTCGGAAATCCGGCACACTTCACTGCTGTGTTTGTGGTCAATATGATTTGACAAGGTCTGCTCCACCTGGGTGATAGACACGTTTCTCTGGTGTGATTCTTCACTACCACCCAATCACCAGGATTCAGATCATGTTCTAGTTCAGGCTGTCTGGAAACTGCGTCTTCTCCAACCTGGTGAGAGACAGAACGCACTAGGTCAGCCAATCCTTTACAGTAGTCCAACACCATATCATCAGAAATATTCACCAGTCTATTTGTGGGAACATGTGTTTGTCTCATCGCTCTTCCCATCATAATTTCATGGGGGCTCAAACCTGTTGTTCGATCAGGTATACTTCTGAGTCCCATCAGAATGAGTGGCAATGCGTCAGGCCACTCCAATGATGTTGATGCACACATTTTTCCCAATCTTGACTTTATGGTGCCATTCAATTGTTCAACCACTCCAGAAGCCTCTGGACGATATGCACAATGCAGTTTCTGTTTGATTTGAAATGCTTCACAGATTATCAGGATCACTTCGTTGTTAAAATGTTTTCCTCTATCTGATTCCAAAGATACTGGGAAACCAAACCTAGGTATGAGTTCTCTTAGTAACAGCTTGGCAACTGTAATGCTGTCATTTCTCCTAGTTGGATATGCCTCCACCCACTTTGAAAACAGACACACTATGACTAGTACGTATTTCAACCCTCTGCATGGTGGTAACTGTATGAAGTCAAACTGTAGTCTTATGAATGGACCCTCTGCCTTCCCAATCTTCCCAAACCCAATTATTGTTTTCCTGCCTGTGTTGTGCATTTGGCAAATTAGACATCTCTGGCAAAGACTTTCTGTAACAGCTCTGAATTTGGGATTGTACCAATTTTGTCTGAATAATCTAATCATTGCATCTCTCCCTATGTGTGTGTCTCCATGATACATTCTGGCCATTTGAGAGAGTAAACAATCTGGCATGACTGGTCTGCCATCTGTACTGACCCATACTTCATCCTCTCTTCTTTGAGAACAACCCGTTTTGATCCACAATTTTCTTTCAACCTCATCCACTTCATCTTGTAATCTTTTCACTTCATTCCAGGTTTCAGGTGGCATAAATAACATAAGTTGGCAGCTGATTCCCATTCTTTCCACCCTCTTATTCACTGATGTTCTGGTTTTGGCACAATATTGAGCCACCAGATCTGCATATCTGTTGCCAACTACCACCCAGTCATCTCCTGACTGATGTGCGGCACATTTCACCACAGGCAATTCTTTTGGTGATTGTATTGCTTCTAGCAATTCTTTTACAAATTGTCCATTTTTAATGGGGGATCCTGAAGAAGTCATGAAATCCCTCTGCATCCACAATTGGCCAAAATCGTGCACAACCCCATAACCATATTGACTATCCGTGAATATGGTTATTTTCTGATTTCTCCCAATTTTGCATGCTTTTATCAGTGCAATCAATTCAGCTACTTGTGCAGATTTTACCCCTGGTAAATAGGATGCTTCGACTATTCCAGTTAATTCACATACTGCATAGGCAGCGGTTAGATTGCCATCTTCATGTCTCTGGCAAGAGCCATCAACAAACAGTTCTTTATCTGCCTTTTTAAGAGGCTGTTCCTCTATATCTGGGCGAGGTTTTGTGCATAGTTCTGTAATCTGTACACAATCATGTTCATCTTCTTCATCATCTTTATTTGTCTCGTGGTATGGGTCTGGTAGTAAGCTTGCTGGATTTATTATTGTACATCTTACCATGGTCACATTTTCAGCACCCATTATTATTCTCTCATACTTAGTCAGCCGACTAGGAGTGAGATGCTGAGTTCGGGTTCTGGTCAACAGAATCACAACTGCATGTGGAACATATACTTTTACAGGATATCCCATCACAATTGATTCACTTTGTTCGATGCTCAAACATGTTGCTGCCACTGCTTTCAAACATCCTGGCAACGCAGATGCTACAGGGTCTAGCGTAGCAGAAAAATATGCTATAGGACGTCTGTCCAGACCATGTCTTTGAGTTAAAACTGAAAGTGCACAATTTTCTCTTTCATGACAGAATAATGCAAATTCTCTTTTATAATCTGGCATGCCTAAGGCAGGTGCTGAACAAAGGGAGTTTCTCAATTTTACAAAGGCTTCTACACTTTCATCTCCCCACTCAACAGGATCTTTTTCCTTCTTTTTGGTCATGTTAATCAAGGGTTTAGCCAACATAGAAAATCCTGGTATCCATTGTCGACA
Organism: Calotriton arnoldi; assembly: GCA_963921515.1. Lineage (NCBI taxonomy): Eukaryota > Metazoa > Chordata > Amphibia > Caudata > Salamandridae > Calotriton > Calotriton arnoldi. The sequence continues at coordinate 1,000,189 of CAWUFW010000751.1, forward strand.
GTAACCTACTATTCCTAAGAACATTCTTACTTGTCTTTGCGTTACTGGCATTTGCATTCTTTTTATTAATGCTACTCTTTCAGAGGTTACTCTTCTTTTTCCCCTCTCAATTTGATGTCCCAGGTATTTAACAGTTGTTGTACAAAACTGTAATTTCTCAGGTGAAACTTTATGTCCTTCTTCTGCCAAAAGATTCAAGAGTGCTATAGTATCAACAACACAGTCCTCTCTGGTGTTCGATGCCACCAATAAGTCGTCAATATATTGGACTAAGACTGAACTTCCTGGCATTACTAGTTTTTCAAGGCACTTTTTCAATATCTGATTAAAAATGGAAGGACTTTTAGTGTACCCCTGAGGAACACGATTCCATACATAGACTTTGTTTTCGAATTTAAATGAGAAAAGATACTGACTGTCTGGGTGTAACGGAATTGAAAAGAAGGCTTGACACAGGTCTATAACTGTAAACCATCCAGCATTCCAAGGAATCTGGTATAAGATTACTGCAGGATTTGGCACTATAGGACAACATGGTTCTACAATTTTGTTGATTTTCCTCAGATCTTGCACGATCCTATATTTTCCACTAGGTTTCTTTAGTCCCATGATTGGTGAGTTACATGGGCTACTCATCACTTCTCTCAGTATGTTTTGTTTGACCATCCTATTGATTTCTTCAATGACACCTGCTTTTACTTCTGCACTCATTTTATACTGTTTAGTATTCGGAAAAATCGCCCCTTCTTTTACAGTTACTTGGACTGGATCTATTTTAGCCATGAGTCCTACTTCTTTTCCAGTGAAATCCCATACTATGGGGTTTACTGTATCTTTTAATTCTTCCGGCAATTCATCTTTTGTTATCAATGAAAACATTTCATCTACTTCTGTTCCTTGTTTTGCAACCATAATTTTATATACATGATCTTCATCTGGTGTCTGTACTGCCACACCATCCGGCGTGCAGAAAATGGTGCAATTCATTTTGCACAACAAGTCCCTACCTAGCAAGTTTACTGGGCTGGAATCGCATACTACAAATTGATGCATTTCTTTGAAATTTCCAATTTTAACCTCCATTGGTTCGGTAAGTGGTGTTCTAATTCTTTGGTTAGCAACTCCTACAACTTGAATATCTTCACCAGAGAGAGGAAGGTTTGGGACATCTACTGTTCTCACAGTAGACCTGGTAGCACCAGTATCCAAAAGAAAAGTAATATCATTACCTCTCACTTTTCCTTCAACATATGGACCTGATTGATCTACCTGCAGGGATGCGCCAAGTACGCATTCCTTCTCCCCCTCTCCTAGGCACCGTCATGCGTCGAACCCGCAAAAATCATCCTGCAAAAGAAATTGTGAGGTCATATAATCATTCTTACCACTTTCCCCTGAGTATCCGATGTCTGTACCGTGCTTTGCTCTGCTTACATTACCCTGAACAGGTGGAGATGGTAACTGACTCTGAGGATTTACCCCCTGTTGTGAGTCATTCTGCGTCTGTGAATTTAAATTTTGATTTGGGCCATTATTATTTCGAATCTTTTTACACTCGTCCTTCCAATGCCCCAATTTTCCACATCCATGACAAGGAAATTTCTTTTTAGCCTCTTCTCTACTCATTCGTCCTTTCATTCTTCCACCATTTCCAGAATCACCATTCGTTCCAGAGTCTTTTCCCTGAGTTTCATTAGGATTATCTAAATTAATTCCCTGTTTTTCAGCCATTTTCACCTGTGCCCACATTACCTTTTCCTGTAATTTCTTATGCCTATCCTCAATATCTACCCACAATATTTTGCATATTTCAGAATTTCATCGATTGGTTTCCCTTGCCAACAAAGCATATGCTGCTTAATCATTTGGCAAATCTCGGGCTTTAAACCATACACAAATCGGTATACAAACTGACTCATGTTTTTGTCTCCAATGTCTTCAAAACCACTGTACTGTTTGAACACTTGTAAGAGGCGCTCATAATACGAATGAACTGTTTCACTGGCTTCTTGGGTAGTTCGATCTATTTTTACCAAATCTGTTTCTTTCGGTGGTATTTTCCCTTTCAGGTATGTTATCACCTGCTGGTACTTTTTCATCACATCATTTGACGGGGCACCTGTCTTTGGATCTCTGGGATACTCATCACTCGGCCAATCGACTGTGATCTTACAATCTGTCCATAAATCTGCAGGTACCACTATGTCAAATAGACCATCCAAATCCTTCAACAATACTTTTGACACCTTTACAAACCTTTCAACCTGTTTGTCCCATTCAATTGGCTTTTCTCTTAATTTTGGGAAATCATTTGTAAATGATAAAATATCCTGTCTACTCCATGGGACATGTACATACCCTCCTCCTGCAACTTCTCGCATCGGGTACATTTTGTCAGCTTTTTCTGTTTCCTTCATTACATATTCAGAAGCTGTTCGACTTGAGCGAGCTTCTTCCTTTTTCTTTGCCCACCTAGTTCTCCATTTATCTAGGTCTCCCCATTTTTGCAAAACTAACATTAATTCTCGTATTTGCAATCTTCTTCCAGAAGCATTCATATTTTCTAAATCTTTGTCTGAAAATTCTGCTCTATAGGGCTTCTGTAGTACTTTTGATCTCCCTATTTCAATTCCCATTTGTAGAGCTAGATTGGACAATTTTTCATGAAATAACCTTACATTTCTAGTGATACTCCTGCACAGGAACAGCAATTCTTCTTCATCATAATTGTTTAAGCGTTCTACTCCTATATTTCCTGCTATCATTTCTTCTAACTCTGCCTTTAATTTCTGAATGTCTAGTAATTTTGGAGGTGTGCACAATTTATCTGATCCTTGTACCCACCTTTCTAAATCTTCCGGTGTTACTATGGTGGCACTCTTTGCCCCTGATGAAGTTATTAAACTTACATCTTTTGAACGCTCAGGTATTTCTTTTCTTGGAGTACCCTTTACTGGACCTCTGACAGGTAAATCCATGAGAGATATTGTGGAATCACAATCACTAAAATGATCTTCAATTATAACTGGAGCTTCAAGCTTTTGAAAATGTTCGGGAGTATTCATAGGAGAAGATACGGGTATCAGAGGAGGACAATTTCCTTGTGTACCATATAATGGCACTACTGGACCAATTGTTACAGGAATAGTCAATGAATCAGGATGTGTTTTTATCTGGGATATCTTCCGTACTAATTCTGCTCTGGTCTTTTCTAATGCTTCCTTTTCTTTCTCATGAAGTATTCTATTCGGGGTGAATTCATGTAGTACTTGAGGTATCATTGGTGTTTGTGGTGGGGCACTAGGAGGAAGTCCACTTGACCCTTCCTGATACGGTGGAGGATTCCTCAATATTTCTTCCATAAACTCATCTTCTGAGTCTTCATGTCTCATTAAATGTTTTGTCTTTTCTGTACACTTGCCTCCTGATTTTTCTCCTTCTGTGAATAGTGGATATAATCCCTCCACAAGCATTGCCCTTCTCCACTGCTTCATTTGACCTTCCCTATTTTCCCGTAAATATCTGGGGAAAAATCCTGGATACCTCCCATTACTTCGAGATCGATCACGCTCAAATGCTTCAGTTTCCCACTCCTCTAAAGCTTCGTATTGAGTTAATCTGGGTCTAGGTTCTAAATCATTCATCCTTTGTCTCAAATTTTGAAGAATTCGCCCATTGAATGTGCCATTTTCAGGAAATTCTAATATTCCGTCATTTTTGGTATATTCTCTCCAATTTTCTATCCATACACAAGTATGATAACCTCTCTCCATCATCATATATGATGCGGGCGTTTTGGCTGGGGGAATAATAATTCCCTCCCTAGTCTTGATTGGTTTGTCCTTTTTGAAATAATTCTTGATCTTTTGTAAAACTGACATCTTTTTCTTTTCTCCGTACATCTTAGGCAAGTACCGATGTATAAAATTATATTCTGCAAACCCTAGAAATCTCCTATCTGGACGATTCCCTGTTAAAGTCGGATCGTGTTTTAACATGCAATCCTTATTCACTTAGAACTTTGCTTCTAAACTCTTAACCAATCAAACCTTTGTTAACTTCTAATTTTAAGCCAATCCTTGCGCGGCCTTTTTGATGGCGTTTCTCTGTCAACCCCTCCTTTACAATCGGCTCTTTTCTGTTTCCCACGCTGATCCAACCAATCCTAGCGCGGCACCTATGACATCAGTACTACTCCTGACTACTGACCCCTCCTTTACAAGGGTTTTCCCACGCCCGCGGATCCAACCAATCCCAGCGCGGCGTTTTGTGACGTCAGCTCCCTCTCCGGCAACCGACCCTTCCTTTACAAAATTCTTACGCAAAGCTTATTTTCTCTATATTTCTTAATTTAGATTCAGTAACAACATAAAACATTCGCTATCGTGCCAGTTTCTCTAATTTGAAAAGATAGTCTCTTTTACACACTTAGTAAAACCTTTCCGTTTACTAATCATACACTACGAGTAAAATCCTTCCGTTTACTCTTCACACAAGCTTCCAAAATACCTGTTACTTCTTCAATGTTACCCTTTCTAGGTGATATAACATCAAATTTTCACCAGCGTACTCCTTCTGCTATACTTACGTACATAGAGTCCCTAACAAGTACTGATAGCCCTGCTTAACTTTTCAGTACTATTTCTGCCTGACAGATAACCTCACTGCAGTATGGCTTCTACCTGCCACCCACTATTCTTTTCCCTGGGGTATTCTGGACAACTTAAAACAATACTCAAAAATAACGGGTATTAGTTCATAAAAATGCAAAATAACTTCTCATTACCCAATTAACAAAGAGTAACACAAACCGTCCTCTGCTTACCAGAAAACTGATCCAGCGCGATATTAGCAAATTGCATTCATACACCATATACTCACTAGGGCCCATACATTCACACTACACTAATACTTACGCTGGGTGTCAGATATACTCTTATATCAAAAATACCTGCTACCAATTACCTTCTGATTGAAGAGTAATAACTTACCAATGGATCCTTTGCTAATTGGGAAATTTAAAATGAGTGACATTCACTATAGTACATAATCCTGAAATAACCACAGAGTCAGGAAGTTTTAAAATGTTTATCTAAAGTTTTAGCAGAGTAAAATACAGAAAAAGACACGGTATTTGATCAGAATACCCGTAGAAAAGCATAGAATGATTATTACTAATCAATGACGGTGTTTAAGGAAAAGAGGAGATAGGAATAGCAGCGCAACTAAAGGTTGCATATATTTACCTAAATGCGAGAACCAAACCCTTAGTCAAGGAGTTTGAGAGAATAGGACCCTGGAAGGATGAAGAACAAGGATCTTTCTTCAGGATCAGGACAGGACTGGTGACCTCTCTACAACGACGCCTGCGCCGTTCCCCTCTCTGGCACTCGACTTCTCCTCGATTCTTCCCTCTAATGGACTCCGCCGCCCCTCCTCAGGACCTCTTCGGGATAGTGATTCAGTCAGCAACCGATCAGCTGGGCAGCCTGGAGCTCTTCTGTATGTTCTCTCTTCTCTGGAATCTAGCTCTGTGCTTCAGTATCTTCTGTTCTCTCTGAGCTTGTGCTAACTAATTACTAATGCTATATTCTATTATACCCTTCTACGCCCCTTTTCCTCCCCTAAATGTTGCTAAAATATGGGACCACTACTTCTGATTGGACAGGGACCGGAGGTGGATTCTCGTACTATGACAAATTTGGCTTAAATTGTGTAGCCTATTGTATTTGCGTTCCCACCCTTCAAATTTATACATTCGCTTTATTTCCCACCCGTCTCATGACAAATGTACACCAATTTCATAGACAATGTATCTATAACCAACAGGAAATGCAGTAGTTATAACATCTTTGGTTATCAGGTCACGGCCTTGTGAGACGTCCAAGTTGACTTCATTTGGCAGTCGTTCAAGACGCATGCGCAGAACCCTCTGCTTCTCGAGTTTCAAGTCACCAACCCAGGCCCAAGATTACGAATTACTAAAAGTGCAAGAAGGAAATATTAATATAAAAAATAAAACGTTTCACTGTATTCCCACTTATCTTATTTCTAATCCCATTTAAGTATAAAATCCTATCCTGCATTAATTGCGTTAAGAAATGACAATTTAATAATGACACGAGAGCAAGCTTAAGCATGTGAGAACATTGAACAGCCATTTTAATGCACTCTGCGCAGAAGCAGAAATTCCCACCAAGCAAAGAAAGACGTCACACCATGTGATCAGGTTGTGACATGCGCAGTTAAAATCCCGCGCTTAAGCGGCTATTTTAGACTAGGACCAAGCGTTATTTGTTAGAAAAACACATAGGCAAGCGTCCTAACTATTCATGTAGTGTGTGCAAATATTAATACAGACAATACAAGTTTTAATATTAATACAATGAGAAAGATTGCATCCGAGCAAGTTTCATTTGCGAAACCTTGCTCCATCATCTGTGTCAGGCAGCGTAGGAGGATATCGGCTGAAATGCATTCAGCAGAGGGTAGACAGAGTGGGGAGGAGGGCAATGGCGGCTCAGGGCAAAGGTGATGCTATAGCTAATGTTATGTAAGCATAGCTTGTAAATGTGTGGCTATATTATATACGCAGCACCCCCCCAAGCAAAAATCGGGACAGACATGTTATAATTATGGCTAAAGACTTTAGCCCTACTTTTATGTCTGGGTGTCCCGATTTTTTTTTCAACCTGAGGGTGAGGACAGAAATGGACAGCCCGATAGCAACTGCTTTTTAGAACTTCCGGTGCTGAGCACCGGCAGGACCCGGCCCACTTAAAGCCGTGGGTCCTCCCCTACTTGTTTTTCACTCCTTGAGGTGATGGGAACCGTGACACTGCAGTTTGCCTTCCAATCATGGAATCTAAATCCTGATTATTCGAATAAAATAAAAAATATCTTATTTAATGTCAAGCAAGGTCAGGGTTACTACCGTTTATATGATAAACCAGGGAGTAAAAAAATAACCACTATTCTAAGATGGCCCCGCATTTCCCAAGCATCTAGTGCAGTTTTAATTGTCGTTGGCGTCTGTCTTTTATATCCATGACAACTACTGGCACACTGCCCTTCTAGTCCGTCTTTGATATCATTGACTGCTCTCCAGAGTGTTTTGAACATGCTCCATAGTGGGTGCGTTTTCCCGTCACAAAAATACAGTTAGTGAACGGAAACCATGTAAAGTGGATCTTCAGGAGTCGCGGGGATGGAAGAAGAGGAGACAGTGAGTTTTCTCGGTGTCACGAGAGTGTGCTTACTTTTAGCCACAGGAAAGAGGAGCACGTGTACGTCGTATATAGGACGAGACGTATTGAAATGCTAGACTGTTCTTGTCCCTCTTGCAGCCATGTTAAGATCAGGCGAATCCGCATCACTTGTAACGTTTAACGGGAAACCGTATTCGTCTTCTGGTGGACCGAACGTGCATTTTTGTTCGCCTGTAACGTCGGTTGTTGGGCGAGTTCTGACAGTCATTGCAGGAGCTGCGGCTATAGCCGGCTCGTAATTAAACAAGGTTGCTAGGGAAGTGCAGGTCAATCTTCATCCTGTTTTTGCAAGTAGGGTAGTAACATTTCACTGGAAATAATACCGGCCATAGTAACATTGTTATGATTTTTCGAGGCCTGTTTTCTTTGCTTCTTGAATCTCTGATGCCACACGATTGTTTAAGTTGGGGAGCGTGGTAGGATGCGGTGTTGTTGTAGATAGCTTTGTAAACCAGAAACCCCTATCTGAACAATTATTCTGGCTAGTGTACCCTATGACAGAATAGGGGTGATGCTATCAATTTTTATGGTGCTAGACAAGAGCCTTGCAATTGCATGTAAGATAGTTTTCAGAGGCACGAGTGCAGTGGCGCAGGGATGTCTGCCAGAAATGTGTTGCTATAGTTAATCATCGTTAGAATGAGGGCATGAGGTGTTGCTTTTAGAAAAGGCCGGATATGAGAGGTTTTAATAACTTCTCATTACCCAATTAACAAAGAGTAACACAAACCGTCCTCTGCTTACCAGAAAACTGATCCAGCGCGATATTAGCAAATTGCATTCATACACCATATACTCACTAGGGCCCATACATTCACACTACACTAATACTTACGCTGGGTGTCAGATATACTCTTATATCAAAAATACCTGCTACCAATTACCTTCTGATTGAAGAGTAATAACTTACCAATGGATCCTTTGCTAATTGGGAAATTTAAAATGAGTGACATTCACTATAGTACATAATCCTGAAATAACCACAGAGTCAAAAACTGATTTGGCATGTTTGTTGACATGGAATTAATTAAGAGGTTCGCATCTTGGGTGATCCCAAGGTAAGAGACTGTTGGGGAGAAAGACGGGGTCAATTCAATGATGTTAAGGTTTTTGATCTAGTCGGGTGTAAAGGCTTTCTTAATCCTTATGGTACATATCTTCGGGCTATACCTTAAGTCTACAGGTTTAGACCATCAAACCCAATAACACAAGGACGGAGTTCAATGCGCTATGTAGGAGGAAGATAGGTGTTGTTTACTGCAGGCCGACTCCCTGCCCCATGTCACAGGGAAAGATTTGCATTCTGGTACACAAAATGGTCCCTCTTTCAGGAACGCAGTGGTTTTGAGCAAACACACCATTCATACTAAGAATGTCACACTGAAGACTCTACTAATAATGACACAATATATGTTTAGAACATTTATTGCCGTATTCTACAGATTAGTAGTACATGAGCTATAATCATGGAACATATGGAGCAGATTGCTATTATTAAGGTGAATATGAGAGTGAACACAACAAATGTTTCTTTCATGGTTCATAGCACCAGGTTCTCCAATTCCTACACCCACTCCTATCACTCTCTACTCATTATTCATAGAGCATATAAATAAGCTAACTTTGCCTGCGGGAAAAATGTTACAATTGTTGATCTGCATACCTGCCACACAGAGGGCCTCTGTGTTGTCAGACCTTTGGCCGGCAAGGAGGAGGGAGCCTTCTGTGGTTAGAGGTAGGCCAAACTCAACTGCATAGGTCCAACCTAGGTACGGGAAGGGCAGCAGCGGAGAATCTGTTATCTGACTTCTCTCTGGATAGCTCAGAAACGAAGACCAATCTAATCCTCCTTTTTAAAAAAAAAAAAAAAATTAAATTTGTTTATTGGCAATTTAAATGCAAATAGTGAAACAATACAGCGTCTGCATTCTTAACAGTGAGCGAAAGCAGACCAAGAGGGAAGAAAGGCATGGCGAGGGGGTCCAAGATACATACAATTTGTCATCTTCACACAACTAAATACTAATTAAGTCACATGTTTTGGTCAATACGTCTATATCAATATAGTTCAGTATATCCCATACAACATTCATAAGTACCCAGATTGAAATCCAATTTTAAGATGTAAGGCTCCATTAATACACTGCATTTAGGGTATGCAGGCGGTCTAATTTGCTTTGTATGATTTTAAAAGGCAATGGTCAGAGTGTATCATTTGTAGGGTGACCAGGCGTCCCGAATTTGCCCGGACCGTCCTGGGTTTTCACCAGCTGTCCCGGCAGATTTTAGGAAATTAAGCCCATGTCCCGGTTTTTAGAGAGGTTCGGCTGAAAACGGTGGGAGGTATCTTTTTATGTTTTGCAAAGCAGAGCTAGTTGGCAGCTGTTATAAGAAAGCAATTTAATTAACCGGCATGCTACTGCCTTTAAAAATTGCATTTTATGTATGTTCTTACTGCCTCTTCTGTAATTCTCTGCTAAGGAACACTGTCATTCTGTGCGCTGGGTTGCAGTAAAATTGTAGTCCTTCTATTTTTGGGAAATGTCCCGGTTTTTGGCTTTAAAATTCTGGTCACCCAATCATTTGAGCAACTATAATGTTGGAGTTGGTATAGGTGGATCAGAGTTCAGCTGCTGAAGCCAGGTGGTGAATGGTTCCCAAATGTCTTTAGGTGTAGATCTAGGGGACATGAGTAACCAAAAATTAGATAATTGTTCCTGACAGTAAGTGACATTGCGCAACCATGCCGCAATTGTGGGGGCAGGACGTCTGCCCCAATGCATGGCCACTCTGCGTTTGGCCAAAAGGAGCAACATGGCAATGAGGCAACTATATGCAGGTGCAGTGTCTTTGACATATCCCAACAGGCCCAATAATGCAGAGTATTGTAACCCCTGACCGGTGATCAACTGAAAGAGTCAACTTTGGGAAATTGCCAAGCCAAGTGCAAAAGGTTAGCCTGCGGGAGTCTGCATCACAAGCAGCATGAGTTTGGGCCCAGCCACATTTGAAATAATTGCGAGGGTGTTCGATGGGTACCGTGTAGAAATTTAAAATGGATTAAGCGTAGTCTGTAGTTTGGGGACAAGTGCTCTAGTTGTCCGCAGCGGAAAAGCCACCACGCATCCGTGATGAGGGTGATCTATTTCCAGTTTCCATTGTTCCAAGGCTATTGGAACAATTACAGGTGAGGTGCACTGCATAGTGTTACAAAGACGAGTAATTATTTTTCGTGGAGATGGATCTGTGAGCATATGCTCCAATGCAGAGGGCAGAGGGTGAGGAATGTATCATGCAGTGTATGACACGTAGCCCGCAGCTGATAAAGTAAAGTATCGAGAAAAGTGACGGTTGGGTCCTCTGCTGTCTGTAATGATGATCTGGATATAAATTTGAGAACATGTTGATCCTAAGATTGTGTGCTCGCACAATGGCGTCTCTATCTAGAAGTGGGAGTAATTGAGGGTTATTGGCCAGCGGGATATAGAATCGTGAGTTTGGCTCTCTTTCTCAAACCTTCCCATGCCCATCTAAGATTTTCTGCAGTGTTAATCTCCTTCCCGGGATTCTTGTAAATCTGGTAAAGTGCTGTGTTTAGGGGACACGGTCCAGCACAATCCTTTTCAATGGCTATGTGTGGCTGATATGATGTAGGATACAGCCAAAAATGTAAGTATTGGGCCTGAGCACAGTAAGCATAGAGTGTTAGATCCGAAGCACCCATTCCGCCTTGGGTTAGTGGGAGAGTAAGGAGGTCCCATGATATTCTAGATTGTTTGCCCGCCCGTATTAAGGTAACCATGCAGGATTATAAATGTTAAAAAAAAAAAAGTGATGGTAGTGGAATATTTGCAAATCGATAAAGAAATTTAGCTAAAACAATAATTTTTGTTATCTTAATCCGACCTGCTAAGGATAGTGGTAGTTTAGTCCAGATAGTGATCCTCTCCTCTAACCAGGCTATCGCCTTGCCGTAGTTTGCGCTCCACAGTTCCTGCATATCCCGGCTGAGCCATATGCCCAAATACCTGACTGGGTCATCTGAACATTTGAATGGATATTCAGTTGGGAATTGTCGTGTAATGGTTTGTGAGTGGGAATAATATCGATTTAGCTCAGTTTATATGTATGCCTCAAAGGCCAGCAAAGTGAATCACCTTGTGTGTTAGTGGGGCAAGGCTTTCTTCTGGGTTACAGGTGTAAAGTGTAATGTCGTCTGCATACATGGATATTACTAGTCTGCTAGTGATAAAACCAATACCTCTATTTGCATGGTGTTGTCTTAGTTGCGACGCAAGCGGTTCTGTTGCAATGGCAAATAGGAGCGGCGATAGTGGGCATCCGTGGCGTGTGCCCGGGGAGATAGGAAGGGGGTCCGAAATAAGTTCATTTAGTCACTCTCGTGCGGTGGGGAGTGTGTATAGAAGTTGTATCTGTTTTATAAAAATGGGGGTGAAACCGAGCCAAGCTAGGAGAGAAAAGAAGTATATCCACTCCAACGCCTTAGTGGTGTCTAATAAAGCCACTAACGCAGGAATTTGGGGGTCGAGGTGGTGCATTACTGGAATTGGAGTACATAGATTGTGGGTTGTTGATTGCCCTGGAATGAATCCAGATTGGTCGGGCCTAACAATTATGGAGAGGAGTGGTTGCAGTCTGTTAGCAAGGAGCTTAGCATATATTTTATTATCAACATTAATTAATGACAGTGGGCGATACGATTCACATAGATTGGCAGGTTTCCCTGGTTTTAGCAATGTGGTGATTGCAGCTTCCCGCATTGAAGATGGTAGAGTCCCATTTTCCAAAGATTATTGAAATACAGCAAGGAGATACAGTGCCAGTAAAGTGGCGTATTCTTTCTAAAAAGTAGTGGAGATCCCGTCTAGACCTTGTGCTTTATCACCTGGTAGGCTTTGTATGACCAGCACTATCTCTTCGGTTGTGAAGGGTTCATCAAGATATGCTCGGTGTGTTTGGTTAAGCCAAAGCAGCTGTATGGTATCAAAGTATTAAGTCAGGTCTGTTGCTGTCAGTCACGGGTGGAGGAATATAAGTGGGTGTAAAATGAGGACATGACGTCAAGTTGTGCCTTCGGGGTGTGAACTGGATCCAAATCAGTGTCAAGTATTACAGTGATATAAGTGGAAGTTTAGGAGTTCGCAACAGAGAAGCAAGTGTTTTACTCAGACGGTCACCCTCCCCATATCGTCTAGCCTGAGCAAGTTGGTGTAGAAAGCAAGTTTGTCTCTGGTATTAGCTAGAATTACAGGGTCAGGAAATCGGAAGTATTCTTCCTCTAGATTATGAATATCCCGCTCCAGGTCAGCCAGGGTTCTTCTGATGGCCATATAAACAAAAGAGGGAGTGACGAGGTAGTGTCCTTAGAGGGCACTGGAGGTGGATACGTCCTCCTCTAGAATAGTTCCATAAACAAAAAGATCCACCCCAAAAACAATTACTCCAAGAAGAGTGTACTCACAGGTCATGTGCGTTTCGTACAGTGGTTGGAAGCACATAGTGTTTGTTTAAATACCCCTCAAACACCAAAAGGGCCCTTGGTGTCATGCTTCATCATGGGGGTCTTCCCGCCCCGCTGCGGGACAGGGCGTGCTACTACCTACGACTACGTGGGAGCACTGATGTTCAGTACTATGTGAAGTGTAGAAAAAATGTGAGTGGAAGGGTCAGGGGTGAGTGAAAACAGTGTGTTAAAAGGTACCTGGCTCTTAAGGATTAACAATTTTAATATTCCTTCGGAGCTGGTACTATTAAAAGGATGAGTCGGAGGTGTCCTGCTATAATGAGCGATCCCTCCTGTGTATGTCAACATGTTTCGAAGCTCACAGGCTTCTTCTTCAGGACAAAAAAACACAGATCCCTTCTATTCTCACTACGCTATTGAAACAATGTCGGTATAATAGGAAAATCTGTGAATAGATATATATATATATATATATATATATATATATATACACACACAAGTGTTCATACTAAGTGAAAAAGGCACTTAATCATGCACAAGATACAGTACCCATTAGGTATTCTATGTGATAATCTGAAAGAAAAAACACACATATGGAAGAGGCTTCACAGCAATTACAGGATATAGAGTGTTACAGGAGAAGTAATGTTCACATTGTCAAAGCGGCATGGAATGATTACTATTTGAAATTATTGGCATGGAAGAGCGGGGGGCTGATAAGTATTGATGAATATTGTTTTTAAAAAAATGAACATCCTGTCATCCCTGCACTATATTTGATCCCCAAAATTCACAAATGCGCTATCAAACCCCCGGGTAGACCAATAATTTCTGCCATCAATAGTATCATGGAGAATACATAAAAATATGTGGATTACTTTTTGCAAGACTGGGTCAGGGGCCTAGCGTCTTATGTACAAGACACATCGGACTTTCTGAGAAAAATTGACCACATCACATGGAGTCCAGATTTACTTTTAATAACATTAGACGTCACATCGTTTTATACGTCTATTCGGTATTGTGATGGACTTAAAGCGATTGAGTACTATTTGAATTTGAGACCCATGCATCTTTCTATGCATAACAAAATGCTAATTTCAATGATAACTACATGTTTGGAGAAAAATTTCTTCATGTTTGAAAACCAAATCTATCAGCAGATTAGAGGGGTGGCCATGGGGGCTTGCTTTTCCCCCAGCTATGCTTGTTTGCACATGGGGCTGTGGGAGGAGCAGGTCCTCATGGGCCAGCACAAAGAGACAATAGACCAGCATGTGGTAACCTGGTTACGATACATAGATGATCTATTTTTAATTTGGAAAGGATCTGAAACCAGCGCATTGCATTTTATAGATCAAATCAATAACAACAGTCTTAATCTTCATTTTACCTCAAACATTAGCAAGTATTCAGTATACTTTTTGGATGTGTAAGTATTTTTGGATCAGAATACTATTGCTACTAGACTATTCAGGAAACCTACCTCAGGTAATACAGTGTTGCATGCCAGTAGTCATCATCCACGCCATTTGATACAAAGCATCCCCTATGGGGAAATGCTACGCATTAAACGTATCTGTAGTAATGTAAAAGATTGTGAGGCAGCTCAACTTTTGAGCAGACAGAGATTTCAAGCTAGAGGATATGCCTCTGACGTCTTAGACAGGGCGATTAACAGAACCAAAACTTTGTCTAGATGTGAGGCCCTTGCACCTAAACCCAGACAAGTGGTAACTAGCCCAGACAAATCAGAGCTGCTACCCAGGGCCATATTTACCTACAATAGGCAGCACAGGGAACTCAGAAAGATCTTAAACCGAAACTGGAACCTAGTGCAAAGTGACCCCATACTTGGCAAACACTTACCTATAAAGCCTGTTTTGACCTTTAGAAAATCTAGGTCAATGAGTAATAGCTTGGTCAGGAGCAGTCCGGAGCTTAAAACTCCAACCAACTGGCTGTTAACGTACAAAGGTTTCAAAAAATGTCCAAATTGCAAAGCGTGCAAGTTCGCATGCAACAAGACCCAGTTTTACAGTCTTTTTAAACCAGGTCCCATAATGATCAATAAACAACTGACCTGTAGAACAGAATTTGCAGTTTACGTGTTGGAGTGTCCCTGTGGGCTAAAGTACATTGGCAGCACTAAACTGCCGGCCCATAAGAGGATACTCCAGCACATTAGGGCAATCAACAATAAAGATCAGACCTACCCGGTAGCCAGACATTTTGAGGAGCATCATGAAAGCAACCCTGTACATTTACAATTTTTTGTAATAGATACAGTTTTGCCCCTTAAAAGAGGTGGCAACAGAGAAGCTAAGTTGCGACTCCTGGAGACGAGGTATATATTAGAGCTCGATACCAAGACGCCATCAGGGTTGAATGCTAGTGAGGATTTTTTTACATGTCTTTAGTATCCCTAGTAACAGTAGATGAAACATTTGGAGGTTTTAATTAGTTCCATCATATGTAATAAAAAAATTTAATATGAAAATACTTTAAGAAATATAACCTCTCCTCACGAACCTGTATTATTTTAATTATTTAATTCAGATTTTTTCACTATTTTTGCACTATTGTGGATTAACTCAGTGATTTACGAACATTGATTTAGCAATAAGATCAAGGTGGTCATAATACTAAAATATTTTGTTTCAGCCCACTTGGGCGTTATGTCAACTAAGTGTACTTACAAGGAGTGTAACATCATGACACAGTGTGATTCTTAGTACTTTAGCTCACAAAAATGAATTTATACAGAGTCTTCAATATAACAGTGCAATAACTATTATGGTGTTTACATTTTATTGGTAACTAGAAAAAGATGAATTTTGGCATTTTTTTAGCTTTTACAAATCCAATTTTGGAATGTTTTAATAGATTTTAAGATTGCCATCTTTATTCTTTTAATATGAATTTTTTCGCCATAACGTTTTATATATGCATTTTTAAATCAATATATTTATACATTGTGTATTTATTGTGATGCTTATTTATCTTTTGCATATTTGCACATAGTGAACCTCTTGTGAGTTGGGAAACAAAGTAACTCTTCACTTTCAGTGTTTTCAATCACCTGAGCTAATTATGTCACTTCCTGCACTGTCACTTTAAAAACTGGTCAATTTCTAAGCAACATGTCATGTGATCAAGGCCCAAGTGGGGGTCGAAACGCGTTATGGCGGACATGCTGGGCATTGAATAAAACACTATTGATTGCACAAAGAACTTTTGGGTCCGCTCTTCGTCTTTCTACATAGGAGTTGGAGCAGCTGTGCAGCTGTTGCTGAGACGAATCCTGCGATATATATATATATATATATATATATATATATATATATATATACACACACGTGTTCATACTAAGTGAAAAAGGCACTTAATCATGCACAAGATACAGTACCCATTAGGTATTCTATGTGATAATCTGAAAGAAAAAACACACAATTAAAACTGCAAGACGTGTGCTGCATCCGGCGATAATAGTGGTGACCTGTAAGAAAAGTGATATATATATAGTGAAAAAGGTGTATATATATATATATATATATATGTATTCTCATTAGCCTTTATCCTGTAGCAATGCACTAGTGCCGTGTCCTGCAAGTAAAAAGGACAACACAAGACACACAAACACTTAACATAAAGCACACGCACTATATTGAGGTTTCCAGGGGTTGTGATTAGATTTAAGCCTCTGAGCTTAGGAGTTGTCAAATACTGTTAGTGGGGAAGTAATACACATGAGTACATACTTGTTTAAATGGAGACAGTGCCCCATGAGCCTTTTGAATGGGTGGGAAGGGTGCCTACAGTCAGATTCTGTAGATGAAGAAAAAGGGGGGTTGAATGCCTGGAAGAATGTCCCTATGGACAAACAACTCGTCTCGTCAAACGGCTATGCCGTACTCACTAACTCCAGGATGCTCCCTCGTTTCGATATCACCATCTCGCGGCTCCGTCGATCACTGTGACCGCGGGGCGAGGTGCTTAAGTAGTGTCTATAATTACTTGATTTGCCGCCAGAAAAGAGTCCGGCAGTGCTGTACAGACTGCCGTTTGTGCCCCGGAAGTGATCTGCTGAGGAGAGCACTTCCTGTGCTGGCGCTCGCTGTCTGAATGCTAGAGCGATGACTGTTATGGGAATAGGACACAACCGGAAGTGTAGCAAAAGGCGCTACCCCGTATCATCTCAGTCGAGATAAACAGGGCGTGTCACAACGTACCCACAGTCCTACATTTGACTGTAAATTATGCTACCTGAATCTGATACTGCGGGGATAGGGGCACAATCATCCGATCGGACCTCATTGGTTGTGTTGTTATGCTCATCATGACATGATGCTACGATGAGACTGACCGCCGCCTAAAGACGCAGTGTTTAGACAAAAGCATGTTACACAGTGTATCTAAATCAGTGAAACAAGGTGAACCAGGGCCATTTAACACCTTACTAATGTGTGAAGGTGACAGATGAATGCCACGTTTAGCCGAGAGGTGACCATTTCTGTGGATAAGGTCCGACATTCAGCCTACTAATAAACATGATGTGGTATCCACCATGGTATCGGTTCTTTGTCTTTTAACAGGATGGGGGAGTCAAGATCAATGGTAGTGTAAGAAAAGGCCTTTTGCTACATTGGGTACAATTAGGTATTAGTGCGTTGTTTGTCACTAGAAATATGAGGGTCAGTGTCATAACAAAAAGCTGCCAGATGAAACCTATGTGATCAGGGGTATTGCAGAATATTTTAAACCTATGTCTTGATCAATAGTACAGATATAATAGCCTTCTGGGGCTCAAGAGAATTGATCCCAGGGTATATCATCATTTAAACCAATTATATGGGTGCCCAAACGGAACACCCATCGTTGTTCTTTTTCCAACAGCCCCCTTTCGCCATGTAGTTGTTCTATGACAGTCCACAGTAATTCTTCTACACTGTGCCCTGAGGTCCGGTAGTGTGCAACCATCTTGGTGGTACTCTTCTTACAGCGTACATTGCTTTTATGTTCTCCAATGCGGGTTTTTATCGGTCTGGATGTCATACCGATGTACTCCAAGCCACATGGGCATGTAATCATGTATACAACGTTTTTACTATTGCAGTTGGTAAATTTTCTCTGTTACCACTCCGTTCCGTTTCTGAATTGGATGTGTCTACTCCTTTTGGTGAGGTGACATGTACTGCAATTTCCGCATGGGTGGTGCCCCTGGACTGGGGGGAGGAGGGGATTGGCGATATTCATAGGTAGTTCTGTGCGTGGTCTCGTGTGGACGAGCATATCTTTCAGATTCCGTCCCCTGGTGTCTAATAAAGCCACTAACGCTGGAATTTGGGGGTCGAGGTGGTGCATTACTGGAATTGGAGTACGTAGATTGTGGGATGTTGATTGCCCTGGAATGAATCCAGATTGGTCGGGCCTAACAATTGTGGAGAGGAGTGGTTGCAGTCTGTTAGCAAGGAGCTTAGCATATATTTTATTATCAACATTAATTAATGACAGCGGGCGTTACGATTCACATAGATTGGCAGGTTTCCCTGGTTTTAGCAATGTGGCGATTGCAGCTTCCCGCATTGAAGGTGGTAGAGTCCCATTTTCCAAAGATTATTGAAATACAGCAAGGAGATACGGTGCCAGTAAAGTGGCGTATTCTTTATAAAAAAGTAGTGGAGAGCCCGTCTAGACCTTGTGCTTTATCACCTGGTAGGCTTTGTATGACCAGCACTATCTCTTCGGTTGTGAAGGGTTCATCAAGATATGGTCGGTGTGTTTGGTTAAGCCAAAGCAGCTGTATGGTATCAAAGTATTAAGTCAGGTCTGTTGCTGTCAGTCACGGGTGGAGGAATATAAGTGGGTGTAAAATGAGGACATGACGTCAAGTTGTGCCTTCGGGGTGTGAACTGGATCCAAATCAGTGTCAAGTAGTACAGTGATATAAGTGGAAGTTCTAGGAGTTCGCAACAGAGAAGCGAGTGTTTTAATCAGACGGTCACCCTCCCCATATCGTCTAGCCTGAGCAAGTTGGTGTAGAAAGCAAGTTTGTCTCTGGTATTAGCTAGAATTACAGGGTCAGGAAATCGGAAGTATTCTTCCTCTAGATTATGAATATCCCTCTCCAGGTCAGCCAGGGTTCTTCTGATGGCCCTCATCACACCTGATTGTTTTGCAATACATGCATCTCTAATCACCTCTTTAAATGCCTCCCACAGTATAGTCTGCGATTTTAGTGTCTAAGTTGTGAGTGAAATATTCTTTGATTTCTTTAGAAATTTCTTCATGAAATACCGTATCTAACAGCGCATCGGATGGTAAATGCATGAAGAGCTGTCTGTGGAATCTGTAATGTGAGTAGAACTGGGGCATGATCAGAGAGGGTGCGCGCTAAGTGGGACACCAATGTGTCTGCAACATTCCTGGAAGCATGCAGAGATCAACCCCCTGCTGAAGAAACCTTCTGCCGACCCGACGGACCTCAAGAACTACAGACCCATTTCTCTGCTCCCCTTCCCAGCCAAAGTCATCGAGAAAGCAGTCAACGCCTGTAGGAAAGTGGGTTTCTGTTGCAGTAACCCCCCCCCCCCCAGTTTTTGCCAGACTACTGATGCACTTTTTGTTGGTGTGCCCTGGGTCCCTGCCAATCAGGTTCCCAGGGCCTGTGTTCTTTCCCCAAAACTAACACACACACACACACACACACACACACACTCACTCACTCACTCACTCACTCACTCACTCACTCACTCACTCACTCACTCACACACTCACACACTCACACACTCTTTGCAGGCTGCGTGTTTTGGTGCAGAACAAAGTGAAGAGTCGACATGGCACACATCCCTGTGTGCCATGCCTACAACCCACTGCCCTGGCATAGATCAGTCACCCCTCTAGCTGGGTGCCCTATGCCAGTGGTGAGGGTACAGGTGCATGAGCCCTGTACCACTACAGTGTCTAAGTCCATTCTTAGACATTGTAAGTGCAGTGCTGCCATTAAGAGTATATGGTGCTGGGAGCTTGTCATTACGAACTCCACAGCACCATAATGGCTACACTGAAAACTGAGAAGTTTGGTATCAAACTTCTCAGCACATTAAACCCACACTGATGCCAGTGTGGGATTTAATGAAAAATACACACAGAGGGCATCTTAGAGATGACCCCTGAAAACGAACCTACCACTAGTGACATGACTGAGTGGCTTCTTAGGCTGCCACCAACAGACATGTTTCTGGATCCCTGGGTTGAGAGCCTGCTGCTCTCGGGGGGGCCTGAAACAATGCACATCCTGGGACGAGGTGCCAAGCTTCCTCCCCCAGGATGGGCAGGGTTCACGAAGGAGAAGCTTCAAAGGCATGCCGCCTTTGTGAGCCTCTCCAGACCAATTGCTGCTTTCAGCAACTGGTCCCCACTGGTTCTACCCCCCACTTTGGGCGGGAGACCCGGCGGGAAAAACAAGTGAGGGAGAGAGGTGTGCCCACCTCTGCCAACTCCACCCCTCAGGTGGGGGAGGCGAGGTGAAGCACAACTCTGAGTCCCCACCATCTTGAGGATGGGGGACCTGGCCGACCAGGGACAGGCTCCTGCCCCCCTCCCACTGGAGGGTGGCACGATAGGGGGTGTACCCACCCCAAGGAAGTAACCCATTGGTCCCTGCCCTTTACCTACCTGTAACGCCCCTAAATCTAGTATTTAGGGGGCACCCTGAACCTTGCTTTCTCAAATCCAGCAACAACAAGAAAAAAAGAAAAGAAGGACAAAGAGCCGTGCAGAGCTAACAAGAGGACGACGCCCACTGATTTGGCCCCAGCCCTACAGGCCTGTCTCCCGTCGAACCTGCTCCTGCGAAATCCCGGTGTGTCCTGCAGCCAGCCGCCTCAAAAACCCCGGAGGACCTGCCTGCCTTCACTTCCAAGCCTGTTTCTCCCGTGAACACCGTACTTGTTCAAACTGCAGCTTCTGGCTCCGGCCGGACACCGCGAATCCAGCACACTCTGCACCCGCCGAACCCGGCCCAAGCTCGAGTGGGAAAACACCACGAGGAGGTCACCCCGGCAATCCTGACCCGAGATCCGGCGACTCCTGACCTGCCTCAAGCCTCGAATCGACGCCTGCAGCCTCAATCCAGAGGATCCCCTCTACCGCGACCAGAGCGGGTAAGACTTTCCGATGTCCCAAGGCACCCCTGCACCTGTCACCCCACGGCCTTGTGTGCCCAAACCAACGGTGCCTAACCAACCGAAGACATCCCAACTTACCCCTCGAAGTGGTGGTCGCACCTAGAAGATCCTCGCCCCCGAGCCTGCAGTGTTTCTTCTAACCGGAGGCGCTCCATTGAAAACAACAGGGCACCCAACCTCAAAACAGCACCCTGCACCCGGCCGCCCTAGTGCCGCTGAGGGTGCCCCTTTGTTGCTAATTTGGTTCCCAATTTGCCCTGACCTAAACCCTAGGAGCTTTGCTCCCACAACCCAGTGGCCTGCTTGCCAGCAGCCACCAACCGGAGACCCCCTACCCTCCATAGGATAACATTGGGCCTCAACACACTGCACCCAGCCGCCCTAGTGCCGCTGAGGGTGAAACAAAAGTGCATCACTGACCCTGGGGGACCCCTGAGTCTAACCCCAGAACCTTAACTCCCACAGTCGTTTACTTACCTGCAAACCGATAACCTGTTTTTCCTCCATAGGATAACATTGACAATTTTTCTTCCAAAAACGACTAAGTGTGGAGTTTTGAAAACTAAAGATATTTTTTAAAAATCGTACAAATAACCAAAACGTGTTTTCTTACCTGTTTGCAGGAAGTGTCCAAGTGCTGAATCTAGGTATCCAGCACTGAGTTAGAAAAGTAACGTAAAAAGTAACTTACCTGTAATTTACTGAAAAAGACTTCATTTCAATGTACTGTATTTGCTAAGTGTTGCATACTACTGCTCCCCTGTAAATCAAACAAAGTACAATTTCTATGGCATTTTTCAAACTGTTCTATATCCAGTAACCTATTACTGAAAAGTATTTAATGCTTAATTGTGCCAGGCTTGCTTGGTTCTAAAAATAAAACAGTATATTTTTATACAAAAATAATTGGCCTAGAGTTCAGTTCTTGTGTGTGAATTCATTTGCTGACTGAGTGTGTACATCAAATGCTTAACACTGTCCTCTGATACTGCCTTACTGCTCGACCAAGCTACCACAAGTAGAGAGTAAGGTTCTATCTAACTTTAACCTCTGCCTACCTTTGGAGTCACCTGGACCCTATACACACTATACCTCATTTTGGTATAGTATATATAGAGCCAGTTTCTTACAACGCCCAACTCTCGGAGTTCGTCAAAACGAACAACATCCTGGACCTCTCCCAATCTGGCTTCAGAAGCAACCAAAGCACTGAGACCGCTCTCCTTGCCGCTACAGAGGTAATCCGCACCCTCCTCGACCGAGGTGAGACTTCAGCCCTTATCCTCCTGGACCTCTCGGCCGCTTTCGACACAGTCTTCCACCACACCCTCTGCGTGAGATTCCACAACGCCAGCATCTGCAACAAAGCCCTAGAATGGATCCGCTCCTTCCTCACCTCCGAACACAGTGAGTCAGACTTCCACCGTTCAGATCAGAACCCACCGAGATCAGCTGTGGAGTGCCTCAAGGATCCTTCCTGCGCCCCACCCTCTTCAACATCTACATGTCCCACTTGCAGCCATCGTCAGAAGCCACGGACTCAACATCATCTCCTACGCTGACAGCACCCAGCTGATTCTCTCCCTCACAGACAAACCCACAGCCTCCAAGAGCAACTTCCACGACAGGATGAAAACAGTTGTCACATGGTGAAGGACAGCTGCCTCAAGTTTAACTCCGACAAGACTGATTCCTCATCCTGGGCTCCTCCCCCTCTGCCTGGGATGACACTTGGTGGCCCGCAGCGCTTAAAATCCCCCCTACTCCCACGGACCACGCACGAAACCTCAACATCATCCTGGACTCCTTGTTCTCAATGAACCGCCAAACCATGCCGTCTTGTCCTGCTGCTTCCACTCGATCCACCTCCTTCGTAAGATCTTCAAGTGGATCCCCACTGAGTCCAGGAAAACGGTCACCTATGCACTCATCAGCAGCAGACTCGACTAAGGCAATGCACTCTACACCAGCACCACCCAGAAGCTCCCCAAAAAACTGCAGACCATCCAGAACTCCTCCGCCAGACTCATCCTGAACATCCCTCGCCGCAGCCACATCACCGGCCACCTGAGAGACCTTCACTGGCTACCTGTCAACAAGAGAATCACCTTCAAGCTTCTCACGCACGCCTACAAAGCCCTCCACAACACCGGACCTGCATACCTCAACCACCGCCTCTCCTTCTACACTCCCACCAGACCTCTCTGCTCTGCCCAATTGGCCCTGGCCACCGACCCATGGATCCGCAAGACCACGGCTGGAAGAAGATCCTTCTCCTACCTCGCTGTGAAAACCTGAAACTCCCTGCCTCTGCACCTCAGGCAATCACCATCGCTGCCGCAATTCAAGAAGGACCTCAAGACCTGGCTGTTCGACTGAACCGTAGACCCAGCACCCCCCCCCCCCTTCCCCCTTCCCCCCCAGAGCCTTGAGACCCTCAAGTCTCTGATTGATTGACATGTATAAAGAGGTGGAATCCACTTGAAGGTGAATTTAATGAAGGAATTATAACCTTAATTTCCAAAACCAATAGCGATAATCTACCATGCTTAAGAGTACAGACCGATATCACTCTCCAACATAGCAAAATACTGGCTACAATATTAGCAAACAGTTGAGAAAAGTTATCTCTAGCCTCATAATTGAGACCCAAGTCATATTTGCACCCAGGCATTCATCCTGGACTCACTTGCTGTTTCTCATGAACTTGTTGTGGATGACTAGAGATGACCCGGAGGAGACAACACTGGCCTCACTAGATGCTGAAAAAGCATTTGACCATGTGGCATGACAATATTTGAGCACCCTACAGAGGTTTGGGACAAACTTGTTTGACAAATTTGAACTGATTATACAATAACTTCTCTGCCCAAATCAACAATGGAGGCTTCTTATCAGACACTTCTCAGTTGGCAAAGGGAACAGGCAGGGCTTCCCACTGTCTTGCTTGCTTTTTTTGCTCACCCTCGAACCATTAGCAGTGGCAATTAGACAGTCTGATAGTATTCTTGGCATTGATACCCTCGCAGGAACCTCCAAGATACTATTGTATGCTCATGACACACTTCTCACACTTAAAGACCCAAAGCACTCACTACCACACCTCATTAAGCTAATCAATAGATTCTCTGCTTTCTCCGGTTATCGGATCAATTGGATCAAATGTGAAATATTACCTACATCAAAATGAGTTCTTAATTTCAAGTGGAAAATGTCCAATCTTAAATATCTAGGGGTCTTTATAAATAGAGGTCTGGAAAACATGGTGAAGGACAGTTTATATCCCCTGGTAGAAATAATTACTTTGCCCGCTGATACTCTCTGCAATTTTTACTTTAGGGGAGAGTCCAAGTGGGGAAAATTATGGTGGCGCCACACAGTGATTACATAGTATGGATGCTGCCCATTTCAAACCCTAGTACATTATTGATTAATATCACAAATAAATTAAGGATTTCACATGGGCTGGGAAAAAATCCTCAATATGGCCTTCTAAGATGTATACAGCTACCATGGCAGGAGGGCTATAACCCCCAGACAAGCAACTCTTTAATGCAGCACATCATCTATCCCACATTCACTATTTGAGGAATGATTGGAAAAAAACACAATTGTGGGTAGACCTATAGAGACCTCGGCTACACAAAATATCTGACTTCGACTGTCTCTATTATAAACGCCCTCCCTCCATGGCACCCGTACCACCCACTGCTATAGAATTGCTAGCAATACGGTAAAGAGCCCATAAGAAACGTAAGATTCATGAACATTTACATTCTGGGGCACCACTATGGCACAGCGCAGGTGGCAAACTGGAGCTCGAGCTGGAATACAAACTTTTGATGAATTAGTACAGGGTGGACACTTGGAATTCTTTGAGGTTCTGTCCGCAGAATATAATATCCTGCCCACACGAGCATGGAGATATAGACAAATAAAATACTGTCTCACAAGCTAAGTAGGTCGCGGACGAATAGAGTTGCATAACTTGCCAATCAGGTTATATATAGTACAATGGTGCTCTTGGAAGGGTATAGTATCATGTTTGTAAGGAACTCTAATCACTCTTGCATACTCATAAATGACTGAACAACAAACCAGAGAGAGATGGCAATCATTAGTACAAATATACTGCACACGAGGCCTGATTGTCATTAATGGAAAATCATGATAAAGAACTTAAATAAACTTGACTCTAGTATACTTATTTTAAAACGGTACATGAATGGTACTGGACCGCAGATAGACTATACAGAGGCGGACTGAGGCCAGATGATGTATGTTGGAGACACAATGCTCCAAAAGGTGACCTTCAACATATCTTATGGTCCTGTGCCAAACTGTTATTAGGAGGAAATATGGCAAATGATAATAATGCTAGTACCAACCCCATTACTTCTATGGCAAAGTTGGTAGTGTTACATGATTCAACAGAAGTTGAAGTGCAGATGGATAGCTGCTGCCCTATCCACAGCAAAAGTATGTATTTTGAGACGCTTGCGAGCCACTTCTTTGCCAACTGCTGAAGAATGTTACATCGAGATGATATGCATTCCATATCATGAAAGTAGGATATGTAGATTGAAAGAATTAATCAGGGGCCCAATCCTCAACTGCGATCAGTTTCTGTAGGGACACACTACAATACTTAGTCCCTGTAGAGTAGCCTATCCCCACAATTTACCCAATCCACCTGCTTGTACCCTGGCCTCTTCTTTATCTTTTCTCTTTACTAAATTCTTTGATGCAGTGATCACTTACCAAATGGTCTCTATAGGTGGATTAAGGGGGTCCTATGTAACGCTGTAAATATTGTTTACATGGAACAAACCTTCTGGCTCCGCATTTACAGTTTGATTTTCTTTATATAGAAATAGCTGTGGTGTTTGACACTTTCAGATATACACTACTAATATAAAAAATGTGAATACTCTAGACTCCACTAGTACCTACACGCTGATATTTTGATTAGAGAACATAACTGTATACCTAGTTTTGATGCAGTTGTATTATGTTGTCTTGTTTGATAACTGAAAAATAAAGAAATGATTTTAAAAAAATGGTCATAACTAGTGTATCCTCAATTGAATCAAATTTAGAGATGAACACATAGAATAATGCATCAGTTATATTTTGTAGAGACAAAGTCTTTAAGATCCTAGTTTACTACCAGATAAAGTCCACTTCTAAACTCACCAACACTTGGCAGCAAAAATCGTAAATGAAGTATTTTGTGCCTAACTGTGTACTAAAGAGCTGGGTAACTGTGTACTTAAGAGCTGCATAGAAATACTCTTGTTGTGCTGAATACTTACACAAATCAAAAACCAAAGTTGTTAATGTAAGCAGAAACGCACCTATCGTTGGTGCACAAAGTTCACTGGCACCTGGCTGATGGATGTGAGCGACCTACTGCACCCATCCATTTTCGCTTGTCTTTCACTACTCAAACAAGGGGTTTCATTTGCTTGCATTTAGCTTGGAGCAGCCTTGGAACGTCACTGAATGAAAGCAAAATATTCTACGACAGTGGACCCATCTAGGCAGCAGCCACGTGTTGGAAAATAATGTGTACTGATGGCCTTTTTTTTCCCTTTTTCTTTTAAGCAAAAGCACTATTGATTCTCTTGCGGAGCCTTGTACCACATACTTGGAAAGGCGAAAATATTAGTCATAATATTTATTAAGGTAGATACAGGACAACTTGCAGATTTGATATCCTTAGTAGATCCGCTGGGGAAACCTTTTGCTGCGATATTGTTTGCATGTTTTCATGAATAGCCATTAACAAAATTAAATCCTTTGGTGCTGTGTTGCACAGTTTGGACAGCTTCAGTTCTATTTGCTTACAAAGTCAGATAGGCTGAAAGATATCCATTATCTTAAGCATATGATACAATTCCAGATTCTGTTGATAAAGTGGACTGAAGCAACTTTTGGGCCAAAGTGGTGAAGTCGAGTATATTGCTTTCACTCCTTAGTCTCATTCATTAGAGTTACTCAATATATGGGTTTGAGTTTGGATTAGGCAAACTAGTAAAATTTCAAGGGTTTGTGCTATTCTCCCCAACTCCGGTGTTTATTTTATACCTTGCACATTTTCCTCAAGCTCCAAAGTCTGCCTAAATTGTGTGCTTGCATGTTCTGTCATTGATTTTGCAGACATAATACCATTATGTATTACTCAAAATGGCCTAAAGTGTTCATTTTGGCATCTTGAGTACTACAAAGGAATGTAGTATTGGAATACATTTTCTAAATCAAAAATATTGGACTTTAGTAATATCTATAGAAAATAATGTTGGGGAATCAAAAACTGTGGACTAAAAAGGCTAAATACTCTAAATACTTCTGTATTACTGTAGATGAAAAGCTATTGTAGTCCCAGCTTCTAACAGATTTGTCACTGAGTATGGAGGGGATCCTCACTGCCTCTACAAATTGCTTTTATGTCCCGGATTAATCTATATCAAGCTATTTGCCTGGAATAGGGCCTAGTTCGCTCTAATGATGTACTAAGGGTAGAACCACAGACACTGTTGGGCCTTTTCAGTGAGAAATAGAATTGGAATTAGGAGTAGGCCACTTGAGGGTCAAGATGATCATTTGATAACCAAGGATGCAAAAATGGATTTCCTATGGTGTGAGGTCTCAACCCTAACTAAAGAGACACAACTATCTTTGCCTGTGTTAATAGGGTGCATGTAGTTATGAATATTACAAGTGACTAGGGTGTATGTCAGAATATTGAGGTTCACGATAATGATAATATCGAAAAAAGATAAACTATCACCATGTTGTCAAGGTAAGTAAATATAGGCGAGTGTTGATTTACTATTCTTAACACCACATGCTATTATATATGGCATCAAGGTAAGTTGATGTGGGTGTAAAAATAGTGAATTCATACTTGCCTATGTATTTACCTTGATGATATATAGAGGTTTTCAAGATCCTGCAATAAATATTTTTGTGGGTCGTTATTAAAAACTAAATGCTCCAGTCTTCAGACTTGAGTTAGTGCTGCAGTTAGGGCTGGAAACTCTGGCAGAGCAAGGCTACGATAAGTGGGAAATAGGCACACTGCATCCATCCTTTGCTCCACCTGTTTAGAGGAGACACCAGCGCAGGTTAGACATGCTACAATTACAGGGAATGGGAAAATGCTTTTTTTTTATATGGAAAGTAAGTTTTTTTAGCATTTATGAAGGAAACTTTCAATTCTATGAAGGACATGGCAGTGAGGATTATGCCTCTACTTTCTTCCTTTAATATGCTCAGCAGCCATGAAACAAGCCTTGAAAAAGCTCATCATACACTACTTTTCCTAGGGCTGTACAGGAAACAAAGCATCAAAACAACAAATAATCAGAGATTTTACCCTCATGTTATAATCTGCACTGGGGACTTAAACATCCTCTTAGCTTCACATCTCCTGATATGTCTCTGAAATTACTTTTAAGAAGAAAAAACACTGATGTCAGAGCCATGTTAAACTTCCTCTCAACTCAAAGCAAGCCCATTACATTGCCATTCTTACAGATTTCTCAAAAAACCCTTTATTGACTCCTTATCTTCATCAACTGGGTGGAACCCAGTGAATGCTCAGCCGGGCAGGATAATCTTGGCCTCTGTGTCTTTAATTTAATTTAAACTTTCCTTCAAGATAGCTAGCAATTTTTTAAAATTCCTTTTGAATTGACTTCTGTGTCGGAGCTAGAGGCGAGGATTATGCATTTTCAAAACTTACAACCAAACTTTGTACTGTTTGGAAGTAACACGTTTTAAGAATTGACCTGCAGTCGTCAGCATTCAATAGTATCTTCTAGTGTACTGTCCCTCACCCCAACAGGAAAGTTTTTTAGAGGCTGTTGCTCCCCTCGCCAAATTAACTGTAAGAGGAGACACATATACCCACCTCCTGTATCACCCAACACACCCATATGGTTATTTGTAGTGGTGAAACTGCCTTGAATTGTTTCCTGAAAGAGATCAAGAGTTTCCTCTCTTCTGTGGGGGGCAAAGCGCCTTGATCATGTTCTCAAAGGCTTTATTGCATTGCACCAGACAAAGCTTGGGAGACTCTGGTTAATTCAGGTAGGTGATAGGATGAGTGTTGGACTTAATTCTCTTAGCAATGGTAAAACTGGACTCTTCCAGGATAAATGTTTTATGTTCGACCTCCAGAGTACAAAGTCTGAAATTCGCATCCTGGAAACTAAACATAGCAACATTGCCAACTTCGCAGAGAGCTCCTTCCTTGACAGATAATTGTTACGCACCCAAGCCAGAAAGAACCTCAGGATGTTTTACACATCTCGCAGATAAGAATATCTGTATTCCCACAACTGAATCGACAGATCAACTGATATTCCCCCTCGGTAGAATTGCTTACCGTTTTATGCGCCACTGATATTTTCAGTCTGAATATATTGAATGTCCTGTCGCCAACCCTGAATCTGCTACCTCCAACTGGAAATTTAGGATTTGGATACATCCAACCACTGTAGGATCAAAACTTCTTTCCTTACATCAACATGCTCTCCATCTCAAGGTCCAGCCATATCACCTAACAGTACTCTTCCCCAGGCTTGGCCA
The DNA here is from genome assembly GCA_963921515.1 of Calotriton arnoldi. Taxonomy (NCBI): domain Eukaryota; kingdom Metazoa; phylum Chordata; class Amphibia; order Caudata; family Salamandridae; genus Calotriton; species Calotriton arnoldi. Next base: position 1,029,729 of record CAWUFW010000751.1, read on the forward strand.
ATAAGTGAAAAATACTGCTCCGATAATCCTCTGTGCCACCAAATTGAGGCATTCCTTCAGTACTAGTTTATGGGGTCGGCCTGGGTGATCCTTCAGAAGTTTTGGATATTTGGGAAGAAGGATTGGACAATCCCATGAAAGTTCCAGAGGAACTTTGAACCATTCTTTTTTTAATTTTTTTTAATTTTTTTATTCTTTTTATTAACAATGATCGTGAGACCATTCAGTACAAAACAATATCCATATAGCACATTGGGAAAAAACGCAAGAGTTGACAAGAAAGTACTCATTGGGGGGCCATGAGGACAATCGACAATTATCATCTCCCTCACCCCTCCGAGTCTACCCCAGATTCTCTGTATTTCCACCAGGGCCCCCATACTTTCTTCCATTTCTTAATACACCCCCGGCTTTTGTATACCGTTTCTTCGGCCCTTTGGCACCAGTCAAGGTCTCGCTCCCATTCCTCCCACTGCGGGGGTATCTGTGCCCCCCACCCCTGGGCAATGTTCCGTTTCGCCACTCCCGCTGCCAGGGCTAGCCATATTTCCACGTACCTAGACCAGTCAGTGTCCCCTTTAATCATTAATAAAAGCCACTTAGGCTCCATCGGAACCGATCCCACCCCCCACCCCCCTAGACATGATGTCTGTGACCCTCGTCCAGAAGGGGATAATTTCCGGACACTCCCATAATATATGAAAGAAAGTGCCCTCCCGTTGGCAGCCCCTTGGACATAATGCCGAGTGACTCTTGCCCCATGCATAGAGGTACGTGCGGGGGTAATAGGTTCGGTGAAGGATTTTTAGCTGTACCAGCCTGAACCTTGAACGGATCGCAATTTCTCTGGGACTCTGTATTGCATCCTGCCAATCCTCATCATCGATATCTCCAAGATCCGTAGCCCAGGCTGTCCTAAGGGCGAGTAGGGGGTTGGGTATGTTGTTAATAAATTTGCGATATATGGTAGATGTGGGTTTATCCATAATGGGGTCTAGTAGCAACCTATCCTCCATTGGAGAGTATTCCGGAATGGACGTACCTACTTGTATGTGTGACCGAAGGGCATGTATGAGTCGTATGTGGTGATATCTTTGCGACTGGTGTAAATTGTATTCCCTTTGGAGGTACTCAAAAGAGCGGGGGGAATCTCTTTTCCAGATGTCTCCCAAGTACTCAATGCCAATTAGTTGCCACCCCTTGAAACCTGTTAGAGCAGTCACCTCCCGCAGTTGCTCACCAAACCACAGTGGGGTTCTCCCGGTCAGTGTGTTCGCCCATCCTAGGAGTTTATTAGCCTCTCTCCAGCACTGCAACACTACTCTGGTGTGCTCGGGCCAGACCGTCTGCGACCTCCCGGCATAAAGGAGGGGTTCACAATTGCCCCCAGGCATAACCATCCTATCCACCCTGTATGCAGGTTCACTACTGTCCGTATAGATCCAGTCATTTATCACCTGGAGCTGCGAAGCCCAGTAGTATAATTTGACATCTGGGAGCGCCAGCCCTCCATCATATACACCCCTGTGGAGCTTGTGCAACGCAATCCTAAGGGACCCTCCGTCCCACAACAAGGTTCGCACCTCCTGCGATATTCGTTTAAAAACACTCGGGGGGGGGGGTGGAGGGGACAGGATATGGTGTATTCTGTAGGATGTACAGGAGTCTCGGCAATGTAAGCATTTTAAATAATGCCGCCCTGCCCATGATAGTGAGTGGAAGAGAACGCCAGTGACTCACATCGGCGCGCAAGCGGGCCAGTTGGGGTTCGAGATTTCTATCAAAGAATTCCTTCTTATCCCTCGTGACGTATACTCCTAAATATTTAAAGCCCTCAGTCACCACCGGGGCAGAGCACCGAGATGGGACGCGAGGGGGGGGGGACCGGACAATGGGAAAATCACTGATTTGGACCAGTTGATTGTATAACCTGAGTAGCTGCCAAACAGCTCAAAAATATGCAGCACCCGCGCAATCGAGTGGTACGGTCTCGCCAAATATAGAACAATATCATCGGCGTAGAGGGAGATACGCTCTTCCCACTCCTCTGTCGCCGCCAGTCCCCAGATCGCAGGGTCTCTCCTGATCCAATGGGCCAGTGGTTCCAGCGCTAAAGCAAAGAGGAGGGGAGACAGGGGGCAACCCTGCCGGGTACCTCTCCGCAGGGGGAAGGCCCTCGATATAGCCCCATTGACCCTCACTCTGGCTGTGGGTTGTTCGTATAGAAGTCGTACCCAACTGCAAAAGATCGGGCCAAAGCCCAGTCTCTGGAGAAGAACGAACAGATATGGCCATTCAATACTATCAAATGCCATCGAGGCATCAAGCGCCATCAATGCCGTCTGAACATTCCCAACATCCTCAGTCATATACAGCACCCCATACAGTCGTCGTAGATTATGGCGGGTACTTCTACGGGGCATAAACCCGAATTGGTCAACATGCACCAGCTCCGATATAACGGACACCAGCCTATCCGCAAGGGCTTTAGCCAGGACCTTGGCTTCCACATTAATTAGAGATATGGGGCGGTACGAGGTGCACTGGTCCGCCGGCTTCCCCGACTTATGGATCACTACAATCGTCGCTTCTCTCTGGTCAGGAGGGAGTCTCCCGGACTTGCACGCCTCAATGAACATCCTAAGAAGGGGGGCAGTTACCATCGCTGCCTGTCTTTTATAGATCTCCACTGGCAGCCCATTCGGCCCGGATGCTTTTCCAGACTGTAGGGAATTGAGAGCCTTCCCGAGTTCCTCCTCCATAAAGTCTGCCTCCAGTCTTTCACTCATTTCAGCGGACAACGTGGGCAATGCAAAGTCTCGCAGGAATTCCGCGCAGTCAGTTTCGGTCCTACTACATACTGGGGAATACACCCTTTCAAAGTGTGCCACGAAGGTCTCTGCTATGTCCATGCTAGTCGACCGGAGAGAACCAGATGCATCCCTCACTTCAGACACCCACGAGCGATCCCTATCGGGGCATTCTAACCACGCCAATAACTTCAAAGCCTTGTCCCCGACATAATAAATGCGGTGTTGCGTGGCCAACGCATAGGCCCATGCTTCTCCCTCGGCCAGGGCCCTAAGGTCTCTCTGTTTCAGCGTCAATCTGTGGCGAAGGTCCACAGGGGAGGCAGTCTCACTCTCTCTTTCCAGTTGCTCAATCTCCCCTTCTAGCTGTCGGATCTGGAGAGATTCCTCCTTATTTTGCGCCCCAATCAGTGCCTGAGCCAACCCCCGCAGCACCGTTTTATAGGCCTCCCACAGCGTGATTTGGGACTCCACCGATCACTGATTTTCTTCGAAGTATAGGTTGGACCCCTCCCGAAGCTTCTCCCCCATGGCTGGGTCCCTGAGGCGCCAAGGGTCTATCCTCGGAAATGTCGCCCTATTGACTACTGGGCCCCTGAGGGTGACACTGACAGGGGAATGATCTGAGATTCCCCGCGCCATGAGTGTGGTCTCGGAGAAATCCCCCATATGATCAATACGAGTGAAGAAGTGGTCGATCCTAGAGAAGGATCCATGTCTTGCGGAGTAATACGTGTATTGCCTAAGCATGGGGTTATGGGTCCGCCACATATCGCATAGTCCCAAGGCTGTGATGAAGTCTACCAGTACACGTTCTCCCTGCCTGCTCGTCGGAGAGCTGGACCGGTCCAGTTCCGAATTCATGACCGCATTCGTATCCCCACCAATGAGAAGGACACCATCGGGAAGCCCCATCAGAAAGGAACTCAACTTTGGGAGACTCGTGGAATGAAGGCCAGGGGGTATATAACAAGAGCAGAACACTAAGATGCGCCACTCCCACCTACCCGCAGCTGCCACAAAGCAGCCCGCTTCGTCTGCCCACGTGCCTGAGATTACTAGGGGCAAGGTGTTGGGTACCAGGATTCCCACCCCTCGTGATCCGGAGGTAAACCCTGAGTGGGCCACCATCTTGTAGCCGAAGCGGTCCAGGGCCCTACACCTACTCCCCCTCAGGTGCGACTCCTGGAGCAGGACTACGTCTGGGACATGTCTTTTTAAGTGCTGTAAGACTAGTGTGCGTTTAATTTTGTGGCCAAGCCCATTTACATTCCAGGTCCATACCCGTATTCTAGCTGGATCACCCATCATCACGAAGAAAACTCACCCCTCTCGGATAACCACTCGTCCCCACTATGCCCCCAGGATGGATCCCCAAACATTGATGAATATCTTGGTCTCGAGCGAACTTCCCCTTCCCCAAAAACAAAATAAACCAAAGGCCCAACTCCCCCACTCCCTGCCGCCCTGCTAGGTGAGACCCCAACCTCCCACCATTCAAACTTGCAGGGTGCCTGTCGCCCCAGCAATTCAAGAACAAACATTTGTGAGGAACTATGGACTTGCAGTCAGCCGGAAGAATCACACATCAGTTAACGAATGTCGCATGCCCACACTACATCCGTATAGTTAGCATCCCAGATACCAGACCACCCGGGTTTTCCGTCCCCCCGTGGACACGGAGGAATCAAACAAAAGTCATAGTTCGTGCAATGCCAAGGTCCATTGTGAGGGTTGCCGGCCCTCGTCCCCCCAGAGGACTTATTATTACTCCCCCCCCACCCTCCCCTCAACCCCCCCACGTTCAGGAACCAATAGGGCGCGCTTGAATACAGCCCGTAAACTTAACAATGTTCGAATTACCCCAAAGTCACTTAACTGGCAGTTGATCTTGTCTCTGACTGCCGGTGGACCGCCCTTTATCGAACTCGGTGCCTTCTCCGTTTAGGCGGGACTCAGGGCCATGCGGGCCACCCTTCCGACCAACAGTCCGCCAGCCCTCGAGCCAGTCACTGGCCTCTTCCGGCGCTTCGAAGAAGTACGCTTTACCTCCTTCCAGGATTTTGAGTCTGGCTGGGAAGAGCATCATGTATTTCACTCCCTGTTCTCTGAGGGCCTTCTTCACTCCATCGAAGGAGCGCCGCTGACGTTGAACCCGGAGCGTAAAGTCTGGAAAAAATCGGATGGTGGCATTCTCCAGTTGTAGATCGCCGTTCACTCGCGCCGCCTGCAGGATAGCATCTCTATCCCTAAAATTCAGGATACGGGCGATGATGGTGCGAGGAGGGGCCCCCGGTCGGGGCTTACCCCCCCAATGCCCTATGGGCCCTCTCGACGGAGAAAAAGTTAGATAGACGTTTGGGCTTCAGATCATTTAGCACCAGGTCTTCTATGAACCAGTCCATAGAGGGTCCTTCCATCCCCTCCGGCACCCCCACTACGCAGATGTTATTGCGCCGGGCCCGCCCTTCCTGATCCTCCAGCCGGGCATAAATGTCAGCTTGGTTTTTCGTGAGGGTGGCAACTTGTTCTTCCAGCCGTTTGGTTTTGGATTGGAGGCTCCCGATGCCCGTCTCGGCCGCGGAGACCTTCTCTGACATTTTCCTGAAGTCCGCGCGCAGGAGGTTGACTTCCTCAGTCACCGAGTCCAATTTAGGTTCCAGGGTCCCCCGGAAATCCCTGATAGCCCTCATTATGTCTTTTAAGGAGGGGTCCGGACCGCTGTCTTCGGGGTCCTCCTGCAGGCCACCTCCCATTGCCCCCTCTTCTCGCCCCATGGCGACGGTGTACTTGTCGATCTGATTGGCCTGACCAGGGCCTGGTGGTTTATTGCGGCCTATGGTGAAGAATATATGGTGCCCCTGGGTCTCAAACACGCTGTTGGAGGGGCCCGGTCCAGACGTGCTAACCCTATACCTCTACGCCGAGTTCTTATGCTCGTGGGCAATCTGGCCACCACCAGGTCCAGGCGTCGCAGGGGCCTCCTTCACGCCGTGTGCCTCGGCGTCACTCACACTATGTCCAATCCAGGGAGCCTCGTGTTGGACTGAGAGGGTGGTCAGAGCAGAAGCGGGGCTTCCTCCAGGAAGAATTACCAACAAGGCCCAGGTCGCTGCCCTGGGGCTGTATCTGGCGAGTAGGTGAGTCCTTGCGCTCTCGCATGACCGGCTGATCAATGTCCCCACAGCAGACTCGCCAGGCCGCCGTCGCGTATCTCCCGGTGAGCTCTCCACTGTACTCCCGCAGCTGGGGTCGCGTGCCCCCCCCCCCCCTGGGGAGCCCGCCAGCAGGAAACGATCAGGCATGCCCCCTCAGCAGCGCCGAGCACGCCAACAGTCCAAAGCCGCCCTGTAGCCCCACTCTCAACCGATGGGGGAAGGGCCGCACCCCACCCCAGTTCCCTGTGTGGTGCAGAGAGGCGCGGCGGCCCAGGAGAGAGCCGCTCCCTCCCACTGGGCTGCTACGTCTGTGGATATCCTGCTCACCTCCTTCGCCGCCATCGGCACAGGGCCCGCGTTGCACAATGTTACGGCTGCGTCAACTCGCGGCTCGACTCGGGCCTCTCAGCACTTGGGTCTCGCACCCTCCAGCGCGCTGTTGCTGACGTCTCCGCCGCAGTCTCCCGCACCGATCTGCCACCGGGCGCAGTCCGCATCGGCTCCTCAATGCACAGGCCGCAGCCAAGGGGGGATCAGAGGTCCCCGCTCACAGATCCCCGGCGGGTACCATCTTGCACTCGCCGGGCCGCAAATCTCCGCTCGCTGTTCCTGCGTCTTCAGTCTCGTTACACGGCCGCCACACGCCTCACATGGACGCCACCAGTCTCCGGTGCGGTCTGGCACCTACAGGTGCCCCCTGATGAACGGATGATGCCGGATAGGTGGGCTTACTCGCCAGCTGCTAGCGCAGCTCTCTCAGTAAGCAGCCATCTTCCGCGGCTGCAAGCCACGCCCCCCACTTTGAACCATTCTTGAGGTCTCCACAATGGTGTAATCAAAATTACATTATGTCTCTTTCTCATGACTTGGGCTGCCACCCTTGTGATTATCTCAAAAGTAGGAAATGCTTAGTTGATTGAGGCCCAAATCTATAGGAATGCGTCCACAGCGATCAACACTGATTCACCCATCAGCTGAACTTTCATTTGGGATGCAAAGATGTGTTCACTTCATACACTACCCAATATATGTATTAATGCCTAAAAAGTGTGAGGCCTAGAGTCTATGCACTAGAATCCCGTGAACGCCCGGACTGCCATTTGTCTCTAGATTCTGATGGCCCAGCAAGTACTCTGCTGTCACTGCAATTTGTCTTTCTCTGCTGAATGCCAGAAATTCTTTGCAAGTTCCGCTAAGTGCCGATAATGCCCCCCAAATTGTATAATGCACTGCTGATATTGTCCTACTTCATCAATACACAGTGGGTGATACTGTCCTTTGATCATACACTCGAGGAAAGATCTGGCAAGAGGCAATTGATGTGAAGTCTCGGTTCCTCTTTGGACCACTGTTCTTCTATCTTGTCAAGATAAATCATAGGCCTCACTCCCCCGTCCCTCTAATGTGAGGAGCTCCTTGGGTCTCATCAACTTTGTGAAGCACCAAAGGAACATTTAGCTGGGCCCTTTGTTCTCCAGGAATGCCACCTGTTCTATTAGAACGCACTCCATACTTGAAAAGGAAAGTAGTCGGGTCTTTTGCTCCTGTTTTGGGCAGCCATTAGAAGTCGAGATACAGTGTAGCACAATGCTTGGATATACTTTTGTGTGCTAAGTGAATTTTTAAATTTATGATTATTAGTACTGCATTACAAACACTGCTGCCAGCAACATTCCATTTTTTTGAGTATGAGATTTTTCTTTTGATGGGAGTGTTCAACACACACCACCCTGCACACGTCTTTAATGCAACGTCCTTTGCATTCTGGGACTTATTTTAAATTCTCCATTATCTTTATGGCAGTGTGTCTGAAATTCTCAGAATGTGAAAAATTTTCTGAATGGTCAAAGGTGCTAAAGTTGACACATAAAACCTGGGGACATTGGTCAACATGTTCACGTTTTGATGACTAAAGAACACCAAACTGTACATTGTAAAAGATATTGCAAGTCAACTTGGAGTATCATGAAGCTTTGAAGGGACTTGGCCTGTATCCTCCCCTCTCTATAGTAAGGGTACTCCTTTACTTTGCAGTATCCTATAGCGTACAGTTGGGTGTACTTTACCCCATATTTAATGCATATATTGTCTATAGACTAGTGTACTAATACACATACTTTCACAAAAGTAATTGCATATCACCAGTGTTTAGTTTGCAAGTCGAACCACAGCACTCATTTTTAGGTCGTGCCTGCGTGAGCATGCTCTCTCAGTTGCAAGACATTTGTGTTCAATAATGGGCTTGGAACTTGCCCATTGCTTACCATTCATTGCCATCATTGTCCCTGTTCTTTGCTGCCTTCAAATTGGGCAGCCATTGCCATGCATAACTTCCTTTTCTTTCTGTGGTGCATTGACCAAGCACAGATTAATGTAGTTTTTTTTTTTTTAGTTTTATATAGCACGAACTTGAGCTGTATCAGAGCGCTTTACATGAGCACCAGTTGCGTTACAGACAAACACATTAATTTTTGTTAGGCACGGGGAGATTCAGTAATTTGCCCAGAATCACAGGATGTTGAGCGTCCCTTCCGAGACTTGACCCCAGTTCCCCAGCTTCGAGGTCGACCTCTCTAGACGTTAGGCCACATCCTCCCCCCTATTTATTATTCTCCCCACCCACTCCCCCAGCTCCTGTCTGGTACCTCCTCCTTCGTGTTGCTTCCCAACCCCCTCCTGCTTTTTTTAATTTTAACATATGACATAAAAAACGCAAAACGCTGTAACTCGTCAACGCTGGCTTCATCATGGTACCTTTTTTTACTTGTTATCCACTGTGTGAGCCATTTTAAAAGCTTTAGTTAATCCTCATGAGTGCTAAAGTCCGAACATAACCTCAAGATGGCAGGCTACACGGAAGCTTTATGGAAAGAGTCACAAAAGCCAACTTGGAGTCAATCTGTCTGAACTCCAACTATTTTTACCTCTGCCTGGTCCCTTCCTTTTTCTTGTTGTTTTTCAGACCCCCCTCTCTTGTCTCCCTTGCCTCTGCTCTTCCTTTTGTTACATTGCCAAGCCAAAGCGCAGAGACCACGTCCCTTAGCCATTTCACTCCAGCCATTCACCGGCTGGGAGATGAGCTGGTCGATGTCTTTGGTGCTGTGCTTGCAGGTAGACGCAGAGTGAAGGAGACATCTCCATGGGAGGCAGACTGTCTCTTGTAACATAGCATGTGACTTCCCGGAGAGGAGTGGAGTATGTCTCTGTCCACACGTTTCATGTTTTTGTGTGATGCAGACAGATTTCTATGTCACCACAGCTTAGACTTCCCACTTTTCGAAATGCTCGGGGGCGACTTGAGCGCTTTATTTCCTTCAGTTGCTTTCTAAAACAGGCCACGTTAAACAGTGATTCATGCGCAGGAAGATATCTGTATTTAACCCGCATGTTACAGGCTCGACTGACAGCACGGCTGATTCAGCCTTTCATCCTCTTACAGTAGATAAAAGTGAATACTGCTTCATTGGCTAATATTGAAATGATTTTTAAGCACCAATGTATAATTCATTTCGTAATGTGCACTGTATAAACAATCATAGAAGTGAGCTAAGCATTCTCTCTCCTTTATTCGCATGAGATCAGATTATCCCCCATCATTCAGTCCATTAATGCCTACAATATTCCTGTCCATGAATCTATTCATTGTTCTGTGCATTACCTAATATTGCCTGTAATATGAACCGCTTTCGAGAACAATGATATTACTGCCTGCTGTTGCATAATAAAATATACCATCTGCCTTCTTTTTTACAAGCCATGCTGCACAGCATTGGTGATGCTTGAAACATTGGCAAATCCACTAATTCTCAAATGTGAGAACTATTGGCTTTGCCAATGCTTCTTGGGTACTGGCTCTAGTTTTTGTCAGCAGGCTTCGATCCAGAACAAGAGAATGAAAAACACAAAGGGGAAAAAGGAGGAAGAGAAATACCGAACGGCAGTGCCAATGGTAGAAAGCAGGAATGAAAAAGAACCTGCAAATGTGAGATGAAGAGTGAAGGCGTGTCTGGTGAATTAAAGAGGCATGAGATGGAGTCAAGACTACGCAGCCTTTGTATTCAGCACCCGCACTTTTGATAGCCCTGGCCGTGGGCTTATGAGCAAATCTTTGGGCCACAGCACTTCTTTTACACATTAGGCACTGCATATCACTCTTGTCAAATCTGCGTATGACTCATTCACTGAAACACTGTGGCAAGAGGGCCATTGTTAAGTAGGCAGAAGAAAAATAATTGTTAAAATCCGATTTGATTAAAAACGGAGTTCATCCCCTGCTACGCGTATCTGAAGGCCATGTTTATTGGGTTAGGTCCACAGCGAAATAACACAATTTGTAATAATAATTAGAAAATATTACAAAGCTACATCAGAAATTAACACATACCCAAATTATTCCATGTCCATAGTCAAGTTTTCAGTGAAGTCAATAGTGTGGTGATATCTAATGTTATCGGTGATGGCTTCTGTGCTGTCATTTATGATACAGTTTGAGAGGTCATGAGCTTTGCATTTTAGGGTGAGTTATGGCTGCGTTGCCAACCATAACTGACAAGTGTCTGTGGTTTTTTGGAGTGCAAATTGTTACCATAACATCCCTTCAATTGAAGTTAATGTTTTTGTATGTATATTTGTATGTTGCTTTTTCTTGGTTTGTTGCATTTCCGTTTTTGAGGAAGAAGCAAAAAGTGTCCAGTGCACATGCTTTAGTGTTGCATATTTCAGTTAATGTTCATAAGTGTTGCTCTTGTCATTGTGTGAAATCCTTCAGAGAAATTCCAGCCAGTCACATTGTGGATTTCAGGGAATGCACCATCGGGAGTCCACTCAAACATGTCTTCCCCTGCCTGTTATACCGGCCCAAATGAGATCAAAAACATAAAAGGCCATTTGTACCCACTCCTCTGTAGCCTAGTCTGGCTGGGACTAGGAGAGGGTAACTACACCATGCTTTGCAACAAGACCAGATGTAAAGAATGTCGGCCTTTCACTTGCCCAAAAGACATACGTGTGGGAGTGCTGCTCAATATATTTTTTTCCCTAGGTTAGCTAGGAGCAGGTCCTGTACTTAATCATAACTCATTTTTATCAAAGAATTTATGTACCAACCCCAGCGCCGTTGAGCTACTCTTGCAGCATGGCATTTGGCAGTGTCAGGACCTTGCCATTAAACCATGGCCTTCAGCCCTTCGCCAACTGCCCCATGCTAGCAAGGCACAGGACTAGGCCCTGCACCTCCCTTTTGGCACTGAACCTGTGGGGCATTTGGATGCAGGGCCCGGCCTGTGGCCAGTCCAATGCCAGTCCTTGGTGCCAACGCACCAGTTATGCATGCACTTTGGCCATGGGCAGCAGGTTCCAGGCGACTAGCCTGGCCTGTCGCAAAGCAATGCGTCAACCACTCATCTGCAGGAAAAAAGTGAACCTTATTTATTTATTTGAACAAATATTAGTGAATCTGCAGCTGCAAATCTAGCCCAAAATGTTGATTCGAGAGGTCGGTTAATCAGGTGAATCTGTGAATCCTGAAGTGATTCTGGGACTTCCATATCCACCCTGTCTTCAGGTATTGCTTTCCCTAACACCTACATTCAACTGACACTTTTTTTCAGGCTGCAAGCTTCAATTTGTGGCATTTTGTAATGGCTGCTGCAACAGCAATTCAGTTCCTAAGGAACCCCCAGTGGATGCAGAGAAAAATATATTCGTTTGTCTAATTAGATTAGTTCATTTTTCAATTTAGTATCTCCAGATCCACTGACTATCAGCGAATTAACTGTCCGATTTTCATTATAATTTAACCCTTTTAGACTACTGAACTTATTTCCCCCAAAACAAATAAGATCTGTTGTGAGTAAAGCTCTAGTTTCATGCCAAGTTTAATGTAAGTCCTTTCAGCAGTGTTTGGCTTTCAAAGATTCGTATCGGAGTTGATATAGCAAATACTTCTTTTTGACTTCCCATTTCATTCTCTCCCCACAGGGGACTTAGCACAAAACGAGGCAAAATTTGGCCAGGTGTTCAGTGTTCCCCATTTCATGAAGATTTGTAAAAAAACAGTACTATGGTGTTGACAAATGCGAAACAATTCAGTTTCATTGGAAAGCAAGTCTTACCACAACTATAGAGTTGCTTTAGCTGACTCTGTAATGTGTACTGCTTTTTTAAGGTCAGAGTGTTGTGTAAACTGAGTCTTTGCTCCGCTCTACAAAGTTTTTTTTCAAACCCACAAGTGACACGAGCGAACTTAGTTCAGTGCACCAGCGCTGAATGTGAAAGACAGGTTATTGTAGCTCCGCAGAACCCCACCTGAAACATATTGGAGTGGTGTTGTTACTTTTTGGTCACTAACAGGGAGCAGGCGTAATCCAAACGATAGTTCATTAATGATTTACACACTCGAGAGCACTAGAAATGGAATATGCCTTTAAACATATTTATTTTAAAATAGTTATTTTAAAATGCCAGGATCCAGTGCATACAATGTTAATAATATCACAGAAAGTAGAAAGCAGCTAAGCTTTTCAATCACCGTGAAAACATTGACAATCATAACATCACAATGTATAGCCCTTAACACCCTCACTGTGCCATCTCTAAGCACTATACTAGTTCTAGCAGATGAATAAACAATAAGCCTGAGTTTCAGAGGTAGATAGCAGGGTTTGTTGTCTGTTTGGAATAGGTTGTTATTTCGATCACAAGGCCAAGAGCTAGGAGATTGCATCTGTGCAAGAACACAATCATGGCACCAGTTTGTGAATGCAGAATGGAGTGCTTCACAGAGCCTCTGAGTGTCTTGCTGGAGGCTTCAGTCAACATGGAATCTGGTTCTGTGCTCATCTGGATCTGCAATCGGGGTGAAGTTTCTCTCTTCTGACAAGTGCTCAAGTGGCAGCCCTTTTATGCTGTATCTTACCCAAGATTACATTTCCAACATTACCTTAGGAGTGCCTTGACATAATCATATACATAATTAGATGTACTAATTAGGGGAAAATATGTCAGTATGCACTACATTGTTGTTGTTATTTGACCTTGAAAAGGGCACCTGGATCAAACGGATGTTGCACTGGGCATTTTTGTCCATGTCATTGACTGGAGGATATGCACATGTCAAAAGGATGTGACATATTTATAGTTTTTCAGAAATATAAATGCCCCCATGGACTGCCATTTTGTAGACACACCTATGACCAAATGGAGTCTCGGCCTGCACAAAAAGGAAACTGCATTTATGTGTTCAAGAACCTAAAATTAAAATAAAGAAGCCTAAAGCAAGTGATTAAAATAGATAAAATAATAGAATTATGGAGGAAAAAAGTCATAAGACTTATTACATTTCTGGAATCGTTTCTGATTAAGCAATCACTAAATAATCACTGAATGTGTTTTTGATTGATTTTGCTTATCAAAACTTCATGACCTATTCATTTACAGAATAAAAGAATATAAGCCAGAAACAGGCATTTGATGAAATAGTAATTCATCAGTTGTTACATGTTCAATAACACGTCTTTAAACTGAAATGAAAAATGTGGACATGATGATTATAACAAGAGTTGTAAACCGAGGTATTTCCCTTGAACCAGAACACATTTTCTAGTAGTAGAACAATCTAGCCCTGTGTTTCCTAAACTGTCAGTTGCAAACCACTGGTGGGTCACAATCTGAGTTTCGGTGGCTCGGGAAAGTCAGAGCAATAAATAAAGATGCCTTTCAATTCTGTGTTTAACTTGTCACATTTGTTGGTGATTCAGAGAGAGAGGTCAAATGTCAGGCTGCTTTATTCTTTTAACATGGAGTTTGGTGTTTACTTTTCTCTGACTTCAAGGTAAGAGGAGTTTTTAAAGTGAATTATGTGACAATGTAGGATGTTGTTTTTTCCAATATGCATCAAAATGTAAATACCTGTTTATCAACTGTATGCACCCAGCATTTAGGAAAGTAAATATGAAGTACTTTTTTTGGCAATTTTGAAGTGTGCTAGAAACAGAGATTTTAATTGGATCGATACAAATAAAGACACTTACTTTATGATGCACAAATGAGGGGGCGTGGCCGGACGCCGATGGAGACGGGAGCCTGAACCTGAGCTCCCGCCGGTAATCCCCCATTCGGGCCATCCTGCCCGCTTTAGAGGGGCCCCAGAAACAGGCGACGTCTCCCCCAGCGCGGAGTTGAGGTGCAAGCCGGCGATCGCCAGCAAAAGTACGGAAAACAAACTTGGGGAAGAGACCGCGAGGCCGAGCAAAATGGCGGCCGCGGCCTGACCGGCCGAGACGGAGGGAGCCGCAGAAGCCGCTGACTCGAGGAGAACGCGGCAGACGCCCGCTGCGAGCGCACGGAGGACAGGAAAGCGGATGCCCTAGACGCCTGCACAGTAAGGAGCCAGTAGGGAAGGCAGGGCGGGCGAAGCTAGCGCTTGGACGGCTGAGGAAGCACGGCGGCGGCCCAGAGTCACAGCATAGAGAGTGCCTTGCAGCGAGTAGGCTGGGCCCCGGAGCACGGAAGAGGAGCGCGGCGGCCTGATTCCAGGGGGAACCCGCTCCTGGGCAGGCCGCTGACCATAGGCCACCAAGGAAGCACAGAACGGAGCGAGATAGCAGGAAGGAAGAGCGCGGTCGGGCGGGAAGGAGGCCGCGACCGTGACTGAACTGGTGGTGCACGGGGAAGACCGGAGCAACGAGGGGCCAGCGAAGAGGGTGCGGGTGAGAACGGCGCATCGGCGGCTGCGGGGGGCTTGCCGATCCTCCCCTGGGTTGAAGCGGGGGCCCAGGGCTGACAGCAGGAAAACAGGCGGCGGGCTGGACAAGATGGCAGCAGAGGCCTGAGAGGGAGCAGGTTGGAGGAACCGGGAGGCCTCATGAGGGAAGAAATTGGGTCACGGTCCACTGGAGGAGGCTCGACCAGAGCGAGCTCACTGCCCAGCTATTAGCACGGAAGTAGAGAGAAAAAGAAGGGGGGAAAGTTGCGCGAAGGCTGTCGAGCGCCTGGGGGGGTGCCGTGCAGGACCCGAAGAGCAGCAATTTACGGCCTAGGGACGCCGGAGAGTGCATCAGTCAGCGGACAGGGATAACCTGCGCGGTATGAAAAAGGGCCCATCGAGAGAGGATAGCAACAGGAGGGTCCCCGTGAGCCGCTGAGACGGAGTGGATCACAACGGAGGGACGACGTTAAGCAAGCACAGGGCAGAGTGTACACAGACGAGGTGTTTGCATTGTCAACTCCGATGGGCAGGGAGCCCTTATCGAGGACACGGACACCGCACAACGGGCTCTACATTCACAGAGGCCCTGACGCGCGGAAAGTGAGGAACACGCGACGAGGGAGAGGTGCCACAAGCTCTGACGGCGAGGAGGGGTATACGTACACACCGCCACTACTTTGATTCGCCTCCTCGCCTGCACCACCCGCTGCCTCAACACTGCGCTGGCTCTGCGACTCGCCACGAGAACCCGCACACCAAGCGCCCGACACCAGCAGACTTTACTCCCTGGAGGGCCCTCTGCATAACCGGCATTAGAGCCAACTGACACCCTTTCTAACCAGACAGCTCCCATACTGAACCCAACATGGGGAGAGTCAGCAAAAGACGGGATGTGGAGCACCAGGAGTCAGCAGGAGAAGAAAACGGAGGGTCATGTACACGCACGGGGGCTCGAAGCGAAAAGAACGTGCCCCATGACGACCTATCGTTATATGACATCCTGCAGGCCATAGAAACATCACAGACGGCAGTAGAATCCAAAATAGACACGCTCCAAGGGGATCTGGGCCTCCTAAGGGCAGACCACAGGAAACTGGCGGATCAAGTCACGACAGTGGAAGGGGATGTCGGAGACCTGAAACCGCAGGTATCCACGTCCACCCGCAAAATCACGGACATCGAAAAAAGGGTCCAGGTGTTGGAACAGCAAGCTGAGGACGCCGAAAATAGGGCAAGGCGCAACAACATCAGAGTCATTGGGCTGCCAGAAAAAGTCGAGGGGAACAACATGGTGGCCTACCTCGTGAACTGGATCCGCACAGAGGTGGCAGAGGAGGGCCTGTCGCCATACTTTGCCCTCGAGCGGGCACACAGGGTTCCTGCCCGGGCACTCCCCCCTGGGAGACCGCCGAGACCAGTGGTGGCTCGCCTCCTCTTCTACAAAGACAGAGACCATGTGCTGAGCCAATCGCGACTCAAAGGCCAACTCCAAATTGAAAACAGTACAGTCCGGATTTTTCCCGGGATGTGCAGAGACGGCGAGCTTCCTTCGTCCCGGCCAAACGGAAACTGCGACAAATGGGGGTGTCGTACTCAATGGTGTTCCCAGCTAAACTCCGGATAGTGCACGCAGAGGAGACCAAGTTCTTTACCACACCGCAGGACATGTGGGACTGGATTGAGGAGCAGGGACCGAGAGACCGGAGGCGTGAAGGCAGAGACCAGCCAGAGAAGGATCTCACGCGATCCCCTGGAAAAGGGGGGAAGCCCAAGTGCCACCCAACCCTGGAGGAAGCTCGCCGAGACAGGGAGAGTGCGGTTGCGGCTATAGCAAGCCTGAGTGCAGCAGGCCCACAGGGCGCTTCCTCCCTCTCAGGAGAGGAACAGAGAGACTCTGACTCTGACACCACCTCGAGCACCGTGGGGGAAGGCAGCCAGGCTATGCCAGATGTGACTCCCGGAACGGCGGATGATCTGATCTAATCGATACATGACACGCAAGTACCTGCTGGACACTTGAGTTCGGGGGTGAGGCGCCATGACTAGCGGCTGATCTGGGTACAGGAGGGGCCCAGGAGGGGCGCTGTGAGGTCCAATCACTGGGGGGGTGGGAACCCCGGGGGTTGGGGGGGGGGAGGGAAGGCTATCCTCCAGGCGGGCATTAGTCTAGCCACCACCCGGATGTTGGACACTTGTTCATTTCTATGCCAGAGCGCAGTTTGGATGGGGGAGAGTTTCTCACTTGTCCTGGGGTGGGGGAGTTGGGGAAGTTCTATTGTTTTAAGTTGGGGGCACTGCTGTCTAAACCTACACGGGGATACGAGCTACAGCGAGAAGGTTCCCTTTACCCAATATATGTCGCCGGAAGCCATGCGGGGGCGAGGGGGCCAGACGGAGGTAGAGAGGATATTATGTAATGCCAAATCAGAAGGTATATAGTCTCCTCTCTTGGAATGTCCGTCGGATGCACTCTATGTACAAACGCTACAAAATTTTCTCCCACCTAAACAGACAAGGGATCCATATAGCAATGTTGCAAGAAACGCACACACTGGCCTCCGAGGGGGCGGCGCTACACCGTAGATGGAGAGGGCAAGCATATTATACTTCATTTTCGGCATTTGCTAGGGGGGTCCTAATATGGATCAGGGCAGGCGTCCCCTTCCAGCACACCGGACACAAAGTAGATCCAGAGGGCCGTTATGTAGTGGTCACAGGACGACTGGACGGGCAAGATATCATGCTGATAAATATTTATGGCCCGAATGCGGAACAAGGAGCATTCTTGGAGCAACTGTCTGGGACCTTGGCACCATACATGACGGGGTCGATTATCATGGGGGGGGGATTTTAATTGTATTGCGGATCCGGTCCTCGACAGGTCCCACCCACCCCTCCGAGATGCCCCAGTGCACAGGACAGCTAGGACGTTCAGGGACTGGCAGTCTCACTGGGGGTTGGTGGACACGTGGAGACGCACACGCCCATTAGACAGGGAATATTCCCACCTCTCCCACGCACACGACCTACATGTCCGCCTAGACACCTTCTTATGCTCCCCGGACATGCACGCACGGCTACACGGCACGGAATACCTCACTCGAACAGTGTCGGATCACAACCCAATACTGACTCGACTGCATTGGGGGGTCCAGCAGCAACCCATCCCCGCATGGCGCCTTAAGCCCAAGACACTAGAGGACCAAGTGTTCCTACACGAGATCAGGGGCCATATCATTACATATTTTGCTGACAATGCACAGTCCACAGACTCCAGGGTGACAGAGTGGGAGGCCTTTAAGGCTGTGATCAGGGGGAGATGCATGGCGCTATCAATAGGGGTACGACGAACACTACTTACAGACGTGGAACGGGCTGACCGAGAACTGAGGGAGGTGGGACTCCGACGCCCGAATCACCCCGAACTCCGTCAGGAGTTGCTAGAGGCGAAGGAAGAAGTGGCCATACAGGAAGAAAGGCTACGGTGCTTTGACTTTCAAGCCTATATGGACAGGACGCATGCTGAACGGGACAGGGCGGGTAGATTGTTGGTGTGGCTGGCTAACCCCACCCGCAGGGGGTACACCATCATAGAGCTAGCAGACTCAGAGGGGCAATCCCTTTATCGACAAGATGCCATCAATGATAGGGTCCGCAGCTACTACGAGCAGCTCTACAAGAGCTCTGGGCCCTGGAGGGAAGGGGAAATAGAGGAATATTTGGCAGACCTTCCGCTACACACCCTGACAGAAGAGGAATCGGACCAATTAGGGGCCGAAATATCCAAACGCGAAATTCGAGTGGCCATTAAGGAACTGGCGAGAGGGAAAACCCCGGGCACTGACGGGCTCCCCAAGGAATTCTACGCTGCATACGTAGATGAATTGTCCCCCAAACTAGCGGAGATGTATGCGGAGGCAGGGGAGAGGGGCTACCTGCCAGGCACCACTAGAGAGGCAGTGGTAATACAACTGCTGAAGCTCGACAAGTCCCCCCTGGAGTGTACGGTGTATAGACCCCTGTCGATGCTAAATCTCAACTTTAAAATCCTAAGTAAGCTACTGAAAACGCGGTTGCTCCCATACATGATGTCCCTGGTGCACCAAGACCAGGCATGCTTCATTCCCCGCAGGAACACTGCTCTGAATATACACCGCCTGTTGTCCATTATCAAGCTTGGGGCGACGGAAGACCGGGCAGGGGCGGTGTTCGGCATCGACATGGAAAAGGCATTTGATAGCCTTGAGTGGGGGTTCCTGTATGCCGTCTTAACCAAAATGGGCCTTGGACCGGGGTTCCTGAGCTGGGTGCAGCTGCTATATGCTGATCCAGTGGCGAGAGTCCACACGGGGCGCACGATAGCGGAACAGTACCGAGTGGAGAGGGGCACACGCCAGGGGTGCCCCCTCTCCCCACTACTGTTTGCTCTGGCCGTGGAACCATTAGCATGCGTGGCGAGATCTGACGTGGCTTACCGCGGGCTCCAGTTGGGGGGAGCAGAGGCACCACATAGCGCTCTACCTCTTACTATTCTTAAAGCAAGCGGAGGAAGACCTGCCAGGGGCAAAGACTATGATGGAAGAGTTCGGATCGCTGTCGGGCCTCCGAGTAAACTGGCAGAAGTCCAGATTATTCCCCCCTAGTGGAAGACATGCAGCCACCTGTGAACTTAGGCGACCTGCGATGGGAGCCCTGATGCTTCCGCTATCTGGAAGTGCGCATCTTCCACACCATAGAGGATGTGAAGGAAGGAAACATAGGGAGGGCACTGCGCTCGCTCAAGGACAACATGGCATTCTGGGGTAAGCTTCCCCTCTCGGAGATGGGCCGTATCTCCCTACTAAAAATGGTGGCCCTCCCCCGGCTGTTGTACTTCTTCGTCACGATTCCGGTGTGGATATCAGCGGCTTGGTTCTGAGAGCTGGACTCCTGCCTGTCAGCGTTCATATGGGGGGCGAGCCGGAGGAGAGTGGCCCTTAACACCCTACAGAGACCTCGGTCAGAGGGGGGCCTAGCCGTGCCTGATATGGAGGCATACTATCTGGCCGGGCAGCTGCAGAGGTTAACGCAGTGGGTGGCGGGGAGTGTAGCGCCGGACAGGGGGGTGCCACACTTTGCCCCGGATAAACAATATGTTCCGTACCTTATTCTGGACTGCCAAACCACAGCAGGTCCGCAGTAACGAGTATAGGATGGTACGACGGTGCTGGGGTCAATGCCTGCAGAAAACTAAGACAAAACACCCATATTCGCCAGAAATGGCGATGACGCTGCTGGGGGCCCTTCCCCATGGGGACAGTGGCGGGGGATAGACGATTGGGTACAGGCCGGAGCCACGAAGGTGGGAGACCTCTACTGAGACGGGGAACTACTCCCCTTCGAGGAATTCAGCGCTGACTGGGATATACCACAAGGGCATTTCCTACTCCACGGGGCAGTTGCGGGGGGCCATGAGGCGACACTGGGAAACGGTAACGACTGAACCGCCACGACACGCCACCTGTGAATACATAAGTCTCGCTGGGGGGACTATCAAAGCTGTCGCATGCCTCTACAGGGCTATAGGACGGGACTCCATACAGCCGCTGGACCGGTTGAGAAACCAATGGGGGGAAGACATTGATAGACCACTGGAAGACAGGGACTGGGAGAACATACTAGAAAGGACAACCAAAGTATCCCGAAACGCCCGCTTCTGCCTGATAAGCTTTTATATACTTCACCGAGCGTACATAACCACAGAACTTATCAATCGCTACTTTGCTAGGGAGGACGCCAGGTGCCCGAGATGTAATACACAAGGGGCGACTTTTATTCACATGATATGGAGCTGTATCTCCTTAACGCACTACTGACAGGAAATAACACAGGAGACAGCTAGAATAACGGAGAGGGTAATCCCCTGTACACCGGACCATGTCTTGCTTAGTCTGTTTCCACACACTGCCAAAACTAAGACCACGGACAGGTTCCAAGATCTCTCCTTTATACTTGCGAAGCGAGAAATCACTAGTAGCTGGAAGAATCCAGACGGCCCCAATGTACACAGATGGAAACGAGAGCTGGTGAAATGGGCTAGTTGCGAGAGCAGGGTCCTGCTTAGAAATGCGAGACGGGGAGTGGGCAAGTTGGAAAGAGCTAGGGCGTGGGAGGTGCTGATGGAAGACCTAATGAGAGATGGTCGGGCATCTGAAGCCTCCACTCCCGAGAGACCGCCCAGCAAGAGAACCCCCAGAGGCCAGGTCAGGAGGGGGTATTACTGCAGATCCCGAGAGATGGGGATATGTAACATATTTACACATGGGAAGGCAGGGACCTGGAACTGAGGCACCGGCGAAACGCCAACACACACAGCAAGGTACAGGGGAGGCGACTTTCTGAGCTCAATAGATGTTGTTGGGAGACAGCAGTGCGGGCGGGAGGGGGAGGGAGGGGGGGGTTAGTTCTCTTGTTGGGGAGGGGAGAGAGGGCGGGGAGGAAACTGAGGCCTCTTTGAAAGAATCTATACCGAACACAAAATATGTCAGTTGTATATGTATATGTAGGAGTATGTATTGAATGCAATGTGATGCACTGAACACGACCATGTTTTGCATTTTCTTGAATCGCAATCCGCGGAATAGCTGAATAACATGTAAAAGGCAATAAAGATTGTTTAAAAAAAAAAAAAAAAAAAGATGCACAAATGATAAATATTCACTGAAACCCGATTTCCACACATTATCATTTGTGTGCTATATAGTTTTATCAACAAACTGTATGTCTGTGCAAATTTAGTGACCATGTACTGTGGCAATAACATTCTATTTTGACCTGTAGTGAAACGTTTAGGCATGTTCACGTTATGTGCCC
This sequence comes from Calotriton arnoldi, assembly GCA_963921515.1. Taxonomy (NCBI): domain Eukaryota; kingdom Metazoa; phylum Chordata; class Amphibia; order Caudata; family Salamandridae; genus Calotriton; species Calotriton arnoldi. Next base: position 1,051,256 of record CAWUFW010000751.1, read on the forward strand.
ATATTTATTTTTACTTGTTTTATACATATTTATACCATGCCAGAGAAAATAAATATAAATCTATTACATTGTTGAACAAGATGAATTTAAATGTTTAAATGCTCAGAGATGATATCAGACTTAATGCAATCTCATTATACTAATTTGTGGTAACGTTCTATTTATACTTGAATGAATAGACCTATAGTCCTCCATATTTCTGTCATTATGTCTTTAAGTAATTTTTCTTAGATTACACAAGGACAATTTGGTGAGTCCCACAAGCCGAAATAATTTAAATTACTGTGGGAGAACCTCGATAAAAAGGATCTTCCACAACTTCATTTCTTGAGTCGCTGTGATATTTTTGCTGTAGCGTATAGAGCAGCAAAATGTCATATGGGGGAGGCCGGGTTCGGTGGAGGGACATGGGAGTGGATTAAACATTTTCTGGAGAATAGATCCTTCCAGGTTCTACAACATCCTTTTAAATCCTGAGTCTGACCTCTGCCTCAAGGGGTGCCTCAGGGTTCGGCTCTTAGCCCTACCCTATTTAATATCTATATGCGCCCCTTGGCAGATATTGTGTTGAGACATGGGTTAAAACTGGTGTCATACGCCGATGACACACAGTTGATCGTTACCCTGGAGCAAAAGGAGGCAGGAACGGCATCTGATTTCAAGGTCTGTCTGGGGGAGCTTGCCAACTGGATGAAGCTCAGCTGTCTGCAGCTGAATGCGGGAAAGGCGGAGGTGATGGTAGTTGGTAAGCAGCCCTCCCTATGGTCACATTTGTGGTGGCCGGAGGAGCTGGGACCTACTCCGACCCCTAAGGCTAAGGTCAAGAATCTGGGAGTATGGTTCGATGACACCCTCTCCTATTCAGAGCAGATATCAGCTGTGGCTGGTGCCTGCTTTGGCATTCTTAAAATGCTACGAGAAATCCTGGACCTACTCCCATTAGATGCCAAACGAACCATTGTACAGGCCCTTGTCACGTCCCGTCTAGATTATTGCAACATCCTGTACTTGGGGGTGACCACAAAAAATCTGAACATCCTGCAGAAGGTTCAGAATGCTGCAGCTCGGTTAATTCTGAATATTCCTAGGCGGGCCTCGGTGGGGGAGACCTTGAGGAAATTACACTGGCTCCCCATACAGGCTAGAGTCCTCTTTAAGGCCTTGTGTTTTGGCCACAGGATTTTCAATAAGAAAGGTCCAAGCTTTTTGCACCCCCTTCTTACCGCATATAGACCTGCACGTTACCTAAGGTCCTTGGGCACGGCAAAGATGATTGTGCCTAAGGTGCGGAAGGTACGGGCTGGTGGGAGCTCTTTTGGCTTCCTTGCGGCTAAGGCCTGGAATGACCTACCGGTTGATTTAAGGACGTGCCCGTCTGAGACCTTGTTCCGAAAAAAACTTAAAACGTGGCTCTTCCAGCACCCCCCTGGTGGCCGGAAGTAGGCCTCTGTAGCTGTTCTTCGGTAGACTTAGGCTGTAGGGAGGGTGGGTGGCTCAGGCCAGCTGTCAAGGCATTGTTGGTGTTCTAGCGCGGGGACACTCCGTTGGAGTAACCAGGCTGAATAATAATAATATCCCCATGTGTACAGTGACATACATAAAAATGCAAAGTTCAATCCAGAACTTAAAGAAGCAGCAACACGGGAACAGACCGGGCACAAAGTGTTTTGTATCTGTCCCTTTACTACTCAATACACCACTAGTCTACAAGGTGTTTAAAAGACACACTATGCCAATTTATAAAGATATTTTTATTAGCAAAATCTTGGAGTGGTTTTCAAAGTTGCATGATTTAAATTGCAAAAAGAGTGTGTTAAAGGAGCTCCATTGCAAACAACATTTGTTTCAGGTGATTTTGGATACAGTATTTACAGTTAACAGTGTACCACTTATTTATGTACGGTGATCCTAAGGTCTGTTTAGACTGCCTTTTTAAGGTCTGCAGCTTGCCTTCTAAACATACTAGATTGTGCAGAATTTGCAATGAGAAGCAATAGCTTCACAATCCCTAACTAGCTATCTGAAATATTGACTTGTACAACTTACTAGGATAGTTAGGTTTATGTTCTAATACTGTACATTTTTTCTCCACTAGAGAAATTACACAGAGGCCTGCGGCCTGTGCTCTGAAGTTAACTGGGGACTTACTGATGAGGGCACGTTCTACTGCAAGTCGTGTCACAATGTGATAGAGGTAAGCAGCATTGCTTTATGGTAGTAATCAGGAATTTGCTATGCGGACTCCTGAGCGAATAAAAACATTTACATAGTGCTCTACAGTACTATCCACGTATTGCCACCTGCTGAGAAAAAAGACCATGATCTTAATAGTAGGGGACCTTTTTGTATCTGTTGGAAGTTTATTCAGCTAGGAAGAACGTGATGAAGATCCTATACAGAAGCTAGTTCACCATTCTGAGACCCCATTTGGGTGAGGGCAAACAGGCTCTACTGTGCCTTTAATGTGGTGAGTGCAAAAAGAATAAGTGATGGACGGAATGCTGAAAAATGTCAAACATTCACCCCCAGTATAGTGATCTGGGCCTAAATTCATAGTTTTTTTGCTCACCATGCCATTCCAGTTGGGACCCATCCATATGCAAATCGGTCTTGACCAGTCCAGCCCGAACTGCCAGGCCTGTTCCTCCCTGGACCGGAAACAACCATCCATCATCTTGTTGTTTTTACTGTGGTGGATAATGTCATTTGCCATGGGTGACCTGTGATTTGTCCTACTATAGCTCTGCAAACTGGGCCTAGTACATCCCTTTCCACACTTGACTCAGGGTTGCAAGGGTGAGCAGTCTGGCTTCTCAGGGAGGTAATGTGTGGGTATGGGGGGGGACAAGAGCTCAGAACTCAACAATCAAACAGCAGATATATAACATAATATCCAGTCCAGTGCTTATCTATATGAAAACAACTTTTAATCACACAGCGGAACAAAATTCAACATAGTCCAAATATTACATCATACAAGGTGATCTGTAGGGGAGAGAAGACTTGCAGTGGGGCACTGATTGGGAGGGGGAATGAGCCAGAGAAAAATTAGCAGAACTCCAGAAACTGCATCCTATTCAATTAAACTGTGTCTTACATTAAAAAAAACTGTGGCATACTTATACTGCATTATCTTTCACACTTCTAATTGAGATAGTCGTATAGTTTTAAGTGCAAAATCATTAATTCATCGGTTGCAGTCATATGCATCACTAAAATGACTGATTCCTTCATTCCTGAGATCTCGGCCACGCCTGATTTAAAACTACTTGGGAGCCCTCCCTGTAACCTTCCAAGACATTATGTTCAATACTCTGAATCCCTTCAGTGTTTAGAAAGAATTCTTTCATCTATTCTTGCTTTACTAGAAAAATCTGTTAGTAATACAGATCGTATTCAAGATACTCTCCTAACGATCCTGAATGTTATAATGGCGGCAAAAGGAGAGGAATATTCCTTTCACTGGTTCTCGCAGTTGGTAAAAAGAAGGCGAGGGGAGAGGGCAAATCCCCTAGTTTGGTTATGGATGCCCCCTGGCATTCTCCCATGGCAAAGCCCAACGATTGTGCGTTACAAGTTGGCAAACCTCTGTGTCTAGGGGTAGATGCTAGTTCTCAGTCCCCCCAGGCTAAATTTTCTCCTAAAGACTTTAAGACCCAAGTCGGCAAACCTCCGTGCAAGAAGCCTCTGAGGGCTATTAAAAATCAGAAGACTGGGGAGGGAGTTCCAGCTATTCCCTAAAATATTTTTTTCATCCCTGCTGTCCAGACCCAGCAGTTACAGGTCTCATGGAACTTACCCTGCCTCCAGGATCGACTCTTTTCCTATTTTGAAACTCGGATTATGTTAGTGAGCACGATTTTGTCCCTGCACTTCCTCCGTCTAAAAAGAAGAAAAAAACTGTTCTTTGCAGAAAAAGAAAAAACAACGGAGAATCCCTAAGAAGCAACCAAGAAACTCAATTTTCAGAAAAAAGTAGAAGTGTACTCGAGGAGGAGAAGATGAATAAAACAACCAATGGCAACACAAATGGACCAAAGCCCAATGAAGTTGATTCTTCAAAGCAAGACTTCTCTGTCACTTACTCGTCAGTAGTAGGAGATGATAATTCTGTTGCCAACCGGGCTTAACACTTTTGCTATACCCTTCTGCTGTGACTCAAAAGACAATTTAAATTACAGAAAGGCTGGGGGAAGTGTTGTACAATCTTCCCCGCCGATTGTGGTAACCTCTTTGCTCGTCTTTGTGGCAATGTTTGATTCTGATATAATTCTGAATCACTCATTTTTAATATTGTTTTGCTGACTATGTGAATCTCATGATGGTTCAGAGTAGTGATATTTCTCTTGTAAATGTATCTCACTCATCTATGGTAAACAAAGCAAGAGTGTAATTTCAATCAGTGGCAGTAGCCAATTGATTTTACAAAACTGTGATGTCTTCCAATGTAAATGGATTGATGATATACATGTATCTTGGGGAAATAAAAGACATGAGCTACAATATGATAATCTGTACCATCCCATGATGAGTGCCATTCCCTGACTGGGAATGTGACCGTAGGCGTAAATCCAAAACTCTTACAGGTCTCTGTAGTGGATGGAGGGAAAGATGTTATTAAGCGTGACATTATAGAGATCAGGCCTCTCCCGACAACAGAGGATGATTTGCTAACATTGAATTTGTCGGCCGGCACTCCTAAAGTGCACCTGTGCTTCGGGTCCAGTGTTTACACAGTTAATAATAGCTTAAAAGTGGTTTCCTGGACTGCAGCTGGTTTATTGAATATACCTGATGAAATTGGATTTGTTAAACAGCTTGAAAGCTGATGTGATCTGCATTCAGGAAACCTGATGACCCTCCAACTTTGGTCTAGATAGATATTTTGTCCTTGGTTGTAATGCTTCTCCCTGAAAGAGCGGTCTGCATTGTAAATGCTTACATTCCCCCAGACTTCCATTATAATAAAGTACGTCCCGCAATGTTTTCCTTCATAAATGATGCCTTGGACGAGGGGGTAGTTACCAAGGTCTTCTTCGTTGGTTATTTGAATTATAAAGTTTCTAAATACTCTGTCTATTCTCTGATGCAGAAAGAGAAAAAGTATTGCAAATTCCACCTCTCAATTTTCAAAAATAAAAACTGATAAAAGAGGTCTGCTTCTCCTGAATTTAACTAGAAAAACGACTGCGTGATTGCAAATGGTAGATTTGATCATGATTCACCTGCTTCTTTTACTCATTGATGGGTGGTTCTATAACTGATTACCTCATTTTATCTTATTGAGATTGTAATCTCTTATTTGATTTAAAAATCATAGATAGGCCACTTAGTGACCACAGGGCTCTCATTTTCTCCACAGAGGTCGGCATGGCATTAGTGGGGCAGTGAAAATGTTATGGGTTCAGTACCAGTTTCAGTAAGATCTTGGGTAGAACCCACTGGCTTCCTGTCAGAATTTGTAAGCTAAAGGGACTTTTAGAAAGGACCGCCTGTAATTTAGGTACCTGGCAATCCGATTCAATTCGTTTTTTTGTCTGTTTATGAAACCGGTAGTAAGTAAGGATTGTAGGGCCCATACCAAGCTATTTCAAAGACCTCCGCAATGACCTTTTCTTACCTTGAACAAAGAAATAAATAGGCTGATTAGGGTTCAATTAATCTTCTTTTCATTTGAAAGAGCTACATTAATAGTGGTGTTGAAAAGAAGAGCAAGACATTTAAAAGTTGGACTAAGAAACGGGATTCTGAACATAAGTGGATTGACCTAAGAGAGGCTGTATCCACCAAGAATTCGAGAACATTTTGGGATATTATTGCTGCTGCTGCTGTGGAACAAGGGTGAGATCACGCCCTTCTCACATTAGGGAAGATCTATGGAGCAACTTTGTTTCAATGTTATATGCGACCAACTCAGAAGGTGATTTTTTTTGGGTGGCCTTCTCCTTGGCCATGAGACTGTGGCAGTGAGTTATGGTCCTCTCTCTAGAGACAACATTGAGGCTTCAATCCGCTTATTGAGAACTTCTTGTGCGATGGGTCCGGATGAAGTCCCGTTCTTGGTTATAAAAAGTGAAGTTAATCTTTGGGCAGCTATTCTATATCCGGTCTTTAAACACTGATATGACAATTCAACAGCACTTCCATCCTGGCTCAGGAGTGTTATTGTCTCAGTATATAAAAAGGGTGACCATAATCTGCCAAATAGCTAACGACAAATTGCATTGTTAGATGCCGTGAGTATGGTCTTTACTAAAGTGCCTACTAGACCCTCTTCAGTCCTGGGTTAATGAGGCTTCCCTAATACCATTAGAACAGACCGGCTGTAGGAAAAAACATGGCACCATGGATAATATTACAGCCCCGCAGCCTATTGCTGAAAAATACATGTTTGGCAGAGGTTCCCCAGTTTATGCTGTTTTTATTGACTTTTCTACGATGTTTGATAAAGTTAATCGTCCAACTCTGTGGAAAAAGTTGCATGAACTGGGGATGACTGGGACCTTATTACGCATAATTATTGCCTTTCACTCTTCTACCTGGTGCCAGGTCCTGCTAGGAGATAATCGGGGCCTCTCTGCTGGGATTCCAACCAAAAATTACTTGAAGCAGGGCTGTTTGCTCGCTCTGTTATTTTCCCTCTATAGATCTGATCTACCCGTTGTCCTGAGTAATAGCTTGGGATATCCTCCGAGTATTGGAGTCACTCAGTGTGCCTTTTATATGTGGATGACATAATTCTCGATCTAACTCTTAAAGGTTTAAATAGTCACCTTTTTGCTTTACAGCAGTATGCCGGTTTTGACGTTTTGAAAATCAACATTTCCAAAAGCAACGTTTTATTTTCCCGGTACAAAAGTCTGCATAATCGTTCTAACTACTCCTCGTATCTTGGTATGGATGAATTGGAGATTGTTAATTCTTATAAATTTTGGGGGAAAATAAGTTGTAGCACTTTAAATGATTTGGAACACATATCCAATAGCACCTGTAAGGCTAAATCTCAGGCTGAGGGGTTGGGCGTGTTTTATAAAGCAGTGGGGTGGAGACATTTTCCCCATCTTCTCTCTCTGTTCATATCCAAAATTTCAGCCTCTTATTGTATGCGTGGAATTGATGTTGTGAAATGGGGCTTCTTAGTCCTAACTGAAGGACCAATCTTAAGGAATCTTTGTGGAATTAATACCCAGGTGGCCATTGCGGCCTTAAAACTTGACTTTGGGTTAAAGAGTTCATTTGTGCTAAGTTTGGGGGGAGTTGTTCGATGGGGTCATCGCATATTGAGAAGTGATTTTAACTCATTAAGGAATTTTATGTGTAAAGAAGAGATTTTTGTAATGAAAGAAGAAAAATCCGTTTTTTTTAGGAATTTCAAATACGCTTCACGCCTATTTGACATAAATCTGGATAGTGTATCATCTGTCTGTACCTCAGTTAAAAACCCATCTCAAACTGACCTCTTCTAACTTAAGTTTTCGCCTGGACACCAATGCTTGTAGTAAAAAAGATACATTTGAGATGGCAAGGAATTCCTTTATCTTGAAAAAAACACAACAATATTTGATCTGGAACATGGACCATTGGGTCAGGCATTTCTGGACGTTTTTTCGCCAAAATATTTTACCTTTACAAGTTTTAACTTTCAAATGGTATAAATCATTAAATATAAATGTGTGCTATTTATTTGCCCCGCTCTGCAATTGCATCGTCACACTTTTATGAGATTCCTCTTCTTAAAACTAGCTCGAACACAGCTGAACCAATGCAGTTATTACTTTTCCCCTAATGAAATGTTTTGTTTTTGTGTTTTTGAAATTGATTGTGCTGCGGTGGATCACTGATTTTATGGTATTACTATTTATGGTATTGTTTTTTATCTATTATGTGTATTTGGTATTTTCTCATGTGGACCTCTGAGTTTCAAATCATGAATAAATAAATGTATTTATTGAATGATAGAGCATATATTTTTAACCTAGCCTCTGTAATACCTCCCTTCTTCCGATATAGCATCAATAATAGCATCATGTTAAGTATGTTCACAGTCCGTCAGTACCCATTACCGCATATTGTTTCCATGGGACTATTTTTATAAACATAACTAGGCTCACCATACAGTTTGTTCAAGTCCAGTGATGCCTCTGAGCTACCCAAGATTTTTCAAAACCTTCTCAGGTGTCATGCACCAGTCCATATTGTGTTCCAATTCAGCAACCTTCACTGTCATTCCCATTTGCCTTGCACTGTATATTTTACCAACTATAAAACATAGTTCACAAATGTCTGTTGGTATCTAGGCGGTTCTGTTACATTCCAAGCATTATGATCTGTGCTGATGCCTCTATGTTCAACCCCACTGTCTCCTCCAGTTCACTGCAGATTTGTCCTGAATAACCGAGTAGTGCATGGCATTCCTACAGCTCGTATAGGAAGGTTCTCCTTTGTCTATAGCCCTGTCCGTACACAGAGATCATCCCCGGCCCACCCACATTTATACAAATGTAATCTGGTGTTGTATGTCCTGTGCAGGATCTTTAGTTGAACCAAGTTAAAGCTCACTTTCACCGAGAGCTCTCTGAGAAGTCTTAGGGCATCCTCACATACTTTGGCTTCTGTCTCCTCAGTATCATGCTCCCACCTAGACTTTAGCTCTCGCAAGTTGCCCTGATTGTTAACCATTAACGTGACATACCTCAGTAATATTGCCGTCCTTGTGAGGTCAGCAGTTAACAGCCTCTTCTCTAGAGGGGAATAGCTCAGAGCTCTCGTCTAACCTAATGCTAGTCATCGGAGCCTGTTTAAGATGTAGGTAGCTGCTTTTGTTTACGTAGTGCAGTACCAAGTAGTTGTCGTACGTCTGGTTCCGGCACAGGCCCGGCTCCAGGAACTTTTATTTGGGTAGGCCAAGGGTGCATTCAGGTGGGCCACTGCGGGCCCGATTTGTCGCTTATATGTCTAGCCAGGCCTGCGTCTGGGCCCTCCTTTATCTCTCCTTAGTCTTACAAGGCCCAGTAAAACGCACTCTTTTCCAAATCTTTCTAAATGTTATCACTCTCAAAAAGTTTTTTTTTTCCATGTAATGTCCCTTTGATGGGAAGAGGAGGTTTCTAAGGTGGGAGTATCAGGCAAGTGACACTACTCGGGCACACTCTGTGCGAGCCTTCAGGGAGAATCCTCTTCATTACTACCTCCACCTCACCCCTGACTCTGCAGCGCACTCCCTTACAGGCTTGATTATCCACTTTTCTACCACCCCTCTCCAGTGCATCTTATCTCGCAGCTGACCTTGGGCCCCAGCCCCATATCAGCCACCATTCGGTTCCACTTTCATTATTCCTGGTAAAAAACATTAGTAAAATCACCTTCAAACTTGAAACATTGAATATAGCAGTAAATGTAATTAGCATGCACTTTAAAGTATGCTCCACAGTTGTCCTAATCACCCGACTGTTAATTAAATAAACGAAAACAGAAAGGCCATGACAGGGCTTGCTTTAGTGCTGGTGCAAAAGTCTTTTGGGGCCCCACCAATGACCTTTCTCCGTAGATACCTTTACTACCACCCGCCAACAGTGCCCTTCATCTCTCCGTAGCCCCTCTCCCTCATGACCTCCTCCTCAGACTCCCTCACTACCACCCTCCACCAGTGTCGCTCGTCTCTCCGTAGCTGCCCTCCACCCCATGACCTCCTCCTCGGATTCCCTCACTGCCACCTTCCACTAGTGCCCCTCATTTCTCTGTAGCCCCCCACCCCATGACCTCCTCCTCAGATTCTCTCACTGCCACCCTCCACTAGTGCCCCTCATTCTCCGTAGCTCCCCACCCCATGAACTCTCCTTGACTTCCCTCACTGCCACCTTCCACTAATGCCCCTCATCTCTCCATAGCTCCCCCCCACCCCATGACCCTCTCCTCGGATTCCCTCACTGCCACCCTCCACTAGTGACCCTCATCTCTTCGTAGTTCCCCCCACCCCATGACCTCCTCCTCAGCTTCCCTCACTGCCACCCTCCACTAGTGCCCCTCATTCTCGGTAGCTCCCCCCACCCCATGACCTCTCCTCAGCTTCCCTCATTGCCACCCTCCACTAGTGCCCCTCATTCTCCGTAGATCCCCCCCCCCCATGACCTCCTCCTCGGATTCCCTCACTGCCACCCTCCACTAGTGACCCTCATCTCCCAGTAGTTCCCCCCACCCCATGACCTCATCCTCTGCTTCCCTCACTGCCACCCTCCACTAGTGCCCCTCATTCTCTGTAGCTCCCCCCACCCCATGACCTCTTCCTCGGATTCCCTCACTGCCACCCTCCACTAGTGCCCCTCATCTCTCCGTAGTCCCCCCCACCCCATGACCTCCTCCTCGGATTCCCTCACTGCCACCCTCCACTAGCGACCCTCATCTCCCTGTAGTTCCCCCCACCCCATGATCTCCTCCTCGGCTTCCCTCACTGCCACCCTCCACTAGTGCCCCTCATTCTCCATAGCTCCCCCACCCCATGACCTCCTCCTCTGATTCTCTCACTGCCACCCTCCACTAGTGCCCCTCATTCTCCGTAGCTCCCCCCACCCCATGAACTCTCCTTGACTTCCCTCACTGCCACCTTCCACTAGTGCCCCTCATCTCTCCATAGCTCCCCCCCACCCCATGACCTCCTCCTCAGCTTCCCTCACTGCCACCCTCCACTAGTGCCCCTCATTCTCCGTAGCTCCCCCACCCCATGACCTCTCCTCAGCTTCCCTCACTGCCACCCTCCACTAGTGCCCCTCATTCTCCGTAGATCCCCCCACCCCATGACCTCCTCCTCGGATTCCCTCACTGCCACCCTCCACTAGTGACCCTCATCTCCCAGTAGTTCCCCCTACCCCATGACCTCCTCCTCTGCTTCCCTCACTGCCACCCTCCACTAGTGCCCCTCATTCTCCGAAGCTCCCCCACCCCATGACCTCTTCCCCGGATTCCCTCACTGCCACCCTCCACTAGTGCCCCTCATCGCTCCGTAGTCCCCCCCACCCCATGACCTCCTCCTCGGATTCCCTCACTGCCACCCTCCACTAGCGACCCTCATCTCCCTGTAGTTCCCCCCCACCCCATGATCTCCTCCTCGGCTTCCCTCACTGCCACCCTCCACTAGTGCCCCTCATTCTCGGTAGCTCCCCCACCCCATGACCTCCTCCGCTGCTTCCCTCACTGCCACCCTCCATTAGTGCCCCTCATTCTCCGTAGCCCCCCCCACCCCATGACCACCTCCTCGGCTTCCCTCACTGCCACCCTCCACTAGTGCCCGTCATTCTCCGTAGCTCCCCCCCACCCCATGACCTCCTCCTCGGCTTCCCTCACTGCCACCTTCCACTAGTGACCCTCATCTCTCCGTAGTTCCCCCACACCCCATGACCTCCTCCTCGGATTCTCTCACTGCCACCCTCCACTAGTGCCCCTCATTCTCCGTAGCTCCCACCACCCCATGACCTCCTCCTCGGCTTCCCTCAATGCCACCTCCAATAATGCCCCTCATTTCTCCGTAGTTCTCCCCGCACCCCATGACCTCCTCCTCGGATTCCCTCACTGCCACCCCCCACTAGTGCCCCTCATCTCTCTGTAGTTCCCCCCACCCCATGACCTCCTCCTCGATTCCCTCACTATCACCCTCCACTAGTGCCCCTCATCTCTCCGTAGCTCCACCCCATGACCTCCTCCTCTGATTCCCTCACTGCTACCCTCCACTAGTGCCCCTCATCTCTCCGTAGCTCCACCCCCACCCCATGACCTCCTCCTCGGATTCCCTCACTGCCACCCTCCACTAGTGCCCCTCATCTCTCCATAGCTCCCCCCACCCCATGACCTCCTCCTCGGATTCCCTCACTGCCACCCTCCACTAGTGCCCCTCATCTCTCTGTAGTTCCCTCACCCCATGACCTCCTCCTCGGATTCCCTCACTGCCACCCTCCACCAGTGCCCCTCTTCGCTCCATAGCCCCTCACCCCATGACCTCCTCCTAGGCTTCCCTCACTGCCACCCTCCACTAGTGCCCCTCATCTCTGCTTTACCCCTGTCTCATGCATTTCATTTGTTGTATAGCGCTACTCATATCAGAGTAGGGTGTGTCAGTACTTTACAGCACGCACACATTATACAGAGACAATAAATCAGTCTACGGGGAATGTCACATAAGCCAATGAGGATTACAAGGTATAGGAATCACATGTCATCCATACTGGTGGGCTATATATTTTACGAGGGTTTGGTCTAGAGAAGCACAAACTCAGGATTTAAAGAGTACTCCAGTGGTTGGGGGTTGGCTTTACTGATAAAAATGTATAACTGCCCAAACAAACTCTTTTTAGCAACATTAGAATAATGAAAGACTGGAGAAGTTCTAACTATATCACAACACAAAAAAGCGAAGTTTGTATGCCGCTCTTTGATGACAGTTCATAGGTCGTCTATTTTAGGATTGTAACGTCTGAACTGTAAGTAACACAAGGATCTCTGTGACAAAGGCAGTTACCCTCTGAGCTATCAACATAAAATTCAGTTTATCTGCATTTAAAAACTACCAACAGACAAATGATTGCTCTCCAGCAGGATCATAAATCACCAGTTAACTGAGCATTTTTTATTGTTGTTGCACATCGGTGGCAGATTCACTGCGAGGGCCAAGGTTCATGTTTGGGTGGGCCAGGCTCATGTTTGGGTGGGCCTGGCCCACCCGCTAGAACCGGGCCTGTTCCGGCATGCTCGAATTCCGGCATGCTCGAATTCCGGCACACAGTGAGGTGAGCAGACATTTGTGCATGCTCCACGCAGCTCTTTCGGCGGCCTGCAGCTTACAAGCTTTTGGAGGTGGTCTCAGGGGCTTTAAAGCTCAAGGTCTTGCGGCTGGTCTGGAAGGCCCCTCTCCCGCCCCCGCACAAAAAGCAGACGAGAGCGGGAGCACTGACTGCGCCCGCAAGCTGCTCCCCCAGCCACGATGAGCCTTTGGCAGCACGAGTTCCAGCGCACTGACGGTGAGGTGAGCTGAGGTATTTGTGCGGCGTTTTTGCTGTCTCTTTCGGTGACTGGTAGCTGGTCACCTCCCGGATGAGAGCGGGAGCGGGACCACACTCTGCAAGCTGTCCCCAGCCGCTTTAGCCACTCCAGTCTCAGCCTGAAACCCTTGCAAGCCTGCAAGGGGATCTGCAAGAAGAAGCAAGCAGTGGGGTTAGATCCCCCTGCTCACCGGTAGAGCCCCGGCCCGCAGAAGCGGCCCTACCAGGTTTGGGTGTGGCTTGCAGACTGAGTGAGCTCTCCCGCCCCCTCTAAGTATAGGGCAGCCTGAGCTCCATGCCGCATAATAGTTGTGGACAATAAGGCATTCGACAGGTTGAGCACGCCTGCACAGTGTGTCATTCAGGAACGTTGATCATTGGAGTTTGAGTCTCATTGCAGTAGCAGTGCTATCTACATCCCCTAGGTTGTTTCTGCATCATTTGTGATCCTCGCCTTTGCCCTACTCTATTTTTCAAAGGATAAAGGTTCTTGATAATTCAAGCAAATTTGGTTGCCTAATACACAGCTACAGCAACCCCTTTCTTCTTGGTAATCTTAGACGCAGGCATCCCCAGCCAGCTTGTTGCTACCAAATACAAGTATACTTGCCTATTCTGGAATAATGGAGGCTCTGAGCAACCATCCTGGTCTCTGATCAGGATTCTTCATTGAGAGTCGGTCTTATTGACAGAGTAATGAGCTCCAGAACCAGGAAGGCCAATAAAGCCAACCAAATCGAGAGGCTAAAATGGATGCAGAACAGATACTCTGTTTCTCTCCTGTAACATGTACTTCCCCCCGTGCACCTCCAATAATCGAATCTGTGAGCAGCCATTCAATATTTTTCTTTGAGATGCCGCTGCGTCCCCAAAACACCTCAAACATCTCAAATGCCTGGTCTAATCAGGCAATAGAGTCCCCCGGGGTGGCCGTTCACAAGAACAATAAAAAAAATGACAGTGAGACAGAGTGTTGGAACCAGTTCACTGCATGTAATCTCGCTGAAGGATCGCAGCCTTCCTGTGAACATAGTAGAGTCCTGAATCATGAAATCTGGATTTGTCTGTTTCAGACATTGGACGCTACATCGAAAGCCCTTGAATTCCAATCAAAGAAGTTCCATATATAGAAATTTCTTTGCTGGAGTCTCTAGCACAATATACTGCTGCCATCGACTCGCCCTTTGAGAATATGCACTCAACGATAAAAGAACTACTTAGCGAGTTCACTAAATCTTCATCCATTCATATCCAGAATCACAAGCAGAATCGGAACTGTGCCTGCAGCCTCATTGTAGAAAAATTGCAGGAATTCCCTACCATTGTGTCCACTCTAGTTGAGAAAATAAAATCCATTAAGGCTCACTTCCTTCTTATTACTACTTGCGCTTTATCTGACTTCTCCCAACCACAGAGCCTTTAGGATCGCTACATCAAACACTTTCTCATGCAACTCAATCTGTGCCCCAAGTTCCACCAAAGTTATGTGTAGCTGTCGAAGTGCACAAAAATCAGGGCCACATAGATAACTGGGTGGAGAATCGCTCAATTCCATTGAACCGACATTGGTCACAAAAGCTCTGTCTTCTCCTGCAACATTGAATCTTTTAACAAAAGCTCAGCATCAGACTCTTCAATGGAAGCCACGTCTCCTCAAAAAGTAAACTGAAGAGAACAAGAAAACAAAATTTAAAAAAGGGTAAAAATGAGAAGGCTATGAAACTAAGAGAAACTTCCAAATTATTTCCTATATTTAAGCAAACACGAAGAGTCCCAGGGGGTACAGGGCCCCTAGAGAATACAACCATGCCACCCGGCCAAGAGCAACCACACACAAGCAACTGCATACTCCCCTTCAACAAGGGAAACGTTTAACCGATATGATACCTTCCCCAGACTTAAATGGAATACAATCCCATGTGCATTCTTCTCCGGAACTTAAAATGTCAGAAAACTCTCCAGTAGAAAAATCCAAGAAAAATAGTCACCCGAAGGGTGGCCTATTGATTTATGTGTCGCTTGATAAAACCTTCACTTTAAGCCGCCTTCCAACTAATTCACCATTTATACTTGGCATAACAATACATAATTGGAACTTTGGAGGCACCACAGGACCAATTATAATCTTAAAGGTATACATTAACCCCAGCTCTTTACAAAACGGCGGAACATAAAGGCGTTAGAAAACTCTCATGGAACTAGAAATTTTGCACGGTGGAACTCCACTTATAATTCCTAGTGACTTTAACGTGAACTTGACCAATTATCTGGGAAGAATTGGTAATCTGAAAAGAAAAGTTATGCAATGGGGAATTCCAATCCAACTTTCGAAGTTCAGCTCTGGTAATAAACTAGACCATGAACTTCTTCGCACCTTGGAGGCACTCGGTCTCCAGTCATTAAACGGATGCTGTCAATGAGATATCCCAATGACCGCAACAAGGAAATCTCGCAAAGAAGAATCTGTTCTGGATTACATGTTTGTATCCCTCCATCTTTTTCATAAAATCTTGACCTTTAACATAACTGCAATGTGCGAGAGTGAACATTCTTCACAGGTCATCCGAATCAAAAACTCTTAACGCATTGGTGCTAGTATACAGAACTGTTGGTACGCAGGATCCAGGCATCCATTGACAAAGGGTCAGGTAGAATAATCTCTCGCCAGCCCGCTACGAGGTTTGGAAACGGGCCAGTGTAACAACTAATTGGTACCCCCGAAAATCCAATTGCCGCATTGTGAAAGAGGCCGGATGAACTCATAGCCATCTTTTTAAAGTCCAACAATTAACCCCTACCTATATCACGGCCTAGGAAACAAATATGGCTCTTGAGCACACTTAAATTTGAACGCAGGGCACTGGAAAAAGAAATGAGAGCCATCAATTTTCACTCAGATCCTGTGTCACAAATTGCAAAATTCCGAGAACTATGAAAGACTTATAAAAAAAAAAAAAAGCAGTCTGGGAGGCGAAAAGGGCTCAAGTTGACCAAAACTGGATTGATATCGTGCAAGTCTGCAAAAACAATACAAAAACGCTTTAGTCCCTAGTTAACTGACTCAGCAGAGATTCATCGGTCTCTGCAGGCAATAATGTCTCACAATAAGCATGACTGATTCACTTGGGTTCCTTATATGACGGCCAGGAGCCAAACACTTCTTCTATATCTAAAAGTCGGTCTACTATGCCCTTAATCTTCTCTCAAAGAGAAATAGAAGAGAGGATCGAGAAAAGCCGAGGCAACGGGGCTGAACGGGCTTCCAGTGGCTATAGTCAAAGAGGATTGTGCTTTTTGCAGCACTTCCACATATGGTTTCATTTTTGTTTCTCAGTGGAGGCTATCCCTGAATCATGGCGCATGTATTGATCTTCCGACCAATTTGTAAGAAAGACGCTTATGCCTCCCCTGACTGTTATCACATGATCGTCCTTGTGGATACAGACTAAAAAATCTTTGCTGGCCTGATACTGTCTGAACTTAAGGACTGGGCTGAAAGAGAAAACGGAATACCATTCAATCAAACAGGTTTTATAGCCAAATACAGCACCACAGATAACCTGTTTGCGCTTACTATGATTATCGAGAAGTGTCTTTCCAAAAAATAACTATTGTACACCTGTTTTGTGGATTTCTCTTAGGCTTTTGATCACGTAAATCGAAACCTTTTATGGAGAAAATTGGCTGGATGGAACATCCCCACAAATCAATTACATGCCATCCAACTATTATATTTAAACAACTGGGCTCAGGTCAAACTTGGCCTGAATAAAGGCTAGTCTGACAAAATTCTAATAAAGTGGTGCCTGAAGCAAGGTTGTGTTCTTTCGCCACTCCTTTTTAATTTTTTTCTGGCCGACCTAAGTGCACACGTAGGTGCAGCTAACTTTCATTCTCCAAGCTTGGGCCTCCGCTAGTGTCTTCATTACAATATGCTGATGACGTAGTTCTTATGAATCTGACTGGAATCTGACTACAGAGGTTATTAAACAATCTGCTTACCTACTGCATTGAAAATGAAATGACTCTTAACCTTGCAAAAACTCTGGTTATGGGTTTTGGCAGGAAGGTTATCAAGAAAGGGAGTTGGTCGCTGGATGGACAACTGGTCTTGAAAAGCCCATGCTAAAAATACCTTGCCGTATGGCAACAGGATCGCCTGCTGTATCAATTACATCTTAGTTAATTGAAACCAAGGATTGCCTCCTTGATTGCAGTGTTTCAATCACTACATCATATACTACAAAGCCCGACATTCCTGCATCTTCTAAAGGTGATAAAAGCCAAGTTTATTCCAACAATTTGTATCGGGACAGAAGCCTTTCTGGGAAATGTCCGACTCTTTTTTTAACTCTGCACAAAGCAAGGTATTTCACCTTCTTTCTCGTCTCCCTCAGAGCGCATCTCCCTCCCAGATTCGGCTGGAATTTGGTCTGAGTAGCTAAGAACTAGCACAAAAAGGCTCCGTGCTCAAGAATGTCGCTATTAAGACTCTTGGGGCCAGATGTATGTAGATAGCATTTTGCGATTCCCTAATTGTGAATCACAAGGATTCGCAATTAGGAAATCGCAAAATGCAATGTATGAAGGTGTATAGCGATACAAAAGGGGATGATGGACGGAACGTTTGAGCCAATCAAACACTCACCCCCAGTCAACTGATCTGGGTTTAATCCATCATTCTTTAGCTCACTCCACCACCCCAGTTCAGACATGGCCATATGCAAATCAGTCTGACCCTGTGCCTCATGGGAACAGTCCAGCCCGAACTGCCAAGCCATGTCTTCCCTGGACCGGAAACAAGCATCCTAGGACCGGTTTCTGGCATTTCAGCCGTCATCAGCCAGGCTTGCTTGAATCCAGTGGCAAAGTGAGCAAGGGACCCACGTCTGGGCATACCCCCGCCAACTTAGGGCGACCAAAGCGATACAAAGGGGATGATGGACGGAACGTTTGAGCCAATCAAACACTCACCCCCAGTCAACTGATCTGGGTTTAATCCATCATCATTCTTTAGCTCACTCCACCACCCCAGTTCAGACATGGCCATATGCAAATCAGTCTGACCCTGTGCCTCATGGGAACAGTCCAGCCCGAACTGCCAAGCCATGTCTTCCCTGGACCGGAAACAAGCATCCTAGGACCGGTTTCTGGCATTTCAGCCGTCATCAGCCAGGCTTGCTTGAATCCAGTGGCAAAGTGAGCAAGGGACCCACGTCTGGGCATACCCCCGCCAACTTAGGGCGACCAAGCGATACAAAAGGGGATGATGGACGGAACGTTTGAGCCAATCAAACACTCACCCCCAGTCAACTGATCTGGGTTTAATCCATCATCATTCTGAAGCTCACTCCACCACCCCAGTTCAGACATGGCCATATGCAAATCAGTCTGACCCTGTGCCTCATGGGAACAGTCCAGCCCGAACTGCCAAGCCATGTCTTCCCTGGACCGGAAACAAGCATCCTAGGACCGGTTTCTGGCATTTCAGCCGTCATCAGCCAGGCTTGCTTGAATCCAGTGGCAAAGTGAGCAAGGGACCCACGTCTGGGCATACCCCCGCCAACTTAGGGCGACCAAAGCGATACAAAAGGGGATGATGGACGGAACGTTTGAGCCAATCAAACACTCACCCCCAGTCAACTGATCTGGGTTTAATCCATCATCATTCTTTAGCTCACTCCACCACCCCAGTTCAGACATGGCCATATGCAAATCAGTCTGACCCTGTGCCTCATGGGAACAGTCCAGCCCGAACTGCCAAGCCATGTCTTCCCTGGACCGGAAACAAGCATCCTAGGACCGGTTTCTGGCATTTCAGCCGTCATCAGCCAGGCTTGCTTGAATCCAGTGGCAAAGTGAGCAAGGGACCCACGTCTGGGCATACCCCCGCCAACTTAGGGCGACCAAAGCGATACAAAGGGGATGATGGACGGAACGTTTGAGCCAATCAAACACTCACCCCCAGTCAACTGATCTGGGTTTAATCCATCATCATTCTTTAGCTCACTCCACCACCCCAGTTCAGACATGGCCATATGCAAATCAGTCTGACCCTGTGCCTCATGGGAACAGTCCAGCCCGAACTGCCAAGCCATGTCTTCCCTGGACCGGAAACAAGCATCCTAGGACCGGTTTCTGGCATTTCAGCCGTCATCAGCCAGGCTTGCTTGAATCCAGTGGCAAAGTGAGCAAGGGACCCACGTCTGGGCATACCCCCGCCAACTTAGGGCGACCAAAGCGATACAAAAGGGGATGATGGACGGAACGTTTGAGCCAATCAAACACTCACCCCCAGTCAACTGATCTGGGTTTAATCCATCATCATTCTTTAGCTCACTCCACCACCCCAGTTCAGACATGGCCATATGCAAATCACAAGGATTCGCAATTAGGAAATCGCAAAATGCAATGTATGAAGGTGTATAGTACACCTTTTGCGATTCCTAGGGGGTCGCAAATGACCTAACTCATGAATATTAATGAGGTAGGTCGCAATTTGCAACCCCCTAGAAATCGCAAAAATCACGGGGATGGTGGCCTGCTGAGATCAGCAGACCACCATGTCCGTGATTGCTTTTCAATAAAGCAATCTTTTTGTTTTGTAAAGCAGCTCGTTTTCCTTAAAGGAAAACGAGATGCTTTACAAAACGAAAAATGAAAAGTTTTCTTTTCATTTTTAAGAGCAGGCAGTGGTCCATGGGACCACTGCCTGCTCTTAAAAATGGTTTTACAAACATTCACAAAGGGGAAGGGGTCCCTTGGGGGCCCCCTTCCCATTTGCGAATGGGTTACCACCTACTTGAAGTAGGTGGAAAAATGTAAATGTTTTGCGACCGCAATTGCGGTCACAAAACATTCATACATACCGATGTGATTCGGTATTAGGAAGGGATGCCCTAAACACGCCCCTTCCTAATACCGAATTGTAAACCCATTTTGCGATTCGGTAACAGGTTACTGAATCGCAAAATTAGGTTTGCTGCATCGAAAAAGCAATTTTTGCATTCGCAAACGGGCATATTCTGCGAATCTGCCCTTTTGCGAACGCAAAAATGCTTGATACATCTGGCCCTTAGATCAAGCTACATTACGTCACCTGCTATGGACAGAAATTCAAACTGGCCTATTGACAAAAACAAACAGCTGGGCTCAAGCCTTTGAACAGGCAGGGATTGGTTTGAATGCAAAAGAGCTATGGGATCTATCACTACCTCACAACTCTTTTAAAGTTGCCCTAAATAAACAAATAAAGAGGTTATTATGGAACGGGTATAAAGAGGAGTTTAGCAAAAGAAGACCTGCATGGACCATATTCGACTCCTGTAAGCAGCCCCGTCCGCAGCTATATTTAACACCTTTACTAAGATCCTTTTTTAAAAAAAACAAGTTGCTTTACTTGCGCGTTGGACTGTCTCAAACAATTGGCTGTTTCCCTAAATGGCTGCGTAGACCTGTCACCAACAAGTGCAGACTTTGCCACCTTCATGAAGAAAGTTTGATTCACATTCTTTCGATTTGCCCCATGCTGCTAGCTGAATGCAAGGTTTTGTTTTTAACCACCATGGTATTCGATCATGTCGACATGTGCTACTTTTCTGTTTGAAGGGCGAAACTCCCCAAGCAATTGCAGCCTTCTTAAAACTTATTACGATAGCGAAAGCCTTCACTCCTGCTCTGCTGCCGGCATAATATATAATTTGGGCTGCTGTCATGGGGCTGTTAACATCGTCCCCACTATTAGGAATGTACGGACGTGGCAATTCTTTCTGCACAAGTTCAAGATTTTACTGTTTTGTACTTCCAGTGAAATTTGCACTAATATTTCCAGCTTTACTTTCGCTGACTAAGGAAACAGGAATGTATGGACGTGGAGATACCATTTGTATTAGTCTACAACTCTACTGCGTTCAAGTTTCTAGCGAACTTTGTACCAACATTTTGCTGTTAATTTGGAAGCATGGCTGAATAACATAAGACATCGCTAGAAATAACAATATTATCTGCACTAGTGCACAACTTAACGATTTTTTACCTTTTCGGCGAAATTTGCACCAATGTTTCCATCTTCGTTCCTGCTGATTAAGAAAACAATAATATACTAATGTGGAGATTCTATTTGTACTAGTTTACAATTTTACTGTACTGCACTTTTTAGCAAAAATTGCACTAACATCTTGCACTTTTATCTGGAAGCATGACTGAAACAAAATTAGACACTGTTGAATTTTTATGTCATCATTTTGTGCATTATGGATTCGAAAATGTTATGATTTTAATTTTAACTGAAATAAATAAAATACTACATACTACTGCTGTAGGTAACTTTACGTTTTGGAAATGTCCATCTCTTATTTTGCCTGTAGCTGTTCTAATGACACCACACCTTCTGCATCCCATACTTCGAAACGCATAGATTGTCCAATACTAACCATCTGAGAAAACTGCTTAGGGAGTTCACGGCTTTCAATTTAGTTTCTAACCACACAGGTATTGTTTTTTTCCCCTCCATCTCTTTTCCCTGTTAAGCCTGTTCCAGATCCTAACTACCACTGTGGTCACTTGAGGTGCCTCTTTGGGCAGCGCATCTCCATAGAGCATGTACAAATATCTCTCGGCTTCAAAGGCAAGCAAGTCCTGTCTACACACAGGTTAATTCAGGGTGTCAACGGCCCAGTTATTCAACACACATAGCTGGACAGCCTTCAGCAGTGGTATCCCCCCTTTGTGGGTGGATCTCTGAATTGTTTTCTATGCTGTCTTGGTGCTTCGTCTGCCCAGGTCAATGAATTAACCATGATACCTAATTTGCGAAAGAACCCGTTTTGAACCGCTTGTGGCACTGCCCGCTATTTGTGACTAATATATTTAAAGCTATTGAAGAATAATGCCCACTTTGTGGAATTCTGAGTTCTGTAAGGTCTTGGAATAGAAATTTGCCTAGCCTGGGAGAAGGTAAGTTTCAATTCTGTTAAGGACACGGAGGCGAGGATTATGCTTTTCCTTCTTCGCTTTATTTTCCAAAATTTATAAACAGCAGCTACTAAGGAAAAAACTACATTTCCCAAGAACCAGGGGAAAAAAATCAGAAGTCATTTCATTAGACCTATGTTAGTGTCCACATCCCAGTCTGCATAACCGTCCGTGTCACTTCCTGCAACCCCTCTTTCTTCGCGCGAGAGTCACGCTGCTTCTTCTTGCTCATCCGTCTTGCTTCGATCCATCATTACCTGGAAAGACAACGAGCGTCCGCTTTGGTAATGCAAACTTTGTCGTCATATCAGAAACACATCCGATAACAGTTAAGCAAAGCAAGATTGCAAGGTTGAATCTCAAAACCAACAATAATAATGAAACGGCTTACTTACTCCCATACCGGTGGGTCTGCATCCACTCTGGTTGCTGGGAGGGATAATCCTCGCCTCCGTGTCCTTAATAGAATTGAAACTTACCTTCTCCCAGGCTTGGCAAATTTATATTCTATGTCAGGACCGGAGGCGAGGATTATGCTCCTTCAAAGCTTACTCACAACCACCTGGGCCGCATTCACCACCGGCTTAAAGTAAAATCTTTTAAACGTGGAGTCTGAGGACCAGTCTGCTGCTCTCATAAGATCTTCCAAGCGAGCGCCCAGAATGAAGGCCTTAGAAGCCATATCCCCCCGTGCTGAATGGGCCCCAAAGGCCTTTGCATTAATGCCCGCCTCTTGCATTTCCCACCTGACCCAACGGGCTATCGTGGGTGAAGATACCGCCTTGAACGGTTTTCTGAGTGCTTTCAATAGTTGTAGCTCGCCCGGTGGACAAACTTCCTCCGTAGCCTCCTTATAGGCCTTAAGACACTTTACCACACAGAGCTTCGGGGAATCCGCGAAAGCTGTGTAAGAAATCGAACGGGTGTTTGACTTGGTGCGTCTACTCACCGTGAAAGTTACCCCGTCCGGGGAAAAAACTCTAGCCAAAATATCTAAGGCTCGAACATCAGAGACTCTCCTGCAAGAAATGAGGCGCAACAACATTGCCAACTTCGCTGAAATTTCCTTCCGCGATAAGAACCGGTTGGGCTGCCAGGAGAGGAAAAGGTTCAATACCAAATTGACGTACCACAGGACCGAGTATCGAGGTTCGGGGGGGAAGAGACAAACAGATCCCTCTCAGTAACTTGCAGACAAAAGGGTGCTCACCCAGCGGTGCCCCATCCATCGGAGTGTGACCTGCCATTTCGGCGGACCTGACATTGTTAATTGACCTATAGGCCAAGCCCTTTTCTGCTAAGCTCGCCAAATAATTGGGATGTGGGTCAAATCTGCGCCCACGGCATCCACTTCCCTTTGCATACACCAGCAAACCCATCGCGTCCATGCGGACTGGTAACTCTTGGATGTGCTGTCAGCACAGGCTCTGGAAAGTAAGAGCTCAGCGTGGCTCGAAAGGCCTGGGAGTCTCCATCTTTGCCTGTAATCCGCCACGCCACGGTGTAACAAACCTTCCCCCACCAGGTGATGGGACTCGCCCCCCGGATTTGTCAGAATGTGAGGAAAGTGGGGGAGTCGGATTGGAGAAGCCCAGGAAAGTTCCAGTAGAACCGGAAACCAGACTTGTGACCTCCACAGCGGCGTGACCAACACCACCGTCGCCCACTGCCTGCGGACCAGGGCTGCTGTCCGCGTGATCATCGAGAACGGGGGAAACGCATACCCGTTCTCCTGACTCCAATCCTGGAGGAATGCGTCCGTCGCTTCCGCCAGCGGGTCCGGCCTCCAACTGAAGAACCGAGGTAGCTGGTGGTCTAGCCGGCACTCAAATAGGTCGATGGAGAAAGGGTCCCATCGATCCGCCAGCAGGCAAAACACCTGTGAATCTAGTTTCCAAACGCTGGCATCTCGCAGATGGCGAGAGTGCCAATCCGCTACCTGGTTGTTTCGACCCGGCAGATACTCCGCTGTCACCGAGACTTGGTTGGCCAAGCAGAAATTCCAAAATTCTTTGGGCATGTTCGCCAAGGCTCGAGACCTGGTGCCTCCCAGATGATTGATATACCTCACTGCGGAGACATTGTCCATCTTTAGGAGTACCGAGGACTGAACCCGATCTTTGGTCCAGCAACAGACCACGAACGATCCTGCCAAAAGCTCCAGGCAATTTATATGCACGTGCTGTTCTTGCAGAGACCAATTTCCGCCGGTGGAGAAATCCCCGCACCGAGCGCCCCAGCCTGATCTGCTGGCGTCCGACTCTATCACCAAGTCGGGAACGGAACCGGATCGCCCTTCCATTCCAGGCCTCCATATGCGCCAACCACCACTCCAACTCTTCTCTCACCTCGTCCGTCAGAGGGACTACCTGGGAGTACGTCAGGCCCTTCCTGAGATGATGCGCCTTCAGACGCTGCAGCGCCCGGTAGTGTTGTGGGCCGGGAAAAATCGCCTGAATCGAGGCGGATAGTAGACCCACTAGGCGTGCGATCTGTCTTAAAGAGGTTCGTTGCTTGGCCAGGGTCTGGCAAATCTCGTGCCTGATCTTCGCGACCTTCCGAGAGGGGAGACTCGGAGGTGGAGTCTATGACGAAACCCAGAAAAACCGCCCTCTGCGTTGGCACCAAGAGTGACTTGTGCTCATTGATCACGAAGCCCAAGCTTTGTAGAAGCTCCACGGCCATTCGCAGGTGAAGTTTCAACCCCGAGGGGCATTGCGCTAGAATCAGCATGTCGTCCAGATAAATGATTAACCGGACTCCCTGTGCGCGCAAAAACTCTACCGCCGGCTTGAGGACCTTGGTGAAACACCACGGGGCGGATGAGAGTCCGAAGGGCAGTGTTAGGAATTCGTAAGCCTGTCCGCGCCATAGAAACTGGAGGAAATACTGGTGAGGGGGAAAAATCGGAACCGTCAGGTACGCATCTTTCAGGTCCAGGCGCACCATCCAATCGGATGGGAGCAGCACGTCTCTGAGGAGATGCATACCTTCCATCTTGAAGTGGCGGTAGACCAGCCACTCGTTGAAGTCCTTGAGGTTGATGACCGGGCGTCGACCCCCATCGGCTTTGTCGACTAGGAAGATATTGCTGAGGAAACCCCCCAGATGAACCTCCGTGCGACAGATTGCTCCCTTTTGCAGATGAGCGGAGACCTCTTTGTCTATCATTGCCGCATCTGCGGCGGAAAAAGAGATTGGCCGAGGACGGGCATACTGGCGGGGGGAGCCGTAGAACTCTTATGTGGAACTCCTGCACCGTCTGGAGAACCCAAGCGTCCCCCGTAAATGCCTCCCAAGCGGGGAGAAACGGAGCCAGCCGGCCACCCACTCGCAGCTGCGCTGAAGGCAGAACACTCACCGTTGACACCTCCGCCGTTGCCGCCTTTGTATCCTCCGCGGCTTTTGAAGCGTTGCCCTCTTGTTGGGTAAAAGTTGTTGAATCGCGGATTTGCCTGGTATTGCCCGTGTCCGGAGCCTTGTCCCCCCGTGAGGGGTTCTGAGATGTGAACCGGCTGGCCGTGCAGCCCCTACCACGACCGGCCCCCTGGAAAACCCGAGGGTGAAACACTTTCTTAATATTGGACTGGGCCTTGTCCAGGGACGTGAACGTTGCGACAAACTTGCCCAGCTCCTTGACAAAAGGTTTGCCAAATCATCCCCATTGGGCAACCGCCCCCGCCTCCGAGGAGGCTATGTCACCCAGTTTTGGGTCGACCTTAATCAAAAGGGAGCGCCGGCGTTCTGTCGAAAGGGCGCAGTTCGCGTTCCCCATAAAGCAGATAGCTCGCTGCGCCCATGCTGAAAGGACGTCCGGGGCAATCAGGGAACCGGAGAGACGGGCCTCCTCGGCCATGTCCAGAATCTTGGTCATGGGACCAATGGCATCCAGGAGCTTGTCTTGACAAGCTCGCCATGACCGAGCACTCAGCCCTAAGTCTACTACGAGCCTCATTCTCTAGGGGCTTCCTGAGGCGCGCCGCCACGTACTTAGCCACCTTATCCGCGGGAGTCCACTCAGCCGATCTCGGATAGACAATGTCTTCCAGGTCCAATATGTCTGACATGTCCTCCTTGGGAAGCTCCGGAGGCCCTGTTGGCCGCCACGACCTCGAGGACCCCGCCTCCTCGTCCGATTCCTCAGGGGAGTCAACGTCCTCGGGTTGGGGTGAATCCGGCTGCGGAGGCGTAGCATCCGGGGCTGGGTTTCCCTGTGGTGGGTCTCCCTGCGCGGTCTTAGCCAAGAAGGCTTTATTAAGGCGCGCAAACGCATCCTTATCAACCCCTTGATCACACTTCTTCTTGGGCAGGGGGGAGCATCACTAGCATCTTGGTCAGGGCCCTGAACTTGGCAGGGCAGATGGGAAGCGCCTGCGCCCGATTGCGCCATCTTGTCGCAATCCTGTCGGCTAACCTCTGTTCCATGGGCGTCATTAGTTCATTTACGGCCTGATAAATAGAGGTGTCAATGGCCTCGTAGAAATTATCGTCCCACTGCAGGTAGGATAGGGAGTCTGTAGTGAATACTCAGGAACGCTCTTAAGGTAAGATAGTGGTTTATTGGTAACCTCGTCCAGCAGTCACGGGAAGCTGTGAACACATCCTCCGCTACACCTCATCTGATCCTAACATTCTCTACCTCTACTGGAATACAGAATACAAGAACACTCTACATTCTACAATTACATTCTACACAGTACTATGCGCTAAACTACATTACTACACATCCCTTCTCTTCAATAAAACATGGCCACATCCCTCCCCGCAAAAGAAATGAAAAGAAGAGAAAAAAAATAAAAGATAATATGAATTTAAACGGAACAGACATAATCATCAAGTTTCCTAGGTTTAACAATGTTCCTCCCAAAACTACTGACTCTACCTTCATTGATATCAAATTGAATATCAGGAAGACTGACAGCACTGGCATTATTTACATGACTTTGTTCTAGATCTTGAGTAAAAACACCGGGAAGAGAAACTTGGTTACAAGTAGTATCGGAAGTGAGCCACCAATACTTATCTGGATGGATCTCAAAATCGTTATCAGGTACAGTTTCACACGTATCAAAATTTTTAGTTAACGCAAGTTTGCTCATATGATAAACAGAACCATCCGCTAACTGAACTGTATTTTTATTTACTTTAACAATTTTCTTAGGTGAACTAAACCTGTTTTTTCCTTTAGGAATTTTCCTACTGGATTTAACTCGTACCCATTGGCCTTCCTGTATAGTAACGTCTTTGACGCCATGTTTTTGTTAAAATAAGCGATGTTTTTCTGCTGAGAATTTGTAATGCGTTCTTTGATATCAGCAGCTTGCCAATTTACTTTGTTCCCCTTGTTCATCCAACCAGGGTTAACTTTTGAAAGGGGAATCCTGCCTCTCATGACACCAAAAGGACTAAAACCAGTTGAATCATGGACAGTGACTCTGTAACTCCATACCATCTTCATTAATTCAATATCCAAATTCTTTTTGTTATGCAAAGCTTGTTGTAAAGTGCCTTTAATAACTCTGTTGAATCTTTCCACAACAGCATTTCCCCTAGGATGATAAAGTGCTGTGAATTTATGTTCAATGCCAGCATAACTCAAAAAATTCTTCATTTCTAAAGATTTAAATTGAACACCATTATCGGTGAGTAAAGATTTTGGAAAACCTTCTCCAATAAAAATACTTTCAAGAAATTTAATTACAGAACATGTGTCGACTTTTGTTACTACTCTCAATTCTAACCATTTTGAAAACATATCCATTAAAACAATAATGAATTTTTGAGAACCATCGTCCCAAGAAACAGGCCCCATAATGTCCAAGGCGACAACCTCCCACGGTAAGTTGGGACAAGCAAGAGAGCTTAAAGGTGGGTTTAAAGTTTTTTGTGATTTGTCTGCTGTTACACAATCAGCACATGATCTTACAAAACGTTCAGTTTCGATATCAATTTTGGGCAACCAATATAAAGATTTGATATTGCGTTTGGTACGGGAAATACCAGGATGTCCTTCATGGCAAAGTGCGATGATTTTATTTCTTAAAACGGAAGGTGGAATAATTTTTTCTCCTCTCACTAGGAACATCCCATCAAAACTCAATTCATTTCGTACCTCCGAAAATGCTTTTAACTCACCCAGAAGTTCATTTTTTAAACAATCCATCCATCCATTCTCAATTTTATGTTTAACTGATTGTAAAGTTTCGTCTTTACATTGTGCATCTAACCACTCTTTTTCTTGCAATCCTTTACAATTTTCATTTACAAAAATTCCAGCGACACATACATCATTCCACGGATTTGTGTCAATCTCTGTTAAGGGCAAAGACATTCTGCTCAAAAAATCTGCAGTTGTGTTCATTTTCCCTGGAACATACTGCACTTTATAGATGTAATCTTGTAGCCTCATAGATAATCTGGCAATCCTAGCAGATGCCCTTGACAACCCCTCAGTGGTAAGTACCTTCGTCAAAGGTTTGTGGTCTGTACGTACCACAAATTCCCTTCCCCAAACAAACTTCCTAAAGTGCTCAAGAGCCCATACACAAGCTAGAGTCTCCCTTTCAATAACTGAATACTTTTCTTCAGTGGGAGATAATGATCTGGAAGCAAAAGCAATAACACTTTCACCACCAGTCTCATTGACTTGAGTAAGGACTGCACCTAAACCTTTTCCACTAGCATCGGTGGTAATGAAAGTTTTGGCAAAAGGATTAAATCCTTTTAGTGTAGGAGATTTTGCAATAGCAGATTTGATTTCAAGAAAAGAGATTTGACAGAGGTTAGACCAAGCGAACGTACTCTTGTTCTTCAATAAAGAACGCATTTCATGTGTCTTTTCAGAGAACTTGTCTACAAATTTAGAGTAGTATTCCGCAAGGCCTAAAAAGAGCGGAGTTCATCTTTATTCTGAGGCGGTGGAGCTTTGAGAATAGCCTCAATCAATTTTTCTTTAGGTTTAATACCATCGTGACCAATTTCATGACCTAAGTAAGTAACTTTGGATTCAGCAAACTTACACTTGCTGATTTCACCTGTTAAACCCTTCTTATCGAGTACATGCAAAACCATTCTTAAAGTGTCATCGTGAAGTTTTTCGTTTTTCCCATGATAAGAATATCATCTTGGAAAAATATTACATCACGGATGTCTCCAAACAACTGTGTCATGAGTCTTTGAAAAACAGCTGCTGCCGATGCCAATCCAAATGGCATGCGACGGAACTGATAACATCCAAATGGTGTACAAAACGCAGTTAACTGTTTGCACTCAGGGTCCAGCATTATTTGATGATATGCTGACGAGAGATCAAGCGTGGAAAACCACTTAGCATCTCTCGTCAAGGACAACATTTCATCAATGCGAGGCAACGGAAATTGATCCACTATGATGTTATTGTTCAACCCTCTTAAATCCACACATAAACGGACTTTGCCATTGGAGCGCCTAGCGACGACCAACGGAGAGATCCATTCGGAGGATTCGACGGGTTCTATTACATGAGCTTTGATTAATTTATCTAATTCAAGCTTAACTTCATCTCTTACAATGAGTGGAATATTCCGTGCTTTATGAATTTTGGGAACAGCATCACTTTTCAATCTGATGGAGTGCAAAAAACCTTTCAATTTACCAATTTTCCCACTAAAAACATTAGGAAATTCATTTAATACCCATTTCTTGGTGTCTTCTGCCTCACAAGCTACCAAAACTTGTTCTGGACTATTTGGGTCTAAAATTATATTTAATTTACGTTGGTCCTTCCACCCAAGTACGGATGGACCTTCCTTGGCCACATACAATTTACATAAGGCATGTCTACCTTTAAACCTGAAAACCAATTCTCTAAATCCTAGGATGTCAATCTTTTCACCCGTATAGCTTTCAGGATTTATATCAGATTCTACTAACTGACATCCAATGATGGAACTAAAGTGTTGTAACCAGACATTTTCCGCAATAATCGTGTAAGGCGAACCGGAGTCAGCAGCGACTTGTACTGTAACACCACCAAAGGAAATCCAACATAAAGGTTTGTTATCTCCTTCTCCAGAAATTTTTAAAACAACCTTTTTTTAGAGTCATACTTACTGTTATTCTCATGCTCACTATCATCAGATGAATACTCATCAATATCACTTTCTTTCACACAAGCTACATTACTCTTCCTTTTATAATTCTTGCGCCTGCATGCTCGAGCAAAATGCCCAATTAGCCCACATTCTAAACATTTTGCAGACCTAGCAGGACATTTATCATACCAGGCAGCATGAGAACTACTACCACAGCGGTAACAATTATACTTAAATTGTTTGTTCTTTACAAAGCGATCACCTTTCTTTAGGTCTTTCTTTTCATATTTGTAATCATTACTATGAGAAGTTTTGCTTTTAGTATCTGAGATTTTGTTGACAGTCTCACTACTATCTTTTTTTCTGTAGACAAAGTAGCTTTAGCGCAGCGCTCTGACAATTCAGCTTTTTTACAATAGCTATGATGTCCTTTAGACTAGACTCCCCTTCCACCCACAATCTATCTTGAATGGCTTTGTTGTTGGCATACATAACTATTTGGTCTCTAACAAGTTCCTCATGTAAAGTACCAAATTTACAATTTATAGATAACTTCCTTAGGGCAGAAACGTAATCTTCAATGGACTCATGTTTCTCTTGCTTCCTCTGAAAGAAAGCATGACGCATTACGCCAACGCAAACTGCAGGAGAAAAGTGTTCGTCTAAGTCTAATAATGCGGCTTTAAATACATCAATATCACCGGATCTGTCCTTTTTTGTAATTGACCAAAATTCGAAGCCCTTCGGGACCAAGGCAATACATCATAACTCTCTTTTTCCTCTCAGGAGTATACGATCCACTGCAGTCCTCAAGATTAGCAATATAATTTAAAAAGTACTCTTTCCATTCATTCCATTGAATGATGGGCTCTCCCGGAGATGACAAGAATTCTTTTGGAGTGCTGAGATGCAAAACAGAATCACCACGTGGGGGTTCTTCGCTTCGAGGATTGGCTTCTGTGGTCATCGTTGCAGTAAAATAGAAAGAATTGTGGCAAATGTACTTCCTATTTCTTTGTCCTCTTGAAAGGAATGGTCCGGTGTGTAAATTATGTGAAAATCCAAGCAGGAAATCCACCGGTGAGCTTCGAGGGTCTGAAACGCTGTGTTGCCCTGGTAACTGAAATTCAAGATGGCGCCGCGTAAGGTTATGACCTTCGTGATGACATCAATGCGCACGTTTGACTAGCGTACGACAAAGAGGAGAGAACGTCATGAAGCAGAGCTCACGGACAATGCCGCTCGAGCCTCCAGAACGCTGGTATTTGAACCAATACAACTCGCAGCCAAGACAGTTAACCGTTGCAGCAACAGGCAAGCAAATACTTCAAATAATTTCTTTTCGTATTTTTAGCTTACTGGAAAACGTAGTTTGTTGCTGTTTAAATGTTCAAGCTTTCTCCGAATGCTGGGTGCTTCGTTGTAGAATAATAATTAAAACAAACATGACCTCCGATTGTCCAAGTTGTAAAAATAAGCGTGGATTCACTCGAGGTTACCTCCCGCTCGTCGCCATATTCTGTAGTGAATACTCAGGAACGCTCTTAAGGTAAGATAGTGGTTTATTGGTAACCTCGTCCAGCAGTCACGGGAAGCTGTGAACACATCCTCCGCTACACCTCATCTGATCCTAACATTCTCTACCTCTACTGGAATACAGAATACAAGAACACTCTACATTCTACAATTACATTCTACACAGTACTATGCGCTAAACTACATTACTACAGAGTCCTCTTCCTCATAATATTCCTGCTCCATCACTAAGGCTCTAGGTTACTCAAAAGGACCCACGGGGGTGAGGCGTCCCAATGGAAGCAGGCACACGCAGCGCATTTAAGTTTCCGGCTGAGGGGTCCTCCCAGGAATTAACGTGACCCAAGATGCACAATTATGATGAGGCGCAAGCCCCAGGACACCCAGCACCCACACTCACTTCACTGGGAATAGATATAAATATATATATGCTGCCTGGAAGGGGTTTCCTCGCTCAGACCAACAGGCCCAGCGCTGCACTGACCCTGGGATAATACCTCAAGGCGTAAGAGCACTGCTCCAGTGCACCGCACCGCTACCGACCCTCGCGGGCGTTCAAATATGCAAAAATCAGGCGAAATACCGACCCAGACACCCTGGGGGTACAGGCAGCCGGGGGCGCGAGCACACGCAGGCAAAACAGAGCGCGACTGAATCCCCTCATGGGATGCGCGCTCCGCAGCCCGCGAATCGCGGAAGACCCACAGCGCCCTCTAGTGGGCGGAGGACCGCACCGCGGTCTCTGATTGGAAACTTCGTCGCATAAGGAGCGCAGAGCGCTCCCGCGACTCGTCAGGGAATCTGAAAGGAAGGCAAACAAACCCCCAAGCTCAACAGCCACACAACGCAGCAATGATTCCCCACACAATAGAAACAAGTAAGTACAAAGCAAAGGGTACTTAACTAGCTGCCGAGCAGCGAAGAAAGAGGGGTTGCAGGAAGTGACACGGACGGTTATGCAGACTGGGATGTGGACACTAACATAGGACTAATGAAATGACTGTTCGGATTTTTTTCCCTGGTTCTTGGGAAATGTAGTTTTTTCCTTAGTAGCTGCTGTTAATAAATTTTGGAAAATAAAGTGAAGAAGGAAACACATAATCCTCGCCTCCGGTCCTGACATAGAATTCTAGATTGCCTAGTCTTAATTCAATATTAGTTTTCTGTGGAGGTTGCACTAATACATGAACATCTGCAGCTAGACGATCTTTGAGAGCCGGGTACGGAGCAGTGTCGAGACTATCATGTTTCTAAGCTTTGATTAAGGTTACAAACTGCTGCTTTAGATCTTTTAAAACCTATTGTCAAGAACCATTTAGGTGTGTAGAGGGCAGAAACAAATTAATTGAGGCATTGATTTTATATTGCCCTGAAAATGTCATATATACTCCCAAGACTGCCTTGTACAATCTAACCTATGTTAATCAAACACTCTTAGTAGTTCTGAAATGCAGAAAGCTTCTCGTTGACTGAAAGGTGAGCTGCAGACGAATAAATGATTATCAAGCCATCTTAAACTTGCAACTGCCTCACAAGCTGATCTATAAACATTCATTTTAGTTTCAGCAACGGCTAAACACATTTCAGGGACTGGCAAATCTTAACCTGTTCCAGGGTGCCAATTGTGGTGACGTCAGTGACAGACATTCTACTTCTACAGTGAAGAGACGTGCACCACTTTCAATATTGCAGTGTGGTTTTGTGACAATTAAAACCTCCATTTTAAGGTGTTCAATCCTATCCCTATGATAAAAAGGGGGTTTAAATTTGCCAGGTTTACTAGGAGCCCTTGTAAATGTGTTTCTTGACAGGAGAGTATTGTCCAGCATAGCTGGGTGACATCATTCAAATTGTTGTTGTAAATGTGCCACAAGACAGCACTTCCAGTGTTGACTCTGCGGTTGTGTGTCCACCTCAAGAATTACACCATGCATTTTTAGTTGTTCAATTTATCAAATGCATGTGCTCTTGTGACAGTGGGACAAACTGACCTCTGAGGCAGCGACCCAGATGACATAAGGTGTGCTTTACATTGTGTCTTTTTTGTAGGACAGCTCGAAGACCTAGTAAACATTTGTGCAGTGTAATCACAGCAGAGTGTAATGCACATCCTGGTTATCACAATGCTGGTTCTCCATAATATGAGGGTACAACTCCTTCGTTCATTGTCAGATTTGTAGCATAAACGTATCCGGTTAGAATTCTATGTCAGGACCGGAGGCGAGGATTATGCTTAAAACCTTTTACTTCGCTTAACATAGTAAAAGCACTGCAGCCATTTTAAGCATCAGTTTAACACAAAAAACTAACATTCCCAAAATCCTTTGGGTTGTCAACAGAGAAAAACCAATAACTAATCAGAACCAAGCCAGTCCACATATAGGCCATTGTCACTGCTTACGCTGCCTCTGTTCTTCACTGCTTAGCAACTGCAGATAAGTTTTACTCACTTACTCTGACAGGGCTTGGGTTGTTGATCATGTATTATCGTTATTATAGCTATTATTGTGCATTTATAACCTGTATTGCAGTGTTTTTTATTGCCTCGCGTTTATTTGCAGGATTGTTCAGCCGTTGGAGCGCTCCTGCGCTCCTTTCGCGATGGTGTGCTGTGTTTGGTTAAAGTTGGGGACCTCATGCGTGGTGCAGCCCTCCGCCCACCAGGTGGCAATGTGGTGCTTGCGCAGAGCGACCTTCTCGGCTCTGTGGCGCACGTCTTGAGTTTTTCTTCTGACCGGGAGATGCGCACTGTGAGAACCCTGTTATTATCTTCCCCTGAGCGTGAAGACTTGATGCCCCAGTATTACGGTGTCTATACAGGATATTTAGTACCCGTATTGACGTCTGTGAGGGTCCGTAAGTTAACGCTTGCAAGGGCTACGTGCAATTGACATTTTCTGTGCCACGTGTGGGTCTGTACCTTCTCGTTGCAGGCCGAATTGGCCTTTACCTGTCAGGTTGTCATTTTGCAGTGGCTTCACGGCCTACTATATTAATAACGCCCTGCGGGGTCAGTAAGTTGGTCATCAGCCATCCTGGCAATCTGATGGACACCATCCCAGGCTCTACCACGTATATTAGTTGGGTGTTGTGTACCTAGGACCAGAACCCCATTTGATTGGAGGCCTCCGGTCTCTGCCTAGTCTCATTGGAACCCCAGTACCATAGCTATACAGCTCTGCTGTCACCATATTGGCGCATGCCAGCTTGGTAGCCATGCAGTCATCTGACAGTATGTAGGTGGAAGAGGAGGCCCTGTCCTTCCTTCCTTGGGATGATGACTTCTATGAGGCCGTCGATGCCTCTCTTCATAGGGCGGTTGCGGAGGTTATTGCCTTGTGGAACAGCTCCTCGATAACAAAGTTCTTGAGGATTACGTAAGGTCCTCTCACCCACAGATTACCCCTGAACAGGTGCCCTCACACCCGATACGTAAACATCCTGGGGTGGATCAGGACACCTTTGGGTGCCTCAAACAAGCCTTCCTGGCCCTGACCCAGCCTCCCATGAGTCCTTTGGCTCCACTGATGAGCTTCTGGATTGCTCCTAACCTATTTCCCCAGACATGGGGACCAGTGACTATTCCCATCGGAAGTCGGACAAGGAGGCAGGTCATTTGAGGCCTTGGCGCCCTCCCTCAGTCACTGACTCTTCTGAGCCCCACCACTATGTCTGACATGCTGGACCCGGACGACATCGTCCACCCCCAGTCAGCAGCATGAGCCCCAATTAGTAAAGTGGCGAAGTATGTCGCCAGCTGCCTCCGTAAGCCCCTGGAGAAAGAGTTGAGCAGTCGCTTACAAGTGGAATGCCCCAATTCTACTCTGGAGGAGAAGGTAGCCCCTACCCCTGAAAATTTTGCCAGGATGGTGACTTTTCTGGGCAAATTCACCAGGGACCCCACAAAGGGGATAGACCGTTCTTGGCTGCCATGCCAGGACAAGCTCCTGGACGCGTTGGGTCCAATGACTAAGATATTGGACATGGCTGAGGAGGTCAAGGTTTCTGGCGCCCTAATCTCCCCAGAGGTCCTTTCAGGCTGGCCCCAGAGGGCCATTATCTTTTAAGCTAATGCTAATTGCGCCCTGTCTACTGAGAGGCATCTCTTCTTGTTCATTAGGGTGAATCCCAAGTTAGGTGACCTGGCAGCGTCTGAGGCGGGGATGTTAGCCCAGGGTGACCTCTTCGGAGATCCCTTCGTCAAGGAATTAGGGAAGTTCATGGCTACCTTCTCTTCCCTGGACAGGGTGCAAACATCCATCAAGCGTATATTTTAACCCGCAAGTTTTCCAAGGGGCCAGTCGTGGCAGGAGCTGCTCTGCTGCCCGCTTCTCCTCACAACTCCCCTCCTGTGGACAAGGCTCCAGGCGTGGGCAGTATCAGGACCAAGCCCGCTTCACAGCATTCTACCCCACCAGAGGGCGTTTCCGTGGCAGAGGCAGTACAAGGGGCCAAGCCTCCAATTCCTGCACCAACCGTGAGTTGGCCTTTCTTCCCAACTAAAAGTAGGGAACCAGCTGGCACATTTTCTCCACGTGTGCGAGTCTATCACAACAGATGCATGGGTTCTCCAGATCTTCCAGGGGTTTCAGATCGAGTTCTATGGTTCGCCTAGGGCAAGCAGTGCACCTGCAACCGATCTCTTTTTCCCTAACAGAGTGCGATCTCATAGATAAAGAGGTTGAAGCCCTCCTCCAAAAAGGGGAAATTTGCCCATCAATGCCACACTCCAACGGCTTTATAAGCAACATTTTCCTGGTTGAAAAGCGCAATGGGGGTCAGCGACCTCTTTGAGAGTTCAGCAAGTGGCTTGTGTACCGTCACTTCAAGATGGAAGGGATCCATATTTTGCAGGATGTTCTCCAGCCACTCGACTGGATGACGCGTCTGGATCGGAAAGACGCGCACCTTACAGTTCCGATCTTCCCGCCCCTCAGACGCTTCCTTCAGTTGCT
This sequence comes from Calotriton arnoldi, assembly GCA_963921515.1. NCBI lineage: Eukaryota > Metazoa > Chordata > Amphibia > Caudata > Salamandridae > Calotriton > Calotriton arnoldi. The sequence goes on from CAWUFW010000751.1 coordinate 1,087,817, forward strand.
CTGGAGGACTCAAACAAACGAGTTCCTTACGCTCCCTTTCGGACTGTCCTCTGCTCCTTGATGCTTCACAAAGATCCTCAAATCAGTGATGGAGCACCTGCACGCACAGGGCATGAGGATCATTATCTACCTAGACGACATGCTTATGATGAGCCAATGACACTCAGCTAACACCTGTTAGATACTCTAGGTTTCGTAATCAACGAGAGCAAATCTTTTCTCTCTGTCCCAATTGACTGCATTCCTGGGTTTTATGATAGACTATGTGAAGGCCACACTGAGCTTTCCTTCCAGGAAAATGGCAAAGATTCTTCACGATTGGAGACAGGGACTCGCCAGGCCTTACACTTCTCTCCGACAACTAGCTCGGTTGGTGGGCCTTCTGTCCTGATCCATCTTGGCGATCTTTCCGTGCCACTACACTGTCGCAAGTTGCAACTTCTCAAGGCTCACCACTTGTGGAAAGGGCCTCATATGCTCTCAGTTGGTGTCTTTGTCGGAGGAAGCGAGGGAGGAAATTCAATGGTGGCTTTCCCACATGGAAGCCTGGAATGGGAGAGTGATCTTCAAATCCCACCCAGATCTTGTCATTGAGTCCGACACCAGTAAGTTAGGCTGGGACGCCCGATATAGAGACTTTTCTACTGGAGGCAGCTGGTCACAAGACAAACAAACATTGCACATCAACTACCTGAAATGCCTTGCAGGTCCTTCGCAGTACAGTGCTGGACCAAGGACAGGATTCAATCTTGCGGTCTCCTCAAGATGCACATTGTATCAGCAGTGCGGTACATCAGCCACCTGGGGCAGACCAGATCCAAAGCCCTTTCGGATCGGGCGGAAGACTGTTGGCAGCACTGCCTGGACCATCACGTGTCCGTTACCTCCGAGTATCTTCCCCGTCAAGCAAATCGGGTGGCAGACTGGCACTACCGTCATCTCCATGATGCGATTCTCTGGAAGCTGGACCCAGGGGTCTTCTCCAGGTTGTCAGACAGGTGGGCCCCCTTCTTAGTGGACCTGTTCGCTTCCTGTGTGGACCATCAGGTGATCAGCTGAAAAACCTGGAGACCAGATCCCATGGCTCTGGCGACGGATGCCTTTCTTCAAGATTGGACGCAGAAGAGGGGCTATGGGTTTCACACGTATTCATTGATTACCAGGGCCTCGGCCCAGGTGAGGAGACAGTCAACTGAAGTGGTCTTGGTGACACCTTCCTGAAGAACTTAAGTTTGGTTCCCAGTTCTGATGAAGCTTTCTTGGGATTCTCCAATCCTTCTCCCCCTATTTCCGTCGCTTCTTCTCGACCCGAATCACATGACTCATGGATTGGTGACTGACGGCTCCCTATGCCTTTTGGCAACTGTGGAAAATCCCAGGCCTTTCGAGAGAGGCTGAGATCCTCTTGTCCAAAACCTGGGAAGACAACACTGTTAAGTGGTGTTGGTTGACTTGAACAAGATGGATGGGCTGGTGTGTATGACGAGACTTGGAACCTTTGGTGCAGATGTAGTCCAGATTCTTAATTTTTTGTCTGACTTCTCTTCGGAGGGTTTGGCTTATCGTTCAATTAACACATTTTGGTATGTCATTTCGGCATGCCATGTCCCTATTGATGGAGTCCCAGTCGGTGAGCATTCTTTTGTGCGGAGATTATTAAGAGGCATTCGCCTTTCGTTGCCGCCAGGGCCATGAAACTCCAATCTTTGGGACATTTATTAAAACCTCAACCTTTTTCTCTCTTGGCAACCTAATAGATTCCTTTCAAGGAAGGAGCTTTTGGCCAAGCTGGCTATGTTGTTATCCCTGATATCTTGTCGTAGGGTCTACCTGTTACAGGTAGAGTATTGTCCCCTCTCTGGGTTTCCTTCATGGTCAGCAGATGGACTAAGTCCCATACTCAGGTCATCTCCTACTCTGCATTTGTGGATACCTAAACTTTGCATAGTGCAATGTCTTAAAGCATATGAGGAACTTGCAGAGGAGCTCTGACCACCAGGCGAGAGACGGCTCTTGATTGAGCTGTGAAAATCGCACAGAGCGATTTCTACTCTCCCAATCGCACGATGGTTGCGCTGGGTTATGCAGGAAGCTGGTATTGATGTGTTTGGGGCATACTCAGCGAAAGGGGCCATGGCTTCCAAAGCTTTTCATTTGGGTGCCCGTTTGTAGGACATCATGAGTGCAGTGGACTGTCCTCTGATTCCTCCTTTTATAAAGTTTTTTGTCAAGCCAGTGGTAGACGTGGCACAATTGATGATGAGTAAGCTTTAAACTAGCATAGTCCTTGCCTCCGGTCCTGACACAGAATGAAAAAGTTCCTAGCTATCGTAATGGAATGTTTCAATTCTATTAAGAACATGAGGTGAGGATTACCCCACCCAGTCAGACATTCTCAAACGCTCCTTCCCCTTTATTAGTAAGTAATGGCTTATTCTGAAATGTCTTTATGACTAACCAATATTATAAATATCTACGGGTGGCCCATGCCTGTAGAACGAAAGGGGTTGACACAGAGAATATCCTGGAGTATGCTCCACTAGAAGGGAGATTTCTCATGGGAGAAATCAGTGAAAAGGCAGTCTCGTGGACTTACAAAACTCTTATAAATAATAAGCCAGACCCTCTGATAAAGTTGAGGGCAAAATGGGAACTGGAAATAGGAACCCTGGATGACCTTGAATGGGAGGCAGTGCTGATGCACCCTCGTGAGGTTGCCATCAAATCTCGCCTCCGCCTAATACAATTTAAAATACTACACAGCGCATATAGGGCCCGTTTACACAAAATGGGACAAGCAGACACACCAGAATGCCGCTGATGTGAAAATGAGGGGGGAACCTTTATACATACACTGTGGGAGTGCCCAGTGATACAGGAATACTGAGCATTATAACGAAAGAACTTAGCGAAATATTGGGTGAGAAGGTACCTATGGACCCAAGATTCGTAATACTGAGAGTACCCACAGAAATTGACCTCCCCAGGGCAAAGCTACTGTTGGCAAATTTGGGTCTAATAGTGGCCAAACGGGATGTGGCACGACATTGGGGACGTTTGAGCCACCCACATTACATGAATGGAGAGGGGGGGTGAACTTGTATATGCAGCGGAAAAGACGACATACAAGGCTTGTGGATGCCCGAAGAAGTTAAAAAAAATATGGGGACTCTGGATGAGGTACTATGGACTCCCCGCGGGGGAGGAACAGGGGACAACACAAGTTGAGATATAGGGTACAGTAGGGAGGGCAGGGGACCTAGACAGAGTGGGGGGGGATGGGGTATATACACTGCCATGTTGGTTATATGCAGAAAATGTCAAAATGCCTTCTATGGATTGCTCTATTCTATACTTGCAAATAAAATAGTATGTGATGCTGTGACTGTAACGAAAAACAATAAAAACAGTTTAAAAAAAAAAAAAATGAAATGTCTATGACTGTAAGTAATTCCTCTGAATTGTTTATATCATGGTTCATGATTGTTCTTGCATATGTTATGTTTTACTGAAGTGTTGGCTGATGTTATTGGAAAACTCAGTTCAACTTATCTCTTGGTTCTTACCTTTGTAGGGAATGACGGCTCCTAACAGGATTTACGAGCAATAGATGACAGCGTGATTCATGCAGCATAAACAGTGACAATGGACTATATGTGATCTTCCTTGGTCCCGATTGGTTTTTCTCTATTGACAACCCAAAGAATATTGGAATGTTATTTTTTTGTATTAAAATGATGCTTAAAATGGCTGCTGTGAATTGACTATGTGAAGTGAAGTAAACGATTTTAAGTATAATCCTCACCTCCGTGTCCTTAGTAGAATTGAAACTTTCCGTTGCGATAGCTAGGAAATTGTTCAATATTTGGTAAGATTGACAACTGAATTCCACAAGCACATATTCTCCAATTAGTAGTTGGTGTTAACAGAAAGGTAGTGAGACTATCACTGGGGTGGTTAGTGTGGTTGATTAAAGGGGGAAAGTTGATATCAGAAGGTTGGAAATAATAGGCATTACGGAGAGCTGGAAAGTCACCCACCTGCCACTAAACGTAGAAGGGTAGCAAAGACTCGGCAGACATTTAGGTGTAATTATAGTATGCACAGGACCGTGTGATTATCTGCTAACATTGTTTGGGTGATAATCAACAAAATGTTTAACTAATAGTTTGAGCCTTTTAAATAGGCACCAGATTGAATATCCTACTATAATCATGTCATAGAAGTTAATTTATTGCAAAGGTCCTGATGAAGTAGGATAATGGTATTGATAGTGGGTTTGAATTGCAAAATACCTCGACTATTTCTGAATGGCTCTTCTTGAGTTTGAGCAGTTGAGTCTATTAACGCAATCGTATCAGATAATCGAAGATAAAGATAAAATGCCTACGCAGGATCAGGGCATGGTTATCCTCAAGTGTATATGAGGAAATGTGCCCCTAGATAGATTAGGATTGCCAACAAATAATGTAGCGTAGTAAATAAATGTGCCTTCTCAAGACAAGATAAAAAGTAGAAACTGTGAAATTTTATTAAAGGTTTAAGGTCATTACAGTAGGCAAAATCTCATTTCACATATAGGGAACTAGCAAGCATGAAGCTCAGTCCAATGCAGCATATGATACATGTCTACTCTCAAAGAATTAGAAAAGCAACTCTAGAGACTCCAAACTAAAGTCTGTCTCACCTCCAAAATGAACCCACTTTTATAACAAAATATACAGCAAAAATTATATAGTCAGCAAGAGGTGAGACAAATAATACATAGGCTCAGCAAACACAAATACAGAATAAAACCCAACAGTACCTAATAGAACCCCCCAAATGAATAATAAATAGTTCCCATTTTTCCTAATGTCATAGGATGCGTCAGCACAAATCTAGTTACGCATATAACAATGACAGACTTATGAAATGAATAGACTCACTGAGCATCAAGCTGGAGGAACCTTGTACAGTAGCAATGGAGAGGAAAGCTTCCTCTAGAACTCCCCAAGAACATCTTATTATGAAAGCAAATGACAGAATCACAGAACATATTAAGCTTGATTAATACTTAGGCGGTCTTACCGCCATCCTGCCACTGCAGCGGTCCAGAAAACGCCGTCAAGCCAGTGGCATCCAGCCTGGCATATTATGAGTGTCCTGTGGGGCTGGCATTGTGTGGGTGTCAGTCATGGCGGCAGCACACGTCGGCTCTGGAAATGAGCCGGAAACCAATGCCGGCCATACTATGGTGCCTCTAGCCAGTCGGGCGCACTGTTTCCTTGCATTCTGTTGTGCAAGTGAAAGATTGCATGCACCTGACCTGAAGGCATTGGAAGGCACTACATGAGCACCAGCTAAATGACACACGGGCACATTTGCCATTGAGCCATTAATTTAGCTCATTACCTGCCTTTCTGCCGACTCTCGCTTGGTGGTGTCCCCGCCAGGAACAGTTCGGCGGAAAGGCAGGTCCTGATTGGGCTGGTGGTGAGCTGCATAGGACCCCATCCATGGGTCGCCTCTGCCGCCGCGGGAGCCGAAATGTCAGTGGAGGCGGTGGTCTTGAGGTGGTGTTGCCGCTCATTTCCTGATCGGGCGGTCTGACCGCCAGGGAAGTGGGTGGGAGGACTGCCAAAAACGCAACGGCAGGACTTCCCTCGCCCTCATCGTAATCCGGCCCCTTGTATTTAATAATATTTCAGTGTGGCCACAGTAAGATCGAAAACATGGTCACATTTCTCTATGTTCTGATCGTCCTCTTCTTTCCGAAGTCTGTGATGAGATCTGAAATGGACGAGAGGAACGTGTATCAGTATCTTGATACCTGTCAGGTTTTCTCAAATTATCCCTATTCCTGAGGTTATACCTCCTTTAAGAGGGCTCCTTTTGAGGAGACCAACCTCGGGATTGAGAACGTTTCTCGTTTGAATTTTGTTTATTAGTCTCCCACTTCTTTTTAGAGGATGTAGGAGTTTGTTTAATTGAGTCCTTCTCAGGACTTTCAAATAGTTTCGGCTTCACTGGTCTTCCACCCAAACTATCTCTGCCTAATTCTGCATATGATTGTTCTATTATTCTGGGTAGCTCTGTTTGATGTTCAGTAACATCGAATTCCCTTAATCGTTGGCGGATCGCACTGCTGCTGCCTCTCCTTTAATATTAGATAATATTATTGTTGATACCTGGTCGAAATTTTTCAGTAATTTCATACCTAAATTTAGAGCAGGCTCTGCCCCGTATTCATTTTGAATTTGTTTCAGGACATCAGGTATTACCACAATTGACGGAATGCCATGTGTTTTAGTATAGATGGCAGCAAAGACTGAGCCCCGAGTGGTGCAGTCTTCCAGTTGTGGTGTGATCCCCATCGGTAAACTGATTGTTAGTATTCTGTGTTTCTCATACGGGCTAGTATTTGGAAATACTGCTTCGATTTGAGTAATTTTTTGAGCTATCCAGAATGGAATTTGCTCACGTTTTGTGGGCTTTTTACCCATGACTGCGTATAGAGTCTGTGGTGTAATTTTTAGTGTATTCCCCTGTTGGGGAGTTTGATTTGGAAGTGTCAATGGTTGTTGGACTGTGAAAGTCCGCATGACCTATTGAACCAATTGTCTGTAGATTTTTATTAATTCTTGTAGTTGAACAAGTAGTTCCTCGTCTGACATTTCTTCAATGTCGGGATGAGGTGTGTAGCTGGCTAGAATCGGCCATGTTGCTCCTGGTCTACCTAGTGGACCGAGCCTGGTAATGTTTTTGTGATGTTTTAGGGCGCCTTTAAACCAGAGCTGATGCTCTTGGTATGTTAATGGAATTTCAATATCCTCGAAAGGAATGTATTCCTCTGATGGATCATCTTCTTTGTAGAAGTGAAACATGTGTGTTACTGGATTGGATTCAGGAAATATTACCCATGAATAGAATACCTCTGTCTGAAAGGATTCGTGTGCCTCTATCACGAAAACTGCTCTACCACCTCTTGGTGGCAGACCGTGTTTTATAAGTTTTAGAGTGATGGCTCTTCTTAAGTTTGGATTGATGTCTATGACACCCTCCTCGGTTTCAATTAAACCTGTAATGTTAAAAACTGCTCCTAGGGCTGGATCAGCCACAGCTCTACCGTTTCCGGTCTCAGTTTTGGAGTCAGGCAGTTTGTTGTTCTGAAAAATGTAGAACAAGTTTCAAGGAAACAAAGATAAGGTGCACAATATTTTGGAACACTGTATCCTTCAACGTTGAGCAAACCAAACCGCTAATATATAGGGTGTTTCCCTATGTAGCCGTGGTGGATACTTAACCCTGCCCACTCCAGACGTCTTTTTGGAGTATATGGGTAGGGGTCTCTGAGAGAAAAAGCACGGCTGAGTTACTCAGTATCTAGCATTAAATTACCGCCTTACCAAACGTTGGGCGCCATGTAGTGTAGCTCCTATTTCCCTAATAGGCTCTGCGCATTGGAATAATATCCCCTATAGGTTTGACATAGGACTAAGGTCGGTATGTCCCTATCGAGTATATTAAACTTAATTACTTGTGCCAGCTAGCTCAGAGGCCACTAGAAACTCCTTGACAAACAAGAAGGGAGTAGTTTCTGGCAGCCGCAAACATGACAACTTTGTTTCCCTTTAGAATCAGAACGTGTCCCAGAGTCGTGGAAACAATAGATAACTATTTCACTCAGCTCACTCGTGCATGCTTAGTTTTCCTCAAAGTTACACAGAAAGAAATAGACGTGCGTTTCAATAAAAGATTTATTGAACAGTCTTGTTTCTCGTGTAAGTAATATGTGCAGTTACGATCACAAGACAGTATGCAAGATAAATAATGTACAGCGTAAGCAGTAGAAATAAATAATACTGCGATAGCATTATCTCTTAGCAGATATTCATTCACATAAATAACACAGACTAAAAATGCGAGTACTCATACGATGCGTTTCTAAGCTAGTTCTACCCCAATGTACCTAACCTAACCTAGGTGTAGGGAGAGGTATGAAGTAGGTGAAGTATTCCTTACTATGGTATACTAAGAGTATGTTAAGCCTAGTATGCCTAGTATGCCAAGAGTCCCTCTAGGTTCTAGTCCGCTCCATACCTTTAGAATGAGAGAGGTAGGAATCTCTTTGCCAGACTCGAACTCCAACACCCTGCGAGGGAAGTTAGATCACTGGAAGCTGGACTCTCTGCGTGCAGGGATGACAGCGTCTTCTCAGTGCGTCGGGCCGGGAAACGGGCTCCTCTGAAGTCGAGGTCTCCTCTAGTTTATAAGGGCTAGGGAAGGTATATTTATACCTGAGAGGTACCTCAGAATGTTAGCATTGACGTGAATCGGACAGCGGAAGACGTCATGAATGAACCCCTAAGGTATAATGGTTCATGCATAATAGATGAGTCCTTGAAGAAATCAATAGTCCTGTGCTAGGGAAACTCCCGAAGCCTAAGGGTCTGTTCTTCAAGAACTCGTTGTGACGTTAGGGGGGACGGATGTCGGAGACCATGCCTGTATTTGGAGTGCACGGTTTAATGCCTAAATAAGGACTGGGATTTTATGCCTATATAAGGGCAGGGCGAATTGTGCCTATATAAGGACATGATACAGGAAAGCCCGTGTCTGGACACCCTAAGAGGAATACAACAGTAGTTGGGCCTAGTTTGGCCAGTCTAATGAAAACGCAGTTCTATAGTGTGCAGCAGGATGTTTCTCAATGCAAATTACTCATGCCACTAAGTAGTCATTATTTATTAATTAAGTTAATTAAGAATTTGCTCTAACAATTTTATTTGGTTTGTATATTTTCTTTCTTCTTTTTTGGAGGGAATTGTAGATAATGATTCTATATGCTCTCGTTCCATTTAAAGGGAATTTGTTTTTCATTGAAGTATTTAAGTAAGCATATTCACTCAGGTTTCCTGTTTAACCTGTTGTGTTCTTGTGAACCATTTAGCATGTCTGCTTTTGAAGTGGTGGCAGATGTGTTTCAGGGGTGCTAATTTTTCAACAGCCTTGCCTAGCCAGCTGAACCTGGATTGCTTATTGGAGAGGTAAAGAGCGGTAGGTAGAAGGCATGTGTAGGAGGATGGTTGGTGTATTCATGTCGGTATCACCCCATGTTTGGTTGCTTGATATTACTGAGATTTGAGATTTTCTTATTGTGTTTCCAGTCTGTTTAACTGTGAACAGAATTTCTGAGCCCCCTGCCAATGATAGTGGGTTAGTTACTGCTATGATTTGGGTGTGTTAAAGATAGCATCATTAGTATGGGCTCATCGGAGTCCTTTTTTTCAGCATTTGTTTCACATACAGTGTTGCGGGTTGACAGTTTGAGAGTGAGAAGAGGGATTGTTGTAAATCTCAAACCTAATAGTGAAGTCTTTCCAGATATTTATATATAACGTTTTATATAGTGCAAACATGACCCTTGCAGGTATCAGAGCTGTTAGACCTGGCACCATTGGCGTGGTTCTCCCTTCCATATTTTTGCTGTTGCCTCCTGTGTTTTGCTATGTTTTTGCTGGTCTAGATGCTTTGGGCACTTTGCCACTGCTGTTCAGTGCAAAAGTGCAAGTGCTCCCTATTGTAAATTGTTGTTCTGGATTAGTGATTCCGTGATTGGTTATTTGATTTACTTGTCAGTCCCTAGTACAGTGCACCATGTGTGCCCAGGGCCTGTAAATCAAATGCTGCTGGTGGGCTTGCAGCACTGGTTGTGCCACCCACAGAAGCAGCTTGTAAAATGTGGCTCAGGCCTGCCATTGCAGAGCCTGTGTGCAGTCTGGGACTGCCATGTCGACTTGGCAAGTGCACACACTTGCCAGTCCCTAAACCTTCCCTTTTCTGCATGTTAGTCACCCCTAAGATAGGCCCAAGGTACCCCTGTGTGCAGGGTGCATTGTATGTGAAAGGTAGGACATGCCCTGGTGTGTGTGGCATGACCTGATAGTGAAATATTGCCAATTTAGTTTTTCACTATTGCAAGGCTATCTGTTCCCATAGGCCAGAATGGGCAGTTTGATTATAACATCTTATAACCATAACTGACCCAGGGAACCAGATAGGAAAGTAAAGTTTAGTATGCCTGAACTCAGAATGTTAAAATGCATCTTTTAGTGTGGGTGATTTTTACATTCTGTGTTTGAAAATACCACTTTTAGAAAGTAGGTATTTTCTTGCCTAACCATCCAGTATGCCTCTGCTAGGTTTGTGTATTGCATGTCTGGCTTGTGAGTGACAGGAGCTGGGAGAGGGCTGTGGCTCCAGCAGTCTGATGATGAAGGGGGAAAAAATGCTAGATGCAAGTATACAATATTCAACAACCAATATTCTAACAGGACAACATATAATCAATCACAAAATATTGTGCATAAATATTTATCAAAAATCTTTTTATTTTCGTGATCTTTTATGTTATGCTATTTAACATTTATAACGCGCACAGATACTCAGAGTGTCCCGGCGCGACCTTGAGAGATGGAAGGAGCCCGATTAAACAAACAGAAGAGTTTTCAGATTTTTCTTAAATTGAAGAGGGTCTTGAATGCTGCGAAGAGTAAGAGGCAGCGCATTCCATGCTAATGCGGCCTTTACCGCAAGGGAGCCGCCCCCCGTCCTTTGCAACCGGAAACGAGGGACACACGCCAGCAGTTGAGCTGAAGAGCGCAGTAGTCTTGGGGGAGTGTAAAAGGAAAAGCGTTTTTGAAGATAGGTTGGTCCGAGGCCATACAGGGCACGATGAGCAAGTACTAATGATTTAAACTTGACTCGTTCAGTAACAGGCAGCCAATGAAGAGCATGTAAATGTTGTCTCACGCTACATCTGGTCGGGATGTTCAAGAGGAGCCTGGCTGCCGCGTTCTGAACCACTTGCAATCTGTTGAGCAAATAGCCTGGAGAGCCAGCGTACAGGGCATTAGCATAATCTAAGCGTGATAGAATAAGGGCTCGGGTGACTGTTTCTTTGGCGGCCCTGGGAAGAAGGGGGAGACATTTTCTCAGTGTTTTCAATATACCAAAGCAAGTCCCGGTCAGTTTTTTAATCTGGGACGCGAAGGTAAGGTTCTCCTCGAACCAAACCCCCAAGTTCTTAACAGGTTGCCCTGCTGCAGCTGGTAGAACAGAGTCTGACGGCCAAAGCGTAGCTCGAAACTGGGGGGGAAATTGGCCGAAGAGTAGAATTTCCAATTTTTCCTCGTTACACTTAAGTTCGGCCGAAGCAAGCCAATGAAAAACTTCGGTCAGGCAATTCTTAGCCGTAGAGGTAGAGCTCTCATTTTTTTCCCAAGTGAACAGGAGCTGGGTGTCATCAGCATAGGCAATTATTTTTGCCCCCAAATCCTCCGCCAATTGGACCAAAGGGGTGACATAAATATTAAAAAGTAGTGGACTCAGGGAAGAACCCTGAGGGACCCCTGTGTACACTCTCTGTGGTAAAGAGGAGGATGGGGGAGCCAAACCTGTTGCGTCCGGTCCTCCAAGAAAGACTTAATCCAGCCCAGGGCTGAGCCAGATAAACCTATCTCGGCAAGTCGGGTGAGCAGCAATGAGTGGTGGACCGTATCGAATGCCGCCGAGAGGTCAAGCAAAACCAAGGCTGCCCTCCCGCCGGCATCCCTGCAGTCGCGGATGGCCTCCGAGACTTCCACCAGAGCAGATTTGGTACTATGGGAGGCCCTAAACCCTGATTGATCTGAGTGTAGAAGGCCTGAGCTTTCGATAAACTCAGTCAGCTGTCTGGTAACCACTTTTTCGCACACCTTAGCCACACTGGGCAGAAGAGAGATAGGACGGTAGCTCACAGGGCACAGAGGGTCAAGTGATGGTTTCTTTAATAGAGGCAGAATCTTGGCCTGCTTCCAGGCTGTCGGGACGAGAGCTTCCTGGAGAGACATATTAATAAGTCTGTTAACTTCTGGGTTAACGGTGTCTGCTACAGCCGCCATGAGTCTGGCCGCGCAGGGGTCTGAAGGGGAGCCTGATTTCAGTCCTTTAAGAATTTTAAGTGAGCTGGGCAAATCAATTGGGGAAAAAGCAGCTAAAGATTGGGGAGGAGTTGTTGATGTGAGTCCTACACGCAAAGGGGCACCTGGCGTCCTATTATAGGATATAAAAGATGCCTGTATCGCCAGAATTTTTTCCCTAAAAAAGCTGGAAAGATCTTCACACCAGGAATTCGAAGAAGGAAGTGTACTAGATAGTACTTTGGGCAACAAGAAACTCTGGACGATTGCGAATATTTCATTGGAATTACTCCTAGCTGAGTCAATCCTAGACGCGTAATACAGGCTTTTGGCTTGAGTTATAGCCATATAATAAGTTTTCTGTTTACTTCTCAGCGCAAGTTTAGCCCTTGGGCAATAATCCTTGCGCCAGTCTCTTTCCAGTTTCTTACATTCCTGCTTTAACACCCTCAGGGCAGATGTAAACCATGGTTTGGAGGGACAGTCCCTGGAATGCTTGTGCCGAATGGCAGGGGATACGAGATCTATGGTATTAGAAATCCAGCGTGTGAAGGAGGCAAATTCACCTTCCAGGTCACCCACAGCATTGGGTCTGGAGACCTCCAGGGCTTGTCTGAACACTGATGGATCAATTTTTGCAAACGCTGGCTCGCATTTTGGCCTGGCCGAGAAGTTAACGTCTGCCACTACCCAAGAGAAGTAGGTCAGGAAATGATCCGACCAAGGGACCGGAATAGGGTCTTCAACCAAAATTGGGAAGTTAGAGCAAATAAGGTCTAGAATATGGCCCCCAGAGTGTGTTGGACGGCTGACCCATTGAGTAAGCTGGGCAAGGTTCAGCGTGTCCCCAAACTCAAGGGAATCCCTCGCAGCTATTTGGTCGAGCTGAATATTTAAGTCACCAAGAAAAATATATGGTATTACTTATTTACTAAAATTTTTCAATGCATCAAACAATTCATGACAATAGACACACGGTCATATAATAAAAAAGAGTCATCCAATACAATTAAATATTATATGTAGTACAACACTATCATGTATTGGAAACAGGGTCCAGATGGTGTAATGGACAGAAAGGAGGGTCGGCGGTAGATGGAGACTACGCGTGTTTCGGCAGTTGCCTTCGTCAGGAAACCGTCTCAACTTTCACTGCATTGAACATATAATAAAATAGTCTCAATATTAACAGGCACATACGTGAATTTTTAGGTCCTGAGAGAATTGGTTTGTTAGATTGCAACGTTTAGACATAAATCGTTATGGGTAGGACAGTTCAGTGTGTTTGAGGGGATCAATTCGAGCTAGAAACATGCAGGATCAGTGCAATTAAAACCATATTCCGAAAGATAGAATATGCAAATGGAGGAAAGAATGTGCCAGAACATACTTTGTGATAAAACACCTCCCAGTGCTTTGTCTCTTTGTATCAAGTTATTGATACATTGAGACATTAGCAGTCTGATGAGTCAGGGCTGGGCTGAATAGGCCCTGGGTTGAATAGAGAGTAGGGGGAGGAGATTTCCTTTCACTTGCCTGAGCCTACATAGAATAGAGAGTAGGGGGGAGGAGATTTCTTTTCAGCTACCTGGGCCAGGTCTGCTTTCAACAATGCTGTCTCCACCTCCTGCCAGGAAGCTGCACCAGGGAGGACAGAACTGGTTTGGGCTGGGTACAGACACTCTCTGCTTCCAGAGAACGAAGAAATTGTGTGTATAAAAAGAGGGGCCCAGACCCCAGAACTTTAGATCACTTCTGGGAAATCAAGAGGAAACCTTTGCCAAGGAGAAGAGCCGGAGAAGCTGAGGAGGAATACTGCCCCTGTGCTGTTTGCTGTCTGGGGTTGGCCTGCAGTGGCTGCTTGCTGCCAAGGAAAGGAGAAAAAGGACTTTGCTGTTTTGCTTTGTCACCTGCTTGAAGAAAAGATCTCCAAGGGCTTGAAACTGAGCTTGCCTCCTGTTCTGAAGTCTCAGGAACACAAAGACTTCACCCCTTCTGTCTTCCTGCATCTAGAACTGCTGTTTTAGCTGCTACAGAAGGAAATTGCAACACTGACGCCGTAACCTGCACCGAAGCCGTGAGCGCTGCTCCGACTTGCGACGTAGGCCCAACGCCAGCTGCCTTGCCACATCGACACCAGCGAGCGACGCCGTAACCTGCCCGAAGCCGTGAGCGCTGCTCCGACTTGCGGCGTGGGCCCGACGCCTGCTGCTGTGCTCCATCGACTCCGAAGCCGACTTCATCATCGCGGAGCCGATCCTCGACGTGGGTGACCTCCTGAATCCATCGACATCGCAACATCGTAAGGAACAGTGGTTTCGGCGCCATTGTGACGTCACCTCCCCGACGCAGTAAGGAACCGTCGTCTCGCCTCCCCTGCGCTGCAGTAAGGAACAGAGGCTACACCTCCCCTGAGGTCGTAAGGAACCGACGCCGCGCAGCGCCTATGAAGCCGCGCCTCCCCGACGCCGTGAACTGCCGTCTTTGTTTTCATCGCTTTTCCAAGGTACTGTTCTTTGTGGGCCTGTTTGACTCCGGGCCCGACGCCGCGCACCTCGCGGTTGGTGCCGTACTTTGGGATTTCTATCTGTCACGACGTCGTATAACTCAAAGGGGAGTTATTTGTTGCTACAAGCTTGATTTAAGTGAACAACCTATTTTTAAGGATATCTAGAGAACTGTATTGTGGATTTTTGTCGTTTGATCTTGTTTTGGTTTGGATAAAGATTATTTATTTTTCTAAACTGGTGTGTGGTGGTCTTCCATTTGTAGTGTTTTCACTGTGTTACTGTATGTGTTCACAAATGCTTTACACACTGCCTCTGAGATAAGCCTGTCTGCTCGTGCCAAGCTACCAAGGGGGTGAGCAGGGGTTATTTTAGGAGTGTATCCCCCTTACCCTGACTTGAGAACTGCCAATTGTTTTCACCATGAGCAAAGCAGCATCCATTGCATCTGTGGATATTGAATTTGAAGAAGAGAGGATTGATACCTACACTGTGCCACACCTCAAAGCTGTTTGCAAGAAATTTAAAATCTCTAAAAGAGGCCTCACCAGGAAGGAGGAATACCAAAAGGCGCTGAGGGCCTGGTTGGAATCTAGGAATGCCAGAGAGCATCCTGAAGAGCCTAAGGTGGAGGCAGAGAATTTAGATGGGCAGCTGGAGGGGCCATTGGGCCTAACTGGGGGGAAAGTGCCTTCCAGGGTGGGCAGCAGTGTTTCTTCAAAGGGCCCGTCCCCAGAGGAGTTGGAGGACAGGGAGAAAAGCAGAGTGCATGAGATGGAGCTGACCAAGCTGAAAGTGGGGAGTCAGAATGACATAGAAAGTAAGAAATTGGAGTTAGAAAATAATAGGTTAGCCATGGAGGAGAAGAAGATGCTTTTACAGCATGAGAGAGTGGTGAGGGAGCTGGAGCTGAAAGCAAAGTGCTTAGAGATCACTCCCTCTGGTGGCAGCACACCTTCAGTGCCTGTAGAAGGAAGATTATATATTCCCAAGGATGTCATTAAGGAATTCATGAAGAGGGAGGACATTGGGCAGTGGTTTAAGGCCTATGAGGTAGCGATGATGTCCCACCAGGTCCCTGAGAAAGATTGGGGAGCGGGGTTGTGGAGCCGCTTTATGGATGAAGGAAGGGACACCTTACTAGCATTGCCCAAAGAGGATCAGATGTCCTATGCCCCCATGAAGGAAGCCTTAATAGCCAGATATGGATTGACCCCAGAGCTTTATAGGCAGAAATTTAGAAATTGGAAGAAGCTGGAGTCTAGCACCTAGGTGGAATATGTGTCTTTTTTTGCAGAGCATTGGATGGTTGGGTGAAGGGTAGCAAGGTAAATGATTTTCAGGCGCTCTATGATTTGATTGCATGGGAGCACTTGTCCAGTAGTTGTTTTCCAGAGCTACGCCAGCACCTGATTGATAGTAAGCTGACTGATCCCAGGATCCAGGAAGCTTGCTGTGGAGGCGGACCGCTGGGTCAGTATCAGGGTCCACAAGGGTCTTGTGGGAGACTCCGCCAAAGGTGGGCAGGGTCCCCAGCAGAAGAGTGGGGGGGACAAGGGTAAACCAAAGGAGTTCCAGAAGGGGCCCCAAAGTAATCCCCAAGGGAAGGGTTCCCAGACTCCCACTGAGAAGAGACCATGGGTCCCGACAGGTAAAACTGTTCAAAAGGGGCCCCAAGACATGTTTTAGTTGTGGTCAGGTGGGTCACTTCCAAGGAAGTCCCAAGTGTCCCAAGACAGAGACCACTGCACCCACTGGTGCACCGCCCCGGGAAATGGCTAGTGTAGCCATGGGGGAGGAGTTGGTTGCCCAAGGCGGGTGGGGTCCCGCAGAGATGTCCCTAGTCTCTTTAGGAGACAGTGAGATGGTCCCTAGGACTCAACTTCCTGATAACACTAAGAAGTACAGGCAGTGGGTGACCATCAATGGCCATAGGGTGGAGGCTCTGAGAGACACCGGAGTCAGCCTGACAGTTGTCGGCTGGTGTCTGAAGAGCAGGTGATCCCCAATGCATTCTACCCTGTAATTGCCGCTGACAATTCAGAGAGCCACTGCAAGGTGGCTCAGGTTCCCTTTGAGTGGGGGGGGCTCGGGTACCTTTCACGTAGCTGTGAGGCCAGCCATGCCTGTTGACTGTCTGCTAGGCAATTATTTGGAGAGCTCCCCTTGGGCTAAGGTGGAGAGAAGGTCTCATTTGGAGATGTTGGGTCTGCCAGAGTGGGCGTGTGTGACCACTCGGTCAATGGCAGCCGGTAAGGGTGTTCAAGAAGACCTGGAGCCTGAAAGAGTGGCCCAGGTGCCTGCCTTAAAGAGAAGAGGCAGGGGGCGCGGGAAACCGACCCCCAAAGTTCCCACGGTCCAGGAGGAGGCAGACCTTGAGGGGGATGCCCTGGAACCTACAGGGGAACAGGTAGCTGAACTGGGGGACCTGCCTGAGCTGGCCCATTGGCAGCAGGAAGGAGGCCCCTACAGGGAAGAGTTCTGCGAGGAGCAGAAGAAGTGCCCTTCTCATGTGGGTTTGCGGCAACAGGCTGCAAACCAGGCAGCAGGTGATCAGTCTGGATCTCATTGGATTTACTGGGAGAATGGTCTCCTGTATCGTGAGCCTAAGGCTGCTGAGCCTGGGTCAGCCCGTGTGCTGGTGGTACCCCAGCGCTTCAGAGCCTTCCTACTGGGTCTGGCTCATGATGTGCCTTTAGCAGGACATTTGGGGCAAGACAAGACCTTTGAAAGGCTTGTCACCCACTTTTATTGGCCCCAAATGCGCAATAGTTCAGATACTCATTGCAGGACCTGTCAGACTTGCCAGGCAAGTGGTAAGAATGGGATGAAGCACAAGGCTCCTCCAACCTTTCCCTGTGGTCAGCACCCCTTTTGAAAGGGTGGGCATTGACATTGTTGGGCCTCTGGATCCCAAGACAGCCATGGGCAACAGGTTCATCCTGGTCTTGGTGGACCATGCCACTCGGTACCTGGAAGCCATCCCTCTCTGGATTCTGACGGCCCCCGTGATGGGTCGTGCGTTGATGGGTATTTTCTCCCGTGTGGGGTTCCCCAGAAAGGTGGTGTCAGACTGTGGTACCAACTTCATATCTAAGTATATGAAGTCCCTCTGGTAGGATTGCGGTTTAACCTATAAGTTCACCACTCCTTACCACCCCCAAGGTAATGGGCTGGTTGAGAGATTCAACCGGACCCTGAAGGGCATGATTATGGGTCTTGAGGAACCCATGAGGCATAAGTGGGACGTCCTCTTGCCATGCCTTCTGTTTGCTTACAGAGAGGTGCCACAGAAGTCTTAGGGTTCAGTCCCTTTGAACTACTGTATGGCCACCCTGTAAGAAGTCCTCTGAGTTTGGTGAAAGAAGGCTGGGAGAAAGCTCCCAGTAAACCTCCCCAGGATGTACATAGCTACATGCTGGCCTTCAGAAACCAGACTAGGCGTTTCAGACAACTCGCTCAGGTGAATCTGGAAGCCAGCCAGGAGGAGATGAAACGGTGGTATGATCAGAATGCCACTCTGATCGAGTTTCAGCCTGGACAAAAAGTTTGGGTCATGGCCCCAGTGGAGCCTTGCGCGCTCCAGGATAAGTGGACCGGACCATTTGAGGTGGTGGAGCGCAAGAGTAATGTCACCTACTTGGTGGACTTGCAGTCTCCTAGGAACCCTTTGCGGGTCCTGCATGTGAACCGCCTGAAGCCCCTTTGGAGAGGTCCGAAGTGGGCATGCTCTTAGCAACAGATGCTGGAATGGAAGAGGAGACTGAGCCTCTTCCTGACCTCCTGTCTGCAAAGGAGCAAGATGGGTCAGTGGACGGTGTGAACCTCTCTACCACCCTGACCCCTGAGCAGCAGGATGTCTGTCGCCAACTGTTGGGACAGTTTTCTGACCTGTTCTCCCTGACCCCCGGTGTCACTCAGTGGTGCGTCCATGATGTGGACACTGGGGACAGTCCTCCAGTAAAACATAAGATTTACAGAGTGACTGACGCGGTCAGAGCTTGCATCAAGGAGGAGGTCTCCAAGATGTTAGCACTAGTGGTGATTGAGTCCTCAAACAGCCCTTGGGCCAGCCCAGTGGTCTTGGTCCCAAAGGCTGCCGCACCGGGTGCCACACCAGAACTCCGGTTCTGTGTGGACTACAGAGGGCTCAATTCAGTCACCAGGACTGACGCGCACCCCATCCCCAGAGCTGATGAGCTCATTGATCGGTTGGGGACTGCCAGGTACCTCAGTACGTTTGACTTAACGTCTGGGTACTGGCAGATCGCCTTGACTGATGGGGCAAGAGAGAGGTCAGTATTCTCCACACCAGATGGGCACTACCAGTTCCGGGTGATGCCCTTTGGGATGAAGAATGCCCCTGCCACCTTTCAGAGGTTGGTCAATCAGGTGTTGGCTGAACTGGAGGACTTCAGTGCCGCCTACCTGGATGGCATTGCAGTGTTCAGTGCCACGTGGGAGGAACATCTGCACCACCTCTGGGAAGTGTTGAAGGTGCTGCGGAGGGCAGGCCTCATGATCAAGGCGAGTAAGTGCCAGATCAGGCAGGGTTCTGTGGTGTACTTGGGACACCAGGTTGGGAGCGGCCAGGTGGCGCCCCACGGCCCAAGATTGATACCATCCTGGCTTGGGAACCCACCAAAGTCCCAGACAGAGGTGAGAGCCTTTTTAGGACTCACAGGGTATTACAGGAGGTTTGTCAAGGGGTATGGCAGCATTGTTGCACCATTGACAGCGCTGACCTCCAGGAAGCAGCCCAAGAAATTGAACTGGACTGATGCCTGCCAGAAAGCTTTTGATGCCCTGAAATCTGCCATGTGCACGCGCCCGTGCTTCAGGCGCCCAACTTCTCAAAGGAATTCATTGTGCAGACAGATGCTTCAGAGCATGGTGTGGGGGCTGTGCTTTCACAGATGAATGAGGGCTTAGACCAACCTGTAGCCTTCATTAGTAGGAGGTTACTTCCACAGGAACAGAGGTGGAGTGCAATTGAGCGTGAGGCTTTTGCTGTGGTCTGGGCACTGAAGAAGTTGAGACCATACTTGTTTGGGACTCACTTCCGGGTTCAGACCGACCACAGGCCCCTCAGATGGTTAATGCAGATGAGGTGTGAGAATCCAAAGCTGTTGAGGTGGTCCATTTCCGTACAGGGGATGGACTTCACGGTGGAACACCGCCCTGGTACAGAACACGCCAATGCTGATGGTCTGTCCAGATTTTTCCGCCTTAGTGAAGAGAACTCCCAAGTGGGTGGGTAGTTCTCCCCACATTTCAGCTGGAGTGGACATGTGTTAGACCTGGCACCATTGGCGTGGGTCTCCCTTCCATTTTTTTTTGCTGTTGCCTCCTGTGTTTTGCTATGTTTTTGCTGGTCTAAATGCTTTGGGCACTTTGCCACTGCTGTTCAGTGCCAAAGTGCAAGTGCTCCCTATTGTAAATTGTTGTTCTGGATTAGTGATTCCGTGATTGGTTATTTGATTTACTTGTCAGTCCCTAGTACAGTGCACCATGTGTGCCCAGGGCATGTAAATCAAATGCTGCTGGTGGGCTTGCAGCACTGGTTGTGCCACCCACAGAAGCAGCTTGTAAAATGTGGCTCAGGCCTGCCATTGCAGAGCCTGTGTGCAGTCTGGGACTGCCATGTCGACTTGGCAAGTGCACACACTTGCCAGTCCCTAAACCTTCCCTTTTCTGCATGTTAGTCACCCCTAAGATAGGCCCAAGGTACCCCTGTGGGCAGGGTGCATTGTATGTGAAAGGTAGGACATGCCCTGGTGTGTGTGTGGCATGACCTGATAGTGAAATATTGCCAATTTCGTTTTTCACTATTGCAAGGCTATCTGTTTCCATAGGCCAGAATGGGCAGTTTATTATAACATCTTATAACCATAACTGACCCAGGGAACCAGATAGGAAAGTAAAGTTTAGTATGCCTGAACTCAGAATGTTAAAATGCATCTTTTAGTGTGGGTGATTTTTACATTCTGTGTTTGAAAATACCACTTTTAGAAAGTAGGTATTTTCTTGCCTAACCATCCAGTATGCCTCTGCTAGGTTTGTGTATTGCACGTCTGGCTTGTGAGTGACAGGAGCTGGGAGAGGGCTGTGGCTCCAGCAGTCTGATGAGTCAGGGCTGGGCTGAATAGGACCTGGGTTGAATAGAGAGTAGGAGGAGGAGATTTCCTTTCACTTGCCTGAGCCTACATAGAATAGAGAGTAGGGGGAGGAGATTTCTTTTCAGCTGCCTGGGCCAGGTCTGCTTTCAACAATGCTGTCTCCACCTCCTGCCAGGAAGCTGCACCAGGGAGGACAGAACTGGTTTGGGCTGGGTACAGACACACTCTGCTTCCAGAGAACAAAGAAATTGTGTGTATAAAAAGAGAGTCCCAGACCCCAGAACTATAGATCAATTCTGGGAAATCAAGAGGAAACCTTTGCCAAGGAGAAGAGCCGGAGAAGCTGAGGAGGAATACTGCCCCTGTGCTGTTTGCTGTCTGGGGTTGGCCTGCAGTGGCTGGTTGCTGCCAAGGAAAGGAGAAAAAGGACTTTGCTGTTTTGCTTTGTCACCTGCTTGAAGAAAAGATCTCCAAGGGCTTGAAACTGAGCTTGCCTCCTGTTCTGAAGTCTCAGGAACACAAGGACTTCACCCCTTCTGTCTTCCTGCATCTAGAACTGCTGTTTTAGCTGCTACAGAAGGAAATTGCAACACCGACGCCGGCGAGCGTTGCCATAACCTGCACCGAAGCCGTGAGCGCTGCTCCGACTTGCGACGTAGGCCCAACGCCAGCTGCCGTGCTACATCGATGCCAGCGAGCGACGCCGTAACCGGCCCGAAGCCGTGAGCGCTGCTCCGACTTGCGAAGTGTGCCCGATGCCTGCTGCTGTGCCGCATCACCTCCGAAGCCGACTTCTTCATCGCGGAGCCGATCCTCGACGTGGGTGACCCCCTGAATCCATCGACATCGTAAGGGACAGTGGTTTCGGCGCCATCGTGACGTCACCTCCCCGACGCAGTAAGGAACCGTCGTCTCGCCTCCCCTGCGCTGCAGTATGGAACAGAGGCTACACCTCCCCTGGGGTCGTAAGGAACCGACGCCGCGCAGCGCCTACGAAGCCGCGCCTCCCCGACGCCGTGAACTGCCGTCTTTGTTTTCATCGCTTTTCCAAGGTACTGTTCTTTGTGGGTCTGTTTGACTCCGGGCCCGATGCCGCGCACCTCGCGGTCGGCGCCGTGCTTTGAGATTTCTATCTGTCACGACGTCGTATAACTCAAAGTGGAGTTATTTGTTGCTACAAGCTTGATTTAAGTGAACAACCTATTTTTAAGGATATCTAGAGAACTATATTGTGGATTTTTGTCGTTTGGTCTTGTTTTGGTTTAGATAAAGATTATTTATTTTTCTAAACTGGTGTGGTGTCCATTTGTAGTGTTTTCACTGTTACTGTATGTGTTCACAAATGCTTTACACACTGCCTCTGAGATAAGCCTGTCTGCTCGTGCCAAGCTGCCAAGGGGGTGAGCAGGGGTTATTTTAGGAGTGTATCCCCCTTACCCTGACTAGAAGCAAGGGTCCCTATTTGGACAAAGGTACCTACCTCTGCCAACTAGAAACCCCCATTTCTAACAAGAGCACTTTACAATGTTCAAGGAGACAGGTAGGAAAAAAACAACATCATCAAGGATAGGATACGGTATGGCAGAATCCCCCAGAGAGAACACCTTTGGGTCCATGACAGACAAAAACCCAAACATAAGAACATAGCATGTGAGTAAGAAGGATGCGTTCAAACTAAGGGACAAATCATGTCCTGGAGTATAGTTCATGAATTCTACAGCAGAAATGTGTTCATCAGTATCTCTTTAACTTCCTTCTTGAATGAAGCAGTTGAGGGGTTCTGTCTGTTTTCGGGAGGGTAGGGCATTCCAGATTCTCGGGGCAATTCCTGAGAAGTCTTGGTTATATGTTTTTTCTTTTTATAGAATTTCAGTGGTTTCAACAGTAGGGAACTAGTGCCTCTAGACGCTCTACATCCACCCAATAGCTCTAGTTTATGTGCAGGGTATCTTGGATTGTTGAAGTGTAGGGCCTTATGGGTCATGCAGGAAAGTTTCAAATTAATCCTTACCTCATATGAGAGCCAGTTAGAGATTTCAGATCAAGAGTGATGTGATTGTTTCTTTTAGATCTTGTAACAAGCCTAGCAATAGAGTTAAGAGGGGCCTTTTGGCTCCAGCTTAGATCTGGGTAGTCCGCAGAAGGTTGCACTCCCATAGTCCAACCTGGGAATCACTAGGGCTTGAACAGCTGACTTGAAGTCATCGTGGGGTAGGAAGGGTCTTATTTTCCTTAAGATGTTCATGTGGAAGTTTGCTCTTTTGGTGGCAGAGCTGATGTGCTCCTGCATGTTCAGATTCTTGGCAAGTTTTATTCCCAGAGATCTTGTTGAATCTATAATGTGTGGTAAGCAATTATGAGCTGTTACATCCATTCTGCGATGCCCAGTGAATGTTTGGGTGGCGCAATTAGGAGGAATTCTGTTTTGAGAGTGTTTAGTTTGAGGTGGTTGCAAGTCCTCCAGTTTTTTTGTTTTTTTTTGTAGGGTTGTGTTATGAGACCTAATTTCTTCGGGTGAAGAGATTTTCAAGTACAGTTGAGTGTCATCTGCGTACATGTGATAGTGGATGTTAGATAAATTCAACAATTATATTAAAGGTTCCATGAACAAGTTAAAGAGTGGGTGAGAGCGAAGACCCCTGAGGGACCCTCAGAATGTCTTGTGTAGGGTTGAATAGAAGCACATTGTCCTTGATTCTTTGAGTTCTGTTGTGGTAAAAAGAAGCAAACCAGTTAAGAATGGACCTCGATAGCCCCATCCTATGTTCAAATAGGTCTAGGAGGCTGTCATGTTTGACTGTCTCGAAGGCGGATGAGAGGTGAAGGCAGGATTTGTTCTGATCCAACATTTGTAGCGCATCATCAGCTTTGCGTGTGAGCGCCGATTCAGTGCTATGCCCATGGCAGAAGCCGTATTGGAATTGATCTAAGACACTGAATTGTTCAATGTGGTTGCAAACTTGTACATGGACATATTTTTCAAGGAGCTTCGCCAGGGTCGGAATATTAGAGATTGGGCGGAAGTTGTTTAGGTCTGCGTGATCCTCCGTGAGTTTTTTCAAAATAGGGTTAACCTGCCGAGCTTTAAGACAATCCGGGATCGATCCTTGAAGTAGTGAGGCATTAACTATCTTGGTCCAGAGAGGGAGGACATATTGATCTTACTGAAGACATTAGCTGGTAGAGGGTCATAAATTGGTTTTAGTGTAGTTCGGAATTTGAGAATGGCGCTTTCATCAAAGGTTTTGAATATGCTCCAAGAAGCATTGTTTTTGGTGGGCGTGGGTGCTAATATGAGATGCAAAAGGAAGGTGCTCCCTAGCTGTCTGCAGGTCACTTTAGATCTTTTTTGTCTCTTCCATGAAGAAGGAGGCAAAATCCTTGCAGTTTGGCTGTGGATTACAACCTGTGGGTCAAGGGTTGGCTTGCTTATTGGATTGTAGCTTGACAAGTTCGAACAGTTTTTTTGGGATAATTTCTAGCTTTATCTAATTGGTTTCTAAAGAAATTCACTTTCGAGCTTCTGATACGTTTGTTTTACATGCTCCTCAGTGATCTCAGGTGTTTAAGGTTTTCGAGGGACGGTGAGAATCTCCACGATCATTCAGCTAGTCTAAGCTTAAGTATTTCTGTATTTAGGCTGCCATTGAACCAAGGTTTGGAATCTTTGGTGGACATTGTTTTTAGCTGTAAGGGTGCTATCGAGTCTAGAATGTTCAGCATGGAGTTGTAGTGGTCTTTGAGGTCATGGACATCTACCATATCCAAGGGAGGTGGCAAGATGTTATTGCTGAGGGATGTCATATCGTTCAAGTTTATACTCCGCATGCTCCTTTTCCACTGTTTGTGTTTCTTTAGTTGAGCCTTTATTGTCCCCACAGATTCTGAGATGAGAAAAGTGATGGGGTGATGATATGTCCAGTCACAAGGGATGATAGATTCTAGTTGGATGATATTACTCTTGGCAATGGCAAGGTCCAAGACGGCACCCAAGTTATGGGTAGGACTGTCGCAGAATTGAGTCAGGTTGAGGTCAGCTAGGTGGGATTTAAGGCTATTGACTGCTGGGTCATTAGGGTCATTCCAGTGGAGGTTGAAATCTCGGAGGAAGATCTGGGTGCAGTGTTGTCCTGCATTAGTTGAGATGGTTTCCATAATTTGTTCTATAAACGTGATGTTATCACCTGGTGGGTGGTAGATTGTGTGCTATTTGCACCATGGACTGTTGTTGCTCAAAATGCCAATGCATAAGTATTCGCATGAGGATAGGGCAATGTTTTGTGACTCTTTCACTGAGAGATTGTTTCGGTGTATGCAGGCAATACCTCTGCCAGGTCTGCTGGGTCTATCTAATATAATGATGTGATTAGGTGGAATCAGTTAGTCAAGAGTAGGTGTAGAGGCATCATTTAGCCATGTTTCGATCAGGATTAGTATGTCCAGCTCGTGAGCAAGGATGAGGTCCGAGATGTCCGCCGCATGTTTCACTGCTGTTCTGCAATTGAGGTGCATGCATTTCAGGTGTGGTTTGGTGTCCGCAGAGGTTGACCGAGTGAAGGGCACTTGCTTAAGTTTAGACTTGATTACTGCTCAGTGATTGGGCCTTGGTTCTCTGTGTGGGTCTGTAAGAACTGTTTGCATTTGGACAAGTTGACTCTATTAGCGAGTAAGTAGAATTATGTTAGAGGAGGAGGCAGTGAATGTCGATTTCGGAGAGAGAATCATTCAGTCTGATGGGCTGAGAATAGGCGTTGGGGTAGGGTATTGTTCGCCATCTCAAGTGGGGCGATGACAAGACAGTTGAGGTCCCGTTGGCTGTGGGGTGTGACGTTGGTCTGGTGCGGTAATTAATATCCAGGGCGTGGTTGTGTCTATTCCTGATAGGACTTTAGTTGTTCCATCTGTTGTTTGCCAACTCTGAGAGGATGTTTATTAGGCTTTGTAGATCTGCCTTAAGTAGTTTTAGGTCGTGTGTAATCTCGCTAAGTCTGGATTGTAGTGATGTGTGAGAAGAGGTGAACGAGGTTTGGGTCAATCAGCCAGGATATGGTGGTGGAGTGCTCAAGACTGGTGTTCGAGTGCTGCTGGCTTGGGAGAACCAGCAGGGTGGAGGTCGGGTTGTAGGCTTGAGAAGGGGAGCTGGAGAGCTGGTTAGGTAGGAGTGCATGGGTCTTATGGTGGATATTGTTCGTATTTGGGTTTTCAGGTATCACAGGTGACATCATTTGGACCAAGGGGAGTGTCTTGAGCCCACTCAAAGTATCCACTGGGGGTGTTCAGCAGTCACAGGGATAGTTGAGGTGAAATCGTTATTTTTGTGGCTGTGTATCTCTGAGATCGCTACTCTAGAGGTGTAGTAAAGGCGTTTTCTATATTGGTGATTCATGGATAGTGACTCAGTTCCACATGTGGTGGTGGAGAGTTGGTGTTGTGTGTGTTACACACCATGGCCGACCAAGGGGGGGCAATGGGTGGAGCGCTTAATCCGGCTAGGGTGTGAGTGGACAGTACTGGGGTCCTGAGGCACATCTGAAGAGTCAAGACAGCCTTGGGAGGGGACATGCTTATAACTAGTTATAGATCTTTTGATAATAGAGAAGGTTTCATAAAAAATGTCTAGGATGTAGTCTGAAGATTGGATGAGGATAATCCCGTTATTGTATCGGGAGATGGTTGCGTCAGCTCTGCAAGCAAGTGACGGAGCTACTGAGAGTCTAAGCCCATGTGTAATTTTCCTGGATGCAGAGATCCGTAGCCGAGAGACCAAAGCATTCCTCCATTATGTTCTTCTTTTCAGTAGAATGTAAGATCACTAATTATAGCTCCTTTTTAGAGCAGAAATAAGGGTCAGAAATTAGCGTTTCTGGTTGAGATTAGAGAAATCTGTGTTTTAGGCTCTTGGATGCCTTTTTAGTTAGATTTAGGAGGATCTATATATCTAAAGGAATTGCAGCCTACCTGCTCCAATATATTGACATGAGCTCTAGGGGGGTTAGTCTTCATGTCTAAGTGAACAGATTAAAAACCAACTTAATGGAAAGGGTCGGTTGGGACAGACTTTTGAATGTCAATATCACTCTCTTTTGCTTTCCATGAGACTAAGGGCCAGATGTACGACTATTTTGCATGCGCAAACGGGTTTGCAAACCCATTTGCGCATGCAAAAACTGCATGGGGAATGTACAAAGCCTATTTTGCGACTCGCAAATTTTTGCGACTCGCTATTAGGAAGGGGCGTTCCCTTCCTAATAGCGAGCGCAACCCTATGTAAGAATGTTTTGTAAGAATGGGGAAGTGCTACCTGCCCTTAAAAAATGAAACGAAAACGTTTCATTTTTTTCTTTTTTAAATGCATCCCGTTTTCCTTTAAGGAAAACGGGCTGCATTTAAAAAAAAAAAAAATTGCTTTATTTAAAAGCATTCCCAGACATGGTGGTCCGCTGAGCTCAGCAGGCCACCATACCTGGGAGGGCCTGCCATTCCCAATGGGGTCGCAAATTGCGAGAGGCTCATTAATATTCATGAGCCTCTCTATCTGCGACCCCATTGGGAATCGCTAACAGTGTGAAAAACACTGTTGTACATTGAAAATAGCGCCTCCCAAATTGCGAGTCGCAAAAAACTCGCAATTTGCGAGGCACTATTTCCACAGTTGAACATCTGGCCCTAAGAGTCCACCTGGTTAAGGGGTTCATGATGGTTCAACTGAGGAGCAAACTCAATTACCATAGACGTCAAGATTAAAGGGTTAGCAATGGTCCTAATGAGAGACTGTCCCATTCACCACAAGCGCCCAGTACAGCGGGAATTGCAAATATATGTTCACCAACTGATATGCATTTTTAACATTACCACGAAAGCCTGAAATTGCATGTGACTCTGTTGCCTGACGGTTATTTGTGCATTTCGTGTTCTCCCCTACTGCTCCTGTAATTGTAAACTTTAGTGTGCTGTTACAGACTGAGATTGTACTTTGTTTTTTCTACCAATTGTGTTTGCCTTTCTTTTGCCGTCACTCGGTGCACTCCAGTTCTTTCCCTTCTGTGTCCTTTTCCCCCCGCCTCTCGGACATCCCCTCCTGGACGTTCCCTCCCACCTCCCAGTACCACTTAAAGGAGATGGACATGGTGGAGTCATCGTCAACATACACAAAGAATCTAATACCTGCACCATCACCGACGACACCACGCCGATTATGGAATTCATGAGTTTCCAGCTCCACGCCGACAACTAAACCACCATCAAAGGCACTCCCACATACAGACCGCAAGGACCATGAACTGGCCTCAGCAGCGCCATCACCAAATTCATCACCGCTCTTGCTGTCAAATCCTGGAAAGACTAGACCACATCGGCCTCAAGCAAATTGTCACCGACCCCACACATATAGCAGGACACACACTAGACCCTATCTTCACGTCCAGCAACAGAATCGGATACAGTCAAACATCGGAACACACCTGGACGGACCACTCCATCGTAAACTTCACTCTCACTGGCCGGCCGTGCACCACCCCCCAGCCGACACAGTTCTCCCTACTGCAACTGGACCAAGGTAACTCAACAGCAGTGGACCGACGCCCTCAGCACAGCTCACCCCTACATTACCACCAACCTTAACCAGATAGAGAATTTCAACGCCTGGATCACCAGCGCTGCCAACCAAGTCACCCCCACCCAGCCAGCCAAACGCACAGAACCACCAAACGAGCCAGCTGGTACACACCAGAACGCAGCACATCAAAATGCGGGTGTAAACAACTAGAAAGATGGCGAAGTCCAGTAGGAACGACACTGACCGAACCACCTACAGATCAGCCATCCACATCTCCCACCACCAGATCAAAGCTGCAAAAAAGGAGGCCCGAACATGCCGCATCGAAACCAGCGTCAACCAAACCAAGGAACTCTTCACCATCGTCCGAGAGTTCACCTTCCCATTGGACTTTCTAATGTTGTTCCCTTCATCCCGGTTTTCTTTTATCTTGGGCATCTGTTCCCATAAGTTTGAAAAGGAGAGAGCCAAGCAGTGGCCTCTTTAAAAGTGATTTTTAGGGGAAACAGAAAAAAACTATTGAGCTACCTATAAAGGTGCATATATACATATTTACTGAAACTGTTTAAATCTGACTTTGTATGAATTAGGTATATTTATATATATCAAAGAAATACCCTTTCAGGCTTAGAGTGCTGCATAAATTATGCAAAAAAGTAAGTAGGGAACTCTGGGTAGTTCCCATATTTTAGGTGGAGCATCCATCCATCCATCCAATACACACATACTTACAAAGTCGTATTTAAACATTTGAAGCCAACAACATTGCTTTGCAATGAAAGGTGTTGGACCAATTAATGTGTGTGCAAAATGTTGCACCCGGCTGTTTTTTCTGTGTCCCCTCCTGATACATTCAGCAGCTGTAGTGGTGGGGTGTAAGGGGGTGGGCTGTCAGGACAATTAGAGTTGGGGCACAGGCCCCATCTGGCCCCTCTACAGATGCCAATAGAGCCACGCCCGGGAGTTTAAATTTTTTTGTTGACTCTAGTATTCCTAGGGTCTTTTAATATTACGAACATACATTCTCCATGGCCTCTCATCTGTATCTATCTATTTGTCTGAGCAGCTCATGACGACGGTTTTGTTGAGCAAGTAGCTTGCTCATGGCAGGGGCACGTGGTCACATGCACATACGGTACACATTTAGGGTATGGGATTTTCACTGGTATGAACTTTGCCAATTGATATAGAAATAGTTTTCCTTTTCAAAATACTGGAGGAAAAGCAAACACATATTTATTGGTATCTCAACACCGTACATTGAATTCAGTATTTTCAATATTATAAATGCCAATGTTTATTTTTTCAAATACTTTTTTCTCAGGAATCCCTGAGCAGAATTAAAAAAGAATCAGGTAGTGTTGGAATGTAAAGGGAAACACTTGCCAAGGCTTAGTTTACTTTCTACAGGATTCAGCCAAATGGTATTCTGTAGCTGCCAAGGGAGCATATTTTATGGGCCTGCTGGAGAAGTGTCATGTTAAGCACACTTTCTGCCTCAGCAGCCAGCTGAGTGACTGCAGTTGATGGCCCTTCCCCAGCACCATAAAAACGTTTGTTTGTCAAAGCTGGTGCTTCCATGCAATATGTGGAATGCAAGAGATCAAACAAAAACAACCCTTATAGTTTGCTGTTCAACCACACCCCAGCAAACGTTTCCCTGTTGCTGTGCTTTTACAGACAAGCTGGGAGGGGTGAGTAGCAACACAGTTGGGAGGTGAGCATGTATTTGAGTAGGTGTGGAGGGGGAGAAACAGCACAAGAAAAAGAGAAATAGAAAATATGTATGCTCATGCAGTGGTGCATTAAAAAGAAAATAATAGTTCCCTAAAAGCGAGCAGTTGAACGATACAAGTCACTGTAGGAAAATGCCCTTTTTTGTCATGGTCACCCCCCCCTGTTTTGCCACTGGTACTGGTGTTTTTCGACTGATGTCACTGCTAACCAGGCCCCGTTGCCAGTGCTTTTACCCTAAAAAACAAGGTAAAATGGTCTAATTTTAACACAATTGGCACACACTTTAGCACCCCTGTAAGTCCCTAGTAAGTGGTACTTAGGGCATGGGTAATAAAGAGGGTCCCTCAGGGCTGCTGCATGTATTCTGCCATCCTAAGGGACCCCCCTACAAATTGCATGCAGGCATCTATTGCAGAATGTTTGTCAAGATGCAAACAATGAGTGAAAACGTGCATGGCACACTCACTGTGTGCCATGCCAACGTCACTGCATGTAATATATGTAAGTCACCCCTACAGAAGGCCTTGTAGCCCTAAGGTGGGTGCATTATATTAAATGTGAGGGCATATCTGCATGAGCAGCTATGCCCCTGTGCTGTCTAGTTCAATTACTAGATGGTACAAGTGAACAGGGAATCCATCTTAAGTATATAGTTCCCCAACTACATGATGGCTTTGCTGAAACCTATGGTGTTTGCTATCAAATACCTTGTCTTGATAAATCTGTACTGTTACCAGTACTAGGTTTATTGTGTCATGCACCTACCACTATCTAGTGTGCTGGCTGACTGGTCTTGTCCAACCTGCCACTAAACACAGGTTTCTGACCCCCTGTAGGAGAGCGCCCACGCTCTCGGAGGCAAGAAACAATGCGTGCTTCGGAGATTGTGTTCACACCTCCTCCAGCAGGATGGTTAGTGGTTTAGCATATCAAGGCCAGGGGCTTCAAAGCCCCTGCCGCCTTTGATATGCAACCCTAGATTCCCTCAGACCTGGGAGATGCCATCCCTTACCCTGAGACCCATTTGGCACCAGGACAAGCGGGAAATTGACTATGCAAGTAGGAGTGTTGCTCCTCCAGGCTAGTCACACCCCTAAAGTAGGCTACCTGATATGCTCTGCAAAAGAAGGTTTCCACCAATTTGATTTTGGTGGAAATAAGGAACACTGAGACAGAGATATGCCCACTCCCCACAGGAAGTGGTATTATAGGGGGTGCAGTGACTCCAGGGTAAGTAGCCCATTGGCTACTACCCTTTACTCCCCTGAAAGCCCATAAAAAGAGTCTTTAGGTGGCCCCCTGACACCAGGAACTCAAATTCGTCTGCCTGAAAGTAGAAGAAGGACATAGAAGAGCCGAATATGTGAGAACTGTGCACCAGCATCAACTTTGGCACAAAACCCTGCCTGACTGCTGCTCTCCCAACAATCACTGACGCGTCCAGAAGCTGATAGCCTTCCCAAACCCTTGGAGGTCTGCCCAGCACTTCCTCGACACAGCAACATCTCCCTTGGAGTGGAGGAGCCACTCCCCTGCACCAGCAGGCACCGACTGCAGCTGCCTGGTACAGCGTTCTGTCGACCCCCAGTCTCGGCGAGGGAGCAGCACCCCATCAAGAGGTCTTTGAGCTCCAGGGGGTCAGATCCGTCCCTTTGCTAAGTTTGTAGATGCCAGGACCCCCAGGAGCTGTGCTTCACCAATCCCAAGGTACCGGAGCCGGGTGCATGCAAGCATTCAGTCGGAACACCACCGCAGCCAAAACTTACTTGCATGTCAATGAACTCTGAGAGAAGCCAGCTCCACACTGAGAGTGGCCTTGCTGTGCTTCTTTTCCCTCTTCTGCAGGAACACCAAGAACTGTAAGAGCCTCTAACACAACAACCCGCCCGACAAGACACCTCTGCACCCGAGCTCCCCAGCCCTTGCCCACGTAAACCAACGGTGTCTCTGTGATCCTCAGACCCTCAAGAGCCAAGCCCCCCCGTGGGTTCTGTTGGACTGGCCCTCCCAGTATCCTCCTTGCAGCCTTTTGTTACATGTACTTTTCCCCATTGACTTTAGCGTGTAGTGTTCAAGGCTACCACCGCTGAAAGCACCTCTGCCCCCTGACACCCCAGGGCAGGTAAACTTGAACTCTGGGAGCTTTCTTCGACCTTGGTCCCTAATTAACTTAAGTCCAGAAGAACAGTCCTGTATGTTGTCTGTAAGTGTACCTATGCAGTGTATTTTCCTCCCATAGAATAGCATTACCGCATTTGAGGTTCATGCCTCAAATCTGACAGCTGTCATTTTCTACTGTTTTTACTGTAAAAATTTGATAACATCTAAAGTAATTACCTGATCCCGCTAATCTTGGTGTCTAAAACTATATAAAAAGATATATATTTTTTCCTAAATTGTTCTTGAGTTTCTTCTTGAGTTTGTGTCTCATTTATTGACTCTGTGTGTTCCAACAAATGCTTAACACTACCCTCTGATAAGCCTAAACAGCTCGCTCAGACTACCACAAAGAGAGCATTTGGGATTATTAATTTTAAGCCCTGTAAGCCAATAAGGATCGTCTGGACTTTCTACATAGTATACCTCCTTTTGGTACACTGCATAAAAAGCCAGCTTCCTACATTGGTGGATCAGTGGTGTGGTGTGGTACAAGACTTTGCATTTGCTGATACGACTTGGTCAATAGGTGATTCCACAAAAAAACCTACAATTGACGTTTGTCAAAAATTATTTTTGCAAATGTTTTGATTTTTTTCCAATTTTTCCAACTTTTCTAATCTGGACTGTTAGGGCCTTGTGTCAAGTCCCACAGTCCTTTTTTGTATTAGAAATGTATAAAGTGTTCTAGTTTATACTGTGAAAGGACAGTGCTGCACCGGCTGGTGACAAGCTGATAATGCGCTGTGCCAGAGAGGGTGCGGGCAGGAGGGGACTTTCTTCCATCTACTATGGGACTTTCCAGTGATACAAACATATTAGCTCGAAGTTGGTAGAATCATGGCCACGGTGCTTGGGGCTGAACTCCCAGACGAGCCCAAGTGGTTCTTGTTGCTGATCTCGGGTCAAGAGGTCTGGCCTAGACACAAGACTCTGACTGACATTAGCCGCAGTAGTAGCATAACACAACATCACAAAAAGTTGGGGAGAGCCCCACCCCCCTCCCTCCAAGAGTGACTGAGTGGAATACTGACTTAGACTGGTGTCGGCAGGCAGAAAACACAATATACTTAAGTAGAGGTTGCCCACGAAAATGGAAGAAGATTTGGGGGTTCTGGTGGGCATACCAGGGACTGTAAGGGAAGGGAGTAGGGCTCCAATGAGAATGTTACCTCACGATGCTGATGCTTTCATTATCCTATTGTAATGACCAAAGAGATGTGGATCGTATGATTTGAAGATCCGTACTGAACAGTGTACTTGATGTATTGTATGCTGGGCAAATTGCAATAAAAAGAGTTTTAAAAAAAAGTGTACTAGTTAGTTAGGCCTTAAAGTCTATTTAGAATTTTTTGTTGATTTTCTGAAAAAAGGTCCCAACTACACTAACCATGACTAGCATAGGGGAGCGAGTCAAGGAGCTCGACCTGACACTTTATCTGCAACTTACGGTGAAGAAGTTAAAGGCCCTCTGTAAAGCTTGTAAAATTAAACCTGGGTTTTCTCCAACGAAGGTACAGCTCCAGGAGTTGCTGGCTGAGTTTGATGCAGCCCAGGCAAGAGCAGAGAATCTTGACCTTCCTGAAGAGGAACAGTCAGTAAAGATGACTCTGTAACCAGCAATCCTGAGGATGATTCCCCTACCAATGGCGCATGTGATGTGGAAATCCTCACCTCTACCCTAACACTGTACCTAAAAGTTCTGCCCCTTATTGGGTGTAGTTCAGGCCACTCGGGACAGGAAGAAGAACTGGATGAAGAGGACTTAGTCCTTCTGTAACCAGCAACAGGGGCAGCCCTTGAGGCCAAAATCCTGGCCATAGAAAGAAAAAGGGCTGAGATGGGTTTAGGACCCATAAGTGGTAACCGCAATAAAGTAAGTAGGGAAGCTTTTGATCTCCAAATCCCCAAAGGGATTGTCCCTAAATATGTTGCGGGTGATGCCATTACCAAAAGGTTTACTGCCTTTGAGAGGGTATGTAAAATGAGGAGGATACACCAATAATACTGGGGCTCTCTACCCTGATAGTTGTTCTCTGGAAAGTGCAGGGATAGTCTCCTGACACTGGATGAGGCAGATGCTGAGTCTTATGACCTCATGAAGGAAACCCTGATTGAGGGCTTTGAACTCTCCACTGAGTAGTACAGGATTGAGTTCAGGGAGACTCACAAAACCTCGAGTCAGTCCTGGGTAGATTTTGTTGACTTCTTAGTCAAAACGCTAGGTGGCTGGTTGAAAGGCAGTAAGGTGCAAGATTATGAAGGGCTTTACAATCTGTTGATAAAGGAGCACTTGTTAAGTAATTGTCCATCAGAATAACTGCATCAGCACCTTATGGATCTAGGGTTAGTCTCTCCCCAAGAGCTGGGGAAGAAGGCTGACCATTAGGTCTAAACAAAGGTGTCCAGAAAGACCCCAGGAGTGGGTGACCAAAAGAAAGGGGTTGCTAATCCCCCCCCCAAGGGAAATATGTGAGACACAAAGGGGAGAACCCAAAGAGTCTTCGATAGGCCCCCCAAAACGTGTTGAGGAGGGTGGGCCCAGAGACACTTCCCATCAAAGGGAGGGTACCAGGGTAATAACTAGGACCCCAAAAAGGCTTGATGTTTCAATTGTAAAGCCAGTGGACACCAAACTGGGGACTCTTTGTCCCAAAAATCCCCCACTAGTGCACCCCCAGTCTCTACTGGGGTGGTGAGTCTCCAGATGGGATCCTTGTTGTTCGCTGACCAAGTCAGAGGCAACACTGAAGCTGCTTTAGTCTCCGAGGGTGGGATGGATATAGCTACCCTGGCTGTCTGGTCCAGTAACCTGTAGAAGTACAGACAAAAGCTACATATCAATGCGATTGAAGTAGAAGCACTGCAGGACACATGTGCAAGTGTCACCATGATGACTGAAAAACTGATATTCACAGAAAAGGACTTGACTGGACAAACTTATCCAGTCATCAGTGCTGATAACCATACCAAGGTCCATCACCAAGGCGATAGTGATCTTAGAATAAAGAGGGGTTACTGGCCAAAAGAAAGTGGTTGTGTCCTCTGCGATTCCTGTACAATGTCAGCTAGGCAGTGATCTGGAGACCACAGCATGGGTTGAGATAGAGCTAAGATCCCATACGGATGTGCTGGGAGTACCTGAATGGGTGTGTGTGAAAACTAGAGCACAGTGCAAAGCCCAGGGTGAAAAAGAGGATTGGAGCCTGGAATAATGGCCCAACCCTCCAAGAGAAAAGGCAAGAGGGCTGGAAAACCAACTTCTGTAGAGACAAACGCTCAAGTCCCCTCTCCTCAGGAAGAAGACCGCTCAGTCCTTGAAGGAACGGAGCCCCAGGAACTTGGGCCTTACCAGGCAGAGCTCCTAGGCCCAGGAAGACCCACTAGGGAAGATCTTTGCCAGGGACTGAGAAACTGTCCCACTATTGAGAGCCTGAGACAGCAAGCTGCTGACCAGGAAAAGGGAGCTGTCAATGGTTCCAACCAAACCTATTGGGAGGAGGGATTCCTGTATTCTGAGGCCAGAGACCCCAAACCTAGTGCCACTAGGAGAGTGGTAGTGCCTCAGCAGTACAGAGAGCTCTTACTCTCATTGGCACATGACCTCCCCCTAGCTGGGCATCTTGGCAAGACAAAGACTTGGAGTATGTTATTCACCCACTTGTACTCGCCAGGTATATCCCAGAAAGTAAAGTAGGTGTGGAGCTCCTGTGTTACCTGTCAAGCCAGTGACAAGACCGGTAGCAAGCCAAAGGCCCCCTTGATTCCACTACCAGTGGTTGGGTGCCTTTCGAGAGGGTAGGTATTGGCATTGCTGGTCCCCTTGACCCCCAAACAGCCTCAGGATACAGATTTGTGCTGGTGGTAGTGGCTCATGCCACCAAGTATCCTGAAGCAGTTCCACTTACGACTGTCACTGCTCCTGCAGTTGCCAAGGCCCTCATTAATAGTTTTACTAGAGTGGGGATTCCTAAGGAGGTGGTTTCAGACAGAGGTAGTTACTTCTTCTGATTACCTAAAAGCCATGTGGGCTGAGTGTGGGGTAGCGTATAAGTTTACCACCCACAAACCAATGTTCTGAAAAGCTCAGAAGGAGAGGGGGATGTCCTTTTGCCATGCCTGCTTTATGCTTACAGAGCGGTGCCACAGAAAGGAGTGGGCTTTAGTCCTTTTGAGCTTCTGTTTGGCCATCCTGTGAGAGGTCCACTAAGTCTGGTAAGGGAAGGCTGGTAGAAGCCTCTCAAAGAGCCCAAACTGGACATAGTAGACTATGTGCTTGACCTTCATTTCAGGATGGCTGAGTACATGGAGAAAGC
Source organism: Calotriton arnoldi (assembly GCA_963921515.1). Lineage (NCBI taxonomy): Eukaryota > Metazoa > Chordata > Amphibia > Caudata > Salamandridae > Calotriton > Calotriton arnoldi. Next base: position 1,124,150 of record CAWUFW010000751.1, read on the forward strand.
CAATAAAAACCTTGAGTCAAGCCAGGAGCTCCTGAAGCAATAGTTTGACCAAAAGGCTGCACTGGTGGAGTTCCAACAAGTGCAGAGGGTATTGATATTGGAGCTTGTGGCTCCTAGGGCCCTCTAGGACAAGTGGAGTGGACCCTACCCTCTCCTAGAAAGAATAGGGGAGGTCACCTATCTGGTGGAGCTTGGCATTTTCAGGAGCCCCAAGAGGGTTAGCCACGTGAACCGCCTTAAACTCTGTCATGACAGGGCTGATGTGACCATGCTGATGGTCACTGATGAAAATAAGTGAATCTCTCCCTGACCTTCTCTCTAACAACCTTCAAGATGGTTCTATTGATGGAGTTGTCTTCTCTGACACCCTCACTGCCCAACAGCAGACTGACTGCAGGCAAGTCCTAAGGCAGGATGCAGGGCTCTTTTCTTTGACCCCTTGTGAGACAACCTGGTGTACGCATGATGTGGACACAGGGGACAGCCTACTGGTCAAAAACAAAATATACAGGCCGTCTGGCCAACTCAAAGAAAGCATCAGAGGGGTCGTGGCCAAGCCATCAGACGTGGCGGACGCGGAATAGATCAACTCCCGCAGCCCCTGCAACAATCCGTCTAATATCCTGCCGGCATCGTATAAATAACGAGTCCTGAGGCCACTGGACAAGCTGCGGCCTGCCTGCAGGTGTTTAGGGTCAGTCCGACGGCCGGGACCCCCTGCGACCGCATACACAACGGCCGAGGAGTGATGCGGCCTGCTGCGAAGGAGGGTGCAGCCAACTGCTGAGAGGTGGGCCGGCGGTGGACGCACCGCTCGGCGGGCCATACTGCCCGCACTGTAAAACAACGTTTGGCCAACAGTGGCTGGGGGAAGGCCCGGGACCCGGACTGAAGAGAGGTACGCTCGGCGATCCCTGGCGTGATCGGAAGGGGCTGTGGCTGTCCCCGGGGCGCGGAGGGAGGCCCTCGGTACAACCTGCAACAGGCACATACGGCCGTGAGATGAGTCCATGCAGCTGGGTAAGCATTGGCCTTTGACGCAAGAAGCGGGTGAGTGAGCAGCAGACGCCCAGCAGTATCTGGGGCCAGCAAAACCTGTCAGTCGCAGCATGCACTAGGGTGGAGGACCCGGGTGAGCCTTCAGCGGACCTACTGTGTCACTGCTAATCTGCCATATTCACTGAAGGGGGCGACTTATTTCTCGGGCTCCGCCTCGGCGAGAACGGAGGTCATGGGGCTGGGCCCCACATCTGAGGACAGAGCCAGGGCCGGTAGGACCCCCTGAACAGCACAAAAACTAATTGGCCAAGGATACTCATCAGTGGAAAACATAGGGGGCAACAATATAAACACAACTCACAGGTGAGGCTCCAAGACAGAACTGCTTCCCGAAAAAGCGATGCACCGTAGCACTCTCAGCCTACAGTGACCTCAGGGCGGGGGAAAATCACTGCCATACTACACCGAACAAACGCAGTCAGGACTCTACTGCAGCAGGCGGATTGACGCTAGCGCCCATTACAGGAGGGGGTGTAGCCCCACCCGCGGAAGCAGCCAGACTAGGTTCTGCTGCGGCCTGTGGCTGGGGAGGACCCACCTTAGCGCAAAGCACACACCGCTGCACCACTGATATTGCCAGAAACACCATCCCTGGGACCTAACTACCCTCCGCACCATCACCCCATATGGGACCGTCCCGAGCCATTCATCCAGACATTACAGGACCCAGCCTCAATAAGCATCCGTAAGGGATTCTTCACAGCCCTGTCCAAAGATAAGTCAACCACCCTGGCCATGAATCAATGTACCATAGACAAATTCACAGGCGTGAATACGGGGCCATCGCCAACGTCAGCTGGGGGGCCAAAACAACATCCCAGACAATGCCGCATTACTGGCTGCAATTATCCAATCCAGAGACATGTGGGATGCCAAGATCGGCGCAGTGGGGTCGGATGCCATGTTGTTGTGCCAAGATCTGCGCAGCGCCGTAGAACGCATCACTCAAGACAAAACCAGAGTGTGTACTGTGGAAGATACGATCTCGACCCTTCAAGGGAAAGTGACCGTGCTTGATAAACTCACGCAGGGCCTCGCCAGCCGGGTGGAAGACGCCGAGGGCAGAGCCCGAAGAATAATCTTTGCTTCGTGGGATTCCCTGAAGGATGCGAGGGCACAGACATGGGAACTTTCCTGGCCTATTGGCTCAAATCCTGGAATCCGGAAGACGCTCTATCCACATGATTCATAATTGAGCAATTCCACAGAGCTCTGCTCGCACAACCGCTTCCTGGGGCCAGACCACGCCCGGTCATTGCATGATTCCTAAATTTCCACGACCGGGACACCATCCTCCGTCTCGCCCGCACAGAGGAGACCATCACCTATGACTCCAACCGCATAATGATATTCCCAGATTACACTAGGATGGTGCAACAGCAACGTCAATCCTTCACTTCAGCGAAAGCGCGACTCTGGGAATTACATATTGCATATATGCTGCTTTTCCTAGCTCGATTGAGAGTTAGGTACTGAAATTGCACCATCTTTTTTGATACACCGGAAGAGGTTTTCCAGTGGACGGATGATGTCAGACATGAGAAGATACAGACAGACAGACAGACACCCACACCCCACACTGGACTTGTCATCAGGAGATCCCCGTAATAGCCAAAACAACAAGAAAGACAATCGCAGACACAGATCAGGGTCATCCTGGTGCTCGCGGTCCAGAGGAACAAAACAGGCTGCCCTCACTGAAAGTCATTCATGACACAAGCTCCAGCTAAAACACCTATGGAATTCGTTGAACCTGCTTAAAATGAACATATTAGACAGTACGCCACGCATGCCGGCATAAGCAGTGGGCTACAACAACCAAGCAGGCAACCTCAAACTTTCCGGGCTACTAGCCCCAATGGGATATGTTGGCAATCTTTGGACGGATCATATGTTTTCGCCCAGTTGGGGTGGGCGTAGTTTTCCATCCGCAACAGATACTTCAAAGTTCACTGAGGTATTGGAGAGGGTGCGGGGGTAGATGGGGTAGGGGTTGCAGTTTCAAGGTTGGTTATATGTAAATAGTTTATATTATTCCTCGAGCATCGACACCGACCTTCCCTCAAGTACTGTTCCTTTGAAGCCATGCAGTACACATAGATATGACATTACCTAGAGATCAAACCTCTGACAGTAGGCTTAATGTAATCACCTGGAAAGTCTGAGGTCTACTCTCAAAGTAAAACAGGGAGCAGTGCTAAGACAAGCTAAAAGTCTAGGAACAGACATTCTACTCCTACAGGAGACTCACTTAATGTGCTCAAAAACATCGTGTCTGGCCAGATACGGCTTTATCCACACATTTCATTCAGGGTTTGTAAGGTAGGTTCGCGGGACCGCCATATTGATACACCAACAAGTTCCTTACACGCAGAGCCATACGTGGGCTGACACCCAAGGCAGATATATTTTCATACAAGGGAAAGTTGGGAACAAATATATTATATTGGGCAGTGTGTATGCTCCACCCCGCTTACTCATACCTTCATGGATCACATAGTCAGTGTATGGGAGTCTGTACCGGATGGCTTAGCTTTAGGAGGTGGGGACTGGAATGATGTAATTCACCCAGAAAAAGATAGATGGAGGCACTCCTCTACAGAAGGCACCCCCAAGATCTCAAAACTTGGCCCCATGTCAGAGATGCTAGGATGGACTGATACATGGAGAACACTACACCCCACAACACAAGGATATACCTATTTCTCCGCAGTACACAGTTCCTTTTCGAGATTAGATTATCTGTTCATTACTCGCGAATATGCACACAGAATACCTGAAGCTGAGATTATGCCTCGAGGCCTGTCGGATCATTCTCCAGTATGGGTGCTACTGCATATTGGCCCCAAGAGACCCCCATTTCGTTGGAGTCTTTCCCTATGGCACCTACGTAACCCTCTATATAAATCACGCCTCCACAAGGCCCTACTTCACTATTTCTCACTCAATGATTGGTCAACCGCCTCGGTCACAATACTATGGGAAGCAATGAAACCCACTATATGTGTCTTTGATATCAGCTACTGCGGCGCTGCAGAGCAATGTCGCCAAAAGCTGATCCAAATAGAAGCACAACTAATTGAACTAGGAAGATGGAGTCGGGAGGAAGACTGGACAAATGCCCGTAGACAGCTAGCCCTACTACAGTAGCAATACAAGGGTGAGCTGTTGGAAGAGGCAGTATGTGTGTGGCTCGCCACACAAAGCAGGATATATCAGTGGGGGGATAAATCCAGTAAACTCCGGTATAGAGTATGCCAAAACTCATTGAAACCTATGCAGATTCTTATAATTAAATCACAAACGGACGCAATTCTTCCAGCCCCAGCTGATATAGCACAGTGTTTCGCTACATTCTATCAAACCCTCTATACCAAACAAGAATCCCTCCCAGACTCTCAAATAGAGGACTTTTTCAGAGACATTCCCCCGAAGACTATATCAAAGACAACGTGTGAATCCCTTGAATCTCCCATCACATTAGACAAATTGACCGCCGCAGCACTCGACATGACACCCGGGACCCAACGGGTTTCCCTGTGAGTTCTTTAAAGCGTTCATGTCTATACTAGGTCCCAGATACTTGGCCAGGGTACATCAAGCCCTTAAAGACAAAAGGCTACCTCCAGACTGGAGACACGCTGAAATCGTGGTCTTCCATAAACCCGGTCGCCCGCCTGAGCTATGCTCATCATACAGGCCGACATCACTGTTGAACGCAGAAGCTAAGTTACTAGACAAAATTTTGGCAAATAGACTAATTTCGCTTATGCCGGACCTCGTCTACCCAGACCAAGCCGGATTCATGCCTCAGCGTGCAACTCGACATAATATACGTCGAGTTCATAATGCAATAGTTGCCGTAGACCGGCTCGACCGATCAGCTGCATTGCTTCTAGCCGACATCGACAAGGCATTCGATTCCGTCAGCTGGACATATATGTTTATTTTGCTAAAACCTCTTAACATGGATCCCAAATTCATAGCACTCATACAGCTACTCTATACGGACCTTACCGCCTCTATAAGGGTAGCTGGGGCCACGTCCCACCAATTTCCAATAGGTCGCGGCAAGGCTGCCCCTTATCCCCTCTCCTATTTGCTCTCGCCATCTAACCTTTGGCTACATGAGTACGGCGCAACGCGGTGATGAGAGGATTCGAATGGACACCTGAAATTTCAGACCACATATGGGGACGACGGCCTCTTCTTCACGGACCCGCATAGGTCTGGGCCCAGGACCCTGCAGATAATGCGAGTCTTCTGGGAGACCTCAGGTTTACGTATAAATAATCAAAAGTCCTTAGTATGGCCCCTACGGGGAACACTGGGACACGTGCGATGGGTCGAGGAACTCTCAGTCGTTACCAACGGCCTAAAATATCTCGGCACATTCATATCAGACTCTCATGCGATTTCATGGGATAGAAACATTGGCATCTTGAAACTGAGATTAAAACATTGTCCAATCTTCCCTTATTATTATACAGGAGATCTGCTATCTTTAAGATGGTTTCTCTCCCGCGCCTATTATATCAACTCCAGTCCCATCCATATCCAATTCCACAACTGTGGTATCGGCAAATCAATGCAATCCTGGGTCAGTACCTTTGGGGAGGGCGTACAGCTAGAGTGGCATTATGCACATGTTTTCAATCAAAATACTGCGGGGATAGCAGCTGCAGATATCCAATCCTACCATGCGGCAGCACCTTCAAATCCTGAATGAGTGGTGGTACGGCTCGAAACAAGACCCGGCAAATAGAGTAGAGCAAGGGATCATGGGGGACATTTCCCAATACACATATCTCTATAATAGAACTGCTACCAGAGTCGTATTTTTAGTTTGGCGACAATCTTTGTGCCAGATGGGGTGGTGGGGGTTGCATCACCAGGGAAACCCCCCTGTGGCACAACCGACTACTTTTTTACAAGTGGCCGATTTACAAGGTTTCACACAGTGGGATCTAATCGGGATATCGTCAGTGGGAAGTGTAAGCCACAGACATATACATAAATCATTTCAAGAGCTTCAAGAAGAGTTCTCGCTGCACTGCAGCCAATTCTATAAGTACCTACAACTTAGACGTGACCTAAACCTATACATTTGCGACCTTACCGCCATTCCTGAATTTAACCCGCTGGAAGGGAAACTATTAATGGGCAACCTAGGGGAACATAAAATTTTGAAAATATATCAATCCCTCATTACAAATAACCCAGTACCCCAGACACCTTACGGGCCACGTCGACGATAGACCTAAGCTCCATTGATGAAGACGATTGGACAGAAGCGCTACAATCACCCAGAGGGGCAGCAATATCCATGCGCCTCAGACTCATACAATTCAAATATCTCCATAGGGTATACTATACAAGATGTAAATTGTGGAAGATGGGATATATTGCGTCCTTGCTATGCCTCCGTTGCAAACAAGCAGAAGGCACATTCTTACACACGACGTGGTCCTGCGCGGCGTTGGACCACTTCTGGCGCGGATTGCTGGCATGTCTCATGGAGGTACTGGCGTAAAACCTTCCTAGATCCCCAAAGCTTACATTACTACATTGCACAGAGGGAATAGGAGGAAACGGATATAAAAGCCACCTGTTATTCCGGGGGATTACTCTAGCCAAACGGGACATTGCCAGACAATGGAAAGCAGATACACCGCCACGTATCGGAACCTGGAAGTGGAACATAGATTTCAATAGGGGACTAGAAGCCCCAGTATTTATAGCACGGGAATGCCCCCAAAAACATGCCGAAATTTGGAAAAGAGGGTCGGAATACAGAGGCCTGCCAATTGAATCACCCAATAACCCCTACCAACACTTAGCTAACGAGACAACACCACATAGACTTGAACAGCCAGATGCAGTGCGAAACACATTTACTTAAGGGACAGGTTGCAGTAATAGGAGGGAATGCAATATGTACAGATGCTTATTGTTTTATGTTACAGTTTTGTTCCAATATGACCATAATTGTATTTGTGTTGTATTAAAGCATTCTGAAATTGGGGCCGGTGGGCACTCAGAAGATATAGATGTATATCGGGATGGCAATAAATGTGGAACCGTGTCCAGATATATTCGGACTGTATTACATCAAATACAAATAAAATATGTTATGAAGAAAAAAAAAAGAGAAAGCATCAGAGCTGAAGTTAGGAAGATGCTGGAACTAGGGGTGATTGAGCCCTCTGAGAGTCCCTGGGTCAGCCAAGTAGTCTTAGACCCCAAACCTCATTCCAAGAGAGGAAAACCAGAGCTGAGGTTTTGTGTGGACTACAGAGGCCTCAATGCTGTCACTAAGACAGATGCACATCCCATTCCAAGAGCAGATGAGCTCATTGACTGGTTAGGGGAAGCTAAGGTTCTCAGTACTTTTGATTTGAAATCCGGGTACTGGCAGGTTGGGCAGGAGCAGAAGAGAAGTCTGCATTCTCCACCCCAGATAGGCATTATCAGTTTACTGTGATGCCCTTTGGTTTAAAGAATACCCCTGCCACCTTCCAAAGGCTGGTGAACAGCGTACTGGCTGGGCTGGAGTCTTTTAGTGCAGCATATCTTGATGATATTGCTGTCTATAGCTCCACTTGCAGGATCACCAGATCTACCTTGGGAAGGTCCTTGAGGCTCTGCAACACGCAGGACTAACAATCAAGGTCAGCAAGTGCCAGATAGGGCAGGGCTCTATTGTATACTTGGGCCACCTTGTGGGATGGCCTTTCTAGATTTTTCCACTTAAGACAATGATGACTCTCTTGGGAAAGGCTAATCTCAACCTCTTCCGTTTGAGGGGAAGAGGAGTTGTGTAGGAAAGTGCCCCTTTTTGTCATGGTCACCCACTCTTTTTGCCACAGGCACTGATGCGCTGCACCAATACTCAAGGTACCGGAGCCAGGTGCATGCAAGCATTCACTTGGAACACCACCGCCACCAAAACGTACATGCGTGTCGAGGAACTCTGAGAGAGGCCAGCTCCACACCGAGAGTGGCCTTGCTGTGTTTCTTTTCCCTCTTCTGCAGGAACACCAAGAATAGTAAGAGCCTCTAAGTCACCGACCCGCCCGACTAAACACCTCTGCACCTGAGCTCCCTAGCCCAGGTCCGCGTAAACCGACAATGTCTCTGTGGTCCTCAGACCCTCAAGAGCCAAGCCCCCCCTTTGGGTTCTGCTGGACTGGTCCCCCAGCTCCCCGTGCAGCGTTTTCTTACAGGTATTTTCCCCATTAATCTTAGCATGTAGCTTTCGAGGATACCACTGCTGAAAGCTCCTCTGCACCCAGACACCTCCGGGCAGGGAAACTTGAACTCTTGGTGCTTTCTTGGACCTTGGCCCCTACTTACCTTAAGTCCAGAAGAACAGTCCTGTATGTCGTCTGTAAGCGTACCTATGCAGTGTATGTTCCTCCCATAGGAAAACATTATTGCGTTTGAGGCTCATGCCTCAAAACTGACAGCTGTCATTTTCTACTGTTATTATTGTAAAATTTGAAAAACGTCTAAAGTAATTACCTGATTCTGATAATTTTGTGTCTCAAGTGATATAAAAAGATATATATATTTTTTTCTAAATTGGTCTCGAGTTTCTTCTTGAGTGTGTCTTATTTATTGACTCTGTGTGTTCAACAAATGTTTAACACTACCCTGTGATAAGCCTAAACTGCTCGCTCACACTAACACAAAAAGAGCATTTCGGATTATTAATTTAAGCCCTGTAAGCCAATAAGGTTTGTCTGGACTTTCTACATATTTTACCTCCTTTTGGTACACTACATAAAAAGCCAGCTTTCTACAGTCACCCAATCAAAAGAATCATATAGAGCAGTGTTTTTCAAACTGTTGGATCGAGACCCACTGGTGGTAAACAAACTGATTTTTGGTAGGTCGCAAAAGTCATAGCAATAAATAAAGATGCTTTTAAATTCTGTGTTTAACGTATCACATTTGATTCAAAGACAGAGGTCAAATGTCGGGCTGCTATATTCTTTTAACATGAGGATTGGTGTTTACTTTTCGTTCTCTGACTGCAAAGTGAGAGACTTTTTAAAGTGAATTTTGTGACGATGTAGAATGTTGTTTTTTTACAATACACAATTTAAATACCTGTAAATGACCTGTATGCATCCAGCAGTTAGGAAAGCAAAAATAAAACACCTTTTCTTATAATTCTGAAGTGTGCTGGAGACAGATCAAGACGCTTACTTGGTGATGCACAAATGATTCATATTCACAGATACTCGATTAACCCACATTATCATTTGTGTGCTACATAGTTGTATCAGTAAAACTGAATGTCGTTGAAAATTTAGTGGCCATTTCAATGGAAAATTGCTACCACATGATGCTTTAGTTATATTCAAAAATCCCCCAGTCATGTCCATTAAAGGTAATGGGTAGCAAAAATGTGTTATTCTAAAAAGTGGGACATTGTTCTAAAAAATGTTAGGGAACTACTGGTTTAGATGCTATGTTCCAGAATAGGAACAAACACAAGGCCAGACATTGAATAAGAAGCAAGTAAATAAGAATGACAATAAAGCCAACCATTTGAAAAGCAGTGGACCGGCTCTAAGCCTTCTGTAAGTTTACAGTAGGTCTTTCACAACCAGACAGTTGGCACTGTCTGGTAGGCGAGATAGAAAATGTATTTCAAGCATTCTTAATAAGAGTCACTATTAAGAATTAAATACACATTGGTAGATTGTTGTCTCTGAAGAAATAGCATCAATTATTTGCATCCAGAAATGTATGTTCCAGAACTCACAGGTCTCCATATCCAAAACGGAAGTCACTTTTTTTTTTCTTTAATAAGAAATAAAAAAAGTAATGCAGTTGTCTTTATAGATGCTCTTTAACGAGTATTGGTTCATATTTTTCTCGGCACACTAACCACTCTGTGACTTTTATAAATCCTTTTAGGTATCTTAAAATGAAAACAATTTCTACTCCCGCTACTGTTATTATGAACTTCACCCATAGAAAATGTGTACACAAACTAGTAAAGTTTAGTAGTTGAAATAAAAATGTAATCAAAAGTAAATAGCTGATAAAAGCTGTGACTATTTTTTTGTTTCTCCATGGCATAGATGGGCTGGGTACACGTGGACAGCGTTATAGATAACATTATTGTATTTAAACCTCCTGTTTCTCAAAGTAATCCCTGGAATGATTTGCTGTAGATAGAGTGAAAGTAGACATTTGATACAAACAACAAAATCCCACTTTGAGTAATAGAAAACAGCCAGTCCTGAATCAATTATGAACTAACAATCTTACAATCGTTCCGTTCCACAGAGAATTAAAGAAGTTGATGATGCGTCAGTGTTTACTGCCAACTCAAAAAGCCAGTCCATTTCCAGAGGGCTGAAAACGAGGAAAACCCTTGGTATGGTAATATCTGTCTGTACTTTTTCATTTTGCGAAATTGCATCTGCTAGCGTGATTATAATAGACTTAAAAATAATATGAATATTGATGTTGGGTATTTAAAACTGTAAGGCTGTTGTTTGCAAGGCAAAGATCACTAGGCCGGGCTCTTACCCGAGATGTTAATTTGCTGCATTGCCTCTCTGCTATCCCAGACTTCGATGGGTGGCCATCCCATCCTAGAGCTTGGGGAGTCTGGCTTAGTGTGTACCGTTCTCTCTCAGTAGTGGAGGAAGCCCCCCTCAAAAAGAGTGTCCTCTTGGTTGTCGTGACAGGTTCTGTGTGTTCCAGTGGTTATTGGCCTGCATTTAGGCCAGGGCATGCCAAATGTATGGTCATTCTTCGATGAGCCCCAAGGATTCAGCATGAGAAATGGGTTATTTGTTAAGATTACTTACATGGAAGGATGTTGAAAATAACACAGCTTGAGTCAGATTGAGAGTACCACCCAAGTATCCCATCGTCGGCTTCAACAGAGCACAACTGACTCCCAGGCTCAGGCAATGTCCCTATATGAGCACGCTAATAATAACATAGCAAGGAGCCACGAGGTACTAGCACCAAGTATGAAATTACTTGGTATACCTTAAGCAGTATCTTTGTGTGCCCAAAAGATCCCAGGCCTTGTTCTGTGTTAAAGCAAGAAAAGTAAGGAAGGCCATGATGATTATCGCCCAGTTGGTCCAGGGTGTTTGCTGATTGCATTATCTGAGGAGAATCCCCAAAGCAATTTCGTGACCTCTGTCAGGTGGGAGCTCACATAAGGCATTTGGATGCCATTTGCAATTTCATTTGCCAGGCTGCCGGTCCGTGACTGGGGCAAGGTGACATAAGAAAACAGTGTCACAAAAATCTTGTGTTTTTCTTGAGGCAGCAAGCAAGCTGAAATTGACAACTTGAGCAGGGCAAATCAGACAATTGTAGTCTACAGTAGAGCAGACAGCCTGTATCCTCGAATCTTGCTCTCGCCCATGTGTACAATTTTTATCTGAGAAGTACCCCAGCATTTCAGAGCCTCTTTGGACCACTGTTAGGGGAGTTACCACTTTCTCAGCTTTAGGACTCTTGTTTTCAGAGTCCACCCTTGTCCCAGCTCACTGTAGCCCTAACACTGGAGCACTGGTAGGCTGTAACTGCTAGCGAATCAATATAACCGTAACATTAAAGCATCCCATGGGTGTCGAGTGTCTAGCAGGGAGGATATTAGTTCCTGACACTTGTCGGCAAGGATGGTTACAATCAATTATATTAGCCAATATATATTCTTTGTACAAATTCCCAAGTTATGTGATCATCAACATGCTAAGATGGTGTCATAGGAAGTGCGCTGCTGGGGTGTGATACATTCTCTGGGGAGTTTCTAGTTACTGCTTTACCTTATATCTGATTGATGTTGCCATTTAAAAGTACACCCGCATAGTAGTGCGACCATGTATGTGCTCTGAGTACCAGTACAAGAGCTGGAACTTACTGCACTGAAGCACATTTCCACAACTCAGGTCGGCTATCCCTCAAACAGTGGAAGTTACCATTAGGTGGGTGATGGAGTGGTATCTCATGTATTTCTATTCCCTATCTAGCACAGCTCAATTAAAAATATTTTGCAATTTGATGGCTCACCATCCAGAATAAGGGGCTTTCAAGTGATGTCATGAAGTGCCTCTAGATTTCTGTAATTGTCCTTGAGAACTGAGACCCAAGTTCTGCATAGTTCAGATGCTCTGACTTTCATGTTCTGTGTGGACATATTGTGTTTGCCCAGAGGTCATCTCTGCAGAGCCCCCACATTGTTCTTCTGAAGCAGGTAGTGGACATATAAGAGCAGAGGAAAGCACCCTCTTCAGAACATACCTACTGGTTGAGTATTACACCTTCTACAATACCAACTCTTCTCCTCTCCCACTCCCTATTAGTCTCTATTCAACTCTGCTGTTGTTATTTCAAAGGCAAAAACTGTGGCCTTGTCTAATTTGTGCCTCATGCTCATTTTCTGCACATCTTTGTGGCACATGCTCATTTTCTGCTTATCTTTTGTGCGCATGCTCATTTTCTGCTCATCTTTTGTGCCGCATGCTCACCTTCTGACTTCATACCCTCTCGGTGGCACCACAACAAAAATGCCAGTCAGTACTCTGTCCCTACATGAAACATAAGGGAGTAAACATAAGCAGTAGGCTACCAGAGTGTGTCATTTGTAACCACTTTGACATCACAGTAATGAAGAATAGTAGCCCATCTTTCTTGTGAGGGAGCGGGGTTCTCTATATCTCAATATTTGGGTGTAATCATTAAATAACTCTGGTCTTATGGACCTTTGTTCATCGACAAAGAGAAATAAGGAGCGATCATCTACATAAATTCATAGCAACAAATATTAGAACTTTAGTATAGTCAATAAACAGATTTAGTGTGAGTTTAAAGTTTTATTTTACATTTCTGAAGTATTTAATTTTTTTCAGTAAAAATGAATCTTTTAGGCATTAATTTTAGAAATGAACATAGTCCAATTATTGATATTTCAATATAAAGTGAAATAATACATTAGGATAGTAGTAGTTTTTGTTATAGTGCAGCAAGTGTGTTCCATAAAGGAAATTCCCTAATCTGAATTAATTCAGAATAAGATAAAAATGTCAGTTCAAATACCCAATTAAGTGTGCTAATGAGAGAATCGAGCCTTTCAATATCAGACTGAAAGTTTTCACAGTCATAAATCAGCAGACATAAAAGAAATAGGCTAAATAACATCTTCTGTAGAGAAGTATAAGAAACTCAGAGATGAGTCTCCAGACAGAATGTCAGGAAGGGAATCCAGAATCTAGCTGCTACTCTAAGAACACGCACTAATATAATCACACAACATTCTATGTTGCAACATTATTTTCTTTCTTCTTCGGAGTCCTCCAATAGAATATCAGCAAACTACTGGGAATAGGCAAACTCCTCATTTTCACAGGCTGGTACAATAGACTTTCAGACATTAGTCCTTGTAAAGTTACATAATTCGTATCTTGTGGTCTAGACTGTTCTTCTCATGACTCATTCTTCCTGTTGTCTCCTCTCCTCTCTGTGAGAACTCACTATCAGTTGTCTAATACAAAAAACTCCTATTCACTAACTAACGGAAGGCTTCTGGAAAAATACAACATCCATAACAGAGAGGAAAACATTGTGTGCAAACAACTATTCGATGTGAAAAACAGTCCTTTCAGTGTTAATGCATTATTTTTCAGTTAACATGGCATCAACAGTTAGGCTGACTTAAATCAGCACTTTTATTTATTTTGCAGGCCTATAACATTTAAGTATAATTACCTACTACAAATTTTGCATTTAGCCTTTGTTTTACCTAAACGTAAGCTTTGCAAATTAATAATAAAATAATTTTGTCAGCGAATAAAATTCGCTTCAACAGTTTGCTCCCTGTGATCGTTGACAAACCATCACAATTTCTTCTTTGCAAATGAATCTTTAGAGTACTCTCGTTTTCTGTTGTCATTATTTTTATTTTTCAGAGTTTCAATTTCCTTCAACTTTTTATATTCTCTATTATTTCTCTCTTCCATTTCTAATTCTCCTCTGTCTTTTGTCTTTCTTTATTCTTCTTCTTTGTTAAATAGCATCTAAATCCTTCCACTTGGGAGGAGGAACTAGGTCGCCAAATACACGAGAAAGAATGGGAGATGGCCCTCGAATACCCCAAGAAGGTGTCCAGAAACGCACGTTTTAAAAATATACAATTCTACATCCTACACAGGGCGTATCAAACGCCAGCGCGCCTCCAACGATTTTACCCAGACAGCCAGTTCCTCTGCCCCAGATGCCGATCACAGGAAGCAGATTTCCACCACATGTTCTGGAGCTGCCCTACACTACAGCCGTGTTGGAGCAATGTTCACAAGACACTCAGGGATCTCACGGGGCTTTCGCATCTGAACACCTGGGAAGCCTGTGCATTAGGAATCTTTCGGAAACAGAAGCAACACAGTGTCAATCCGCTTTATCTCACTGGCAATATTGCTGGCTAAAAGAGGTATAGCTATGCACTGGCGATCCCCCACGGGTCCCCCGATTGCTGCATGGGTGGGAGCAGTACACAAATGGGCGGCAGCGGAGGAGGAAACACTCAGGGAGGAGGAGGTGAAGGGGATACGCAAGCACCCCATCTATATGGAGTGGACCCTATTGTTGCACCAATTCAAACAGCCACCAACACACGACGACCCGGACAATTCCCCACACGCCCCAGTGGACCCACAATCGCAAGCCCCGACCAGGAGCACACACGCCAACTCTCCTGTTATAGCAAATACGTAACGCTGCTCGACGATACCACCACGAACCTCACAGGACACGAAGATAGGCCATAATGGCTGGACCCCCCCTCTCCAGCAGCACTCCGACATACCAACAAGCGAGATTCGTTCCAACCCTGATACCCCGTCCGATACATATACCCTGGATCCCATGAACACTATCCCAGTTCTGCATCCCAGTTCTACATTGGAATTGTTTATTGTAAGAATTGAATAAATACAGGATACGTGCCCACCCAATGCAAGGATAGCAATGTCCAATGGTGCAAAATGCATGAAATGAAGTCAATTTACATGTATCATAACGCAATCTGTCTTTGTAATACGAAGATGTCAATAAAAAAATATTTAAAAAAAGAAATAGCATCTAAATCCTTTATATAAAGCGTATAAGCATATCAAGCAAATACCAATGATTAGTATAGGTGTCAACATGACCCTAAAAAAGTCCTCCACCTACTGTTGCAAACCTGTTGCCAAAGACAAGCTCCTTTGCCTAAATTCCCTAATACATTAGTGGTTTCTAAAGGTTCTAATTCAGGTTTTAGGTCAGAAATGTTCTTTGCAAAATCTTCTATCTTTCTTCTATTGTCACAGATGTATGAATAGCAATGTTGAGCTATCAACATTTTGCAGACTCCCCCTTTCTCGGCTAATAATATATCTAAAGCTATTCGAACTTGCAAGACCAATGATCTAATAGCCACTAATTCTGTGTTAATAGCCAGTAAGGCACCAGATGTACTTGTAGCCAGTTTATCTATTACTACTGATAGTTTTTTTTAATTCTCGTTTAAGACTACTCCTACAGACATCATTTGGGAGTGCCCAGTTATACAACAATATTGGTGAAAAGTAACACGAGTAATGTCAGAAGTCCTGGGCCAGGAAATCCCCGTAGATGCCAGATGGCATATATTATGTGTAACGGGAGAGCAGACATGGCCGAAATATCAGAAAATGTGGCTACTAGTGGTGGCAATAGTGGCCAAGAGGAACATTGCCAGGGCATGGGGAGCCGCCCTTCACCCGAAGGTGGGCCAATGGAAGGCCGATCTTGATCGGTGCAGTGCAGCAGAAAAGATAGTATACGAAAGCAACAAGGTTGCTCTTTTGGATCCCCTTGGTGTCTGTTTCGCTTATACCACTGAATTCTGTTTCTTCGATGATGGTTTGTCATATACATTCAAATGACACACTTGATCTCAATTGCCTCCTACCATTTGACCATTCTGATCTCCATAGGGGTCTTTCTCTTTTCACACTTGTTCCTTCGCCTGGATCATTTGATTGCTCTGATGGTGCTTCAACAGTTCTTTTATATTCAGCTCTCAATCCTTCTATGTCAGTAGGTATTTCCACACCACTTTGCGAGATTTCAGGAACTTGCACTAGTGAGACATTTTGCTGTACTTCACCCCCCTCTATAAGGGTGCAGGAGATCTCATATTTGGCTCAAAGAACACTACTTCTTCATATGGGCACCTTACTCTCAGAGTGTGCAAAGCATGCTCCCAATAAGGTATCTCAGCCCATTTGACTGCAGTGTTGGTAATCAAGATTACCTGATAGGAGCCTTTCCACCTCAGCACCAGGCAGTATTTTCGCGCATGTTTCTTCACCAAAAACACAATCTCCTTCTCCTGTTGTGGACTGGCAGTGGCAGCTCTAACCTGATGAGAAACAGAATGCACCACATCAGCTAATCTTTTGCATTAATTGAATATCATGTCATCTGAGATGTTTACAAGTGCGTTTGCAGACACAGAAGGCAGTCTCGTAGAATAACTCATGAGGATTTTGTGTGGAGATAATCCTGTTCCCCTGTCAGGGGTGCTTCGAAGACTCATCAAAACCAGTGGTAAAGCATCTGGCAATTTCAATGAAGTGGATGCTCAGACTTTGGCCAATCGAGACTTCAATGTTCCGTTTAACTGTTCCACCATGCCTTAAGCCTTGGGACGGTAGCTACAGTGTAATCTTTGTTCCACACAAAGCATTCTAATGACCATATTATTCGAATGGGTACCCTCAGTCTGACTCCAGAGAACCGGGCATCCGAACCACGGAATGAGTTCACGTAACAGCAGTTTAGCTACAGTGAGACTGTTATTCCTCCGAGTTGGGTAGGCTTCCACCCATTGGGAGAAAATGCACACTATAACCAGAACATACCTCAGCCCATTGCAAACAGCATTTCAATAAAGTCCAACTCCATCATATTAAAGGGTTCTCCTGATCTTCCAATGTGGCTAATTGTTATAGGGGTTCTCCTTCTCACATTCATCTGCTGACATGTAACGCACCTATGGCATAGCTCGTCAGCTAAAACTCTGAAATGGGGATTCACTAATTCTGTCTAAACAGCCTAACCATTGCATCCCTTCCAATGTGTGCAGGACTATGGAAATGTTTTGTCATCGGGAACAACAAACTGGCAACACTGGTCTTCCATCTTCTGAAACACGAATATCGTTTGCATTTTTAACACATCCTGCTCTAATCCACCCTTGCTGTTCTGCCTCTGAAACTCCTTCCTGTAGTCTTTTGATTTCTTCCCAAGTATCAGCTACTGACAACAACATCGGAAAGGTAGCGTCCTATTCAGATTCATCTGTATGTTCTCTGTTAAATGTGCTTGCCACAGGTGCACAATACCTGGCAACTTCATCAACATTTCGATTTCCGTCAGTGACATAATCATTGCCACTTCGGTAAGCTTCACATTTAACTACAGCAACCTCTTGGGGTAACTGCAAAGCTTCCAATAATTTAATTACATATTCCCTGTTTCTAATAGGGGAACTTGATTATGTCATAAATCCCCTTTATGACAATAACTGCCCAAAATCTTGGACCACAACAAAGCCATATTGACTGTCTGGGAAATATAGTCACTCTCAATTGAGCTGGAAGTCAGCAAGCTCTTACAAGGGCAATTAATTCTGCCACCTGTGCAGAAGTAGCACCTCGAAGCCACTTCTACCACTTCCTGAATTGTGCAGACAGCATAAACTGCTCTCAGAGTTCACTCATTGTCACTTAGACATGAGCCATCTACAAAGATTACATAGTCGGGCTCATCTAGAGGTTCATCTTTAATATCTGGTCTTGGCTTGGTCCATAAATCTGTAACATCTAGGCAGTCATGCTCAACTTCATTTCCATCAATTTCACTTTCAGGCAACAGGAACAATATAGCTCGATTGAGTGTTTGACTCAAAACACCACTATCAGCAGCAAGTATTTGTTGTTCATATTTTTCAGGTCTGCTATTTGTCAAATACTGAGTTTTAGTATATAGGACTTCTTTTTGACAGTATTGTAATTTGCTCGGGGACACCTTGTGTCTGTTCTCAGCCAAATGATTTGAAAGAGCAATTGTGTCCTGTTCACAAGCTTCTTGCATTCGTGATGCCCCAAGCAGGTCATCACTGTATTGCACAAGAACTGCATTGCAAGGCATCTGCAGAGTCTCAACATTCTTTTTCAAAATCTGATTAAAGATTGAAGGACTCTCTGTATACCCTGGTAGAACGTAGCACCATGCCAAAACTCTATCTTTAAACACGAATGAGAACAGAAATTGACTGTCCTCATGCAACGTAATAGAGAAAAAGGCCTGGCAGAGATCCACAACAGTAAACCACTGTGCAGTGCAGGGAATCTGAAATATGATTGTTGCTGGGTGCAGTACCACGGGACAACATGGGACAACTATCCTGTTAATTTTTCGAAGATCCTGCACAATTCGATAGTTGCCGTTGGGCTTCTGTAAACCCATAATCGGCTAATTGCAAGGACTTCTGACAATTTCCTTCAAAATCCCTTGTTTTAACATGTTTTCAATCATTGATGTTATTCCAGCCACTGTCTCTGGTGTTAAATAATAAGGTGGTGTTCTCAGGAAAACGCATTTGGTTTTATTGTGATTTGGACTGGTTCTACACCTTTGGTTAGTCGGATGTCTTTCCCTGAAAAATCCCATACTTCTGTTTTCATAGTATCTCTCAAATCGGGAGGTAAAACCTCTACTGTTCTTACTGGATATAATCCTACAGCTGTTACCTATCGGGCCAATTTAAATTCAACATTTTCATCATGCGTTTGAAATTCAAACCATCCAGTGTGCAGTAACTAGTGCAATTTAACTTGCACAAAATATCTCCCCAACAAATTTACAGGACTTGAGTCACATAGCACAAACTGTTGGTCTTCCTCAAATGAATCTGTTTTTCAACAGGTACTTTCTTTGAAACAGGATTAGTTATTTGTTTATTTGTGACCCCTACAACTTGGAGCTTCTTTCCCGAGAGGGGTAGGTCTGTTAGTTCCTCTGTTCTAACAATGGGACGGCTAGCTCCTGTGTCGATAAGAAATGACACTTGGTGGCCATTAACTTTTCCTTCTACGAATGGTTCACTTTGTTCTACGTCTAGGACTGCACCAAGTACGCAATCTTCCTCCTCCCTCAGGCACCCTCCTTGGGCATTGTTAGAATCAAAACTCTTGTCCTCCAACATGGGGAACTGTTTAAATTGGTTCTGATTTTTTAATGGATTTGAATTTGCTCTCGATACTTGATTCATATTGAATCTGGGATTACCCATATTCTGTGGGGCCATTAAAGCCTGTGGGACCTGCATCATGGGAACTTGTGATTGCGTTGGCATCTGCATTCGTTGGACTGGAGCCTGAACTGGAACATTTCGCATTTGCGTTTTATTTACCCCTTGCATTTGTCCATAACCACTCTCGATTTGTATTCTGTCTACACTCTCTATTCCAATACCCGAGCCTGTTATAATAGTGACAAGGAAGTTGATTTCTTCAAAGTTGCAATGTCTATTCCTGAATTTGGATCAACTGAAACTCTACCTTGTGAAACACCAACTCCACCCTGCACAAATTGACCTCCAACATGAAAACCAACGCCTTGCATTCCACTAACATTCCCTCCATGTGATTGATTCTCAAACCCCTTTTGAGCCTGCTTAGTTTGCGCTAGCATAAACTGCTCTTTAAGTCTCTTCTGCTTAATTTCTTTCTCATCACAACAGTATTTTGCATCCTTCAAGATCTCATCTAAAGGCTTTGTCTGCCAACAAATCACATTCTGTTGTATGTGCATACTGATCTCTGGTTGCAACCCAAGAATGAACTGTGACACAAAACTTCCCATATCTCCCTTCTCTGCATTTTCATGTCCGCTGTGCTGTTTTAACACCTGGAGCAATCGTTAAAAATAAGTGTGCCCTGATTCTTTAGCTTCTTGGGTAGTTTTGTTGATTTTTAGCCAATTCATGTCCCTCGCTGGAACTTTTCCTGTCAAAAAGGTAGTCACCTCATCATACTTGGTCATTACCAGAGGTGAAGGTGCACAAGGACGCGCATCTCTCGGAGGCTCAGTGCGTGGCCATTGCACAGCTATCTTGCATCCCACCCACAGGTCACTCTGTCCCACAATATCAAAGAAAATATTCAAGTCTGTCCGTCCACAAAGCCTTTGAAATTTTGCAAATCTGTCAACTTGTGTATACCACTGAGCAGGATTCTCTCTCGGCATTGGAAAGTTGTTTGTAAATAAATGTTGCAAGGTCACCTCTACTCCACGGTACATGCACATACCCATCATCTGGTATTTCCCTCACAGGAAACGTTTGTGGTGGCTTACCATTCGCTTTTGTAGCGTCTGATTGTTTCTTTTTCTTTCCCTGTTTTTTTGCCCACTTGCTCTCCAATCTATCAAAATTGCTCCATTTGCGGATACACTCTACTAATTCTGCAGTGTGTAATTTCATTCCTGAAGACCTCATTGTCAGAATAGCTTCATCATCCAACTGTGCCCTAAAGTTTAAAAACACTCTTAGAAAGATCCACCTCATATTTTCTTGCCAATACAGTTAATTTGTCATGGGTGGCAGACGAACGTCTTGTGATTTCTTTACTTGGAAATATCAATTCATTTTCCTGATATTGATTCAAATGTGAAAAGTCTAGACCTCTTCTAATAATCTCTTCGAATTTCACATTCAGTTTTGGTGCATCAAAGGGTCTCACTCTATCCTAGCTAGTTTCTGCCACCTTTTATTTTCTGGAGTTTCTTCAAACCATGGGGGGGAAATCCAATTGCAAAATGTTTCTCTCTCTCCATGTGCAATTGGTCTCATAAAGTCAATCCTTCTCCCTTCTCTCAATGATTGAACATTTTGGGGTGGGGTCCAGGCAATAATTTGTGAATTTTGCGATGCCGGGATGAATCCTGTTGCAGTTACTACTCTTACTGCACATTGAACAACAACATTTGGAACAACATTTATTGATGTAGTTGCAACAGGCACTGCCAGTGTCTGAGCTGATGCAAGTTGTGACTCTGGGGCAGGAACAGTAACAAGTGAAGCAGTAACACCTGGAGCAATTACCGTAGTGGCTGCTTCAACAGGTGGAGGTGCAATCGGGAGTGTTGGTACTGGTCTTTTAATCTGAATTTTTATTGGGATCAACGGGGGCTGTAGCCGCTGTAGTACTAGCAGTTGTAGCACCCTCCATATTTGTTGTGGGGGCCACGTATGGCGGTAGACACGAGGACAACAAGACATCTAAAATGTCATCCCCTGAATCGCTGTCAGTGTCTGTTTTCCTTGCATCTTCCTCATCATCATGTCCCTGTTTTCGATTCTTTTTAGACTTAGCTACTGTTATTGCTGGGTACATTCTAACTCCTTCAACTACATATGTCCTCCACCTCTCCTGTTCTTCATCCCATTGAGGATCTGCATAATTGTGCCATGCTCTCTTTGCTCTATTCTAGTACTTTTCTTTCGCTTTGGCATGAGCTGCTCGCTCCCAAGCATTTAATGCTTCATACTGTGTAGGTCTAGGAGGTGGCCCAATTTCATATAACTTTTCTGTTCGGTTTTCAATAATATTGAAATCAGAAGTACCATATTGTGGAAATTTGAATGGTCCTTCATTTTCAGTAATCTTGCAGCTTTGACGAAGCCACAAACCTGTATGTAGCCCTACATTTATTGCCATATAATGAGCTGGTGCACCTTCCAGTGGTACCTCTTCACCCTCATGAACTGGGACTCCCACATCAACCCTCATCAAATCTCTAAGGGCTTTGAAACATATAATTGCAAGAATTCAACAACAAATGAACAGTAATCAAATTCAAACATTTCAATGCTTTTGTTCAGTTTACAAATCCATTTACATTAATACTTTCCTACAATCCTGTCACAATTTTCTTTCACAAACGTATCACAGCTTAATACTTGATGACCTGTCAACCAATTTCAGCTCTGCACTTCACACCAACTGACCTGTTCCAGCGCGGCACACTGTGGCGTAATTCTTTGCTCCTTACAGCGTTTCATACTCCTTTACAAGTTTTGCATACACAAAATACTGCAACTCTAGGCAAGCACATTAAACAAATAACTTTTGTCTGCTCTGCTAAAGAATTCAAAGTAGACCATTCATACAAGAAACAATAGGTAATAAGGTATTAACAACCTCTGACTTTCCTACGAGCACACATACACACAAATGAAATTTCGACCTGCGAGAAATCACCCGGACTAATATAGTTTTCCCTTTTGCGCAACAGGTTCCACTAACACCAATCAATCAATAAATCAGGGGCTTTTAAATGACGGTCTTTCTGGCTTCGGGGGGGGGGATCCACTTGAAGGTCTTGCGGAGGGAGTTGAAGCAGGTGGAGGCAATGGCGTTGATCTGGCAAGCCATGGTGAGGGAGGAGTCTAGAATGATGCCGAGGTTCCGGGCGTGGTCCGTCCGGGTGGGTGGGTTTCCGAGGGCCACCAGGTGTTGTCCCAAGCAGTGGGGGAGGGTCCAAGGACGAGGACCTCTGTCTTCTCCGAGTTGAGCTTTAGGCAGCTGTTGCTCATCCAGGCTGCGACGTCTTTCATTCCTTCCTGGAAGCTGAGTCTGGTGTCTTCGGGGTTCTTCCCGAGGGAGAGGATGAGCTGGGTGTCGTCGGTGGAGAGGGGGGGGGTCATGTAGATGTTGAAGAGCGTGAGGCTGAGTGATGATCCTTTGGGTACTCCGCATTTGATCTCTGTGGGTTCGGAGAGGAAGGTGGGAGTCTGATCCTTTGGGTTCTGCCGGCGAGAAAGGAGCGCACCCAGTCGAGGGCGGTTCCCCGTATGCCGGCATCATGGAGTCTGGCTGCAAGAGTGCAGTGGGAGACAGTGTCGAAGGCTGCGCAGAGGTCTAGCAGGATGAGGGCTGCGGTGTGGCCCTGGTCGAGTAGCACGCGGATGTTGTTGGTGGCGGCAAGGAGGGCGGTCTCGGTGCTGTGGTTACTGCGGAATCTGGACTGGGAAGAGTCGAGGATTGCGTTCTCTTCGATGAAGGTGGTCAGCTGGGCGTTCACGAATATACCTTGGTGATTTTGGCTGCGAAGGGAAGTATAGAGATGGGCCAGTAGTTTTTCAGGTGCGTCGGGTCAGCCGAGGGTTTCTTGAGGATGGACCTCTGCTCGCTTCCAGTCGTCGGGGAAAATGCCGAATTCGAAGGAGGCGTTGATGGTGCGGCGTAGTTCAGGTGCTTTGGCGGCGGCGGCTCTAAGGAAGATGTGCGGCGGGCAGGGGTCCGTGGGAGCTCCTGAGTGGGTGCTCTTCATGGTTGTGGTTGTATCTTCGGTGGTGACCGGTGTCCAGGTGGTGATGGTGGTCTGGCTGTCATTGCCGGAGGGGAGGGTGGTTTCTGGAGTCTGTTCGCTGAAGTTGTCGTAGAAGGCCTTGATTTTCAGGTGGAAGTAGGAGCCGAGCTTGTTGCAGAGGTCCTGGGACGGCGTGTAATATCAGTGCACTCACAACAAATTGTTATAGTCCCAATCTCAACTGTGCAATCGATAGTACCTCAAATATGCACCACAAAACCTTTGCAGACAAATCAGTACTTTTATTTATTTTGCAGGCTTATAACCATTTTTTGGGGGAAATGTATTTATTCAGATTTTCAGAACAATACAAAACAAATCAGTGCAGCTTTGCATTAATAACCATTTTCACAGTATCAGTGTGGCAGGTGTGGGGACAGAAGTTTCCCAGTTAGGGGCGGAGAAACTGGGTGGAGGGACCAACATCAGGCATCTACATACATACATACATACAAGCTCTACATAAGGGGATTTTACAAATGGCTGAGCTATTTGTAGTTCTTAAGTGGACCCCCCAGCCATAGAAGGGTCTGACGAATGTGGGTGCCAGAGGGTCATCGGCCCAGTCAATCCAACTGGCCTATAACCTGTAATCATAATTACCTACTAGAAATGTTGCATTTAGCATATGTTTTACTTACATGTAAGCTTTGCACATTATTAATAAAATTAATTTGTCAGGGTGGAATCGCCAGCTCATAAAGAATCAAAGCATATTTTGTTGTGCCTTCTTGTCGGACACGGAAAGTATTTTATTTTGTTTTAGACAAATACTGCGAAATTGCTTTATTTAATATGGGCAGGGGGAATGTTGAGTATATGTGACATAGATATAGTGGGAAAAGAAATATTTACCATGTAAAACTGTTTGTTTTTTTGTTTTTAGATAAAGGCTATGAATGGTACGTTTGCGAAGGTTTTCAGTACATACTTTTGAGGCAAGCCGAAGCTCTGCAAGCCATAGTAAAATGTCCACAGCTAAAGGTAATTCCAGTTTGGAGCACCAAGTTTGCAAACCTTAATGACGGGCTGATGTTTTATTCTGTACAACATTTTTCATTGATAGTAACCCACTTAGACTGCAAAAAATACATTCCAATAATAGTGTCTCACATGGACTTCGCCAAGGCCGTGAAGGAGCAGCAATAGAGTAGCACCAGTCTTGTTGAGTTGATAGTTAACACAAATACCTTTATTAGCCTAACCTTTACTCATAATCATCTTCTTTCTGGTGAATGACAAAGAGTTGAAATTACCTTCTAAAGGCAGAAGGGCCCCTTAAACCTCACCTGTTGACACAATTTAAAATGTGCAAATAAATTACAGGGAGTTGTCGGTTCATTTCTATTTATTCAGGAAACCGCTAAAGGAACTGTTAGAAACAGAACAGAGAGACAAAGAGGTGTGATGAGATGCACAATATTATTTTAGTCAAATGCACACGTTCCCATCATTTAAATAAATCACTTCCTCTGGGGGGAGGGATTGTCAACCCCCCATAAGTGAGAGTCTTAAATCCCTCACCACCAGGGTTAAGTGTTCAGATACCCCTTAGTAAATTACTTAAATTGCCCTCGTTACAATGCACAAACTGCTCCCCTCAATGATGCACAGGGTAGCCCAGAATTGCATTTTGATCTACTACACAACACAATCCACAATAGGACGTTGTGGCATTTATTGTTATGAGGTAGTATCTAGAAAGTGAAGTGTCTCAGACCATGTCTTCTTTGCATAAATTTTTGTCCAAGATGTGTTCTTTTTGAGCAAAATGTGCTAACAGTGTCTGTTTATCATGAAAGTTATGACCAAACCAGTAAGCCTGATGTAGCATGTGTTAGAGACAATAGGCTTGTAAGGGTGGATTGTTATTACACTGTGCTAAAGCCTGCCGGCTGATATTTTATTTCATGGAATCTCACAGATTACCATGGTTGGAAAGGGTTTTATTTTTGACAACACACTCAAACATACAGTGTGGGTAGAAGAATTGGCCCTAAGATAATCCTTATAAAGCCCTCTTAGGAAGGATTTTATATTATTTTGACAAATCTAATTTTGTAAATACTTGTGTAATTTTATCATGGCTTCCTTGTGGCAAAGCTTATGCTCAATACAGTAGTTCCAAGTTGGTTATGACGAGAAGCCAGTTAGAACGGTGAAATGCCTGATTGGTTCATTGTGAAAAGTTTATTTTAAATGCTATATATCTGAACTGTTTTTCATGAAAAGTTACAACAAAGCTAATAGGCCTGATTTATGTGTCATGATACGCATATGTTAAAGCCAATAGGCCTTTAAGAGTGGGTCATTATTGTACTGTGTTAAAGTCTGCAAACGTATTTTGTTGCATGAAATCTTTTAGATTAACTTTGTAGTCAAAGATGTTGATGTTGATTATACCCTTTGACAAACTCTAGGGATAGAAAATTTGCAGTGTAATCATGTTAGAATCCCTTCGGAAGGCCTCACAGGCTTTGCTGCTTGCCATGATTTTGTAAAAATTAATTAAAAAATACATAAATACATACATATATATATATGTGATCAAGCTCGCTTTGACGAGTGAAACGCGTCATGGCAGGCATTATGCCTGTGTTAATTTTGTGGTGTATTTTACAATAAATTTTCTGCATACTCCACGAACAACTTTGATTTGAGCCTTTTTCTCTGAATGTGGCTGAGGTCAGTGCCTACTGGGTCTGTCGACATTTGGCAGACAGGAATCGTTACGAGATATATATATATATATATATATATATATATATATATATATATATATTTATGTATATATGCATACAAATACATAGAGGGCCTTTGAGTTAGCCCTCCTTTGCCATTGGTCCATGTGAACGTCATTTACACGCATTACCATCCATTACAGCATATAGCATTGGGCCGTGGCTCAGCTAACTTTAGCCACTGGCTCGCTTGCCCTATGAGTGACGGCACTTGTTTTAACCCATGTGCACATCCACCTCAAAATAAGAGGTTTCAATCCATAGATTGCTTTCTCTTTCTATTTCTTCTATTTTCATTTTCAGAGCACACTACAGCTCATCAGACAGTGCTTATGGGCTGCTTGCTTGTTACTGCGCAGGGACTTCCTCTAAACTGGGCGACCATATTGGAATGGTACTGCCCATTGAGTGTCATTGTTACCGTTCCAAAATGGCCAGCACATTAGTTCTAAATGTGATATTCATGCTGGATCTTTTAAACTAAGAAACACTATGTACAATACCATTGCAAGACAGCCACCCACTGCTATGTTTAATTTTATTGGTTATTGCACATGTATGCCCACTGTGGCATGCATGTTTTCTTTTTTCCTACTTTCAGTGCTACTTTTGTGCTTGTGTAAGTGGGTGAATGCAAGAATGAGTCGGTGGGTAGATTTATGGATGCAAGAGTACAAGGATCAGTGACAGGGTACATATATGATGAATATCTGAGTGCTTAAACCCATCAATGACGATAGGAGAGCCATTCTCCTTTATAAGCTGGGCCTGTTGGCATTGCTAGTGCTTGGTTTGTTTATTTTTATACAAATAAACCACATGTCCCCTTCCAGTTTGGTAAGTGTAATTCTGAATGTGAAAATCCACGAACTAATGCAGAAAACTCCTAGTGGGCCAAGTTTGCCTTGTTTGTAATGCCAATTCAAGTATTGGCAAATGTGGATTTGTGAGATTATGATACTTAATTGGCTCATTAATTCATATTTTGTTTATTAGGATGAGGTTCTGGGTAATTTTTGGAGACGGTACCTACAGAAGAGCAACCAGGCATTTACAAAGAAACCTTACTATGAAGTGAACAGACAAACAGCAGTAAGTATAGTCATGATATTCTATGCATTGATGATTCTCAGTAATAAATTCCAAATAGCAAGCGGCGTGCCAGTTACCTTGAAGCACAATTCAATACATTGTGACAACACAGAACTGCATTGTAAAATAATGACACCCAATCAGAGGGATGTCTTTATGATATTTTTTCAATTAACCATTCTTACCTCATCCAAACTATATTTCCAACAAATCTATTTGCCACAGGTCACCCACCTAATATTCTGCCTAGTTTTACACGGCCCTACCTCATTTCTAAGAACAATCGCATGGAAAATAAAACTCCAAAGACCTCGGGCTCGTGAAACTCCCATTTTGCATATTTAAAAAAAGAGGGGAACCGGTTTCTCAAAATTTCGAAAATTCGACAAAAGGCTTCAGGGAAAGAGTAAGAGGAGACAAAGGAGAAGGGCTAATGGAGAGCTGGGTCTGGTTAAGAAGTATTCGAGTATAATCTGTGTTAGTGGTATTAGGATATAGTCAATTTAAAGGTACTAAGCTGTTGACAGGGCTAGAGGTATTAGAGAAGAGACAGAAAACCAGGGCAGATGTTAGGCCTGACATCCTTGGCGTGGTATTCCCCCAGATCTTTTGCCTTCACTCCGTGATTTTTTGCAGAACTTGTTTTTGTTGGCATTAGGCTCTGTGCACTATACCTCTGCTAACCATTGGCAAAATGCCTGTACTTTCTCCTTTAAACATGGTAAAATTGGTATTCATCTAATTGGCTCATTTAAATTACCTGAGTCCCTAGTAAAGTAGTCCTTAAATGCTCATAAGTGTTACAGCAAACAAATGATGGACGGAATGCTGACAATGCAAACATTCTCCCCCAGTCAAAAGATCTGGGTTAAATCCATCGTTCTTTTGCTGACTACGCCACCCCAGTTTGGACCCAGCCATATGCAAATCAGTCTTGACCCTGTGCCCCATGGGAACAGTCCAGACCGAACTGCCAGGCCAGGTCCTCCCTGGACCGGAAACAAGCATCCTGGGACCGGTTTCAGGGTATGTCACCCTTCTTCAGCCAGGCTAGCTTGAATCCAGTGGCACAGTGAGCAAGGGACCCACGTCTGGGCATACCCATCCCACTTAGGGCGAAAAGTGTTACAGCAAACAAATGATGGACGGAATGCTGACAATGCAAACATTCTCCCCCAGTCAAAGGATCTGGGTTAAATCCATCGTTGTTTTGCTCACTACGCCACCCCAGTTTGGACCCAGCCATATGCAAATCAGTCTTGACCCTGTGCCCCATGGGAACAGTCCAGACTGAACTTCCAGGCCAGGTCCTCCCTGGACCGGAAACAAGCATCCTGGGACCGGTTTCAGGGTATGTCACCCTTCTTCAGCCAGGCTAGCTTGACTCCAGTGGCACAGTGAGCAAGGGACCCACGTCTGGGCATACCCATCCCACTTAGGGCGAAAAGTGTTACAGCAAACAAATGATGGATGGAATGCTGACAATGCAAACATTCTCACCCAGTCAATGCTCATAAGGCATGATATTTAAAAAGTAGGTGAGTTTAACAGAGTTACATTATTACACATAGTACGTGCTAAATTCAGTTTGGGGCCAAATAGGGAAATGCTCTTTACACTCAAATGAATTGTAATTTAAAATCTTCTTTAATGGTAAAGTCAAATTTTGTTACAATTTTGAAAATGCCACTTTTAGAAAAGTCAATGACAGAACTCTGCCCTTCCGGCGTTGTCTTCCTCTGCACTCCCAATTTGTCCCCTGGAGGGATACATCATTTAAAAGACCACTGATCCTAAATCAATCTAAGTTAAACCAACCAAGGTCAAAAGTAATTCTTTGTTTATTAGATTTGTTTGTTTACGTTCATTCAAATTATTTCTTTTAAAGTTTTCTAAATGAAATAATGAAAGCTTTGATACAAATATGTTCAAACTCTATGTCAGGTCCGGAGGCTTAGATTATGCTTATCTCTTTCATTTTATTACTCAGCAGCCTTAACCAAACATTGTAATCGAAGACTACAAATTCCAGGAGTCTTTGCAACAAGTCAACAGAATAACCATAGAGAATGTCCCATATAAGCGGCATCAAGGAACCGCACTTCCTCTGTCTTCGCTGCTAAGCAGCCAGATACGTGCCTTTCTTGATGCCTTATGTGCATGCTTTAGCAATTTACTAATATGTTTTGTTTGGCTTTGATACTGTAATTTCTTTCCTGAGAGGTAAAACGCCTCACAGCGCACTGCAGTAGCCCACGACCGTCACTGAGGGCATCGGGTGAGAGATCAAACTGCGTTGTTTCACGCGGTTCTATTGTAATTTGATTCACGTTGGGCCCTCCAGGGGGCACGCGCTCCATGTCCGCACAGCTGCATTGCCGGCAGCATTTCCTGCATTCCATTCTCCACAGAGGTGGAGCCACGGGGGCAGTGCTAGTGCTAGAGGGCGTAGGGCTGTCTTGACAGTGAGCCCGTCCTTTACATTCTTGGCATTCCTTGAGTTCCTCGACACGCGACGTGGTCTTCCTCTTCCGTTTCTAAACAAAGGAAAGACATTCCTCAGTGCGCTCGTGTGAGACGAGTAGTCCCAAGCATTCTCCTACTCGAGATAAGCGGTTCTATGCCGTGGAGCTCGTTTTGACAGTCAGCCTGATTACATTTAAAAGGCGAGTAGAGACAGGTTGCCAACAAGCATTGGCCCACATATTTTCAGCAAGCATTGGCCCCAGCAAATATTGCTTCTACATGAATGTATGACGATACAACGCGATCATTTAGATCGCGGTACATTACATCGCAGTTTTTACAACGAAAGTCGTTACAACGACTTGCGCTGGAGGGTGCTGGATTTAGGAATAGTAGGATTTACTATTCCAACTCCAGCCTACGTAACAGTAGGGAAGGTGTTGGAATAGTAAATCACACTATTCCTTAGTCTAGAGCGCCATATAGCGCAAGTCATTGTAATGACAGCGAAGTAAATGTATTGCGGTGTTTTGACTGCGTTGTAAAGGTCGTTTTCCCTTCTGAATAGCTCTTGTACGGCTCATTGCTGGTCCTGTACAATTATAATCACTTGTCACCTGAGCATCCCTGGCAGGTGCTTTTAAAGAGATGTGGGAGTCTGTGGAAAAGGAGCAGATGCTTCTCCCCGTCCACGAAGAATTGGTGGATGCCATTGATGCATCCCTGGAGAGGGCGGTTCCTCCGCTCTAGTCAGAGGATCATCGATTTGACTGTCCAGCGCAGTCTGTTACCCCTTTATGGGGAAGGCCTGAGGCTTTTACCTCCTATCGACACTCAGGAAGCCCCCAAGAGCAAAGGCAAAACCAGACCACCGCCAAGGCTAGAGCAACCTCTCCCCCTTCTGACGCCTTTAGGAGGCTTCGCCAAGCCTTTATAAATGGGCGTCTGGACGCCCTGGGTGTGCAGGAAGATTCCCAGCCTGGGTATACCCCCGAAGATGAGTCCTGTTCCCTTCTGGGAACAGATGACCCTGCCGGGGACCACTCTGACACTCCTGAAGGGGATTCGGGTGACAAACCAGGCCCGAGTAGACCCTGGCAACTGGGAGGTGGGGCCAAGAGACCCAGGATGGAGGATAAGGGCGAACAAGACTCCCAGGGAGTACCAGGTATGCTGAACCCGGAGGACATTTATCACCCCGATCTGCAGATTTGGTCCCTGCCACTAAGGTAGCACGCTACGTGGCCAGCCGCATAAGGAAGCCCATGGATCAGGAGGTAAGGGGACGACTGAGGGCGGAATGCCCTAGACCCTCCTTGGCCAGTAAGGTGGATTGCACCCCTGATATAGACCCATAAATGTCGACATTTATCATGAAGTTCATTAAAAACCCGAAGAATGGCCTTGACCTATCCTGGTGATTCTGTCCGGATAAGGTACTGGACGTCCTGGGCCCACTTATGAAAATTCTAGATATGGCCAAAGATTCCGACCATATGATTGATCCCACTATTCTTTCGGGCTGGGCCCAACTGGCCCTGTGTTTCTGGGCAATGCTAATTGTGCCCTATCAACTGAGCATCTGTGCTCCCTATTAATCAAAATAGAACCCAGACTGGGGGGATTGGCCACCACAGAGGCTGGCCTGTGGCGAATGGGGGTCTCTTCGGGCAACCCTTCATTAAGGAGCTCTCGCACTTCATGAACACGTTCTCGTCACTAGATAAAGTGCAGCAATTCATTTGCTAGGTGTTCAACCAGGGCAAGATCAGAAGAAGTTTGGAGGGTTCTACCCCTCCCGAGGACGCAGCAGGGGCCATGGAGGTAAAGGAGCATTCCGTGGAGCAACGTACCAGGTGGCACCACTGGTAAGCAATTTTCCTTCTTCCATACAGGGGTGAGGGGGCAGACTACAGTGGTTGAGACAAAATTGGGAGGCGGTCGCATGGGACGCATGGGTGCTTCAGACAGCGACGGGGTTCCACATAGAATCTACGGTTCCCCCGTCAATGCATCCACTCGAGGCCTCTAGTTTTCTCTTAGGAAGGCATGCAGGTAGTCGACAAAGAGGTGTCTGAACTCCTAGAGAAAGGGGCAATTACCCATTCCTCCATCCACCCCAGGAAGTTCTTGAGCAACATCTTCCTTGTAGAAAAGAAAGACAAAAGCTTCTGACTGGTGATTAATCTAAAAGATTTCAACCCGTGGGTGGTGTATCGCCACTTCAAAATGGAGGGGATTCACCTCCTTAGGGACATTCTGTTACCCAACGATTGGCTAGTTTGACTCGACCTGAAGGATGCCTACCTTACCATCTCCATCTTCCACCCCAAAGGCATTTTCTGCAATTCGAGTGGGCCGATGGATCTTTGAATTCACGTGCCTTCCGTTCGGTCTATCCTCCAGACCATGGTGCTTCACCAAGGTGCTATGACTGGTCATGGAATGGTTATGGGCACGGGGAGTCAGACTTATAATATACCTGGACGACATCCTTCTGATGCACCACGAGAGGTCCACGCTAGTTGCCCAACTCCAGATGACTCAATCCCTTCTTCAAGATCTGGGATTCATTGTGAATGTTCAGAAATCAGAATTTGTCCCGGCCCAACAAATGCCCTTTCTGGGCTTCGAGATCTATATGGTGACACAATCACTCCGATTACCCCAATAGATGTTCCTCATATGTTGGGAACTGCACAAAACGCTGGTGAGGGAAATGTTTTCGCTTTCCCATCTGGCCAAGATCGTAGTACTGCTGTCCTCATCCATCCAAGCAATTTTTCTAGGCCCTTTACACTACCATGCCCTTCAACGGTTGAAGGCACAACATCTCAGGAGGGGAAGGACGTATGCACAGGAAATCTCCCTCTCTCCGGAGCCCCGTACGAAACTACGATGGTGGCTCTACCATATGCACGCCTGGAATGGCAGAGCCATATTCGAGTCAGCACCGAATCTAATAATAGAATCCAATGTCGGTCAGCAAGGATGGTGCGCTCGCTGTGGGGATATTACCACAGGAGGGCAGTGGTCAGAACACAAGGAGGCTCTCCACATCAATTATCTGGAACTTCTCGCAGGGTCCCTCGCAGTGTACAGCCTAGTGACCAAAGTGTCCTGCTCCATTCGATTAAAGGTGGACAACATGTTGGCGGTGCAGTATATCAACCTCCTGGGGGGCACTCGATCCAAGGTCCTCGCTGATCTGTCCAGGGACGTCTGGAATCACTGCTTGGAGAAGAAATTGTCTGTGACAGGGGGAGTACCTACCAAGGAAACTCAGTCAGGCTGCAGACTGGCAGTCCAGACACCTGAAAGATTACAGTGCATGGAAACTGGAACCCGCGTTGTTTCAGAAGATTATGGACAAGTGGAGCCCATGTCAGGTCGACCTATTTGCATCAAGACTGAATCATCAACTACTGCGCTTCTTCAGTTGGTGCCCAAATCTGATGGCAGATGCCACAGATGCTTTCCTGCAAGACTGAAGTCCGATTCGGGGGTATGCTTTCCCTCCTTTCTTGCTGATCGCCCATCTCACGGCGCTGGGCAGACGCCAGAAGGCGGATATGATCCTGGTGATGCCTCTCTGGAATTTGCAAGTATGGTATCCAGTTCTTCTGAAACTTTACATGGATTTTCCATTCCCACTTCCCCAGACCCATCATCTGCTGACCGATCCCCATGGCAACTTGCACCAACTGGTGCAAGACGGATGTCTCCAACTGATGGGCTAGAGGATTACAGGGGATGTTGGGAAGTGCCAGGCCTTTCGACAGAGGCTTCCTCTCTCATCAGATGAGCATGGGCCGACACTACAGTCAAGATATACGGCTCAGCGTGGCGCAGATGGTCATGCTGGTGTCTGTGAAGGGACCTTGATCCTGTGGGGACAGACGTAGTGCATATAGTTAACGTCATGTCCAAGTTGGCAGGCAAAGGGTTGGCGTATCGCACGATCGATGCATGTCTGTCAGCATTCTCAGCGGGGCATGTACCTCTCCATGAGATTCCTGTGGTCTGTCATCTTTTGAGGGGCATTCGTTTCTCCTTTCCTCCTGTTCCGAAGCACTCTTCCCTATGAGATGTTAAAGTAGTACTACGATGCTTCGGTCTTGGCAGGATAACCAATACATGTTGCATAAGAAATTAACAGCTAAGTTGGCGACGTTGCTCTGCCTCATCTCTTGTAAGAGGGTATCAGAAGTTTGCACACTTAATATTTCAACGTACATGTTTACTCCGGTTGGATATCTTTCACCATTACTAGACGTACCAAATCCAACACCAGAGAGGTTCACTATCCGGCTTTACCTGGTCACCCCAAATTGTGCATTGTGCGCTGCTTGAGAGCGTATGAGACCATGAACGAAAAATATCATCCTCAAGGGACGGACCAACTTTTTATATCTCTCAAGAAACCAATCAAAGCGGTCTCAGCAACCATAATCGCCCATTGGGTGAGATGGGTGTTACACAAAGCTGGGGCAGACACATCAACCTTTGGGGCTCACTCCACCAGGGGCGCAATGGCTTCAGAGGCCTTCTCCCTGGGGGGCCAATTGGAAGACATTCTCCAAGCGGCTGATTGGTCTTCAAACTCTACGTTTAAGACCTTCTATTTTAAGCCCATTGCAGGCATGGCGGCACTGGTTGTTAACCAGCTTTAAACTAGCATAATCTGAACCTCTGGTCCTGACATAGAATATAAAATTTCCTAGCTGTTGTGAAGAAAAGTTTAAATTCTATTAAGGACGCCGCGACAGATACTTCAGCGTTATTGAGGTATGGGGTGGGGGGTTTGTTGAGGGGGGGTTGTTTTAGGGTACGAGTTGCACATCCACGAGGGGTCCGCTACACTACACACACGCGCTTCCATGACTCACCGTACGTGCTGTGGCACGGTCCGCTCCCTAATGGCTGGATGCCTTGAAGGTGGACGGGAGTCCCCGGGAACACTCCGCATTATCAGCTGGAACGTACGCGGGGTGCTAGACAAAATTAAACGTGGTGCTGTTTTGCGTCAGGCAAAGAGGACCTACGCTGATATCCTTTTGCTGCAGGAAACCCACCTAATGGGTACGAAGGCCCTATGTCTGCAGCGCTATGGGTACCAGTAGGTTTTCCATGCCGGCTTTGTGAGGGGCTCGAGAGGGGTAGCAATCCTAGTGCACCGAAGAATTCCATATGTACACTCCAAACAGTGGGTTGATCCGCAGGGGCGCTACCTGTTCATCCGCGGTATGGTCGGAGAGGCTCCCTTGATACTGGGCTGTGTATACGCCCCCCCCACCCCCCTTACAGTGGTCAATGGTGGAGAAGATATATACCCTATGGGCCTATATGCCCGATGAGTTCTCCGTGGTGGGCGGGGACTGGAATGATGTTATAGATGTAGCCATGGACCGGCACAGGATTGGGGGCAGCCCGGGCGCTGGTCAGACCACGAAACTACACGATATGGCGGTAGGCCTTGATTGGGTGGACACATGGCGGCGCGTCCATGGAGACAGGCGGGAATACACATATCTCTCCGCAGTCCATAACTCCTTTTCCAGACTTGATTACATTTTCGTTCCCCGAGTAATGGCTGGCAGGGTGGCGTTGGCCGAGATCCTTCCTCGCGGGCTCTCAGACCACTCCCCGGTGTCCATGGACCTTCGGTTGGGCAGAGAGCGGCAGCCATTCCGTTGGCGACTATCAGTGTGGCATTTACAAAAAGAGGACTACGGGAAATGCATGAGTGAGGCCATCGCTAACTATTTCATCATCAATGAGGGGTCTGTCTCTAGTGCGGGGACGCTGTGGGAAGCCTTGAAGCTCACCCTGCGGGGGGTGGATATAGCCTGGTGCGTAGCAGCCCGTAGGCAGCGCAGGGTGGAACTGGTGCGGGCCGAGTCAGCAGTGGAGACGCTAGAGCGTCAGAGCCGGGAGACAGGCGAGGGGCAGGTGGTGAGGCGGCTGCTCCTGGCGCAACAGTCCTATGCTGCCCTCCTGATGGATGAGGCTCGACAGGTTTGGCTGGCAACTCGTAGCAGGATATGTCAGTGGGGGGACAAGTCGGGCAAGATGCTGCACCGGCTCTGTCAGGGCACCTTCCACGCCCAGGCCCTCCCTGGTATATTAGATGAAGCGGGAGCTCCGATTACAGACCCAGTGGCCCTGGCGGAGAGCTTTGCTGCATACTATGAGGAGCTATATGCCCCCCGGGAGTCCCTACCGGAATATATGGTG
This sequence comes from Calotriton arnoldi, assembly GCA_963921515.1. NCBI lineage: Eukaryota > Metazoa > Chordata > Amphibia > Caudata > Salamandridae > Calotriton > Calotriton arnoldi. Next base: position 1,160,191 of record CAWUFW010000751.1, read on the forward strand.
GATAAGTTCATAGCGGACTTACCGCCCAAAGCGGTGTCGGATGAGGTGCGTGACCGGCTGGAACTCCCCCTAACGGACGAGGAACTAAGTACGGCCTTGGGTGAACTTAGCTCTGGGAAGGCTCCTGGACCCAATGGGTTCCCAAGCGAATTTTTTAGACGATACAACTTGCAGTTGGCCCCTCACTACAGGGCGGCCTTAGAGGAGGCCAGGGAACAGGGTCGGCTTCCCCCAGATTGGAGACACGCGGAAGTGGTGGTGTTTCATAAGCCGGGTCGGTCCCCGGAGCAGCATGCCTCCTATCGTCCCATCTCCCTGTTGAACGTGGAGGCCAAAGTCCTGGCCAAAGCATTGGCCAATCTGCTCCTGCCACATATCTCAGCACTTGTACACCCGAGCAGGCCGGATTCATGCCCCAGAGGGCGACCAGGCATAATATACGGCGGGCACATGTGGCAATGGCGGCTATCCGACAGACCGGAGAACAGGCGGCGTTTCTTCTAGCGGATATAGACAGGGCATTCGACTCTTTGAGCTGGGTCTATCTGTTCGCGCTGCTGCCCCGGCTTAATCTTGGCTCCCAGTTCTTGTCCTACCTGACGCTCCTATATACAGACCTGACAGCAGCAGTTCGGATAGCAGGGGCAGTCTCTTCCAGCTTCTCCATCAGACGGGGCACCAGGCAGGGATGCCCCCTCTCGCCGTATTTATTCGCCCTGGCTATGGAGCCATTGGCAGCGTGGGTGTGCATGGATGCACAGCTCAAAGGCTTTGAGTGGGCTCCGGGGCTGTCCGACAGGATTGCTTTATACGCGGACGATGTCCTCTTCTTCCTTACGGCTCTGGATAGAACGGGGCCACGCCTCCTGCGGATTATGCAAACCTTCGGGGAATCGTCAGGGTTGTATATGAACCCCCGCAAATCCACGCTGTGGGCTCTGGGGGATCGGACGAAGGTAGGCAATTGGGCTTCCACGCTTCAGGTGGCAGTGGGGGGCCTCAAATATCTGGGGGTGTTCATTTCGGAGGTGCCAGCCATCTCTTGGGCGCGAAATATAGAGCCGGTGTGGGAGCGAGTCCGTGCAGACATTAGGACTTGGTCGCGCATGCCTCTGACGTTGTACGGCAGATCAGCAATCTTTAAGATGGTGGCGTTCCTCGGCTGCTATACCAGCTCCAGAATCACCCGTACCCGATCCCGCCCAAATGGTTCCGGCTAGTGAATTCTGCGCTTGGGCAGTTCCTGTGGGAGGGGGGTGCTGTGCGAGTAGCGCTGCGCAAATGCTTTCTTTCCACCTACTGTGGTGGCCTGGCGACCTCGGATATTCTCTCATACTACCAGGCCTCGCACTTATTGGTCCTTAATGAGTGGTGGTATGGCAACAGGGAGGACCCGGCATATGCGCTGGAGCGTTATCTTATGGGGTCCCACACACTACACACTATTCTTTACTCGGCGCCGCTACGGGGCGCGCTGCCACTGGCCACACGGGTGGTGTTCCAAATATGGCGGCAAGCACTGTGTCGCATGGGGTGGTGGAATACCCTGACCCGAGAAACCCCCCTGTGGCATAATGGGCGACTGCCTGACATCGCGGCCCTACAGGGCTTCCGGGGATGGGACGCCATCGGCATCTCGACCCTGGGGGATGTTATGAGGGGCACGACACTCAAGTCCTTCCAAGATCTTAAGAGGAGTTTGGCATGCCCCGGTCCCAGTTCTACCGATATCTCCAACTCCGTCATGCACTGTCCCCCAGCCTTAGGGGTCTGGAATCTCTCCCGAAGTTTAGCCCCTTGGAGGCAAAAGTCTTCATGGGGGACCTAGAGACAAAAAAGATATCCCTGATTTATCAATCCCTGGTTACCCATTGCTCCCCTACACTACAGAGGCTCCGGGGGGTATGGGAAGAAGATGTGGGCACATTAGAAGAGGAGGACTGGAGGGAGGCTCTGGCCGCCCCGCGGGGTGCGGCCATAGCGATGCGTCTCCGCCTCATTCAATTTAAGTACCTACACAGGGTCTACTTCACCCGGGTTCGACTGTGGCGGGCGGGACTGATTGCCTCCCCGGAGTGTCTTCGGTGTGGCCGGGAGGAGGGCACGTTTCTACATACCGTCTGGCACTGCATGTCTCTGGACCGGTTTTGGAGGGGGGTCTTGGCCTGTTTGTCGGAGGTGTTGGGGTGGGGGCTCCCACGCACGCCACAATTTGCCCTGCTACATGTCATGTAGGGGGTAGGGGGCAATATATATAAAAGACATCTTCTGCACCTTGGCCCCACGTTGGCAAAACGAGATATAGCTAAGGCGTGGAAGGACCCACGGGCCCCGTCTGTGGCAGCTTGGAAAAATGGTCTGGACTTTTGCATGGGGTTGGAACAGCTAATCTTTGTTGCTAGGGGGTGCCCACGTAAGCATTATAAAATATGGAGGTGCTGGGCGGAATACAGGGGCCTGTGGCTCGAGCCTCCGGTTGTGGCAGCGGACCTTCCGGGGGAGTAAATGATGGTGATGCATGGGTTAGCTGTGGTGCGGGGTGAGGGGGGGGCTTGGGGGGTGTGTGTACATAAGTTATTATTCTTCTATTTATAAAGATCGATTGTGGAGTGGACTCCGTGGGCATTGTGCGACTCTGGGGGGGCGGATGTGGGAGGGAGGGAGTTGGAGGGGGGGGTCCTCTTTGGAAAACTTAGTTTTATATGCATAGCCATGTGTTGTTCTTTGTTCATTATTTCAAAGAAAAAGTCGATTGCTTCCGGATGATGTAAGGTTTGTTATTGCAGTTGTCTCTGGAGTGCAGAGCCCTGCAACATATGTGCAATTTGACAATAAAATACGTAAAAAAAAAAAAATTCTATTAAGGACGCAGAGGGGAGGGTTATCCCACCCGAGCAGAGTTATACTATGACCCTCCCTTATTTAGTTGAAGATTACGGTATTTGGGATGAGCATAATTTTGATCCACATTGACAAATTATTGCTGAATAATTTATATCAATGTTTGCCTATTAATGTTTTATCAGACTTGCTAGATGCCTTCTTGTATAATACTGATGAAATGCTTCAAATTATGTTAAATTATTAGATGAATTTATATTCCATGTTTGTTTTATCCTAAGGATCAGAGCAAAAACAAGAATTCTGAGAGATATGCCTGAACCAGGATGTTTTGCATGAAGAAAGAGGAAGTGCTGTTGCTTGATGCAGTTTGTATGGGACATTCTCTATGGCTGTTCAGTTGACTTGTTGCAAAGACTCATGGGATTTGTAGCCCTTGATTACAATGTTTTGTTAAGGCTGCTGAGTAATAAAATAAGAGATAAGCATAATCCTCGCCTCCGCGTCCTTAATAGAATTGAAACTTTCCTTCACAATAGCTAGGAAATTTTATATTCACATTCGTAATGATTCCTCAATGCATTTCGGACCTGTCAGTCCTTCGTTAGGAGGTAATCTTCTATGGAACAAAAGAGAATATTGCAAACATCCCTCATCCTCCGCAACAATATTTATGTCAGTAACCCATCAGGGTCAATGTTCATTTCTTACCTGTGTTCTTTAGATTGTCGTGACTCATAATCAGTCATCCGTTGAATCCACTTTTCTAATCCTGTTGTAAATTTTTGTGAAGCAGGGTTTGCCCCTGAAGCCTGTCCAAAGTATGAGTGAGTACTCAAGCTCTCCAATGTCAGAAACCAATGTAAGAAACCTGAAAACTGTGTTCCATGTCCAGTGTTGTTGGAAATTATATGGAATGCCACCAGTGTTCTAAACACCAGTGTTCTAAACACCGCAGCAGTCTGAAATGAGACCATACGAATTGACTGGAAATTATAAACTGAGCTGCACCCCCGCACCCCCCTCCAGCGCCTTGAGACCCTAACGGGTGAGTAGCATGCTCTACAAAACACTGATTGAAGGTGTAGATCACACAGATCAAAACAGCAGCCTTTACATGCACTGAAAAGTGCATCCGTCACCAGTAAAACGATCAATGTGATACCAAATATAGATCAACAAAGTGCCATGCACTAAACTCAAAGTTCCCCGCTCTCAATAATAACAGGTGAAGTAGTATTGAGTAGCAGTCCAATGTAATAAAGGTGAAACTATTATAAAAAAGAACTCCTGAAAGTGACCTGCACGTTGCTGCGGTAACATGTGCCCATTTATAGAAGTTAACCCGGAGTCGGCATACCTCGTATATACTCGCATCTGCTAAAACTTTAAGAGAATCATTGCTAGTTTGTGTATCTTGTGTGTGATCGCTTTATCCAAGAAATCACAAGCAAACTTAAAAAATGGTGATTGAGTGCCTGGTTAGGTGACAAAGTGATGCCATAATCCATGACTATTAGGGAGGCTTACCTAATGTGTAGGGAAATGCTGGAAGGGCAGAGTGCTCTCATTGACCTTTATTTAAACTTTGACCAGAGGGCGATATGCTTTTGCACCTTAACAAATGTTGATATTTTCGTTAAATCTATTGAATAACTGCAAAGTGCACTGAAGCAACGAACATTGACTTTTAGAAAGGTGTAATTTTTCTGTCCAGATCAACTGTGCTTTTTGAATTGCTCTCCTGTTGTGAGTTGTGTATTGCTTTCAGACATTGTCAAAGGAGGTCTAGGTGTGAGGGGAGAGGGTCATTCTGGCAAGATGGGGAGAAGGTTGTACCCTGCCCTGATTGTATTTCAAAGAGCCCTGTCTGCAGCACACACAAATGAAGCTGACACCAGGCCTATCCTTGCCTTTGTCACTATAGACAGTTTGGAGTCGGGACCAAGGAAAGGGAAAGAACTGTCTACAATCAGTTTTGGGGGCAGGCCAGAGAATTCCTCCACTCAAACTCTGGCACCTGATGTAAAAGTGGTACCTTCAGAACCTCTCATCAGAACACTCCTGGACCTGTAGATGATTCAGAAGAAGGACTGCCCTGCTGTTTGAAGGAAGACTGAACCTGCTTTCCTTCAACGTAGGTTCTCCAGAAGTGATTCCAAGAGTCAGTTGGCTGACCTCCTGTTTGAGCTACAGGGATGCAACAAGGTTCTAGAGGCCTCCATGTAGCTGACGATCACCAACTGGATCTGCCTGAGCCCTGCTTCTGGCCTCTGGAGCGAGTTCTGATCTCAAGAAGGGCCCCCTGGTCCTGGAGCTTTTACTGACTTCAGAGTGTATTCCTCCGGAAGAAAAGGTGAAGAAACAGACGTTTTGGGTTCCTCGTGACCTCTTTGCGCCGAGGATTGACCATCCTCAACAACCACCAAAGGGGAAACTCCAGCTGGACCTGCTCTTCACGTCGTCAGCGACCACCCGCCGGACCGTCAACATGAGACCTATACTTCACGCCGACATCCAACGTGAAGCTCCATCGACGACATACAATTCATGGTAAAACAGTAACCATCCATGACACCTAACCCGCTCATCGCACCAGCAGCGACTTCCACGCTGCCCCCGAGAATGCCACTCTTTGAGTGAACTTGAGAAGGTAACTCTTCAGCAGGACGAAACTGGTCCCTGTATCCATCCTGCGATCCATCGCGGTTGGTCACAACTTGTGACTTCCCCAGTCCAGCTAGTGTGCTATTTGGTGCTATTTTCACCTAAAATGTTATAAACTCATATCTCTGGTTCTACTGATCGGATTTTTGTCAGTTTGGTGTAATTTTATTGATTACAATTTACTCAATTGTTCTAAATTGTTGTGGGATTTTCTTGTGTTGTGTTGTTACTTTATCGCTGTTTGAGTGCTGCATAAACACTTTACACATTGCCTCTAAGTTAAACCTGACTGCTTTTGTGCCAAGCTACTAGAAGGGTTAAGCACAGGTTAATTTTGTGACTTTTTGTGGTTCCTCCGTCAAGGATTTTGTTTCTTATGTTAGTGGTCCATCCACCCCTGTCGATTAATAACCGAATTTCTTACAGTAGAACACTTGTATTTTGAGGAGATTACATAGGTAAGGGGAGTGACTCAGAGCGGTAGACCGCACAAGAGTGAAAGGTTGTATGGAAAAGCTGCAGGGGATTTTAACATGAAGGACAGTCACCAGGCTAAATTCTACATTTTGACAATTGTTTATCCAGAATGGTTTCGAAGTGCTTTTTTCCCCACAACTGCAACTGTATTATGCAGTAATACACTTGAATACGTCTCTGATTACTACTACTGATTAGAGAGGTAGGTTACTGCTTCTATTTGAACTATTGTCACTTACTGAGTCAGATGCCAGTTAACACTGCATGCAAAGGCCGTAGAGCAGTGCCATCTCTTAGCTCAGGCTCTTTAGAGGTTGGTGAAACCGTGCGATAGAATTCTTATAGAAAGGAACAACATACTTGTGTCCGCAGTAACATTTTTTGTAGTACTTTCAAACCCAAAAAGGATCCAAGCTTAATGTATATTTCACCATAAACAGCCACACCTTGATCCTGTTGAGGTTGTGTCAGTGGGCTTATGTTACAGAAAGTCTTCTTTTAGAAAATGCAGATTGCAAAGTAGCAAGCGGAGCAGTTATGGTAAATGGTATTCAGTATTTCTAAAGTTGTGACAAGCCTGTTCTAAGAGCGATTCATGTGTGATGCCATTTTACAGTGTAAGCCTTTTTTTCTGATCTTTAAGTCTAGTCTGTTTTTTCACGGGATCAACCTCTCCTATGCTGTGGGCCTATTCAGCAGGGGTGTGTGCGTGTGTTAGTGTGTGTGTGCGTGTGTGTGTGTGTGTGTGTGTGTTAGTGTGTGTGTGTTAGTTAGTTAGTGTTAGTGACTGTCGACGCGTTTCGATTGCTTCTGGAAACCTTGTTCATGATAGGGTGCCCCATCTTGTGTGCAGTTAAATAATAACAGATAAGTAAATATAAAAAACAGATTGAGGTAACAGGGAAATTACATCGCAATATACTTTGGATAAGAAGAGATTAGATAATATATGTGCAATAAAACATTCGGTCTTCTATACAATTATAATACTATAGTACAGTAATCTCATTTACTTCGTCACATGGGGAAATGAAATCCTCTGTATTGGTTATAAAGAGAAAACCTTGCTCTACAATGCATTTTATAATTTAAGGAAATTTTGCCAAAAAAGTGTCACGGTGGGTACTATTGATTGGGAAAGGTTGGGGATGATCCGTGCTGTGGGGACCGAGAATTTGGGGTGCCAAATAAGGTTGCTTTGTAATGTTGGAGAGGATGTAGCCTTACGGCTAGAGCAGTCGACCTCGAAGCTGGGGAACGGGGTTCGAGTCTCGACAACGACGCTCAACATGCTGTGATTCTGGGCAAATCACTTAGGGCCAGATGTACGACCATTTGCTTTTGCGACTCGCAAATTGCGAAAAATTGCGAGTCGCAATTTGCGAGTCGCAAAATCAAATGTCCAACAGTGTCAGAGACACTGTTAGCGATTCCCAATGGGGTCGCAAAATGCGAGGCTCATGAATATTAATGAGCCACTCGCAATTTGCGACCCCATTGGTAATAGCTGGCCCTCCCAGGGATGGTGGCCTGCTGGGCTCAGCAGACCTCCATGTCTGGGACTGCTTTTAAATAAAGTAGTTTTTTTTTTTAATGCAGCCCATTTTCCTTAAAGAAAAACGGGATGCATTTAAAAAAAAAAAAAAGAAACGTTTTCGTTTAAGTTTTTTAAGGGCAGTCAGTGTTCCCTGGGACCATTGCCTGCTCTTAAAAATATTTTTACATGAATTCCCAAAGGGGAAGGGGTCCCCTGGGACCCCTTCCCGTCACTAATGCTTTACCACCTACTTGAAGTAGGTGGTAAATTGCGACTGTTTTGCAAATGCAATTGCGCTTGCAAAACAGTCATTCATAGGGCCCAGACTCGCTATTAGGAAGGGTCCCCCTTGAAACCCCCCTTCCTAATAGTGAGTCGCAAATCCTAATTAGCGAGTCGCAAATAAATTGCGACTCGCTAATTAGGGTTTGTACGTGGGCCCTTAGGTGTTTTTGCATGCGCAAACAGTTCGCAAACCCGTTTGCGCATGCAAAAATACTTCGTACAAGTGGCCCTTAATCTCCCTGTGCCTAACAAAAATTTATGTGTCCATCAGAAACTGGTGCTCATGTAAAGCGCTCTGATACCTGATATCTTCGGGTCTAGTTTACGCTATATAAAACTCTCAATTTTTTTTTAATTTAAAATTCCCATAAGAACCTTTAGCCACCTCTACAGCCCGAGCCGCTGAAGGACTTCACCAAATTTAGCAGGGAGGTACATGTCGGTTCAAGGAAGTGCGTTTTGCTTATTTGGTGTAAATCCGTTCAGTAGTTTTTGAGAAATGTAAGCCGAAAATTATAGTGCTATCCCCTGCCGCGGATATTTTGCGGTGGTTTCGCGATGAATCGCGAATGCACGCGCCAATGGGAATGCTCTAATTGGCTACTCGCAACCTGAATAGAAAGTTGCGGCCGCCATTTTATCTATCAGGAACGGTTCCCGGGACTGAAAATCTGTGGGAAAGCCCACATAAGGGGTCAGGGTGGAGATACTCTGACCCCATGGTTGAGAAATGGAGGTGTTAGTGACACAAGTTGTGTCCAAAATTGATTTTTTTTTAATTGTGCGCGATATTTCCGGTGACGTCACTGCTGCTAGCGGGGCCCCCGCCCGTGTACCATCGGGGGGACATCGCAACTAACAGCATCGTTGCAAATATTGGTGAATCATTAATGCGCATTCTTATAGAGATATTGAGATTCTGATAAATGTTTTTATAGAGTTATTTATATAGTGAGTTATCTACTGTAATGGTTCGAATTCATTATATAGGTATTATTTTTTAATGTGGTGGTGGCCATTAAAATCCTGCTTTTGCTTTCCGTTTTTGCGACATAACCGCGGGGACCGCGACGAGCGACATCATCGCGATCTCCGGAGTCCCCACAAAAACGGAAAATAGGTTTTAGAGATGGTTGTTCTAGAAATACACTAGAAAAACATGAGTTTGAAGTGTACAGTAATAAACCTCTTGTGTGTAAAATACTGTAATGTGTGTGCATGTATGTGTTTTCACTTGATGAAAAAGGCCCGATCGTCACGGTTAACAACGCCATCGCGACATACTGAATAACCGCAAAACAGGAAATAGGTCTTAAAGATGGTTTTTAAAGAAGCTTAGTACAAAAATATGAGTTCAAACATGCTTTGAAAGCAGTATATATGTAGTAATGTGTGTAGGCCAATGTTCGGAATGCATTTCTTTTACATATTATTTTTGGTTGTGTCGGTGGCCCTTGAATGTCTGCTTTTGTTTTCCGTTTTTGCGACATGTCCGTAGGGATCGCGTCGTCGCGAAGATTCCCAAAAACTAAAAAAATAAATGATCTTTTTAAAGAAAATTAACAATATTTTGGGTACTAGGGTGGCTCTGACAAGAGCCTTTGTGTTGGTTGGGTGTATATGGCTGCTACACATAAGACCGGATGCAGAGTTTCAGGTTACTTAGAAACACCCTGTTGCCTTCATCTGTAAAGTGCACTCCATCATTTCTATGAATTCCATGCATGTCAAAACGCAGATTGTTGTGATAGATACAGCCCATACGATAGTCTCTGAGGAATGCAGAAACAGTTTTATTAACATGTTTCCTGGCTTTGTCAATCTGTGGACAGAATTGATTTGACCACTTCCATTTCTGTCTTTGGCATATATTAGAGTACACCATGACAGTGTGAGGGAAAAGCGACATCAGTTCTGCAAAGGTTTCTTTCATTATGATGTCCGGCCCTACCCCAGTCAATGTGCCTAGGTCATTGCCACCATAGTGCACAATCATGAGGTGAGGAGTTTGGGAATCCACAATGGATTTAACCAAAGCCAGCAACTGATGAAACTTTAACCCTCTCTGGGCAAACCAAGTAATCTGCACATTTGGCACACCCAAGTCCCTGTCAATACCTCTTTTTTTTTTCCTGCCTCTTTTGCCTAATAGATGTAGCTGTGGCCCACAATCCTCACTCTAAGCATTTTGAAGTGAAGGAGTAATAGTCAGTAGAAGGCTGGAGCTGAATGAGGTAGTTTTCCAAAGGAAAAGCAGTTAAAATGGAGCTGTTTAAAAAAAAAATATATATATATAGGGTCCGTTACTCTCTCTTCGCCGGAAAGGAGGTTGCGAGAGTTTGCACGTCTACAATATATATATATATATATATATATATATATATATATATATATATATATATATATATATATTCACTGAAAAAACCATAGGTTTTAGGGACAGTTATAGTTACTTGGACATTGCACTCGTACAAAACCCGTGAAATTCCCCGTTATAGTTAGTTCAGCTAACTATAACTCGCGCCCCGCAATGCACTGCTGATGACGTCACATATTACATCACTCATGACATGGTCAGTGACATCACTGATGACATCACTGATGACATCTCAAATGACATCATCCAGTGACTGTGTGTTTCTGTAAAGTTTAAATATGTTTAATATATATAGGGAAAGGCGTATTGAAGAGTGAGTGGGTGTATAAGTGTCTGAATGGATGATTTAGTAGGTGCGTGACTAACTGTATAAGTGTGTGATTAAACGTATCTTACTGAATGCATGGGTTAGTGACTAAACTGGGTGAATGTCTGTATCCGTCTGTCTGTTGCTGTGTAAGTGGCTGCATGTGTTTGTGAATAGCTAAATGAGTGTCTATATGAGTTATTGATTGGTTGTCTGAGTATCTGTATGGGTGCCTGAGTGTTTGTGTGGGTGGGGTGTGTGCGACTCTGTACATAGATGTGTGAGTGGGTGATTCACTGGGTGCATGATTTGAAGAGTGCGTCTGTGATGGACTGCTGGGGTGGGTGAGTGTGTGTATGGGTGTGTTAGTGAGTGAATGTATATCTCAGTGGTACATGTGCGAGTAACTACATATGTAAAAGGAAGTATATATGTGTGTTAGAGTATTTAAAAGGCTATACGTGAGAGTGTGTGATTGTGAGAGTGGCTGTATGGATGCGTGTGTGCTTGTATCAGTTATTGTATAAGAGCGTATGAATGTGCTAGTATTTGTATGAGTTATTGAGCTGGTGTGTGTATAACTCTATAGGTGAGTAAATGGGTGTGTGATTAATTTTTTGCATGACTGACTAGGTGTGTGAGTACCTCTATGGATGAGTGGCGGTGTGTCAGTGTTTATATAGGTGTATGAGTGCATATGATAGTCCTGTACTGAGTGACTGTAAGTATAAGTGACTGTACGGGTGAGTGAGTGGTTGTGTGTGTAGACCTAAGAATCAGTGAGTTGGTATGTAGTTATTGGTATTGGAGTGTCTTTGGTTTTGAGAATGGCAGTCTGTAATTTAGAGTGGGTGTATCAAAAGTTATATTAGGGTGTGAGAAGATGCATGAAATTATCACATGGATGATGTCATCAGTGATGTCATTTGAGATGTCATCAGTGATGTCATCAGTGATGTCACTGACCATGTCATGAGTGATGTAATATGTGACGTCATCAGCAGTGCATTGCGGGGCGCGAGTTATAGTTAGCTGAACTAACTATAACGGGGAATTTCACGGGTTTTGTACGAGTGCAATGTCCAAGTAACTATAACTGTCCCTAAAACCTATGGTTTTTTCAGTGAATTTGTAAGGTTTTTAAATGCTAATTTCTAACTATAACGTGCCTGAAACCTATGGTTTTTTCAGTGAATTTCAAAGGTTTTTAAATGCTAATTTCTAACTATAACATGTCTGAAACCTATGGTTTTTTCAGTGAATTTCAAAGGTTTTTTAAATGCTAATTCCTAACTATAACATGTCTGAAACCTATGGTTTTTTTCAGTGAATAACAAAGGTTTTGTAAATGCCAATTTTTAAATATATTAATTGTTATTTTTATTTTTTTCATACTGATTTACTACATTTTTTTAAACTATTTATTTTTAGATATTTTATTTTTAAATTACATTGTAATTACATTATACATTACATTACAAAATATAGTTTCTCAGAATGAATTAATTTACTTTAAATACTTTGCAAATAGGCAATAGACTTTAAGTACAGTAGTTACAGTTGTTGCAATGGGCAACACAATATCAAACACAATGCAACATTGAGCTCAATGTGAATTTCTAGCTAAATGCAATTAGTTACTTTATGGATTACTTTTCTAACCACAGGACTGGATCCTAGATTCAGTCCTGGGACATCTCCTGTAAACAGTTGAGTAAAAGCGTTTTGGTTACAGTAGTGATTTTTAAGGAATATTATTGTATTTTAAAAGTTGACACTTAGAAACTTTTTCACCTAGAATCACCAATGTTATCCTATGGGAGGAAATTCACTTAGCAGGTAAGTAGTGTTATCGTGACTTTTTCTCACTCAGTGGTGGATCCTGGATCCAGCACTGGTGCATCTCCTGTAAACAGTTGAAAGAATGCGTTTAAGTCATACAGGCGATTTTTAAGGAATATTTGTAGTTTGTGAAAATCGACACTTTGAAACTTTTCTGCTGAAAACCAGACAATGGATTCCTATGGAAGGAAATACAAGTTACTGGTAAGTACGGTTAAAATTACTTTTCAGGGTCAGTGCTGGGCTAAAAGATGCAGCACTGGGTTCTCTCCTGATAACAGGTGAGTAAATCGGAATTCGTAGTTCGGCTGATTTTAGAGGAATATTATAAAGTTCCAAAACTCCACACTTAGAAGAATTTCCAAGTGAAACCAGTCAATGTTAGCCTATGGAAGGAAATTCAAGTTACTGGTAAGTACGGTTAAAATTACTTTTCAGGACCAGTACTGGGCTGAAAGATACAGCACTGAGGTCTCTCCTGATAACAGGTGAGTAAATCGGAATTCGTATTTCGGCTGATTTTAGAGGAATATTTGTATGTTTCAAAAATCAACACTTAGAAACTTTTTCAGCAAAAAGCAGGCAATGATATCCTATGGAAGGAAATCCAAGTTACTGGTAAGTACGGTTAAAATTACTTTTCAGGATTAGTACTGGGCTGAAAGATGCAGCACTGAGGTCTCTCCTGATAACAGGTGAGTAAATCAGAATTCGTAGTTCGGCAGATTTTAGAGGAATATTTGCACAGTAGTGAAGGGAGGGGCGGGGCCTGAGGTGACATCTGTGCAAACGCGCCCGTGGCGCGTTTTAGGTTGGGGATTAAGTCCCCTTGAATCATGAGGGTCCCTAGGGGCCAACTAGCCCACCAGGAACCTCCAGTATGCGCCAGGGGGCTGCGTTGCAGAGACGTGTAGAGAGGCCACACCCCTTTTTACACCTCCCTGCAACGCAGCTCTGTGGCGCTTTCAGGATGTACCTGTTGGGCTAGTTGGCCCCCAGGGACCCTCAGGATTGAAGGGGATTTAATTCCCCATCTTAAAACACGCCACGGGGCCTGTTTAAACACGTCACCTCAGGCCCCGCCCCCTCCCTTCACCACTGTGCAAACGCGCCCCGTGGCGCGTTTTAAGTCGGGGGATTAACTCCCCTTGAATCCTGAGGGTCCCTGGGGTGCAACTAGCCCACCAGCTACCTCCATTAAGCGCCACAGAGCTGCGTTGCAGAGAGGCGTAAAAGGGGCGTGGCCTCTGTACACCTCTCTGCAAGGCAGCCCCCTGGCGCATACTGGAGGTTCCTGGTGGGCTAGTTGGCCCCAGGGACCCCAGTATTCAAGGGGAATTACTTCCCCTTCTTAAAACGCGCCAGGGGGCGCGTTTGCAGAGTACTGCAGGGAGGGGGCGGGGCCTCCGGCACGATGCCGTTTTAAAAAAAATAAAATTATGGAAGGGGGGCTGCATGGCCCCCCTTCTCTCGGCCACTTTTGGCCCCGGGGACCCCATCCCCCGGGGCCTGAGCATTTTTTTTAAAAACGGGAAGGGGGCCGCGTGGCCCCCCTTCCCTGGGCCTCTATTGGCCCCGGGGACCCCATCCCCGGGGCATGCCCTCTTTTTAACTAAAAATATGGAGGGGGCTGCGTGGCCCCCTCCTCAGGCCATTTAAGGCCCCGGGACCCCATCCCCGGGCCGGCCTTGCCCTTATTTTTTATTTTTTATTTATTTATTTTTTTATTTGGGGAGGGGGGCTGCGTGGCCCCTCTCCCGGGCCACTTATGGCCCCAGGGACCCCATCCCCCGGGGCCTGGCCTCTGGTTGGGGACTGTGGGGGGGTCCCCAAACCCCCACAGTCCCGCCGGCTCCCCGTGTCCTATGGGAGCCGGCATTGCTTTCCACATGGGGAGCAGCTAACATGCTGCTCCCCGTGTGAAAAGCAATTGGTTTGCATTTTGAAAGAGAGAGCAGGTTTCCTGCTCTCTCTTTCAAAATGCAAACTAAGTTTGCTATGACAGGACGGGAGCCGCGAGGCTCCCGTCCTGTCATAGCAAACAGCAGTGTCCCGGGGGTAGGCACCCCGGGACAGTGCAGGAGCCGGCCCTGGGGGTGGCGGTCCCCAGGGCTATCAAGGGCTCCAGGAGGGGGCCGCGCGGCCCCCTCCCTACATTTTGAAAGCCCCGGGAGGTGGTGGTCCCCGGGGCTTGGGAGTCCAAAACGGACCCCCATTTTCAATTTTCTTAGTGCCCCGGGAGGTGGTGGTCCCCGGGGCTTGTGGGGGCTGGAGCCCCCCACACAGGTTTAAAAAAAAAAAAAAAAAGCCCCGGGAGGTGGCGGTCCCGGGGTTGCGGGAGGGCTCAGAGCCCTCCCGCACCATTTAAAAGAAAGCCCCGGGGGTGGCGGTCCCCGGGGCTTGGGGGCCCTTGAGGCCCCCATACATAAATTTAACCCCCCACCATGCCCCCGGGACTTGGGCCACCCGGGGGCAAAATACTGTCGAGCGCGGAGACCGCGCTTCGATTTTTCTCGGCAGGATCCGCGCACCCTGAGCGCATCCTGCCGATTTTTTTTTGCCCAGGGGGTCCTTGTGGGACCCCTTGAGCAGACCTAGGGGGTCAGGGTGTTGCTACCCTTCCCCCTTTTTGTGCTTTGCGCACTTGTTTCTGTCCCTCGGTTCTACCGAGGGACAAAATAACTGCCAACACTTCCTGATTTGGAGTGTTGACAGCCAATTAGGATGCAGCTCGTGATCGGGAGGGTGCGCGGATCCTCCGTGCCCATAGATATATATGTACTTTTACTTTTGATTTTCTCAGCAACTACTGAACGGATTTACACCATTTAACAAAAAGGGTTCTTTCTGAACCAAGAACTACCTCTTTGCCAAATTTGGTGTAATTCCGTTCAGCAGTTCGGGCTGTAGCCGTGTCTAAAGTTTCCTATGGGAAATTGATTTTTGACTCTTATTTTTTTAATTTCTCCGCAACTACTGAACGGATTTACACCATTTAACAAAAGGGTTCTTTCTGAACCAAGAACTACCTCTTTGCCAAATTTGGTGTAATTCCGTTCAGCAGTTCGGGCTGTAGCCGTGTCTAAAGTTTCCTATGGGAAAATGAATGGGGAAAACACGTTTTGGGACCCCCTTTTTCTCGGCCCCCGCTTGACGAATCACCCTGAGACTTTCAGGGTAGAAGCGGACCGGAGCGGGCCATAAAGTTTGAAAATTTCGCGAAGATTCGTCAACCGACGCAAGAGTTATTTCAAATAGAATGTTGCGGATTTCCTATGGAAAATAGGTCCTAACTATAACTATCTACTGGCGACCGCCAGTAGATAATATATATTCACTGAAAAAACCATAGGTTTCAGGGGCGTTATAGTTAGCTGGACATTTCACTCATACAAAACCATCGAAATTCCACTGTTATAGTTAGTTCAGCTAACTATAACTCGCGCCCCCGCAATGCACTGCTCATGACGTCACATATTACATCATTAATGGCATGGCAGTTCGGGCTGGACTGTTCCCATGAGGCACAGGGTCAGACTGATTTGCATATGGCCATGTCTGAACTGGGGTGGTGGAGTGAGCTAAAGAATGATGATGGATTAAACCCAGATCAGTTGACTGGGGGTGAGTGTTTGATTGGCTCAAACGTTCCGTCCATCATCCCCTTTTGTATCGCTTTGGTCGCCCTAAGTTGGCGGGGGTATGCCCAGACGTGGGTCCCTTGCTCACTTTGCCACTGGATTCAAGCAAGCCTGGCTGATGACGGCTGAAATGCCAGAAACCGGTCCTAGGATGCTTGTTTCCGGTCCAGGGAAGACATGGCTTGGCAGTTCGGGCTGGACTGTTCCCATGAGGCACAGGGTCAGACTGATTTGCATATGGCCATGTCTGAACTGGGGTGGTGGAGTGAGCTAAAGAATGATGATGGATTAAACCCAGATCAGTTGACTGGGGGTGAGTGTTTGATTGGCTCAAACGTTCCGTCCATCATCCCCTTTTGTATCGCTTTGGTCGCCCTAAGTTGGCGGGGGTATGCCCAGACGTGGGTCCCTTGCTCACTTTGCCACTGGATTCAAGCAAGCCTGGCTGATGACGGCTGAAATGCCAGAAACCGGTCCTAGGATGCTTGTTTCCGGTCCAGGGAAGACATGGCTTGGCAGTTCGGGCTGGACTGTTCCCATGAGGCACAGGGTCAGACTGATTTGCATATGGCCATGTCTGAACTGGGGTGGTGGAGTGAGCTAAAGAATGATGATGGATTAAACCCAGATCAGTTGACTGGGGGTGAGTGTTTGATTGGCTCAAGCGTTCCGTCCATCATCCCCTTTTGTATCGCTTTGGTCGCCCTAAGTTGGCGGGGGTATGCCCAGACGTGGGTCCCTTGCTCACTTTGCCACTGGATTCAAGCAAGCCTGGCTGATGACGGCTGAAATGCCAGAAACCGGTCCTAGGATGCTTGTTTCCGGTCCAGGGAAGACATGGCTTGGCAGTTCGGGCTGGACTGTTCCCATGAGGCACAGGGTCAGACTGATTTGCATATGGCCATGTCTGAACTGGGGTGGTGGAGTGAGCTAAAGAATGATGATGGATTAAACCCAGATCAGTTGACTGGGGGTGAGTGTTTGATTGGCTCAAACGTTCCGTCCATCATCCCCTTTTGTATCGCTTTGACTTTGAACAACAGCGTTCACAGTTCGATTCCCGGCTCCAGCGGCACGTTAGCCCACCACTATGTCACTGTGGGCAACAGCTTGCTTAATCTTTCCGACGCCCCCGAGCGCCGGCACACCTTTCCAGGGATAGCTGTACGCTTTACAAATGCTCGCATTTTTTTAATTTAAAACCATAGTGATGAGAAATATTATCACGTTATTTTTTTCTTCTATTCTGATCTTTTTTTTTAATGTCTTCTATTTAGAATTACAGCAATCAATAAATGTATTTACTCATGAGAATGGAAATGACACGGTTTTCCGGGTAACAGTTTTTAAGCTCTCCAACGTATGTACATATTAAGGACCTTATACGTGTTAGGTTCGAAATCAAAACTTTTCCGCTTCACATTTTGTAACTTTTCCCAACACGTGCACAAGTGAAACAGTTAAAACGTGAGCACGTGTCAACTGTAAAACGTCACATCTAAATGGGCGGAGCCGCATCTTCCTTCCATAGACTACTGAATAACCAAAAAGTATATAAACCACACCCGCTGATAGATTAGTTTCGTTTTTGCGAGTTATTTACGCGTCTCCATTCAGTGATGCAGGTGCTCTTTTCTACAGTCGGATTCTTCTTTTGCGGCCACAAAACATAATCCTGAGTTGTAAGTTGTTTGATTTTGCAATACTAGATATTTATAATATGTAGCTATTTGTCAATCTTTAAACACTTGTATTTGGAAAAAAGTGTTATTGGTTGTTTTTGCCATTTATATGTAACGTCAGCAGCTTGTTTTCAGAAACAGACAGAATACAGCAAACATTGTTCCTGTTCTGGCTCCTTTGAGCTCATATAGTGTGACTTTGTATATTATAATATTGACACTGTACTTGACCTCAGAAGTGTTGGTGACCCGTTGGCACGAAGACTAAAGATTTATATGTAACGTCAGCAGCTTCTAGTTTGTAGTCTATTTCCCCCTTGACATCATATAGTGTGAGTATGTATATTATAATAACCACACATTATGATCTCAGAGGAGTTTGTGACCCGTTGGCGCGAAGACTAAAGATTTATATGTAACGTCAGCAGCTTCTGGTTTTTAGTCTATTTCTCCCTTGAGATCATATAGTGTGAGTATGTATATTGTAATATGAACATTTATACTGACCTCAGTGGAGTTTATGACCCGTCGACGCGAAGACTAAAGATTTATATTTAATGTCAGCACCTTCTCGTTCTTACTCTGTTTCTTTCTTGGGATCATATACTGTGAATATGTATATTATAATATTAACAGTCATTGTGATCTCAGAGCACTTTATGACCCGTTGGCGCGAAGATGAGAGATTTCGAAGTCCCGAGAGAAAAGAAGCTGTCAACATACTCATCGCTGGAAAGTATTTCGTTATTGATCTTGTTTTGTATTGATGACTTCATTTTCATTTTCCTTTTTGTGTGCCATCAGTGACACTGTGTATATTGTACGAATGTGATATTTCCACACAACAGGAATTGGAGATTTCTCGCCACCAGGAGTAAACCATCTGAAATACAGTTTACTGACCTTTATAACTTACTTGATCAGATATTTTTACAGTGACAATATTTTTGGAAATTGCAGTTTAAAAAAATTTGTTTCCATAGATACTTTCTTAGTGAATACCTTTGATAAACCCTACATTTCTGAATGTTTTTTACTATTTCTATTTTTGTCTGTTGCGATTCCTATTCACCTTCTCCCTATAGAATATATACGACCAGTAGTGTATATTATTATACTACTATCCTATATATTCTTAAAGGAGTACGTGATCTAACCACTACGACCGAACTTTCCCGAATTCTGCAATAATAGAAATTATAAAAAATTATAAAGCGTACATTTCTATGTAATATAAAGTGATTTGTGTTTAACTGTTTTTTACTTGTTCTTGTGACCTGAGATGATGTAGTGCGGGAGTGTTTCTTGTAGCACTTCTTTTCTACTTTATCTAAAAGTAACTCATGCCCTCTTATATTATCAAGAATATGGGGCAACACTTTTACAAACTATAGCAGAAAAAAAGGGAGGGTGTGCCCACGCTAAGGGATATTTAATGAATTGCGTTTTTATTTGTCACCCCTTTGATATATACAGCTTCAGTTTCCGAACAAAGTATATTTGTAATTGCTTAATAAAAACTATTTCAAACCTAGACTGAAATTTTTGCTGCGCAACCACAGCTCCCCGTTAGAAAAGTAAACACCACATTATAACTAAACAGTGCTCCTGGGAAGTATCCCACCCGCAAACTTAATAAAAAGAAGCCCGCAACACACTTTGTTATTTTCCCGCCGTGATTTGTACACCCCACGCCAATTATATAAATGGCCCTTAAAATATATAAAAAAACTATTTTTACTTCCACAATCTCTCTCCACCACCTTGTGACCACTGTACAGAGTTAATAGTGTTCCTACCCTCCCCGCTACTACTTTCTTTTCCCGTACTCCATTGAAGTGCGTCACAAAATGGTTCACAAAAGTGAACCGTTCCCAGCCAATAATGAGCAAACTTGTACTAGGAACAGTTTAGCCAATAAAATGTCCATGGTGTTCCGCAGAGGGGAAGGGAATAGCTGCCAACATTTCTACTTTCAATGGTTTACAGCCAATGAACATTAAGCTTGGGAAGGTTCTGCTTGGAACACGTTACCCAATCAGATGTCCCTGATGCTCCGCGGAGGGGGAGGGAATGGCTGGCAACACTTCTACTTTCAAGGGTTTACAGCCAATGAAAATTAAGCTTGGGAACGTCCTGCTTGGAACACGTCAACCAATAACATGTGCCTGCTACTCCGCGGACGGGGAGGAAATGGCTGGCAACACTTGTACTTTCAATGGTTCGCAGCCAATGAACATTAAGCTTGGGAAGGTCCTGCTTGGAACACGTCACCCAATCAGATGTCCCTGCTACTCCGCGGACAGGGAGGAAATGGCTGGCAACACTTCTACTTTCAAGGGTTTACAGCCAATGAAAATTAAGCTTGGGAACGTCCTGCTTGGAACACGTCAACCAATAACATGTGCCTGCTACTCCGCGGACGGGGAGGAAATGGCTGGCAACACTTGTACTTTCAATGGTTCGCAGCCAATGAACATTAAGCTTGGGAAGGTCCTGCTTGGAACACGTCACCCAATCAGATGTCCCTGCTACTCCGCGGACAGGGAGGAAATGGCTGGCAACACTTCTACTTTCAATGGTTCATAGCCAATGAACATTTAGCTTGAGAAGGTCCTGCTTGGAACACGTCAGCCAATCAGATGTCCCTGCTACTCCGCGGACGGGGAGGAAATGGCTGGCAACACTTCTACTTTCAATGGTTCGCAGCCAATGAACATTAAGCTTTGGAAGGTCCTGCTTGGAACACGTCAGCCAATCAGATGTCCCTGCTACTCCGCGCACGGGGAGGAAATGGCTGGCAACACTTCTACTTTCAATGGTTCGCAGCAAATGAACATTAAGCTTGGAAGGTCCTGCTTGGAACACGTCAGCCAATCAGATGTCCCTGCTACTCCGCGCACGGGGAGGAAATGGCTGGCAACACTTCTACTTTCAATGGTTCGCAGCCAATGAACATTGAGCTCGTTGTTGGAACACCTCAGCCAATTAAACGTTAATTTTGTTCCAGACACACGAACAGAACACGCCCTCCCACATAATATTAATTTTCGTGTAAGAAAGTGACACTGTCCGTGATAAAAGTGAACACCGCATTATAAGTAAACATTACTGCGCATTATATTAAAGTAAGGCTGCAATACGCCGCATTGTTATTTTCCCGACGGGATTTCCAGAGCCTACGCAACCTTGCCGCAATACCGCGCACCGTTGTTCTGCGGACGTGATTTCCAAGTCTGCGGACGTGATTTCCACGGCCTACGCAACATTCAAACTCCCTGCCACTGCACCGTACAGACTGCTTAAACTAAGACCACAGTGTTCCTACTATACCCTCTTATACAATTTGTCTCTTTTGTTTTGCCCTACGCCTTTCAACTCAGTCACAAAATGGCTGCCAACACTTCCTAGTTTGAACAGTTCGCAACCAATGAGCCGCACGCTCGCCGTACAGACTGCTTAAACTTAGACCACAGTGTTCCTACTATACCCTCTTATACAATTTTTCTCTTTTGTTTCGCCCTACGCCTTTTAACTCAGTCACAAAATGGCTGCCAACACTTCCTAGTTTGAACATTTTGCAACCAATGAGCTCGTGCTCGTAACGTCTCAGCCAATCAGATGTCAGAATTCTCAAATATCGATATCTGTAAATTTTGATATTTCTCTAAAACTACTGAACGGACTTACCCCATTTAAACAAAAGCTTGCTTTCTGGACCAAGACCTTTCTCCCTGCCAAATTTGGCGTAATTCCGTTCAGCAGTTTGACCTGTAGCCTTGTGTAAAGTTTCCTATGGAAATTGCATGGAGAAAACACGTTTTGGGACCCCCCTTTTTTCTCAGCCCTCCCTTCACGAATCACCCCCAAACTTTCAGGATAGGAGCTCACCTGAAAAGAGGAACTTTTTGGAAAATTTCGTAAAGATTCGTCAAACTACGCCAAAGTTATAAGCACATCAAAAAATGCTTTTCCTATGGAAACGTGGTCCTAACTATAACTATCTACCTGCGACCGCCAGTAGATAATAAATATATACATATATATATATATATATATATATATATATATATATATATATATATATATATATATATTATAATCATTGGATGCTGTCAGCATGAAAGTGAATAAAATTAGGTAGTGTGTTGGATGCCTTAGCAAGAAGCCTTATTACTGGCTGTTGTTTAAGAAAAAAAAAGTTATACAAACATGGATATGCTTTCAAATGAAATGTGTGGAGTAAAGCACACCTGCTGTATCTTATTTGGAAGCAGCATGTTCCTTCTAGAATGTACTGTGAACTTGTGACCTACTGGTTTCACCGGGTTCCACTGAGCTAAGACTGTATTGACTGGAAGAGTCTTAAAGAGACAGAACATTTTTTTTAAAGTTGAGGAGCGATGACACAATGTAAGTAATGACAAGTTTTTAATTTCCAACTCAGGACTATGTAATAAACTGTTGTGTAGTATTTAAATTTCAGTAAAATTAAGCTAGATATCGGTTTGAACTCGCGTTTTTTTTCATGATTTCTCCGCCATGATCGTGAAAACATTGCAAAAACGTGTCGACAGGAACCTCGTTTTGAAAGAGAGGGAAAGGGTTAACAGATGCTAATCATTCACAAATGGCGATGCCGTAGTCTAAAATGAAAGACATGATTTCATTTGCTGCCTTTCTCATGATGATAGAGTGGAAAGTTGAAGAGGTTGCCATGTTCGACTTGCTTTGTGTGAGAGTGGTGTACCATTCTTGTGCTTAGTTTTTGCAAATCTTAACAGTGTCCAAACTATGCAGAAAGAGCTAAAACAACAATATTATCTACAAACTGAATTCAGTGGTATGTATATAACTTTGTAATTATTTAAAAAAATGTACATTAGAAATGAAGATGTATATGGGAGTTTGATTAAAAGGAGTATCACAGTGATGAGAAAAAATATTTGAGATGAACTGTATCTATTAGAGTGCATGTGTTTAAGAGGTTAGTGGTGAATGTTTTGGGAACTAAGAGAAAAATAAATTTGTGGCCGTTTATTACATTTTGTATTTTATTGAAAATAACAGTATAGTTTTGTTGAAAGTTGCAATGAGGAACTAAGAATGTTTTAAATGTCTAAACATCCTGTGCAGAATAGATACATCTGTCATTTGCATTCTGGGAGTTGTAGTACTCTTAGTAACATTATTGAACAGGAATAGTGTAGTGAGAAATAAGTTGAGAACATGTTGTCTGCGTGTATATAAATTAGAAAGAAGTAATACTTGTTAGGTATATATTGGGAAGTGTTTGTCAATGTGGTTTTTAACTTATATGACCACTTTGCATATGCTTAAATGGTGAGATGTAGTTTTTGTGCTTGCACATAGCTATATATACGGTGGGACTTTTGAGTTTGCTTAAAGATGCAGAAAGGTATATATTTTAGGAAAGATGGCTTGAAGGTATACGTCTATTAAAAAATCGCATATATGTTTACATTGTGATCTATGTTCAGTAAGGCTGATGAAAATTTCATGTATATATGGTGAGGGCAGTTTTTTTCTTTAAAAATGGTTTGTTTAAAATTGAGAAGGATTAATAATGCAGAATGCCTCGAGTTCTTGTGCTAGCTTCATTTTGAGTGTAACTTTTGTTTGAGATATGCTGAATATATGTTTTAGAAGCAGAAGATGTATTTGAGAAATGATTTAGGTATGCAATTTGCAAAACATTTTGTGCTTTGAAAAATGTGAATATGTTGTTTTCTATTTTAGAAACTTACTGATGCATGTGCACGCTCAGTAACAAAGCAATGTATGTTTGTAGAGGGCCATGTATGCAATTATATATCAAGTGTGATACCTAGATTTCACTCGCACATAGCTCAGAAGAAAAGCATGTATACAGTAAAACAGGTAGTTTGATACTGACAGAAGGAGATAACCAGTGATTCAGAGATATAGTGACAACTGTTATGTATCTAACAGCAATGAAGGTACTTAGTCAGTCAGGCAGTATTCAGTCACTCATGGAATCACCCAGCCACTACGCAGCCAGTCATCAAATCAGTGATTCAGTATCCATGGAGTTATTCAATTATCCAGAAACTACACATGTACTCTTGCAATCAGACAGGCAGAAATTATGTAGTTATTGAAGTATGCAGACACTACATATACATTCATTTAATCACCTAGGCACTATCTATTGAGTTATGCAATTAACAAGGCGGTAACTATGCAATCATTAAAACATTTGCTCAGAACCTATGCAGCCATCTAAACACCCACTTACAACCCATGCGGTCATTGAAATACTGAGGCACATACGTGCACTGATAAAACACCCAGGTTCTACTCATGCACTCCTGTAATTACGTAGAGAGTACCATTGTAGTAAACCTATCACCCATCCAGTACCTATTTAGTCATTTAATTACTGAGCCAATAGTTTTGCACTAATACAATCACCCCAGCAGTATACTTACTTTCATCCAATCTCTCAAGCTTTAACAATGGAATCCTGCAGTCAGTCAGACACTAGTCATGCACTCATCTAATTAGGTAGGCACTACTGATGCACTTATTCAATTCTCTGGGCACTACCCATGTAGTTATGTAAGCATCCAGGCACTACCTCTTCAGTCAACCAAAAAGACATGCGCAGGATCCAATCGCTGAAACACTATTCATCCACTCATCCAATAGGCTAGGTGCTATGCATGGGCTTAAACAATCATGTATGCACTATCCATGCATTGCATAAATCACCCATATACTATGTATGCACTCTTGCAATCATCCAGGTACTATAGTTGCACTCATTTAATTATCCTACCAGTATCTATGCATATATTGAATTATTGAAGCATTAGTCATGCACTTGTCGAATCATTCAGACTTTACTCATTAAGTCATCCAAACACCCAGATACTAGTGGTATACTCATGCAAACATGCAGGCAGTAAGTATGCGGATATGGAATAACTCATGGAGTTATGACATAGTCAGGGAATCATCTAGGCACTAATTGTATCCTCACGCAATCACCTAGTCACTACTTATGCACTCATTCAATCATCCAGGGAGTATTGATGTATTCAACCACAAACCCATGTATTTACAAGTTTTATTGAGGAATATGTAGTTTTTAGACAGCATGGATGATAGGTTTACTACAATGGTACTCTCTACATAATTACATGAGTGCATGAGTAGAGCCTGAGTGTTTCATCAGTGCATACGTATGCCTCAGTATTTCAATGCATGCATGGGTTTAAAGTGGATGTTTAGATGGCTGCATAGGTTCTGTGCAAATGTTAGAATGATTGCATAGTTCCAGCCTTGTAAGTTTAGTGTTAAATTTTAAAAAGTGTAGAAGAAGGAGAGATGCAGTAAAACAGAAAGAACAAGTTGTGAGAGTAGTTGATAAGGCCTTTGCTTTGAAGAGGAAGATTTTCATTTTGATTCTAAATAGAATGAAGAATCTTGACAAAATAGTGTTTTGCATGAGAAGACAAAAACAGAAGAAAAGATTAGTGAATAGAAGTAGCTGTTGTACAGTTTTTAGTGGACGGTGGATAAATACTTCTTGTACAGAGGCTTTCTTTAATGAAGAAAGCTATAGCCATTATAACAAATTAGTTCATGCTATTGATTAAAGAGGATGATGTTATCAAATGAAGAATGATAGTCCTATAGCAAAAGAGGTGATGGTATCTAGAAATGTAGAAGAAGGTATTACACAAATTGAATTGTAGTTGTGTTTCTAGTATTAGACAGGAATCCATTGATATATTAAGAAAATTCCTATGTATCTTTCCAAGACGAAGTTTAAAACACAAAAAAAGTTATACCACTCAACAATGCGAACTTTAGGTAGGAGACTGTATGTAGTATGAGAAAACTCCTGCTTTATGTTTAGGAGAAATAAGTAGAGCACTTTTGCATGGTAGTGTGGCAGACGTAGAAAAGGTTTCTGGTGATGTGCAGTTTAGTTTCTTTGGTCCTGAGCAGGATTCTAGGGAAAATGAAGAGTTGTTAAGAGGAGGAGTTGCAAAACAAGACACAACTATTGCAGCTGATAGTTTTAAAAAAGAGATTACAAAATGTAATAGAGTGTTCTGTAAAAAGCAGGGTATGTTTGTATATGTTGTTGATGCACTTACTAGAAGATTTAAACACAGACTGACATATTAAAAAAGTGAAAAAGTTAATTATGATAAGTGGCAAACGTTAGCTGTGTATTTATCTGTAGAGGGACGGTTTGACTTGTGTATACAGCAAGTTATATGTAAGTAGTGTTATAATAAATTGGAAGAAAATAAAATGAACAACAGATGTATATTAGATGCCCATTTTGTAAGATAATAAAATGCCCGCTAATGTAGAAAAACTATGAATGTCAAAAATAAAAAAAACACATCAACATTTATTATTCTTTCCAGCATTGCACAGGGCCCTTATGGACTGCTCTCCAGTACTAACTACAACGCCACAATCCATGCAATATGATGCCATCGGGGAAAGCTATGGAGCCAAATCTTGAAGTCGAGATTGGACTTTTGAATTGACTCTCTGCTTCGATGTTGTTGTGCTGCTATTGAAGTCGAGGATCCTTCAGCTTTGCATTGACTTCTTGCTGCTCACTTGAACTCCTCTTATGAAATGTGAAAAAAAGACAAAAGGGGAAGAAAATACTGTGTACTATTTTGGCAGCATTGTGAATACCTGTAACACACTGCTCACCAGCACTTCTAACAACACTACAGTCCATGCAGCACGTGGCCATTCTTGACAACTCTGGAGCCATATCTGTTGCAGTAGTCTGCACCCTCAGAAGTGAGTTTCTGACCCGGAATTGTTGCTGCTGCCACTGAAGTAGATGATCCTCCAGCTTCACTCTGCGTTAGATGGTATAACATGGACGTTGTCCCATATGAATATTTTTTGTTCGTCCCTCTAGAGAGGGTCTTGTCAGACATTGTGCATTGCACTAGTTCTTGATTCCCCATAAGTTTGGGTAACAATGGATAGTTTAAGGTTTGTTTGGAAGTTATGTTGTGTTCATGTGTTTATATGTTGAAAGTTATTTTTTGAGACTTGTTTTTTTACAAATATGTTGTTAAAATAAAGTTAAAACAATATTTTACTAAACAGCTAGACAAACTTTGTGAAAAACATGTCTATATATCTGTTTTACACTTTTTCATTTGTATTCGTGACTACTAATGTCATTGCGACCTCCGGTGTTGCTGTGAAGAAAGAAAATGCATTTTTGATGTAGTTATTTCGACACATTAATACAAAGGGGAAAGTTATATTAGTATCTTACTAAATAGCTACACTAAAACTTTGTCAAATATGTCTATAAATGTGTTTTACACTTTGTGGGAAAAAAACGGTATTTGCAGTCTCTTTGGCAATGGCACTCATATAATCATACAGGCGCTACCTGTGCAATCATCAAGGATGTCCTTTCTGCATCACTCTGCAAATGTGCCTCCTGGCATAGTACTAGTTGGGGGATGAAGTCCCCTTGGCTAATGAGGGTATTTGGGGGCCAAGTATCCCTCTTGTTACCTCCAGCAAGTTCTACACAGTCATTTTGCTAAGAGGTGTTCTGAGGCCACACACCCTTTCTGCACCATTCTGCAAACATGTCTCCTGGCACACTACTGGTTGGGGAATAAAGTTGTCTTGGATGCTAAGGACCTTGGAGACCAAGAAGCCCTCCTGGTACTTTCTATAAGTCCTACTCAGCGGGATTTCTGAAACCTTGTCAGAGGCCCTGCCCCCTTTCCACAGCATTCTGCAAAGACCATTGCTACTCAAAAAACCATGGAAATTCATTGAAAAAAACCAAAGGTTGCAGGTAAGTTATAGTGAGGAATTAGCATTTTAAAAAACCTTAGAAATTCACTGAAAAAAACAAAGGCGGCAAGGCTGTTTTAGTTACGAAAAAGAATTTTTAAAAAATTAGCTAGTCACTGAAAGAAACCAAAGGTTACAGGGATGTTACAGTCAGGCTGACATTTCACTCGTACAAAACCAGAGAAATTCAGCAGTCATAGTTTTATTTTTTTGGGGAGTTTTATATAGCGCGAACTTGACCCGAAGGTTTCGGGCTATCAGAGCGCTTTACATTAGCACCAGTTGCGTTACACAAGGACACATTCATTTTTGTTAGGCATGGGGGGATTAAGTGATTTGCCCAGAATCACAGGATGTTGAGCGTCATTGCCGCAACTCGAACCCGGTTCCCCAGATTTGAGGTCGACCGCCCTAGCCGTTAGGCCACATCCTCTCCCCTGAGATGAGGTCTTAGCTGACCTAACTATAACTCGCGCCCCTGCAATGCACTGCTTATGACCTCACATATTACATCACTCATGACATGGTCAGTGACATCACTGATGACATCTCAAATAACATCACTGATTACATCATCCGGTGACCGAGTGTTTCTAAAAAGTTTGAATGTTAAATATATATATACAGCAAGGTGTATTAATGAATCAGTGAGTGTATGAGTGCCTGTATGGATGATTTAGTGGGTGCACGACTGACTGTATAAGTGAGTGATTATACATGTCTCAGTGAATGTATGAGTGAGTGAGTAATTTGTGTGAATGTCTATCAATCTGTCAGTTGGTGTGCAAGTGGCTGCATGGGTTGGTGAGTAGGTAAATGAGTGGCTGTATGGGTTATTGATTGGTAATCTGAGTACCTGTATGGGTGTATGAGTGTGTGGGTGGGTGAGGGGATGTGTGACTCCCTGCATGGAGGAGTGAGTGGGTGAATCAGTAGCTGTATGAGTTCGTGAGTGCATCTGTGAGGGGCTGTATGGGTGAGTGAGTGTGCATATGGCTGTGTCGGTGAGTGAATGGATGTGTCAATGGTATATGGGGACGTAACTGCATATGTGAAAGGCAGTATACGTGAGTGTTGGAGTATATAAGTGACTGTATGTGTGAGTGAGTGATTGTGTCAGTGACTGTATAAGTGAGTGAGTATGTGTTAGTATCTGTATGAATAAGTGAGTTGGTGTGTGTATAACTGTATAGGTGAGTAAGTGGCAGTGTGATTGACTCTATGGGTGTGTGAGTAGCTCTATGAGTGTCTGACAGTGTATGAGTGGGTGTATGAGTGGATATTCAAGTGGCTTTATGGGTGAGGGAGTGGGTGTGTGTAGACCTATGAATGAGTGAGTGGGTATGTAAGTACTGGTATGGGTGTGTCAATGGTTTTGAGAATGGTAGTGTGAAAGTTGGAGTGGGTGTATGAATGGTTACATGAGGGTGTGAGTGGCTGCGTCGGAGATTGTGAGGATGATGTCATCAGTGATGTCACTGACCATGTCATGAGTGATGTAATATGTGAGGTCATAAGCAGTGCATTGCGGGGGCGCAAGTTGTAGTTCGCTCAGCTAACTACAACTGCTGAATTTCTCTGGTTTTGTACTAGTGAAATGTCAATCTAACTATAACGTCCCTGTAACCTTTGGTTTTTTTCAGTGAATAGCTAAGGTTTTTTTTAATTCTATTTCCTAACTATAACAGCCCTGTGTGTATATGTGTGTATATATATATATATATATATATATATATATATGTGTGTATATATATATATATATATATATATATATATATATATATATATATATATGTGTATATATATATATATATATATATATGTGTATATATATATATATATATATATATTATCTACTGGCGGTCGCCAGTAGATAGTTATAGTTACAACCTATTATCCATAGGAAATCCGCGACATTCTATTTGAAATAACTCTCTTGCCGGTTGACGTATCTTCGCAAAATTTTCAAACTTTGTGGCCCGCTCCGGTCCGCTCCTATCCTGAAAGTCTCGGGGGATTCGTCAAGCGGGGGCCGAGAAAAAGGGGGTCCCAAAACGCGTTTTCCCCATGCAATTTTCCATAGGAAACTTTAGACACGGCTACAGCCCGAACTGCTGAACGGAATTACACCAAATTTGGCAAAGAGGTAGTTCTTGGTTCAGAAAGAACCCTTTTGTTAAATGGTGTAAATCCGTTCAGTAGTTGCTGAGAAAATCAAAAGAAAAAAAGATAGGTATATCTAGGGCCGCGGATCCTCCCGAGCACGAGCTTTATGTTAATTGGCTGTCAACACTCCAAACCAGGAAATGTTGGCAGCCATTTTGTCCCTCGGTAGAACCGAGGGACAGAAACAAGTGCGCAAAGCGCACAAAGGGGGCAGGGTAGAAACACCCTGACCCCCTAGGTCTGCTCAGGGGGTCCCACAATAACCCCCTGGGCAAAATTTTTTTAAATTTTTTTTTAAAAAAAATCGGCAGGATGCGCTCAGGAGCGCGAACCCTGCCGAAAAAAAAAAAATCGAAGCGCGGTCTCCCGCGCTTCGATGTTAATTGGCCCCGGGTGGGCCAAGTCCCGGGGGCATGCTGGGGGGTTAATTTTATGTGTGGGGGCCTCTAAGGGCCCCCAAGCCCGGGGACCACCACCCCCCGGGGCTTTATGGATAATGGTGCGGGAGGGCTCTGAGCCCTCCCGCAGCCCCGAGGACCACCACCTCCCGGGGCTTCTTTTTTTATATTTGAAAAACCTGTGTGGGGGGGCTCCAGCCCCCCCACACGCCCCGACCACCACCTCCCCGGGGCACTAAGAAAAATGAAAATGGGGGTCCGTTTTGGACCCCCAAGCCCGGGGACCACCACCTCCCCGGGGCTTTCTCGATGTAGGGAGGGGGCCGCGTGGCCCCCCTCCTGGAGCCTGTGGTGGCCCTGGGGACCGCCACCCCCAGGCCCGGCTCCTGCAGTGTCCCGGGGTGCCTACCCCCGGGACACTGCTGTTTGCAATGACAGGACGGGAGCCTCGCGGCTCCCGTCCTGTCATTGCAAACTTGCTTTGGATATTGGAAGAGAGTGCAGGAAACCTGCTCTCTCTTCCAATATCCAAAGCCGACTCTTTCCACATGGGGAGCTGCATCTTAGCAGCTCCCCATGTGTAAAAGCAATGCCGGCTCCCGTAGGACACGGGGAGCCGGCGGGACTGTGGGGGGCTTGGGGACCCCCACACAGTCCCCAACGAGAGGCCAGGCCCCGGGGGATGGGGTCCCCGGGGCCATAAGTGGCCACGGAGGGGGCCACGCAGCCCCCTCCCCAAAGTAACAAAAAGATTAAAAAAAAAAAAAAGTGCAAGGCCGGCCCGGGGATGGGGTCCCCGGGGCCTTAAGTGGCCTGAGGAGGGGGCCACGCAGCCCCCTCCAAATAAAAACAAAAAGAGGCCATGCCCGGGGGATGGGGTCCCCGGGGCCAATACAGGCCCAGGGAAGGGGGCCACGCGGCACCCTTCCCGTTTTTTTTTTTTTATTTTAATTAAAAAAAAAGGGGTAAGGCCCTGGGGGATGGGGTCCCCAGGGCCTAAAAATAGGAAAAAGGAAGGGGGGCCACACGGCCCCCCTTCAGGGAAAAAAAAACAAAACAAAAAAAAACGATCGGGCCCACAGGCCCCGCCCCTTCCTTCACCACTCTGCAAACGCGCCCCCTGGCGCGTTTGCAGAGAGAGACAATTCCCCTTGAATACTGGGGGTCCCTGGGGGCCAACTAGCCCACCAGGAACCTCCAGTATGCGCCAGGGGGCTGCCTTGCAGAGAGGTGTACAGAGGCCACGCCCCTTTTTACACCTCTCTGCAACGCAGCTCTGTGGCGCTTTTTGGAGGAACATGGTGGGCTAGTTGGACTCCAGGGACCCTCAGGATTCAAGGGGAGTTAATCCCCCGACTTAAAACGCGCCACGGGGCGCGTTTGCACAGTGGTGAACGGAGGGGGCGGGGCTTCAGGTGACATGTGTGCAAACAGGCCCCGTGGCGCGTTTTAAGATGGTGAATTAAATCCTCTTCAATCCTGAGGGTCCCTGGGGGCCGACTAGCCCAACAGGTACGTCCAGAAAGCGCCACAGAGCTGCGTTGCAGAGAGGTGTAAAAAGGGGTGTGGCCTCTGTACATGTCTCTGCAACGCAGCCCCTGGCGCATACTGGAGGTTCCTGGTGGGCTAGTTGGCCCGTAGGGACCCTCATGATTCAAGTGGACTTAATCCCCCAACTTAAAACGCGCCACGGGGCGCGTTTGCACAGATGTCACCTCAGGCCCCGCCCCCTCCCTTCACCATTGTGCAAATATTCCTCTAAAATCAGCCGAAATACGAATTCCGATTTACTCACCTGTTATCAGGAGAGACCTCAGTGCTGCATCTTTCAGCCCAGTACTGATCCTCAAAAGTAATTTTAACCGTACTTACCGGTAGCTTGAATTTCCTTCATAGGCTAACATTGACTGGTTTCACTTGGAAATTCTTCTAAGTGTGGAGTTTTGGAACTTTAAAATATTCCTCTAAAATCAGCCGAAATACGAATTCCGATTTATTCACCTGTTATCAGGAGAGACCTCAGTGCTGCATCTTTCAGCCCAGTACTGGTCCTGAAAAGTAATTTTAACCGTACTTACCAGTAACTTGAATTTCCTTCCATAGGCTAACATTGACTGGTTTCACTTGGAAATTCTTCTAAGTGTGGAGTTTTGGAACTTTAAAATAGTCCTCTAAAATCAGCCGAAATACGAATTCCGATTTACTCACCTGTTATCAGGAGAGACCTCAGTGCTGCATCTTTCAGCCCAGTACTGATCCTCAAAAGTAATTTTAACCGTACTTACCAGTAACTTGAATTTCCTTCCATAGGATATCATTGCCTGCTTTTTGCTGAAAAAGTTTCTAAGTGTTGATTTTTGAAACATACAAATATTTCTCTAAAATCAGCCGAAATCCGAATTCTGATTTACTCACCTGTTATCAGGAGAGACCTCAGTGCTGCATCTTTCAGCCCAGTACTGGTCCTGAAAAGTAATTTTAACCGTACTTACCGGTAACTTGAATTTCCTTCATAGGCTAACATTGACTGGTTTCACTTGGAAATTCTTCTAAGTGTGGAGTTTTGGAACTTTAAAATATTCCTCTAAAATCAGCCGAAATACGAATTCCGATTTACTCACCTGTTATCAGGAGAGACCTCAGTGCTGCATCTTTCAGCCCAGTACTGATCCTCAAAAGTAATTTTAACCGTACTTACCAGTAACTTGAATTTCCTTCCATAGGATATCATTGCCTGCTTTTGCTGAAAAAGTTTCTAAGTGTTGATTTTTGAAACATACAAATATTCCTCTAAAATCAGCCGAAATCCGAATTCCGATTTACTCACCTGTTATCAGGAGAGACCTCAGTGCTGCATCTTTCAGCCCAGTACTGATCCTCAAAAGTAATTTTAACCGTACTTACCGGTAACTTGAATTTCCTTCATAGGCTAACATTGACTAGTTTCACTTGGAAATTCTTCTAAGTGTGGAGTTTTGGAACTTTAAAATATTCCTCTAAAATCAGCCGAAATACGAATTCCGATTTACTCACCTGTTATCAGGAGAGACCTCAGTGCTGCATCTTTCAGCCCAGTACTGGTCCTGAAAAGTAATTTTAACCGTACTTACCGGTAACTTGAATTTCCTTCATAGGCTAACATTGACTGGTTTCACTTGGAAATTCTTCTAAGTGTGGAGTTTTGGAACTTTAAAATATTCCTCTAAAATCAGCCGAACTACGAATTCCGATTTACTCACCTGTTATCAGGAGAGACCTCAGTGCTGCATCTTTCAGCCCAGTACTGATCCTCAAAAGTAATTTTAACCGTACTTACCAGTAACTTGAATTTCCTTCCATAGGATATCATTGCCTGCTTTTTGCTGAAAAAGTTTCTAAGTGTTGATTTTTGAAACATACAAATATTCCTCTAAAATCAGCCGAAATCCGAATTCTGATTTACTCACCTGTTATCAGGAGAGACCTCAGTGCTGCATCTTTCAGCCCAGTACTGGTCCTGAAAAGTAATTTTAACCGTACTTACCGGTAACTTGAATTTCCTTCATAGGCTAACATTGACTGGTTTCACTTGGAAATTCTTCTAAGTGTGGAGTTTTGGAACTTTAAAATATTCCTCTAAAATCAGCCGAACTACGAATTCCGATTTACTCACCTGTTATCAGGAGAGACCTCAGTGCTGCATCTTTCAGCCCAGTACTGATCCTCAAAAGTAATTTTAACCGTACTTACCAGTAACTTGAATTTCCTTCCATAGGATATCATTGCCTGCTTTTTGCTGAAAAAGTTTCTAAGTGTTGATTTTTGAAACATACAAATATTCCTCTAAAATCAGCCGAAATCCGAATTCTGATTTACTCACCTGTT
Organism: Calotriton arnoldi; assembly: GCA_963921515.1. Taxonomy (NCBI): domain Eukaryota; kingdom Metazoa; phylum Chordata; class Amphibia; order Caudata; family Salamandridae; genus Calotriton; species Calotriton arnoldi. The sequence goes on from CAWUFW010000751.1 coordinate 1,194,133, forward strand.
ATCAGGCGAGACCTCAGTGCTGCATCTTTCAGCCCAGTACTGGTCCTGAAAAGTAATTTTAACCGTACTTACCGGTAACTTGAATTTCCTTCATAGGCTAACATTGACTGGTTTCACTTGGAAATTCTTCTAAGTGTGGAGTTTTGGAACTTTAAAATATTCCTCTAAAATCAGCCGAAATACGAATTCCGATTTACTCACCTGTTATCAGGAGAGACCTCAGTGCTGCATCTTTCAGCCCAGTACTGATCCTCAAAAGTAATTTTAACCGTACTTACCAGTAACTTGAATTTCCTTCCATAGGATATCATTGCCTGCTTTTTGCTGAAAAAGTTTCTAAGTGTTGATTTTTGAAACATACAAATATTCCTCTAAAATCAGCCGAAATCCGAATTCTAATTTACTCACCTGTTATCAGGAGAGACCTCAGTGCTGCATCTTTCAGCCCAGTACTGGTCCTGAAAAGTAATTTTAACCGTACTTACCGGTAACTTGAATTTCCTTCATAGGCTAACATTGACTGGTTTCACTTGGAAATTCTTCTAAGTGTGGAGTTTTGGAACTTTAAAATATTCCTCTAAAATCAGCCGAACTACGAATTCCGATTTACTCACCTGTTATCAGGAGAGACCTCAGTGCTGCATCTTTCAGCCCAGTACTGATCCTCAAAAGTAATTTTAACCTTACTTACCAGTAACTTGAATTTCCTTCCATAGGATATCATTGCCTGCTTTTTGCTGAAAAAGTTTCTAAGTGTTGATTTTTGAAACATACAAATATTCCTCTAAAATCAGCCGAAATCCGAATTCTGATTTACTCACCTGTTATCAGGCGAGACCTCAGTGCTGCATCTTTCAGCCCAGTACTGGTCCTGAAAAGTAATTTTAACCGTACTTACCGGTAACTTGAATTTCCTTCATAGGCTAACATTGACTGGTTTCACTTGGAAATTCTTCTAAGTGTGGAGTTTTGGAACTTTAAAATATTCCTCTAAAATCAGCCGAAATACGAATTCCGATTTACTCACCTGTTATCAGGAGAGACCTCAGTGCTGCATCTTTCAGCCCAGTACTGATCCTCAAAAGTAATTTTAACCGTACTTACCAGTAACTTGAATTTCCTTCCATAGGATATCATTGCCTGCTTTTTGCTGAAAAAGTTTCTAAGTGTTGATTTTTGAAACATACAAATATTCCTCTAAAATCAGCCGAAATCCGAATTCCGATTTACTCACCTGTTATCAGGAGAGACCTCAGTGCTGCATCTTTCAGCCCAGTACTGATCCTCAAAAGTAATTTTAACCGTACTTACCAGTAACTTGAATTTCCTTCCATAGGAATCCATTGTCTGGTTTTCAGCAGAAAAGTTTCAAAGTGTCGATTTTCACAAACTACAAATATTCCTAAAAAATCGCCTGTATGACTTAAACGCATTCTTTCAACTGTTTACAGGAGATGCACCAGTGCTGGATCCAGGATCCAACACTGAGTAAGAAAAAGTAACGATAACAGTTTTTAACTTCTAAGTGAATTTCCTTCCATAGGATAACATTGGTGATTCTATGAGAAAAAGTTTCTAAGTGTGAACTTTTAAAGTACAATAATATTCCTTAAAAATCACGACTGTAACCAAAACGCTTTTACTCAACTGTTTACAGGAGATGTCCCAGGACTGAATCTAGGATCCAGTAATGTGGTTAGAAAAGTAATCCATAAAGTAACTAATTGCATTTAACTAGAAATTCACATTGAGCTGAATGTTGCATTGTGTTTGAAAATGTGTTGCCCATTGCAACAACTGTAACTACTGTACTTAAAAGTCTATTGCCTATGTGCAAAGTAATTAAACTAAAGTAATTCATTCTGAGAAAGTATTTTTTGTAATGTAATGTATAATGTAATTACAATGTAATTTAAAAAATAAAATATGTAAAAAAAATTGTTTCTAAAAAATTTGGAAATCAGTATGAAAAAAATTTATATAACAATTAATACATTTAAAAATTGTCATTTACAAAACCTTTGAAATTCACTGAAAAAACTGTAGGTTTCAGACATGTTATAGTTACAAATTAGCATTTAAAAAACCTTTGAAATTCACTGAAAAAACCATAGGTTTCAGGGACGTTATAGTTACAAATTAGCATTTAAAAAACCTTTGAAATTCACTGAAAAAACCATAGGTTTTAGGGACAGTTATAGTTAGTTGGACATTGCACTCGTACAAAACCCGTGAAATTCCCCCGTTATAGTTAGTCCAGCTAACTATAACTCGCGCCCCGCAATGCACTGCTGATGACGTCACATATTACATCACTCATGACATGGTCAGTGACATCACTGATGACATCACTGATGACATCTCAAATGACATCACTGATGACATCATCCACGTGATAATCTGATGCACCTCCTCACACTCTAATATAACCTTTGATACACGCACTCTAAATTACAGACTGCCATTCGCAAAACCATAGACACTCCAACACCAATAACTACATACCCACTCACTGATTCTTAGGTCTACGCACACATCCACTCACTCACCCGTACAGTCACTCATACTTACGGTCACTCAGTACAGGACTATCATATGCACTCATACTCCTATATAGACACTCAAACACCGCCACTCATCCATAGAGGTACTCACACACCTAGTCAGTCATGCAAATAATTAAACACACTACCATTTACTCACCTATACAGTTATACACACACCAGCTCACTTACTCATACAAATAGTAGCACATTCTTACGCTCTTATACAATCACTGATACAAGCACACACTCATCCATACAGCCACTATCACAATCACTCACTCTCGCTATAGCTATTTATATACTCCAACACACATATATACTGCCTTTCACATATGTAGTTACTCACACATGTACCACTGGGACATACATTCACTCACTAACACACTCTTACACACACTTACCCACCCATACAGTCTATCACAGTTGCACTCTTGAAACCATCCACCCAGTGAATCACCCACTCACACATCTATGCACAGAGTTGCACACACCCCTCCCACACAAACACTCAGGCACCCATACAGATACTCAGACAAGCATTCAATAACTCATATAGACACTCATGTAGCTATTCACAAACACATGCAGCCACTTACACAGCAACAGACAGACGGATACAGACATTCACCCAGTTTAGTCACTAACCCATGCATTCAGTAAGATACGTTAAATCACTCACTTATAGAGTCAGTCACGCACCTACTAAATCATCCATACAGACACTTACACACCCACTCATTCTTCAATACGTCTTTTCCTATATATATTAAAAATATTTAAACTTTACAGAAACACAGTCACTGGATGATGTCATCAGTGATGTCATCAGTGATGTCATTTGAGATGTCATCAGTGATGTCATCAGTGATGTCACTGACCATGTCATGAGTGATGTAATATGTGACGTCATCAGCAGTGCATTGCGGGGCGCGAGTTATAGTTAGCTGGACTAACTATAACGGGGGAATTTCACGGGTTTTGTACGAGTGCAATGTCCAACTAACTATAACTGTCCCTAAAACCTATGGTTTTTTCAGTGAATTTCAAAGGTTTTTTAAATGCTAATTTGTAACTATAACGTCCCTGAAACCTATGGTTTTTTCAGTGAATATATATATATATATATATATTCACTGAATAACAGAAACTTGCTTTACCTAGGGAATTTGTATGTGTGATGGCATTACTGATGCTTCATGTTATTCTCAGCTATTTTGTACTTACTTTCACACTTCTGATGCCAGACATAGAACATGTCATGAGTGATGTAATATGGGTAGGGGGCCATGCTACCCTTCTTCCTGCGCCATACAGTGGCCCCTGGGATCTGGCCAAAGATCAGGCCCTTTGGGCAACCCACTACGCGCAGTGTGTGGTTGGCTTTGGCTTTTCTGCTTTTTTTCCACCCTCTGTTAGGCCTTTTCTGCTCGTTTTTCTGTGCTCTGTTTTGCCTTTTTCTGCTAGTTTCTTCCCTCTTCCCGCTGTTTCCACAAGACCTAGCTTTTCGACGGAGACCTCGCACTCTATCGCCCAGATACCCCCAGTGCCGCTCTCTACAAATGCTGATTGATTGATTGAGAAATTCAATGAAAAAACCAAAGGTTAATGTAACATAAAGGTTAGGTGAAATGTTTAGTAACAACGTAACGTTTTAAACTCTAAAAACCATAGAAATTCACCAGTTATAGTTATCTCAAGTTATCTCAAGTTACTATTTAACATTTTAAGGTAACAAGTTATATTTTTAACCATAATATTTTTAACTGCAATTTTAAAAACCACTCCAAAAACGATATTGTAGTCTGTGATATTCCTGCCTACGATATTTTCAACATCATGATATTCTTGCAACGTATTCTGGTATCACATTATTTAAAGCTCAATATTTTGTCCAAACACCAAATATTTTAAGACATTATCACAAAGAAGGCGTCTTTCCTTGTGCATTTCAACTGAAACATGTCATCTCTGCTCAAAATAAACCGTTTAGTACAATGGAATACAAAACTTCCCTTTCACATCCCCCAACCCCAAATCTAACCTTTTCCCTCAGTCACAGAAATAGAATGAAATCTCATGCATTCATTTCATCCTGTTAAAGCAATTGATGTTCCAAAAATTTTAATCTCTATCAGAATTAAACATCAGATGTCTTCCAAATATATCACAGTGGCATTTGGAAATAATTAAATTTGAAGGATTCAAACATTTCAACAGAACAATGTGCGATTTCTATGCCATAGTCTTTGACACACAAGCAGACCAATTCAGATTTGTTCACTGGTTGTTCAACTAGGGTACAGTTGTGATAACATGTTTCTTAAGCCCCAGTATGTCCTTCCAGACAAGTCTTTGAAAATTAAAACCGGCTCGCAGTCAAAAACTGAATTCAAGAATTTCTTGGGCAAAATATTTCTGAGCTTTTAATGACCTCCAGGAATATTGGGATGTTTGTGAATGAAATGCATGTATAATTTTATTTAAAACGAGAATGAACCAGTTGGAAAGTATCAATGAAAACTTTTTACCCTGGCATTTTAGAAAGTGGAATGTTTTCAACCGCATAGTCGAGACAATGTTTATAAGTGCATGAATTTATAGTGCTCTCGTTTTGCGAAATTAGTGACTTAAAAATGTTCATCTGCCAATTTAGTTGCTAGCAACTCAGCACCTGAGAATGTAAACAAAATAGTAGCCCCTCCCCCACCACACTGTAGTGTTTTTATATTTACATAGATTTCATTCTGGAATGCAGTTCTGTGTTAATCTCTGTACTCACTAAAATCATCAAAATTATGGTCTGGCCAGCCAACAATGTTTCAAATTGTTTTACAGCAGTTTCATTCTTCGTGCAGGGCAAGCCCTGGGTCCAAGACTGGGTTCTTGCTGCATTTATACATGTTGCACAGTTTACAGAATGTAACCTTGATGCAAGATACTTGCACTACGTAAAAGGGTCCCTTTGGTTCAGGCTGAATTATGAGAAACCCTGCTCTTAAAGGCCAAAGAAATATCTTGTTTCATATATCAAACTAGTCTAAGATTGGTTGTCAGGAGATTATGTCCATGAGGGAAAGGCTCCATCAGATTCATTTTTTGTCTTTGGAATATCAGAGTGGTCTTTGGTCGTTGGTTTTTGTCGTAACCTCTTGCCTTTGGACTATACTCATTGTTTTATAGCTTTTATTGCTGTAAGTTAAGTTTAAAATTGCAAGTTTAAAAAGATTACAGTTTGTTTAAATGTATCACAGTCATTATTAAGATCATATACAACTGCAGCCTTGAATCTGCCACAGGCCTGCATTCCATCATGGGTGGCACGTGTTGGCTGAACATGGATACTCAGAACTTGAACCACATCATTAAAAAATATTAAACATGTCACATATCATCTCTCTGAATTGTTGTGCTTTCCTAAATGTCTTTTTTGGTATTAACATTTTGAATGACCAATGTTGTAAACATTCCAACTATATATACACGTGGAAGCAAAGAGGCCATCAGAGGGCACACTGGACCATTATACCTATAGCCCCTTAAACCCCCAACATGCAAGCATTTAATTATAGAGTGTTTCTGTTGATACGGTTTGCTTTTGGAAGGTTGAAAACCCTGGCCATTCCCCACCAATATACCTCCCACTGCCGCTTGGAGTGAGGATTGGGATTCCAGGTTTTTTTATTTGCCCTGATTAGACAGCCTGACTCCAGAATTTAAAGGTACGGTTCATAGACTTAGTGTTATCAAGGTGTGAAACCTTACAGTCTGCGAATCAAACGATCCCCCTTCCCTTTCACCCAGCCCAGAATCTACTGATGGCATAGTGTTCAAATGCCTCATAAGGGATCAAGTAGTTAATGAATAGCTGGTTGATTATCTTAGTCAGAGCTCCTATTCTAAGAGAACCATTGTATTCACCCAGCGTAGTGGGAACACAAAACAACTAAGATTACAAAGTGCTACCCTCAACACATGGAAATCCAATTGTATCTTCACCAGCAGAATAGTCTGCCAAGAGAACTCACCAATTGAAATTCAAATTCAAAAGTTCATCAGGGTAAAAAATTGAGGCTCTTAATTTACTTGAGTATCACTTTCGAGTGTCCACACTTACTAGTTTACAATTCAATCAAACATTCACGGGTTGTATTATTTTTAACTTGTTCCTGGTAATTTGCAGCTTTGTCTTCTTTCACTGGGTTTTCTTTTGTTCCTTTCCCCATGGGTGGGACAGATAGCAGCCTAGGGCATAAGCCTGATATGGATTATAACCCACAGCCGAATGGAGATGCAAAGAAAGAAAAATAGACAGACAGACAGGAAAGGAGCTTGTGCAGAGAATAAAATGAAGAAGGACATACTGAGAGAAAAAAGAAAGACTAGAAAGAGTCATGTAAGGAGAAAGAGCCATTGCAGCATAATAATAATACCCATTATGCTTGCTTTGCACACTTGCAGATCTTGTGCATCCTTCATGTGCTCTCCCACTGTTGCATTGCTTTTTTTGCAAAGGTATGTACTTTTCCACCTTGACTGAATTTTAAATTCCAGTTTCCAAATGCCTGACATCATGAGAATTGGTAACTTCCATAATGTTCTCTGTGTAGGTCAGTAAAATGGGAGTGCTTGTGTTTTAAGACCAGCTTAGGGAAAGACAAATGCCAAATGGATAGCGAATGATGGCAGTCAATATCAGTTGAAGTTTGATGGAGAGCAGTCTGACTGACTGGTTTTGGTATAATGCTGCCATTAAAAAGATCAGTCACTGATCGAATACAACCATTCTTTATGCTTCCACAACATCACCAAGGCACCAATTCCAAATACATACGTACGTTTACACAAGGTTCATAATTATAAATATTTACACCATTGCAGTTTTCCCTGCACAGATGTTATTAGAAAAAATCTGGGAAAGGATTGGTAAAAAGACAAAACGTGCAGAAACCTTATTCCACATGTTGGGTCCCACTCTAGCCACAAAACCATGAAAAAGAGGGCTGTATTTAGCATGATAAATATTCCAACCCATTGTAATGGACATTGCCAACCCAGTTCCACAACTCTTGGAATTGGGGCCTAAATGTTTTTTTTAATTTTACCTAAAGTCCTCCACTTTCGCATGTTTAACATTTTGCTTGAAATGAACTTGGCACTTATAGACTTAGTAATGGGAGAGAATTATAACTGCATTGTGGTTTCATTCTTAGGGACATATTTGTATAGTGTGTGCTGCTAAGAGATTATTCCTATTTATCAAAAAGAGAGGGGGGGGCGGCGGTGGGAGCTGATTGTTAGGTCCAGTGACCCTTGCTCCCGATTGGTAACTGGTATATAAAGGGGGGTCACTGTTCCTTAAGAGGAGAGTTCAAAGTGGAGAAAGAAAAAGGAAAAGGTGTCCTTTGCTACTCTATGTGTGGGGACAGTGTGTCCTCATCATGATGCCCTCACACACCCCGAAGGATGTCATGCTTCATCATTGGGCTTTTTGCTCCTCGTCGGGCCGGCGCTGCAATGCCCTACGGGTCCCCCGAAGGGTCTCTTTTTCGGAGATCTTTTGATGAAACAAGCCGTTAGGTGCGTGCGTGTGAGTGGAAGTGAGGTCTCGACTAGTGTGTTAAAAAATGACTGAAGGGAGAGTGGCTATTATTTATTACCTGCTAAGAGATTAGCCTTGGGTCTCTGCCTCACACAATAAAGTCAAGTGGTAAATCCGGGACTCATACATCTGTCTCTGGATGCTAAAGTCTGCAAGTACCATTGAACTATTTCTTCCATTGTTCTCGTACTCAGTTACCTGGTAGAACCAGAAAAAGGTGAACAAACTGCACTCTTTGAGAATATGGAGTGCAAGAGTAGGTTACTTGGAGTTTACAGTAACCCAAGCCAGAATGCTTGGGTTACTGTGCACATAACAAGGGTGTGTAAGCAGGGATAGATGCATCTTAATTTATCAGACGTATTTTAAGAATGATAGCTTAAATCTCCTTAAACTCAACTTGTGGTGATCAAGCTTGCTTGCTGTGTTCATTCTCTGAACATTGGCACTGGTATAGCACAATTTGCATGAGCTGCTTTTGGTTCCCAATCTACCCCTGATGTCTCAGGATTTGCTGAGATAGGAATAGGTGGAAGCAGGGAGAGCAATCCATGGTCAAAAGTAGACTGAACGAATGGAAAGCTTGTTCCAAAAATCTGGTAGATTTGTAAAAATCTAAATTTCGGAAAGCAGTGTTAAAACCATTTGAAATCGTTTTTTTCCTGAATTTTTGCACCTATATGAGAAGACCTTTTACTTGCTGTCATATGTGATACCCAACAGTACGAACTGCTAGCCCAAGAAACATGCTTGTATGTTTTTTTACTTTAGATTGACAGCAGCACTAGTGGTTCAGAATGGGAAAGTGAACTGGAGAATCTTCTGCATGGTGGTTTGCCATTCTCTGAACATGAAGGAATGATTACCTCTGATAGCAGCTTGGGACATCTTTCGTCTGGGAGCAAAACAAGTGCCACTGGTAAGTGCAGGCAGAAGATCTTCCATTTTAAAATACAAACTGAATGCTTGCTGTTGTCATGAACTTACAAATTATTTAAACAGCTCCATGTTTACACAAACATCCTGCTGAAACAAAAGAACACAAGCAAATCATAAGTTTAAATGGTCTGTTATTGTGCACACAAGTCTCTAACCTGCTTGGTGCTAAACATGTTGCAACTTGGCCTTTCGCCCAGATCATTGCGATAAAGAGAGTCCTGGCATTAATGAGTGCAGAGCTTGAGCTAGCCCTTTAAAAAAGGGACAGTGGTGGCTGCTTCACAAGGTTGTTGGTACTCTGCCCTACAGACTGACTGGCACAACTATGGACTCTGATCCAATGTATCTTCCATCCAACAGTCCTTACTGCAGTGCTGTGCATTGCTCTAACTGATTGAGGTGTCAATGCATTATGATGAAGTGAGACCATGCCTCGTACTGTGACTTCTCATGGCGCACATCTGAGCTCCATCCCCATCTTCTTTTGTATGGACAGTGCCTTTCCCCCCACCACAGATTTGAATGCTACCTTGGTAGCTGGGTTTCAAAGCTGAAGTCAGGAGGAGAGTCTGCTGATCTGCACTCTGTTCTCTTTACTTGTTCTGTGATCCCATCCTTAGCCCTCATGTTACAGGGAATCAAGGGGTTGGCAAGTCTTTGTAACCTCACGCCATGAGAATTTGGAAAAAGAGTTAGATTACTGGAGACTCACTAATCTTGTCCTCTCATTCCCATGTATGGAGAGGTCTAGAGATTGTGATGAAACTCCCAGGGCTCTCTTTTAATCATTATTGAAGACTGTATTTATTGATTTATTTATTTAATGAGTTTTATATAGCGCTGGCTAGACCCGAAGGTATCAGAGCGCTTTACATGAGGATCGGAGAGTTGCAGGTTACAAGTTACATTTGTTACAAGAGCATAGACAAGCATAGGATAAAAAAAAAAACAATGTTAAGGAAATTCGTCAAGGGAGGGAGAGGAAGGAGACAGAACAGGGAGACGGGGAGAAACTGTGTCCAATGTCCGGCTGGGTAGGTGACGGCCGGCAGGATTAACCAAGGCCAATCTCCTCTATAGCTGTCAAGGCAGCTCCACCGGGCATTGGCCATAATGCTCAGACTCCACTGTCTGGATGGTGGTCAGGTGTGATCAGAGAATGTCGTAGTAGAGCAGGGGAGTTGGAGTGGTGAGAAATTACAGTCCGAGCAAAGTCCAGATGACATGTTGAGGTCAGGCACTGTCCTGAGAGGGCCTGAGAGGGCTTACTCATATCATATATGCTCAGTACCCTGGTGTTGGAACGTCATGTGAGTCATGACTATCCCTTCATTGTGGAGTCCGGTAATCCACTTCCCCCTTCTCAATTGTGCAGCTTTTGTTGCACGGTTTCTGCCTATGCCCACCACCCTTCTCATAGTGGTCAGCACTGCATCCAGGTAAGGGGAGCAGAGCAAGGTATGCATAGCGTGTATTGCTGAGCTATACTTTACTTTTCTGATGGATACTGCTAACCTCGGTTTCCTCACCTTGTGAATTTCCCGAGGCCTCTAACCGGATATGGAAGATTTTCATAGCAACTTCCTCACACATCGGCAGCTAGCACCGTGCAGCTCCTTGTTGGATCCGTCCCACCCCAGATGTGACATTGGGCCACTATATCTGCTTCACCTCTGTGTGTTGACATCAGTTTTTTTTCTTTCTGTCTCTGACACTGATCTGGAGCTCGTTCGCTGAAATTTGTCATACCTGACAGAGTTTTCTCCCAAATTCTTTTCCAGTGTGCAAGGGACGTGGCCTCTCCAGAAAACCACAGGGTTCAAACTATGCAAAGGCTGCCAGATACAGATGTGAGCGATTGACCCTTACAAGGTCTGACTCTGGTGTCCGGGCTCCAAGCTTGATAAGGCATCATGTGACAAAAATGCCAGAATTAATCCAAAGGCCATCTTGGATGGCAAGGCCAAGTTGTATGTCGCAGAACATCGATGGAAATCGAAGAAGACCAGTTCCCAGTTGAGGGTACGGATGTGCTCCCGCTCCCAGGGCCAATCTCGTGAATGTAAGAAAATAAGAAATCTAAACATGGCTTCCTGACTTTCTGCCACTCTCAACATTTGGAGTTGTGTGATCTCTTCAGGCCCCAAACTTTGTCTCCCGCCCCGGAACCGGTTCATACCCTCCTCTCAATTCAACTTGACTTCCCCATGATGATGGCCCAGCAGATACAGGAATACAAGGAGGCTGTAGTTGGAAACTTTGGTACCCTACTGGTTCCCTCTAGCTCGCCTTCAGGCCCTAAGGATTTGAGGTGGCCTCCAGTCGGTCTCCTGACGGTGCCACTGGGTCTCACTCCGAGCTCAGTCCCAGCTTCAGGATCGATGTCGATACTCCTTTTGGCACTGTAACCCACACTGCAGCTCAGAGCGTGATGCCAGCACCGACTCCAGTGATGCCGGAGGGGAAGCAGATAGTCCTTTTGGACTCATAAGCGAACCGAGAGTGACTTACATCGACATTGCATCATTCCTATCAACACTCTGGTCCAGAGTTGCTTCTGCAACGATTTATGAGGCGATAGTGAGGATACATGACCACGAAAACCTATGGTTTGGATACATCGCCTAACACTGGCCTCCATTCACTATTTAACTAATGTGGCTACAGAAGATTCTGCCTCCATCACCACCGTTATAAATAGAGCAACAGAGGTTTTAGAACCCTCTCCCCACTGAGGTCAAGACAAATATGTTAACCCAGAACAGACTACTCATGAGCATCTCCTCCCTTTCAACGAGGCTCTCACAGACATACTGTTGGGCACCAGGGCGAAGCCAGGATCTTGCCCTCCAGTGAACACACAGATTACAAGGTGGCACAGGCCTGCCTCAGGGGATCCTGCCTTCCTCCTCCCCCATCCCTCTCCAGAAAGTATAGTGGTACAGGCCCCCACCAGCTGGTTGAACCTCAGTGTGTTCTCTACAAACCCACTGATAGAGAGTCGAAACCATTGGAAACGTTTGCTAAGGGATTGTTCTCCTTGGCTAGCTGTGCCTTAAGATCAATCAACACCAGCTGTCTCCTGAGGAGATACTTGCATGTGTTCTGGGTCACGGTAGTGGCTATCTTGCTAATGGTAACATATGATGTTCAGCCCAACCTCCAGCAAATCGTATAGGATGACCAAGACGTGGCGAAGACGCCATAAAATTAGGCCTGGACACTACCGACTATCTGTGCACAGCAGTCAAGAGCAGTGTGGTGCTTCAGCGCCACTCTTGGATCCGCTTCACCCTATTTTCGAGTGTTGGCCAACAGTCACTAATGGACATGTTACTAGATGGAACTCGTCTCTTTGAAGACAAAGCAGACTAGCCCTAGGTCACTTTAGGAACATCAAAGTGATGGAAAACTCTCTCTGGCTATCACCACCGGTACAGCAGTTTGGCCAGCAGTTTCACCCCTTTCAAGGCTTTGGAAGGGGATTTCAATAGATGCACCATCAAACTATCCCTCAACAGCAACAGGCCTCCCTAGCCTTTCAAAGCAGAGGCCAGAGATCTGGACGCCAACATCCAGGCCCCCGGGGCAACTATTTGTCCAAACCCCCAACACCTCCCCTGCAGCTCTGCAAAACCACTTAGTCTCCCACCGGCAGCACACCAGTCAGAGATTGTATCACCTTTTACCTCCCCGGGAGCAATAGCATGACATCTGACTATTGGGTGCTTCCAGGTCTTGCAGAACAGTTATTCCCTTCCCTTCTGACACATCCCCCTTGACATACCTCCCACACCACAATACTTCTTGGTGGACAACTTAGCCATCCTTCGAGGAGAAGTTCAAGCTCTCTTGTCAAAGGGAGCCATAGAGAGGGTTCTGGCATCAGTGATCGGCACTGGTTGTTATTCCCTTTATTTTGTTGTGCCAGAAAAGGATGAAGACCAACGTACCCTCTAGATCTTTAGCCTCTGAACTTCTTCCTTTGGGAGGACAAGTTTAAAATGCTCACCCTGACCCATGTTTTGTCTGTCCTGGATCCAGTAGACTGGATTGTGGTGCTAGATCTGCAGGACACATACTTCCACATTCCCGTCCTGCAGTCCCACAGATGTTACTTGCAGTTTCAAGTAGGCCACAAATACTTTCAATTTTTGGTGCTCCCCTTCGGCCTAACCAGTGCACCTCTGGTGTTCGCTGATGGTGGTGGTCGTTGCCCTTCTGAAGAGGTTGGGTATCTAAGTCTTCCCATACCTCGATGACTGGTTGCTGGAGGCGAGCTTGCCTCAACTATAGTTAACCACATCTAGATGACAGCCAACCAGTTGAAATGTTTGGGTTTTCACATAAACTTGCAGAAATCACACCTACTCCTTCATAATGGCTACCTGTCATTGGAGCCATCCTGGACATGGTGCCTTGAGCCTTCGCTTTCCTCAAAGAATTCAGGACATTCGAGCTCTGACCCCGATGTTTTGACCTTTCATCTGCGTCTCATTTAGAGAGGCCTCTTGGCTAAGTGCATCCTGCATGCGAACCACGCCAGGTGGCACATGTTGGCTAGGCAGTGAGTTTTGAAGTCTCTGTGGGCTCAGCACCAAAATAACCTTTTGGATTCCATCCTGGTGTTGAAGGAGACTGTGAAAGACCTGCAGTGGTGGCTGCTAGACTGCAATTGGACTGATGGCAGACCCCTCTCCCTACTCCACCCAGAGCTGGTGGTTGTGACAAATGCATTGTTGCTGGGTAGCGGAGGTCATCTGGTAGAGGTGGAAATCAGAGGATTGTGGTCTCGGGTGGATGCCCACTTCCATAATAACCTACAGAAGTTGTGAGCGATTCACTTGGCACTGAAAGCTTTCCACACAACAATCAAGGGAGAAAAGGTAAAAGTTCTCACCGACAAAATGACCATCATGTGGTACTGCGACAAACAAGGCAGTGTGTGGTCGTGGGTCCTGTGCCAGGAGGCCCTGTATCTCTGAAAGTTGTTGATCACTCGGGGCATCTCCATGATCACACAACACTGGGCAGGATCTTTAAACGCCAGAGTGGATAAACTCAGTCTACGTTGCCTAGCGAATCACGAATGGCAGCTGCACACAGGGCATCTTCCATGCATGGCGAGATCCTTGGCTTGATGTTTTTGCTACCACAGAGAACGTCCAGTGTCCAAAATTTTGTGATTTGAAGTTCCCAAGGCAGAGCTCTCTCGGAGACCCCTTTCACATGGATTGGAACTTGGGACTCCTGTTCACCTTCCTGCTTCTCTTTCTCCTGACTAAAGGTCTGAAGTAGATCAAAAATGTGGGGCCCAGATCATCCTATAGACTCCAGACTGGGTGAGCAGAGTGTGGTTCCCGGAACTTCTGGCCATGAGCATCTGTCCTCCGATCTGGCTGTCCATTTGGGAGGATGTCCTGTCGTAGCAGCAGGGCATGGTCCTGCACCCGAGCCTGCACAATCTACACCTCCATGTGGGAACACTTAAGTGGCATCAGTTGATGGCTGTGGACCTTCCTCCCAAAGTAGTTGGTGTAATTTTGGCCCCCAGGTGTCCCTTCACCAAAACTGTTTATGTGGGACATTTCGAGATGTTTATTGTATGGTGTTCCTCCCACAACATTCAGCCTTTACAGATGCAGTTAGCTGACATGCTTCTGTTTTGTCCTTCTTTAGCCACATAAGGCCTTGTTGCTGCAACAGTTAAAGGTTACTTATCACCTCTTTCAGATTTTTTTATGCCTACCTGATTAGCCATCTCTTTTCAAATCACTCGTTGTGATGCATTTCTTGATAGGGCTGACTCATTTGTTCCCATCAACACCATTTGTGATATTGCAGTGGAACCTGAATTTGGTTCTCACCTTTCTCATGTGAGCCCCATTTGAACTGCTGCACGGTTGTTCCCTTTTTCTCCTGACATTAAAAACAATATTCCTCGGTGCAATCTTTACATCCTGCGCATGAGAGAATTACAAGCTCTGTCTGTCAGCAGCAGTGTACTAATTTCTACCTCGACGAGTTGCTTCTTCGGATGAAAGCTGCCTTTCTCCCGAAGGTGGTCACACCGTTCCAAATAGGGCAATCTATTATTCTTCCAGCTTTCTTTGCTCCGCCTCCTCCCTCTAAGAAGGAAGACCGACTCCATCATTTTGACTGGAAGATGGCCCTGAGCTCCTTCATTGATAGCACTTGGAAATATCGGGTGGACTATCAGCTCTTTGTGGTCTTTGCTGGGGAAAAAAAGGGCAATGCTGTACAGAAGAGTATTATTTCTAGATTGATTGTTTTTATACATCAAGATCCTCTATGGGCTGGCCAAGAAACAGCCCACCGATGGCTTGTTAACTCATTCCACAAGAGCGAAGGCTACTACCACTGCGCTGGCGTGTGGTGTATCAGTCTTGGACATCTGCCAGGCTACTACGTTTATAAAGAACTACTGCCTGGATGACCCGGTCCAGCGGGAAGGACATTTTGCCCGGTGTGTCCTGCAGGATTTTCTGTGAGCCACTCAATAGACCAACCACCTAAGGAGGTACTGTTTTGGTATATCTTCACAAAGTAAGGAATCTGCGGTTAAAAGTATCCATCAGAAGAAAAAGTTACTTATCTTCGATAGCGCTTTTTCTGGTGGATCGAACTGCAAATTCCTTTTTTTTTTTTTTTTTTATTTATCTCGAGGAGTAAACATATAAGCCACACATCGAGAAAAAAAATTAGTATCTATACATTGAATAAATAAACTTGTAGGAGATAACCAAGAGAGAAAGAAATAAAAGAAATATTCGGAAATACATTGATACCCAACACTTTTACAGTTCTAATTTTAACATAGGCCCCCTAGTTCGATGAAACTTCTTTCCAGAGCGGGCACCCTGCTCTTAACTATAGCCATCTCTCTTTCGAAGGTCTCCCTTAGCATTGCCCACCATTCCAAAGCCCTAGGTGGTATTTTAGATATCCAAGCGCGGGCAATGCATAATCGTGCTGTTCTAGTAATCGATAAGATAAAAAGGATCTTAATCCTAGCACAGCATCTGATTTATAGCCAAGCATAAGCTCTTTTTCTGTCAGTTGTATATTAATCTTTAAACGATCAGCTATTATATGCAGGACATCTTTCCAAAAAGCAGCCAGACCTGGGCAGGTGACAAACATATGCAAGCTATCTGCAGCAATCATTCCACATTTTGCACACTTGCATTTATCATTCATATTTATGCCGTTAGGATCTATCCATCTAGCTATTCGTTCTGGAGTATAGTAGAGCATGCATACTGTTTTAAACGGTTGTAACTTTAGGTTAACAGAATATACCGCAACATCTAGAGTCTCTAAAGCCTGTTCAATATCTCCAGGGCTAATATCCTGTCCCAATAGCACACTCCATTTTGATGCTAACTTTAGACTATCATTCTCCCAGGATTGAGAGAATAACTGATATGCCTTACTAATAGTCAGTTTTGCCTCTTAGTGTAAATAAGTCAGTAAATCTGATCCCATAGGTTGTCTTATATCTCTACGTCCCCATAAACAATCTCTAAACTGAAGATATTTATAAAACATATTCCTAGGGATACCAGATATCATCTGTAGATCTGAGAACGTACGAAACCCAGTGGCATTGTATAAATGGCGTAGTTGACGAATACCATATCTGTCCCAGGATTTAGCTTGCATATCATGAAAGATTGCCGGAAGTATAGGATTATACCATAACGGCATGCTAAGATGCATCAAAGGCAAAGAGCATTTAGCACTGATCTCACGGCATATATACACTATATCCTTAAGAGTCTTAAACCGTACTCTTTTAAAATAGTTTGGATCATTAATCCTATATAAAAACATAATGCTTTCACTACCAATAGCAAGACTATAACAACAATGTTGTCTACTGGGAGATAGAAGGTCCCGTAAACGACCAACGAAGGCGGCCCAAAAAATATAATTTAAAATCAGGTAACTGAAATCCTCCATATCTGTAAGGAAGTTTTAGATATCTTATAGCACGTCTTGATTGCTTATAACTCCATACAAAACTGCTAATAGCCCCCTCAAGTTTTTTGAAAAAATAATTCGGGACTTGCAAAGGTATTGCCCTAAATAAGTAAAGAAATTTCGGCAAAACAATCATTTTTAGGTCGAGCCTCGAGTAGCGCGCAAGCGCTGCTAGGCGAAGACTTTAAGTAAGTGAGTTTCAGAAGCAGTCCAAACGCTCGTGCGTCGTGGCTGGCCTTTTTGGGATGGGTACGCGCGGCAGACATGTGTTTCCAATTATCGTGCCCAGACGCGTGCGCGATAATTGTAAACACATGCTGGCAAAAGGCCATGACGTACGAGCGTTTGGTCAGCTGAGCAGGCTGCCGCGCTCGCTCGCCTCGCCCCCGCTCCTCTCTTGTTTCATTCAGCTTTGGCAAAGGCATCCGCGTGATTATTTTTGCATCGCGCTTTCACTTAAAGTGAAAGCGCGATGCAAATATAAACAAGCAGCTGCCTTTGCGCAATGGAGAGAGCTTTTTTTTTGTATGTGTATTAAAAATGTGATTCTCAAGCAAACTGTCTTTTAATACCGAGTCCGGCTGCAGCTGATGTTAGCGAGGGATTCAAACGTGTCTCCCGGCAGCTGTGCGATTAATAAAAGTGCGCGCGAGGCTGCTTTCGGCCTGGCACGGGCCAGCCGCGAGTAATTGCATTTCATCTGTTTGCTGCCTCGACAACTGGACCGGTTGAGCTGGACACTCGCTCCCTTTGTCCTTTATCAGTGGCTGGACGTCCCCGAGACTTACATAGCAATTAGAAGTTAGCCGTTAATGAGGACATATGCTGAGAACACGACATGTAAACATCTTAAGCTGGGTTCGTATGTATATCTATGTGACGTGACAGGATGCTCGATCTAATTTGTGACAAAAATGCAGATTTGTTGAAGTCTTAACATAATATGGCCCAGTGTGCACAGGGTACGTTTCTGGTGGTGATAGGCAGCATGTGTGTGTGTGGTGTGCTCACCGAGCAGCAAGGTATGATAGCTCCTCCCCTCCCGAGCTGCCGCCATGAGTCTCCATTCTCCCACACCACTCTTCCGGTCGCTCTACACCCCTCTCCCACCGCTTGCAACCTAGCAGTGCGATTTAACACAAGTGCTATCTGTCCACAGGTATGAGTGGCTCAGTGTTAGGAAAATACTCCTTCCAGATGCACATGCCCCTAATTAACATGCTGCAATAAGTAAACAGTTCTGTTTTAGAGGCTGATAATTGGGACTTTCAGCTCGTATAATAAGTTTATTAGCTTTGCTCCCAGGACACACTTTAACCCGACCTGTCACTGGCTCACACGTTCTTTGCCCAGCCCCTCCTCAAGGTTCTGATCTTTCCCCTTCCTTGGAGGGCCCTCCCGTATTCTCTCCAGCAGCCCTAACTTTAAGTGAAACCCACTTACTTAATCTGGAAAGGTTCATGACTGAACCTCCCGCTCCCCCCACCACCATCACCCCTGAAACCGAAACAGAGCAGAGCAAAATATGCCCACTATCATGATGAGAGTGGCCAGGCCATCTGTTTGCTTTTTCTGGGACTTTTTTTTACTTTTCGCATTATTACTGTGGCCTGCAAGACCCAGCATGCGCTGTTGGCGAAATACCCGGATTCCTCAATCTCTCTATCTTGGCTTAGATGCGTTATACACATGCCTCTCTCATTCTTTATAATGTGTGTGATCGAACCACCTGCCTCCCTTCTCGCTTACAGCTTTCTCTCCACCATATCTCAGACTCTATTGCCCCTACTTTTATTGGTCGCTGTGCAGCACCCTCCAAAGCTTGTCTTCCCCTCGCTCCAAGCTTTCTTCCTCAGTCGGCTTTTTTCTCCCTCTAATTATCCTGTTGCCCTTTTCCATATTTCTCTTGCTCCCACTTCTCCCTCTGACGTCTCTTCCCTCTCTCTCCTTCTCTCACCACTTGTTTCCTTAACTTTTGTAAGTCTCTTTTCTGCTCTCCCACCCTTGACCCTCCCACACATCTCCTTTCTCTCTTTTTTTTCTAGCTCGCCCACCTGCCTCTCTCCATTATAAACTTCTCCCACTTCCCTCCCCAGTATTCTGTCCCACCTCTCCCCATAACCCCTCTGCAGTGTTGTCATGCAAAATGATGGGTTACCTGAAGAGTGTGGCGAGGGCCCCCAAGACTAATGTATCTTTCAGATTTATTAGGCCCTAGGCTAAACTGTTTTCGGGACCGAGGTTTTCCACCCCTTGGCCCCCCATGTGGGTGTTGTAGGTGCCTCCGTTACACCACTGCGACCATTTTTCTCTCACCTTTCAGTCTCCCAAAACTCATCCCTCTCACTGTCCCACCTTTTTCACCCACCTCTGTCTCTCACACCTGCCGCTCTTATAAATGTTCCCTGAGGCAGGAATTTATTCCTGAATCAGGCTGCATGACCCGGTGTGTAGTAATTGTATAGCTCTTCAATCCCTAGCGGCGCAGCACCCAGGATAATGTGCTGCATGGCTAAACACTTATACGGTCCCAAAGGCGAGACCTATTGGCTATGCCAATGCTTGTTATAATATTGCAACGCCCTATAATACTAATAGGCAATTTATGCCAGTCCCTCATCTTGGAAATCATCGACTTAAGTCAAAGATCATAATTCAATTTTTCTAATCTGTCCCAAATCTGCAGTAATCCGTACACCTAAATAGGTTGCTGATATACATGCCCCAATTACCTCCCTATCAGCTTGAAAGTTAAGAATGGTCTGTGTCTTGTTAACATTCAATTTGTATCCGGAAAAGTTCCCATATATGCCAGCTTCGATTTGGATAGCCTCTATAGCTCTAACTGGATCTGTAGAGAAGACAGCTATATCATCGGCATAAGCCGTTATTTTCAGTTCTTCAGAGCCTATTAGTAGAGGTGGGATGGATAGGTTAACAAGCAGTGATCTAATAAATGGCTCTATATGTAGAGCAAAGAGTAGAGGTGATAAAGGGCACCCTTGTCGAGTACCCCTTAGTATCATAAAGGATGCCGACTGATCATTTAAGTAAACTAACTTTGCTCTTGGACACTTGTATAATGCTTTGATCCAATCATAGAAACGGCCGTGGATATTATACACCGCAAGTATAGCCCAGAGACAATCCCATGTTACACGGTCGAATGCTTTTTCCGCATCAAGCATGACCATTCCCATGTCCAGATTTAATTTAGAAGCAGCATCAAATGCAACTAAGGCAGTATTCACATGTGCAGTTGTATCCCTGCCGGGTATAAATCCATGTTGTTGATCTGAGACTAGCTGTGTCATAAAAGGTGCAAGGCGCATTGCCAATATCTTTGCGAAAATTTTTGCATCAACATTTATTAACGAAATCGGGCGATATGACACACACTCTTCTTTCGGCTTATTCTTTTTGAAAAGAAGACCATGTTTGTCATATCCCACGAGCTGGGTACCATCTTACTGGCACTGATATAATTCATAATCCTGGACATAATGGGGATCAGACTGTCCTTAAATGTCTTATAGAATTCTGCCGGTATTGTATCCTCTGCAGGTATTGTATCCAACTGCAAATTCCTCATCTACCCACCCTTCTCCCCATTCTATGGAATAAATGTTTATAGTGCAGACTAATAATAATCCAGCCTAGACATTTGCATGCTGATTCTCCCTGATTTCGGCGGCTCCGCGCCCAAAGGCATGGACAGAGATCAGTAAGAAACTGACATCACTGCGTAGAAGTGGCGCAGTGATGGTGGCCGGAGTGTCACATCCTGGGCTGGAAAGGCCTGACGCAGCGCTGCAGGACACCATCTACCGACACACGAGGGAGTTGCTGTGAAAATCTTCAGAATCTAGTCTGGTGCCTGGGGAAATTCACACGGTGAAGGCTCTGCAGTTAGATAGTGTAGCCGACAAAAAGAGCGTTACCGAAGGTAAGTAACTGTACTGAACGGGCTTCCTTTTGTCCTAAAAGGAAGAGCTTGATTTGTACCGCTAGGCTCCTCTCATTCTGTATGGCAAACCCCTCTCATCATTTTGTAGTTACTCCTGATGCTTAAGTAATTATTCATCAGCTACTAAATCTCACAAGTACTGGAGTAGTGTATGCCACGTTGATAAAAAATGAAAGATAGATTAATAAAATTAGAGGGAAATACCGTACACACATGAAACTTAGTGCTTTGATTAGAGGGGGAATGAGACATTCATGCTAAAGCAAGGATTATGAGGGAAGTGAATTTGGATCCCAGAGGAATTGAGCTTTCTGCCAATGGAGAGAATCTTTCAAGATAATAGTGAGTAAATGATGAAATGGTGGAAGTTCAGTGACCACTTTGAATAGTGACTTTGGAGGGTCTTCAGTTTTGAGAATTCTCGTGGACAGTAAGGTAAGCTTTGAGGAGCAGATGGAGGGCATGAAGACGCAGGAGGAAACGTTTGTTCTGGGACAGTAAACTCAATGGCATGGACAAACCAGGATGAGAGTTAGGGTCTTGGATTCCACAATTTGACAGGAGAATCATTTAGCAGGGGAAAATCTGAGTGCGGCGACTTAGTCAATGAACTCTCATATGGTTTTAGTATAGTTAGTTGTTTCTAACCATAGAAGATTTCAGCTGCTGCATGTATGCTGTGTGGCAGATCTGAAAACAAATTAAATTGGTTCCTAAATGTACATAGGTTGTGATCACATCTTGTACAGTGTGTAAAAGTTTTCTGTTTCCGAATTTTCAAATGTAACGTAGTAATCACGTATGTTCACATTTTGTATACTACTTGTGATGTCAAAAGTAGATTTTGCTGCGTGGCTCCCTTTTAGTAATCTTGTCTTTGTTAGACATTTATATTTGGTCCAAACTATTATTTTCATATTAAAACTGCCATTTATATTTTACAATATTTTTTATGCATTTTTTATGGCTCTTAATTTTACAGGCAGTACTAAATCATACCATTCCGGTTCTGTGGATGGTGGTGTGTATTCAACAGCGAAGCAAAAGGGGTTGCTGGTGATGTCCATGCCAATGACGTTGGCATTCTGTTACATGTCGTTAGTTTGGCTAAGAGAATCTATTACACTGAGTGACCTCCTGCGGTAAGAAGAGTTGCATGCAAAATGTTTTCTATGGTCAACAATGTTGGTTATATTAACAGGGTTCTAACTATCTTATAAATGGAAATACCCTGTTATCTATTGGTAATATTAAGAGAATATACTGAGCATTATTTGAGTATAAAGTAAAAACAAAGAAATGGGATAAAGCCAAAGAGCATGCAAAACTAGATCTTTCTAATAAAACATTGAAGGAGTCATATTTTAAGTTGCATGCAAATACATCAAAATCTGTAGAAACATGAACTTGGGGCAAGGAGAGTTGTTCTTGATATTGTATTGATAGTAGTAATAGGATCTCCAGCTAGAATCTCCAACAGTTTATCTCAGTTGATTACTTCAGAATCATGAGCATCTGCAACATTGGCGAGGAAATTTCACATTATTGATTGTGTCATTGAAAAATTTGAAACATTAAACTATGCATTTGTTTATGAAACATTTACATTTTTCCCTGTTTAAGCAGTTTCACCCAACTGGGAAAAATACGTACCTATCTTAAGAGATTAGTTTAACTTTCCATAGACTACATGTTTCTATGAGGAACTTTACAGATGGTACTAAACTCTACTTCCCTTTCTCAAGCAAACTAAATTTCTGATTGAAATTTCCAACCACTGATTCCCCCTTATTAGTCTTCCCAAGAGCCAGAATGGATCTGGAAACTCTTGTTTCTACATGCTTTGCACGCTGGTAGATGGTACCATCGGCCTTGTCACGACTCCATCACACCATGGATTTGATGACATGAGCCACATATAGGTGCCACCATGCCCACAGAGTAAGTTGCTCTTTTTCCACCCCATTTGATGCAGAACCAGACATCTGCTCTTATCAGTTCTGTTTTATATTAGCATGCTTTTGGCAGTTTGCAAGAATGTTGCCTCCAAAGACAAAAGGCCTCAAACAAAGCATGCATGTTGCATACAGATATCGGTAACACATCCACAGGACATTTGTCTGAGGTGACTTGGCACAAAGAATGACCCCAAGTCCTTCAGGAAATTCTACATCTGCACCGAACACCATGAAGAAGCCGGAAGCTAAACTCTGCGCTGCTGAACTCAAGAAAGGAGGTTGCTCCTGATCCAGGTCACCATCTTCGAGTAAGTCAGATAAAAGACATCTTGAGGAAAAGGCATAAGAAACAGAAACAAAGTTCTTTGACATCCAGTCGTTCCAGGGAGTGATCCTACAGTCGATATTTGAGGAACTTTACTCCAGCTTTGCCTTCCTCTATGGAGGTGATGCCCCCTGAGCTCCCTGGCCCATCGTTAATTCCACATTAAATTGCAACATTTAAGGAGTTCATGCGACAGATTTTCAACTTTGCTCGTTCTTCCTGTGGCCACCTTTCAGTCCCATACACCCATTGGGGCTCCCAATCCACCCTCAGCGCTGACTGACCCTTTGAGAGCTCAGCCTGTTCTGCAAATGGCCTCCTGTGCTGCAGGCCTTGTTGGTTGCAGTTCCACCATCCGCACTGTTCCTGATCTGTCCACCCAAGATACCAATCCATCTTCGGCGAGAGTTTGCTCCATGCCATGCTGTACCACCATAAAAGCACAACCTCAAGTTGAGGACTCTTCACCACCACCGTTCCTCTTTATCAGTGTCAGTTCTTCGGTAGAATGGAAGCCACGTTTTGGTCAGATTTGATTCTATACAGGGCCTCCCACCAATGCAGCATGATGAGGACAATGAGGTGGCATATCACTTGCACCCCCCATGTTATACTGATCTCCGCTACTTTTTGTACAGAATACCAGCTGTCCGGATACCTTGCTTAAATCCACTCTGCTTTGCTATAGTGATTCAGGCGCCTCCGAGGGTTTGGAATTGCCGCTCTCGACTGAAGAGACTAAGGCTAACATACTGACAGAGATACTTCAACCTGGGCCTTCTATTTTTGAGCCTCTGGGACCATTCAATGAGGTCTTGGTTGGCTTAATCATGGCATCCTGGTTAAGTCCCTTTTCAGCTCCGGAGGCAATTGGTAAGTGCTGCAGGCTATCGCCTTGGGACTGGAATTGCTAATCCAATACCTTTCACCTGAAAGCCTTGTGGTGCAAGCTTCAACTTATAAGGTCTGTCTAAACTTTTATCCAACCACTCTGCCAGATAGGGAGCCTATACTTATTGATATGATGGCGAGAAAGTTTTCTCCTCAGTTTAGCCCCATGCTCTTTTGTACATGGGCTGTGACGTTTTGGACACGCTACCGGAGGACCTTTGTCACTTCTTTGCTCAAACTGTACAGGATGGCCAGTATTCGACCAGGCAGAGCTTGCGCTGTGACATTGACACCACTGAGTTGGTTGCCTGTGCCATGGGATCCGCCGTCGTTGTCAGATATAACATCTGGATGCACTCCACCAGACTTTCTGGAGCTATTCAAGCTTCCTTGATGGACATGCCCTTTGAGGGAGCTAGAGTTTTTGGCTAGAAAGCTGATTCAACCGTACAAGGTTTTCAGAACGGTTGGGCAAGGGTGAACTCACTGCATTTGTCTTCCACAGCCTGCCAATTTCCCCTGCAGTACAG
Source organism: Calotriton arnoldi (assembly GCA_963921515.1). Taxonomy (NCBI): domain Eukaryota; kingdom Metazoa; phylum Chordata; class Amphibia; order Caudata; family Salamandridae; genus Calotriton; species Calotriton arnoldi. The sequence goes on from CAWUFW010000751.1 coordinate 1,218,895, forward strand.
AAATTTGAGTGCTGAGGTATTTTCTAGATACCTACCCTGTTCCCAGTGTCCGCCTTTGCAGCCAGTCCAGCATCCCGCTTAGAATTTTCATTACACTAGAAGCAGAGAAGGCACCAAATGATGAGGACAACTGCAGCAGCATCAGTACTCCTCCCCTTCTCCGGGCAAAGCATCAAACCTGCTATTGTTCACTTTTCAGTGGACAACTGTGCCCAGTTGGAGGACAGATTCAGCTTTGCCTAGCGGACTTTAAATTGATCATGTGAGCAAATGGATCCTATAATTGTTCAAGATGACTATGCCCTTCCCTTTCTGGATGCCACCCTTTCATCCCCTCACATTGTTAGCAAATATTTCCATGGATCACACCTGTATTCTCTTGATGGAGGTGCTGATGTTGTTCAGCAAGATTGCAGTTTAAATAGTACCCACATCTGAGTGTTTTTTGGGATGCTACTCATCTTACTTCTAGAAGCATAGAAGCCTGAGGCTGATTCTTTACCTCAGGTTGTTGACCTTGTTGCTAGGGATTAGAAGTTCAAAATGATGACACACACAAGTTCTGCTGGATAACCAGGCTAGTATGGTGTCCTTGATCCTGCAGAACGCACACCTTAATATGCCAGTCTTGCATCCCACAGAAAGTATCTATGCCTTGTAGTGGAAGCTGACCACTTTAAGTACAACCTCCTGCCTTTTGGCCTTACATTGACCTCTTGGGTCTTTCTGATGGTTGTGACCCACCTTTGCAAGTCGGGAAATTGCATATTCCTGTGCCTCAGCAATTTGGTTTTGAAGGTGAGGTATCCCTAACTAGTGTGCAGAGCACAGTGTCTTTGTTGTCCACTCAGGGGTTTTCCATCAACGTATCCTAACCTACTTCCTTCCCACAGACGCGCTTCGATGGGGCACTCTTGGACCATGTTGCCTTTTCCACCTCTTCAGTGAGTCTTGGCCGTTCAGGCTATGATCCTGATGTTTCAGTTGAGAGCTACTGTTGCAGCTGTGATGTTTTTGAGTCTCCTTGATATACGAGGATCATCCATCCTGCTGGTCTGGTGCCTTGCACTCTGTGGGACATGAATTATCTTCAAAAGAACATGTGTCTGAAGCTGACCCAATAAAAGAGAAGCCTCTTGGACGAGATTATTTTCTCAGATGAGGCTGCATGGTACCTTCAGTAGTGGATGACTGGAAGACAATATAATTTGCAGCTGACCTTTCTCCTTGCCCTGTCCAGAAGTCACAGTGGTGACAGATGCATCATCTTTCAGTTGGGGGGGTCACCTGTGTAATGTGATATTCAGAAGTCTCTGGTTGAGCAGCACATCACATAAAGCTATTAGACTACATGACATCCGACTGGCTCTCTCAGCCTTTTTGCCTTCCACCAGGGTCAGGTCGATTCACCTACTAACTGACAGCAAACCCCCTGTGTGAACTGCAACAAGATGTTTGGGGTGAAGGTCAGATGGTCTCTGTCTGGAGGTGTTAAGGTAATGTCACTGGCTGGCACTGCATGGGCTTTTCATGATGGTTATTCATCTAGCGGGATCCTTTATGTGAGAGTAGTTAAACTCGGCAGGCATCATCTTGCTGACCACGAGTGGTGTCAACACCTTGAGGTGGCAAAGGGCATCTTTGCTTGGTGGGACAAACTCTTGGTGGACCTTTCACCGCCTGCGAAAATGCTCAGGGCCTGATTCACAAAGGTAATTTACACGTTTGACTAAGTTTACTACTTTTTGCTGATTCATAAAATCGGAGTAGAAGTTACTACTAAAAAAACACAGTATGAAGTCCAGCACCACACACCCACTGCACATCCAGCACCATTTACACCCTTCTATATGCTCTTCATTTGAATTGGCATTTTAGTTTCTTCATGTGCAACTAGATCAAACATACTTCCTTTCTAAGATTGCTCCAAAGCCCAAAACAAAGACCACATGGGTAACATTGGGGATTATTCAACACCATCACACAATGACAAAGCTGATAGTCGGGATTAGAAACAAAAAATGCATTTACATCCACAGTGACACATGCTGCTTTGTAGCAAGATCTCAGAAGGGTATTTTTAGTTGCAAGGATAAATCAACCAGTCCGATCACATTCTGGCAAGACTTGCGCAAAGTGAAAAATCTTCTTTAAAGGGACACCACTACCACATTCCTAAACAAACTGTAGCACCAGAACGAGAAGGTAGTGTCTATCACCACATGCAACTGCACCACAAGAGACAATCCCTTATTCACCGTCTATGCCACATGCCGATACTGTGACTGAGAGAAACATAATTTTCAATGCAGGCACAATGCTCTTCTTATGCAGCAGATATATCATATTGCCGAATCCACGCAGCAGCATCTTACAGTGCCAATCGTGGCTCCACATTTCTATGTTCCTCCCTGAAGTACAAAAAACTTGAGCAAACTTCCTCACGACCTGTATTCCTTCTCTGTAGGCTTGCTAGAGCTCTATGAGCTGTAGAACTGGTTGTTTTGAATTTCCAACCCACAACACAATTACGGATATTCTTTGAAGTGTTCTCTCCATTATTTCCATCGGTGTATGTTTTTGTGGTTGGGTATGCTATGTTTGAGATGTGAGTGTGAGAGTGTGTTGCTGCATATGAGGTTAGAGTGGTCGTGTGTGGTTGGTTATAGGGGGTAAACCATATGTCACTATTGATATGTTTTATCACATATGTGCAGTTTCCAAATTTGTTTGATAGGACAAATATCTGATGTATTACAATGTGTAAGAATTGTATATTTGCATTTATGAATAATTTGTGGTTTCACAAACATGTTTTTAACTTTGTATAATCAGATTACCTTATTGCAATAGTATGAACAAGTTTAAAAACTTAATGAAATGATAAATATCAATATGCCTATGTTTGATTTAATAAATTCAGTTATGGTCAGCCCAGAGAGCTCTAGCAAGCCTACAGAGAAGGAATACAGGTCATGAGGGAGTTTGCTCAAGTTTTTTTGTCTTTTTTCCCCCTAGCTCCCGGACCTACAAAGTACCTTCAGGGGGTACCTCTCCTCACATAGTGGCCTCCCTGAAGTACAAAATTGCCACCTACAGCTACCTTTCAATGGTGAACATTTATTTGGCCCACATGGTGTTGAGGCTCTGAAAAACATTACAAAGGACCCAGACGCAGTTGAGTCCATGGGTGCTCTGCCTTATCGGAAAGATTTTCAGCAGTGTGAGCCCACCAGTCTTGCTACTACTCCCATTTGATAAACCTTTCAAGGTCCACAGTCGTTTCAGAAGCAAGGGTAGCAAGAATAAACCCTACAAAGTCAGTTTTATCAAAGAAATTTCAAGGAAGCCGCAGAAGAGGTTCCCAGTCCAGGGTGTTTGCAGATTCAAACACTGACTTCATGCGCACTCTCCCTAATCATAAAGCACTGGTAGGAGGAAGGGTGAGGGATTTTACTTGTGCATGTAGCAGGGTTTCTACAAACAAGTGGCTGTCTCAGTAGTGCACACCTATTGTTTTGAGTTCATACATTTACCCCAAATATCCTTCTGTGAAATCACATAATCAGCAAAGAACTTGTCCTCTCCTTCTAGAAGAGATTCATGCCCTACTAGGCAAAAGGTCAATAGAGAAACTACCCTTATATTTGAGAGTTTAGGTGGTGTACTCAATGTACCTTCTGAAAAGCATCCCACTCTTCATCCCATTTCTGATCCTTAAGTCCTGAATACTTTCAAACAGTTCATTCAGGTGAAACATTGGCAAGCATGCAGACAGCCCAATGGATACAGATTCTAAATGCTTCTGGTGGAGAGTAGTGGGGGTAGTGATTCCCATATCCAGAAATGTCAACATGGTTTCACTGTAGTGTAGTATATTTTCTTAGCATAGTCGTCTCTGTGAATGATATATCCTATAGTCCGGATGAAACCCTCCTAACCCTGTGGGCATCAAAGAGAGCTGAAACATGTAGACCAAAAATGGGATGGTGGGATAATAATTTCTCTCTCAAAATATGTATAGAGTTTTTTTTAATCTTGTCTGGAAAAAATCGAAATGCAATAACTGATTGAGATTTCTTTTCTAAGACATTTTTCCTTCCAGCAACCAAAGTTAGTCTACTCTAGATCCCACAAGAAAAAAATATACTAAGTGCTGCAACTAGAGTGGTCAAGCCCATACCGACAAACAACGTGGGATGTAAAGGCTGATGAAGCATGCCACTAGTTGTGGGTGAGGGTTACCGTTTCAATACAAAACAAATTGTGGATCCAAACAATCTCTAAACAATCAATTTATGAATAATGATATTTAAATTATTTTTGTGTAAATCCTTAACTTTTATTTTAACTATTTGTGTAGTTGCATTCATGAGTTTAATAAGGTGACATTAATATTTTCCTGTGTCTCTTCCATAGTTGTGTTCTCATCTTTCAAACGTGCGGTGTCAACTATCCTCCCCGCCTCACTTAGGGCATTGGTCTAGGCCTAGTAAAGCAAAAACTTGTATACAACTTTGTAATACCGTTTTAAGCCTCAACATGTATGTTGGCAATGGCAGTGCCCATGTGTCTCACAGAACACTTAGAACACACAACCCTATGTCCACTTAATATCCTTTTCCTTGTGGCTGGACCCAAAACATGCATACACTTCCTTGCTGTCCTGCACCCCGTATCTGGTAGAGACTTCTAGCTGCAGATTCCTTACCTTTGAATTTCCCTAGGGCGTCAGACTGGATCCAGAAGATTTGTTGTGAGCAGTACCCCTGCACGCCAGTAGGTGGTGTCGATCGGCTGCGCATCTATTGTCAGAGTCGTCCGCGCCGGACTTGGCATCACAGTACCTATATAGGTGCCACCTAGGCGCGCTGATGTAAGGTCTTTTCTTTCCACGCCAGCCAGCATTGATCCGAGAAAAGAGCTACCCCTCAGTCGTTTTTTGACTTGATTTTTTTCAACTTTTTGTCAACAGTTTTTGACGTTTTTCTTCCTGGTATGTCGAGAATGTCATCGCGCAAGACCGGATTCAAGCCCTGCGGAGCCTGTCACTGCCCGATGGCGTTGACCGACCCGCATCTAGTCTGGGGTGTTTGGAGCGTGACCACGACCCAACGTAGTGCTCTGATTGTCAGGCCATGCACCCAAAGACTTTGAGGGAGCGGTCCCTAAAACTCATGGTGGCCCGGCATGCGACTCCTCGCAAGTCGAGGTCCCAGTTGAGGGGAAGGTTCCGGGACAATCGCGGAGCCCGAAGTCTACATCGTCCCATTCAAAGTTCTTGGGACACACAGGTAAGTCGAGGCACAAGAAAAAGAAGTCAAAGCATTCTTCAACTTCTCCTTGTCCGTCGGCCGATGCGACGAGGGAGCATCGGCATTCTAGGCCTCAATCCTGGGAACCAGCGCATGGGCTGACTCTGCGCCTCCCTGACTTTCAGGTAGCCAGAGCAACCCCCGCCCTGCTGAAGGAGTTCTGTGAAGCCACACGCCTCATATATGGGCAGCCCAACCCTTCCGATATGCCTTCGGGCCCCGTGGGTTTGGAGGGGGCCCCCATCTGGTTCCATGCCGGCAGTTTCGGCCCTGGCTCTAGTGGGCCCCCAAGGATCCATTCCTGGATCCGGAATGGCACTGGTCATACCATCTTGACCTTCCCCGGTGCTGGTCCCGACGTGGACACTCCCGTCGACGTCATCCCCATTGTCATCCCTGATTCTGACCCAGGACCGGATGGGCTTCGCCCGACTCAGACAGGAGGCTTTCCTCCTAGATCAGAGCCTGAGCCCTGTTCTTTTGGCCTGGGCCTCAGGGAAGACTGGGAGGAGTCGCTGGACCCTTTAGAATACCAGCCCTATGAGAAAGAACAAAATATGGACTGGTGTGAGGAACTGGGCGAAGCCAGTGGACTGGATACGTCTCAAGATGTTGGTCTGCTTTCTCCCACTACTGTGGCTACGGGGGAGGGAGCTTCCTACACAATGGTGGTGGGAGGGTGGCTGAGGTCCTTGAACTTCAGCTACCCTCGGTGGCAGTCAAGACTAACATCTTGACAGAGGTGCTGCTCCTGGAGTCTCCACATCCGAACCCCTACTCCTGTTCAGTGACGCCCTCACTGACATCCTTTAGGATACCTGGCCCAAACCCAAAACAGGGGCTCCTTTGAATAGGACGATTGCCTGCTGCTATCGCCCCGCACCTGGGGACCTAAACTTCCTCACGAAACACCCTACCCCTGAGAGCTTGGTGGTCCAAGCCTCAACCTCCCAAGGCGCTTTCCCTGCCGCTCCCCTGGATAGATAATCCAAGAGGCTGTTCTCTTCCGCCTGCTTTGGCATTGCTGTCCGTGAACACCGCATGCCTTTTGGTCCATTATTCCCACACTCTGTGGGGCATGGCTGCTCAAGTGCTGCCAGAGGTGTCGGAGGAGGCCCGTGTCGTACTCTTCCCAAGCTGTCATTGACGGGAGAGATGCAGCAAAGTCCACAATTCGATGCAGACTTGACACGACTGACTCACTAGGCAGAGTGGATTCCATGACAGTGGCCCTTAGAACGACTGGCTTTTTGGGGGATGTCCAAGCTCCCTATATGGACATGCCCTGCAATGGCACCCATCTCTTCGGAGACGAGGCGGATTCGGCGCTCGAGCTCTTCAAGGACTGTCGGGCTACGGGCAGGTCCTTGGGCCATGCTGTGGCCCCACGTTGTCACCAATGTTCCTTTCGTGGCTATGGAAGGGGCTTCCAGCCATGCCAGTTCCTGCCCAGCCACCATGCCGCACATGCTCCCCAGCCTCCTGGTGGACGAGGGGGCGGTACCCACAGGCCTCGTTGCTCAGGCGGCCAAAGGTCTGGCCAGTCTACAGTCCCCCCCACCCCCCGACTGCAACAACCTCCAAACCCTCCTACTCTGCCCCTTTACCACCATGGGCACCCAGTAAGTGGCAGGATGCGCCATCACCTGCCCGACTAGCAGTCCATAACATCGGACAGGTGTGTTTTGCAGATTCTGCGAAGGGGCTACTCCCTCCCCTTCAAGACTACCCCTCTCCCCATGCCACCATCTCACAAATGGCTGACGGAGGATCATCTGTCCCTTCTCCGTGAGGAGGTCACGGTTCTCTTGACCCAAGGGAGCCATAGAGAGGGTTCTGGTGCCAGAAGTATGCTGTAGTTGCTATTCCCACTACTTTCTGGTTCCCAAAAGGGATGAAAGCCTTTGTCCTATTCTAGATCTGCGAGCCCTCAATCTCTTCCTCAAGAAGGAGAAATTCAGAATGCTCACGTTGGCTCAGGTCTTGTCTGCCCTGGACCCAGGAGCCTGGATGGTAGCGTTGGACTTGCAAGGTGCCTATTTTCATATTCCCGTCCTGCCTGCCCACCTGCGCTATCTGCGGTTTAATGTAGGCCACGAGCATTTTCAGTTCACCATGCTCTCCTTTGGCCTTACCAGCGCCTCTTGGGTGTTCACCAAGGTGATGGTGGTGGTTGCAGCTCATCTGCAGAAAACATGGGTACCAGTCTTCCCCTATCTCGATGACGGGCTGCTGAAGGCGTGCTCACCCCAGGCTGTCCTCTCCCACCTCCAGACTAGGGCGAACCTTCTGCACTCGCTGGGGTTCACTATAAACCAAAGTCACACCGGACTCCCTCTCAAATGCTCCCTTTCATCGGAGCTGGTCCGGACACTGCGCAGTTTATGGCTTATCCTCCCGAGCGGCGAGTCCAGCATATTCAGGCTATGATACCTATGTTTCAGCCTCTATCCTGGGTTTCGGTGAGACTGACTCTAAGGTTGCTGGGTCTCATGGCCTCCTGCATTCTGCTGGTGACACATGCTAGATGGCATATGCGGGCTCTGCAGTGGGAACTGAAGTTCCAGTGGCTTCAGCATCAGGGAAGTTTCTCCAACATGATCCAGATCTCGAAGGGAACTGCGAAAGACCTGCAGTGGTGGCTAACGAACTGCGATTGGGTCAGAGGCAGACCCTTCTCCCTTCTCCTAACAGATCTGATAGTAGTGACAGATGCTTCACTTCTGGGCTGGGGGTGGCCTTCTTGGAGAAGTGGACATCAGAGGACTCTGGTCTGCGGCGGAATCCAGACGCCACTTCAATATGCTGGAGCTCAGTGCGATCCGACTGGCATTGAAAGCCTTTCTACCCTCCATCAAAGGAAGGCTAGTGCAGGTGTTCATGGACAACACCACCGCAATGTGCCTCGTGCAATAAACAGGGCGATGTGGGGTCAAGAGGCCTTGCGTCTCTGGACATGGCTGTATCAGCAGGGCATATCCCTGGTTGTTCAACACCTGGCGGGCTCTCCGAATGCAGACAAACTCAGCCGAATATGCCTAGCGGATCACGAATGGAGTCTCCACCCGGAGGTGGTGCAAGGTCTCTTTCAGCAGTGGGGATAGCCTTGGTTAGATCTGTTTGCCTCCGTCGAGAACACGCAATGTCAGCAGTTTTGCGTTCTGCAGTTTCCAAGATGGCTCCCGCTCGGAGATGCTTTTCGCCTCGAGCAGAGTTCAGGCCTCCCATACGCCTTTTTGCCCATACCACTCCTGTCCAGAGTTCTCGAGAAGATCAGGAATGACCGGGCCCAAGTCATCCTTGTGGCTCCGGACTGGGCACGGAGAGTCTGGTATACAGAGCTTTTGACCCTTCGATCAGGCTGCGCCTTCGGGAAGATCTTCAGTCGCAGCAGCAGGCGAGGGTTCTTTACCTGAACCTGGCCACCCTCCGTCTTCTTGCATGGAGATTGAGCGGAAACAGTTGACAGCTTTACACCTTCCTCCCGAAGTCTGTAACGTCATCTTGCCAGCCAGGCTTACCTCCACCAACATGGTACTGCAGCTGGAAAACATTTGTGGCACGGTGTACGGAAAAACTGTTGATCCTCTTTTTGCCCCTCTTTCTGAAGTCTTACTCTTCATTCTTACCCTTTCCCAGCAGTGCTCTGCTCTGGGCACTTTTAAGGGTTATCTCTCTGCCATTTCTGCCTTCTTCCGGTTGCCTGACCAACCTTCTTTGTTCAAGTCCCCTATTGTGCGTAGGTTTCTCAAAGGTCTTACTCCTCTCTTCCCTCCTTCACCATTCATTATGCCTCAGTAGGACCTTAATTTAGGTTTGCTTTAATCTGCGCTCCTTTCAAACCTCTCCACAATTCTCCCCTCAAGCTTCTCACACTGAAACCAGCCTTCGTTGTGGTAATTACTTTTGCCCGTTGAGTGAATGAGCTGCCTTACCTCTCAATATATCCTGACAAGCTGGTGCTCCGCACATGGGCCTCTTTTCTACCAAAAGTGGTCACACTATTTCATGTAGGCCAATCAATCACTCCGCTACTTTTTACGCACCCCACAGAGGAGCGACTCCACCACCTGGACCCAAATAGAGCGTTATCATTCTACCTTGACCGTACACAAGAGTTTGCGGTGGACGATTAACTCTTCATGGGGTATGTGGGTGCAAAGAAAGGTCGGGCGGTTCAGAAGTGAACCATCTCTCTTTGGATCGTACTCTGCGTCAAAATCTGCTACGCAATGGCCAAGAAGCAACCTCCTGAAGGTTTGCGAGCTCATTCCACCAAAGCTAAAGCTGCGACCACTGTGTTAGTACACGGAGTTCCGGTCCTGGATATCTGCAAGGCAGCAATGTGGGCTTCACTGCACATGTTCACCAAACATTACTGACTGAACAGTCGGGGCCGTAGGGATGGTCACTTTGCCCATTCAGTCCTGTAGGACTTTCTCATTTGAAATTAGTTTGCAGACCCTCCTCTGGGGATGGTATTGCTTGGGTATCTATTCAAAGATAAGGAATCTGCAGCTAGAAGTCTCTTATCAGATGAACAAGTTACTTACCTTTGGTAACACCTTATCTTTTAGAGACTATATCTAGCTGCAGATTCCTTACCGATCTGCCCATTCTCCCCGCTCTGCGAACCTATTTCTAGGGACAGGGATGACTCCTTTCAGGGCCCTAGTTTTGACACACCAGTGGTCAGTGTTCTTCATGGCTCTGTGCTTCTGGTGTGGAAAGTCGTGAAAAGAAACTGACGCTTGCGCGCCTACGTGGCGCCTATATAGGTAACGTAGCGTCACTTCCGGCGTGTACAGCGCTGATGACAGACGCGGAGCTGATCGACGCCACCTACTGGTGTGCAGGAGTACTATTCACGAAAATCTTCCAAATTCACGAAAAATCTTCCAGACGCCTGGGGAAATTCAAAAGTAAGGAATCCGCGGGTAGATATAGTCTCTACTAGATAAGGCGTTACTGAAGGTAAGTAACTTATTCTTTAAACATCTTGGGTCCCATTATATGTCCTGATGGCTGCTACAGGCTGTTTCAAGCTCACTTTAAGTTTATACAGCAGCATTAGGTTATTTCCGAACAGTTGAATTCTCTGACTTAAGTGGCGTTACCAAGCACTGCAATTAGTCAATCCACCTATATCTTAAAACACCTCAAGCACAATGCAGCGTCCTAATTTAAAAAAATTAGCTTCTTACTGTCTTGAGTTAGTTGGCAGGGATTCTGGAGAGTGCAAGTCATTGCCTTTATTCTCTTGGTCACTTGTGCTACTGGTTTGCTATCAGCTCTAAATATCTTTCATATTAATGTGGTAATAATTACTTTTGTCTCTTCACCCTGGGAAGTCTCATTGTTTTTTTGTTTTTTTTTGCTTTACAAGGTCTAGATTAATGCCTTAAGTGAGGCGGGGAGGAGAGTTGATATGGCAAACTTGAAAGATAAGAACAAAACTATGGAAGAGGCACAGGAAAATATTAATGTCACCTTATTAAACGCATGAATGCAACTAAACAAATAGTTTAAATAAAAGTTAAGGATTTACACAAAGAATGCAAATATCATTTATGAATTGATTGTTTAGAATTATTACATGAAAAGTACATAAAGCTCGTGAAGTTCGATATTCCTACATAACATAACATGTGTATTTATAAAGCGCACGTTCACCCTTAGGTCTCTTGGCGCTGAATAACAGATGTTTATTGTTACCCAACTCAATGGTACTCATTTTATCGACCTCAGATGGATGAAAGGCTGAGTGGACCCGCCGGGATTTGAACCTGTGACCATGAGGTCTAACACAGGCCCCTGCAGTGGATGCATTAGTCCACTGAGCCACCAGACCCTGCATAAGATCATTAAATCTATACATAACAACTGGATCAACCAACTGGCGAATAACCAGTAAGCAAGTCAGGAAGACTACTCATCTTAAAGAGGAGCTGCTTAGGAAGAGATGAAAGGCAAAATGTTAACTAGCTATGGAGCGTTTAACTAGCAAGTCTTTTGCTGCTGGGCTGTATTGTTTAAAGAGACCTTACATGTAATATTTGTCTCTGATCTTGTCAGAATGTAGAGGGAAAACATTCTAAAGCATTAGGTTTTCAGGATTTCCAAACTGATAACTGATTCTGCAAAAAAAAGGCAGCTCTCTACTGGGAGGAGGTGCCACAGCCATCTGTGGGGCCACAGATTGGCAGACTTAATAGGACAATTTTGCATTCCCAAATTTAGGACTATAGAATCCCTAGCCGTCCATGCTCCTAGAAGCCCTGTCTGAAACAAATATGCGTGGTGAAATGGATAACACAGAATAAGTGCCATGATGTTAAAGTATCAGAGTTGATATGTATATTTTAGTCCGGGACTCTGAAATGCTGCGGCATGGGAGGGCCAAATTATGTGGCGGGGTTGACGAAATTATGCAGCAAGAAAAGGCAAATTCTGGGGAATAATGCGGCAAATTTTGTTATACTATTTCGTTATTTTGTTATTTTTACACTTGCTAACACTGTCTGGGCAAAGGTTGCACCTCATTAGTACCAGTTAAACAACCAAATATAGCAATAAGCAACAGAGATTTGACCAGTCAATCTTTGCCAAGGGCCTTCCACCGCGCGGCAACATGTGTCACAGCGATTTTAGTAACTTATGGACCTTATGAGCTAGAAACACATTTTTTTGTTAAAATCTGCAGATTATGCAGCAGATGATGAATTATGTGGCAGATACAGCAGCCGCACACTCTCATAATTCCAGTGCACTGGTTTTAGTGCAGTAAAAGCAAGTGAAACTAAGGGTAGTAATGTGGTACAAGATCTAAAATCTGATGTTAATAAACACTGGTTTATAACTTGGATAGGAAACGGAATATCTAAGGCAAAATCAATTCTGAATCCCTAAGGATTTGCAGAGGAAACTGTTTTATTTGTCCTTGTATCACTCCAGATGCATTTTCCGGTGGCAGAGTACGTTTCCCTTGCTCCTTGCGCATCTGCTCGGTTTTGCCTATTCAGGCCTTAGAGCATGCTTTCTGTCTCAGCCTTCACGTGGGTACTTCCTCAGGCCTTCAACGGGGTGTAATCTTCGGATTTTCTGAGGTGTGGGTGTTTATCTACCTCGTAAGTAGTGCCCAAATTTGAGACTTCTTCTGATTAGAACAATGTGCGTCCAAAACAATTACATTCTTTAGGTATTGTAGTAAGCCCGTGTATAGCGTTCTCAGTAAGGGCCGCACAACTCTGGAATTGATTTTTTGATTGATTCCATTTGGGAAACTGCAAGGATTTGACCATACAAACGGAAAACGAGGGACTGAAGCCAAAAAGCAAATACTTTAACTACACATGAAACAATTTCTACAGTGGTCCCTGAATGTAAATGTGTGGCACTAGTAAGCTGTTTATCAGGTGTTACCTTTCATTGTGCTACTTATTCTCCTCATCCTGTTAAGAAATCTTTAACGCATATTGAGTGTTGGTGTACAAGTAAACTGGCTTGTACAAGATATTTCAAAGATAGTTTTGTGTTGCATTTCTTTGTTTTTTCTCTTTTATCCAAGCGAGCAAGGCAAATCCAGTTGTGATGTATCAATCTGGAGAAGAAACTACTGGCAATGTCACTCCTTCGAAGTGAGGCCTGTACCTTAGTGTTTCTTCAATGCTGAGGCAGCACTACCTCATTTTAGTTATTAAAAACAAAATGGAGAAGACTAGTGTGACAACCCCAGACTGGTGGAACTCTATTTCGGTGAATTTCCAAACTGAGACAAATGCAACATAGCATCACTAGAGGAAATGTGGACGAGAAAATTTAAAAAAAGAAAACAGATAAAAAGGGGCTGGATAAATGGAGAGGGAGGGCTCAGTAATACAATTAGGGAATACGTAGGTGTCCTTAGGAAGGTACTGGTGTATAATTGGGTGTATGGAGGGTAGATGTACTAGCCTTCAGGTTGAAGTAGAATTGTATGGTTTTGGCTGCTATGTAGATATTGTAGTTTGGGGGTAAAGGGTCTAATGTATAGGGAGGCATAGAGGGACTAGGGAATGGGCCGTGGTATGGGTGGTTATAAGTAGGGCTAGAGGTACTAGAGTAAAAACATTGTTCATGAAGAAGGGATAGAACCAATTTGGTTATAAGAAGTGGGATGGAAAGAAGAAAAGAATGTGGGGATCAGAAGGGCTCCCTTCTTTACAAACAAAAAGAGGATGGACCAGGAAGAGGACAGTGTAGTGCACGAAGATATCCACTCTGAAACGAGGGTTATGTTTGATTCTGGAGAAAAAAAGAACTGCAGTGATTTATTTCAACATGGATGGATTTGACATCATGAGAATGACATTCATTAGGAAAAAATGACAGAAACGTTTTGTGACTTTCTCCTGGATCACATGCAACTGTTACATCTGCCAATCCACATTGTGGCTTTCAGTTCCTTTGGCTGTACTACAGCACACATTATCCTTTGCTTATCAGAAATCTTTATATTGGTGGATTCGGCTTGCTAGCTGTTATGTGGCGCTAAAAGGCATTTGGATAAGACAGGCTCATTTTGCCCAAAAAGTCTTAATTTCATACTCCTTTAGGTTTACAGTGCTTTTATAAGAGATACTATTATTGCTCTGCTACATGTTGCTTCTTTCATCGACATTGGAATGATACCAAACTGATTCAGATCTGACATTTAGGTTACACAAATCTTGGCAGCATTCCCGTGCACCAACTAAATTATCTTATTGTCCTTAAAAGGATTGATAAATTATCAGAAAAATAAAGTTTGGAAACCATCTGGGACTGAAACTCTAATGAAAGGTGGAAATTCACATTACCTTGAACATCATAAATTCTATGCAACATAAACAAGAGAAATGTCTGTAGCGCTTTCCCTTGTCGTAACCACCTCTTCCCTACTGTTCTTCTGTTTTCTATCTGAAGCTTGTATTAAATGAGCTTAAAAATATTGTTGATTTCCCTCAAAGTACTTTGGCCATTTTTTTTTTTTTTTAATTTGTTTATTCAATTTTGCATAGAGAGAATACAAAACACATCAGTGCAGCATTATTACAATTTGACACATATAGTTTCACCTAGGAGTTGGTGGGGGGATGTAGGTCCCAGTCGGGGAGGGCCAGCATACATGTTTGATGCCATAAACAAGAGAGCTGAGACCAAGACCTCCCCTCTTCCCTCATGTACTGCATTACCATACAGAATAGTGCATGTGCAAAACAGAGGGGGTCTTCTTCTATACCCAAGCCCATCTCTGCGACTATGCAAGGGGGCCATCGACATTCCCTACCTAATCCAATCCATGTGCACTGCTGGGTTATGTGTGTGAGTCCGATACACCCTTCCGCTCACTCTCATCATTCACATCTATTTCTCCTTCCTCACCGCTCCCATCCCGCTCCTCTCCCTCATCTTGTTGTTCATCATTTCCTCCAAGTACATCCAGCATACTCGACCACATCTCAATGTCCCTTTCCGCATGCTCATCCGGATGCACTTTCCGAACTCTACATTCCTCGGCTACCGCCCACTCCCGCAGATTTGCCGTTCATTTAGGGAGCGCCAGGGGTATGGGGCTGGCCCAATGTATAGCTATGCGCCAGCGTGCTAACAGCAGGCCAAGCTGGGCAAATTTATAGCGCATTTTTCTTCCCTTCTTGGGGAGGTGAGTGGGGGGCCAGCAAACCCAATAGACCATGACGGATTGAGGTCTTCACAGCCACCTTTGCCACTCTTCACATTTCTCTGCGTACCTCTCCCCAGTATGGCTGAAGCTGTCCACAACTCCAAGCCACGTGGCAGAAATCAGCAGGCGTATTCCCGCATCTAATGCAACCTGGTGTTCTCGTGGGATATTCTCTATGAAGTCGGGCAGGGGTCAGGTAGGCATGACAAAGAAATTAAAAGTGCACTAACTTAAAGCCGGCATTGCTTGCCACCTCATGCACCAGCGCTCGCGCCCTGCACCATTTACTGTGTGACAGTGGGGGATCTACTTCCCCGTCCCACGTTTCCCTTCTCAAGGCAACTACCGTCATCCTATCTGCCTTAAGCGCTACATTCAGTCTGGAGATGATACCCTTATAGGAACCCTGGTTCAGAGTTACCCCGAGTACAAGTGACCTTTGTGGCTCATCCGTAAAGGTGGGCTATATACCTCGAACAGTGCGTGAAATGCTTGCATATTGCATGAACTGCCGATGGTCAACCCCGCAGTGTGCTTCCATGTCCACCAGATCCATGAAACTACCATTCATATACATATCTCCTGCCTTCTCGCAACCCTCTATTATCCAGCCCTCAACATTCATGGACTCGTGAATATGCAGGAAAGGGCGCAGCCACCAAAGCGGGAGAAACATTGGCCATTTTGTACTGTCATGATATAACTTGCATAGCACGTAAATGGAGACATTATATAATGTGACTATTACTTTACTAGGTTTGTTGAAGAGCGACACATACCTTACTTGAATTGTTTCCAACATTTTCCAGAGGAGATGAAGTTATATGGACAAGATATCAAAATTTTCCAAGTCGAGGTACACATTTATTTTCTGTATATGTTGTGTAATGATATTGTTTCATATAGTGCTTACTAATGCAAATGTACAACTTAATGATGCTAAGATACTGTGAATATAGCCACATTTTTCTTTCCCTGTGAACGCCAAGTTTGATTTGTAATCTCCTCTACATGTTGTTAGACTCTTCTAAAAGCTTGCTCTGGAAATTGTGTCTACTTTTTCATATTTCATACAACTTTGAGTTCCTATACTAGTTGGTGTCCTTCAGCAAGAGGGTTTGTAAGGGAAAATGGCCTGAAAACCTTGGTATGCAAGGTAAGCCAAGCTGGAAATATGCTTTCAAGCATAAGAACAATATATAAACCTTTGCACTGGACTTGCTAGCTTTCCAGAGCAATGAAAAACTACGAGTGCAAGTGAGGTAGGGGCAGCTCCAGGTGGTTGTAATAAAAGCCTTGTTACTGCATTTTGGAGTCATTGTAGTTTACCCATCAGATATGCAAGTATTTATACGTTAGTGACTGTATAAAGACCCTGTGACCAAAAAAAGCTATTTTATTACCGAATATAAAGTCATCTGTAGGGCATTGACATAGATAAGATGATTAAAAGCAGAACTCAACAACGGATCCTCCATAGGGAGAGCAAGGTAAAGATAATTTCAAAATTAACCAGGTTTCTGCACATGTGTAGCTGGCAAAGTGTCAACTGACTCCTGCCAGACACTGTGTGACCAAAGCTCCACTTTGCCATCAGTGACCAGTACCTCTGTTTTTCATGAGACTGTTGTCAGACAATCATGACCCATCATAGTTTTTTTTCTAGGCAAATATACAGAAATTTAGTGGAGTATCTAAGGATACTCTAATCATACTACCATGTCTTTATTCTCAGCTTAGTGTAAAAGATTAAGCCAAAAGAACGTTGCTATAGAGCCAGTGAGTCAATGGGAATATTTAACGAGGAGACAGAGAAAAGCCTTGAGGCACCACAGATGCCAATGCTGTAGTGGTTCTGGAGTTGGCACGTGGTCTGGGGGAAAGGGGCTAAAGAGATCGTTAGTGATCTTTCATTAAGGATTTCTTTTTATGAGTCCAAGTCCCCTCACTCCACCTTTTTGGAGGTGGTATGGGGGAGTAGGGTCCTCAAGTTGTTGAAACAGGCTGATAGATCAACATAACGATAACCTGCTACCATCCACCATGACCCATGGGTCATATAATGATTTATCTTCTTATAAATCGAATAAAAGGTTTATGAAAGGAAAGGGTCATATAAGTGTGTGAAAGTCCTCTTAGAATGTATTCAGATGGTTCTTTAAAGAGAC
Source organism: Calotriton arnoldi (assembly GCA_963921515.1). Lineage (NCBI taxonomy): Eukaryota > Metazoa > Chordata > Amphibia > Caudata > Salamandridae > Calotriton > Calotriton arnoldi. Next base: position 1,236,081 of record CAWUFW010000751.1, read on the forward strand.
TTTTGGGCTTCTTGGTAGCATCACTCTAAATAAATAAATACATTTAGGCAGAATAGGTAACCGGAACAACAGACTGATTACGAAATGAGTCATTATCTATTTTTCAATAAAGAATTCAGGTTTGCTTGTGTAAATGGCAGGGGGTTTGGGAGTCATTCAACAACAATGCGTCGATCATCCAAGGAGACTTCACTGGGAGTAGAAAACTCTACCAGGCACTAAGGCGATGTATGTGTCTTGTCATAGGAGCTTGCTAGAAAGTTCCCTCTTTCTTGTGCCTTTCGAATTGGAAATGAATAAGGGGGGCAAGGTTACCTTAGCAAGACTTCAGGTGAGAGAGTGTCTTAGTGGTTGTACAGTCTCTGTCAAACCCACCTTGACTGCAGCGATTCTGTTTGTTGGTATGCAAATCGTCCTGCATATTTTTCACTTTGGATTAGAAGATTTTCCAAAGATCTTTACACAATTTCAGACAGTGGTGGAAGCATTTTTTGGGTTACAAAAAAAAATTCATTGTTGAAAAGGTCAGTCAGTGAGAAAATAGTTCTAGTTATTTACTTGTAACAGTGCTCTAAATGGTTCTAGCTTACTTATGTAGGCTTTGAGAATAGAAGTACTATATATTCAAATACAGTTTAAGGCCTCTGCTGTTATTAAATGAACCTTAATTTGTACTATAAAGTCTTAATGGTAGGAAGGAGGCCAATATATAATTCAAGTAGAAGCTGAATAATGTAAGGCCAGCTTATGATCACACACTACTTGCTTATTGGATGACCATTTTGGTAAGTGAGATGTGCCATTTTTCCAAGAGCAGCATTAGATTGGAGCTTCTTTCCTAGAAACAAGAGAGGTGTCAATCAATCGATCAATCAATTTCTTTATTTGACTTATAAAATCATAAGAGCGCACAGCATAAAAACCATCAATATACAGTTGTTGTATCACATAGGTAAAGTTAAATCGGGAACGTAAGATAATACATAAAATGACGTACAATAAATAAGTTCTGTATCAGCAACAGACTTGACTCCACTTCAAGAATTGAATCCATAAAGTGACTCATGCATGAAAGGAAGGGGAAATAAATAACAAACTAGGCATGTAAAAAGGGCCAGACCCATATTCCATGCTCATAACAAAAAGGCTAAAAACAAATTCATTAATAGATCACCATTAAAACATTACTTCCCCACCATATTCTTCATTCTTACTGCAAATTGTATAAATGTATATACCATTGTGCAGGCATATTCTGTTTGCAGCAGTTGTAATTAAAATAAGGCTGGTCTGCACTTCCTAATGTTTAAAAACCTGAGTGATGGAATTAAAAAGTGTTTCCTAGGCACGGCATACAGTTTACAAAAAAGAAAAGAATGTAACATGGAGTGGTCTGACCAGGAATCACAGGGACATGACTCGAGGCCTGATTCACTATAGATATCTCTTGGATAAGAGACCAGAAGAAGAGCTATATTAAATCTAAACCTCAGCAAGTAGAATCTCGGCTGGGGATGAGATTAAGAATAGAGGCAGGGCTCCATACGATCCGTGATAACGAACATGAAATGGGCAGCCACCCTTTTCTTATTTAGCTCTTGAGAGTCTCTTCTCCTCCTCCCACTTAGTGAGAAATTCTTTTTTTGAATGCCTTTTGGTCCCAACAACAGTGTCCCGTGGGTTATTAAAACATTCAGGTCTCCCTAACATGATGCATTGTTCTTTAACATATCCCAGCCATTATATTCTATGAACATAGTCGAGCCGAAGGCAGTCTGAGATTATATACTGATTTAAAAAGGTTTATTGCTTGGAGCAAATAGAATGCCACAACATAAGCGGGGCTGTCTTGATGCGGTCCTCTAAATATGGTAGGCCCAGCTCCATATGACAGGCATAAGTTGGCACACTGACAGATACGGATAGCAGTCTTCTCAAAAACATCTCGCTGGCCTGCAAGTTCTCAGATCTATAATACCCCCATATGCCTGCACCATAGGTCATAACAGAGCAGCAGTGTGCTTTGTAGATTTTAACCACCACTTCTAGGGCTTTAGAGCCTAATTTCGCTGCAAACCTGAAAATTGCCTCTGTTTGTTCAAATTGGTCTTTTCTAACCTTCGTTAGGTGTACCCAAGATTATTTACAATTAAAAGGTACCCTTAAGTATGTGAAGGTTGGGAAGCTTAGAGGTTTAGTGCTGTTGATAAAATGGGGTTTCAGATACTTTGGGGAACATGCACAGACCATAGTGTATGACTTAGATATATTGGTTGTTAATCCTAGGTCACTCATAAACAGAACAAATCTATCAAGTAACCTCTGGAGACCCACACCAGTTCTTGAGAATAGAACACAGTCATCTGCATATAACAATGCAGGGAGGCTATGTGTTCCTACCCTGGGTTCATCCACTTTCCCTAGTGTTGTTAATGTATCAAAGTCATTGATTTATAGACAGAAAAGAAAAGGAGCCAGCTCACACACTTGTCTCACCCCACGCTTGATCTTAATTGGGGTAGTGCATTCACCATTAGCCCCATATCTATCTAATGTACCCAGTCACAGCTTCATGTAATTGGACTACGAAATGCACTAATTGAGTCTCCACTACCATTTCCAGCATCCTCCCCCATAGCTTTCCTCTGACACAATCGAATGCTTGCTGAGCTAAGGTCCATGATGCTAGGTACAAGCAGCCTTTTTTCACCTGTGTATATTTACTGATGAATAAATGTAGATTCAGGCATTGGTCAAAGGTCCCTAGGCCCTTCCTGATCCATACTGGACGGCAGTAAAGGTACCATTTTCTGCTCCCAAGCCTCCAATCGATCCAGTAGAATCCTTTCCAGAATCTTTGCTGTTGAATCAATTAAGGAGATAGGACTATTACATTGAGGGCTGGATCTATTACCTTTCTTATAAATTGGGACGGTAATTGGAATTAGAACCATGACTTGGGTGGGCCTATAGAAACTGCACTCCTCAATATGTTGACAATTAGAGGTGCCCATAAGTCTATATTGTCAATAAAAATATCAGTTAGAACCCCATCAGGGCCTTGTTCTTTGCACTCAAGTCAATCGCAGATCTAACTTCTTCCAAGGTAATGGGTGTCAGCTCCAAGCCACCCCATGGGCAGCTGGCCATTATAATATCTGAGTAGTTATTATTAGGTCAGTGCAGCTTCATACACCTTGGAAAACTGCTTATCCCATTTATGTGGTGGTATAGTTGCATCCAATTCAGTATTGCGACTATCCCCAAGAAAGGGGCACTTACTGTTTTCCAGAACAGACGACTATCGTTCTTTGTACTAGCCTTGCGAAGCTGTTTCCAGTATTCCAGCCTTACCGTTGACTTTCTTTTAGCGATGGCCTATTCATAATTCCATCTGCATAGCTTCGCTTTCTCCACATCTCTAGGCATCCGCTTGAGGGCACATATCAAACTTCCATGTGCCTGTGAACAGGCTCTATCAAACCACTTCTTATTGTTGGTTTTCCTCTGAATCTTTGTTAGTGTTAACAGCTCCAACACAGTATTACATATTTCAGAATACATCCATAACATGCAAGAGGGGTCCTCCTCTTTCTCCAAACACATAATCATCTGCTCCCCATTTCTAGCTAAAAAATCGGCTAGCAGGTGTTTGGTGTCCATGGTTACCCATTTGTAGAGGATACCATTGCTCTCTATTAGTACTATAGAATGTGGAACCTGATGCTGTAAATTACCCTGTTGCAGAAATTCTGCTCAGGAACAGAACCATGCTTGAGACCGGTGAACATCAGTATGTAGGGGATGGAGTCACCATACCACATCAGTATCAATGAGCACGAGTCCGACTACCTATAGTGCCTCACTTGCCCTCCTCACCTTTCCAGAGAGACAAGTGATTTGGCACCCCAGAACATATTACTCCCAACCCTCTCAGGGATCGTGGTAACCGGACACACCCTTTCGCTCTCTCACTCATACTTGTCCTCAGTAAGATAAAAAACAGACATGAAGGAAGTTTAAAATGTTTATTTAAACTTTTGTGCTCTAAGATGCAATATTTGCACCACAGTTGGAAAACAAATACATGTCAATATTGTCATCAACATGGTTAATTAACCATATACAATAAAGAGCCCTGTCATGTTATCTGGCAGATCTGCTTAAACCCTCCCATACTACTGAAGCTACATGGTTATAAATTATAGATCTCTAGCTTTAGTGGAGGACCCCGTACGTTAGCATACATAGATGGATGTTCTACATCTCAGCTGAAGCAGCACTCTTGTCTCAGAACCTCCGCTCAGTGAGTCTGTGTTTTTTCAGAACCCCTGTCCTCAGTTATATGACAAGATATGTGTATTCAAAACAGCAGCTGCATTCTATTATTATGTCTAGGTGCGATTGACTAGCCAGAGAGAAGAACAAGGGGCATTATTGTTTGACCTTGCCCAGGTTGTTCAGGCTAAATCCCAGGAAAAGAATAAAATGCCAACACGTGCAGGTTCTGTGTGAAAATACAATGAGGCACAAAAGCAAGCATGCTATGTAGTAACGTGTGCAAAATAAAAGCAGCCTACAACATGCACAATTATAATAACATAGGGAAAACGGCAATGGGCCATACAAGAATCACACAACACCCAAAGTTAAACAAAATGGCAAAACGTTATGGTCACTAAAACAATTCTGTAAAATTGAGAAATCAGCAACCTTGTTTCTATACTTCTCAGAGAAGGCAATAAAATCAATCAGACTGCCCAAGCCATTACCAGTAAAGGTATTTTGGTTAGCGATTGGGGCTGCAGATATAGTGATATCAGAATAGAGTGCTTACTCATGCTTGCATTTAAAGCACCACGAAATGGGTTGTGCTCAAAATGGGAATACTCCTCATAGCCACATCCCAGCGCACCTCAAACAGAATTTCTGGTGATTGGCCAAAGCCTGCTGTCAAAATCTACCCTCCCAGATGACCATAAAATAGCCCTTTAATTCATTCAGTGCCATGCTGAGGGCCCGATCAGAGTCTACTATATCTGTGTGATAAGGATTATAATTATTATGATAAAAATTGATAACAATAGCTTCCTTGCCCTCATGCAAAAGACAGATCATTTGGAAGTGAAGTGATTCAAGGTCGGTTTTAAGAATCCTGCTATCTAGTGCAATGGAAATCAAAGTTAGCAGTCCACCCCTGTGATGCCCCATTCTAGAGATAACGGCCAGAGTTGGAACTGAAACAAACCCCTCAATATGTACTGCCTCACAGGCCTAAGCCTCAATGAGGCACACAGTATGAAAGTTCTTCATCAGTTCAATCCTTTCAGCATTGTTCAAAAGGCCAACAACATTCCAGAACAACCGGCCAAAATCTGACACAGTTACTGTGCAGTAAAGAGTGATGCATTCCCAATTTGTATTAGTCGATCCACGTCAATACCAGAATTTGCATCAAGGTCACACACCTCCTTGATGGCGGGGAAAGTTGTATCATGATGGGCAGATACTGGGGAGGCTATGACCCACGAAGCTTGGCCCAATGTATGCATGAAGCTAGTTGCCGAACCAACCCTACTGATTCAAATCTGCCCCTCTATGTCCAACTTGGACTCCTGCCTCGGTAGTTGATTCACCCTCTACACTGCACCTATCGGCAGCATCAAATCCCTGAGTCAGTCTACCTGCTCGAGAGGTATAAAGTGATTGCATGTCGGAATAATGAAAGGTCTGTGCATGGTGGGTCTGAGGGACATAGCATTAGGCAGCTTGTAAAAATAGCCAAGAGGGATAGCCCTAATACTGCTTTAAGATGTTCCTGCACAGGATAACCTATTCAGAAGGGAACCTACCATTTGTGCATCCCTAAAATTCATCACCACGTGGTCCCAGGGTTCCCTTTTAGGGATGTTCTCCCACTAAGCTTACTTTTTGAACATTGATAATGCTGTGATCTGCCTAAACAGTGCACAACTTTATTTTTTCATTGACTACCATCCTCAACTTGATTACTGTGTACAGTGGGCACATTTTTGAGCACTATAAGAAGTAGTGCTGCTTCTAGTGGTAACTGTAGAACCTTGTTGTGTGACCTGAACACACAGCCCTCGCTCATAAAGTCATCTGACCTTTCCCCCCTTGATCCTACTACTGGGGGGCAAGGGGTTATCCCTGTATTCCTCGATTGAGTAATAGGGGTCAGCGTGTGTGTGTGTGGGGGGGTCATTATGTAATAAATTAACACCAGCAGATTTGGCAGTGTGCTCTACTGACAGGAGGTCAGTCACCATATTCCCAGTGTATTTTTGCACAGCTAGGCCTTGATCTAGGGACTATATCATTGCACTGAGGACCCACAACCCCCATGCCACTATATGCAGCCTTAGGGACCCCTTGATCTATTAGTTGCTGAAGTGAGGTATCTATATTCTTGAATACATCACAAACAAGATGAAGTCATTTAGGCAAGGCTGCCTCAACGGCCTTGATGAGCACAGAATGAATGCAATCTTCTCCTTGATTTAGTTAGGATGGGTACATTTGATAGCAGAGACTGTACTCCACAACCCCTGCTCGATGGAGCTGCATTAGTCTCTGAGAAAAGAACATGCTTGCTAAAGTGATCTTTCTACATATAGGACAGACTTCAAGAAAATACTGTAGACTGCGGGTTTTGCTATAAAGTGCAGGAAAATGTACAAAATTATTGTTCTCTGAAGTTCTACCCTAAGATAGTGGTCTTTTTAAGCTGGTGTTATGGTTTAGTTTTTGGGCAACTAGGAAAGGCTTGTGACAGACTGTGAGACTTTATTTTATTACCATTTATATGGTGTGCAGTCTGTTTTTTGTGCTTATACTACTATTGGTTTCTGTGGTGCTGTCCATGCCGTTCCAAATGTCTCTATTGCTATTGTTTCTCTGATGTTATGTTTAGGATAGTCTGTTTTCTGTAAAGTTCTGTGTGTTGTGGTGTGCGTGGAGTTGGGTTGATTGATGGATTGACATGTAAATTATCATCCAGACATTGAGCTAAGTAGAAATCCTGTTGTGGCTCGTCCTCCTTAATCCACGATAGCCCTTTTCATGTAGATTAGTATAAGGGCCTTTGTTGTGCCTTCGGCAGGATCTATGTGTAAACCACAGCACACTGGTGTGAATCCCAGTATTGGCATCTCAGCATGACTTCCTTTGATATTAATAAAATGGGTACAGCTGATTCAACTAATAGGAACATTTCTTATTTACAATGCTACAAAATTAGAATATAAGCAGTAGCAAGTGCTTCATGAAGCACAACTTATCATATTGTAATTGTATTTATATAGCACTTACTACCCCTGATGAGGTGTTGAAGCGGTTTTCGGCGATAGCATGCTACTCTGGGACCCAAAATGGATTAGTGGTGGATTTGTATAGGTAAATATAAGTTGTTAATTTGAGCAGTGGACATGTGAGTCTGTTAGTTGGATTTAATATGATAAAGGAGGGTTAGTGTAGGGAAGAGTATAGAAAGTGTTACTTGGGAGTTCATAGTAGTAAAAGTAGTTTTGGGATGAGTCAAAGAGAGGATAGAGGAGGGAAGAGTCTAGAAAGGTTTATTAGAAAGATCATAGTAGTATAATAACCTCTGGGATGAGTCTGAGTGGAGGTAGACGATATATTGAGAGAGGTATAGGATGAGACATAGAGTAGTGCATTGGAGAGAGTTGAAGGCTTTTTATTTCTTTCTACAGTAGGAGTAAAGTAATAAATATATAGATACAGAACTACCTAAAACGGTATACATGTATATGAACAATAATAAAGAGATATAAAGTTGTATTATATAAAGTCCCATATATGCATGTAGGGATAGATATTTAGAAACTCAAAAGTTCAAGTGTTGCTGTACATACTGTTCATTTATTTGTGTATTTGTATTATTTTTTTGGGTGGAAATGTTATGCATTTTGTTTTTGCTTATGTATTTATATGCATTTTTGTTGTATTTGCCCCAAAATTTCACTAGTGAAGCACTTAGAGGTACAATTGTTATGATTATATTTACACATTGTGATATTGTGTATTTGTATAATTTCCCTCACTAAAGCAGTTGGTACAATTCTGTGTGACTATTTTAAATAATTGGTTCTAGTCATTAGCATAACTACTGCACATGTGCTTTTGACGGACGTATTTTCCAGAGCCGACTGTGCCAACCGAGCCCCTCTCTATCTGCTTTGCAGGCTACAGGTAACCCAGAACACAACTGCCATATATCCACTGCCCTAGCCCAATCTATGATCAACATAAACTCCGAGCCTATTACCAAACTAAATTGCTAGGCTCTAGGGTTGCCCCACTCCTGGCCCATCCCTCCTTTAAAAAATCGTGAATAGGTGCTAGCTCTTTCTCAGTCCATACAGTCAAGGGTTGGTACTCAATCCCTGCAAATATGAAAATAATTGACCATCACCGCGAATTTCGGAGTGTGTGAAAATCTTGGCTCTTCTCAACCTCATGATTAGATCATAAAGACTGCTCCTAAAAAAAAAATAAGATGGTAGGGAACTGGATGCATGACTGCCTGTGTTCTCTCGTTTTCTGATACACTGCATTCTCATTCGTGACTACCAGTCCGACATACCTTAATTGTAACATGTCTCCAATTCTTGTATACAATACTCATTACTCCCACTTATTCCAAATTACAAGCTTTGCCTTATTTAAACAGTGGCGGCTCCTTCATTGGGGCGTGGGGGCGTCGCCCCACTGCTTTCTCGTAGTGCGAGAAGGCAGAAACATAAAATGGTAAAACTACCATTTTATGTTTCTGCTTCTCGCACTGCGAGAAGCAGAAGTGCCTGGAGTGCCTGGTTGTGGGCGGGCGGGTGGGCGGTCCTGCTCAAGGGCAGGGGGGAGTGGCTTGCCCACTGTTGTGGGTACTGACTGTTTGGTCGGCCCTCTGGGGCCGACCAAAGCAGTCATGCGCACTGCCCTTTTTCTCTATGTAGGCTGCTGCATGCAGCCGACATAGAGAAAATGACCCCGCTGGGGCGCTCTCCGCTGCGCCTCACCAATCACAACGCTGCCATTGCAGCGTTGTGATTGGCTTAGGGGAGCAGGAGGAGGGAGTCTGCCTAAATCGCGCCAGGACTGGAGCAGCAGGAGCTGAGGCTGCGGGGCTTGATGCGGTCGCGGAACTGGAGGAATGTAAGTTTTTTTTATTTTATATTAACGTCCCACTTCCCTCCCGCGAACCCACCCGCCCGTTTTGCCGGCCGCGACTGTTTCGAACGGTGAAGTTTGTAGGTGAGTTGGGGAGGCTGGGTGAAACTCGGAAAAGGCAATTAATCTCCCTCGACATCACTTCTAAAACCGTGGCAAGCCTGGTACCGTCCTCCGTGCTGCAAGCGGCACAGTGCAGCATACCTCGCACTTCCTATTCAGCATGCGCACTTAAGATAGACCTGGAGGCAATGCACCGGTTGCAGGGACCCACCTGTGTGTAATCTTAGGTTACAGATTTAAATACATCCGCTGTCGACTCAACCTTCCATCCTTCAGCAGTTGATAAAAAAGAAGCCACTTTTAATTGAGTGATAACAACATCTAGTTCCAGCGTTGTGTGGGGACTCGCAGCGCTGTATGTGTGTCTGAACATGCCAGCCTCGGTGTGCCGAACGCCTGCCTGTGAGTGTACTTGCATCTGTGGTCCATGCTCCGATGCGCAGTGCACCTGCTCAGTGCTGTAATGAGAAGTCCGCAGGTCGAGGCACAACCATGTACCTGCTTGCTTTATGACTGTCTGTAAGTAACACGCAAGTCACTTGCGACAAGTACCCCCAGGAGCAGAGGAGCTCCACATGGCATCATCTCAGCCCCTCAAGTCCATGCAGGCAGTCTACGGAGCAGAGACACTCTTACTCTATACACAGACGTCAGGCACCCTCACAGACTCACTCACAGCAGAAGAATTCACAACATACCGCAAAGCGGGGTTCGAGAGTCTCGGCAGGGGCGCTCAACATCCGGTGACTCTCTGCAAGTCACTTAATCATCCTCTGCCTAACAAAATGAATGTGTCCATCTGTAAAGCAACTGGTGTCGACCTTGGGTCGAGTTCGCGCTATATAAAACTAACAAGAAAAAAAACAGCTGCATTAGCTAGGTGACGGTCTCTCTGTGCCGACTTTCGATGAGATATTGAAAGACGCCCCTAACAAGCGCCGCACAGTAAAGACTCGACGTTAAAGACCTTCTCCCCCCTCCCCCTCCCCCCCTGGTGAAATTAAGTAATCTGCCATCGTACCGGTAAGGTTTATATACTTGCAAGGTTAGTTAATTAATGGTGCCTTATAAGGGACTGTATAACTCTGTCTGCTAGTGTGGAAAGCTTTGTAATTAAAGTGGCGCTAGTTTAGTTTCAATTGCGGTTTGATTTTTAAACACGACTGTATGGGTTGTTTGAAGAAATGCGTTTGACTTTCTGAGTGATTTTAAAGGTCTGCGGGCTTCGTACCGCATTAAGGATTACAGTGTTTTACTGCATTATGATTTGGATTTGATATATCTGTAACTCTGCTGAATTTGTTAATATATGTAATGTCCGTTTTGTAGGTAAAACACTCATCACCTATTTCTCATGCTGCTTGCACACAGTGAATATCAGGACATCGGTCCACCATTATTCTTGCTGAGTACATGCCGTTGCGCACGGGCATAATGCTCTTAAACATGCTTGCCATGTAATGTCGCCAGGCAAAATAAACAGTATATGTGGGGAGCAACCGTGGCTGTTTATCGGTGCTACCCCACCAAGGTATGTTTTCGATTGTTCTACAGAAGGGCTGTATATTCTGTTGCATCATTAAGATTGTGTCTAATAATTTTAACAATTGGATCAAGGATTCTCTGGATGCCACTATCCCTCAGAAATGGATCTCGAAGAAATCTCGAGGGAAACGATCTCCATGGTATACACCGGAGATTCGGAAAATTAAACAGAGATGTAAAAAGCTTGAAAGGGCGTGGAGTATAGATTATTGCCCCAATAAGAAACAATCTTACAAAGAGGCGATTAAAAATTATCAAATGGAGATTAAAAAAGCTCAAGCTTGCTACTATGAGGAGAAAATCAGAGGGTCAGCGAATGCCCCTAAGGAAATTGCGAAGATAGTAAAAACACTCAGCAGCTTCCCTCAGGCAGATTCATCAGCGACTCATCTCCGCAACGATGTAGAGAGCTGGCAGAATTTTTTAATAACAAGATTTTGGATATTTATAATGCCTTTCCACCCATAGCACGAGAAAGCCCACACCAGACCTTGGATACCGCAGAAATTATGGGGGAGAACAAGGCGGTACTGGAATTCAATTAAATCAGGTTCCCCTGGCGACATAGCCCCAGTGTACCGACTGAAGAAAGTGGGAGAAGTCATTCTACCGGCTCTCCTTAATGTGCTTAATACATCCATCTACTCCTCCCAAGTGCCTAAAACTTGGAAACATGCAATGGTGAAAGCACTTCTTAAAAGCCTAACCTTAAACCAGAGGTTTGGAGCAACTACCGACCAGTCTCCCTATTGCCTATGATGAGCAAAATTTTAGAGAAACATATAAACATAATAACTCTTACGAATTTTCTAGAAGCACATGAGATCTTACACCCAACCCAGACTGGGTTCCGCCCCAAGCATGGGACGGAAACAGCTTTGCTCATGGTAATAGAAGAGGCGCGTCGCTTGCTTGATCAGGGAGGGACGGTGGCAATTATCCTCCTTGATCTAAGTGCAGCGTTCGATACCGTAAATCACAGCACCCTACTGGATAGACTCAAGGAGATAGGAGTGAGAGGTAAAGCCCTGGCTTGGCTCAGATCCTTTTTGGAGGAAAGAACCTTCCAGGTCTTTGATGGCATACACGCCTCAAGTTCAATTCCTCTTGCGTGCGGGGTACCCCAGGGATCCTCGTTGAGCCCGACCCTCTTTAATATATATATTAAACCTTTGGCCGACATAGTCCTCCCCTACGGAGTACAGATTGTGACATACGCGGACGATACGCAGCTTGTTCTGGCCCTCAACCACCCTAAGAAAACGGTAATCGACTTAGAGGCATGTCTGAGGTCGGTTGCCGCCTGGATGGACCAATCCTTTCTAAAATTGAATGGAGAGAAAACGGAGTTAATGATCCTCGGGGATAAACATGATACCTCCCTCCAGTACAATGGCCTAGCCTCTTAGGAGCTCCCCTAAACCTAAAGACAGAATTAAAAGCCTGGGAATCTGGCTTGACTCTTCATTAAATCTGGAATATCAAGCAGTTCAAGCTGCGGCTACATGCTATGGCATGCTTAGACAACTTCGAAAAATTCTACCTCTCCTCCCACAAACCTCACGCAGAACACTGGTACAATCTATGGTGCTTACACGGCTGGACTATTGCAACTCCTTATATTTGGGGGCGCCAAAGACCACCACTAACAAGTTACAAATAGTACAGAACTGCGCTGCTAGGCTCCTATACAATGTCCCTAGAAATCTGTCTGCCAAACCGGCGCTGATGGCGCTTCATTGGCTGCCTATCACGGAACGTATAAAATTCAAAGCGTTATGTATAGCACACAAATCACTGGAGGGAACCGGCCCCAAAATCCTCAAGAGCATGCTGTCGTTCTACCACCCTTCCCGGAATCTGAGATCAGCTGACCAACTGCAAGCCACAGTTCCAAGGATCAAGAGATCTAGAACGGGAGGCCGGATGTTCTCATTCAATGCTTCGGTCTTATGGAACTCGCTCCCCACCAAAATGAGGAAATTGACCCATCATCTCGAATTCAGGAAGGAACTGAAAACGTGGCTATTTCAGCACTTGTAGTAAGAGTGAATATCTACAGTGATGGCTTGAGCGCTGGGAGGCCTACGGGTAGCCATGCGCTATATTAAGAAAGTATTAATAATAATAATAATAAAGGCTAACTCTATACAGAAAACGGGACGAGGACGGAGCAAGTGAGTACGGCCACGGAGCTCTCATTCGATCTGCGTGAAGCAGCGGGGGATGCTTGAGCATTAAGCATGGTTTATTCTCTTCAGAGAAGTTATAGGTTACGTCTCCGGAAAGAGAGGGCGAACACCACCATAGCCTGACCAAAACTCCTGTGACTTAGGTTAGTCACTCATTTGAAACACAGTGATATGCGCTTCATTGCCCCTCATTTGTAGTGGACACACTGGGTGGTCACCTCTGTATCCAGGTACGCCCAGGTGAGTGGAAAATGATGAGATGAGAAGAAAGGGGGAGTGATGGAGCGATAGTGGGTGAAGGAGTAGTAGAAGAAACGTGAAAGGGAGGGAGAACTGATAGGGAAGAAGCCATGACCCTGATGGGCGAAGAGCAAGTGGGGAGAGTCAGCTGTAAATTGTTTACGCACGCCTGCTTTTCTTTCCTTCAAGGTATTTGTAGTTTTAAGTTTTCAGTTTTAAATGCCCTGATCATCTGTACAGTTGTGTTAAGGTGCCTTGGCACTGGTGAATGCGCCCTCCCTCTTTGTCCTCTCTAGTGCAGGTGCTGGGCATCTGTCTGCTTGGGGTGGCATGGACAAGAGGTAGTGACAAAGCACCCTATGCTGGAAAGGAAGCAATTGTCATTGTATGATAAAATGATGAGCTACATTCCCTAAGCGCTAGTGTCCAAGTAAATTCATCACCCTGTCAATCATGGTATTGTACATGTTAGCTTGTGGTTCTATCCAGTATGATTAAGAATAGTTGTGCTATTGCGGTACCAGTAAATTGTTGTTAATTTTAGTTCCATATTCCCAGAGCATTCTTATTATGTGTCAAACTTCTATAATGTTTCTTAACTCCTACACCTCTAAACAGTAGTATTACAGTCATGCGCACTGCCCTTTTTCTCTATGTAGGCTGCTGCATGCAGCCGACATAGAGAAAATGACCCCGCTGGGGCGCTCTCCGCTGCGCCTCACCAATCACAACGCTGCCATTGCAGCGTTGTGATTGGCTTAGGGGAGCAGGAGGAGGGAGTCTGCCTAAATCGCGCCAGGACTGGAGCAGCAGGAGCTGAGGCTGCGGGGCTTGATGCGGTCGCGGAACTGGAGGAATGTAAGTTTTTTTTATTTTATATTAACGTCCCACTTCCCTCCCGCGAACCCACCCGCCCGTTTTGCCGGCCGCGACTGTTTCGAACGGTGAAGTTTGTAGGTGAGTTGGGGAGGCTGGGTGAAACTCGGAAAAGGCAATTAATCTCCTCGACATCACTTCTAAAACCGTGGCAAGCCTGGTACCGTCCTCCGTGCTGCAAGCGGCACAGTGCAGCATACCTCGCACTTCCTATTCAGCATGCGCACTTAAGATAGACCTGGAGGCAATGCACCGGTTGCAGGGACCCACCTGTGTGTAATCTTAGGTTACAGATTTAAATACATCCGCTGTCGACTCAACCTTCCATCCTTCAGCAGTTGATAAAAAAGAAGCCACTTTTAATTGAGTGATAACAACATCTAGTTCCAGCGTTGTGTGGGGACTCGCAGCGCTGTATGTGTGTCTGAACATGCCAGCCTCGGTGTGCCGAACGCCTGCCTGTGAGTGTACTTGCATCTGTGGTCCATGCTCCGATGCGCAGTGCACCTGCTCAGTGCTGTAATGAGAAGTCCGCAGGTCGAGGCACAACCATGTACCTGCTTGCTTTATGACTGTCTGTAAGTAACACGCAAGTCACTTGCGACAAGTACCCCAGGAGCAGAGGAGCTCCACATGGCATCATCTCAGCCCCTCAAGTCCATGCAGGCAGTCTACGGAGCAGAGACACTCTTACTCTATACACAGACGTCAGGCACCCTCACAGACTCACTCACAGCAGAAGAATTCACAACATACCGCAAAGCGGGGGTTCGAGTCTCGGCAGGGGCGCTCAACATCCGGTGACTCTCTGCAAGTCACTTAATCATCCTCTGCCTAACAAAATGAATGTGTCCATCTGTAAAGCAACTGGTGTCGACCTTGGGTCGAGTTCGCGCTATATAAAACTAACAAGAAAAAAACAGCTGCATTAGCTAGGTGACGGTCTCTCTGTGCCGACTTTCGATGAGATATTGAAAGACGCCCCTAACAAGCGCCGCACAGTAAAGACTCGACGTTAAAGACCTTCTCCCCCCTCCACCTCCCCTCCCCCCCTGGTGAAATTAAGTAATCTGCCATCGTACCGGTAAGGTTTATATACTTGCAAGGTTAGTTAATTAATGGTGCCTTATAAGGGACTGTATAACTCTGTCTGCTAGTGTGGACCGCTTTGTAATTAAAGTGGCGCTAGTTTAGTTTCAATTGCGGTTTGATTTTTAAACACGACTGTATGGGTTGTTTGAAGAAATGCGTTTGACTTTCTGAGTGATTTTAAAGGTCTGCGGGCTTCGTACCGCACTAAGGATTACAGTGTTTTACTGCATTATGATTTGGATTTGATATATCTGTAACTCTGCTGAATTTGTTAATATATGTAATGTCCGTTTTGTAGGTAAAACACTCATCACCTATTTCTCATGCTGCTTGCACACAGTGAATATCAGGACATCGGTCCACCATTATTCTTGCTGAGTACATGCCGTTGCGCACGGGCATAATGCTCTTAAACATGCTTGCCATGTAATGTCGCCAGGCAAAATAAACAGTATATGTGGGGAGCAACCGTGGCTGTTTATCGGTGCTACCCCACCAAGGTATGTTTTCGATTGTTCTACAGAAGGGCTGTATATTCTGTTGCATCATTAAGATTGTGTCTAATAATTTTAACAATTGGATCAAGGATTCTCTGGATGCCACTATCCATCAGAAATGGATCTCGAAGAAATCTCGAGGGAAACGATCTCCATGGTATACACCGGAGATTCGGAAAATTAAACAGAGATGTAAAAAGCTTGAAAGGGCGTGGAGTATAGATTATTGCCCCAATAAGAAACAATCTTACAAAGAGGCGATTAAAAATTATCAAATGGAGATTAAAAAGCTCAAGCTTGCTACTATGAGGAGAAAATCAGAGGGTCAGCGAATGCCCCTAAGGAAATTGCGAAGATAGTAAAAACACTCAGCAGCTTCCCTCAGGCAGATTCATCAGCGACTCATCTCCGCAACGATGTAGAGAGCTGGCAGAATTTTTTAATAACAAGATTTTGGATATTTATAATGCCTTTCCACCCATAGCACGAGAAAGCCCACACCAGACCTTGGATACCGCAGAAATTATGGGGGAGAACAAGGCGGTACTGGAATTCAATTAAATCAGGTTCCCCTGGCGACATAGCCCCAGTGTACCGACTGAAGAAAGTGGGAGAAGTCATTCTACCGGCTCTCCTTAATGTGCTTAATACATCCATCTACTCCTCCCAAGTGCCTAAAACTTGGAAACATGCAATGGTGAAAGCACTTCTTAAAAAGCCTAACCTTAAACCAGAGGTTTGGAGCAACTACCGACCAGTCTCCCTATTGCCTATGATGAGCAAAATTTTAGAGAAACATATAAACATAATAACTCTTACGAATTTTCTAGAAGCACATGAGATCTTACACCCAACCCAGACTGGGTTCCGCCCCAAGCATGGGACGGAAACAGCTTTGCTCATGGTAATAGAAGAGGCGCGTCGCTTGCTTGATCAGGGAGGGACGGTGGCAATTATCCTCCTTGATCTAAGTGCAGCGTTCGATACCGTAAATCACAGCACCCTACTGGATAGACTCAAGGAGATAGGAGTGAGAGGTAAAGCCCTGGCTTGGCTCAGATCCTTTTGGAGGAAAGAACCTTCCAGGTCTTTGATGGCATACACGCCTCAAGTTCAATTCCTCTTGCGTGCGGGGTACCCCAGGGATCCTCGTTGAGCCCGACCCTCTTTAATATATATATTAAACCTTTGGCCGACATAGTCCTCCCCTACGGAGTACAGATTGTGACATACGCGGACGATACGCAGCTTGTTCTGGCCCTCAACCACCCTAAGAAAACGGTAATCGACTTAGAGGCATGTCTGAGGTCGGTTGCCGCCTGGATGGACCAATCCTTTCTAAAATTGAATGGAGAGAAAACGGAGTTAATGATCCTCGGGGATAAACATGATACCTCCCCTCCAGTACAATGGCCTAGCCTCTTAGGAGCTCCCCCTAAACCTAAAGACAGAATTAAAAGCCTGGGAATCTGGCTTGACTCTTCATTAAATCTGGAATATCAAGCAGTTCAAGCTGCGGCTACATGCTATGGCATGCTTAGACAACTTCGAAAAATTCTACCTCTCCTCCCACAAACCTCACGCAGAACACTGGTACAATCTATGGTGCTTACACGGCTGGACTATTGCAACTCCTTATATTTGGGGGCGCCAAAGACCACCACTAACAAGTTACAAATAGTACAGAACTGCGCTGCTAGGCTCCTATACAATGTCCCTAGAAATCTGTCTGCCAAACCGGCGCTGATGGCGCTTCATTGGCTGCCTATCACGGAACGTATAAAATTCAAAGCGTTATGTATAGCACACAAATCACTGGAGGGAACCGGCCCCAAAATCCTCAAGAGCATGCTGTCGTTCTACCACCCTTCCCGGAATCTGAGATCAGCTGACCAACTGCAAGCCACAGTTCCAAGGATCAAGAGATCTAGAACGGGAGGCCGGATGTTCTCATTCAATGCTTCGGTCTTATGGAACTCGCTCCCCACCAAAATGAGGAAATTGACCCATCATCTCGAATTCAGGAAGGAACTGAAAACGTGGCTATTTCAGCACTTGTAGTAAGAGTGAATATCTACAGTGATGGCTTGAGCGCTGGGAGGCCTACGGGTAGCCATGCGCTATATTAAGAAAGTATTAATAATAATAATAATAATAAAGGCTAACTCTATACAGAAAACGGGACGAGGACGGAGCAAGTGAGTACGGCCACGGAGCTCTCATTCGATCTGCGTGAAGCAGCGGGGGATGCTTGAGCATTAAGCATGGTTTATTCTCTTCAGAGAAGTTATAGGTTACGTCTCCGGAAAGAGAGGGCGAACACCACCATAGCCTGACCAAAACTCCTGTGACTTAGGTTAGTCACTCATTTGAAACACAGTGATATGCGCTTCATTGCCCCTCATTTGTAGTGGACACACTGGGTGGTCACCTCTGTATCCAGGTACGCCCAGGTGAGTGGAAAATGATGAGATGAGAAGAAAGGGGGAGTGATGGAGCGATAGTGGGCGAAGGAGTAGTAGAAGAAACGTGAAAGGGAGGGAGAACTGATAGGGAAGAAGCCATGACCCTGATGGGCGAAGAGCAAGTGGGGAGAGTCAGCTGTAAATTGTTTACGCACGCCTGCTTTTCTTTCCTTCAAGGTATTTGTAGTTTTACGTTTTCAGTTTTAAATGCCCTGATCATCTGTACAGTTGTGTTAAGGTGCCTTGGCACTGGTGAATGCGCCCTCCCTCTTTGTCCTCTCTAGTGCAGGTGCTGGGCATCTGTCTGCTTGGGGTGGCATGGACAAGAGGTAGTGACAAAGCACCCTATGCTGGAAAGGAAGCAATTGTCATTGTATGATAAAATGATGAGCTACATTCCCTAAGCGCTAGTGTCCAAGTAAATTCATCACCCTGTCAATCATGGTATTGTACATGTTAGCTTGTGGTTCTATCCAGTATGATTAAGAATAGTTGTGCTATTGCGGTACCAGTAAATTGTTGTTAATTTTAGTTCCATATTCCCAGAGCATTCTTATTATGTGTCAAACTTCTATAATGTTTCTTAACTCCTACACCTCTAAACAGTAGTATTGACTGAGCTGTTCTTCACACCTTCTGGTTTGCTTGAAAATGCACCATTTGCCCACTCTTTTTTCAAAATTTTCTCGGGGTGGTTCAGGCTCGCCCGCTACGCTCGCTGGCCGCAGTGAAGTACGACAATTGTTTTACGCCTCACCACTTTAAAATGTCACCAGCCGCCACTGCTTATTAACCACGCTCACCGAATGGGTGTTCACGATCCCAGTGTGAATCAGCGCTCTTCGAAGCTTCCACTGGGGTTTGAAGTTTTGTATAAAGTATGCCTTAAGTGTTTCTGAATGATGAAGGGAGTTATTTCATGGAGTACCGGTAGCTATTCGGAATTAGTTAATTATTTTACATAGCACTATGATGCGTTTTTTCAAAATCACTTTAAATTATGTATTTCAGCCACATGAGATGTATTTTATAAGTGTCTTTAGTGTGCACCCATTCAGTACATCTGAAAATCTTTTATTGCATGAAGATGGTGACTAAGGTGAGCTCAGTAGCACTTAGTATAAACTTGTGCACTTGTTTGTTTAATAAAGGGCATGTACTTGCAGGAAGGATTTCCTGAAGGCTTTTGGGTATGATCTTTTCGCTTGGTACATGTTAAGTGGAGCCCTTAAATGTAATGCTGTGTGGAAACCATATAAATCTACTTTTGTGTTAGTAAATTCTTTATTCATTCTTGTGAGTGTATCTTCTTTGGTGTGATTGCACATTTGTAGTTCAAATGGACATGTGTTTGAATGAGTTTACAGTTCTTTGTCTGAATGTGCTTTCGATTAGGCTCCCTTTCATGTGTTCCAGATAGCACAGGAAGAAGGGTTCATCCAGTTTCATTACACTTGCAGAGCCTGCACTGATGCACCGAATTTGTAGAGTTCTGCCCACATACTGTTTTCAGACGTTCACTGAATAGGAGTCTGTTCTTTCTGCACATACCTTTACTATTTATTTGCCTTGAATTTGTTTATTAGCTTCTTCTAAAATGATGGATCATTTTAAACATGTATTCATAAATACGTGGGGAAAGAAGATTTTTATGCCCGTGTCAACTCCGATGAAATTGAGAGAGTTTTGTGTGCTGTATGGTGATTTGAGAAAGAAACCCATGCTAGAATAGTGCAATTAACAATTAAATCTTGCTTATTGATCACCAAACGTCACATGTGTAAAAGTACATATATTCCTGGAGAGTCTTCAAAATTTGACGAGGCGTAGTCAAAGTAGATTTCGGGTTCACTGTGGAATGTGTAACTCAGTCTTAAATATAGTGCTGGATTTGTATCATTATAATATCTTATACGTGTGTATATATGCAGGATCATGTCTGCACATATGGAGGATAAAGTGTAGATTCTGGCTCTGTGCAGGGGTGTGTATCGTAATCTGCATATTTTCAACCTCACAAGCTTTGCAAAGTCGATACTGTTTAAAGAGGAATTGTTTTCTGCTGCTACACAGGGCACGAGCGTGACACGAGCCGCCTGCTTCCTACTGGTTCCTATGAGCTGTGCCCCTCTTTCCCAGTTTTGAAAGTCCCAGGGTGCGGGAGCGGACGTGTTTGGCTCATCTGGTCTTAGTTACTATAGTCCCACGGTCACTTACGGCTAGGTGCCTGATGTCCTAAGGGACTTACGGCTTCAGGGAATAGATCCGGGGTGATGCCTAGTTTATATTCAACTCACCCCTGGCCCTGGTTCTATAATGCAAATGTGTGGTGTTTGTGAATAGATAATCAACCATGATGAAGAGAGGGTTGTAAATGCCACCAGGCACATTTCATTTTTGAAATGGAGACAAACAGTGCTCATTGAAAACATTACTACATTAATACTGTTGTAATATACTATAATACTCAATAGCCTTCTTATTGGTTGGCGTCCATAATTCATAGGGTAACATAATATCCTCAAATTATGGAAAATAAAAACATCATAGGTATGGCATAATTGCTGTGAAATATGGATTTTGAAACCATTGATGAAAGTACATTATTGTGTTCCAAAATCTAAAAAAACATTGAATTTTTGCCATGTATTGCTAGCCATGGTAATGCAGCACCCCTGATTTCACAGGTCGTGCACGCCAGACATGCACAGTGGGCGAGGGGCATGAACACGTGCCACACCCCGCTTGAAGTACAGCTTTGGCACAGGGCGGGGCCAACAGTTCTCTGCCTTAGCCCACCATTGCTAATATGTAACATTCCATTTCTTACACGTCAACACTGAGCAGATTGTTTCATGGTCTACACAGATCTCTTAAAACTGTTTATTGCCCACCCGCGATTATCCGTGGCTTCCCAGGTACAGAAAGAATCCTGGAACTGGTTTGACCCTCCACACCCAAATCCTGTCACGTGTGCTACACTCCTGAGCCCTGATTTTTGCTCCGTATTGAGAATTAGGGATGTCTCTATTTGCAGGCTAAGTTCCTACATTCACATGCATGGCATACTCCTGCCATCTAGTGCTATAGGGTGGAACAGTTGAAAATAATAAATAGAATCGTTCCAGAATCGGACATCATTTATTGGGCAATAAACATACTAACTAGATTTCCCAAACTTGTACACAGGGTGCAATCAGGAATTTCCCTTCCTCTATTGAAGCCCGTGGGGGTCAAAAGAATTCAATAAACCTTACAGATTGTCAACCTGTAACCATAGCTTTTACACTAAAGACTGTAACAGTCTATGGAAAGCCTCGGCTGAGTGGAGTCTGAAGTTCTGTATAAAATATACCTTCACTATTTCTTAATAATGAAGGCAGTCAATTCATGGAGTATCGGCGCCTATTTAAAAGTAGTTAAGAATTTTACATAGCACTATGATTTCTTTTTCAAAACCATGTAATGAATTTTCAGCCACCTGAGAGATATTTTCTAAGTGTATTAGTCGGCACCCAATGTGTACTTAACCCGACTGACAGTGACAAAGGTGAGCTCGGTGGCACTCAGTTTAGAGTTATGCCGTCTCAATACGTATGCTTTGCATGTTTAATAGAGAGGGCATGTACATGAAGGAATGCTTTCCTGAATAAATAAGGCTTATATGTTCTTTTCACTTGGTACATGTCTCACGGACTCTTTCGTTGTCTGCCTAGTGGATAACAGCCGGCTTTAGTGTCAGTGCCACGAGGTGACAGGAGCATCGGGTCTCTGCATAGCAACATGTTTCACTCATTCGATGCAGGCAGGTTTCTCTCAAACTCAGAATCCCTCCTCCCCCCACCCCTCCCCCTAATGTTGTCCTCAGTGGGTAAGAGAAGCTCAACCAAATATTAGTGTTGTTAAGGGGAGAGGATGTGGCCTAACGGCTCCAGCGGTCGACCTCGAAGTTGGGACGCTCAACATCCTGCGATTCTGGGCAGATCACTTAATCTCCCCGTGCCTAACAAAATTAATGTATCCGTCTGTAATGCAACTGGTGCTCATGTAAAGCGCTCTGATACCTTCGGGTCAAGTTCGCGCTACATAAAACTCCACCTCCCCCACCCCCCAAAAAAGCCATAAAAAATCTAAATGACTCCAAACCACCAAGAAGGGTATGTTGCTACATCCCTTTGACAATTATGAATGGAAAACATCTGTTCTATCCTCTGCAAGGGAATTAGATGTGCTACTGACGGCTGAATTGTGGACCTCCTATCCAACATAATGCTATTATGGACAGTTGTACGTTGATTACAGTGAGGGCCTGATATTCACGGGAGTTCAGTAACTAGAAGTGGGATTTTCACAGTCCCATTCCTCATTGTCAGGCCCTTCTGATACATTGCATTTTCACTACCCTTGTCTTATTGTCCCAGTATGGGGTTGGGAGGTAACGTGCATGTGTCCCAGCTAATAGGATTATTTGTGTTCTACGAAAAGGGATGTGGAACAAAAAGACAAACCATGAAAACAAACAACTCCTGTGCAACTTGCTTGAATAACAAGATGGTGAAGTATCCCCGCGGCCCCGCACCACTGGGCAGTCTTACTGATGGACTCTGCTTAGCCACAACAGCCCCCCAGATCAAGTTCGAAAGCAACATATTCAAGTCGGTAAAGAAAGAGCGTGGCAGCAATGTTGGAACGGCGAAACCTATATACAATATCCTCAGCAATACAAGCAATTTGGCCATGGCTATTCGGCTCGCCGAAGAAAGAGGTACCGTGCACTAAAAGGCTAGCGACTGTCTGGAGCTCACCAAAACCCTATCCAAAGTGTGTTTCACCAGATCCTCATTGTCATGATACACATGGACCCGAGATATTTAAAAGTGTCATGTGCTCACATCAATCTGGTTTCAAGGGTCACTGTCTCATCTCGCATTGTCTGCCTCGGAAGTGGGAAGAGGCCGGACTTTTCCCAGTTCACCCTGAGACCTGAGTTAGTCCCGAAGTCGTCAAGGGTTGACTGAACACTGTCAGGGAGTCCCCGGGCTTATGCAGAAACACAAATGCTTCATATGCATAAAGGGACAGTAGGTGATAGTTACCAACGTGGGAAATTCCCCACTCCAGCACCCTTTGCTGGAGCATTCAGACCAGTGGTTCCATGGCCAGGGCAAATAGAATTGGAGACAAGGGGCACTCCTGCCAGGTAACCCTCGCTATTGCAAATTCTGTTGAGAGAGTCTGCCCCACACGCACCCTGGCCTGCAGTCTAGTGTAAAGCAATCTCACCCAGCTCTGGAACATAGGACCGATGCCCATGCACTCAAGCACAAGATCCAGGTATGGCCAACTGAGGGTGTCGAAGGCCTTTTCAGCATCCAGATGCATCACCGCTTCTTGCCCGTCTGTTAATCTGACTGTGTTCATCACTGTGAACAGTCTGCACACGTTTAAAAATGTACTGCGTGTAGGGATAAACCCGTTTTTATAAGTGTGGACAAGTCTGATGAAATGGGGGAGCAGCCGATTTGATAATACACGGCTCAGGATTTTGTAATCCTGGTTCAGAAGGAACAAGGGCTATATCAATCAATCAATCAATCACAGAATTTGTAAAGCGCACTACTTACCCGCGAGGGTCTCAAGGCGCTGGGGAAAAAAGAGGGGGGGGTGCTGCTACTGGTCGAACAACCAGGTCTTGAGTAGCCTCCTGAATGTCAGCAGGTCTTGGGTCTGTCGTAGGCTTAGTGGAAGGGTGTTCCAGGTCTTGGCGGCGAGGTGGGAGAAGGATCTGCCGCCGGTGGTGGTTCTTCGAATGCGAGGGACGGTGGCGAGGGAGAGGTCGGCGGAGCGGAGTTGGCGGTTGGGGACGTAGAAGAGGAGTCGTCTGTTGAGGTAGGCTGGGCCAGTCTTGTGGAGTGCCTTGTGTGCGTGGATGAGGAGTTTGAAGGAGATTCTCCTGTCGACGGGGAGCCAGTGCAGGTTCCTCAGGTGGGGGGTGATGTGGCTGTGGCGTGGTACATCGAGGATCAGGCGTGCGGAGGCGTTTTGTATGCGTTGCAGTCGCTTGATGAGCTTGGCCGGGGCTCCCGCGTAGAGGGTGTTCCCATAGTCAAGTCTGCTGCTGACGAGGGCCTGGGTGACTGTTCTTCTCGTGTCTGTCGGGATCCACCTGTAGATCTTGCGAAGCATGCGGAGGGTGTTGAAGCAGGAGGATGAGACTACGTTGACTTGCTTGGCCATGGAGAGCGTTGAGTCGAGGATGACTCCCAGGTTGCGTGCGTGGTCGGTGGGTGTCGGGGCTGCTCCCAACGTCGTTGGCCACTAGGAGTCGTCCCAGGCTGAGGGGTTGGAGCCGAGGATGAGGACCACTGTCTTCTCCGTGTTCAGTTTTAGTCGGCTGATCTTCATCCAATCGGCGACGGCCTTCATTCCTTCATGGAGGTTGGATTTGGTGGTGAGGGAGAGGATCAGTTGAGTGTCGTCGGCGTAGGAGATTATGTTGAGGTCGTGCTGTCTGGCGATGCGTGCGAGCGGGCCATGTAGATGTTGAACAGTGTTGGGCTGAGGGACGATCCCTGGGGTACGCCGCAGATGATCTCGGAGGCTTCGGATCGGAATGGTGGGAGGCGGTCTCTCTGGGTTCTGCCGGCGAGGAAGGAGGTGGCCCATTCCAGGGCCTTGTCTCGGATCCCTGCGTCGTGGAGGAGTGCGCGTAGAGTGCGGTGGCAGACAGTGTCGAAGGCGGCGGAGAGGTCCAGCAGGATGAGGGCTGCGGTCTCACCGTTGTCCAGCAGGATCCTGATGTCGTCGGTGGCGGCGATGAGGGCAGTCTCAGTGCTGTGGTTGCTGCGGAACCCCGATTGGGATGGGTCCAGGATGCTGTTTTCTTCGAGGTATCGGGTTAGCTGTTTGTTGACGATCTTCTCGATGACCTTGGCTGGGAACGGAAGCAGGGAGATGGGCCGGAAGTTCTTGAGGTCTCTCGGGTCCGCCTTGGGTTTTTTGAGTAGGGCGTTGATCTCTGCGTGTTTCCAGCTCTCTGGGGAGGTCGCGGTCTCGAAGGAGAGATTGATGATGTTGCACAGGTGGGGTGCGATGGAGCTGCTGGCTTTGTTGAAGATGTGGTGCGGGAAAGGGTCTGACTGGGAGCCGGAGTGTATTGTGCTCATGATCTTGATGGTGTCCTCGATGTTCACGCTGGCCCAGGCTGGCAGGGAGTCGTGGTCGATGGTGTGCGGCGGGTCTGGTGCATCGATCTTAGTTGGGGCTGTCTGGGTGTTGAAGCTGTCGTGGATGTCGGCGATCTTGCGGTGGAAGAAGGTGGCGAGGGAATCGCACAGGGGTTGCGACGGCGGGATGTCATTGGTGTTGGAGCTGGGGTTGAGCGGACATCCAGTGGATTGCTCCTTTTCTTTGGGAGAACCACTATCAGGGCTTCTCTCATCGAGCTAGGTACTTTGGACACTCAACATAAAACTCTGCAGCTCATGTCAACAATCCAGGTGCCCAATTGCATGCCATCTGCTGCAGTGCTGCGCACACTTCGTTTATTAGCAGTGGCTCACCAAGCTCTTGCTGCCAGAGCTGATCCAGTACTGGGGTGGGGGCTGCCAACACATAGCGGTGCTGTTGGTCTGGTGGTGGGCCATTCCGCGGAGGGTACAGCTCGCTGTGGTAGTCCCAAAATGCATCTTATTGCCCAAGAAGATATTACTTCTTGGGTGTTCACCAGCACCCTGTCCCTGTTCCTTATCATCCCTATCCAGGGCCCAGAGGTCTCCCTCCTCAACAACCAGGCGACTGTCTTGCCTGGTCTGTCGCCATTTGTGTGCTGAGTTGCCATGAAGGCCTTGTATGACAAACAGCTGAGCTGACTACGCAAGTCCACATGGTGCCTGCGCAATTTAGTCAGCTCAACCCTGTGATTTGGGTCTTTTATTACCATCCGCTCCATTCGTCTAATGGCCCCCTCCATCTCCAGTAATTCCCCTCTCATTACTTGTTAGGGCCCCCACGTGGTTTTGATGCAATGACCCCTGATGACCACTTTGAAAGCATCCCACTCTATGCTCGCATCTGTGGCGGCCCCCTCATTCTTCTCAAAATGTTATGTTATGTGATGTGTGTGTGGATTTGATCTTGATATGGAGCATCCTCCAGCGCCTCCGCCCTTAGGCACCATGTTGGAACCCTTGTACTCCGTCCCCCCAAAACCAGTGTCAGCTTAGGTTATGGTCCGATATGGTGTGCCCAATGTATTCTGCTCCCACCAATCTTAGACAAAGATCCAAAAACAGAGCCAGTAATCCAGTATGTTTTCTTATACAGAATGTCCTGCAAGCTTCAAATATTGGTTAAAATCACACATTTTCCTCACATTTCTGTGAGGGAAAGTCCTATAACCTTCAGGAATCCATAAAATTCTCACCATGCAGTGTTCCTTGGGCCTTCAGAAATTAAGAGTTTGTAGGGTTCTGTGGTTGCCAGCTGACCCAGAGTTCCCCAAGCAGGGATTCACTAGGGAGAGGTGCCATTGAAAAGGGGAAATGTTCCCTTTCCAGCAACACATCCTGCATAGATTGGTGCTTGGAGGCAGATAATTATGCCCCTGCACACTGAGCAAAGTGAAACCAGTCAGCACCTAATGGCGTTGACTTTTTTCACTTGCAATCACTGTGATGTCAGTGTGCTACACATTACAGTGTTATAAAAAGTAATGTTGGGACTTGGGGAAAGCTTTGCTGTTGTGCCTCACCCTTATTATTTAAGTGTTCTTAATGAATGGTACCCATCACTTGATGAGAATGGATGGTCAAGCTCACTTCAGGGGTTAAATCGACCCTCTTGCCAAACATTTAGAGATTGCAATAATAAATCAGATTGCATTTAGGGTAGTAGATAATTATTTTTCCCTGTTTTATGTTGTGGTAAATCCAGAGAGACCAAATCGTTGGTGTTGCTAATACTAATAAACCATTGCGCTGTTGAAGGAAATGCCAGCATGTTGTTTTTTTTATTACAAAATATTTTATTTTGATTCCCGTATTCATTTCAGAAAAAAGCAATATTCATTTCACCAAATTATTACAACGAAAATAACTTGATAAAGCCACTATGAGGAAAACCAGCAAAGTAGAAAAAACATGGGTAAAAAATGTACAATAGATGACCCTTAGTTTGTATTTGCCGTCTTGTTCTAAGAATTTACCCCAAGCCAAAATAAATTCGTCCAAATTTTCCCTCACAAAGAGTGTACTCCCTTCCAGTACTGCGAAGTTAGGCATTTTTAATATCCAGTCAGCTGTTTTCAGTTTTTTCTTACATTTCCATTTTCCTAGATCTTTTGGTAATTGCCTTCTGACTTAAAAGTTTGTGCAACAATTCCCTAATGTTTTACTTGGCAACTCTAGTTTTAATTATCTATTTTCTTTAGATATGTTAAACATTTGTGCCTTCGATTGCATACTCACTATTGGAAGCAGCTACCTTGATTACCTCTTAGTGCTTAGAACAATAATAAAGTAGTGGAGAGTATATGAAACTAAGACCATAGTTTATTTTTATAAGCACCAGTGATAAATAGTTCCTTTTAAGGTTATTGAAAGCTTTCTCTCCATCGGTCTCCATACTCACTGCGTGGGTCGTCTTTTGAAAAATGTTAGGCAACAATATAGTATTACAGTGAACATACCTCATTTATATGAATCTAGTTTGGTCCTTATGTATCTGCTTCTTTTAATTAGACTAGAAATTTTGATTACTCATTTATTAAAGAAATCAATCAGAAGCTAATGTATAGATGAGGCTCTTGTACAGGTTTAGGCAGAATAGAGATCTATGACCTTTTCATATTGTCATGTAAAACACCTAACAAATGTTATAATTAAATGCTTGGAGCCACATAGGCATTAATAATCTTGTAAATGTTTTCTAAAATTTTCAAAAATAAGAATCCTCTCTTGTACACTTTCTAGATTGAATCTTCAATTTCATCCATTGAATTTCCCCTTATAGCCTGCCATTCACCTCTACTCCGAGATGGGAAGTTCAATATCCTCCTGTTAGCTTCACATCTTTTTCACTTGTTGCACAAAACCTGTTAAACTCATCAAATCTGACCTTGTTTTTTATTATTCAATAATGTTGTGGAAAAATTCTTTAAGGCAAAAATATGTATTTGACCTGCTGCATTCTGATCTTTTGAGCCAACAACCTTACAAATTTTGCGCTATTATCCAAATACTGTTATGTCCTATATCTATTGAGCTCAGCCTTGCCTGTAAATATTTTAATAATTTAAAATGTAATCTTCTCTCTTTGAGGATTACCATACACAGTAATTTTCTTTTGATCCTTCTTTAGATAGTTTAGATGTTTCTTCTTTGCTTTTTTGCTAAAGTAGCTAGAGGTCAGCTACCCCCTTGAGATACACTTTGAGCATTTGCCGAAGAACCCCAGCATTCTCAACAGAGCTTTGATTTGACGACATAAATTATTAAATTTTTTGTTTTATTTTGCTGATCATCACTGAAATGTCCAACAGGGACATGTTCAACTTCCATAGAGTAGATTAGTGGTTTTCATTATCCAGACTGAAAGTTATCTCCACTGGAGAAGACTCTGCCCAATGGGTGTTTCCCTTCATCATAGACAAACGTCTTGTCATAACTTACTTTGTGGCCAAAGTAAAGTACAATTTGAAGTAGCTGTCATGACATTTAAAAGCTTGCACTATCTATTGGTTAGGTCTCTTGGTGCCAGTTTTGCTCACAACTCTTAAAAAAAGGTGTGATTTCAGTTCTGTTCCTTTAAACTAATTTGCATGCTCCTTTGTGGTGGAGTTTTCCAGTATCCATCTATATGTTCCAAGACAATGTCTGAGAAACTCTTCTGTTCTGTTGATCATTAAGACGTACATTCCCTTTTTTGTCAATTATTGGATCTAGTACTAGATTCAGATCACTTGCAAAACAAAATGTTGCAAATAGAGACTTTGGGGGTGAGCAAGTCACTCTAATATTATTTCTCCTTGCCCTCAGCATTTGGGTGATCTCCATACCTTTCACCTATCTTTTCATGGCCTAAGCAGGCACCCACTTTGCCATGGGATGAAACATAGGACCACCCACCAAAGAAAGGCATGCAGTGAAATTCTGTTAGTAAGTAGTTTCCACCAAACCTACTTGGCTTCACCCACCAAGCAGAGAGATTCAAAGTGGTTTCTGTGCTGCAGCGACAACCAGTGCAATAGCGAAATGTTATATGCAGTTCAATCACCAGGGCCTCAGGGCCACTCTCTGGACACCAGTTGCAAATGCCTGATGGCACTGAATTGGAGCCTGAGGCCGACATCATTATGACATCATTACTATTATTGTTTCTTTTTATTATTACTTTATCATCAATTGATTTGCATTTCATACACCCCAGAATGGGTAATGGCATTGATAACAATGTTGCCATTGGGTTACACGCAGAGTAATACATATTAATTGTTAGGACCAGAAACTCAATACTGTATGAATAAGTAATGGCACAGAGGCAGAAATTCCATCGCCAGTGCTGACTGTCAGCCTGGGCTATTTTGGAGCGTGGGCTGACTGAAAATGTTCTTGCTATGGTTCCAAGATCTTCTAGTCATTCTGTGAACACCCATGCTCTCTGAAGATGCCATGTCATCGATGGTTGGTGGGTTGCTAGATCTCCAGGGCTGAGCTGTGTAATGGGCCAAGACCAGGCTCTAGTTTACCAAGCCTGTAATGTATTGGTTACCTTTGATACCTTCAAGAATATGCAGCAGGGCAAGTTTTGGGGATGATGGGATCATCCACCAAAGAACTCTCGAGAAAACCAAAAATCTATTGCATTAAAATATATACATGTAATGGGCTTTTGCTCAGCCCAATGATTGCTTGTCACTGGTTGACTTTCTTGTCAATCACATCTGCCATTTGTTTGCTTCTTATTCAGTAGCTCTCCTTCCTCTTCTTGTGTTTGTTCCTGCCATGAAACATTGCTTCTTAACCATTTGTTTGATTTGAAAACCTGTATCCTTCCGCTACTTAATTCAGGGAACCACTTTTTTCTTCTGTCTTTAGCACTTTGTGGCAGTATATGTTTTCTTGCTCTCTCGTTTGTGTGCTGCTTTCCCCTCAAATCCCCTTCGTTCCATGTAGCACTCTCCCTCCCCTACCTATTTCTTTCGTTTCCCCACTATCTTGGAACTGTAAATTAATAGAACACTAAAATGGCTGACGTATTATTACATATGCACATGCATGCGTGGTGACAAATGCATGCATATTGCAGAAAAATGAAAAACGCACTGGTATCATCACACAGCGGCTGCGGTAGTGACATGACGCATACATGGACATACCTAGCGACTCATGCACACGTATACATCACCGTGCTTTTTCCCAATGCTGTGGCAATAACCAATTTGTTCTCTCTTTTTGCTGATGCCGAACAGCATCCACCAAGACTATTGGTAAAGCCAAAAGGCTAGACCAATTGGCTTTGCAGATTTTTATTATCTGTGCTCTCTTGGCATCCTTTTCCGGGAGGGTAATATGATGAAGGCGATAGACAAAATAGTCTACCCGATTGAGACGTCCTACTGTTCAGCAAATTTGTGTCAGACTACATCTCACAGATATATAATGTTTTGGGCAGTCTTTGAGTGATTTTTCCCTTTCATTGCAAAATGTGGGAGAGAAAGACAGAATTTTGGGTAGGTGGTGGAACTCATAAGTTAATTCAGTTGCTGACTTGGGACTTAGATTTGCCAAATTCAAGAGGCAACACCTTTTTAACCAAGGGCTTAGGGTATTTTTACACCATAGAACCTTAACAGATTTTAGAGGGCATGCATTGCAAGTAGTAAAGGCTTGATATTTGGTGCTACTGAGCTGTATCGCAGTCATATGATTTGTCGATGCTCTAGCTTCGAAATATTTATTTCATGAGTTTAGTAACTTTCTTGAGATGTTTACCAATACTAACTCACTTTAATTTAGATCTGTTGTTGGCTAGTTTTAATGCCACAGGATGTCACTTAATCAGAACCTACTTTTGTCTTTTAATCGGCACAGCTGATCAAAGGCTTTGACTGGAAAAGCTATATCTTACCTGAGTTTCAATATTTGATTGGCGGAGATTAATATTAAAGTTGTAACCAAGATCACTTTGACCTGAATACAATAGAATATGGGATCTGGTGGAAGTAAATTGATTCTCTTTCACTTAATAATCTAATCAAGATTCAACAGGCACCCAGTTATTCTGGCGACAACCAGTATTGTACTTTATCTGTCTTCCTTCTTTAAGGGTTTGTAGTGAGTTTTCTTTTGTCACATATTAAAGATTTAAAAAGACATACATTTGATAAGGGATTTTTATTTTAACAAACGTATTCAGTTGTTATGTAACACAACATACCAGAACGCACCCAGAATGGAGTGGCCAGTATCAACAAAAACCAAACCTAGGTCCACCCCTCCACCCTTACTCTTTTCTTCCTATCCACTGCTCTTTCCCCCTTCTTATTTTTTTTTTCTCCGTTTTTCTATTCCCCCTTTCAAAGCAGAAATATGACATTATCTATCATGATATTGCTTCTGCCATGAAAAGGATGTGAGGTTCAACCAAAACATAAGCAATGAAAGAATACATCTCAGACATCTGGAATTAATATGGAGAAAGGACCCAAACGTTACCCTTCTTGAACAGTTGAGAATACGTAGAACCTTTTTCAAAAATGCTATCTGGAAAGCCAAAACTACAGCAATCAAATCAAACTAGACAGAGCGAAAATCAGGTCTAGAAAACTCTTTGACATATTAAAACAACAATCTGGAAAACCTGCTGAACCCACAATTGCAAACCACTCGACCGACATTTGCAACACCTTCTCAACTTTCTTTAAAGATATAATTGCAACCATAAGTAACTCTATTCCCAGCCAAGCTAGTGCCCAACCTAGGGAATCCATCTACCCCACTCTAACAGATCACAGCAAGAACACTGACCAACTCACCCCAACGGTCCTAAGAAAAAGAGCCTTCTGGAAAAGTTTCAGATCTCTGTCTGAGTGAGAAATCCAGAAAACCATTCAGTCAATCAAACCGACAACTCACTTCGACAATCCTATTCCCTCCCATCTACTGAAAGAGATCTACCAATCTGTCCCTCCCATCTACTGAAAGAGATCTACCAATCTGTCACTCCACCATGGATTAAAATTGTGAACACATCTTTTCAACAAGGATCCCTCCCAGAATGCCTAAAATGGGCCAAGTTTCTCCCGTTCTAAAAAAAAAAGCAGGTACCAACCAGAATGACCTAAACAACTTCCGACCTGTATCAAATCTGACTTTCCTCGACAAATTGGTAGAAAAATGTGCACATGAGCCGCCATATGAACACATCGCGAATTTTGACCTATTAGACAAACACCAATCCGGTTACAGGCCTGCACACAATACTGAGATCACCATTCTAAACATCCTTGATGATATACAATCCTCACTCGACCAAAACGAATCCTGACTGGATTTAATGGCGGCATTCAACACGGCCAGCCACAAACGCCTCAGAGAAACTCTTGAATCGAGAATGGGCCTATCAGGAGCCGTCCTAGGCTGGTTCACCTCCTTCTTGCAGAAATGAAAACAAAGAGTCAAACTCGTCAACACCTTATCTGATGTAACAGACAGTGACAGGGGCATTCCGCAAGGATCTACAATTTCACCAACATTTCAATTTATACATGGAACCACTGACGAGCTCATGAAACAATTGAAAATCTCATACCACATGTACGCTGATGATTCACAACTCTACATCAAACTCGCCTCTCAGGAGGATATCCGGAGACTGAGTGACACCCTGATGAAAACACAGGCCAGGCTGGCACAAAACCAACTTAAACGAAACCCATTGAAAACCGAATTCATTCTTTTCTCCCTACCCTGTACAACAACCACAAACATGGTCCTATAACCCCAACTCGCTACATTACACCCCAACTATCTGCAAATCTGTAAAATCACTAAGCATCACACTAGACTCAAATTTAAACATGCAGGTGCACATACAAGCTGCAACCAGAAACGCCAACCTACATCTGCACCTTCTAAGAAAAATAAAGCCCTTAATTCCGCTTGTAGACCTCAAAATGGCGGTTCAATCGCTAGTGCTCTCAAGACTGGATTATGGGAATGACACACTCACAGGTCTACCGAAAGCCAACCTTGCCCCAAGGAAAGCAACAATAAATGCAGCAGCAACACTTTTAACAGGCACAAGACGCTATGACTGCATCTCCCCTTCACTCAGAGCCCTCAACTTGACCCCCAGTTGAAGCTAGGATCCAATTGAAGAATGCTTGCATAACACACAATGCTCTAAACAATTCTGGTTTTAAGTATATGGCGAATAGGATCAAACTATCAGGAGGAAGAAGGGCTTCTATAAATGCTAAATCCCTCGCACTAGAACCAGCCTAATTCAAAAAAAGAAGGAAAACGCACGGTCGAACTTTCACCAGATCTGCTCCAAAAAATTGGACCTCCCTACCACCTTCAACGAAAGCAATTACCTTAGGCTCTTCAACAAAGAAGTAAAAGCCCTACTGCTGGAAAAAAATGTGACATAAAAGAAATCTTTTGAAACTGTCATTCACCCTATAAGAGAGTAGGATCTGCTTCTTATAGTTACCCCCACTTTTTGCTGATGTTTCACTGTTTTTCGACTTAGCCAGACTGTGGCCCTGCTAATCAGGACCCCAGTCTATCTGCTTTCTACTCTAAATTGATTGTATGTACTTTAGGTACACTCCAGACTGGATTCTGGGGTACCCTTGTGAGTCCCTAGTATATGGTATACTATGTACCCAGGGCATAGGTACCCCAGATGCCTACCAGGGGCTGCAGCATGTATTATGCCACCCCTGGGAAGCATTTTAAAATGACACAACAGGTCTGCTACAGCAGCCTGTGTAAGGTGGTGTATCCACCCCTTACTGAGATATAGGTTCCCTATATCTCTCCATATCACTGCACATGTAAACCTATCAGTCACCCCTATGGCAGGCCTTAACAATCCTGAAGGCAGGGTGCTGGGTTTCATGTGAGAGGGTGCCCATGCATGAGCAGAGCCCCTCTGCAGCTTTCGGAATCTTCATTCTGGGGTTGTTTGTGATGCAGCCAGACCATATACTCTTAAGTGCATTATAACCAAACGGTAAATGCTAACTTTGGAGTGGCTGCATGGAAAACTGTCGTGGTTGGTGTCAAACACCTTGGAATCATACCCCCACACCAGTAACTGGTGTGGGAGTATGATCCCACCTTTCTAGAGGGAGAGACATGGCAGCACCGGTATACCCGGTACCAGCTAACAGAGCCCTGGCATCACAAAATGGATGCTGCAGCCACAGACACGAGTCTGCCCTCCTGCTGCTGAACGAAACTCCGGCAGGGGAGGCCTGGACAGTAGGTTTCCTGTCACAGGGAGGTGTGACCACCTCCCAGACAGGCCTTAGTGTATTGGTGCTGGGTGGGTGCACTCTCAGAGTGCTTTGAAGTCTGCACTGGGGGCACATTTGGTGTCCCTGTGCATAGTCCAGCTCAAACCGGTTGCAGGGGCACACAGCCCCTGCTCTGGCACGAAACCGGACAAAGGAAATGGGTGTAGCCACCCCTCTTTCCTGACCCTCCCATAGGTGGGTCCCCAGAGTTTGTCCAACCCCTTCCTTGGGTATAAAGTAGGAAACCCTGACTACAGGACTTTAGATTACACCTGGACTAAACTCTGATACCAGAAACCAAGTACTTCGACGATCTGCACGACGCTGGACGACTGAAGAATCTCCCTTGGAGTAAAGGAGTTACTCCCCTGCAAGGCAGGCACCTTTAAAGCAACTGACCGGTTGGCATCTCCGAGCTCCGACGGACTCCGAAGAATATTGCCACACAGGAGGTGGGATTTCCTAGGTCTCTGAGGTCGATCTGTGCCCACAGCAAGTCTGAGGCCCGTATCCCTCGTGGAGACCGTGCAACCTGGACACCGCGACCATTTGCAGAAGCATCAGCTTTCCGGCGACCCCTGAGGCTGAGCTTTGGGTTACTTGTAGCCCTGACCCCGAGCAATAATTGCACCGAAGATTGTCGGCCTACACTCAACGAGTGTTCCGCGGGCCACCATTTTGTGATTCCTCTCGAGGTCCCTTCGCGATCCCTGGTCCGTTGACCTGTGGGTCCCCAAGAAGGCAACTCTAACTTTTATTGGGCTTCCCTGGTTGCTCCAGACGTGCCCTGACTCTCCATCGCTTGGGGAGTCCCCAGGACCTTGCTGGTCCGCACAGAAGCATCTTTTCTCTTCCTGTGTGGGTTGCTGTTGCCAAGGCTTGTTGTGGTCAATCCGATCACCGACACCCCAGCACTCGACATCCTTCGTGGGACAGCTCGAATCCGGCACCTGGTCGTCGTCGACGTCTCTGGGACCCCGTGGCTGCAGAGTCAAGCTTCACCTCTTCGCACCTGAAGCACCCGACATCGGTGGGCATTCGATTGCTCCGCTCCTGGTCACTGGCTAGTGACCCAGACTCTGTCCCCTCTGCTTTCAGGTTCTTCACATCTTCGATCCAGGCTTGGATCACACCGGACACTTTTCTCCTTCACGACAGCAGCACTTTGCAGCAGATCGCCATTGAAAACGACGACGATTCCCGACACCTTTTGACACCTATGCACCCGGCTTCCCTGGGTGAGGTAACTCGAGTACTCTGGTGCTCCCGTGGGTGTTGGCCCTAGAAACCCTTAAGTCTAAAGGGGTTTGCTCAAAGTCCTCTCCTAAGTGTCCTTTAACTTTAAAATTCCAACCGCGACTTTCCGCATTGAATCCTACGGCGCTCGCGGCTGTGTTCTCACACTACACACGTCCCCCGTGGGTCTCCTGTGTCACTACCTTGGGTGTTTCCTTGTGGTCCCAGCGATTCTACGTGCTCTAGGCACTGTGTCTAGTCAAGTCGTGGTTCTTATACCACTTTCTTAGTATATGGTTTGGTCTCCCCCTGGAGCCCACTGTGTATTGTGCTATTTATTGTCGTTTTAATACTGTGATATTGTGTATCTTGAACTCTAATCTCATAAAGAGATTAGTAGTTAGTGTTTAGAAATAAATACATATATTTTATATATATCTTGTGTGGTTCTCCTTTCGTTTAGTCATTCAAGAGGTTATAATTAGGTAAACCAAGCTGCTTTACACTCCTTCAAGACTTAGCCTGAAGGCTGCTCTACATAGCTACCACTAGGATAGCGTTCAATAAAGGTTGTCTTTAAACCTATCATCAATAAAGGTCGTTTGGACTGGTGCAAGGTGCCCACTATAACTAGTGGACAGCATATAACAGGCCAACTTCTCACATTGGTGTACAGCGGTTGGATTCAAGCTTGCTATTGCTTTACCAGATAATCTCTTTGAAGTGACTAACTGAAAACCACTATAAGTACATAAGTACATATAAATCAAGTTTAGAATACAGTAAGTTCTACTGAACTTAGAGTTGTGTGTTAAGGGTTTAGCACACCCTTTCTACAACTCAAGAGAGTTTCAGTACCCACTAGAGTAGGTAGGTGCATACACCACACCACACCACACTAGAATGTCTGCAAGGCCTGAAGTAAGTGACTCCTTGCCCACTAGGTATGACAATCTCTCATTCCAGGAATTTAGAAACATGTGTACCTCTAGGAGACTGAAAACAGAGAGACATGCAAGCACTCAACGCCTCATAGAGGCTTTGCTGTTAGATGATCTCAGAAAGACACCAGGGTCTGATGAGGCAGGCAAGTTGGGTGGGGCAGTAGAAGAAGAAAGGCCAGGTAGTGAAAACTACTATGACCCAGACTCTGATGCTGGCCAGTGGGATCAACATGATTCCCCCCTGGAAAATCTAATTCTTCCTGAAGGAGAGGAAGGCCTCAGTGGCCCCCTCTTCACTCCCCCAGGAAGGGTTAATAGTCTACCAAGAAGATCAAGATCTCCTTCTCAGGAGTCTAATCTTTCTGGTACTTCTATAGGGTCCTCTGCTTCTCATAAAAGGGCATCCTCTTATGAGAAGAAGTGCCAACTGCTTGAGTTTGAGAGAGCTAAGCTCAGAATCAAGAGAGAGCAATTGGCCTTAGACAGGGCATCCCTGGAGCTTCAGAAAGCTTCACAAAAGTTGGGACTAGAGCCCCATGGTGGCAGCAACAGTGTCCCTAGAGGTAGAGATCATACTCATGACCATAGGAACCTGAACAAGATTGACCCTCCCTACCAGAGTGGGGATGACATCCACAAATGGATAACTGCACTGGAAAGGGCCTGTAAGGTACAGAGGGTCCCTCAGGAGCAGTGGGCAGCAATCTTGTGGCTCTCCTTTGCAGACAAAGGTAGAGACAAGCTCCTCACTGTAAGAGAAGAGGATGCTGACAACTACAAAGTCCTGAAGAGTGCTCTGATTGAAGGGTTTGGCCTAACCACTGAACAATACAGGTTAAAGTTCAGAGATACCCAAAAGGCACAGACTCAGGACTGGGTTGACTTTGTTGATTGTGCTACTAAGGCTCTGGAAGGCTGGTTACTTGGCAGTAAGGTGTGTGATTTCAAAGGATTGTATAATTTGATCATGAGAGAGCAGATCCTTAACAACTGTCAAAATCAACTGTTGCATCAGTACCTGGTGGGCTCTGATCTGACCTCTCCCCAAGAATTAGGTCAGAAGGCAGACAAGTGGGTCAGAACCAGGGTAAGGCAGCAGGTTCAGAACCAAGGTGGTGACTCTAAGAAGCAGGATTCTAAGAACTCTGATAAGGGTGGGGACAAGGGTAAAGACCAGAAGTCTTCTCAAGGGCCCCAAAAATCTGCATCTGGTGGGGAGTCCCAATCTAACAAAGGAAAAGGCCAAAAGAAACCATGGTGTAAAATCTGTAAGCAGAAAACCCATTGGACTAGTGATTGTACAAAGACCAAAGACTCAACTCCAGCCACCATTGCCCCTAAGGCAACTGTTCCCCCTAGTTCAGCTCCAAGTGGTGGTGTTCATAATAAGGGTGTAGTAGAGATGGACTCTGGCCTAGTCAGAGTTCCAACTCAGGCTGTACTGATCTGTGATGGAGACATAGATATGTCCTCCTATGTGAGTCCCAGTAATCTGGGCAAATACAGACAGCAGCCCTTAATTAATGGAAGAGAGGCTTTGGCATACAGGGACACAGGAGCAAGTGTCACAATGGTGACAAAAGATCTTGTGGCCCCTGAGCAGATCATACTTGGTGAAATGTACCAAGTGACCAATGCTAGCAATGTCAGGACAGACCATTCCCTGGCAGTTGTTAATTTCTCCTGGGGAGGGGTAACTGGC
This sequence comes from Calotriton arnoldi, assembly GCA_963921515.1. NCBI lineage: Eukaryota > Metazoa > Chordata > Amphibia > Caudata > Salamandridae > Calotriton > Calotriton arnoldi. Next base: position 1,274,668 of record CAWUFW010000751.1, read on the forward strand.
CCTAAGAAGGTTGTGGTAAGTGCAGACCTCCCTGTTGAATGCTTGCTTGGAAATGATTTGGAAAGTTCAGCTTGGGCTGAAGTTGAACTCCGGACCCATGCAGAAATGTTGGGCATCCCTGCAGATGTGTTTGCTATGACCAGGTCACAGGCAAAAATGTCTAAAACTGAACAGGCCCTGGATTCTGGAATAATGGACCAGGTGCCTCCCAAGAGGAGGAGCAGTAGGGTTAAGGCAGTGTCTTCCCCCCTGCCTCAGAAGGAAGATCAGTCTCTTGAGGGAGATGATCTCAGTCCTGAAGAAGGAACTGTCCCAGAGGAGCTTGAGCCTGATCAGGTTGAGTTCTTGGGGACAGGGGCCCTTCCAGGGCAGATCTGAGCCAGGAGCAACTGAGCTGCCCCTCTCTTGAACCCCTCAGACAGCAAGCTGCTGCTGAGGCTTCTGGGAGTGCTAGTGGTACCCATAGGATCTATTGGGATGATGGACTCCTTTACTCAGAGTGTAGAGACCCCAAGCCTGGAGCCACCAGGAGGTTGGTTATACCTCTGAAGTTTAGGAGCTTCCTATTGACCCTAGCACATGATATCCCATTGGCAGGTCACCTAGGCCAAAACAAGACTTGGGACAGAATTGTCCCTCACTTTCATTGGCCTCATATGTCTGAAGACACCAAGGAGTTTTGTCGCTCCTGTGTTACCTGTCAAGCCAGTGGTAAGGCAGGTAGCACTACAAAGGCCCCCCTGATACCACTACCAGTGGTGGGGGTTCCCTTTGAGAGGGTAGGGATTGACATTGTTGGTCCCCTAGACCCCCAAACAGCATCTGGGCACAGGTTTATCCTAGTGGTGGTGGACCATGCCACTAGGTACCCAGAAGCAATTCCCCTCAGGACCACCACAGCCCCTGTGGTGGCAAGGGCTCTCCTGGGAATCTTTTCCAGGGTGGGTTTTCCTAAGGAGGTAGTATCAGACAGAGGTGCAAACTTCATGTCTAGTTACTTGACTGCTATGTGGAAGGAGTGTGGAGTAAATTATACATTTACCACCCCTTATCACCCACAATGCAATGGTTTAGTTGAAAGGTTCAACAAAACCTTGAAGGGCATGATTAAAAGTCTCCCAGAAAAGCTTAAACGCAGATGGGACATACTTTTGCCCTGCCTTCTCTTTGCCTACAGAGAGGTTCCACAGAAGGGGGTTGGTTACAGCCCATTTGAGCTTCTGTTTGGACATCCAGTTAGGGGTCCATTGTGTCTAGTGAAGGAGGGATGGGAGTTACCTCTCAAACCCCCTAAACAGGATATTGTGGACTATGTACTTGGTCTCCGCTCCCGGATGGCTGAGTACATGAAGAAGGAAACTAAAAACCTTGAGGCTAGCCAGGAAATACAAAAAGCCTGGCATGACCAAAAGGCTGTGTTGACTGTTTATCAGCCAGGACAGAAAGTATGGGTGTTGGAGCCTGTGGCCCCAGCAGCCCTCCAAGATAAGTGGAGTGGCCCCCATACCATTGTTGAACAGAAGGGAGAGGTTACCTATCTGGTAGACCTTGGAACTCCCAGGAGCCCCCACAGGGTGCTCCATGTCAACAGACTGAAACCATATGTTGACAGGGCAGACATGGGCTTGCTCATGGCTACTGATGAGGGACAGGAGGAAGAGAGTGATCCACTCCCTGACCTGCTCTCTCAGAACCCTGATGATGGATCAGTAGATGGTGTAGCCTTGGCAGGCAGCCTCACTGGCCACCAGCAAACTGATTGCAGAAAGGTTCTCAATCAGTTCAGACATATGTTCTCTTTGACTCCAAGTCAGACTACCTGGTGCACTCATGAAGTGGACACTGGGGACGGTCTGCCTGTTAAAAATAAGATTTACAGGCAACCTGACCATGTCAGGGACTGCATCAGGACTGAAGTCCAGAAGATGATGGATTTGGGTGTGATTGAACCCTCAGATAGCCCTTGGGCTAGTCCAGTAGTCTTAGTGCCTAAACCTCACACCAAGGGTGGTAAGAGAGAGACGAGGTTTTGTGTAGACTACCGAGGTCTCAATGCAGTCACTAGGACTGATGCCCATCCCATACCAAGGGCAGATGAGCTCATAGACACTTTGGCCTCAGCCAAGTTTCTCAGCACATTTGACCTGACAGCTGGCTACTGGCAAATCAGATTAGCTGAGGATGCAAAAGCCAAAACAGCATTTTTTACCCCTAGTAGGTACTACCAATATGTGGTGATGCCCTTTGGTTTGAAAAATGCACCTGCCACTTTTCAAAGGTTGGTGAACAAAGTCCTTACAGGCCTGGAAGCCTATAGTGCAGCATATCTAGATGATATTGCTGTCTTTAGCTCCACCTGGGAGGATAACCTGGTCCACCTGAGAAATGTTTTGGAGGCCCTGCAGAAAGCAGGCCTAACTATCAAGGCCACCAAGTGCCAGATAGGGCAGAGTCAGGTTTTGTACCTGGGCCACCTTGTGGGTGGAGGCCAGGTTCAACCATTGCAGAGCAAAATCCAGACCATCATGGGCTGGGTTGCTCCAACCACCCAGACTCAGGTCAGAGCTTTCTTGGGCCTGACTGGGTACTATAGAAGATTTGTCAAAGGGTATGGATCCATAGTGACCCCTTTGAATGACTTAACTTCTAAAAGAATGCCAAAGAAAGTTCAGTGGACAGTTAGCTGTCAAAAGGCATTTGATGACCTGAAGCAGGCCATGTGCACTGCTCCCATTCTGCAAAGTCCTGATTACTCCAAGCAATTCATTGTCCAAACAGATGCATCTGAGTTGGGGGTAGGGGCTGTGTTATCACAATTGAATGATGAAGATCAGGATCAGCCAGTAGCTTTTATTAGCAGAAGGTTGACCCCCAGAGAGAAACATTGGTCAGCCATTGAGAGGGAGGCCTTTGCTGTGGTTTGGGCCTTGAAGAAGCTGAGGCCATACTTGTTTGGCACTCACTTCATTGTTCAGACAGACCACAAGCCCCTCTTATGGCTAAAACAGATGAAGGGTGAAAACCCCAAACTTTTGAGGTGGTCCATTTCCCTACAGGGGATGGACTATACAGTGGAACATAGACCTGGGAGTAACCATGCCAATGCAGATGGACTCTCCAGATATTTCCACTTAGAACATGAAGACTCAACTGGTCAAGGTTAGTTTAATGTCCTGATGTTTGAGGGGGGGGGTTGTGTAGGAGAGTAGGATCTGCTTCTTATAGTTACCCCCACTTTTTGCTGATGTTTCACTGTTTTTTGACTTAGCCAGACTGTGGCCCTGCTAATCAGGACCCCAGTCTATCTGCTTTCTACTCTAAATTTATTGTATGTACTTTAGGTACACTCCAGACTGGATTCTGGGGTACCCTTGTGAGTCCCTAGTATATGGTATACTATGTACCCAGGGCATAGGTACCCCAGATGCCTACCAGGGGCTGCAGCATGTATTATGCCACCCCTGGGAAGCATTTTAAAATGACACAACAGGTCTGCTACAGCAGCCTGTGTAAGGTGGTGTATCCACCCCTTACTGAGATATAGGTTCCCTATATCTCTCCATATCACTGCACATGTAAACCTATCAGTCACCCCTATGGCAGGCCTTAACCATCCTGAAGGCCGGGTGCTGGGTTTCATGTGAGAGGGTGCCCATGCATGAGCAGAGCCCCTCTGCAGCTTTCGGAATCTTCATTCTGGGGTTGTTTGTGATGCAGCCAGACCATATACTCTTAAGTGCATTATAACCAAACGGTAAATGCTAACTTTGGAGTGGCTGCATGGAAAACTGTCGTGTTTGGTGTCAAACACCTTGGAATCATACCCCCACACCAGTAACTGGTGTGGGAGTATGATCCCACCCTTCTAGAGGGAGAGACATGGCAGCACCGGTATACCCGGTACCAGCTAACAGAGCCCTGGCATCACAAAATGGATGCTGCAGCCACAGACACGAGTCTGCCCTCCTGCTGCTGAACGAAACTCCGGCAGGGGAGGCCTGGACAGTAGGTTTCCTGTCACAGGGAGGTGTGACCACCTCCCAGACAAGCTTTAGTGTATTGGTGCTGGGTGGGTGCACTCTCAGAGTGCTTTGAAGTCTGCACTGGGGGCACATTTGGTGTCCCTGTGCATAGTCCAGCTCAAACCGGTTGCAGGGGCACACAGCCCCTGCTCTGGCGTGAAACTGGACAAAGGAAATGGGTGTAGCCACCCCTCTTTCCTGACCCTCCCATAGGTGGGTCCCCAGAGTTTGTCCAACCCCTTCCTTGGGTATAAAGTAGGAAACCCTGACTACAGGACTTTAGATTACACCTGGATTAAACTCTGATACCAGAAACCAAGTACTTCGACGATCTGCACGACGCTGGACGACTGAAGAATCTCCCTTGGAGTAAAGGAGTTACTCCCCTGCAAGGCAGGCACCTTTAAAGCAACTGACCAGTTGGCATCTCCGAGCTCCGACGGACTCCGAAGAATATTGCCACACAGGAGGTGGGTTTTCCTAGGTCTCTGAGGTCGATCTGTGCCCACAGCAAGTCTGAGGCCCGTATCCCTCGTGGAGACCGTGCAACCCGAACCCCTGGACACCGCAACGATTTGCAGAAGCATCAGCTTTCCGGCGACCCCTGAGGCTGAGCTTTGGGTTACTTGTAACCCTGACCCGAGCAGTAATTGCACCGAAGATTGTCGGCCTACACTCGAGTGTTCCGTGGGCCGCCATTTTGTGATTCCTCTCAAGGTCCCTTCGCGATCCCTGGTCCGTTGACCTGTGGGTCCCCAAGAAGGCAACTCTAACTTTTATTGGGCTTCCCTGGTTGCTCCAGACGTGCCCTGACTCTCCATCGCTTGGGGAGTCCCCAGGACCTTGCTGGTCCGCACAGAAGCATCTTTTCTCTTCCTGTGTGGGTTGCTGTTGCCAAGGCTTGTTGTGGTCAATCCGATCACCGACACCCCAGCACTCGACATCCTTCGTGGGACAGCTCGAATCCGGCTCCTGGTCATCGTCGACGTCTCCGGGACCCCGTGGCTGCAGAGTCAAGCTTCACCTCTTCGCACCTGAAGCACCCGACATCGGTGGGCATTCGATTGCTCCGCTCCTGGTCACTGGCTAGTGACCCAGACTCTGTCCCCTCTGCTTTCAGGTTCTTCACATCTTCGATCCAGGCTTGGATCACACCGGACACTTTTCTCCTTCACGGCAGCAGCACTTTGCAGCAGATCGCCATTGAAAACGTTGACGATTACCGACACCTTTTGACACCTATGCACCCGGCTTGCCTGGGTGAGGTAACTCGAGTACTCCGGTGCTCCCGTGGGTGTTGGCCCTAGAAACCCTTAAGTCAAAAAGGGGTTTGCTCAGAGTCCTCTCCTAAGTGTCCTCTAACTTTAAAATTCCAACCGCGACTTTCCGCATTGAATCCTACGGCGCTCGCGGCTGTGTTCTCACACTGCACACATCCCCCGTGGGTCTCCTGTGGGGTCCCAGCGATTCTACGTGCTCTAGGCACTGTCTAGTCGAGTCGTGGTTCTTATACCACTTTCTTAGTATATGGTTTGGTCTCCCCCTGGAGCCCACTGTGTATTGTGCTATTTATTGTAGTTTTAATACTGTGATATTGTGTATCTTGAACTCTAATCTCATAAAGAGATTAGTAGTTAGTGTTTAGAAATAAATACATATATTTTATATATATCTTGTGTGGTTCTCCTTTCGTTTAGTCATTCAAGAGGTTATAATCTGGTAAAGCAAGCTGCTTTACACTCCTTCAAGACTTAGCCTGAAGGCTGCTCTCCATAGCTACCACTAGGATAGCTTTCAATAAAGGTTGTCTTTAAACCCATCATCAATAAAGGTCGTTTGGACTGGTGCAAGGTGCCCACTATAACTAGTGGACAGCATATACCAGGCCAACTTCTCACACACCCTGTTGCATATTGTATATTATTGACATTATTATTTCTTATTGTATCCTATGGTGTTGTACCTTGCTCTTCAACTGCCATGTACAACCTATTATTAGAAATAGGTGATTGACTGTACTCCAAACCTCATCAGCTCTCTTATGTACAGCGCTCTGATACATTGGTGATCATGTTAACGCTTTAAAAACACAATAAATAACTAAAATAGGTTTAATGTGCTAGTTCGTCCCATAGGTGAGGTACCATTGTTATCGGGAGACGTATGGGAGCACTGGGTGGTAGGGAATTTATAGCTTCCCACCGATTTCAGTTCTTTCACTCACAGAAATGTCTTTTTAGCCTATATTGGAGGTTTTCTAAAGGTTCTGGGTAAGAAAACTGTGTGGGAATGTACACCTTGTAGTGAAAGTCAGAATATACCAATCCGCTGATCAAGTACACACACATACTGTTTGGATTTGGCACGAGGGTGAGTGAAAAGTTCAAAATGTAAATTTGATTAACAAATGTTTTTAGGAAAATGAAAACACATACATCATTGTTAATAAGATTAAAATTTCAGAACAGGTGAGCTGTAAAGCCACAAAAAGGCACCAACCGCTTTACAGGCAATTCATGCACATTTATTGCATCACACACAGAAAATCATTCACATCATCAGCCGCGGGCCCAACACATTACAACACTCACATCAACAAAGGCACCATTCAAGGGCCCTTCACTTTCATACTCCCACTGGACTGACACACCAATTACACCACCTGGCGGCTGGCAGTGTGTGTGGAATTACGTTTGGCTGGAGGTGTGTGTGGGCTGGTCTTTGGCTGGCTGGCTGTGTATGTAGTGACTAGCAGCAAGTCACTACACACACTGTCAGCCAGCCGCCACTACACACACCATCAGTCAACTGCCTCTACACACACCACTAATGAATCGCCTTCTCACACACCATCAACCACACACCAGTAAAAACACACCACCAGCCAAATGCAAGTCCACACACATCCCAGCCAAATGCCAGTCCACCCAAATCACAAACCAAACGCTACTCTGACATCCCCATGAAGCTCCATGCCACTTTTATTTCTAAAACACTCCCAAAATGAACAGATTACACACACAGCACATATAGAAAGAAATAAAAACATCCAACTAAAAAACAGCGTTCTCAGGCTGTTTTTTTTTCAAATTTAAAATAAGCCACCTATTGGTAAAAGATGAAAAATCTTTTATGACTGCATTCACAACAGGTGTAACTAAACACATCAAACTATTGGTAACCTGGTGTCTAAACAGAAAATATATAGCAATACAGACCATAGTCAGTTGCCTTTTACTCTAATGGTTGCTTTCAGTATTTGAGTTGTGCATGATACAGTTTAAAACGTGGGCACACATAGACAAGGATTAAAAGGACATTGTGGGCAGCATATATGACTCTCCTTTCTAACTGCTCTTCGGACACAGACTCTACATTTCCGACAAGGAATGTGTTTTTTGGGTGTTGGAGGAATGTATTCAGTAAAGTGTTGATCTTTCAATCTAGCCACATTCTCAACCACTTTGATTCTAGGGAGACTTACTTGCTCAACTGCAACAAGGCTGCCTGTTACAGTCTGCTGAAACTGAACAAAACTCATCTTGGTATCTGGAGAAATGAACTTCGAAAACACCGTAAGCATTGAAGGATGCTAAATGAATTAAATTAACAGCCAACTTCTTGTACCAGATGTATGACTTTCGAGCAGCATTGTAAGGCTCCAACCTTCTACCCATGTGCTTGTTGTGGTCTAGAATTTGCACTGGTTTGCACACTTCTGCTATTTGACCCCAGTCACAGGTGCAGTACTTTTATTGTGAATAGTTGGGAGCATGGGTACATCTCTTCCGTCTGAAAAGTTCGACACGAGAAGTTCATTACTACAACTAGCCACTGCTACGTCCCATTCAAAATTTCTTACATACATGCTTTTTTGTGTAAGCTTTACGATTAGAGCGGAATGTGCCACATACAACAGTGCCCACTTTGAAATTTATTAAATAATTCTACACCTGTGTAGAAATTGTTCACATATAAATGGTGACCTTTATGAAAAAGTGCTCTGGCAAGTTCCCACATAATTATTTCTCTGACTTCAAAAGTGGAAGGACAACCAGGCGTGCCAATATACAGATTTATACCATAATGTGCTTCCTTGCAGGGTATATACTGTATGAAAACCAAACAACCCTTGAACAGGACTAGAGAGTCACCCACAGATATATCTTGATTTGAAACAATGATCTATGAGAAACGATCAACTTAATTTTCAAGGACAGGCCGAATTTTGAAGGGACGGTCACAATCAGGGTGCTCTTGTGGCACTGTAGCATTATCCACAAAATGCGGCATCTGCTACATAAGTAAATACCGGTCTCGACTCATGGTTGCTGGAAAAAAAGCAGTTGCCAGCAAGAGACTAGTAGACCAGTAAAAAGACAACAATAGCTTCCTTTATCCATCCCATTCAAAATGTTAAACCCCAAAACTCCTTCATCTCATGGAGATTTGTAGGAGTCCAACGGGTAGCTCTAGAGTGGGTCTTACGTTTGGCACTATTTTTCCTCTAATACTGTTCTGCATACAAATTTTTCTGCTCAATAATACCATCCAAAAACACATCAGTAAAGAGCTGGAAGAAATGAATAGGTAAAAAGTTCTCTGTATGAACTCTACACCCTGCAACACCACTAAAGGCAGACCGGGCAGGCTGCATCCTGCTAGGGGGCACCCAGGGTTTCAGCACTTCCAATGGAAAGCTTTCCAGCTCCTGGCTTCAATCCAGCTCACTCATGCTGCACTGCAGGCACATCAATGTCCTCCTCTAAATGAGGCATTTCATCAGCGCTAATAGTGGATTCATCATCAGATGATTACTCTCGGACAGAAAACTGCCAAAATCTTTCTCTTGGTCTTCTGCCTCAGATACAGAGTTAGTCTTCGAGCCATGTTCGGAGGCAGATTCAAAAAGCAAACCAGCAACCTGCTGGGCAGTCAGCCTGCAGGAAGCTATAATACTTACTAATAAAAAACAGACAACTATAAAAAAACTCTGTGTCAAACTTGATCTCAGCAAATTGTGGCTGTATCAAACAGTAAATGCAGCTATTGAAATATAACAATCTACAAAGAAACTTTCAATACAAACCACACAGTGAACTTTCTATTACAAAAAGATACCTAAATGCCTTGTTATCACGCACAGCTAGACTGAGTATCGACTGCACCTACTCTGCACAGACAGCAAGCACCAAAAATATCCCACTGGAAAGGAAAAACAAAAAAAATAAAACACAAGACTACACAATATAGATCTTGCACAAATCCAAATGTGAATTCGAAAGACAATAATACATAAGCAAAATATGCAAAAATTATTACAGCAGTAAAAAACAAGAGTCAAACAAGTAAATGACACATATTAGAAATAAACATTACGAAAATGTTTCCGTACCAAATACATGCAACTATACAAACTGCAAATCTACCAAAGCCGTAAGCAGGATATGCCACAAAGAAAAGCAAAAGCTTTGCACTGCAATAAAAAGAAAAAAAAGTAAGGTCAAAAATGCACATGATAACAAATAAAGTTAACATTATAAAACACAATGAAGTCTGCTCGGAGGGGCGAGTTGGACAAAAAAAAGCTGATTTACACCCAAGTGTTGCACAAAACGAAGGTAAATGATTGACACTCTAGAATGGAGCCAACCCTTACCCCAGGAGCAGCTCCCGCCCACATGTGAAAACGTATTCCATGGAGTGTAGTGGTTCCCCCTTCAGGGACAGAGTGATCTAAACAAAAGTCTGATCTGCCTGCGGGAGGGGCAGAAAACAAGGACATGTGTGGGCCCTTATGAGAAGCGACCCTTACCCAAGGGGCTGCTCCCCGACATACCTGGAGTACAAAATCCCTGGTGTCTAATGGTTTTCTGCCCCGGGGGGGGCATAAGCAAAGGAGATGTGTCCCTCAATATGGGAAGCGACCCTTGCTCAAAAGGCCAGTCCTCAACATATTTTAATATTTCTGGTGTCTAGTGTTTTTCGCCCCCCTCCCTGGGGGCATATTGGCCTAAAAAATGGCAGATCTGTCCCAGGGGGAGAGGGGGTTCGAAAAACAAAGAAGATATGTCCTTTAATATGGTGGAGCGACCCTTGCCTACGGGGCTGCTCCCCGACATACATATATCATAAAATACCTGCTGTCTAGTGGTGTTCCACCCCTCTGGAGGGAGATCAGCCTAAAAAACAGCCGATCTTCCACCAGTGGGGACGGAAACAAAGGAGATGTGTGTGTCAAAATGAGGAGAGACCCTTGCCCAAGGGTCTGCTCTCACACCAGCAAAAGATCCTTGGTGGCCTAGTGGGGTGCATTTCTTCTGTGTGACTGCAGTCCCACCCGTGATCCCGCAGCTGGAATGCACTCGAGTGACACCGGTAGAAAGGAAAAACTGTTTTGTTTCCCCTGGTGTCTTTCTGCCCCCCAAAAGCAGGAGAATTACCTTCCAGAGTGCCCTCTTGCTGGGCTGTGCTGGAAGCAAATGGCTTCCAGTGCATCTCCGTGCATGCACCAACGTCACCAGCTCGCTGGGGGAGGTTTCGGGGTGGCAGTGGAAGAGCTTCCGCTGGCCCCCCATATGGGGCATGTGGCAGGGGGGCCTGCATGGGCTGCGCTAGTGCTTCTCCAGCGGGTGGGTACTAGCATATGCTGGATATGTCCTTCGCACCCGAGCCACGGTGCTAAGGACATGTCCAGTACGTCCTCAGCATGCAAGTGATTAACGGTTGGGGCAAACTTAGGATCTCCACACTTGGAGCAGTTGCAGAACAGAGTTATGTGAAATTGTATTATTGTCTAAGGAAGCATTTGGTATTTTTCAGACTAACCTACTGATAGTTACAACTCCGTCATGCACTCCCACCTTACCTAGCTAACATAGATCCTGCAGACTTTAACACCTTAGAGGCCAAACTGGCACTATCCATAATCACAGGAGAAACAAAAATCTCCATATCATACAGAGCATTAGTCATAAATAAACTGGACACCTTGCTCCAACTCTGACAAGTGTGAAAATGTGACCTGGGCCTAATGGAAGACTCAGATTGGCAGTACACCCGTATGACTCCACGAGAGATTGCCACCTCATCAAGATATAGGCTCATTCAATTTAAATACATCAAATTCACAAGAGAAAGGATGTGTGGTGCATGCACAGAGATTTAATTCTCAGATGGCACACATTAGAGACTTTCTCCACATGACCTGGAGCTGCAGGATCATTCAAACCTTCTAGAAAGCAGTTTAAGGAATATTTGTGATAGTACTCAAACATCATATTACCCTCAGCCCTCACATCACACCATTGAACATCTTATCAGAATTAGGTCTCAGTGTATATATAAAAGTCTTTCTGGGGCTGGGATTAGTGCTCCCAAAGAGGGACATTGCACAAAGATGGAGGCAAAATGAATCACCTTGTTTAAATAGGTGGAAAGCTGGTGTGGATATCTGCAGAATGCTAGAGGCACCCATATCTGAAACACATGGATGCCCTCATAAACGCCACACTTGTATGCAATAAGTGGTCACAATACAAAGGTATTTTCTGAACATGGCGTTAATGCCTACAAGTGTAAACATGCAGTGAATATTTATATGTGAGGTCTGTTTATTTGCAGTTAGTAAAACCTTGTCTTCAGCGCTGGAAGTGCCTTGAGTAGAAGCTATTGTTGATGTGTATTTTCTTTGAAAATGCAATTAGAATCTTTTTTTTTTTAAATCGAGTGTTGGAACAAATCTGAAAAACCACCAAGGATTGCTAAGTGAGGTGGCAAATATAAACATACAATAGCAATTACTTAATTATGTGGCAGACGCAAACATGCAGTAAGGATTACTGAGTGATGGGGCATATCTGAACATGCATAATGTTGCTAGTTCTTTATATGTTGTGAACATTCTTGGCAATATTGTGTATATCTCTAATCTACTGTTTGTACTAATTTAATGGAAATTCTTGTTACTGTATTAAATGGGATCTGTAGTGAAATGCTGTAGTGGGGAAAATGGAGGCAAAGCTATAAAATATGAATACTTCAGTTGAGGTCAAATGGAAAACACCCTCATCTCAGCATGTATTTCCACCTGGTTCCCTCGATAAATTTGGAAACGTTTCGTTAAACTGTCTGAACTGTGAAATAAAGAAAGATATAAAGCCGAGTTGGTGAATGAAGATCTTGCAAATGCGTACAGGATTTGCATTTACTTCTCTTACACATGCAGCGTTGCCGCTGGTGGGGCTAGACACTTTGGGGCCTGGATAAACAAAGCTTCTTTGTAGCAGCGTTATTTGAAGCTTCTGAACTTGTTTTGTAAAAGGTTATGCATTGAAATACCACTAGCAATAACGAGAATTGCATTATATGGAGTCACTGGGTGCTAATGCCCAGCAAGGAACAATTTACCACCAGTAGTTTCAGATATTACTGAAAACTTTTGTTCCGACACTGCCCAGTGCTGCTGACACAAATCTGTAATTGATTCAGCATGTACAGTCCAAAAATGCAGCTACTGCCAACATAGACCTTTTTACATAATTTGGCCTTCAGATATATTTGCCTTTCTAGTCGAAAGTGGATGTAATCACATTGTAGAACTCTTGTCACTCATTTGGAAATCGAAAATGTTTTCACATTTGCTATTAGCTGGCTTCTTACGTCACCGTGTGTTACCTGTTATTTGTTTCTTAATGTGTTGTCACTTGTTTTGAGTGTTTTTACAACAAGTTACAAATTAGAAGGTATTTCATGAGCTCCTTTGTTGTACTCTAGGTGAGGTCCAGTGCTGAATCATAAAGCTACTTTTCTAGGAGTGTCTCTTGAGCGATTAGTCACTGAAATGCTGCTATAGGTGTCTGATTACCTCTCTCTGCCTCTTCAAGGAGATACTTCTGCTCTTCTGGAAATGTTGAATGGATACCTGGCTGTTCTTGTAATACACAAGAATGTTTCTTAACATACGTTTTGCAAACGTAGTTGTGAAGATAGAGTTTTGGGAATGAGCTCGGATATCCGGCAACAGGTGCTGTTGCGCATTAAGTAAGCAATTGGTGATTTCCATTGCTTCACAAAGCGCTTATCATTGTACATCACGTCATGAGTTACATTCTCATATGCTAACACTTGCCAATGTTTCAGAAACCACTGGGTTATGATGGAAGGTTATCTTTTCTTTTGTTGTAGCATTATGAGGGATTTAGCTGCCCTGACATCTGTAATAACAAAGTTCGATCCTCTGCACCCATATCCTCCAGGTTTGATCTCTTACAACCCAAAACTTAAGACCAATAGATAGGATATCTTAACACAGCCTTAATCTGGCATAGGACCTCGTTCCAGAACAATGTGATAGCATGACACTTGCGCAATGTGAAGTAGTGAACCCATCTGTCCTTCATAATGCCAGCACTTTTCTGGCCCAGTGGGCATCATATGATGAAGCATCTACAGGGTCAGGAACTGCTAATATATTTTTTAGTAATTTGACTCCATAAAGGAATGCTCTTATATCTCTTAGGGGTATCCCTCCATAGCCTTGCTTACTCTTCTTCGGGACTATCTCTAAGTGAAGTCTTTTCCCATCTGGCCTGGTTTGCCTTACTGAGTTTAACGTGCACTGTGATTAAAAATCCTGAAATCAGTCACCTGAGCACAGTGGGACAATACCCTTATGACTACTGCTTTAGTTAGTAAGTCCCTCAGCCTGAGGTGTATGCTACTTAACTGTAAAGCCTGGCACAAAGAGCGAAACACAAACTCTTTCATTTTCCTCAGTGTTGCCAGGGTAAAGTTTTCTATGCCTGTCAGGGTGCGCAGGACTCTGTCTGCAAAGAGGCACATCTTTGGGTCATATTAGTCTGTGAGAATCCCTGTAAGTCTCTGGTTTTATTTGTATCCATACAACCAATGGCTCTACCACCAATGCAAATTGAAGGGGTGATAGAAGGCACCCCTTTCTGTGCAAAACATTAACTCTAACTCTTCCCTCCTGTGCTACAGAACCTGCTTTTATCCATCGTCTCATTTGTAGACCCATGCCCACTTTCTCTTGAGTAATAAAGTGTGGGGAGTAATTTTATGTGATGTCTGATCAACAATTAAATCTAAAATGTCTAAAATATATTTATTGATCTCTATTCTTTAAACATATACCTTTAGTGTACACAATGCATTAAGATGATGAAATTGAGTGATTAACATCAAAGACAGTATACAAAATTACAAATCCATACAGGACTTTTTAGAAAATAAAATTCATGAAGTTCTTCGATCATCACGAAAAAATGCATCCAGGCAGCCAACACGTGTTTGGCGGTAAGAACACCGCTTCTTCAGAGCTGTAAGAGTAACAAAAGTAACAGCTTAGTTACACCACATAATTTTTCAAATTGCACATCAACAAATATCGTTTGCAAATACCGTAATAATTAGTTTAAAAATCACAACTTTAGTTAATAGTGCATAAGAAGCTTGAATCCAAAACAACAAATTACAGCCCACTCATATTTATTATGAAACGGATACGTTCTTATCTACAGATAATTTGAATCAAGAGAGAGAAAATTCAAAATGGAGAAATTTGGTAAAGTTTAAGAACTAAAGTACATGAAATGAGGCGGCTTACCTAAATGAACATATCAGGCATTTGAATAAAATAATTTTTTAGGTCTCGCCTGGCGTTGCAGCGCGCAAGCGCTGCTCGCTCTGCGAGGGCTTCTTGGAATCGATACAGTTTCCGAAGTGGGCTTTCAGCTCCGCCCACTATTCTGGTTGGTTCGCGTCATAACGTATGCTAAACGGAGTGTGATGATTGTAAGTGAGGCTTTTTAGCCCCTCCTGGTTACCACCCTGTCCACTTTTGGCCCCGCCCACAGGGACTGGCTGGTTTACTGGCGGAGTTACACGGTCTTCTTGAAAAGTCTGGAAGCACTCTTTCTTTTTCATTTTCATCGCGGTCAGCTTCAATTGCGCAAGCGCGGTCCGCTTCGGCCGCGCTTGTTTGCAAATGCTTGTTTCCTGTTGTCATTGTGGCTGTCTCTGATTTCCCCCTTTCCTTTCATTTTCATCGCGATCAGCTTCAATTGCACAAGCGCGGTCCGCTTCGGCCGCGCTTGTTTATTTACTTAATTGCACAAGCGCGGTCCGCTTTCGGCCGCGCTTGTTTGCAAATGCTTGTTTCCTGTTGTCATTGTGGCTGTCTCTGAATTCCCCCTTTCCTTCTGACTGCACCTTCCTTTTATAGCTTCTTCCCTTTGCTTAACCCCACGTTCTCATTCCTCTCCCGCTGATTGCTATCTTCTCTCTATATCGATCTCGTGTTGTACTCTTTTCTCTCCCTCTCTCTGGTTGCCATCCTCCGTTTATCCTTCTGTGGGCACCTCATTTATCTGTAGCTTTCTGTCTGATTTGCCCCTGTGTAAGAAATTACCCATGTGCCTGCGAAGCCACATGGATGCATATTCAGCGCGAGTTTATTGTGGTAAGAAAGACCGAGAGTAAGGAGGATTTACCCTCGCTTGGCCCCCAGCAAGACCAGTATGCTTGCAATATTCATTCATTCCCCCGTGGGCTGGGTTATTGCAGCTATGTAGCCCTAGATATCAGACGATCGCATCATAATGAGTCTGTGAAGCGACGCCTTTGCTTGGAGTACACTCCCCGACCCTACCCCCGACACACACACATGCAAGTATTCTCTTGCATCACCCCTGCTGCAGGAAGCCTACGTTTTGATTCAGTGGGTCTGACTAATAAGTAAAATGCAGGCATAAAAGGGGTCTTAGAAAGAGTAAACAAAAGGCACGCTTTTCCCTTGACTTTCGTCTGTCGTAGAAGCGCACCTCCCAACTGTTTTCCCCGCCAGTCTCTGCATTCATAAATCTAGCAAACAAATTGCCGTTTTGCCGACACACGCAAATCTGTCTTTTCTACCCGTCGGTTTTCAGCTTCTGAACCATTTGGCACAATCTCAGGTCTTCGTCTATTGTGTTTAATCACAAGTCCTTTGTGGGAACCATCACGTTCTGAAAGCAGCAGCTCTGAGTGAAGAACGCAGCATGAGAGAACGTCTTCGTTTCTGTGTCTGCAACTCACTGCCGTTCTTACCCAGACCCGCATATTTTGATAAATTGGAAGAGGGTTGATGTGGCGCTTTTCTATGTTCGTTGTGTTTGAGTTGCATCCACCATTACTGCCGCATGCAGTTCAGGGTAGTTGCAGCCATCGCACTGCTCGGTTAGTATAACCGTTGAGAGTTAGTGTTGACACTGTCAGTGGCATACCAAGGATTCCATAGGCTCTAGTGGAAGCATGAAAATTGAACCACTTGAATAAACGTGTTGGCTAGTAAAACCACCAATAATTGTGGTACAATGAGCCCGTTATTGTACTGTAACTCAATGCCACTGCACCTGGCCACTGTTCTGCACTAATCTAGACAATGGAAGGTGTACAGTATTATATTGCCGTTACCAGTAGCACATAAAGTAACAGATTTTAAAGCACCCAGGATAATGTGCTGCATGGCTAAATTCTTATAAGGTCCCAAAGGCGAGACCTATTGGCTATGCCAATGCTTGTCTTATACATGTATCAAATAAGGATTATTTGTTAATTCTGTATAGCAGCATATGCTTGATAACATGGTCTCAGCGGCAGATTGACACCAGAGCCCTAACAATAAGACCTAAAAATATCAAACAACAAAAATACAAGAGAAGAAATCAATATTGGCCTATATAACAATCAACAACGTAACTTATAAGACTGCTACTTAGGAAAAAAACCTTTGAGTACCTTCATACCGGAGTCCTAATAACTCCCAATTTTCTAGCATCTCATAATAGTTGCCTCAAAGACCACTCCAATAGTCAATGCTCCACAAAAAAAACATTCTACACCAACTTTATTCAAGATTAAATCATCCTCAATAACTGTAAAACAATCAAAATGTGAAAAAGGGATAATAAAAACCATGACGACCTCACACTGCACATCAGAAAGTAACATAACCCTTATGCCATCCCACATTTACCTGGATGTGCGTGACCATGTCACTAAAACAAGAGCGCAAACTGAAGTAAACGAGCTCCCCCTTCTATAGTAAAGCTCTGGGTTTGGCATCTGACATCACTTCCTGGCAGTTAACCTAGCAGTTTTTCAAAACAGCCAATAGACTCAAACTGCCCACTCCAGATTCCAAATTTCAAACTCCGCATTAAACATACTCAAACCAAACTGATAGTACAGAGTTGTACACAATTATATTCTGCAACATTAATTGTATACCACCATAATATCCTAAAAAAGAAACACAAAAAGAATTAATTAAAATTAAATGAAGACATAAATACATTTAGACAAATCACAGCAAGTATTAAGACCACAATCCACTCAACGGAATGTAGAATTGAACCAAGGTCCTTGTCCTTACCATATTACCTCCTTAACAGTTCACTCCATAGGCGTAGGTCTGTTGAAAGTACAGTCCAAGGGCCATTTGTACTAAACTTCGATTTTGCATTTCCTAAATAGTGAATCCTAAGAAATCGCTATTTAGGAAATGCAAAATGGAATGTACAAAAATTGTGATTTCCCAATATCTTTTCCTACAGAGTTGTAATTGCTAGTATGAAATCCCTGTTTAGAGAGAGCTAAACCATTCGTTCCTATTGGCCTAAAGGCCCATAGGTATGAATGATTTTGTATTTCTAATTTTGCAAATTTGTAATAGGAAATCACAATTTTGGAAATGCAAAACCAAGGGTGCCTATGGGCCGAAGGCCCCCTTGATGCACCCCCCCCAAAAAAGTGGTGCACATATAAAGTGCACAAATGCCCTAGGGGCATGTGTGTGCTCTGTGGTCCAAAACAGCAGTTTTGGTTGCCTTTTCCTAATTTGCACATAGTTACCATCGACTTGGAGTCGATGGTAATAGCATTTCCTAAATGCCCATTTCGCATTTAGGAACATCATTGACCAATAATATTAAAATACAAAGACCACCATTTATCAAGTTACCTCACATCCCATAGTCTATGCTCTAACACAATTCATTACTGTGTAATATCCACTGTTTCTAGTCCACTCTAAAGCCTAAAATATATCCTAATACCACCACATTCCATCACTCTGGTAAGATACTCAGATTTTTAAAGTCACTGATCCTCATATAACCGCCTGCAACAGATGTCACTAATCTGCAAATACCAAACAGGCTCCAATCCCTATTAGTCCTCACTCGATGTTCAACCATAACTACCTGACCCCCATTGGGATCCAATCTCCAAAAAGAGGAAATACTCGCCAGTGATCAACATAAATCTTACAATTTAAGGAATACCTTCTTAAGTCTGAAGTTATAATTCCCTATTGAAGCGCTTTTTCGTTGCGTAGAAACACGCAAAGTTAGTAAATTAAACTATTTATTATTATTAGCAGTATAGTACTTCTTTTATTAGTATTTTCAGATGTGGTTGAAGTTTAATAGCTTTCAGTATTGTGTTTTTATGATGTATTTCATGACTTGCATTTGGGTTCTTGTTAGGGATCTTTAGTATAGATTTTTAGTTAGAGGATTGAAGTGTAGGTAATTATTTAATTTAGAAGATTTTGAAAAGTGTGTACCTAGTACTTACGTGCGAACATGCAAGTGCATAATGAGGTGAGCAGCGCTATTATGTGGTTAGATAATGCTATATTCTAGGGGCAGAAGTGCACATAGGCCTAGCAAGGCAATTTGATTTGGCATTTGGTGGTATAGCGCATGTAGAAAACGTGGCGGCAGGAAAAATATTTGCTAGGCAGGTGTCAAAGTGACATAGGAAGGATTGGTGCGGGCAGGTGATATATGTTAAAGCATCTTTGGTATTCTGTCTGGCTGTTGAACTTAGGGCTTTGATAGGTAACACTAATAGCAAAAAGATTAGTCCCATTCTTCTCGACTTCACACTCCGCTCTTTCAAATGTGAGGCTATGTTTTAGTGCAGAAGGTCGGAATAGCTGGCCCTTTGGATTTGACAAGTAAGATTTAGAGGAATTGGGCATCTGTTTTTTTGTATTGCTCTTTCTGTTATGTTCTTGTTCGAATCAGAAGCTTAGGCAGCATATTTATATGTGAATTGGGTTGGTCTGCTTTTCTCCTGATCTTAAAGGTATGTTAGGTGGGTGAGTTGGTTGATTTGGTTCTTCCTTTTTCTTAGTGGGTAGTACTATGACATCTGTCTGTAGCGAGCGAACCACAATATATATTGCCACTTGTCTTTCTGAACAAGATTATATAGACTCTTTGATGGATCTCATAGAGAATAGCCAAATTTAACCATTCTCCTGAACTCCAAGTGATTCTCAGTTGTTCTAAGCTTTGCAGGTAGGGAATTTTACAATTTTATGACTTGAACAGAGAAAGTAGTGCCACCAATGGTTTTCTTCCTGTAAGCTGGCATTATTAGACATGTACTAGCCTACAACGATAATCGGTCATTTTGATGGATTTCTAAAATGAAGAAATTCTGCCTGAGGAAAGCATGTTGACGAAACTTCATTTTAGTGAAAGGTTAAAATGACAACATAACTTTTCCACTAAAATGTAATGTTTCAGTGAAAAAGATAAATATTTATTTTAAAAGGACTCCATGATAAAGAGGTTAAAAGTGGGAAAAGGGGTGGGTACGTAGGTCGGGGGAGGCATGAACAGGATGGTGAAATAGTTTTGTTTTTTAAAAAGGGAGCATAAGGTGTGAAAGGGAGTAGTGAGTTAGAAACAAAGGGTGTAAAGTGGGAAGGGGAATAATGTGTAAAACAAATGGAAGTAAAAATGGAAGAGTAGAAAGGGGTTTGAAAATTTTTGGTGGAGTGGGAGTAAGTGGTTTGAAAAAAAGTAAATTGGGAAAGGGAGTAAGGTCTTCTGAAAACGGGAGTACATGCAAAAAAAAATTGAAGTAAAGATGGAAGGGTAGAAAGGGGTTTGAAAAAATGATGTAAAGTTAGAGTAAGTGATTTGGAAAAAAGAGTAAAGTGGGAAGGTAAAAGGGGTTTGAAATAAGGAGTAAAGCGGGAGAGGGAGTAGGATTTAGTTTTTTTTAAAAGAGCAAAGTGGGAGGGAAGCAAGGGGTTAACCCAAGGGAATAAGTGCTATTGAAAGTAAGGGGTTTGTTTAAAAAAAAAAAAGAAATAATAAAAAAAGAAAGTAAAGCTAGAAGAGGCATAATGTGTTTGTAAAAAGGCTTAACGTAGGAGTAAAGGGTTTGTAAAAATAGTGTTTAAAGCAGGAAAGGGAGCAAGAGGCTTGAAAAAACTAAAGCGGGAGGGGGAATAATGTACATGTAAAAAAAATGGAAAGCTGGAAGGGTAGAAAGGGGTTTAAAAAAATGCTGTGGAGTGTGAGTAAGTGATTTGGAATAAAAGAGTAAAGTGGGAGGGAAAAGGGGTTTGGAGTAAAGCAGGAGACAGAATAGGATTTTATTTTTCTAAAAAGGAGCAAATTGGGACGGAAGCAAGGGGGTTAAAGAAGGGAATAAGTGCTATTGAAAGTAAAAGGTTTGGTAAAAAAAGAAAGAGTAAAGCTAGAGGAGGCTTAATGTGTTTGGAAAAAGGAGTAATGTGGAAGTAAAAGGTTTGTAAATAATGTGAGCAAAGCAGGAAGGGGAGCGATGTAGGAGAAGGCCTGACCATCGGTTCTTAAATATAAGTTCCTTGGTTAGAAGTATTTGATGATAATTTTGATTGAAGAAAATGTTGTCCTTTGCCGTTTATTGCTGTTTGAGTGATAATTTAGTATAGCTTTAAAGAGGATCTTGCGATTGGGATCCAGTGGAGAGCCTTCAGGAGAGATGCAAGTTTGTATCTTTATGCCTGCAAGTAGTCTTGCTGCTGTGTTGTTAATTTTCTGCAGCCTTCTGCCTTCTCATGATTGAGAGTGGAATGCATTTTACATGTTGTTTGAAGTGATCCTGCTTTTGTATTGGTTCTGTCAGTCCAATGGTTTCAGATTTCCAGTAAAGTTATCCTGGTAGGTCTGCAGGGCTGAAACCCAGGTGTGGCTGAAGCACCAGAGGGGTGGTTTAGATAACCAATACTGCACTAGTGATGAATTGGTATCCTATGCCGTGCAACTGTTTACAGATGCCTAGCTTTCATGCCAGATGGCCAGTCATGAATCATGGAGTGGAGACTGTGGGACTGTAAAGCCGTGAGGATTTAGGCTGGGATAGTGGTGGACGCCCTAGTGTCCAGCTGGCTGATGAAAAGGCAGCATAAAATTTGGTCTCTGCTAGGCAATGACAGCAGGGGGTGGGGTCAACCTGACTCACCGCTCCCTGGATCGAAGAACTCAATGAGTGAGGTTCTTCTTGTTGGGGAAGAACCAGCCATACTTTAGAGGAGAATACTCACAATCGTGGGGGTTGGGGTGGACCCATGCTCATTTTTTTTTCATTCCTTATAGTGGTGCTTAACAGTTCGACACCCAAGAGGGCTGACATTGTTGCGCTCCACAACACTACTTCTTATTTGGGGACGTTTTTTTGATGCATACTTGTACATGTAACTTCCTCACCTCACAAATATACACCAATCTGTATCCAGAACATTGAAATAATTCTCCTGTACTGGTAGGTGGCACCTCTGCTCTGAATTGGCTCTAGCTCCTCTAGCATTTGACATCATGGAGCGGTATCATGTGCCACCTTGTGCATTGATATAAGTACCTTTTTAAACACACTCTTTCATGTGGAGTTGCTCTCCTTAAAACATTTTCTTCAAAATTGTTTTTCTTTTAAGTGTTTTGATAGGACGTCTACCCCGGAAATGTCAGGGTTTAAACCATGTCGACCCTGCCACAAACAAATGTCACTATTGGACACACACTCGCTGTCTGTGGTGCCTGGGACCCAAGCATGACTTTATTTTGTACAAAACGTGTGGCCTCATACAAGCTAATGCCAGCAAGGAGTGGGAGGTGAAGCCCTTCATGATGCGAGTCTGAGATGAGTTCTGGGACAGTTGCAGATCTAGCTCTCCTACAACCAGCAAATCACCGAAGGAGGCTGCTTTCAAGGACAAAGACAAATCATTGAGGAAGAAACACACAAAGCACCACAAGAAGCACTCTTCATAATTACAATATCTCTCCCACTTGAGAGGTACGATTTCATTTAGCAGGTCCATTCTCTGACTCGGGCCTCAATGTTGTCCATGGACCCTGTTTTGGTGGAGTGTAGCCAGTGCCATATTCACCTCTGGTGCCAGGTCTGGGCCCGAGCCGCAAACTTCATTTCCAGTATTTCGAGCTCCAGTCACTGACAGTGCACAATTGTCACCCGGGCTTTGCTGGCCTTTTTCCACTCTACCCTGGCTCCCTTTGGTGCCACTGCCGGTCCAAAGAAGCTGTTGGAGTCCTCAACCGGACTTCCACTGCCACCTTCATCCCTGGCACTGGTCAACCCCATTCATCTTCAGCTGAAGAGCACAACTACTGTTGGAGGAAGAATCCCCTTACATGCTGCTATCTCGTGATGAGTATTATGGGTGGAGTGAGGGAATTTAGGGCTCTTATTCAGACTGCATTCAGATGCCCAACATTGTTTAACATAACCGTGATGACAGCAGCGAGGTAGGCAATCTTCTTCACCTTAGGGCACAGATAATGGCGACTATTTAGCCCTGCACAATGCTAGTGGATTAAATACTTTTCCTGAGATGGATCTGGATTGCCCTTTGGGGCCTCCCGCAGATGAAGTTACCTCATTCATGGCAATCATATGCAATGCAGTAGAGGTCCTTTAATTCCTATTACTGGTGAAGGATAACAATGTTACTCTCCTCACAGAAGTCCTGCAGCAGGTGTCATCCGCCTTGGGGGTCATTGCTTCCTTCAAAGAGACATTGATGGATTCAATCTTGGTCACCTGGAGAAAACCTGCTTCTGCTCCTGTAGTGAACCTACACCTCACTTGCTACCATTGTCCAACGCCTGGGAACCTGAAGTTTTTGACAGCTCATCCCTCTCTAGAATTTTTTTGTTCTTTGTCTTCCTCTAAACGGAAACCTCTACTACTACAAACAGGGAATTAAAGACGACTGAGGCAGTGGGGAAGAAAGTCTTCTCTTAGGAAGCCTTGCCATTTGTTCCACAAATGTAACTTGCTTCTGGCCTGTTACTCCCATGCCTTGTGAGAAATGGTAGTCCCAACTTCCCTGACCAATCGATGACCATTTTGCAGAGGCTGTGCATGATACACAAGGTGTGACCAAACAGAACCTCCACTCTTACCTGGATGCGATGAGTTTGGGGGGGCAATCCATGTACTCTTCTTTAGCTATTAGCCACCATGTCTGGATGCATTCAATTATTTTTTGGGTGATGTTGCTCAGTCCAACCTTATGAACATGCCCTTCGATGGAGCTCGCGTCTTTGGTGAGAAGGCTGACTCTCCACTGAAGCACTTCACCCGTGGTTGGGCTATAGCTCAGTCCTTGGGACTGGCTTCCCCAGCATGCCAGTTTTACCGACCGTGCCACAAGTTCATGGGATTTCAAGGGCCTAACTTTTCAGCAGCCGAACAAGTTCTTTCACAGCTATCGGGGAGTGGCAGCTTTATAGGCTGCCAAGGGCAGCTGCAACACTCCTCTTAGGCCTCCTGTGCCTGGCCCTTCCAAAAACTGTTTTAACTGAGCGAGCATGTGTGGCCTGTAGGTGGGAGGGTGTCTTTTCATTTACCATGCTGGCAGTCCATCACCATGGACTATTGTGTCCTACAGATTGTTGAATAAGGTTACACCCTTCCCTTTCAGGACTAGCCTCCTCACATTCCTCTGTGCTCTCGATCACCTAAGACAACCATGTCTGAGTTCTGCAGCAGGAGATTCTCTCTCTGTGGAGCAAAGGAGCAGGTGAACTGATTCCAGAAAACTAGATCAGGCAGGAGTCCTACTTTCATTAACCAAGAAAGATGGTAGTCTCCATCCCATTCTGGACATTCACATTTTGAATGCTTTCCTCTACAAGGAAAAGTATAAAAGGCTTTGCTTGAGCAGTTCTTCTCACTCTGGGGGACTGGATGGTTTCCTTCGACTTGAGGGATGCAGATTTTCTGATATTGATCCTGGAATTACACAGGGGATTCGTACTATCAATTTGCGGTTCCAGTTTCATCCCACCAAGTCTTCAAAAAGCTGATACCGATGGTTGTGACACATCTTCACAGATCGTGAATCTCTGTATTCCCACACCACAATGACTGGCTGCTGAAGGTGAGATTTTGGCAACTAGTTTTGGACCACCTTCAGGCCACAAACCCCCTCTTCGACCTTACGTCTTCGATCAACCTCTCCAGGATGCCCTTTCAGACCTCCCAGCATTGGTTAGGAGCTCGGCACTGTCGCCTTCAAGTCCTCCCAGTACCCGAGTGAGTTCAAGAAATTCAAGCTGTGATCCCAATGTTTAAGGAGGAAGCTCTGCTTCTGGCTCTGGCCGTCTTTTTGGTCCTGCTCGCCTCCTTTTGGTCCTGCTCGCCTCCTTTGTCCTGCTGGTTTCCCACGCATTGTGGCACCTGCGAGCACTCCAGTGATGCCACTGTTTTCAGTGGGCCCAGCACTGGGGAATCCTGATGGACAACTTATAGATTTCCCAAGAAGCGCACTCTAGATCTGCGATAGTGGCAGGTGACGGACCACCCTAATTGTGGAAATCCCTTCTGCGCTCCCCTGGCAGTGGCCAAGATGCTTAACATTTCCTCCTACCTCAGTTCAGGTAGTCATCTTGATGCTTCAGAAACCAGAAGCATGTGCTCTACCGCAGAGAGGAGGCCCCACATCAATCTTCTTGAGCTTTGGTCAGCCTGCCAGGCCTTCAAAGATTTCCTGCCTTCCATCCACGGTTGGTCTGTTCAGGTCCTGATGGACAACATGAAGGCAATGTGGTACTCTGACAAACAGGGTGGTGTGGATTTGTGTTCTCTGTTCCTGGTAGCACTGAGGCTTTGGTCTTGGACTCAGGCTCACAAAGTGTAGCCCATCTTGAATCATCTGGCATGCTCATTCACTAGTATAACTGTCTCAGTCGGCTCTATCTGCCTATCACAAGTGCCATCTTCACCCTGAGGTGGTTCAATCTATCTTCACCTTTTTGGGTAACCCGCTCATAGGACTTTTCCCCACTTTTGAGAACCCTCACTATCTACTGTTTTGTGCCCTAGAGAGCCTACTGCAGGGAGCCCTGGGATATGCTTTCCATCTGAGGTGGGATTTCCAGCTCCTCTCCACATTGCTTCCCATCCCTCACATTCTTCAGGTTCTGAGGAAGATGCTTCCTGATAAAGCACAGTTGATCTTCATAGTCCCAGAGTGTCCTTTGAGGCTGTGAACCGCTGTCTTCATGCCTGGAGATTGAACTGGGCAATCTAAGCTCCTTTGACTTGTCTGCAGAGCTGATGGATGTCATTACAACAGCTTGTCACCCCTCTACAAAATCTGTTTATTCTTGACATTGTTTCCAGTTCGTTTGTTGCTGTGATGAGGAGTAAATGGACTCCTTCAAGACACTCCTATCTTATGTGTTGCCCTTAGCACTTTCCTTGGCCCACAAGGCTTTTCTATAGCGCCACTGCTGAAGGTGATCTGTCAACCTTTTCACTTTTCCTTGTTTGCCAGATTAGCTGTTGTTGTTCGTTTCTTTTATTGTTTTGCACTTTCTAAAGGAGTTTACCTATTTATGTTCCACTTATCCCTTTATCATTCCTAGTGGGTCCTTGACAGGTGCTCGCTTTCCTCATGGGTTTGCCCTTCGAGCCCATGCACAGTTGTCTTTTGAGGTTTGTTTACCTTAAAGACTGTGTTTAAGATTGCCATTACCTCGGCTCAGCATGTTTCCCAGCCACTGGTCTGTCTGTTCATATTCCCTTTACCGCATTTTTTCAGGACAAGCTAGTCCTTTGAACCGAGGCTTCTTTCCAACCTAAGGCGGTCACCCCATTTTACATTTGTCAGTGCATTACTCTGCCAACATTCTATCTGCCTCCTCATTGCACCAAAGTGGAGGAGAGACTTCACAGCCTGAATCATCACAAGGCCCTCACAATAGCAAGACTAGGGTGCACAAAATTTGTGTAATTACGCAAAATTACACAATTATAGAAAATGCAAATACGCCATTTATTGCTATATTTTAGTGTTAAATGTGTCCTCCCGTCATTTTTGATTCGAGAATGCATTTTGTGCTAAAATAGTGCAAAAAAACCCAAAAGCACAGTGAAAAGGGGCTGCTCATGTTCTGTTGGTCCTGTGCATTTGCAGTAAATTTGTACTGCAATTGGCTGCATTTGCAGTAACTTTTATCACAGATGGCGTGTATTTGCACAAAGTGGTGCAATGCATTAATTTCTGAAACTGTGTGTAACAAACATAACGTGAAATTGCCGTAATTATGCAAATGACGCTAGCATAATTGAAGCATAATTGAAATTTCTCCCAAGACCTGCCAGTACCAGGTTGATTTGCTAGTTTCTAGAAAGGCAAGGCATCTTAGGAGCAGACCATTTCCAGCTGGATCATGCTGTACAGCAAGACCTGCTACTGGGCCCTCCTGTATTCAGAAATAGTTTCAACCCTATACTCCTCCAAGGGCCCTGAGATCCCACGGGTAATTCGAGCCCATGTGGATGGTTGCTGATTCCGGGCTTTAGCTCCTAAACTCTGGAACACACTTCCACATCAGCTGCATACGAGTTCAAATGAAACCATCTTTAAGAAGCTGCTTAAGATCTGGCTTTTCTGGTGCGTGTATTCACTGTCCTGTGGATGTTGGTTCAGTGTCAGCTGGAAAGCCCAGGATGGGACATGCTCTCTATAAATCTTTAAAACAAACATTTTGCCAAGAGGAACTATCCTGACTGCATTAAGGCCTATTCTGCCAGGGAAAAGGTCACTTCTTCACCGGAGAGTTACCATCCTGGATATGTACCAGGACTTTGGTCGATAACCTCACCAGGCATTATTGCCTTAACTCTGAAGTTTGCCAAATGTTTGTTGCACGACTTCCCATTTGGCCATCTCCTCAGACCCACCACCTGGAGGTGCTGCTTTGGTATTGATTCAGGGGGTTAGAAGTCAGCAAGTAGACGTGTCCATTAGAAGGACTAGTCACTTACCTTTGGTAATGATCCTTCTGATGGGGTACTCTGCCTGCAAATCCCTCACTGAGCCTGCTTACTGCCCCATACACAGGAGTGGTCATGTGACTTTTAATAATAAGGTCTTAAGTTAGTGTTGGTACTCTGCGATGCCTGTCAATCTGATTAATCTCATTTTAGTCTCGGAGTGTGTGGAAAAAAGGACAGGGAGTTGACGTTATGGCACTTGGTTGGAGCTTAAAGCAACTATGTTGTATGACACTGGGTAGACCCGGAGCAGCGTGGGTGATGAGGTTCCTCCTTTTGATGCAGAAGAGCTATTTCAACTTTCTGGATCCAGTCTGGTGCCTGGAGGAGATTAAAGAGGTGAGGAATTTACAGGTAAATAGAGTATCCTTCAGTAAGATTGGTACAGCAAGTAAGTAATTTATTCTCACTCCTCACCACATATTTGTTTTTAAAATCACTGCTTAGAACCATGCACTTAAAATAATGTGAATGGGGAAAAATACCCAGTAGAGCAAAGGAGCATTAGATAAAACCACTCCCTTACTGGACAATGTGATGAATTTACATTCCCAACAAGCTTACCATGCTGGTTTTCTGCCTACAAGCATCCACTGAAGCAGTTTTGTAGCCTGGTAAACTTCTCCTAATCACCAGCTTCGATGCTTTGTACATCCAGCCTATGTCCATGTTGATGTAAAGGTTAATTGATTTTAAAGAAAGGAAGTAACTAGGTTATCCTACACTGCCTAACTTTAGAAACACCTTTATTTTTAAAGACATCTTGCAGCAAAAGTGTACAAATATGATAAGGTCTCTTCAAAATTCAAAAAGTGTATTTCATTAACATGCAGAACCGTTTCACTTTGGTACATCACATGACATCAGTGCATTGAAAAGTATTTTTTAAAGCAATAGTTTTAAAACATGAATTTATAAACATGCGTACCCCCTCCCTGACAATAATGTCGATAGTGAACTAAGATGCAAGTCAGTTGTTAATTGCACTCTTTGGGCTGGGGTCCTATTCTACATGAAAAACATTATAGTTTATTAAATCAAACACTAGTGAAGGTTTTGTACAATGCACATGCAGAAGTCATGTATTTTGAAGTCCTTTTATATATGATAAAAAGGGAGGGAAAGTGAAATTAAACAATTGCTTGTATCACACAGTTTGGTAAAGCGGGGGAAGCCAGGATTAATCCCAGGTATTCTGGTTTCACATTGTGCATTCAGCCACTGAATGTATATGCTTAACTTCCCCTGCACCCACCTAACTGGCACCCCTCGCCCCAACCGTCACCTTGCTGCCATCAATGCGGCCCTCGGTCACTCCTCAGACAAAACCCTTTGGCCCCTAGGAAAATGTTTGTGAGTACCCATGCTCTAGAGTGTGTGTGGAGGCCTAGGCCCATCCCTGGCAATGCAAGGATGGGGCACGCCAATGGTGTTCTTATAGTGGAAGGAGTTCTACTGTTTTTCTCCTGGGTGTAGCACATAAAGTGGTGGTGGAAGCCTACTATGTTTTTTGATTTTGACCATACCTTTTTATCTGTGTCTGTGGCCTTCTGACACCTCTTGGATAAAGTTCCTGTATTATATGTAACCCAAAACCTTATGCTAACATCCCATGCATATGTCGCAATCTTGTCGAGTGTACAGTGTGTGTGTGTGTGTGTGTGTGTGTGTGTGTGTGTGTGTGTGTGTGTGTGTGTGTGTGTGTGTGTGTGTGTGTGTGTGTGTGTGTGTGTGTGTGTGTGTGTGTGTGTGTGTGTGTGTGTGTGTGTGTGTGTGTGTGTGTGTGTGTGTGTGTGTATCTGAGTACTGCAGCTACAGGGGTCCATTTTTGATGCCCTTGGTTAGCGTGGTACAAGATAGAGACTGCGGACAGCTTCATCATATGATTGAAGAGCATTTCTTGCTGGATGGCAAAGATCCATACTTAGTAGTGAGGAGGATGGACAAATTCCATAAAGACTTTGTTAGCAAGATGCTGCTGATTACATCATCCTGAGCACTGCCAATTTATAATTGGAAGCGCTAAAAGTTGATTCTGTTGTTCAGGTTGAAAGTGTTTCTAGGCAAGGCTTACCCTTTTGTCCCTTCAGATTACCGCTTTAGAAAGGCTGATGACAGCCATTTGCAAAAACGCAGACCTCATTGTGCCTATGTGATGGGTGCGCTTTCTTGGGAAATGCTCCCTTGCCTCCTGTGCTGTGAAGCATCAGTGTACCCAAAGGCTGCTTCCGGAGAGCAACCCGAGAAGGGCACTTGAAAAGAGAACCAAACCAAACCAGTTCTGAGGTTTTAGGCAGTGGGTCCACATCCCCTGTCTGGAAAATGGTTATAAAAGTGGGATCCAAACCAATCCACTTTGTTCCAGTCCCACATTCTTCTTGACCAAGAAACTGAATGCTCCGCGAGGTACTGAAGAGGACTCAAAGAGCTGCTGTGAAATCAGGGCTGGTGCCTGCCTGGCAGACAGTCTCCCAGAGGTGTGGGAACATTAACTGAAGTCTACACTTCCTGCTATAGGAGCTGAGGGTCTGCTTTGTGCCTGAAGTCTATCTGCCTGCTGAGAGGGAAGGAGTGTACCTGACCCCTCAGGAGGAGAGACTGTCTAGGGGAAGTCTAGCGTCTTCCCAGTGTGAGAAACACCCAGAGAAAATGGACTGCTTTATAGAGCGTAGCTAGGAGTGCCCCTAATGAATCAGGAGATCTCCTATTCTTGTTGGAAATTCTCTTGGGCTCAGTGGGCTTCCTTGGGTGAACTGCCCAACAGACAAGTATGGCCATGTTTGCTGATGGTCGCATGTTGTCTCTGTCATCACCACAAAAATAAGATGCTTCACCACCCTATTCGGCCTGCCAGAAGCCATGCCGTGGCATTCAGACTTGCTGTGGTACAATTGTCCATCGACACTGGTGCCAAGGAGAGGCTGCCACAAGGACAGAAGGCACAGGCGGCACCTGTCATCTTCCCTGCAAGACAAGCATGCAGGCACCTCCAGGCTTCAACCGTAACCGGAATGAAGGACTGAGACATGTTTTGTGGCAATCAAGCACAAAAACGCGACTTTCTGCTTTAACTAAACCTGGTGTAAGAACTGTTGGCTGCGTTGCGCATCTAAACCTGTGGAGGTAACAGTGCATCATCTGCACCTGTGCCTAATTCATGTGTCTGCCACAGAATATTGGGTACTTTATCTATTAGCAACCTTGTATTTGCTAACTATATTGAATTGTGGCATATTTAGATCTGTTGTTTGATTAAAGTGCTTGCTTTTACAAAAATACAAGCACTGTGCTGGACATTGTTATTGTGTCTTTTGGTTGACTGTTGAGTTCTGAACCCTTGCCACCTCACACTACCTCCCTGAGAAGCCTGTGACTGCTCCCCATTGCCACCCTGATAAAAGGTTGTACATAGCCCAGCTTGCAGTGTTGAAGTAGGATGGATTCCAGGACAACAGTGGCAAACAACTTCAACGTTTGAGGCCCAGTAGCCCCTTTGGATTCCCGAATAGAGTCTGACAGTGTATGCTGACTAACCTGCTGAACACCCGGTATACTTTTAGTTGCATACCCTATGGAATTATTTAACTAAAGATAAATATATGTGAACATATTATGAATATTCATTCTGTACATGATGGGAGGATGCTATTCATTTAGCTGTGCTGCTTGCAAACCAATAATTGCAGGTAAATTTCACACCTATTCTGCTTCCTGGAACCTTCTCTCTTCCTCATCTGTCAGCAAGGGCAAGGCGTTTTATTCATGGCTACTCAGAAAGTCTGACTGCAGCATTTTAATCAGATTTAACGCCGGCACCTATTGTTGCGAAACAGAAACTAAAGCACGTTGTTGCCTGTCTGCAAGCATGTCTCACCACACAAACGTTGAAAGTTATTGTGATGAAACTTACATTTGGACCAGATTTGTGTACTGCTGTATATTTGCCTACTCACTCGAAATTAAAACTAGCATTGAGAAAGCCAGTATGTATGAAGTTGGTTGTCAACCTTTTGGCTTTGTGAATGCTTATTTTCTTTGTGATGGTTTTTGTGACACTTTATAGTTAGAACTGATGGGGCCCTCCATTATATAAATAACATTGGCTAAATGTAAAAGTATGTTTTTGGTCTCAAAACACATTGCCATGATAATCCTAGGCACTGAAGGAAACTACTTTGTGTGTGGATGTGCTCCTTTTTTTAATTTTTTTATTTTTACAGTAGAAGGGTAAATATGCATGCATTTAGTGCATATCACTGACCCAAGTTGATCCTGCAGTGTGGCTAGCCACTGTGTTGACATCAAATGATTAGGTAGCCCTCACCCTGTACATTAGTCCACTATCATCAGTATGCTCACAATTTGTTTGAGTTTAAAGATGCTACTGAAATAAATAAAGAAGGTTCCGGTGACATGAGTTTTCACGTAGTTAAGAGCATTGTGAGGTAAGGAAAACAGAGTATATTCTGTTTGTTCCACATGGATAAGACCATGTCAAGATTATTACTCTGCAGGGACCATAACCACAGCTATAGAACACAAGCATACATGCAAAACACTATTAATTTACTTCAGCTGCTGTTGTGGTTGTCGAGGAGTGCTTTTCCACACGATACAGGTAAGTCATTCAATTGATCGTGTATCTTGCATATCATTCAAAACTGATTGCTCTCCTTCAGTCCCTTGTTTTGTTCCCTTGGAAGTTCATAAAGAGTTTGTGACTGGGTCAGGGCTTTGTATAAGCACTTAGTATTTTCCTCAACAAACTCTGAATGGTTTATCAAATTGAGCTTTCCCTGCTTGAGGAGCAGGAGGAATTTCTGGGTTTTGGGGGATGCTCTCTAACCAGTGCTGTTATTAAGGCTATCTCTCACCTCTTTTCAGGCTTCACAAATGTGTGAATTTAATGCGTAAGAAACGCCATGAGATGTTCAGTTTCCATCCCACAAATATGGCGTCAAATAAATCATTTATTGACATCATCCTAAAAAACTGGATCATCACATTTTTGGTGTTGCCACTGATGTGAGGTGATTATTTAATTCAATGCTAAACCTAGTACTATAAAAGTGGTTTCAGACTTCCTAACTCCATCGTCCGAGCTTTGCCAGCCCGTAGGTCTCAAGTAACCAAAGAGAAGCCTCAGTGTGAAAGGCGTATGTTGTAGTTGGAAGGCAGGGTTTTCATATAAGAGTCTGGAACCATTCGGGTAGGAAGTAAGTTCCAGTGGCGGCTAGTCGGGGATGGGGGTGGGAGGGTGGGGTTTAGGCGACGACGGGGGTGGGGGGTTGAAAATATATATTTTTTTAAACGCACTTACCTTTTCTCCGCCGGCCACATCGCTCCTCCGCTTCTCTGCTCTTCCTGACTCCAGTCCAGAAGAAGCTGCAGAATCTCCCAGACACACAGGCTCCCCTGAGCCAATCACAATGCTGCAATGCAGATCAGGACAGGGAGCGTGTGCATATTCCCTACCAGGCTGTCCATTACAGCCTGGTAGGGAATATGCAAAGTGCTCATGACTGCTTGGCCGCCCGTTTTGGCTGGCCAAGCAGTCATGCGCACTTAGTGTGCATAGGCCACTCCTCCTCCCACCCTGAGCCTCCAGCCCGCCCCGCCCTAACCCAGCCTGCGGAAACCAAAAATAAAACAATAATTAACTTGTTATTATCGTTTTATTTTACCCCTTTTCACTGCTCTAAAAGCAGTGGGGCGACGCTCCTCCACCTTAGCGGAGAAGCCGCCACTGGTAAGTTCTTTATTTCATGTAGTTACAAGAACAGCAGTTAGGCCCTGTCAAGGCACCATTCTCCCTTCATCTCCAACTTCAACATTGTATTACATCATTCACTCACAGCAAAGCACACTGATATTCATTCACAACTGCTCTGTTTCCAACATGTTAAACTTACATTCTCTCAATAACAACCTGTTAAACTCTAATACCCATGCAGACACACAAAGACAACAAATAGCAGTCAAAGAAACTCTGTGAGGTTTGAAGATATGAGGCTCCCCACACTTCATGTCAAGCAAAGAAACAAGATAACATCTAGGTTGTGCCTACCATTGCAAAATGGTCCAAGGTGTGCCAAGTCTTCCTACCTAATCAGGCATGAGGCCCTACCAATACATGCCTCCACACTCCCAATTGCAACATACAACATTTATTCACACACACAGCGTGTAGTTACGCACATCATGCAACAATCAGGGCACAGAACCCACAGGCTTCCTTCGGCGAAGGGTTTACCCTGTCATCCTTACATCTACATATTCAAGGCATAACACAAAACAAAAGCTGAAAGTTTAACCGTACATCACATCACCTCAAAATTGCCTTGACCAGTCTCCAACAGAAAACTTGTCATCGCAACTACACTCATACACTATGTCTCCCGACATTCACATCAAATTGCTAAACTGCACAGGACAACAAACTCACAAATTTTCTGTCTTCCTCAAGCAATGCACTCATCCCAACAAGGGCAACATACTGTACAAAACACTCACACAGAAAAGTGCAACCCAGCACTCCAATATTCCCTTCACCAATTCACACTAGCTGGCCAAACTAACATGACCAGGTGTCTAGCCAATGAGGGCCCTTAATCTGCACCCAGTACCCTTTTAGCTGCACCCAGTACTACGCCCTCTTGAAACTTCATCAATAAAAGTTGGGACACCTCCGAACACAATGATGATAGCCTCCAGTAGACACATACTAAAAATGTATTGACACGACACAGCAATGAAACACTAGACAATCCAGCAATACAACCATTGACTTCAGACCACGTCAGCAGGTAAAGAAGTATTCACAACAAACTAGAGCTATATCAAACACTTCCATTAAAACACAATGGTGGTCAATTCCATTACATGTAAATTGAATAAAATTTGTGGCTATCACCCACAACACCACAGTGTACTGCACTTTGCCACATTTTCACTCCATGGGGTTCTTCCCTTGCAACCTCTTTCAACATGGTACTTCACTTCTCACACATCTCACCCATGGAGTACTCCCTGTAGAACTTCTCATACAGGGTACTACTCTTTTCCAGCTTTGCACACCACTGCAGCTTCTCACAACAGAGTATTACACTTCCCCCAACTCAGCACAACACAGGGTACTCCCCCATTCAACATCTCACAATAGACTCTTCCCCAGCTTCACTTACCATGGACTACTCTTTGCATACAACCTTGAGCGACAGTGCTGCTCTTCAACTTTGCACAGCAATGGGATAATCTCCCTTACAACCTTTAGTGACAGGGTACTATTCTTTCCCCAGTTTGCACCAACATCCACCAAAGTGGCGATGGGGTAATACTCTTCCCCACATCTGTGACACTTGAACATTCTTAACCAGCATGTATCTACACAACAACACACAGATGGGTACTACTCTCTATTTACTAAACTGCAAACTAAACTCTATATAGAGTGAAAAGTAAATGCTCACACCATATTCCCAAAATAACATACAGGTGGATAATTTAAAGCTACCCAACCTGGCAAAGCAATCAGCACGCCGCAACCATTATCATAAACTGCAGTTGCCATATAACAGAAGCCAATTTACACAAAACTTACTAACCCAAGATATGCATTACCAATAAGGTGTATATGGCACGTCATTACTGTAGAATAACCAACCAAACTGCTTCCCAACTTGATGAATCTCACAGTCAGTGGGCAACAACACACAGTTCTTACCAGAAGCACATATAGTAATATGAACTCCATGAATGCTAAATAATCCCGCTGATTAAATAACTGAATGTCATATTCTAATGTCCCCTTTCGATAAATGCCAGGCAAGCAATGTTTCGGCTTCCCATGCCTGCAGTACACAGTATACTCTGAAACAACACATTCTTAGTTCTGTCTCAGTTCTGTCTCCAATGTCTTTGGAGATAGTCCTGCTTTTCTTTTTAACTTAACCAGGAGGTCGTAGTCTTTCTTCAACATCTCCAGACCTGTCCCAATGAAACATCATCTTACAACCATCCTTCGGAAACATAGCCAGTGCCTCCACTCCGATGCCTAGATCATGAATCCAAGATATTGGTAAGGTTCTCTCTTAAGCAAGATGCACTGATATGCCACCAAACACCACACCATCTTCTTTCAACGCGGACTGACTCCTAGCTGGAGCTGCGCATTGTCACAAGACCTCTGTCAATCACCTTGACTACAGTGCTTTCAGGAGCCATGCCATTTCCTCTGGTCACTGTGTACTGGATGCTAGGCGACCATGCACTGTCCTCCTCAAACTTGGTCAGCCCGCATACACTCACTATCTAGCGATGCAGGCAGAACTCGTGCCTCTCGTCAGAGCAGTGACTTGCTCATTAGTGACGGATGCACCTAGCACGTAGGATTCTTGTATCCAAATGGAGCGTTGTGCAACTGTCACAGCACACAAACACCGACCAGGCACAGAGGACCCTCCAAAGGCATCGACTAGCCTGTGCCAGTCACCTTTATTGAGAAATCACACTAAGCAGAAATCATACTACGATTCTCCTCAGGTCACCATCACTGATGAATTTCATATTTCCTGCCTCTCCCCATTGTCTCCACAGCACTGTCCTTACAGCACTTTCTCCGTAGCATTACCCTTAACCTTAGGACTATACACTGGGATGCATAACAATAGTTTATAACTCCCCTCGCCTGACTCCTTGTCCTTGCCAAACCTTGCCCACCACCTTTACTGACCTCCTCCTGCCCAATAGCTTTAGTTCTTTATTCAAGGTTAAGCTGTTAGATTAACAGCAGGTTGATTCTGTCAAGTATCCATCTTCCCTCCAACTGTTCCCATCTCTTTGCTCCCATTGTGGACCACACACCAACATTCTTTAACGTCATTCACTCTCAGTATTCCAGACATGAGCTCAGACAGACAGGGCATTAGAACACAGAGGATAGTACAAGTTTCAATTCATACCCAGGTTTTCTTCTAGAGATATCACAGGGCTCCTCAGCAATCTAGGATTCAAACCGCCACCCTGACGGACTATCACCTGCCAAATTGAGAGATCCCCGCTAGCCCAGCGGTGGTCTCTGTACCTTCAGAGGAACTGCCATCACGGCGGTTCCTCTGAAGGGCCCAAAAGTTTGGTTTAGGACCACTGTCGTTTTTGAGGCTAAAAATTAATTGTTTTTGAAGAACAAACTCCCAAGGTTGAAGTTTGTTTTTGAAAAACAAACAACCAATGCCCCCTTCCCCAAGGAATTTTTTCCCTTGTTATGGTGGTCATTATTGTTATTTTTCTGATCATCACTGCCAGGATTCTCTGGCAGTGACTAACAGAAAAAAATGGACATCACACCATCAGTCCTTAATAGGGCGGGTGGTCTGATACCAGCAGTCCACCAGGTTTTCTGTTGATAGAGCCATCGGGGGCACCACTGACAATCTGTCCTGCTCTAAATAGGGTGGGTGGACTGAGGTTTTAGCGGACAGGGTACTCCGTGACATTTGTGATGAAGTACCCTGTTTGTCAAATTCAAAATTTGGCCTTAGATTCTTTGGGACGACTGTAGACTATTGATGCACACATTTAGTCATTTATACTGTATAAAAATAATGAACTAATGCACATGTAATTAGATTTTTAAAAATGCCAAGATTTCCTATGGAGCAGTGCACTGTTAGTTTATCGTTTGTATTGCAAACTTATCTAGTTGATATTGTGTATGAGATACGAAGTCAAACACAATTATTTCAATTATTTCTTTTACATTAAAGATATAATCTGGTGCATGAGGTTTTTGATCACGTTGAGTGAGTGAGTTAGTACATATATAAAAACCCAGCACTATTATTGCTCATAAATGGTTCATTGGATGCATGTGACCTATGCAAAACACGTTATATAAATATAATCGCAAGTAAAAATGTAAAAGGACATTTTAGTTTTCCTGTTAGCATTTTGTAAATCACTTGTATGTCTTTCACCTATAAAGTAGTAATTGCGCTTGAGCCATTTTTGAAAAGAAAGAGGATGCTACCATGGTGGTTAAAAACGTTGTGACATCACATTGCAAGTGTTTGTGGGTCTACTTCACAAACGTTTGCACAGGCCAAGAGATTTTGTGGCGAGACACTAGATACAATAAGAGTTTATCCTTTAGTTCACACTACTAACCACACACTTTCAATCAAACCGTTACACTTATTCGGCTCTCATCCACATATATATCTGAAAATTTGGCCCAAACAATAAATCTATAGTACACTGAAAGTAGAAATTAGTACAAAGTTTATTAAAAATGACTTATACCAACCTAAAGTTGTGTATATCAACAATAATTCATATGTTAAAAACAATTCATATATTAAAACCACCAACTATCTTGGTACTATAACAGTACTCTAATACAACAATATACTAAACGAATCCAATAAAGTTGTCAAAGCAGCAAGAGAGACATAATCAGACAGTATTATTTGTCATTCAAGTTAGCACATCTTGACGCGTTTCGATGGTATGCATTGGTCTTAACCATCTTTTTCAAGACTAGAATTTTGCTCTCTTTTACAGTTCAATTTAATTTGAAATTTCCAAATAAACACCTGTTGATTATTCAGGTGTGATGGCGAGGTGTTTCCGTATTCATTTTGAGCCGAGCGAGAGGAGACATCCAGACGCCGCGCCACAAGAAACGGAGAATGCCTAATTGATAAAGGGCCATATATGTGTGTGTTCTCCGAATATCCAGAAGGAAAGGTATATTCGGAATGAGAAGCCAAGATTGTGAGGTGCCAATCGGATATAAACACTAGTAAAAATCAAAGAATTTAAATAGGTCGAAAGAAAATAGAACGCATTACAGTTATTGGAAAGACTTAAAAGGAAAGGTGACAGTAATAACAAGCTGTGAGAAGAAACAAAATAAAGAGGAGACTCGAATTGTGAGAGTCTCATTTGAAACAAAAGGAGCAAGATCATTTGGATTGCCTTTTTGGAAACACCTCGCCGTCACACCTGAATAATCAACAGGTGTTTATTTGGAAATTTCAAATTAAATTGAACTGTAAACTTTGTACTAATTTCTACTTTCAGTGTACTATAGATTTATTGTTTGGGCCAAATTTTCAGATATATATGTGGATGAGAGCAGAATAAGTGTAACGGTTTGATTGAAAGTGTGTGGGGTTAGTAGTGTGAACTAAAGGATAAACTCTTATTGTACCTGTTTGAGTACCCCTATCCTTTGGTTTCCCAAAGGGGTTCCTCTCATTTAACTTTGGTCTGGAGACACTAGAGATTACAGCACTCAATTCACAGTGAAGCACTTTCTGCAGTGCTTACTTTCAAAATCAATAAGTGCCGGTACCCACAGGCTGTGCTGTTGAAGATCTGGGTTTCGAATACCAAGTCTGCGGAGTTCTGATTCCGACGACTGCCTCCTAAATGCACGGCCTGCCACTCCCTACTTCCCCTTTATTTCACTCTTGGAGGTTCCCTTTCATTCCTGCTTTCTCCCTGTCACTTCTTTACTTCTTATTCTCACACCTTCTTTCCCCCCTTTTGTGTTTTTCTCTCTCTTGCTCCAGATCAAAAGCGGTTGAGGAAAAAAAGTGCCGATCGCCAAACCCCCCCCAAAAAAAGAGTGCTGGTTTCCCCACCTGCAACCACCAGCTCACATTAAGCACTGATCAGTCTACTCCTTCTCAGCCTCGGTTTAAGGGTGAAGGGCTTCACCTCAATGTATATAGCAGGGGGTGCTGTCCACTCTCGTCCATCCTCAACTGGTACCTGTTGAGCAGTTATTTAATTTCATGTGTGGAGTCTCCTCTAAGAAGCACATTTTTTGTCTAGTGTAGTATTTTTGAGACACAAACTAGTTTGCTTTTTTGATTATAGAAGTTCTGTGCGGTGTGTAGGAATTCTTTTCAACTAATGTGTTGCAGCTTTTATTGCAGACTTTTCTTGACTGTACCAAATCGAGCCATGAATGGAGGTTACAGGATGCATGGTTAGAGGTGCTGATACAAGAATTGTGTTTATTTGTATGCACATGTTGAAAATAATATTGCTAATTTTTAAAAAAGGAGAAAAAAGTAAAGAAAAATATATATTTTTGTAAAATATAAAAATGAAGTCAAATAAACGATGACAAAATGTTAAATTATTAATGTTTTTCTTTTGAAGCACATTGTTGTTATGACATAATTGGTTAGCCCATGTTGAATTTAATTTCTGATCTGTGAAAGAAATATAGGTCACGAGGGAGTCTCTCTATATTGTTTTATTGCTTTCCCCTCTTCTCCCTGACCTCAAATTATCTCTCTCAGAGGGGTCCCCCTTTTTTTATTTTTAAACTTTATTTGTCATTGGTTATCCAAACATATACATACATTATATTCGGTAGTGGTCATTGAAATATAACATAGCGAGCGTATTCATGAAATCATCCCTTTGACATATAACATAGTCTGAAAACATTTCCTGATCTCTTAACAATGGTTAGCGCGTCGAAAGGGGTCCCTCCTTTTTTGCTAAAGCTTATACTTAATACAACAGGACTGAGTTGTTTACGATGGCAAGTCAATGATCATGCGTTTAAGCATGAGGTGTTTATAATGAAAAACTACAATAAAAGCAGTGGGTATGCCATATTTATTTTGATAAGCATATGTTAAGGTTGATAAGCATTTACGGGTGAATTGTTATTAATCTGTATTAAAACCTGCAGATAGGTATTTTGTTATATGAATTCTCACAGATTAACATTGTACTGAAGGATTTTGGTGTTGGTTACTTCCTCTGACAAACCATAGGAACAGAAGATTTGTACTGTAATAATTCTTGCAAGGACCTCTTTGGAAGGCCTGACCGACTTAGCTATCTGCCAAGATCTTGAAATAAAAACCTTAATTACATGTGTATATATATGTGTGTGTGTGTATATATATATATACACTACTATTACTGAAAAAACCAAAGGTTATAGGGACGTTATAGTTAAGCTCAGATTTAACTCGTACCAAGCCAGTGAAATTCAGCAGTTCTAGTTACCTGAGTTAGCTTTAACTTATGCCCCTGCAATGCAGTGCTTATGACCTCACATATTACAACATTCATGACATGGTCAGTGACATCACTGATGACTTCTAAAATGACCACTGATGACATCATCCAGTGATTGTGAATGTTTTCTAAAAGTTTGTGTTAAACCTATATACTAAGGTACTAGAGAAGTTAAATTAGTATACTTTGTGCACTACTAGTGAGTGATACTATTTCTAATATATATGATGTGAGTGGTTGTGTGACTGTGTGTATCCGTGTGTGAGTGGCTGTAAGGGTGTGTGAGTGGGTGGCTAAGTGGGTGTGTGAGTAGCTGTATGGATGAATAAGTGGGTGTGTGAGTAGCTGTGTGGGTGAATAAGTGGGCGTGTGAGTCTGTACTGGGGAGTGAGTGGGTGTATGAGTGACTGTATTGGGGAGTGAGTGTCTCTATGAGTGGCTGCATCGGTGAGTGAGTGGATATGTGAGTGGCTGTATGGGTGAGTGAGTGGCTGTATGAGTGGCTGTATGGGTGAGTGACTGCATGTTTAAGTGGCTGTACGGGTGACTGAGTGGCTGTTTGAGTGGGTGTTTGGTTAACTGAGTTGGTGTGTGAGCGGCTGTATAGGAAAGTGAGTGTCTGTGTGAGTGGCTGTATCGGTGAATAGTAGACGTGCAAGTGCTTGCATGGGTGTGTGAGTGGGTGTGTTAGTGGTTGTATGGGTGAGTGAGTGGCTCTGTTGAGAGGCTGTGTGGGTGAGTGAGTGGGGGTGTAAGTGGCTGTATGGGTTAATAAGTGGGTGTGTGAGTAGCTGTGTGAGTGACTGTATGCGTGACTATGGGTTAGTGAGTCGCTGTGCGAGTAGGTGTATGGGTAGGAGAGTGGCTGTGTGAGTGGCTGTAGGGGTGACTGAGTGGGTGTGTGAGTGCCTCTATGTATGAGTGAGTGGGTGTATTAAATGTGTATTGAATGTGTGAGTGGATGATTGCGGGTTCTGTGGATGATATCAGTGATGTAATTTGAGATGTCATCAGTCACGTCACTGACCAGATCATGAATGATGTGATATGTGAGGTAATAAGCTGTGCATTGCAGGAGGGGGCGTGGCCTGGCGCTGATGGAGTGAGCAGCGCAGCTCACGAGGTCCGGTCGGCCAGCTGCCATCGAGTGTCATCCTGACTCCCGGAACGGGACAAAGATGGCGGCGCCCATGAGGAGGTAGCAGAGCCGGGAAGAAAAGCCAGCCGACATCGTCGACCCGGCTGCAGAAAGGCTGAGAGTGGGGGTGTCCTCCTCCAGCTGCACCCCAGACCCAGAACTGAGCCTGGAGACCCCCTGAGGCCAAACTAGAGGCGCGAAGCCGAGGCGGAGGCAGGCCTGCCGGAGACACACGTGGCAGACCTGAGAGCCGAGCCTGGTAGCTGCCGGTGAAGGAGAAGAGAGCGGAGCAAAGAAGGCGGCTCGGCAGCCCCCGGAAGATACTGAGCTGCTCCCCACGAGGTGAGCGATCTGAACGGCACCAGCACAAACGAAGGGGACCGCGGCGGGGGCCCGAGACGGAGGCAGGGTCGGCCCCCCTCCCCTCTGACGCGGCAGATTGAGTGTGGGCCTGGAGCTCTCTGTCGGCACCCGAAGAAGAGGACAGCTAAAAGGGCCTGGTGAGAGCAGCTGCGGTGGGGGATCAGGCATTCTAGAGGATCCTGCGCAGCCTGGCGACTGGGAGGACCCGGAGACCTTCCGAGAGAGTGTCTCTGCTGGAATCCTGGAGGCGCGACCAAGGCCCCAGCGGAGGAGACTGACAGCGAGCGGCCGGAGAAGTGGAAGGACCCCCCCAAACAAGCGGCGAGGCGTAAATCAGGCCCTAGGGCCTGACGAAGAGTGAGGAGGAATAACCACACCAACAAGGAGGCCTAACGCAGCTGAGTGGGCTCTTCAGCGCTGACGAGGCCAGAGTGCGGGCCTAGGGGCTGCCTACATCAGAGCCTGGCATACGGAACAGGGGAGAGACTCTCCAACAAGCGCCGACCAGGTGGTCACGCCGGAAGA
The DNA here is from genome assembly GCA_963921515.1 of Calotriton arnoldi. Taxonomy (NCBI): domain Eukaryota; kingdom Metazoa; phylum Chordata; class Amphibia; order Caudata; family Salamandridae; genus Calotriton; species Calotriton arnoldi. The sequence goes on from CAWUFW010000751.1 coordinate 1,316,926, forward strand.
ACACGGAGCCCTGATGCGAGCGTGCAGGCGGAGAATAGGGGCGAACCAAGCGAAGTGAGCACACTAACTGGACTGTGGCCCGGAAGTCCCTGGTCGAGCAAGTGACAGTCTGAGCGGTACATAGCGGCGCACAAGACCAGAACACATCACATTCCGAAGCCCTGACACTGAGGAGGGTGGACTCAGGCCCGCACTGAGAATACAGGGCGCAGCTGAGGGGACCGGTGAAGATTGGCAGGGAACTGGGGCAGAGGCAGACGTGACTAGCCTAGGTGCAATTGGGGGAACACAACTGACTGAAGAGCGCCCACAAGAAGAGAAGGCCCCACGCACGACAAGAGCTGACAGAAGCACCCTATGAGCGCACACTGCACCAGAAGCGCTGTAGATCGAGAAGACACGATGGGGAAAATCCCCCAAAAAAGGACAGAGAAGAGGCCCCAATAGAAAAGTCGATGGAGGAGAGGGGGAAGCCCCAATCGCAAGCAGATCACCCTGGAGATCCCACATTGCAGGATATACTACAGGCCATCAGCTCCTCCAGCGAACGACTGGAAGCCAAAATCGACTCGCTGGGACTGGACTTGGGCCTATTCAGGGAAGACCACAAGCGGTTGGCGGAACGCGTGAAGGTGAACGAGGGCCATCTCTCCGAGACCCTACCGGACATAGTGGCAATGAAGCAACAATTAGCGACGCTTGAGACAAAGGTGCGCACATTGTAATTCCGAGCTGAAGACGCTGAAAATAAATCACGCAGGAACAACCTCAGAATTATAGGTTTGCCAGAAAAAATAGAAGGCTGCAACATGATAGATTATCTGAAAAAATGGCTGCGTGAAGAGGTAGCACCATACTGCCTACCAGGCTTCTCGCTCTAGAGAGGGCGCATCGAGTCCCCACGAAACCACCCATACCAGGAGCGCCGCCACGAGTGGTGATAGCGAAGCTCCTCCATTATAGGGACAGAGACCACATCCTCGCTCAGGCGCACCTCAAAGGACACATAGCAGTGGACACCTCAATGGTGCGAATCTTCCCGGATTTTTCTAGGGAGGCACAAAGACAGAGAGGCTCCTACCGAGAGGTGAAGCAAAGATTGCGACAACTGAACTACAAGTATGTAACGCAATACCCGGCCAAATTACGAGTGACCACAGAGAATGGCACAGAGTTCTTCAGGACCCCGCAGGAGGCATCGGAATGGCTGGAGAAGGACGAAGGGATGGAACTCGGAAAGGAGAAGAAGAAGAGAGAACCGCTCTCGGGGTCGGCGGGCCCTGAGGGAGACTCTAACCCCCACACAGGAAGAGGTGTCGCTAGAGCGCCAAAACGCGATGCAAGTGGGGGCGTTGATGAGCGGCAAAGGGAGAAACCACGCACCCAGAGGGCAGCGAGACTGCAGCAGACTCTGGCTCGGAGCAGGGGTCCAGCGACTCCGAGGCCCAGAGCGTGGTACTCCCAGACATAACTGCGCAGACGGCGGATGACATCGCCTAGACGGAGAGAGTTGAGATCCACTGTAAGCAGGTCTGGAGAGACACTAGAAGCACCTGATCCAGCAATAAGGTACTGGGGTTGATGGAGGGAGGGCGCTGCGGGGGTTCCCTTGGGACCGCGGAACTGACAGGCGGCTGCAGAGACTGGGAGAGCGGCGGACAAGCGACCTTCCCCCATTGCAATTGACTGATCGAACTGCAAGCAGTCACTTGCAGACTCATAACCTTAGTTTGGATGGGGGGTGTTTTCCTGCTTGTCCTGGGGAGTGGGAGTTGGGGGAAATGTTTATTGTTGATATGGGGGGGGACACCTTGAGTTGCAGCGCGCAGAGATCCGTATGGGAAAGAGCGGAGAGAGCAGGCTGATGACAGCACACAAGGAGGGAGGCGGGCCGAGAATTGCGACACTACCCAATGGCTGACTTACAGAAGTACAAATGCATGACTTGGAACATTAGAGGTATGCACACAATGACGAAATGCCATAAAGTCCTCTCATACATTAGAAGGCGGGGAGCCCAGTTAGCCCTACTGCAAGAGACTCACCTAACGCAGAAAGAGAGACAAGCTTTGCAGAGACGGTGGAGGGGCCAACTCTTCTACACTACATATTCAGCTTATGCACAGGGGGTGCTTATATGGATCCAAGCGGGGGTCCCATTCCAATTAACGGACTCGCTGGTAGATCCGGAGGGTCGCTATGTAGCCATAAAGGGGCGATTAGAGGGCCGGGAGATAAGTATAGTTAGCATCTATGCCCCCAACGCAGAACAACCAGCCTTCTTCACAAGACTGAACCACTGCCTGACGCAATACTTGACTGGAACTACCCTAATGGGGGGCGACTTTAATAGTGTAGACAACACACTCTTGATAGATCTCACCGCCCATTGCGAGGCTCCCAAGCAGCACGTGCCTCGCACCCATTCACTACCCGGAGACAGAGCTGGGGACTGATAGATGCCTGGAGGACCTTACACCCCCGGGATAGGGACTATTCCTATTTTTCGATGGTACATGCTTGACTAGATGCTTTCCTATGCACAGCAGACATGCAACACCACGTTATTGCTGTGGAATATCTTTTGCGCACGATATCGGACCACAACCCAATGGTCCTATCCTTGAGATGGATGTACCCTATATCAGCGATCCCCACATCTCCGTCCGGACACCCTGGAGGACCAGGTCTTCCGGGAAAAGATTAGGGGGGAAATTGCGCACTACTCTGCGGCCAATGCGGGGATGGCCTCCTCGACGAGCGCAGAGTGGGACGCCTTCAAGGTGGTCCTGAGAGGCCAATGTATAACACGCACCACAGGGGTCAGGCGCATCCTCCTGGGAGAAGTAGAGGGGGCAGAGGCGACCCTTTGGGGACTGGAGCGCAGATGGCCAGAACATCCAGAGCTTCAGCAGGCAGTCTTAGAGGCCAAGGTGGAAGTGGCAAGACAGACAGAGAGGCTTAGATGCTTCGACTATAAGAAGTACCTAGAGCGCACCCACGCAGAACGAGATAAATCGGGATCACTCCTGGCATGGCTGGCAAATCCGGTGAGCAGGAGCCCGCCACTGATGGATAGAGGATGAGGAAGGGGTTAGACCAGTGGTTCCCAAACTGTGCGCCGTGGCACCCCGGTGCACCACCAGAACTTGCCAGGGGCGCCGCGCACTTCTAGGGAACTTTGAAAGGTAGCACGTTTTCTATAAGTACGCCTCAGTTCTAAAACAGGTTTGTTGCATATTTGAAATGTGCACTTGTGGCCCGAGTAAACATGTCTTGTGGGGGAGTTTCGGAAGCCGCACCTGTCAGCCTCTGGAATGTTTTGGACCAGCGTATGACGTGTTGCAGGGCAGGCACAAACAATCATGACAGTGATGCTGAGCGTTATTGCTGCTCGTGCTCTGCAGTGACTCTAGTAATGGCGTCTACCAGGAAAATCGGGTAATCATTATAGATGTGAGATTGTTTGATTAAAACTTTTTGTATATTTACCAGCAAAGCTAATATCTTCATCGCCCCTTCACTCCCACAACGTGTCCTTCATGTATATTCGAAGAAATCCAGTGAGCGAAGGTGACTCGGGTGCAAAGAATGCCGAATGCAAGGAAAGAGAGGCCTTGGAAGAGGGGCGCAGTTGCAAATTCTAATGAAACCTTCCTCTGAATACACATGATAATAATATCCTATTCATGTGTGCTGCTGATTTGTAGATCACTGAGCGCAGTGCGGTTCATTTAGGTTCATGGTATGCAGTCCCCCCCCTTTGAAACCGAGCACCGGACCTGCCAATTTCTGCCAAGAAAGAAACAACACACAATTAAATATTAATTAACTCCGTGCTCTGATAACAGCCAGAGAATAGCGCCCATTTTCTATCGTCTGGATCCAGTAATCGGCTCAACAATAAAATAAAATAAAATAAAATTATGGTGGTGCTTAGCAGATAGGGAAGTACATCACATGTGTACTGTATATTCTTTTTTATTTGTGCACAAAACCATTATAATTCAAGATATTTGGGTAACATTTCCAAGCCCTTGCAGCTGCTTCTCTGTTGCACTTGGAAGCTAAGAGCGCTTCGAGAAGCCTTGAGCTGGCATGGCTGAGAAATTAGAGATATTTGCCTAACCAAAACTATTGGGGTTTTATCATGCTCAGCTGTGAGAGTTTGTGAAGGTGTGGGGGTGTTTGAGATGACTGGAGAACTATGTTGTGTGCGTTGTAATCTTTCCTGCCAATACAAACAAAATACCACGTCGTCAGTTGGCTTATCTTAAAAAAATTAAGACAACCTTCTTACGCTCCCTCCCCACTCTTTCAAATGTCCACCACTCTGTAAAACTTTTGGAATGTGGTAGCACACGTGTGCTCATAAACACCTACTCATCTATAGTCAAATACGCTTACACGTGTGACTCACGAATCAGCACGAGTCCGTTTGGAGGTGAGTTCACAGCACTGATGGTTCACACTGGGAATGTTCGTGGCCAAGGCCTGCTCCAGTGTCAGCTACAGGACTCAACAGACAGCAGCACTTTGCATGAAGGTGCTTACTTCAATTATTAGTCACTTATCATCAACACAGCTCTAGAATACATTTAAAAGTGATCTCAAATTATATTTGCTGTTTGAAGCATATACAGATCATAAGGGCTATAAAATTACCAGCTTTGGGTGGTGGTGTTTATTTTTGGACCAGCTGGGACTTAAAAATACCGGTGTGCTGGTAGAAAACTGGTCAGGTGGCAACCCTAACTGGCCCGTTTATTTACTGTTGGGGTTTTTGTGTACATGCCACTTTAGCACAGTCTGTCTGTGATGCAGAACCCCCCTGTATTTTTTGAACAACCATTGGATGTCTTGGTAAGCAATTGACCAACCACCGGACAAAAGAGGAGAAAAATTGAAGTACTCCAGAGGCCGGGCTTACATCCCCGCCACCCGAAAAACTAAAATGACATAATGGGGAGCCGCGGACAACAGCCAATAGATAAAGGGAGCCACTGGTCGAAAAAGTTTGGGAACCACTGGGTTAGGCACTATACGCAGGCAAAGATCAATGAGGTCTTCGCCTGCTACTATGCAAGATAATACAAAAGGTCGCGAGAAGGTGAGAATGCAGAAGCAAGGGAGTAGCTCACAGATCTGCAGATGACGAGGCTGAGCCCTGAGGAGGCAGAGGAGCTAGGAGCGGACATTACACAGCAGGAGGTGGGAGCCGCCATCAAGTGTATGGCCAGGAATAAGACCCCGGGCACAGACGGCCTACAGGCTGAATTCTACGCAGCGTATGTAAAGGAGCTGATGCCCCGACTGGTTACACTGTACCAGGAGGCCCGAGGAGCGGGTATACTGCTGGAGAGTACTAGAGAGGCCCTCATTGTCCCAGTGCCTAAGCCTGGGAAAGAGCCGCACGACTATAGAGCCTACAGACCTTTATCCATGCTGAACATGGATTACAAAATCCTAAGCAAGGTCTTAGCGATGCGCTTTCTCCCTCACATGCCAGAATTGGTCCACACAGACCAAGCGGGGTTTATTCCGTGGCGGAACACGGCCATAATATTAGGCGACTCCTGGCTGTCATGGACTCCAACGGGTACATCAGGCAAGATGCGGCGGTGTTTGCAGTGGACATCGAGAAGGCCTTTGACAGCCTTGAGTGGCCCTACCTCTATGAAGTCCTATCTAGGATGAGACTGGGAGGAGGCTTTCTTGCGTGGGTACGGCTATTGTATACATCCCCCACGGCCCGGGTACGCACCGGGAAGACCATCTCACCCAGGCAGAGGGTGGAGAGGGGTACGAGGCAGGGATGCCCCCTCTCCCCACTTCTGTTTGCTCTGGCCATGGAGCCATTGGCGTGTAGGGCAAGGAGCGGGCAGGACTATAATGGCCTAAGGACAGGGGAGGTGTAACATTCTATAGCCCTATATGCAGACGACCTCTTACTATTCCTCAGTATACAGCGGATGAGCTGAGGGGAGCGCGGGGCATGCTGGCCCAGTTCGGCATTATATCCGGCCTCAAAGTCAACTGGCAGAAACCTAGTCTATACCCTATGGCGCCCAATGCACCTTCACCACCTGATCTGGGGAACCCGAAATGGGAGCCTGACTGCCTGCCGTCAAAATATACCACGGCTCAGTTGAGCTGCTAGAGGGTAACGTGGGTAGAGTGATGAGATCAGTGCGGACTGCAATGGAATTCTGGGGAATGCTGCCGCTATCAGTAGCTGGACGGGTAGCAGTCTTGAAAATGGTAGCACTCCTGCTGCTACTGTATTATTTCGGGGCTCTCCCGGGTGTGGATCCCAAGAGCAACATTCAAAGACCTTGACTCAATGGTAACGTCCTTTATTTGGGGAGCAGGACGCTCCTCGGCGGAAGGTGGCCTAAAGGTCCCTGACATCGAGGGATGTTATATAGCCGCCCAGCTGTACTGGCTGATCCAATGGCTGGCAGCAGAGCGTAACCCGGATAGGGAACAATACCCGGCTGCACCAGATGCCAAAACCCTGGCGAAGATCCTGCTACGGGTACGAAGGAACCTGTCAGGAGACGCAGCGAAACCAGAGTGGTGGTGCGCTGCTGGGCTAGATACCTGCGACGGGTGGGTGAAAAGATCCCCTACTCCCCGGACTTGCCCATAACAATGCTTCGCTGTCTGCCACAGGGCGAACACTGGGCAGGGTTAGAGGACTGGGAAGAGGCAGGTCTGAAAGTAATGCAGGACTTATACCAAGATTCTACACTGCTCCCTTTCGAAGAATTGCAAGCGGCATATCACTCACCGGGAGGTCAATTCCTGAAATATGGGGCCCTCGCTAGAAGGATTAGAAAACACTGGGGCGTGGGTGGCACAGAGCCACGGGCGCTATCAGCGGGGAGGATCAAGACAGTCTCTTGCCTCTCTCTATAAGGCGATTAGGCAGGATATGCAAAAGCCACTAGAGCGCCTGCGATTACAGTGGGAAGAAGACCTGGGGAAGCAGATCCCAGAGGAGGATTGGGACAAGATCCTAGAACGAACCCCGAAAGCATCTAGAAATGCGCAATTTAAATTAATTAATTTCGACATACTTCATAGAGCGTATCTCACCCTGTCCCGCATTAGGAGATACTTAGGGATGGAGACTTCAGCATGCCCAAGATGTGGGGAGAGGGAAGCACATATCATTCATATGTTCTGGAGCTGCCCCACACTGCAAATGTTTTGGTAGGAGATAAGACACGTAGTAGGTGACCTCATTGACAAACAGCTCCCGCAAACCCCATAGCACTTCCTATTAGGATGGTTCCCGCACACGGCCAAAAACAGAACGACTAGAAAGTTTCAGGATCTAGCCTACGTTCTGGCCAAGAGAGAGAGAGCCAGGAATTGGAAGGCGCCAGGAGGGCCACGGATTGATACCTGGAAAAAGGAACTCAAAAAGTGGGCGGGAGCAGAAGGTAGACTATTGCTCAGGGAAGGCAGTCGAGGGATACGTAAAATAGACAGGGCCAGGGCGTGGGAAAATCTTGTAGGCTAACTGACGGCAGAAAAGTAGGGAACTAACAGGATGGGCTCCCCACAGCCGGCGGCGTTGGAACAGGAGAGAGGGAGGGACGAACAATAGGACCAAAGACAATAGGCACCTCACTATATTGACACTAAAAGCTTGACTTACAAGAACCTAGCAACACCCAAGGACTCCATTGCACCAACTTAAGCGCAACTCAAGGGGGGAGGGGGAACAGTTTTGTTACAAGGGACATTAAGCAAAGCACACCAGAGAGGAAACGTATTGCGTAATATGTACAAGATCTGACGTGGATAATATCTATGTATATCTATGTATGTCAATGATGTCTTGAAAATCTAATAAAATCTGGTTGTAAAAAAAAAAATAAGCAGTGCATTGCAGGGGCGTAAGTTTAGTTAACTGCTGAATATCACTGGTTTTGTACGAGTGAAATCTTAATCTAACTATAACCTTTATTTTTTACAGTGAGTTTCTAAGTTTCTTTTAATTCTGTTTCCTAATTATAACGTCCCTGTAACCTTTGATTTTTTTCAGTGAACTTCAAAGGTTTTTCAAATTCCATTTCTAAAGTGTTATGCCCTTCTAATGTTGAGTGTTTTTAGTTAATATGTAGAATTTATTTTTTTAATACTAAGGGCTTATTTATGAGAGCCCTGCATCACTTTTGCACCACGTAAAATGGTACATGCATGACGCAGGGCTCTCATAAAGATTTATGAAGCCACGCTAAGCCACCCTGTGTGGCCTCATAAATTATGAGTAAGACGACATAGCAGAAATTGCTGCGTCACCTTGATTTGCGCCCGGGAGGCATTCCATGGGCGTTGCGGTAAGTTTTCCCACGCAACACCATGGAATTTGATGCAGCCCCAGATTTACAAGGTGATGTAAACCTGGGAAAGTGTCAAATCCATATGCCTCTCGAGGTGAGGTGCAACGAGGAGAAATATCTTTATTTCTCTTCGTTTTTCCTCTTTCCATGTGTGCTGCAGAATGCAGCACACATGGAAAGAGGAAACACTGCTTGTAGGATTGTTTTTGTGCAGGAAGGTACCCCTTCTTGCACAAAAACAATCCTGTGTGCAATGGAGGCACCGGGGTGCCTTCCTTGGCGCTAGACTGCCAAATCGGCACCAGCGCAGGCAGAAAGGACAGAAATGCACTGTATTGCTTAAATACGGTGCATTTCTGCCCTTTCACTTTGGCTTAGGGCAGCGCAGCAAGGTTCCTTACTGAGCTGCCCTCCGCCAAAATGCCACAAATGAGGCCCTAAGTGCATTGCAATTTATTTTGATGTCAATTTAGGTTTTTGTTTGAACTGTAGACATTCTTTTTTTTAATAAATATACTTTATATACGTTTCAAAACAAAAAAATCACATATGTACTTATTGTAAAGTTTTAATTCTTTTTTGGGGTACCGCGGTACCTTCGTGGGTCAGTAAACATAGACGGACTACTGCTCTATGGTTTTTAATCCTGATCACATGATCAGAATGAATCTGCGAGTCCGAATCCGTGGAGTCTCCACAAATGAAAATAATTTTTTCACATATGTACAACCCTCCATTTTCATTAATGACATCAGTGTGAACATATTTACAAGTATATATAAACTACCTTATATCTGGTTTTCAGCAAAGTTTCCCATTTTACGACTTTCGCGAATCTGCGATTCTACGTGCCGGATTCGCGTAGTCCCTCGAAACCACACCCAGTCCTTTTCTTCTGATTGGATATATGAGGATCCCAACCATGTACATGGAAAATCACACCCAAAACCAGTTACATCTCCAGTGAAGTCTCTAGAAGGAGGATCGAGAACCATTGGTGGTCTGCTTTTACATAATGGCTGAAGCTACATCCTCCATCCAGGATGAGCATTCCCAACCTGTTGAGGATGAGGAGGAAGATACACCACCTTGAAGAAAAGAAAGTGAAATCTGGAAGCACTTTACTATACCTTCCAGAGAAAAGAAGGTAACCGCAAAATACGTGCAGTGCAATATTTACGGCAAGCAGTTATCCAGAGGCACTACAAAGAAGTATTCACATGAGACAAGTTCCATGTGGAAGCACCTAAAATCAATTCATGAATGGGTCTACAACCGGATGATGCGGGAGAAAGCCATTGCAGCAGAACAGTCAACCTCTACAGCAGCCTTGAAAGAACCACCATCTTCAGCTGCAGTCAATACAATACCAGCTGCCTTCAAAGAATTGAGTGACATGATTATTCATTGTGCAAAATACCACATGCTTGTTGCTATAATAATGTCTTCTGTGGGTGCATTCTTGGATACAGTGAAGAAGCATCGCTGTTAGTTGTTTTTTTTTTTTTTTTTGCTTCCAGTGACCACATAATATTTTTTGAACACTGAAGCGAGTTGCTTCTTTGCATTTCCACATCCTTACCCTCTTTAGAACCCTGTTCACTTTTTGTTCAAAAAATAAAAAAGATTCAGGGGGAATCGTTATAAACAGCATCTGTTGTTCCTGGCCCTTACTATCGCCAAGAGGGACATAGCACAAGGGTGGAAGGCGACATCTCCCCCGACCATAGGCAAGTGGAAGACTGAGCTAGATAAATGCATGGGGGCCGAGATTGCTGTCTTTGATGCCCGGGGATGCCCTATGAAACATCGTAAAATTTGGACCCGGTGTGCGACATATCGAGGAATCGATCTTCCTCCTCTGCCTGATGTGGATCCCTGAGTGGCACCCCTCGATCCCTGATATCTATTACCCTAGGTTATACCACTATGGACCATTTCTGTCTTGCTATATTGTATACATTGAGTCCGATATACCGTATGTACTAATGTGGAGATCGACAGCTGTCTGCATAATGTTCATGTTGTTTCACCTGCATGTTTGGCAGGTACCGTTTATTGACAAATGTGGTTATTGGAGCAAATAACATCCTTCTGCCCCTACAGGTCGCTGTAGGGCTTGTGCCCATCTCAGTGCAAAATAACCTAATAAAATTTGTTTTAAAAAAAAAAAAGTTTTTTTTTTTAAAAAACAGTTAAAAAAAACCCTTCTAAAAAAGAAACGGTTCTTGTTAGAACCACCATCTGGTCAAAAAAAGAGCGAACTCTATGTTTTTAATGTGTCAGTGACTCTATCGGTGTGAGAGTGGGTGTGTCAGTCTATGCATCGATGTATGCCTGGGTATGTTGGTGTGTGCGTCAGTGTGTGGTTGGGTGTGTTGGATACTTTAGTGTTTGGCTGGATGTGTCAGTGTCTGCTTTGGTGTATGCCGAGCTGCGTAAGTGTCTGCATTGCTGTATGCCTGGGTATGTCAGTCTGTGCATCGGTGTATGCCTGGGTGTGTCCGTGTGTGCGTCTTTGTGTGCTTAATTGTGTGCCTGGGTGTGTTATTGGATGCATTAGTGTTTGCCTGGATGTGTCAGTTTCTGCTTTGGTTTATGCCTGGCTGTGTCAATGTGGTTCACGGTTGAGACTAGGGTGAGGCATGTGGTGGAATTTAATATATTTATTGTGTTTGGCCCTCATCTAGAGCATGGACCAAGTACTTGTCTCCTTCCACTTCTCACGTTTTTGGAGCTAGCTCTTTTAATTTTCTACAAGCACACCTTAAGAGTATTTGTGTTTTCAGGCCATCTCCCCTATTCGTGTTGCTTCTTTTCCCTGTCACCTTTCTGCCCCCGTCTGTTTCTTCTCTACCCTCTCCCCCGCCCCTTTTGTAATTGTATAACTCTTCAATCCCTGGCAGCACATCACCCAGGATAATGTGCTGCATGGCTACACATTTATAAGGTCCAAAAGGCGAGACCTATTGGTAGTGTCGGTGCTCTTTTAAAGGTCCAAAGAAAAGACTGTACTGAGTCTCATGGGCGTCCGCAGAAATTTTTCCAGGGGTGGGCAAAATTTTAACATCATCACCAACCTCCGACATGATGTGTGCCAGGTGGGGCACAAGAAAAAAAAGTAACAACATCCTGGAAAACGCAAACCCTCATAGGGAATGCAAGATTAAGTAAAGCATGTGAAATGTAAGCAGAACATGATTACCTTAACACTTTTACACTCATTATTCAGAAATCAATGAGTGTTTTTGCCTGAAACGTTAAGCACATGACTACAGGGCCCAGAAGGGACCCGTTTCAATGTCCATTGCTTAAATCCTTACAAAACCTAAGTAGTATAGTTTAAAAAGACAACATACCTGAACAAAGAGCAGCAGTACACATTATAAACTAAAATAAGGAAAAGAGCTGATAAGGATCACATTAAAAGTTTTCCACTCCAGTCATCAACCAGGTATTGCAGAACCTCCAGGAATGGTGCCCTTCCACACCCGGGAAAAACAATGCTGATCAAAGAATGACGAGAAAAATAAAGTAGCGCTTCACTGGCAAACTCTGTGAAGTGGCACTAATGTGTTTGGGTGAGAATAAACCAAATCTGGCCACTTTGCGACCACTCTGTAATGATTTATTTAGTTATTTATTTTTCGTAGGCTGCACTTTGTAACAGAAAAATGTAAAAAAAGAGGACATTTCCAACAAAAGTGTTTCTTTCATCTTTGGAACCATTTCACAGGGGAAGGAATGAAGGAAAGTAGAGGAAACAGAGGGTAAGAGACGTTTATTGAAGCACGGTTTTCAGCAAGTGAGGAGCTGCGAGAGAGTGAAAAAAGGAAGGGAATAAGAGGAAGAAAGAGAGAGGGGGCAGCTGACAGCGGCAGAGCAGGAAAAGTGAACACTTCGACCACTAATCTTACCTTAATACACCTGCTGGCACCTAAGGACTCCCACGTGCAACAGAACACAGAAGCAGGCTGCAGGGTCGGCCAACCAGCCATTGCCTTGACGTTCCTGACTCCGCCTCTCGAGCTCCAGACCACAGCACTCGGAGTCTACTGCGCGCCCGCACCAAAAATGGCAAATGCAGGGATTCAAAAGTGAAGAAAAAAAAATGATGACAGTCCTGCCCCTCGTGAGATCATTGGTCCATTCTCTCTCGGGGCAGGCCAGAAACAAGAAACAGGGCCGTCATAAGTAGCGCGTTCGCGCTATGAATGATTGACGGCCCTGATTGTTATAGATCATCTGTGGGCGCCGTGGAAACCACGGATTTTGTGCACACATGGGCAAATGTCAGCCAACTTTCCGCAACCCGCCAGGGCCGTTTTTCCCCGCACAGATGGGAAAAATGTCGCCCATTTGTGCGGGAAACAGCCCAATCTGGCAACACTGCTGGAGAGGAGCCTGCACGCAGTGTGCACTTGCTGGGTGCTGGGGCGGGGGCAGGTCGGAGTCGGACCATGATTGGTCCAGACCAGCTCTCGACTTACATAAGGCAGGCGATGCGGCAGGCGGCTATCATTGGTAGCGCTCAGCTACCCAATGACAGTCCTGCCTCGCCTACCTGCAATGACTCCTGAGCCTCAAGGTGGCTGTTGAGACCCACGGGCGGGAGCAGTCCGATGTCATTGGTAGCTGAGCGCTATGCTAAGTTTCATTGGTAGTAGCATAGCGCTCAGCTACCAATGACAGGCACAGTGAGGCACCTAGCACCGCCTCTGCACAATGGCGCCCGCACCGCCCGGCAGTAGCCCGTACTAGACACTCTAGTTGCGGCCCGTGGTGCGGAAGGGCGCCATTCTTTTTTGTAACATCGCTCGCACTCCAGCAGCCCAGTGAGTCACTGGGATGCTGGAGTGCCAGCATTACAAAAAAGAATGGCACCTGCACCACAGCACTACGACCCGCACCGGCGATCCAGGGGGGGGGGGCAAGCGCCCCTCCTTGCCCCTCCCTGCGGACGCCCATGCTGAGTCTAATGATTTAAAAGAGGGTGTCTCTTGGGTACGATTCCAGGTATATATATTTTTTTCAAAAATCTTAAGCTGTAGTCCAAATCTCTTAATACAAGCATCACATATTTACTTAGTATTGCCCATTTTGCAGCCAACAGGTGTTTCGTCCATTGAAATGGCATGCAAGCCTGGGGCTTTATGAAGGCTGAAATCGACAAGAAGGTAAAGAAAAAGTAGGGTAAAGAAAACTATAACTTAATTCTCTGTTTGTAATGACTAATGTGAAAAGGTGCCACACTCTGATTCAATCATGTCACTGTGTTAAAGCCAGTACACGTGTGCTCATTCACCTTATGTTGAAACTTTTGTACCGGTGAAAAGTGAGAGTGAGTACATAGAAAATAAATCATATTGTGAAAATTACTTGTAGATTAGTTTTTTATGGGTTGAAAACCATACACTGTTTTTCATTTTTAATTTATTTAAATTTTAATTTTTGACATTTCTGGACTAGAAACATTAGATCTAGTGCACTGGCACAGATTATTTTGTTACCTGTTACTGGTAAATAAGAATTGGAAATCCTGCAGTTGATTTAAGAGTGACCTTAAGAATATAGTACTACCCATAATTAGGTAAAATAAGCCAGAAGCATGCTTAAAAGATTACTTCTATTTCCTGTAGGAACCAGATAAGTGTAACTAGAGAGGAAAAAGGGGAAGACAATAGTCAAAAGAAAAGACTAATCCTAAAATTTGTGAGCGTAATTAGCAGAGAAAAGATAAAGAAACGTGTTGAGCTAGTTCTCAAACGAAGGATAGACATTATCGAACCAATTGGAAACAGGAGACGTAATAAATTTAGAAATAGATGATGCATAAGTTAACATCAAAAGTAAGGGTAGAATTGCGGAAAATAACTGGGAGAAGCTTACTTCAAAAACTATGGCAATCATTCTTGGATAAAAGAAAAAAGAGAGGCTCATTTTTGGACAAGCCAAACGTTTTTTATACATGCGACACAGTTTGTAAATTCAACAAAAATGAAACCTTAGAAACCACCATAAATGGCAATAAATATATCAAAGACTGGATTAACTGTGAAAGTATTTGTTATATACATGATCACGTGTCCCTCCAACAAGGCATACATCTGGAGCACTACCGGACCACTTACAGGATTTAAAAACATTACAGAAATATTGACAAAGCGTTACCTCTGGTGGAACACTGCGAATCTCATCATCAACGCATTTTAACTTTTTACAGGATTGAGAAACATAAGATGAATCCCTGAAGAGGAAGTGGAGAAATGACTCTGTGCAAGCGAGAAAGCAAACTGATATTAAGATTTGACACTCTGATTCAGGGGCTCAACAAGGATGCAGAATTACACAACTGGCTGCTGTGAAAGTCATTACTGTAATTTAATGCTTGGTGTTTGTTTTAACTTATGTATAACAAATGATTGTTTTTCACTCTTATCACTTGATGTTTAGAAAAAAAATACATAGATAATTTTGTTGAGCACTGTATGTGGTAACCTGATGTCCATGATCATTATTAGAATGAGTGCAAAAGTCAATTCTAGCACCTTCTATTAATAATACATTTTACAAATTACTTTTAATCAATATAACATTGTCATTATGTCCTCGTGCCAGCTCTCCCTGCAACATCCTGTCGAGCTTGCCCGCAGTTGGTACCCTCTGCTGCCTGTCTACCTGCTGCCCTCTGTTTGCGCCTCGTCTGCTCGTTTCTTGCTCTGTTTTGCCTTTTCATCCTGCTTTTCTGCCCTCTGTTCTGCCTTTTCTGCTAGTTTTTCTGCTTTCTGCTTTTGCATTTTCTGCTTGTTTTTCTACCCTCCGTTTTGCCTTTTCTGCTCGTTTTTCTTCCCTCTGTTTTGCCTTTTCTGCTTGTTTTTCTGCCCTCTGTTTTGCAGTTCCTGCTCGCTTGTTTTCTTGCCCACTGTTTTGCCTTTTTCTGCTTGTTCCTTCCCTCTACCTGCCGTTTTCTCAAGGCGTGGCTTTTCGACAGATACCTCGCACCCCAGCGCTCGGATACCCCCAGGAGTGACAGTTCCGTGCTCTACAAATGCTGATTGATTGATAGACCTATTAGACTTTCCCTCATCATCTTGTAACTTTGGATGCTCAGGAATTTTCTAAGTCCCTACTATTTAGCGAGTTCATACTCATATGCCCCCTCCCCCCCATTTCCATTTTTTCATTTTCAGATGGATTATTCTCGTCAAGTTACTCTTTATAGGACCAAACTATCGATTAGTGAATTTGTAGCACACTTCTCCTATCCTTTGGTATACGGAATCTTCAATTTTTGTATAACATTGAGGGTGACAAGTTGGTAGTTCAAAATGGCGCCTTATTGAATTTGGCGTATGGAATAACTGGTTGCTATTTTCACCCTCTCGCTATTTATTTTGGTTATCATTCTTCTTACTGGACTAAACTCAAATGGGACTTGTTCATTTGAGCTAAAGAATCCTATGACTAATGAATCAAATTTCGTTTACTTTTTAATACGACATTTCTTCACTTGCGTTCTCTATATTGTTCTGATTACAAGTAGTCAGTTTAAGATGGTGCCCATTTACTTTCTCGTCTAATGGTCCTAAATACCAACAAAGGACTTAGGAACCCAACTTGAATTTAAAATGACTCATTCTTCTTACTGGACTAACCCCAAATGGGACTTGTTTAATTTGAGCGAAGGAATCTTATGACTACTGAATCAAATTTTGATTACTTAGTACATGTCATTTATTCACGCGTGTTCTCTATATTGATTTGGTTACAAGTAGTCAGTTTAAGATGACGCCTATTTCTCAACCACTTTCTTGGCCAATAATCCTAAACACCGACCAAGAGCTTAGGATCCCAACTTGAATTTAAAATGGCACCCGTTTTAGATGCTGACAGACTTACTTAGGAAAGAACCGGAGAGACGTTACTACTTGACTGGGATTTTTGCTCGAGATTGGTGAGTTTTGTGCCGAACACGGATGATTTTGTTTTTCTTCCAGTTGTTTTCTGTGATTTTACCCTTGCTTTTGATAACTTGTGCATCATCTATTTCTGGATTTATTATGTCTCCCTTCCCCAGTTGGTTCGATAATGTCTATCGTTAGAAAACTAGCTCAGCACGGTTTTTATCTTTTCTCTGCCAATTACTCTCACAAATTTTAGGATTAGCCTTTTCTTTTGACTATTGTTTTCCCTTTTTTCCTCTCTAGTTACACTTATCCGGCTGCTAACAGGAAATAGATGTAATCTTATAAGCATGCTTCTGGCTTATTTTATCTAATTATGGGTAGTACTATGCTCTTAAGGTCACTCTTACCTTATAGGTCTACTACAGGATTTCCAATACTTATTAATCAGTGAGCATGTAACAACATTTCTGTGCCAGTGCACTAGATCTAATGTCTATAGTCAATAAATAAAAAAAAAAAATCAAATTAAAAATAGCATATGGTTTTCAACTCATAAAAATGAATCTATAAGCACTTTTCACAATATGATTTCTTTTCTCTGTACTCACTCTCAATTTTCACCAGTATAAAAGTTTCAACGTAAGGTTAATGAGCACATGTTTAATGGTTTTAACACAGTAACATGTTTGAATCACAGTGTGGCATCTTTTCACATTAGTCATGACAAACAGAGAGTTATGGTTTTCATTATCCTACTTTTTCTTTACCTTGTTGTTATTTCAGCCTTGATAAAGCCTCAGGCTTTCATGCCATTTCAAGGGGCGAAACACATGTTGACTGCAAAATGGACAATACTATGTAAATATGTGAGGCTTGTATTAAGAAATTTGAACTACAACTTAAGTTTTTTCAAAACACTTCTTGGGGATATAAAAAATATTTCAAATCGTACCCAAGATTCTATCTCTTTTGAATCATTAGGCTCAGTACAGTCTTTTCCTTGGACCTCAAAATTATATTAAACATTCACGTTACCTGGGGTGTTACCAGCCAATAGCCAATTCGGGAGCTAGCATCATGCACAGTGGAGTAATAGGTGAAAACTGTCTGCTGTGGGTGTAGTATTCTCCACACATCCAGCAGGTCAAGCTGTATTATTTTGGAAAGGACCAGCGCCGCCAAGGGAGACAGGCGGTGTTTCTGTACGGAGCGGTCTCTCTGTATAGATTTGGCCAAGTTGAACTCTCCACCCCAGGTCATAGGAAAAGCAGCATATTTGCTGCATTTAGTCATTAGCTCGTCGAAAAAAGTCTGGGGTGTCAGTGTTTAGGCCATAAATATTGTGGAGGACCAGTGTCCGGTTGTTAAGGTGCCCTACCACTAGTATCCACTGACTCTGAGTGTTAGCTTGCCAGTGTAATAGTGTAAACGATACTGTATTGTGAAAAATGTTTGCGACTCCACTGGAGTAGGAGGTGTAGGGCGCAAAACATCTGTGCAGTCCCCACCTGGGTGCAAGCACGGGATGTGCTCCAGGTGATGTGTGTTTCCGGTAGGAAGATGATTCCATGTCTTGTGAGATAGGTTTTTACCTGTTGTGCCTTCCGTGGGTTGTTAAGCCCACGAACATTCCAACTGATCAGTTTAACCAACTTTAATACCTGTCCATGGACCATGGGTGTGTAGTCAGTCCAAGGTATCTATGTGGTATTATAGCAACTATTGTGTCCCCACAATGTGTCCCTTGTGGCTGTGTGAGATGTCCAATAGTTAACACAACAATAACTCCACAATTCCACCATCACCCACGCCAACAAAGGGAGTCAGCTAAAAAAAAAAAAACACCCAATACAGAAAAGGAGAGAGAGAAAGAGAAAATCGCTTTCCCCAGGATAAAAGTATCTCCATGTATCAGTTAGATCCATATTCCAATATAGCCACTTCACCCTTTTACTCATGGCCTTCATGTGTGAGTTGGCCGATTGGAATGGTTGACGTTTGGGTCCCATTCCAAATTTAAGTCTCCTCCTAGAATGTGCTCCCATCTTCCTCGCTTGCTGTATTTGTGAGAATAGTGCCAAGAAAGATATCTTGGGCCATGTGTTGTGCAGAGAGGTGTGTGGATATTTACCTTTGTGTTCCTAGTTACACCAATGCCTATCCGCCCCCCAGGTCTCTTTTAACCTTAACTCGTTCGACCTTCAAGTCATGTTTGCATGCCTGCCGTTATTGATTTGTTAGATTACAAGGAGTTTTACATGCCAAATTGATCTATTCTGAGCAAGTGTGTGAGCTGTAAGGTGTGTCCACAGCTGATGGTGTTTACCTAGAAACTTCAGACTTTTTAAATGTAGGTAGCTCAGCCTTTATTTAGAACCTTCATAGACGTTTTTGCTCCGTTGTCATTACCTTCGTGATTCCCTCACTGCTGGATTGTGTACACCCAACAACTAGCAGTAAAAATAGATATCAAAAACCCAGTCCCTGGTCCAACGTAGGTCTCAAACTCTACCTATGTTTAAGGGCCAGACCCGACAGACTCACTCATATCTATCGGTTCTGTGAAAATGAGGTGTTGTGTTGCTACTTCTCTAGCCATGCTGATTTTGCTCCACAGCCAATGTTGAGTTCCTTCTCTTTCTTTCTTCCACTGCCCAATTTCCTCTTTGAAAGTCTGTGTTTCAGATTGCATGTTACGTGATTAGCAAGATATGTGTTCCCATGGACCAACCTCTTGTGTCTGGTACTTCTTTCCTCTATACTGATAATAAGCATTACCATTCATACTTGGCTAAGTTGGAAGGATTTTCCTGGCTTTAGTGACCTTATTATCAGTGGATGATCTTAGAATTTCTTCAGTGATCATCTGATATTTTTCCCTCATCACTAACTTGTCTCTTTCAGCTTCTCACAGGGTTGGTCCGCTCTTCCCCATGATGGCTGTGTTGTCTGAACTCGTAGTGGTAATTGCCAGCCATGTCTTTGTCCTTGAATATGCCAAAAAATATTCTGCCTTCCTTGGGTAATAAGACTGTAGCCACTTTCTCCTGCCATTTGAAATATATGCCTCCTGGATACATCCATTTATACCTAATTTGATATTTAAAATCTAGTACCACTGGTTGGTACTGTCTTTTTTTCAGCAGTGTGGCCAGGGCTAGAACTGTGTGCAACATTTCCAGACTTGCATTAATGGACGGTGCGAAAGGCATGTTCCTGCCTAAGGATTTTCTATTTAAGGGGGTAGGATGCAGTGGTAGACGGTAGTTAGAGCAGGAGGAGTGGGCAGGCTGCACACATGCACACACATATGCTCACCCATCTACATGCAAACACACTCATACCCCCATGCATTCACAAGTGTGCACAAATACACCCACCATTCACAAGCAGACACACATCCATTCACCCCATGCACTCACAAATATGCATACATACACACACACATGCATGCACACATAAAACATTTTTTTTTAATGAACTTACCATATTCAGCAGTGATCTCGGCCTCCGAGGTTCCTGGAGGATTAGGACTACCACCTCCTCTCATTGGCTGACCTTAGGCAGTCCCTACCTCGTCACAGAGTGGGATGGGGTCCGTGAGACTTGCTGACCCCACCCCACTCTGTGAGGAGGTGTCACTCATAGACACTCAGCCCTGGGCACTTAAGGGCTTAAAACTGAAGTGCCCAGGTCCGAGAATATCGATGACGCTCTCACTCGTCATGAGGGGAAGGGCCTCCAAGCACTTTGCTGGCCTGAGGAGGTGACGCCCACAGGGCTGTGACATCTTCAGCCTGGCAAAGTTCAGCTCAGGCAGCCAGTTTCCTGTGCATTTAGTGCATGTACAGAGCCTGGCTGCCTGAACTGAACATAAATAGTGTCTGTCAGGCTGACTTTTGTCCAGCCTGACAGACACTCTTTATGTCTGCCAAATGGAAGTGGGGCCATCCACCCTTAAGGACCGGCTGCTGCTGGTAGGATGACATCTTGGCCAGCACATCTCTAAGGAGATCCACTCCATGCAGGTCTCTCTTACCTGCTCGATGGGTATGTTCAGTCATGATCTGGTACTTAGGTGCTACTTTCGGGATCTCTGGGAACTGATCTTGAAGACATTTGTAAATGTCTCTTACTGTGTCCAGAAGCAGGCTGCAGAGTCTAATATATATCGTGTTGCAGCGTCTCAGTTCTTGAGTTTTTCGCATTTATCACTCTGCAGTAACCTCTACATTTCAAAGTGAGCAATTGTCGCGATAAGTTATTCTTAGTTTGTGCACGTTTTTATTTTATGTTCAGTGGTATTTATGCTTTGCATTTCAGTTTTAAGTTCACCTATGTCCCTGCTATTGTCTGCCTTCAGCCGGTCACGGTTAGTGGTTGAGTCTTGTCAGAGTTCAACTGTAGTTCAGCAAGATAAACCTTGACCTCATCGTTTGTTAAGGAAGTAAATAATTTTGTCACCTTGACACCCTGCAAGTCAGATGCTTCAGCTGACTGGTCTCCATGGTTTTGCAGAAAGTGAGTGAGGTTCCATTGTTTAGTTTTCCTCGGTCAATTGGAGCCAGAGCAAATGTCCACTCTTGCTAATAAAATTCTCATCCGAGATGCCGAACAGAGCCCCTTTGTACTGGTGCGTGGTCCAGTAAATGTGTCAGTAAGCAAGAATACCCGCATTTCTGTAGTCAGATCAAGCGCCCACCCCCTCCATTCTTTACATGTCTGTGGAAAAAGTAGATCAGAGATCTTCGACCTTTTTTGTAATAGGAGCTACTTATGTTCAATTAAAATCATCACGAGCTACTCATATTATTCGTGTTGTAACACTGACCACAGACAGAAAAGATTACATTAGTAGCCACCGCATGTAACATTACCAGCAGTGATCACCTCAGTGGATCAGGCTTGGTTTCCAGCAGTAATGTAGAAAAGGTTTTGTCCATTTGGAATGCCTCTACATAGGTAATACATGCCAGCCACAGTGCTGCAGTGCCCCTGGCATAAAAAGTAATAATATTAGTAATAAGTCTCCCCATATGATTAATAAGTGAAACATCGGCTTAAAATACATTTTGCTAATTTAGCCATTTATCTCCAAACATGAGCATATGAGTTCTGAAAACACACACATATTTGTCTTGAATACACAATTTTGGCACATACATATTAATTCAACCAAGCAAAAGGTTCCAATTCAATACGCCAAGATGCACGCTGGAGAGCTACTAGTAGCTCACGAGCTACTCATCGGAGAAGTCTGAGGTAGATTAACTCAGGTCAGAATCTAGGGGTGAACTGGCAGTATGCAATGCCCCAGCAATTTATTATTCTCTGGTGTCTAGCAGCAATAATGTTTTGTAGGGTACAGAGTAGCTTTTCCCTCTGGTGATAGGTTAAATTCCTAGCTTGTGCCATAACCAATTAAATGCACTTTACCTGTGTCTTGCTATCTTGTGCTTCTTAGTTCAGTGTTGGTCTATCCTGTAAGGTGTTGCTGCAGGCCCAGTCATGCTGGCAGATGAGCGTTCCTAGAAACCAAACACACTTTATTCTGCAAGTCCTCCTTTTATTGTTTATCTTTCTATATTGCCCTGCAGTGTTACGACTAGTTTCATTCTTATGATCCTAAACTGCTAGACTACCCTAAACCTTCCCAAAACATAGAAAGGAATTCCCTCGGCTCAAGCAGCAATTCTCTTATCGTCATTTACATTCTGACGCTAACTGCGTTTTGATATTCAATACTGTGTATATTAAGATCGGTACGAATCATGCGTCTAGTAGATGTTATGTTCGCATGGCTTAAGGTGTCGAGGTCTGGATTCAGTTCCTTTTTGAATGATGATCTTGTGTTGGCTACTTTCCAGATATTCTACATCCACTAAAGCTCATTCTTTTGGATTTGGTAGGACAGCCACAGTTGAACACAAGTGATCTTTGAAAGGAATTTCTGGGATTGTGCAGTACCAGGTTCGGGCAGAACACCTCTCGCATGAGTATTTAAAAGGGATAGAAACAATGCCTCTAGAATCTGTGCTTACCGTGTGTGGATCCACAGCAAATCATAATTACTTTTATGATTTGTACTTCCTAACAATCAAATGATTTCTTTGTATTTTTCACACACACGGATTATAGGGATAATTAGGACAAAGTTTCCATAGGAAGACCGTTTTTTGTTTCGCTAATAACTTTTGCGCTGCTTAACGAATCTGCAGTAAACTTTAAAAAAAAAAAAAAAAAAAAAATACGTTCATCCTCCTCGGCTTCTTCCTGGAAAGGTTTTGCACTGATCTGTCAAGTGGATGTCAGGAAAAAAAGGGAGGGGGGGCTAAAATGTTAATTCCCATAGGAAAGTTTGCGCAGCAGGGTTTGGACAGCCAAGGTTAGGTTGGCTGCAGGCCATCCCCTTGTTGCACACAGCCAAAGGCCGAGCGCTGTAGGCAGATGGCAGCCTGTGTCGGGGTTGGACTCAGGGCCTGTACAAAGGCTGTTTGGGGGAGGAGGTTGGCTGCTAGTGACCTGACTGGATGTGCGCAGCGAGGGATTGGATGGCCGCGTCGGGGTTAGGCTTTGTGGCTAACCCCCTTAGCTATGCAAGGCTCAGGTTGGTGGATAATTATGTTTAAAAGTAAATACAACCAAAAGGTTCTGTACCGAGTTTGTGTTTGATAGTAATACAAAGCCTGTGCAAAGGGTTAGTAAATTTGGGTTTATGTTTGTATGTTACATAACGTGACAAGGAATATTCAATGTGCCCATTAAAATATACTAATACAATTTAACATTAAGACACAGACATGACAAACAAGCAATCTCGTTTTTTTCTATTTTTAACCAAGAAAGTTGGTTCTAACATGAACATTCTTTTAAAGGTTTTCTGTCAATTTTTTCTAATTTTTTAGAGGTTTAACTAAAAACAAGAAGAGAACAGGGCATCTGAACTTAGATTAAGAAAAAAAAATATATATATATATTTTTTTTTCTGCAGCTTGCTTTGTGAGCAGCCTAAGGTTGGTCTCAAGCTGCTCTTCTCCAACAAATATAATGTTAGTACTTTTTGTTCAACATGAAGAAATATGTATATAAAGAGGGTGGGTATCTTGGGAGAGGGTGCAAACAACTTCATCAGAAAGAGAATCCTAGGATGGAGGCTCCCAAATCTTCATGACGTCTACTCTTGGCAGCATTGTATTGAGTGGCGTGTCATTTAGATGATTGATCATGCACAACATCTGAATAAATACTCTTGGAAATGTCTTGATGACAGAAGTTGCAAGTAACCATATTGGCTAAGACTTTCTTCTCTTTTTCACAACAAGGAGCTTTAGAGGGAGAAATGAAGCCAGGTCGCCCTCCACTTATCAATCACTTAAACAACAAAGGCCTGGCTTCTAAAGGGGCAATCTTAAATTTTTATAAAGGAAAGGCGTTTCTAGTGAGGGTATCTACCTCCATCCAGCAGTTGGCAATTTGTCCAGTTCTCGGCCAGTCCCAGAAACCCCAAATTTTCTAATTTCAAAAAATGAATGTTACCAAGACAATCCGCAAACATATACCCTTAACCACAATATGCAAGTATAGGATACTTCAAAAATAAATGGAAGAGTGAGAGAGCACCTCACGTATGCAACACCAGGGAGGCTACCAGCAGGTTCTCACCGGCAAGCCCACGTATATCATCATCGGTTGCTTACTCACTGAAAAACAGAATTTTGTGTCCAGTAAGAAGACAGAAAAGAGTGAAGGAGGAAAAGTGTGTATCTCCAAACAGAAAAAACCCCGTGAAGAATTCAGGACAATGTGTCCCACAATTAAAATTGAGATAAGACTCACAGTTAGCTTTGCCCTCTTTATTCACATCCGTGAGCTTACTCAAATTAAAAGCACAGCATGTTGCAAACCTTTTCAAAGTAGGCCAACATGTTTCATTGCCTTTGCTTCGTCGTGGCAATTTCGTCAGGGCGCGAGGTTTGATAGTCGCCTCACTGGACAAATCACTTTGTTATGCGGATTGGCTGATAAACAAACAGAACAACGGTTCCAAATTAAAAAGACCAACCAGATATACTATCCACTGCTACAGTAAATTACAGTCCTGTTCGTAATAGATCTGTATTTACCGATTGGGAGCCGAGGGCACATGTACCAGCTTCCACCTTGCCAACAGGGTCTGTGTTTATCACAGATACCCCTACTTCAAAGCACTTCCGTTACTTTTATAATACCTGTGGAGACATGTTTAATTTTTAATGATATCATCGCTACTTTATTTCACGATAATCAATCTGTAAGAAACTCTCCTATAACTATTCTCGATATATATGCTAATCTTGTGGCATATAACCCTTGCCTATTCTGTGAGATATGTATCCCATTTCTACTCAAGGTGCTAGTCCATGTCGCCATCATCCACATATCCCAACCGTCTGATGCACTTTGGCTATCCGTATTCCAATATTTACACACTCGGCACTCACGGAACATTTTACTATAACCTAACCGCATTCCATGTTATAATTTTACAATGGTGGTATCGAGACCACCACCCAGCTTCCGTGTGCCGTAACTGTAGTCAATATGACAACACGCTCAGCATTTCAACTCAGGAGAAAGTCCAGGTAACTCCAAAAGCTATCGGGTTACTGCCACAACTTCCTGGCACATGCAACCCCGGGTCCATACTCTTACCGC
This sequence comes from Calotriton arnoldi, assembly GCA_963921515.1. Classification (NCBI taxonomy): domain Eukaryota; kingdom Metazoa; phylum Chordata; class Amphibia; order Caudata; family Salamandridae; genus Calotriton; species Calotriton arnoldi. Next base: position 1,341,884 of record CAWUFW010000751.1, read on the forward strand.
AATCGGGCGTCTCACGAGCGTTATCTCATCCCGGCATCAAAATGGAACCAGCGCCGGGAGATTAAAAAGAAACTGCTCGCTCACACTCACGTTGCGTGCCCCACGTGATCACTCTGCTAAGACCTACCGGACCAACATTACACAACGGGCGCCATCTTGGAATGTGCACTTATAGTTCTGATTGCTCATAAAAGATACTCATTTTGTATCCAACATTAATAATGACCAGTAGTGCCACAGTCATTAGTTCGAATTTGTTTATTTTTATTACTTGTATTTCAAAAAACCTCATGTACCTTCCCAGATAGTAAATATTAAAACATTATTAAGACGCCCTCCAGACATATATCCATAAGTCCGGTCAGGAATCTTTCAGTCAACAACCATCACTGACACCTCAGGAAACAACAGCAGTTCCTACATAAGTAGTGACAACAGTACTTCTCACATCTATCTGCTAACTTTATTCCATTCAATTGAGTCGTTTAAACCCAGTTGATCTGCTTTTTCAGAGAAAATCCAGCGCGCTTCTTTTACGGCTAGTATCCTTGTCCAGACAATCATTGCCCGCTAGTACCCTTTCCAACACAACGCACTTTAGAGCTCGGTAGTCGTGTTTTTGTTCGCGAAAATGCTGTACCAATCGTGTGGTCAGTTTGCCAGTCTTAATGGTGCTCAGATGTTCCTGAATGCGAACCTTAATTTTGCGGGAAGTTAGACCGATGTAATGAAGCCCGCATTGACATGTGAGTCTATATATCACATTCACTGTATTACAGTTAGAGAACTTGTATAAGTGCCACGCTTTACCACTCCTCAACTGTACAGTACTAGTCTTCTCGGTCAATTCACATACAGAACAACTCCCACAAGGGTAGTGTCCAACCGGCATGGTAGTATTTTTCAGCTTTTGCACCGCTTGCGTATGCACCAGTTTGTCTTTTAAATTGCATGCACGTTTAAATGCGAACCTGGGCCGCGGCATTTTAAAGTCAGCCGTGGACAGCAATGGCCAATGTTTCCTCATCGCTTGACGAATTTTTGAAGCTAGGGGGTCAAAAGTCATAACGACTGGCAAGCACTCACCCGACTGTTTGACAATCCTTTCCAAAAGGGCCTCACGTGGTGTATTACGGGCCCTTTTGCGTGCTCTGTTGACTACCCTCTTGGGGTATGCCCTCTGTATCAATTTGTCCGCAAGATCTTCAGATTGCTGTATATAAGCATTTACGGTGGAACAATTCCTGCGGTATCTTAAAAACTGACCTACGGGCAAATTGTCCCGTAATGATCTCGGTTGAAAAGACTGGTAATGTAATAACGAGTTCCTGTCTGTCACCTTTTGATGCACCACCGTGTAAAGTCTGTTATCTGACACTGAAATATCCAAATCCAAATACACAGCTCGTTCATTACTTTTTGTCCACGTGAACTTCAGACAGGCATCTAGCCCGTTCAGCCATTCCAAAAACTCGAGAAGAAGACTTTCCTCTCCGGTCCAAATACACAGCACGTCGTCAATATACCTCTTCCAGAGACAAATATGTCTCTGGAAGGGGTTTGACTGATGGTATAGATAGTGCTCTTCAAACTGGCCCACATAAATGCAGGCCAGACTGGGCGCAAAAGTTGCGCCCATCGATGTTACGGACACTTGTAAATATAGGTTGTTCTTATAGCTGAAGTAATTACGTGTCAGAGCCAGTTCAATGCATTGGAGTACAAATGATTGGGGGGTGTCGTAAAACCATTCTTGTCTATCAAGGGCACGCGCTGCTGCCACCAGCGTTGCCTCTTGAGGTATACTAGTATACAATGACTCAATGTCAATTGTAACTAGAAACTGTTGTGTGGGATCAAATTCCAGATCATTGAGAATGTTTAAAATGTTCGTTGTGTCCTATATATAAGAGGGTTGTTTCAGGACTGATTCCCTCAAAAAGAAGTCCGCAAATTGGGACAGTGGTTCAAGGACAGACGAAATCCCCGACACTATCAGGCGCCCGGGGGGTGGTCGCTGTACCTTGTGTACCTTCGGCAGTATATAAAAGGCCGGGGTGCAGGGTTTGATGTTAATTTAAAAATCGGCCTCCTTACTTGTGATCCATTTTTTGTCCTTGGCTTCTGCCACCATAGTTTGTATCAAATCCTGTAGATCATTAACTGGATCTCTCGGGAGTGGTTGGTAATTCTTACGGACTCCCAACAGTTTCACAACCTCAGCCTCATAATCAGTAGTGTTCAAAACAACTATCGCTCCGCCTTTATCAGCAGATTTAATAGTTATAGAGTCATTGTCTTGTAAATTTTTCACTGCCTCCCAATCATCACGACTCATGTTGTTAAACGTGCCCTGTCTATCAAGTTGTTCCAATTTGGAGATCTCATCCAGCACCTTTTGTTCAAACACTAGTACCTCCGGTCCTACTGAGGAACTGGGTGGAGAGGATTGGGAAGGTCGACGCAGATTAGTAGAGAATAAAGAAGGGGTTTCAGACTCCTTCTTAGCAAAAAACGTTTTAAGCTTCATCTTTCTCATGGTTTCATGGAACTCCGTTCTGCATTTAAAGGAGTCGAGGTCGTATCAACCTCACAAGCGGGAAAGACTGAGTTGGCCGTACCGATATTCAGACCAGTAACCGACAGGTCAGACGAGATGCCAGCAGCAAACGTTCAACTCACTGAGACATCTAAACTGCTAGGAATGTTTCCTGCTCTGCAGTTTGAAGAGGACATCAAGGTCATAATGTTTGTTGTGTACATACCTTTCATCACACTACGAGATCAGCAAGTGCTTTGAGAACAACATGGTATGTGAAAGTATATTACTTCAGTGAGACAATCCAAACATTGCAACAATGCAGCCTTTGGCGTTTGAACAGCTAGACTGGACCACAGCTCATTTGGCTTACCACAGTAAACAACCAACAGTTACTGCATCGGCCATCTTAAAATTAGTAATATTTACAGTTAGAAAAGAAATAAGATCCATTATATAAATTTACAATTGACAAAATATTTTTGCCGAGTTCCCCAGGAATAAAAGGTTGATGCAAAACTGCAAATAAACATCATTTCCCACAATACGAAAGGCAGAGAGGCAACATTTACAAAAGCTACATGTGAACATCTAAAGACGAGGACGCACCAGAGCAAAGATGCTTCTAAGTGGCACACGAAGTAAACGAGGATACAAACTGAGCACACTGCCACATACGAGTCATGTATTGTGCCCCAGAGCAGCTTCTTCCCTTACACCACACATACCCCATGGTACAGGCAGCACCAAGGGGAGCCCCCTGCCACGTTCATTACAGGAGTGTACTTACTCTGCATGTCACAGTCCACGCACTGAGTGTTGCCTCTGATGTTTCGGATCGATTGGAGGGCCAGGGCTTCGTTCTGGCTTGCTATCCGAGACTTGTTCTTGCTACCAGATGTCAGAGGGAGAACGAAGTTATAGATGGGGTAAATCAGGGATGGAAATATAGGAATAAGAACCGTGGGCAAAGGAGTGGGCGATTTAAGCTGATAAAGGGTGAAAAGAAGAGGCTTCCGACGGCAGAGAAAGACATGGTAGACGAGGGAGTAAAAGAGCACAAGAGAGGCGGGAGGAAACACGGGAGACCAGGAGACAGGACAAGGGCGGGGTAACAATGTGTGGTGAAGGGACACAGTAGAGGGGCAGCGGAATGGAGGAGGGACAGGTAAGAAGAAAGGGGAAAGGGTCACGAAGGGAGACTAGAGCTCGCCTTCCCCTTTCTGTGCGGCCGCAGTCCTTACTGGGAGTCCAACAGCACCTTGAAGACCGAGTGACATTTCCTCTGCTGCAGGACACGGAGGAACGAGGCGGGGCAGGAGCCTCAACGGACGATACTGGTTGTAAGAGGAGCACAGATGCACGCGCTCACTGTTTACTGCGCCCTTCTTTGCGTGCGTGCGTGCGCACGGGCGGCCCGAGAGGGGTAGTGAAGAGAGGGAGAGCCAGGGGGGAGGTTGTTCGTTCCACGCAATCCTGGGTGTGCGCTGATAGGAGCGCGACCTCGGAGTGTATGTATGTCTGTGTGAGAGGAGCGGGGGCGGCGGCGCGGCAGCCTGCAGAGCTGACCACACACTCGTGCGGCGTGGCCGTTTGCCGGCGATTACGCGCGCGGCAGACATGTGTTTCCAATTATCGCGCCCGCGTCTGGGCACGATAATTGGAAACACATGTCTGCTGCGCGCGTAACCACAGGTAAAAGGCCACGACGCACGAGCGCGTGGTCAGCTTTCGAAACCCCCTACATAAAGTCTTCGCCTAGCAGCGCTTGCGCGCTACTCGAGGCTCGACCTAAAAAATGGATCACAAGTAAGGAGGCCGATTTTTTAATTAACATCAAACCCAGGACTCTGGCTTTTTATATACTGCCGAAGGTACACAAGGTACAGCGACCACCCCCCGGGCGCCCGATAGTGTCGGGGATTTCGTCTGTCCTTGAACCACTGTCCCAATTTGCGGACTTCTTTTTGAGGGAATCAGTCCTGAAACAACCCTCTTATGTACAGGACACAACGGACATTTTAAACATTCTCAGTGATCTGGAATTTAATCCCACTCAACAGTTTCTAGTTACAATTGACATTGAGTCATTGTATACTAGTATACCTCAAGAGGCAACGCTGGTGGCAGCAGCGCATGCCCTTGATAGACAAGAATGGTTTTACGACACCCCCCAATCATTTGTACTCCAATGCATTGAACTGGCTCTGACACGTAATTACTTCAGCTATAAGAACAACCTATATTTACAAGTGTCCGGAACATCGATGGGCGCAACTTTTGCGCCCAGTCTGGCCTGCATTTATGTGGGCCAGTTTGAAGAGCACTATCTATACCATCAGTCAAACCCCTTCCAGAGACATATTTGTCTCTGGAAGTGTGTAGGAAAGTGGGTTTCTGTTGCAGTAACCCCCCCCACTTTTTGCCTGATAACTGATGCACTTTTCCTTGGTGTGCCCCGGGTCCCTGCCAATCAGGTACCCAGGGCCTGTGTTCCTTCCCTAAAAACTGTACTAAAGCCTAAACCCAATTGGCATCTCTGGCCACAGGTAAGCCCCTGGTAAATGGTACCCTGGGTACCCAGGGCACTGTGACCAGAGAAGGCCCCTAAGGGCTGCAGCACTTATTGTGCCACCCTTCGAGGCCATGTACCCTGACACACACACCCTGCCTTTGCAGGCTGAGTGTCTTGGTGCAGAACTAAACAGAGAGTCGACATGGCACACATCCCTGTGTGCCATTCCCACAAACACACTGCCCTGGCATACCTCAGTCACCCCTCTAGCTGGGTGCACTTTGCCGGTGGTGTGGGCACAGGTGCATGAGCCCTGTGCCCCTACGGTACCCAGGGCCATTCCTGGGCACTGTAAGTGCAGTGATGCCATTAAGAGTATATGGTGCTGGGAGGTTGTCATTACGAACTCCACAGCACCATAATGGCTACACTGAAGACTGAGAAGTTTGGTATCAAACTTCTCAGCACATTAAACCCACACTGATGCCAGTGTGGGATTTAATGTAAAATGCACGACAGAGGGCAACTTAGAGTTGCCCCCTGAACCTAACCTACAATCCACGTCTTGTCTGAGGGGCTGCCCCGGCTGCCACACAGCAGACATGTTGCTGGACCCCTGGGTGGAGAGCCATCCGCTCTCCTGGGCCTGACACAATGCACATCCTGGGCGAGGTGCTAGGTCTCCTCCCCCAGGATGGGCAGGGGAAGCTTCAAAGGCATGCCGCCTTTGTGAGCTTCTCCAGGCCACTTGCTGTACTCAGCAACTGGCCCCCACCGGTTCTGACCCCCTCTCTGGCGGGAAGACTGGCGGGAAACCCCAAGGGAGGATAGGGGATGTGCCAGCCTCTGCCAACCCCACCCCTCAGGTGGGCGAGGCGAGGTGAAGCACAACTCCGGGCTCTCGCCATCTTGAAGATGGGGAGCCCTGCCCAATCAGGACTAGGCTACTGCCCCCCTCCCACATGAGAGGGGCAGGATAGGGGGTGTACCCACCCCAGGGAAGGGACCCATTGGTCCCTGCCCTTTACCTACCTGTAACGCCCCTAAATTTAGTATTTAGGGGCACCCTGAACCTTCCTTCCTCAGATCCAGCAACAACAAGAAAAGGAAGAAGAAGAAGAAGGACGAGAAGCCGTGCAGAGCTAACAAGAGGACGACGCCCACTGACTTGGCCCCAGCCCTACAGGCCTGTCTCCCCTCGAACCTGCTCCTGCAAAACCCCGGCGTGTCCAGCGGCCAGCAACCTCATAAACCCCGGAGGACCTGCCTGCCTTCACTTTCTAAGCTGTTTCTCCCGTGAACACCGGACGTGTTTGACCTGCAGCTTCTGGTGCCAGCCAGGAACCGCGAATCCCGCACACTCTGCACCCGCCGAATCCGGCCCGAGCTCGAGTGGGCAAATACCCAGAGGAGGTTCCCCCGGCGATCCTGACCCGAGATCCGGCGACCCCTGACCTGCCTCGCCTCAAGCCTCCTGACGACGCCTGCAGCCTCAATCCAGAGGACCCACCCTTCCGCGAGCAGAGCGGATAAGAAAATCCGACGTCCCAAGGCACCCCTGCACCCGACGCCCCACGGCCTTGTGTGCCTCAACCAACGGTGCCTAACCAACCCTCTACATCCCAACTTACCCCTCGAAGTGGTGGTTGCTCCTGGAAGGTCCTCGTCCCCGAGCCTGCAGGGTTTCTTTGTCCCGGAGAATCTCCATTGAAATCAACAGGGCACCCGACCTCAAAACAGCACCCTGCACCCGGCCGCCCTAGTGCCGCTGAGGGTGCCCCTTTGGTGCTAACTTGGTCCCCAACGTGCCCTGAGCTTAACCCTAGGAGCTTTGCTCCCACAACCCCGTGGCCTGCTTGCCAGCAGCCACCAACCGGAGTCCCCCTATCCTCCATAGGATAACATTGGGCCTCAACACTCTGCACCCGGCCGCCCTAGTGCTGCTGAGGGTGCAACAACAGTGCATCACTGATCCTGGGAGACCCCTGAGTCTAACCCCAGAACCCTAACTCAAAAGACCGATTATTTACCTCGAAACCGATAACTCGTTTTTCCTCATAGGATAACATTGACACTTTTTCTCCCAAAAAGTTTCTAAGTGTCGACTTTTGAAAACTAAGAATATTCCTTAAAAATCGCACAAATAACCTAACCGAATTTTCTCAACTGTTTGCAGGAAAGGTCCCAGTGCTGAACCTAGGTGTCCAGCACTGAGTAAGAAAAGTAACTAAAAAGTAACTTGCCTGTGAATTGAATTTCCTTCCATAGGATAACATTAGGGGTTCTTTGCGGAAAAGTTTCTAAGTGTCAACTTTTGAAATACAAGAATATTCTTTAAAAATCGTACAAACTACAAAAACGTAATTACTTACCTGTTTTAAGTAAATGTCCCAGTGCTGAATCTAGGAGTCCAGCACTGGATTACAAAAGTATCTAAAAAGTAACTTACCTGTGAATTGAATTTCCTTCCATAGGATAACATTGGTGATTCTATGTGAAAAAGTTTCTAAGTGTCGATTTTGCAAACTTACAAATATTCGTTAAAAATCGCCTGTATAACAAAAACACATTCTTTCAACTGTTTACAGGAGATGCACCAGTGCTGGATCCAGGATCCAACACTGAGTTAGAAAAAGTAACAATAACCCCACTTACCTGCTAAGTGAATTTCCTCCCGTAGGATAACATTGGTGATTCTATGTGAAAAAGTTTCTAAGTGTCAACTTTTAAAATACAATAATATTCCTTAAAAATCACAACTGTAACCAAAACGTTTTTACTCAACTGTTTACAGGAGATGTCCCAGGACTGAATCTAGGATCCAGTCCTGTGGTAAGAAAAGTAATCCAAAAAGTAATCTATTGCATTTAACTAGAAATTCCCATTGAGCTCAATGTATTATTGTGTTTGAAATTGTGTTGCCTATTGCAACAACTGTAACTATTGTATTCAAAAGTCTATTGCCTATTTGAAAAGTATTTAACTAAAGTAACTCATTCTGAGAAAGTATATTGTGATACCTATTGTTGGTTCTAAAATAAAACAACTATATATTTTGATACAAAACCATTGGCCTAGAGTTCAGTTCTTGAGTGTGTGAGACCATTTGCTGACTGAGTGTGTACAACAAATGCTTTACACTGTCCTCTGATACTGCCTTACTGCTCGACCAAGCTACCACTTTAGAGAGTAAGGTTATATCTAACTTTAGCCTCTGCCAAACCTCTGGGGACTGTGGACTCTGTGCACACTGTACCTATTTGGGAACAGTATATACAGAGCCACTTTCTTACAAGAGGTATATTGACGACGTGCTGTGTATTTGGACCGGAGAGAAAAGTCTTCTTCTCGAGTTTTTGGAATGGCTGAACGGGCTAGATGCCTGTCTGAAGTTCACGTGGACAAAAAGTAATGAACGAGCTGTGTATTTGGATTTGGATATTTCAGTGTCAGATAACAGACTTTACACGGTGGTGCATCAAAAGGTGACAGACAGGAACTCGTTATTACATTACCAGTCTTTTCAACCGAGATCATTACGGGACAATTTGCCCGTAGGTCAGTTTTTAAGATACCGCAGGAATTGTTCCACCGTAAATGCTTATGTACAGCAATCTGAATATCTTGCGGACAAACTGATACAGAGGACATACCCCAAGAGGGTAGTCAACAGAGCACGCAAAAGAGCCCGTAATACACCACATGAGGCCTTTTGGAAAGGAATGTCAAACAGTCGGGTGAGTGCTTGCCAGCCGTTATAACTTTTGACCCCCTAGCTTCAAAAATTCGTCAAGCGATGAGGAAACATTGGCCATTGCTGTCCACGGCTGACTTTAAAATGCCGCGGCCCAGGTTCGCATTTAAACGTGCATGCAATTTAAAAGACAAACTGGTGCATACGCGACCGGTGCAAAAGCTGAAAAATACTACCATGCCGGTTGGACACTACCCTTGTGGGAGTTGTTCTGTATGTGAATTGACCGAGAAGACTAGTACTGTACAGTTGAGGAGTGGTAAAGCGTGGCACTTATACAAGTTCTCTAACTGTAATACAGTGAATGTGATATATAGACTCACATGTCAATGCGGGCTTCATTACATCGGTCTAACTTCCCGCAAAATCAAGGTTCGCATTCAGGAACATCTGAGCACCATTAAGACTGGCAAACTGACCACACGATTGGTACAGTATTTTCGCGAACAAAAACACGACTACCGAGCTCTAAAGTGGGTTGTGTTGGAAAGGGTACTAGCGGGCAATGATTGTCTGGACAGGATACTAGCCGTAAAAGAAGCGCGCTGGATTTTCTCTGAAAAAGCAGATCAACTGGATTTAAACGACTCAATTGAATGGAATAAAGTTAGCAGATAGATGTGAGAAGTACTGTTGTCACTACTTATGTAGGAACTGCTGTTGTATCCTGAGGTGTCAGTGATGGTTGTTGACTGAAAGATTCCTGACCGGACTTATGGATATTTGTCTGGAGGGCGTCTTAATAATGTTTTAATATTTACTATCTGGGAAGGTACATGAGGTTTTTTGAAATACAAGTAAATAAAAATAAACAAATTCGAACTAATGACTGTGGCACTACTGGTCATTATTAATGTTGGATACAAAATGAGTATCTTTTATGAGCAATCAGAACTATAAGTGCACATTCCAAGATGGCGCCCGTTGTGTAATGTTGGTCCGGTAGGGCTTAGCAGAGTGATCACGTGGGGCACGCAACGTGAGTGTGAGCGAGCAGTTTCTTTTTAATCTCCCAGCGCTGGTTCCATTTTGATGCCGGGATGAGATCACGCTCGTGAGACGCCCGATTGCGGTAAGAGTATGGAACCGGGGTTGCATGTGCCAGGAAGTTGTGGCAGTAACCCGATAGCTTTTGGAGTTACCTGGACTTGCTCCTGAGTTGAAACGCTGAGCGTGTTGTCATATTGACTAGAGTTACGGCACACGGAAGCTGGGTGGTGGTCTCGATACCACCATTGTAAGATTATAACATGGAATGCGGTTAGGTTATAGTAAAATGTTCCGTGAGTGCCGAGGGTGTAAATATTGGAATACGGATAGCCAAAGTGCATCAGACGGTTGGGATATGTGTATGATGGCGACATGGACTAGCACCTTGAGTAGAAATGGGATACATTTCTCACAGAATAGGCAAGGGTTATATGCCACAAGATTAGCATATATATCGAGAATAGTTATAGGAGAGTTTCTTACAGATTGATTATCGTAAAATAAAGTAGCGATGATATCATTAAAAATTAAACATGTCTCCACAGGTATTATAAAAGTAACAGAAGTGCTTTGAAGTAGGGGTATCTGTGATAAACACAGACCCTGTAGGCAAGGCTGAAGCTGGTACGTGTGCCCTCGGCTCCCAGTCGGTAAATACAGATCTATTACGAATAGGACTGTAATTTACTGTAGCAGTGGATAGTGTATCTGGTTGGTCTTTTTAATTTGGAACCGTTGTTCTGTTTGTGTGTTTGTTTATCAGCCAATCCGCATAACAAAGTGATTTGTCCAGTGAGGCGACTATCAACCCTCGCGCCCTGACGAAATTGCCACGACGAAGCATAGGCAATGAAACATGTTGGCCTACTTTGAAAAGGTTTGCAACATGCTGTGCTTTTAATTTGAGTAAGCTCACTGATGTGAATAAAGAGGGCAAAGCTAACTGTGAGTCTTATCTCAATTTTAATTGTGGGACACATTGTCCTGAATTCTTCACGGGGTTTTTTCTATTTGGAGATACACACTTTTCCTCCTTCACTCTTTTTTTTCAGTGAGTAAGCAACCGATGATGATATACTGTCTTGTGGATTGTTACCTGCCTTGTTATGTTAGCCTAGGCCTGGCTGCCATGCTGCTTTTCTTTGCGCACGTTACACTGAGCCGGGTCTCCCTCGCCCTTTGCTCGTGCCAAGTTCTTTTGCACTGTCTGCATTTTCTGTTGTTCACCTTTTTGGGCTCAGTCTGCACAAACATGTACAAGGTCGCATAACAATGTATTTTGGTTCTTCCTGATATGGCCAGTCTCGCGCACCCAGACATAACATTAGGTGCATTTGCCATGAAGAATTTTGTGTGCTTTTAATACTGCAGTTTACTAGCGCTTAAGACACTTGAAGAAATCCTTTTCAGTGAGAAGAGCTATGATGTCCTGCTGATGTAATTCTGCATTTAGAGACTGAGGTATGGGGGTTCGCTAGTCAAAGCCCAGAGGTCTTCTATTATTATAATAAACTATCTTACTGCAAGGGAGGGTGGTAATGTTATTTATACGTTTATCCACTGAGCTCTGAGATGCTTTCCCCGTTTGTATTCTATGGAATTGTAACCATGCTGCTTATATTAGTCATATGCATTATGCTATTAGTACTGACACGTGTACTGTACATTAGAGCACGTAAGTTGGAATAAACATTTTAACCTATCCAGTGTCTCTTCCTACGCATCTTGTGGACAAGTACGAGTGAGTGACGAAAGAGTGTTCTTGCTTCTGTGAGTCCTGAGATAAAGATACCGTGTTCTGGGTTGTCCAAACATTAGTACTTGGGTGCTAATGGGATGCTAAGCTAGTTGGGTTGGGGTTTTTGGGTGCTACGGTATATGGTGGCAAACCACTGTATTCCGGGGTCCCATTTTCCTGTGCATAGCTCTGTGTATGTGCAGAAACCTTATGACAATACGTGGGCTTGCCGGTGAGAACCTGCTGGTAGCCTCCCTGGTGTTGCGTACGTGAGGTGCTCTCTCACTCTTCCACTTATTTTTGAAGTATCCTATATTTGCATATTGTGGTTAAGGGTATATGTTTGCGAATTGTCTTGGTAACATTCATTTTTTGAAATTAGAAAATTTGGGGTTTCTGGGACTGGCCGAGAACTGGACAAATTGCCAGCTGCTGGATGGAGGTAGATACCCTCACTAGAAACGCCTTTCCTTTATAAAAATTTAAGATTGCCCCTTTAGAAGCCAGGCCTTTGTTGTTTAAGTAAGACTTTCTTCTCGCCTGGAAGGATTAAAAAGAAGTGCCAAACAATGGACTATAAAGCAGCCCACTGCATTTGCTGTTCTTCCAGGGACTCTTTAGGTTCTGCACAGTCCTCTTCAGATGCCATTTTATAAGTTGTAGTTGAATCCACAAGAAATAGGAGAAACTGCAGAAAAAAACTGAAAAGAGAGTGCAGAGGATATCAGTACACTCAAGTGGCACTTACTTATAACAGTAATTGGGGGGGGGAACCACCTTCAAAATATATCAATATGATGACCTCAGGCAATCACATGTAGGTTCACTATGAATCACAGATACCGTGGTACTGGCTTCGGGTCCTGCTGTACCTAAAAGCTCACACATTTTACTAAAAACTACAAGAGAGCTTGGTTAATTGTGCTTTTGAGGAAACCGTTGTAATCAAATTTATGCTAAGTTGGAATAAAATGACCCCTTCATCCCTTCATAGTACCCACAACTTTTTGTGGGACTACTACAGCACTGGAAAAGAAAGTAATGACACAGCGGGAGTGACACGTGATACTGTGGGACTTATGGGACACCCAAAAAATATTAAAAATTAAAGCAGCCATGTGATTGGCCACTCAGGGAACACTAATCAAAACATAAGCCCGCTGCCATTAGAAACAGCCTCAAATGATTTCCCTGAACACCGTTACCAGAGCTGTGTTTGAGAGGCAGTAGGCAGTTTAGTGTAAATGCAATCACAGCCCACCATGGCTTCAGACATATCTGGACACTAAGAGACACCAAGCACACCATCCATCCTGCCTATTACAGGTGCAGTATTAGAAGATGACAAAATTGTCATTCCATCTACTTCAGCAGCATCGCAAGAGCTGAGGCTGGAGAATGAATCAGTGGTGTGGTAGTTTTACTACCTTCCAGTTGCCAAATAAAAAGTGCACAGGAGGGAAACCAAGTGCTGCATGGAGGAAAGACTGGATAATATTGAGTGGAAACCAGTGGGATTTGGAAGTAACTGAGGGCTATGTATCCCAACAGCATTGCTTGTGCTGAGATGCAGAAAAGTAGAGCGGCTGAGGGCCAACGGACTGCTCTACAGGAAGTGCTGCTTCAACAGCGGGAGGAAAGTGATGAAAATTGAAGCATTTTGCAACATACTGCGGCACTTCCTCAAAGTAGTGGCATCTGGAGAAACTAATAAAAGAATGTAGGTTGAGATGTCATAAGTGATGTCATTGATGTAATTTAGCATGGTATGAGGGATGTAATAAGCAGTGCATTACAGGAATGCAAGTTACAGTTAGCTCACTCACTGGTGAATTTCAGGGGTTTTGTGGTTTTCAAATGTGAGGACTTGTGTCACTTTGTCACTCAACTAAAACATCACTTTAACCTTTGGTTTTTTTCAGTGGAAAATATATACATACATATTCTTATTTTACCCCTGATTTGTATGTTTAGATTCTCCTAGCTTAAACTCTTTTGACGACTGTCACTTCCTCTTTGCCCTTATAAAAGAATGTTGACAAATTGTTAAATCCTTTAAAAAGGAAGAAAAGTCAAAAACGTAGCATGACTGTATTTTGACCAAGTGTGAAAAGATAAGATACTATGGCATTCGGACACCATGGTTTTTCTTTGGTATTTCCATATATAATTGTATTAGAAAACACTTTATTAATCATGGAATGTTATGTTTTCTTTTCAGTGTTTGCCCTCGTACACGTCAATAAAGAAAAAGATGTTTCAGCTTGCTGCTTTTTTAGACTTGCCACGTTTTCCTCCCATAATTGAAAGCTGCTTTCTTCATCCTAACCTCCTGTGTCTAAAATATCTTATGGAAGCGAATCTACCTGGTAAATATGAGTGAATCGTTTTGTTGTCAATATCTTCTCCTATATACTGGTCTTTCAGTGTAATGTTTTATGAAAATGAGGCTTGACCATGATATCAGTTCTCCCTTCTAAGGGTCTAGTAACAGATTCCAAACATTCATTAAACGTTTCTCAGAATCCTGTCAAAAATGTTTTAATTGGTACTGCCATACCCAAGCACATATGTCTCTCTTTAATAACCCCCACAATACTGTTATTTCTTTTCTTCAGCAAAGCAACCTGCATTCTTTTTAGGACTCGCCTAGGCAGCGCATGCACTGTCTGTTCAAGACATGCTAAAATTAGAATATGGGCTTCAAGAACTGCCCATCTTTTTCATTGGTTCCTCTTACTGCCCTTTGTAAATGCTGTCTTTTAATTTGGTGAATACACTTAGTAGTCCCTCCTTTTGGACTTTTGTAACCCATGAGGGACTGCACCTGTTACTTGTGCTCCTACTCTTCCTTTTATTTACCGATACCTTGTGGGCACTCTTTTTTTTTGTTGACTTTTCGCTTTCGAGCTAACAAACACAACAGTTGCATTTCTTTGTTTCCTGCTCATCAGACGCGCATTCTGAGGGCGCCTGTTCGGTGCTATGAATTCAAATGTATTTGTTACCATCTGTATGTTTTTGTAGACTTGACGCAGAGACTCGAACCTGGTTTCCCAGGCCCAAAGTCGGCAGCTCTGTTTGTTACACCACATTGCCAACTAGCTTTTGTTAGGCAGAGGAATGTTAAGTTATTCGCCTCAATCACGTGATGTTGGACATTTTTATAAATAGTTGTCCTGTAAATATTGTCCTCAGCATATGAGTCATGTGGTATTCAATAATTTTCTGCAACATAATATTTTGCTCATGGTATTGATGGTGTATTTCATATTACACTGCTATCTCACCTTTCCAGTATGGCCCCCACGTTTTGCATTCTGCTCCATGCTGTGTTTGCCACAACGCGAATAAAGAGTAAATGTAGAAATAGAGGTTTTTCCAGGGGACCTAATCCTTGTCTTTAGTATATTCTCGTGCTCACTGGTGCATGCTTTCATTACAGTGGCTTCAGACTGAACTGGCCATTAACAGCACATTTTTGCACACTTGCAGAGTTACACACAAATTCACGTGACACATTTTACTCCCCTTGTTTCATAATGAATGTGTCCACAAGGCCAGTGCCACTCCAGTTCGCGGCCGCTGCTCCTGCATCAACTCTCAACGCATATCGACCTCATTAGGCTCATCAAATGTATCTATTTTTAATAGATGCTACTTTTCCGAACACTGTCAAACACTAGGAAGGGACTGATTGTTCTCCCACGTAGAAAGCAGGAAACCGGCACTGTGGCTGGATCTGCTTCTGCTG
Organism: Calotriton arnoldi; assembly: GCA_963921515.1. Lineage (NCBI taxonomy): Eukaryota > Metazoa > Chordata > Amphibia > Caudata > Salamandridae > Calotriton > Calotriton arnoldi. Next base: position 1,357,174 of record CAWUFW010000751.1, read on the forward strand.
ACAGTCTATCAAATGTTGAAAGTTGAAAATAATCATTAGAAAAAATACATGCTTTTCAAAAGGGCTTCATATGCTGGAGGTTCTAGAGACCTAGTTAAACTATTTTCCTTCCTCCACGATTGGTGTCTCCCTTTCACAATAAGACTGACAAAAGCTACGATTCTAAAAATACAATTAATAAAGATTATTATTTAAGTTGTCTGCAGAGGTTTACAGCAAATTTCAGTTTCTAGTCTTGCACGTAAGTCAAGTGCAGTCGAGTTTGTGTTTTAAGCGGCAGGACGATTAAGCCAATTACTCTTATATTTTTGTGGCAGTTAAGTTGCATCCTTAATTGGCAGTTCTCCTAAATCTAGCTAGGTGCAGTCATGTCTCCCCACGCAGCACAGCTGATGAATTCCATATTTCTCAACTCTGAATGCCACATGACTTTGCTGAAACCTCTGCAGCTGATCTCATACGAGGCTGCTGTTTTTATAGAGAAAACACAAACATCTGAGATCTGCGTACATGTGTAGTTGTAGCGCACAAGCTGCGGGGACCTTTGCATAATGTACTTTATACATTCCAAAAAGATACATAATTTATACCAAATCCAGAAAGAGCAAACATTTTAAACATAAAGGGAAATTCTTATTAATGTACAACCGCCTGGCTATTCTGAAACTCAAAGACCAAAACTAGAACATCGTCTTTCTCTTAAAACAGGTGCATTCCTACCGATGAGATATTAGGGTGCGATTAAGAAATGGCTCAGGGTGTTAAAGTCAGTGGTCTGTGACTAGCAGATCACGAGTTCCAATTTCACCAGTCGAAACACCCTTTCACTGCTGGGCGATACATGGACTATCATTCAACTGGGTAAAAGCAATTATAGGGCAAGGGCAGAACTGTAATATTAATCTGTTTACTATTAAATATCAAAATGAGAAGAGGCTGTGCTAACGAAAGTCACTGGCAGTGCCTAGAATTTTTATTGAAATAGTGACTCACCCGAGCTTGGTGTCCATACACCAGCCAGCGGACAACTGACTCGCATAGAATCCAAGCGCTCGGGCCAGAACATAAAACATTGTGATTACAACACTCTTTAACTTGGTTACACGTGACCAAGCTTAGAGGCGCAACACTGCAGCTGAAATGTGTGACGAGGTATGCCCTGAAGTCTCGTAGACCGTTACTAGGTGTCTTACTGCACACTGCCTTAAAACCACCTGCACCAGTGATACCTCTGAAGGGTTACTTATAGTAGTGGAGAGGCTGACAAAGAAGTGCAAGTGCTTTGCAGAGTGTGGGAAGACAGACAATCAAGTATACTTGTAATTTATATTTGCTTTACAGTCACTTCAATAACTGGCCCTGTGGCCAGAATTGGACTGACCTGAAGCCTTTCCTTGATGCGCAGATGTTTTCTGCCTTACAACTTTCAGCTGCTAGAGCAGGAGGTGACCCGCCAGCCTCCCCTCAAGAGGAGTTGAAACAGGGAGTGCCATTCTTCTGAAGAGCGAGATTCTCATTCGGCAATGCAGAGCTCGGCTCCATCTATTAGTGTAAAGATGCCCTGCCATGCAGTCTATTTACCAGGCTCCATGTGCACATTGGTTTTAAAATGTAGCACAATTCACGAAACAACGCTACAGTAGTGGGGGAGCAAAGTGGGCAAGAATAATTCTACATGCAAGTAACAACCCATATGTATAAAGAAGCATCCCAAATTTAGCAACAAATAATGAACATTTCTGCAGTTTTCACAGTTTTAAAAACCTACCACCTTCACTTACGTGTATCAACTGAGACTGTAGTGTTGCAGGGATTCTGCACATACACAGAGCTATGCACAGGATAATAGGACCTCGGAGTATAGTGGTGAGCCAACTATGCCCCTTAGTACCCACAATCCCAATCCGACTAGCTTTAGCGTCTCATTCGCAGCGCCGCTACCAATGATTAGACAACCCAGAACACGGTCTCTCTCTCAGGACTCGCAGGAGCAAGAACACTCTTTCATCACTCACTCATACTTGTCCACAACGTGCGTAATAAGAGACACTGTATAGTTTAAAATGTTTATTTCAACTATCGTGCTCTAAGATACAGTACACGTGCCAGTACTATCAGCATAATGCATAATGATAAAATAATAAGCATGGTTACAATTCCATAGAATACAAACGGGGACAGCATTTATAAAGTCAGTGGATATAGGGCTAAAAGGCCTTACCACCCTCCCCGTGCTAATAACTAGTTTATTATACAAATAGAAGACCTCTGGGCTTGGTCGGGCAGACCCTCATACCTCAATATCGAGATGCAAGGTTTACATCATCAGACAAGCACAGCTCTTCTCCCTGGAAAGGCTTTTCTCCAAGTGTCACAAACAGCGAGATCACAATATTAAAAGCACACAAATTTCTCCAGTGCAGCTGTATTTTGTGTTATGTCTAAGTGCGAGGGGCTGACCAGATCAGCAAGAACAAGGGACGTCGTTTTTCGACCTTGTACATGTTGTGCAGACGAAACCCACAGGGAACAGGAGAAAAGGTGAAAGGCAAAAAGGCAGACAGTTCTAATATAGCCGGGCACAAGCAGAGGCTGGAAAACAAAGTCACAAAGTAACGTGTGCAAAAAGGCATCATGGCAGCCAGGCCTAAGTTAACTTAGCAATGTAGGCAATGAGGCCACAAACCACACTACACCCTCCCCTGGTCAGTCCATAGGCCAAGACATAGGATGAAAACAGAGTTCAAATAGATGGAGCAGAATGTAAACGTCTATTTGTGAACAGTCCCCAATGTCGGACGGTGAAGGAAAAAAGAATTCGGTCAAAAAAAAAAAAAATCCAGTGAGGCAGGACGCAGTAAGCGACGTTCCCTAATCCAATAGAGCGTAAGTGCAGAAAAACGCCACACCTTCCAAGAGGACATCGTTGGAATCGTCTGAAAAAAGAGACGCCATCCAGTCCAACAAACCAAAACTGCACTCATGGTCCTCACATGAGGGAGCAGTGATCAGCATTGCGGGACAACTTGCGTGATACTCAATATAACTGCGTTGTAGGAGATTCTGAGCAGCCGCCCAGACATCCCATTGCGCCCAAACTCCAAGTGCAGCCGCACGCGCCATCAATCCAGTGCCGGAACAGTCCTGTTCATGGGCCATTAAGGGGCCCATCAACTGTTCAAAATCCGGGTCCGACTGAGACGTATTGGAGAGGCAAAGATCCACGGACCAAGAGAAAGGACATCTTAAGCAAGACATCACAGGTTGCACGCAAGTGAAATACGCAAAGCGAAAAGAAAGTTTATATGACACACTGAGTGTCGCCAATGGTAGGATGCCGAAGCTGAGGAGCATTCGTTCACGAAGCATCCGGAGCCGACCCTGGTCGAGCAGGCCCCCAGGAAGTGCAGCCATTGCGCAGCAAACAAATTAAGAGTAGTATTCCAGCAGCTAACGCTAGGATCAACGGAAAGCCGCCAAAGACGCTGGAAAAAATAGAATGAATAAAAGCCGGTATTACACCAAATATAGCTTGAAAGGAGGTAACAAGGCCAGAGCCCACAACTTTAAAAAAGTGCACAAGACCTTCGGTGCGGGATGCATTGAAAACGCGGTGAATCAGCTCACCGAAATGTTGTGGGAGGTTTGTGTTCAAAAGGGCCTGTATCTCACTGTGGGTGCTAGCCACCTGGAGGATAAATGTCTCCTGCGCGTACGTGAGCATAACCTCCTGGTTTAATAATAGCGCCTTTATTCTGCTCAATTTATTGAAATCTGCCTTCAAAGTCGGAACGGAAGGCCAAATGGAACTATCTATTATGTCATGCGGGGGAGGAAAAAGCACATTTTTGCAGCACACAACGCGGTGGGAAACTGTTACAATATAGGGGATGCCGGCCAGCATTCCACAGCAGTCCTGATTATTCAGAAGGATATAGCTACCATTTGCAAGCACAGTGAAAGTAGGTGATATAGCAGGAGCAGGAATGCCCTTTAAAACACAAGCAAGATTCGGAGTCGAAACGTTACAAGCCCCGTGCAATTTAATGTTCTTACAAATCAGGGCATGACCCACAGTAGAATCGCATGATTCCCCTGTGAGAAAAACTTCCTTTCCGTCCTGAAGGCATCAGTGCATGAAAGGAAGGGACCAGATTTCATGCAGGAAGGCACTGCCCAAAGGCTGAAAACGGCCAACAGGATAATGTTTCATGCAGGAACTGAACTCAAATAAAGAAAAAGGCAAAGCGATAACCCCGTGAACTAGCCACACTGCAGAATCCAATTCCGCCACAGAGAATGGTAAGGGCTCTATTTTTTCGATATGTAATAGTGTGTATGTTGCATCTTTCATGGACATGAATTGCTGTTTCTCAGTTAAATTAAACGGCAAGAATAAGGCAGAGGTGTTCAAAAAATGCCAAGGAACTTTACCCATTTTAAGTGTTTGCAAAGTCCATGCAAACTGCATCACTGAACGCAATTGATTCTGACCATGATATAACACAGAAACATCATCTTGTACAATATCAACAACAGAGGAAACAATATTCTCTAATGTGTAAATGCGGGATGTCAGGGTATTAATACTATTGTCAACAACAGCCAGCACTTTTTCTAGATTTGCTTGATCTATTTCCCGAAGACGGGAGGCAGCTTCAATTTGCGAAAGCTTCCAGAGTTCATTATACGTTTCATAAATGAATCTCTTAGGTCGAGGACCACGAGGCCCCAGAACAAAATCGGACAGATCAATGTTACCTGATAGGAGGGATAAATGTTGTTTCACAGAATCTAATGAAGAGTGCTGCAACCACTGTTTACATAATTTACCAACAGAATATGTTGTAACAGTACGAGAGTCAGAAAACCTCGGGTCTGGCCTATCCTGTTTGTAACCAGGAGCTGAGTCATGAAAACGCAGTTGGCAGGCATTCGCTGCCGTTGGCCAAGCCAACCAGGGTGACTGAACAAACATAGAGACATTAAACGAATTATTCTGAAACAAAACCTGCAATTCGGCAAAGGAAATATTGAAATGCAAGCTTTCGTTGGGAGTAGAAGACAATACAGGAATGGAAGGAGCATTTAATTGTTTGGAAGTAGCCAAACCCCAACACGTTGTTTGATAGATTGTATGATTTAAAAACAAAATTTGGGCAGGGATGAGGCAAGCACGGTGCAAGGCTTCTGTGCCTTGTACCTGCCATAATTTGGAGCCCCAAATAGATTTCAAGTCCATGGTGTCCCGCCAATGTTCATACCCACCCACAGCTAAGGCGTTCAAAAAGGAACCCGAATACAGTAACTTGGTGTGGCTCAACATGATCTTCTGTGTAGATGAAGTGATCAATTTAAAATAATAGGACCCAGAGTTCGATCTATCAAAGTCTGTAAAATAAGTAAACTTATTTCTAAGAGTCTGGGAGCTTCCTGGCAAAGGGGTCGGACAATGTTCCCATTGGGTGTAATTAAAAGGACCCCGAAGGGTACTTGGTTTATGGAGAAAGTGGTTGCCCCAATGCTGGTAACAATATAAATCGGCATAACTTGGAGTTCATGTACAAATCTTCAGCATTAAAAGCAGCATAATATTTCAAATCAGTAAATAACGATTCAACTGCATGCACATCCCAATCGTCAGAATGAATATTACTTTTAACCACATCACCCATTGAAACACGGAGGACATTTGGTACATTAATAATCTCGGTTGGTCCATGAATTTGGAAATTTACCGCATCCCATACGATGCCATCAGCGACTGGGAAAGCTGAAATGTTCACAAATGTGTGGTCGCGCTTCATGATGTGAGATGAAGAATGCGGAGCCAAAGTTCCAGCGACACAGTTCACTGCAGAGCGTTCCGGTAAATAGTGTCCATTGATGAGTAGAAAAAAAACTGTGACAAAGCCATTGGACATGAACAGAAAAATCAGGAATAGTACCAACCAGATGTAGGTCCATGGTGGGATCAAAAAATTGTCTCTGAACCAGGATTCAAAAATACTGAATCTGGACGGGATAAGTGCTGAGGTGGAATCCGAGTCAAAGGAATAACGGGTCGGGCTCAGTGGCGTTGTTGGTAGATGAGCCACCGACTCGGTTGTGGGGTAGGTATACTCGGTCTCCTCGTTGCAGGGGGAATCCGGGTAGTCGAGCAGGCGATCAGGCAAATCTACCATCTCGATGGCAACATCAGTGACCATGTGGGCTGGAGGGCCACAAACATTTGTCCGGGAAATGACTGTACAAGAGACCGCTGGTGTTACACTATTCAGGATCGGCCAGATGTTGTAGCTTGACATTGTCCACTGAGATGTGTCTGTTGTCCTTGCGACCAGGAAGCGGTGGTAAGATGACTGTACGAGTACCCTTCAAGCCAAGGACTGGAACCGGTGCACGATAAGATGGGCCAAATTCTTTTTTGTTCTCCACCTTCTCTCGGACCAGATCTCCAACCTTCGGAAGCCAGCCGGCAACCGGAATCTGCAGCGCAGCGTCTGTGGCTGAAGGTAAATGTTCGATTGCAAGTTTGTCACGGGCTTCTTGTAAGTCCTGCAACATAGTAGAATGGTTATCTACATCAAAGATTGCGGATTGCGCCGCCATGTCTAGACCATCAAGGTCGGGCACAAACATTCGTATGCTAAAGAGCATTTCGTATGGGGTCCGCCCACCCAAAGGTCTTCTAGGGAGATTATTAAGTGCACGTTGTACGGTATACAAGTGGGCCAGCCAGTTCCTGCCAGTACCTAAGACTCTAGCTGTCAAGGATTGCTTTAAGTCACGGTTCATTCGTTCAACAATCGAATTTCCCTCAGGCCGATATGGAGACGAAAATTTCACCTGCACCCCCAGTGACCCCATTGCGTCCTTGTAAGCCTTAGAGGCGAACGCCGGACCTTGGTCAGAATGGATGGTGCCGCAGGCAAAAATTCCCACAAAGACACGCAAATCCTTTATGACATTTCGAGCGTCAGCACTCCGTTGTGGCCAAACCCAGATGAAACGTGTGCACGAATCCACTGCAACTAAGATGTACTTATACGCAGTGTCAGAAGAAAATGGACCGCAGTGATCCAGGTAAACACACCCAAAAGGTCTGTTAGAAATGCAGAGCGGGGTTTGTGGTGGTCGTGTAACCGTTGAAGGCTTAATTTGCTGACAAACGTCACAAGAAAGCACATAAGTACGGGTCTGTTTATATAAACCACGCCACCAGTAACGCTGCTGCAAGATGGAAACCGTCGCAGACACGCCAGCATGGGCGGAAGCCAAGCCTTCGTGTGCGGCCGTTATCAAGGAAAGTCTGCGGTCCGCGTTGGGAATCAGCCGATCACCAACGTCTGGAATTCTTACGTAAGGAGCCTGTTCGGGACCTAAGTGATAAGAGTACTTGGAAGGGAAACCCCGTGGGTAATTAGCACCTTCCTTGGTCGCAGCGATAGCTGCCAAAATATCATTATCTATTTTAGTCATGGATCTTGTAACTGCTGCTACTGAGCACGTGGCTACTGCTGATTTGGCAGCTTCATCTGCCAAACCTTTACCGACAGCGTGTGCGCCCACACGCTGGTGGCCAAGGGTGTGAATCACCTGTGTGAGAGGCAGACGTTGTTTAAGATCTGCCACTCGAACCCAAAGCATTTTATGCTTAATTGTGCTGTCTTTTGCATCTCTATAGTAATTTTGTGACCAAAAGAATAGGTTGTCATTGAAAGACTGAACACAGTAGTAAGAATCGCATACAATAAGGGTCGTCACGTCTGGATTAGCGAACTCAAATGCGAGCACCAAAGCACGCAGCTCGGCCAATTGTGCAGTACTGTCTCCTAGTGCCTGAGTGTGCACTACAGTCGATTTGAACTCACCGTTCACCATGGTACCTGCAACAATAGCACATGCTGTGGAATAAGCATGTTTGGAGCCCGTGGCCGGTTGAGCCGAACCATCGGTATATATAATACATTTGTACTCCTCAAGCGGTAGCAAAGACAGAGGAGGAGGATGAACGAATTCATACTGTAAAAACTCCTGTGTCTGAAGAGAGGAATCAAAGATAAAAGTGACATCCGGGGACGTCAGAGATGTAGCCCATTGTATCCAACGGGGGTGCAATGCCTTAGAGGTCGGTACACTTGCCTTCGTCACTGCCTCAAGGGCAGGATATGGTGTTACCACCAAAATACGTTTTCCCTGTGCCAGTGCGCGTTCCTTTAGAATCGCCATTTGCACTGCAGTCAAAACTTTCTCCACAGAGGAAAAGCGCATTTCTGCGGAAGTGTAAAGATGTGACTTGTATGCAATCGGTACTGTGTCACCTTCGTTAAAGGTTAAGTATGTGAAACCCTCTGCCCCTGGAACGATTCTAATCACCAGGTTTGTGTGGTTATCACGAGTCAATAAGAACTTAGATTCAAGTAGATCTTACTGCAAAGATTGCAGTATAGAGGAATGCTCGGGAAGCCAGCATGACCTCGAAAAGTTAGGTTGTATCAAGGCATAAAGAGGCTTGATACTCTGGGCATATTCGGGAATATAAGTACGCCCGAAGTTAAGAAAACCCAGTAAAGACTGAAGCTTCTTCAGTGTAGTTGGAGGGCACAAAAGTGCGCACTTCTCCAAGAAATGGGGTGCTAAGCCCTTACCTTCATTGTTGAGCTCATAGCCCAAAAACAAAACGGTAAATTCAGCAATGTGAGATTTGGCAAAGTTAAATTTGTATCCCAAGACCGCAAATTCAAGGATAATGCTGTCCACTCGGGACAGATGCGGCCATAATTCGTCGTCTGTCAGATAGATGTCGACGTACGAACACGCATCTGGGTCTATGCTGTCCAACAGAGAGACAACACGGGCAGCGAATACACCTGGACTGTTTTGTAGCCCATGGGTAAACGCCGGAATTGTAAATGTTTTCCACCGGAAGTGAAAGCGCTCCATTGGCTGCACTCCGGGGACAAGTTGTGCGTGTAAAATCCATTGGATAGGTCAATCGTCGTTTTATATTTTTTACGAACAAGACTGTCTACAAGCGCAGAACTGTGGGTATTTTGTACCGCAAAGGTCCGACAATGAGAGTTCAAATGTCGGTAATCCAAAACCAGGTGGTACGATCCATCGGGTTTAGAAACCGCGAAAAGGGGATTATTCATTGGTGATACGCATGTTTCAATTACTCCTTGATATTCTAACTGTGTCAGAATGTCGGAAACGGGACCTTTAGCTTCCCGCTTGATGGGATATTGGGGTTGTGGCTGTGGCAGCGACCGCAAAGGAATATCATGGGGGGAAGAGTCCTCATCCCAGCCCACGTGATTACGGTATAGCGCCGGAGCCAGGGCCCCAGCCCACTCAGCTGCGAGTGCCTCCGCTTTGTCCTTGGGGACATGACGAGAAAAGCTCGGAAGGATTACCTCCTCCCGTCTACGAGCAGCAAGTCCGAATGGGGGCGGCCAATCCGCCTCCGCTAACAAAATGTCATATGAAGAGGTCAGATTCTCCCAAAAAATCCCTTTAATAACATGCTCAATGTCACCTTCAATTTGAATGACAATATTATATAGTCTGTCAGGGGGTGCCACACGGGTGTCAGCTGTCTCGACAGTAATGAATGTGTCAGTTGCTGTCGCCTCCACATGAGGACGTAGTGCCTCCCGCACTATGGTAACTTCCGCGGCGCTGTCTAGCAGCGTCACTGCCCACGTCCAATTCAGGAGTCTTGTTCTCACCGTCTGTGGCATACCTCGCTGTTACAGCTGCAACTTTCTTCTTCTGAAACTGTGGGCGAGGACGTGGAAATTCTTCGGGTTTCCCTCAAACCTGTGGTCGAGGTTGGTCTCGTCCCTGTGGAGCCTCACGACCCCTTCCTCTATCCTGGCGATCTCCTCCACCTGTCTGGGAGGTCGATGGTGCCTATGAAGAACGAGGAGAACGCGGTTTAGGGACCTGAAATCTCTGGAGATTTAATTCTTGCTCTGTCGCGCAAATCATAAGTGCGTTCAGAAGAGACGGAAACCGGGGATCCGCTACGCGACCCTGGTTTCTTCTGTTGCTTACCCTGTTTTTTCAACCTCCAGCTCTTTTTAGTAAAGAACGGTTTCTCATCTTTCTCAGATTGAGTTTTTGGTTGTGGTTGCGATTGTGTTTGCGTTTTAGCAAAAGGCTTAACTCCCAAACTATTGCGGCCAATGGTTTTATAAGCCTGTGCAATAATTTTCGGTAATTCGCGCGGCTTGTCCGGTTCTGGGATCAAAGCCAAAACATTAGCTACTTGAAAGTTTACTGCATCGCCCTTGACATTCGCAAGGATCAAATCAGCCACTACATCGAACACTCCCACCAGTCTCATCCCCAATTCCACAGCCGCTTCAGGGCCATGTTCATCCTGTACTCGTTTAATTACAGAGGGGAGAACTGTCATGGAAGGAGTGCCGAAACACTTCGCATATACTGCTGCGAATACCTTACCCCAGTTGTTGCATTCTGCCAACTCGGGGATTGTCTTTTGGCAAACTAATCGTCAAAATCCTGTGTTTTTCCACAGGAGAAGTGTTTGGAAAAACTGCCTCCAGCTGGTCAAATTTTTCTGCAAGCCAATAAGGTAAATCATCCTTATTTTGTGGGCGCTTGCCCATCACCGAATTAACTATGACGGGACTTATGGTTACACCGCCCTGTCCAGCTGGATGCGCTGCATCTCCAGGAGGGGCTCCCTGGATGTTGCCTGTAACATACTGTACTAAAGCTCTGTGCACACGTATCAAAGACGTATGTAAATCACGCAGTTCAGCAACCGCAAGCGTCAAATAACGCGGATGTGGGGTATACCCGGCCAAGACTGGCCAAGTGGCCCCTTCAATCGATAAGGGGCCTAAACGAATCGGAGTAACCGGTTGTGGGAGGGCGCCATTAAACCAAACACGGTGTTGCCATGCCGTGAGCGGTACTTCAAGATTCCGATAAGGCCTATAAACTATAGGAAGTGCGGGGGCTGTATATTCATGGTACACATTATCAGTCCCATCCACCACCGGAAAGGTGATCCAAGAGTAAAACACCTCAAAGTGGTAAGCAGGATCCTCTTGTACCACAAAGATCAGATCAACACCCGCGTCAGGCACTCCATACGCTGTCAAATGAGCCCGGAGCGCTGCGCGACTATGTGCCGCAATGTTGACAGCCATTAAGGCTAAGAATGGTCGACAACCTAGTACGAGGCAGCGCTATATAGGGTTTATAGTAACACCTTTTAAGAACTTCAAGCTTGAAAGAACCTATAAAAACATCAATATAGGTGGTACCACCCTCACACACGCTTCCGGAAACGTATGCGAAGGGTGTTGTGGACAAGCACTACTCAAGCGTCTCGCAGATAAGTAGCCCACCACGTTGGTGGCGCCATGTTGCAGGGATTCTGCACATACACAGAGCTATGCACAGGATAATAGGACCTCGGAGTATAGTGGTGAGCCAACTATGCCCCTTAGTACCCACAATCCCAATCCGACTAGCTTTAGCGTCTCATTCGCAGCGCTGCTACCAATGATTAGACAACCCAGAACACGGTCTCTCTCTCAGGACTCGCGGGAGCAAGAACACTCTTTCATCATTCACTCATACTTGTCCACAACGTGCGTAATAAGAGACACTGTATAGTTTAAAATGTTTATTTCAACTATCGTGCTCTAAGATACAGTACACGTGCCAGTACTATCAGCATAATGCATAATGATAAAATAATAAGCATGGTTACATTTCCATAGAATAGAAACGGGGACAGCATTTATAAAGTCAGTGGATATAGGGCTAAAAGGCCTTACCACCCTCCCCTTGCTAATAACTAGTTTATTATACAAATAGAAGACCTCTGGGCTTGGTCGGGCAGACCCTCATACCTCAATATCGAGATGCAAGGTTTACATCATCAGACAAGCACAGCTCTTCTCCCTGGAAAGGCTTTTCTCCAAGTGTCACAAACAGCAAGATCACAATATTAAAAGCACACAAATTTCTCCAGTGCAGCTGTATTTTGTGTTATGTCTAAGTGCGAGGGGCTGACCAGATCAGCAAGAACAAGGGACGTTGTTTTTCGACCTTGTACATGTTGTGCAGACGAAACCCACAGGGAGCAGGAGAAAAGGTGAAAGGCAAAAATGCAGACAGTTCTAATATAGCCGGGCAGAGGCTGGAAAACAAAGTCACAAAGTAACGTGTGCAAAAAGGCATCATGGCAGCCAGGCCTAAGTTAACTTAGCAATGTAGGCAATGAGGCCACAAACCACACTACAGTAGGAAATGGATGAATACATTAATTTACTGTTGGTACATATTAGTAATACCAGAAAGTCTAAAAGGTTTTCTGAATTATGCATGTTTTGAGATTAATTCACATTTTCCACTGTACTTTTGTGTGCCAAATGTTCCTAGGGAAAATTTTAGGAGAGGGTTCATTGCCACACATCTCATAATTTCCATCCCTGCTCAAATTTGCATAGGCATCGGAATGCCAACACTGTCAAAGGACTTTAATTAATTCCTGTTAGTAATATTCCCCGTATATTATAGGTGATTTACCACACACTTTGATGTCTTTAATGGCTAATGTAACGTAATGGATAATGTGCTGCATGGCTAAACACTTATACGGTCCCAAAGGAGTGACCTATTGGCTATGCCAATGCTTGTTTGTACATGATGAAGAGTTAGAGCCTCGTTATCCCATCCACCTAAACTTCCTGTTCCTCCACTTGATTTAGAGTCTAGAAAACCACCATGTTTTTCAAAGAGGAGTCTATACTGGATCCACCAATGGAATCTTTTGACCGGTGGCCTGTCAGATATTGGGCCGTCAGTCCAAGTACCTTCAGCTGTCTGCCCTTTTTAGAACGTATGTTCAATACTGCCAGGGTAAGCCATTATTCTACTGTTTGGATCTTCCTCAAAAACATCTGTATGAGAAAAGATTAACAAGTAATACTCAAATGAGTGGGCAGATAAGGTTCAGAGGCATGATTTTTTAAACTAGATCTCCAAGCAGCCTTTGGCACTGCCATCCCCACACCACCATAGATAGGGTCACAGTGCTTTGGTATGGCAGCCATAACCCTTGATTTCTTCTGATCCTCCTTGGTACAAAGAGAGAAGAAGCTGCTACTTTATTGAATGTAATGTAATGCTTTATACTATGATTACTCAAAATCTTTACAATACCATCAAAGCGCCAGAAAAACACATATGGAATACAATACACAAATATAAAATCACGGATCCTGGGATCTCTAATGGAAGCAGGCACCGTAAGCAGCAGGGGTCCGTTTAGTTTAGAAAGAAGTAAAATAGTACATTTCAGAAGGTTTAAAACACAGCGGAAGTAAACATTTCAGATGTGGTTTTAGGCAGCAGTCCTAATAATCCAAGTGCGAGGTGCTGAGTAGTCAAGGCTTATCGAATGACTCAAAGCAGAGCCCAACAAAGACCGGCTGCATGAGTCACAAGACTGCAACCGTAGTAACATGAAGCACATTAAAACAATGCATCACAATAGAATTTTAAAACACTGCATTTCAGCATTACAGATATAATTTCAAAGTGCAAGGTGCTTAGTTGTCAAGGCTAATCCAATGGCTCCAGACGGAGCTCAACAAGGTCCAGCAGCCTAAGTGAAAAACGTGTAAACTCGCTAAAGTGGCACGTGCAAGTAGGCAAGTTATTGGACAATTCACTAAAGTGCCAGGTGCAAATGCAAAGCGATTGTGAACAAGCTTTTCTTTCAAGGTTTTAAGTCAGCATTTCTTTCAGGGCCAAGTGCCCGATCTGTGGGCCAACAAAAGCATGCATAACATTCAAAGTGCGATGTGCCGTGATGTCAAGCCTTATCAAGTGTCACAAGGCAGAGCCCGACTAGGGCCAGCCGCTTGAAAGACAAAGGTGCAATAGCATACATTACATTCAAAGTGCGAAGCACCATGAAGTCAAGCTTTGTCGGGTGACACAGGGAGGATCCCAACTAGGGCCAGCGCTTGAAAGACAAAGGTGCAGTAATATTAAAGTGCCACATGCTGATTCAAAATTGATCGTGGACTGTCATTTCATCAAGGAGCAATAGTGCCAGAAACATCAGGCTGTTCCAAATAACACAGGACAGTGGGCCCATTTGCAAGATGCCAGACCTATGGGACAGCAGCGTTTGTAAATAAACATGGCTTATTGAATACAAGATGAAGGTTCGGCAATATTTATAGGCAGGCATTTCTTGCAAAGTGCCAAGTTATCAAGCCATCTTAAATCATTGTCATTCTTGAGTTTGTGCTTGAGGCTATCAGGTAGATGTCCCCGGGGGGTGGGCAGGGGCCTCGCAGAAGCCTTCCAGCTGTAGCAAAGAACTTGCCAATTCGTGCTAGTTGCATAGGAACATCAGATGTATAGATGTGTGTCATTGCCTCTTTAGATATTCTTATACCATGTTGCAGAAAAATTGCTCTTAGATAAACTCACCTCTGAAGGAGCAATGATGGGCAACAACATACAATGTGCGCCGCCGATTCTGAGGGATATTGGCACAGCCTGCACTGCCTATGACTTGGGGAATGTTCTTCCAGTGGGACCTATATTCACATATAGGCGGTGTTAAAAGCCTGGTCAACAGGATATTCTTAAAGGCATGTCCACCCAAGGCTGTTTTCAGATATGGCTAGCAAGAAGTAGCTTCATGTGATGTATCGAGCCTCACTGCTCCCCGGAGGTTTCTGGTTTTCATTAATGTCCTGTTCCCTTGGAATTAGCTTGCCCTGCTCTTTTAGGATCTTCTTTAAGTGCTGTGTTATTACGAGCGGGTAATCCTTTTTACATTCAGTGTCCATTTTTACTAGGCCTAACTAGGCGGATCAATGTGCATCGAGTTGCTTTAGGGATGCTGAATATTTTCCTGTATAAAGCTGTGTGGTAGCGCCCTAATGGCTCTGTGTGAAAAGCAATGGGGTAACCCAGTATCCCTCAGAACCTGGGCAATCGAAATACAAACAACAATTGGTTCTGTCGGGTCATATAATTTCTTTTTTGGTTAAATTCATTTAAATGAAGTGAATCTAAGAAAAATAGCGCTATAACACAAACTCAATAACAAAATGAATCATGATTTCAAAACCTTTGAAAGGATTACTTTACTTGAGTATTTAAAGATTCTGGTTCATAGTACAAAATTACCATTAAGGATAGGCTGTCTGGTAATACAAACAATGAAACGGCGCATGTGATGGTGATTTATAGTGACATAGTGGATAATGTGACACGGTGGTGAAATCAGTGTATTATACAGGTAAGTGACACATATAGCAATCTACATATATTTACAAATAGAAGAAAATGTTTTGGAAGGGGAGTCCAATTTCGTGTTGGATAGTGTCTCCGACTCAAGAATTATCTCATAATGAATTGTAAGTGAGGAGACCTATCGAAGTATGGACAGATACACCGTCGACGTTTCGACCCTGACAGGAGCACTAATGGGGTATTGTCAATGCGGGTCTTCTTCAGGGCTGGGGATGGGGAGGGGCAACCGGTTCTTCAAAGACAAAGGAAATGGATTCCTCAGGTCTTGGGACAAGCAGAGTCCAACCACCATCCTCTATTTTGACAGTACCTAACAAGCTTCAATTTGTATAAACTGACCCGGTACCTCAGGTTGCCATGCAAATAATACCCATCACGCTGCATTCGTTTTGAGCACTGGAATCCTGGTTCTCATTCCAGTACCAGGAGCCAGATTCAACCCTTCAAGCATATCCAGTTGGACTCTGCTTGTCCCAAGACCTGAGGAATCCATTTCCTTTGTCTTTGAAGAACTGGCTGCCCCTCCCCAGGGTCGAAACGTCGACGGTGTATCTGTCCATACTTCGATAGGTCTCCTCACTTACAATTCATTATGAGATAATCCTTGAGTCGGAGACACTATCCAACACGAAATTGGACTCCCCTTCCAAATTTTTTTTTCTATTTCTAAATATATGTACATTGCTATATGTGTCACTTACCTGTATAATACACTGATTTCACCACCGTGTCACATTATCCACTATGTCACTATAAATCACCATCACATGCTCCGTTTAATTGATTGTATTACCAGACAGCCTGCCCTAAATGGTAATTTTGTACTATGAACCAGAATCTTTAAATACTCAAGTAAAAGTAATCCTTTCAAAGGTTTTGAATTCATGATTCATTTTGTTATTGGGTTTGTGTTTTAGCGCTAATGGCTCTGTGAGCATGCTGGGGAAGGTGAGGTGTACTTATGGTGAGTAACAGTTTCGCCTGCGTTACTCTTCATTCCAATTCGTGTATGAACCAGCAGCACCAGGTCATCCGCGTACTGAATGATAGGTAATTTGGTATGGTCCAACTTTGGTGGGAAGATATTTCCTTTCAGCAGCTCCGCGCCTAAGTCTGCTGTATACGGATTGAATAAGGTGGGAGCAGTAACACATCCCTGCTTCAGGCCTTTGTTCGTGTATATTTTTGACGTAGCATGGGTTTGAGTTATCTTCATTCGTTCCCAGATGTCAGTGTACAATACTGTAATAGCCGCCAGGAGTTGCCTTGGCATTCCCCACTCCGCAGGTTTGATCCAGAGGGTGTTCCAGTCGATTCCATCAAACGTGGTGCTGTAATTGACTAAACAGGCATAGAGCGAGGGCGTAGACGTTTCGATGGCCTTGGCTCCCAGGTAGGAAAGAGCAATTACATTGTCCATAGTGGAAGAGTTTGACCAAAACCCCGTCTGATAGTGTGGAATGATGTTCTTGTCTTTGATCCAGTCCTCCAGTTCATGAAGGCGCACCTTCGCAAAGGACTTGCCATCTACATCCAGTAGGGCTATTAACCTGTCGTTTTCAGGTGAAGTGTATGCCCGTTTTTATGAATTGGATGCAAGATGGAGCCTTTCCATGATTCCGGGATGGCAGACAAAAAAATGCATTTGTTAAACAAACTATGCATGTAGGGTGCCCAAAATGCCCGATCGTCCTTAAAGATGCTCCCAGGTAAGCCGTTTAGGCCCGGCACTCCATCTTTCCAGATGATCTTCGGGATCCTTCACGTCTCTTTTTCGTAGATTACAATTGGGTTCTCCTCCAAGCTGCCAAGGGCATTAGCCAGTGATTTCTTGATGGTGGCCCTTGTTGTAGCAGGGTCTACATAAAGGTTTGATATGTGAGCAGTCCATTTGTCGGCTGGAACCGCGTTCTCCTTGCCAATAGTTGGGCTTGCCAGGCTGTTGACGTAGCCCCAGAATTCCCTGGTCTTACTGGGTGCTAGCAGGGAGTATGTGTATTTCCATTTCTCCTCTATGTGCTTTTGCTTTAGGGCCCAGACTAAATTTTAGTGTTTTTTCCTTGTGTCTTTTAGCTAACTTTCCGTGTTGGAGTCCTTTTCTCTTCTATGAAGGAACTCATCCTTTTGCTCTCCTTGAATTCTTTGTTCTCAAAGTGAGAGAAGGTTCTTCCGCTTATGGGCACACTTTGTTTAACTTTGTGCTTGTAAGATGTAGTTACAAAAAAGGGGGCGAACCCAAAATAAGTCACTGGGACCTGGGTATAGGACAGTACATTACAAAAAGTGGTTGCAATAAACAATGCATCAACAACAAAAATTACAATAATCAAGAACAGATACTGGAAGAAACACGTAGTATATTTAGTAATCAGTGTTATTTAATCACACTGAACGTACATTGGTTTGCAACGTTATTTCAACAATGACAGAAGGTAGTGCCCCTAGGAGGGAAAAGAGGGGGATGCGGGTAATACGGTGAGTATTGTGATTGGAGGGAGGATAGGAGGGTAAGTATAGAAGATATAGTACAAATCACATAATTTGTCACATAGACAACACAAGGCTCATATCTTAAGCCCCAAAATGTAAAATGATTTCCAAAAGATAAATAGCCATGATTGAAAACAATGTCACAGTGATTAATCGCTGTTGATCAAGCTGGCAAGTGATATAAATGTTGACGTTTTGACCCCTAAAATACTGTAGGTTGTTTGTCTCTTACGACGGGGTCTTCCTCAGGACAGGAGTGAAAGGGGAAGGGGGTACCCTGGACATCCCTTCACTGAGGGCTGATTTGTGGACGTGGGCGCGTGGGCTCCAAAATAGCGAAGGACAGTCACTTGAATGAATATAAAAATCCTTACAGTGAGAGAAACCAAGCCGGATTACTCAGCTGGGCCTTGCAATTTTCAATTCTGGTGGATTCCTAAGGCCAGGCAAAAATGCTCCGTGCGTGTCACAATCGCTACTGCCAGAAACCGTCTCCGTTCGTCAATGGGGGTGGTTACTAAATATACTACGTGTTTCTTCCAGTATCTGTTCTTGATTATTGTAATTTTTGTTGTTGATGCATTGTTTATTGTAAGATGTAGGGCAGCATTTAGCTTTTTTACTATTGTCTCCCAATGTTTCTCAACAAGGTTAAATTGGTGTTCCAAGGCTGGGGGAATGATGGCTGATTTCAAGCGTGAATACCTGGCTATGGTAACTGAGCCCCATTTGACGCTTTTTGTTAATGGGCCACCGTTGCTTGGTAGTAGTTAGCCAGCCAGGTTGTCTCTCCTGTGTGTCATCGCACTCACATTGACCACAATGGATAGTGGACGATTGTCGCTTTCGGTTCTATGCTGGATTTGGCAAGTCTCACATCTGCTTAGCAGATACTTGCTTAGGAAGATGTAATCCATTGTTGATATGTTTTTAAAAGTGGGCTTTGATTTGTTTTCCAGAGTGCCTTTTTGGTCGGCCACGCCCAACTCAAATTTACTAATGCAAGCTTCAGATATGTTGCGGGAATGATCCCTGCGGTATTTCCTTGGTTGACACGTCTCATGTGTTAAAATTGCCAGCCACTATGCACTCGAATCCTGGATGATCGTAGAGGAGGGTTTTTATCAGGTCAGAGATTTTCCTGGCATTCTTAGTTTTCACTTACCTGTGCGGATTGACGTACAGATTTACCACCATAATATGAGTAGATGTTCCATCCATTACCAGGCCTTTGTGTTGGAGAGCTTGCATGTTGCTGGAGGAGTTACTCCATTCCTTTGCTTTTACCTGCAAATCCAGTTTCACATATATGGAGAGACCTCCCATTGGTCTCCCAATCAGATTTTGAGCTACTGTGTGGGTTGCATGGTACCCTGGAATGGAGATGGGCACGGTCGAACACATTTCTTGCAGGTATACGATGTCACCAGTGTACAGATATTCCATGGTATTTTTGTTGCCCATTAAAGAGTTTACGCCTACCACATTCCAGCTTATTATCTTGATCATGGCTCTAAGTGCCTTCTCATTTTTTCCATTGGGGCTAGGAATGCGACAGCCCCTTTGTTGCAAGGGCCACTAGTAGCCAGGCCCAGTCGGGCTGATCAATGCAACGGATGGTTGTGTGTGCTATTGGTACTCCAGTAAGGAAGTTGTCTCCTATTTCCCTTGTCAGTTGTAGTGTGATCTTTTCCCCCAAGACTGGGGTGTTCTTTGCTTTGTTCCTCTCAGGATGTTACTTTCTACTTTGTACTGTGCCCAGGCATGTTGCCTCTCTGACAGGATGCGGGGATATTTTTCCATCGCTGGCTTTTTGAAGAGGATACCCCACTCCTTGAATTGCTTAATTTCTGCAATGACATTTTTGGCATCTGCGACGTCAGACCACTCTGTCAATGTGGACTCTCTATGACTGATCCAGGAATAGTTAATTAATTTCACTGATATCAGGTGCACTGATGTAAGATAGGAAAGCAAAGGTAAGTTATTTAAGAGGTGTATGACGTTAGTCCTATTTAAACTATCCCAAGGTCCTCGCGTCTTAAATTCTGGGGTGAAAATCAGAGCTGCTGATTTAGGTGCAGTGTGGGTGTTCGTCTTTGTCTTTATGGGCAATGAAGTGTGGACGTGGAAAGTTGCCATCTTTTTCTATATAAGCGTTGGCCCGCAGGTGGTGTGATCTAGAATCCTGTTCGGTCTGTAGTGTCTCCACCAACCTGATTGTGTTGGACCATTGCATATCTTTTTGGACTACTGATGCTACTTTCCTGATCGCTGCAATTTGTCGATCGTTTGTGCCAGAGTTCTCAAGCTGCTCATCGTGGTGCTCCTTTTGCAGAGAGCTAGGTCCCTGATTCAGATCCACCACCCTAGTTGGATTGCCCCGCTGTACATCAATTTGATGTTGCACCTGCCTAATCATTTCAGAGTGTTACAGTTGTCCATGTTGTCTCATGCTGTTCAAATGTTGTTTCAGTGTGCTGGGAACTTGGTTGCGCTGAGGTGCTTCGCTGCCTCTAATATTAGAGTCCACAACCTGTGAATAAGTTTTTATCTGAGCATTGGGCAACATATGGTGCGAAAACTGAGTATAATTTACTTTTTTTGTTGTGCATCCAGATGCAGAATCAGTCCAATACTAGACAGTGCAGAATTACTTTCTGCGATGCGTGTAGTGTTTATCTAAGAGAGGCTGTTCAGATGGTTTTTGTAACGTGGTTTTTGATTGAAAGATTGGGTAGATCTCCAATCCCTCTGCACTGTTGTCATTACCCTGCTCTCTCCCATTCACTAGGGTGTTTAGTGCTTGCGGTTGAAACAATGTCCATTGTGAATGAGCGTATTCTTTCTTTTACTGTTTTTCAAGGATTTGCGTAATTTTATTCTTTTGCTGTCTTGTAAGCAATGCTTGGGAGTTCACAACTTCTGATGTGGTCTCTCTTCCATGGTCACTTGTCAATGACACATCCACTATGCTCACGACAGAACTAGCATTATTAAGTGCCTGCTCCTCTTGTTGGCATTCTTGATTCCCTCAGGGCTCAAGTGTGTGGGTGAAGTTGTGTTGACATGTTTTGTCTTCTTGCTGGTATCGCTTAGCCTTCCAGTGCTCACGGATCCTTGATTTCTGATACCATTTGTGCGCCTGTAGCTATGGTGACCGGACACGCTTCAGGGCCTCTTGTTCTGCCCTTACCTGAAGTTTCCTCATCCTCCATTGCACTGAACTCGAAGCAGGTGGGAGTTATTAGTAGGGAGGAGTTAATAGTATTTGTAGGACTTGGCCCTTTTTGCAGGGTCATCCCTAAACTTTTTGACTTTCTCCTAGCCTTTTTCTGACATGGTGTTGGTGGTTTTAGGACTCTGGGCACTTTAGCACTGCTGTTCAGTTAAAGTGCGTGTTCTCTCTGTGATAAATATGGTAAGATTGGTCTACACCTGTTTGGCCTATTTAATTTACCTGTCAGTCCCTTGTAAAGTGGTATCTCATATACCCAGGGCTGGTAAATTAAATGCTACTGGTGGGCTTGCAGCGCTGATTGCGCCACCCACCAAAGTAGCCTTGCAAACCTATCTCAGGCCTCTGCCATTGCAGGGCCTGTGCGCGCAGTGTCACTGCCGCTGTGACGTGGCACCTAAAGTGTGTGCCATGTCATTGACCCCCCTTTTACTGCATGTCAGTCACCCCTAAGGTAGGCCCTAGCTAGCCCTACGGGCAGGGTGCATTGTAGATAAAAGATAGGACATGTACCTTAAGTGTGTGACATGTCCTGGTAGTGACAAACAGCCATTTTGGTTTCTCACTACTCTGGGGCTGCCCTCCCATAGGAATGCATTGGGGATTCCCTGATAAGTGTTTCAGTGGTAATTCCTGATATGAGAGGAGCAGCGTGGCCAAGTTTGGTATGTTTGGAATAGTAATAATAAATGCTGCGCAATGGTGTGCGCAGATTTATTATAACTATTTTAGAAATGCCACTTTTAGAAGTTGGCATTTCTGTGTGCTATGTGTCTGCCTGCCTGATGTGAATTGCATGTCTGGCTTTTGAGTGACAGGGGCTGGTGAGGTGTGTGTGGCTCCAGGGGGGGCAGGGTGAGTCAGCACTAGGCTGTATGGGACATCTGCATTTGGAGTAGTGGGAGGAGAAGTCCCTGGTCCCTGAATAGGTCTGTGCCTAGCCTGTACAATGCTGGCTCCGCCCCCCTGTGGTGTGTCTGATGACGAGCCCCCACCTGACATAGGGGAAGAGGAGCCTTGTAAACAAAGTGCTCCAATTCCCCCCTGAACCAGTTTTGGCTGGTTCCCCCAAGCCCCTGTGCGAGCGCAGACAAAGGAGGAATGTAATATAAATGTAGGGGCTGTGACCCCATGTGTGTTGTTGTTCCTGTGCTTGGGGGGCTTGCTGCTGCTGGGCCTCAGGAGGAACCGCCACGAGGGACTGCCTCCCTGCTGGAGGGCCCTGTGTGCTGGCCTGCCTGGGCCCAGCTTTGCCCCTCTTCCCCTCTAAGGACTTTTGGGACTATAGCGCCTTGGGAGCGCTCTGCTTTGCTTCCTGAAAGAGAGGAGAGCGTGGGCTTCGCAGCGCGGAGCTGCAGCCCTTTCATAGGGAATCCCGACGTGGGGATTCCCCCACCTTACTGCTACGGGAAGCGGGAGCCCACCCCGCATTGTGCCGGTCGAGCGGGTGCCCACCCCGCTTTAGGCTTTTATTTTAAGGCGGGTGCCCACCCCGCATTGCCGCTGTGTTGGCGGGTGCCCACCCCGCTTATGATTATTTTCGAGCGGGTGCCCACCCCGCATTGCCGCCGTGAAGAAGAGCCGCCGGCCCGACCAGGAAGCCAGGCGGCCTTGCCTGACTGTGGGCGGGGCCTCTGAGGCCGGCAGAGCAGGGAGAGGAAGTCCCGCCCACCGCAGGAACCGTCCGGAGCCTCGCGGGCTCCCCTCCAAAGTCCCGTGTCCCCGGAGAGGGACCGGGTGAAGGCAGAGTGAAGGGGGAGCCTCGCGTGCTCCTCAGGCTGCCGCGACCGGCGTAGAAGGGAACAGAGTCCTGCCCAGAGCTGGTGAGTGGGAGCTCGAGTTTGCACCGGGTTGGTGCCAGTCGAGGCACATTGCCGGTGCCTGAGCGGTCCCGTAAGAGAGCGGGCCGCTCCAACGTTTGGGGCCATTTCGTTTAGAGAGCCCCAGAGCGGGGCTCCAGAGGCGTTGCCATTGCCTCTTTGTTTTCCTCACAGCTGCACTGCCGTAGCAGACATCTGCAACGTTGGCCACATTTGTTTTTAGGGCCCCAGTGGGGGTCCAGAGGGCACCGAGGTGCCCGTGCCTGCAATTATTTCCTCAGTTGCGCCGCCGTAGCGGGCAACTGCAATGATGGGGCACGTTTTGTGTTGGAGAGTCCCAGTGGGGACCCAAAGGGCACAGTGAGTGCCAGTGCCCACAGTTTGCTGCACCGCTGCACCGCAATTAGCGGCAGCTGCAACGTTTAGGCCAGTTCATTGCTAGGAGTCCCAGTGGGGACCCAGGAGGCACAGTTGTGCCAGCGCAATTGTGCACTCTTGATTCTGCTGCAGTGGCAGCCAGCCCTGACATTTTGGGACATAGGGCATTTGAGCCCTCTGAGAAGGCCAGTTGGCCAGCAGTGTTGGGTTGGTAGGGCGCCAGGCCCTAATGTGATTTATGTGGTGCCTAGGATAAATGTGATTTATGCCCCATGATTTATGCCTCTGATGTTTGTTTAGGAGGTTATTCCCTGATCTGAGGTTTATGCTCATAAGGTTATTGCATACTGTGTTTATGCTGACGATGCTTCTTGCCTAATGTGGTTTATACTTATGAGGTTGGCGCATAATGGGTTTTATGCCTAAGGTGATAATGCTGAGGTCATTATTGTACCAGTAGTTACTGGTTGTGTTTTATATTTACTTACCTGTGCTGATGGTTCTGACAGTGGCCCGATTGGCCCTGTCCTGTATATAATCCCCTGTAAATATTGCCTAGTGCCAGTTGGCACAGTGTAACTGTGTGATTGTGTTTAATGTGTTTATGATAATACAAAGGCTATTTTTTTTATATAACCTTGTGTGGAGTTTCTTTTGTGGTGTGCCTAGTGTGTTGCTGCTGTGTATGTGTGTTGCGCAAACGCTTTACACATTGCCTCTGGGATAAGCCTGACTGCTCGTGCCAAGCTACCAAGGGGGTGAGCAGGGGTTATCTTCAGCGTGTAACTCCTTTGCCCTGGCTAGAGTGGTGGTTTCTGCCTGGCTTAGGCACAAGTCCTAGCCAACCAGAAGTCCAATTTCTAACAGTATTTATTTATGGGTTAGTGCCAGGAGAGACTGCGGGCCTGCACCTTCAACAGCCACCAAGGCACCTTCAACAGTCTCTGACAGGCCCCTGGCTACACACCAGTTGCTCCTGCAGCCGGGCCCCAACACTGCTCCGCTCCTCACTCCGAACGCTATGCTACTCGCTCCTTGCTCTTCCTCACTTCTTACTTCTACTCGCCTGTGCCACGGCCGTCTGTATTCCACTTCCAGGCTGCCCAGTGTGACCCGGGGAGCAAGACCTCTGACCTCCTTGTCAGAGACCTAGCTCCCCACCCCAGCAGCTCCACTGTTGTGCCGCTGCTGCTGCCCCCTTCACCTCTCTGTTAGGGTAGGTGTTCGAGGCCCTCCTCCACCCGCAGGCACCTGCCTGTGCCTCATTCCTGGTGGTCCAGTGGGAGAGCCTTGCTCTTCTGCTGGTCCGCTGGTGTCTGCCTTCTTGTCTGTGCCCGTTTTTTTCTGTTTCTTGTATGTCTTTTTGCTCTGTTATTTGTTATTGTGCCTTTTAATTTCCTTTATTTCTGTATTTGTTTCTTTACTTGTCTCTGTACTTTGTCTCTGTACTTGTGCCATTTGTTTGTGCCCTCCGTGCCTGTTTTCTCGCTGTCCTTTTCCCGCCGCTGCTGCCCCCGCCGCCCTGCTCCCCTGCCGGTTCCCACTCCCGCCTCCCAGCTGCGCTTCCCTCCCCCCTTCCCTATTTAATGGCGACTGCTGCTCGGGCATCTGAGCAAGACCTCTGACCTCCTGGTCAGAGACCTAGCTCCCCGCCCCAGCAGCTCCGCTCTTGTGCCGCTGCCCCCTTTACCTCTCTGTTGGGTAGGTGTTCGAGGCCCTCCTCCACCCGCAGGCTCCTGCCTGCGCCTCATCCCTGGTGGTCCAGTGGGAGAGCCTTGCTCTTCTGCTGGTCCACTGGTGTCTGCCTTCTTGTCTGTGCCCGTTTTTTTCTGTTTCTGGTCTGTCTTTTTGCTCTGTTATTTGTTATTATGCCTTTTAATTTCCTGTATTTCTGTAATTGTCTCTGTACTTTGTCTCTGTACTTGTGCCCTCCGTGCCCGTTTTCTCGCTGTCCTTTCCCACCGCTGCTGCCCCCGCGGCTCCTCCCCCCTGCCGGTTCCCGCTTCCGCCTCCCAGCTGCGCTTCCCTCCCTCTTCCCTATTTAATGGCGGCCGCGCCGCTGGTGCGCTAAAGGCAAGCCCGTCTGCGCCCGTCCGCGACACGACCGCGACCAGCGCTAGGGACCCTGGTCCTCCGGCCACCCACCGCTACGACTCAGCTGCCCTCCTCGCATTCAACCCCGGAAGGAACAACAACTGCCAGCTGTCTATGCCAGACACCACCCACGGCCAGTTCTCTTGCCGACACTGCCGACAATCCTTCACCATCCTCTGCACCCCCCCCCCAGCCACCCCCCCCACGCCGGACGCCAGCAACCCCGAAGCCCTGAGATGCATCCTCCTCAACATGCGCTCCCTGCACAGACACGCTATAGAGATCTGGGACCTCCTCGACACCCTCTCGCGAGACGTCGCCTTCTTCACGGAAACCTGGACCAACGCCACCTCCACCCCTGACATCGCCATCCCCGACGGATACAAGATCCAGAGGAAGGACCGCCCCAACTGCCCAGGAGGAGGACTCGCCATCGCACAAATGAGCTCTCTCCGACTCTCCACCTTTTGCGCGAGCAACTCCCCTTCCACCACCGAACACCTCCATTTCCAGATACAGACCAGCCCCAAAATGACCCTATGCGGCACCCTCGCCTACAGACCCCCCGGACCTCGAACTACGTTCACCACCAACATCGCCGGCCTCCTCGCACCCCACGCCATTGCCTCAATGGACTACATACTCATCGGGGACCTCAACTTCCACCTTTACAACCTCAGCTACCCCAACTCTGCCACCCTCCTGGACAACCTCGCCAACCTCGGACTGAAACAGCTCGTCACCACCCCCCAGGACACACCTCGACCCCATCTTCGCAGGAGGGAACAACATCCACTTCAGCCACACCACCCAACCCCCCTGGATGGACCACCATTGCGTACACTTCTCTGTCGTCAAAGCCACTGCTCACAAAGCTAAGCCCCCCCACGAAGGAACTGGAGCAAGGTCACAAAGGAGCACCTCAACTCCACCCTCAACCACGATCCCTCTCCAGCCTCGACCGACGCCAACAATGCAGCCAAAGAACTGCACCGGTGGATCACCAACGGCGCAGACAAGCTCGCCCCCCTCCGCAACCCCGACAGAAGCACCCCAGGAAGGCCACCTGGTTCACCACCGACCTCCGAGAATCCCGACGCACCTGCAGACGCCTCGAAAAGCAATGGAGGAACAGCAAAACCGCCAAAGACCAGACCACCTACAAGAACGCAATGACAGAATACCACCAACTCATCAGATCCACCAAAAGAACCTTCATACGGAACAAAATCCTTGCTAACTCCAGCAACTCAAAGGAACTCTTCAGCATCATCCAGGAATTCACCAAACCCCCCAGCGAAGTCACGGACGTCACACCCTCCCAGGACCTCTGTAACAAGCTCGACTCCTACTTCCATCTGAGAATCAAGGCTCTCTACGACAACTTCAGCGACCAGACTCCAGAAACCACCCCCTCCTCCAGCAACGACAGCCAGCCTACCATCGCCGCATGGACCCCGGTCACCACTGAAAACACCACCACGACCATGAAGAGCACTCACTCAGGAGCCCCCACGGACCCCTGCCCGCCACACATCTTCCATAGAGCCGCCGCCATAGCACCCGAGCTATGACGCACCATCAACGACACCTTCAAATCCGACACTTTCTGCGACGACTGGAAACGCGCAGAAGTCAAGCCCCTCCTCAAGAAACCCTCTTCAGACCCGACGGACCTGAAAAACTGCCGACCTATCTCTCTCTTTCCCTTCCCGGCCAAAGTCACGGAGAAGATCGTCAACGCCAAGCTGACCAACTTCATCGAGGAGAACGCCATCCTCGACCCTTCCCAATCCGGAATCCGCAGCAACCATAGCAACGAGACCGCCCTCCTTGCCGCCACAGATGACATCCCCATGCTCCTCGACCAAGGCCACACAGCGGCCCTCATCCTTCTAGACCTCTCCACAGCCTTCAACACCCTCTCCCACCGGACTCTCACCGCCAGACGCCACGACGCCGGCATCCAGGGAACCGCCCTCGATTGGATCCGCTCCTTCCCCACCGGCAGAACCCAAAGAATCAGACTCCCGCCTTTCCTCGCCGAGCCCACAGAGATCAACTACGGAGACCCCCCAAGGATCATCGCTCAGTTCCACGCTCTTCAACATCTACGTGGCCCATCTCGCCGCCATCGTCCGACAACATGGACTCAGCATAGTATCCTATGCCGACGACCCCCAGCTCTTCCTCTCCCTCACGAAGGAACCCGATGCCACCAGACTCCGCTTCCACGAAGGAATGAAAGACGTTGCATCCTGGATGAGCAGCAGCTGTCTGAAGCTCAACTCGGAGAAGACAGAAGTCCTGGGGCCCACCCCCTCAGCCTGGGACAATACCTGGTGGCCCACCGCCCTCGGTAACCCCCCACCCCCACGGACCATGCCCAGAACCTCGGCATCATACTAGACTCCTCCCTCACCATGAACCGCCAGATCAACGCCGTCGCCTCCACCTGCTTCAACACCCTTCGCATCCTTCGTAAGACCTTCAAATGGATCCCCCTTAATCCAGAAAAATCGTCGCCCACGCACTCATAACTAGCAGACTGGACTACGGAAATGCCCTCTACGCCGGAATCAACAAATACCTGTGAAGGAAGTGACCCGATTCGGGTCCCCCGGGTCATGCAAGACCACCTCTCAGCCTTCCATACCAAATGAAGTCGGTCAGACAGTAGAGAATACAAACCAATATCTGTTTATTCAGAGTACGCTCAGAGTGGAGCCCTGTCTGCCCAGACTCTAAGGAGTGCTGCAGAGGGACTGATATCAGCAAGCATAAAGATACATTATGTACATTTCAGAACGAATGAAGGCACGCCCACAATCGAATTTTCCAAGCAGATACAGCGAAACTGTGGAATACAAAAAATAAGTTTCAATTCTGCAGCCGGGTACACACTATCTAACAGTCAAGGTCATTCTGCCCGTGCCCGCCACTAGACAAGTGGGAGAGGGTTTCTATCTAAGGGGAAAGTTATGCGTTAATAAGAACAGTGCATACATAAGCGAAGCAACACCTAACCTTGGAGAAACAGAACCTAACTGAGGCCTTTTCTCGTAAATAGCAAAGTATAAGTTTCGATTGCGACCCAAAATGGCGTCTGCATATAAAATGGCGCTGCGAATGATAACATACGTATAACAGTGCATAAGTAGGATTTCTTTTTATTCTAACGCCTGCTATGCAAACTCCAGACCATCCAGAACACCGCGGCCAGACTCGTCCTTGGCATCCCACGGCATGAACACATCACCCAACACCTGCGAGACCTCCTCTGGCTCCCAGTCGAGAAGAGAGTAACTTTCAAGCTACTCACCCACGCCTACAAATCCCTCCACAACATCGGACCCAAATACCTCAACGACAGTCTCCTTCCACGTATCCAACAGAAACCTCCGCTCCGCTGACCTCGCCCTTGCTGAAACCCCGCGAATCTGCAGAACTAGAGGGGGTGGAAGAGCCTTCTCCTACATCGCGGCAAAGACCTGGAACGAGCTCCCGATCAACGTCAGACTCTCCCCGACCCTGCACACCTTCAGGAAGAGCCTCAAGACCTGGCTCTTTGGCTGACTCTGAGCTGCACCCCCCTCCCCCACCCCCAGAGCCTTGAGACCCTCATGGGTGACTAGTGCGCTTCAATATCCCCTGATTGATTAATTAATTGTTTGAATGTTTGGCCTTTATTGTGTAAGCTTCCATGCCACCACATGTGCTCTATACTGCTTTGTTAGTGTATATATACAAAAAGACATACACACAAAACAGCATTCCCTCTACTTCAGTGGTTCTTAACCTTTTCACTTCTGTGGACCACCCTTGGATCACTATTGGAAGCAAGGGAACCAAGACTAAACAACTTCTACAATTTGAATCTCTAAAGTATACATAAAAATACAGAAACGCGTATACCTCAAACAGACACACAAATTATTAAAGATTTTATTTAATTCACAAGCAACAATATATGCAAAAATCAAGATTTCAATTTTAATGCTAATATTATTTAATTTTCTATTTTCTAAACAGTTGCAAACTCCCTGACTAGACATCGCAGACCCAAGGTTAAACACTGCTGCTCTACTTCATTTACAAATAGTGCATTCATAAAGCAATTTAAATGGTGATTAGGTTTTGAGTAAGCATAAATCAATTTTGGAAAAGAAACATATAAATTAACATTTTAAAAGATTTTTAATAACTGACTGCCTATTTTGGGCATCTTATCTAAAGACTGTGCCCAAACAGTGGTATTTGCAGAACAACTAAACTGATCAATAAGCATCCCCTTTGCATTTTCTTTTATAAAGAATAGGCTGCCCTTGGTGCTATTGTGGCAACTTTGTGTTTGTTGAAGAGCTCTTTGAGCAACTAACCGGTGAGAATGTTCAACACCTCAGTATGTCTTGCATTGAAATATTTGTACCGTTCCATACCATAACCTCAACCCCAAAGAGTGCGTTACTGAAACCTTAAGTAATAGCAACAGAATATTTTATATTAACTTCTGACGTCACAGTGCCCGCTGCTAGAATCAGCAGCGTAGTGGAAAGGCAGGACATTGAGCATATTTATATCTGCAGTTTAAACAGCTAAAACGAAACCTGGCTTTTACTTCTTCTGTTCTGTGTTTCTAGATGCACAGTGATAAGCAAAAAGGAGCTATTTATGGCAATCTGTTTTTTTTTCATGCTTTAGGTAATTATAGGAACAATAGAATCCTCTTCATGTTACTGCACATTCTGAGTTAGTGTTTTTTATTTGACTTGCATTAAACTGAATCCAATATATTTTGCAACAAATATCTAGGTTTCATGTACTTAATTTTGCATTAGAGATTCTACTTTCATTCTTCATGTTTGCTATAATTGTTTAGCTGTCCATGAAATGAACATCATTTGAGATTTCAGTTTCTAAGCTCACTGCCCCTCATGTTTTGAGCCTCCTCAGTTTGTGAGAACGCATAAAACATGCCACTAAATACACTCAGTGCCACAGTAAAGATTAGTAGTGCCTAAATCCATGAACTCCACACAAAGCACTTTTAGCTGTCTCCTTTCTAGGTTGAGCCTGAGACAGTGCATTTGCTACATGCGCTCTCACAAGCGAGAGATTTTGTTTACCGTAAAGGCCATGGAGCTCGCTCATTGCTTACCATTCGTTGGCTAAACGGTCACTCTTCTTTGCTGCCCCCTAATTGGCCAGCGCATGCCAGTCATCACTATCTGTTTGTTTTCTGGCGCATGGACCATGCACAGATTGATTCCTCTTGATTAGTGTCTGTCAGCTGCTTGTGGTACTTTCTTCCCGTATTGCTTCTTTGCCCTCCCACCCAACTTCTATATGGGCTGCCCCTGGTCCCCCTACCCACCATCCTTACTTGCGCATACCCCACCCCCTTTCCTGCTTGCCTGTCCCATCTGAAATAA
Source organism: Calotriton arnoldi (assembly GCA_963921515.1). NCBI lineage: Eukaryota > Metazoa > Chordata > Amphibia > Caudata > Salamandridae > Calotriton > Calotriton arnoldi. Next base: position 1,387,959 of record CAWUFW010000751.1, read on the forward strand.
AAGTGGTATGATACAGCGCCAGTGAGTACCTTTAGCCATGCTGAACAGCTGTGCTGCTGTACAGCATGGCTAAAAGGCATTGCCAAAGCCTATAGCTCTCACATAGACTTGCATGCTTGGGTTTAATTGCAGTCCAGATTCCCTCATTTCATAGTCCTGTACACAAAATGACAGAAGGCAGTGCCTTCCTCTCTCTCGCACTCTCCCCTTCATCCTCTTCTGCCCTCTTTTCAGTTACAGGTTTGGGATAGCCGGAAGGAGCAGCCCTCTCTTGCATCCTCAACTTTTTTAACTTCTTATTATGCCCGCGTGCAGTGTCATAGACAGGAAATGTGATGAATTGTGTGTGTTTAGAGTTTGCGCCTTAGTTCTCTTCTTTGACACACTGCAGGAAGTTGATGAAAAAGTGTTCAGGTTCTGCTGCCCCAGATACATACCTGAATACTGGGTGCACACGTTTTTAAATTTTAGGCCTTATTCCATGCACTGAGTGTGCTTTAAAGGCCCAATGCAGTGCTGTTTGTAGAAAGTTCTTTTTAGTAAATAGATGATGGAAAACGCACATAAATAAATGTACTTGTGTGCCATGGGTGTGAAATGCCTTGTTGCATCTACATGACTGCAGGAAAGTGCACACAAGATCTCCTTGAACTGCACCAGCGGATGTGGGGGTGGTATGGGCGCAGGGCCCTCCGGCTTATCCCCCATTTCATTATCCCTCATTGCATTATCCCTCATTGCATTATCCCTGATTGCATTATCCCTCTTTCCCACTCCCTGTAGCTTCCCCTGTCCTGCTCATGCATTGCACCAAACTTTTTAAAGTATACTTGTTAAATCATTTTGAGGGCCCAATAAATGCAATTTCCTGCCAGGTCTCTCCATAAAACATAACACGCTTTTGTGCTAACAAATTTTCTTTTTTTAAGTTGAGCCTAGTCTGCAAGACCTGTTGGATTTAATAAAATGACTGTAGTCCCGCCTCCAGTTTACGATAGGTTCAATCCAGCGTCGCTCAGCTTTGCTGCCTCTGTACTCGTTGTGCAGCCTTCTGCCAGCCGTGAGTGTTCAGGTTTTTTCTTTCACCCCGAGTGTTCGGCAATTTTGAAGCATGAGCCCGTTTGTCACCATCTTTTTCCCTGTACTAAATTGCTGTTTGTGTGCCACCTCTTTTTCTATTTTTTAAACAACACACACATATCTCCATTTCTTTTCTGCCCGTATTTGACTGTATCTTCCCTCCTGTCCCTTCCTTCCCCTCTTGTTGCAACGATGCCTCCTCGCTATACCAAAACTTTTTCCAGCAACTGCCGCCACTACTTCGGGAGGTCCAAACAGACCTGTTCCTCACTTTACAATTTCCATTAACTAGAGGGAGTTCCCCAGATGCTGTTACTACTGTAGTAACATATTTAGCGCAACCACTGTGTTTTTCACTTCGTTGTCAGTGCCGTGAGTACCTCTTTAATCTGTGTTGCAACTCTGCATTGTACACGTTACTCTTGCATGTCCATTTTTCTATGCCTCACATTTCCGGCAGTTCCACAGTTGCTCCGAGAGTTTATCGGTTTGTATTATGGCTGACACCGGAGAAGAGCGTATCGCTTGTCACTGTCTCACTTCAGGCAACCGCAGGGACAGTGGGTACACAATGCGATCTGCTGTGGCTGCTGCATGTATCGCACTCACAGGACTGGAGCGCTTCGCCTTGAGATGCCCCCCTTGCCGGTCCCCACCTCCTGCCCTGTAAACTCCCCTCCCCGCACATGTAGCATACACTGTATGTTTGAATGAAGCAGCACAAGAGTGAATTTTCAGAAATTTCCACTCATTTACATCCTGGGTGAGTTAAACAGGTCATTAAATTGAAACTGCAAGGCCACAGTGACACTGTCTGCAAAACGTACTATAGGCAATAAATGAACCGTTTGGGCAGGGCTTCATTAAACTACACTCATTTCACCATTTATTTTGTTTACTTTTCTAACAGAATTCACAGGTCTTATTGTTTGGTTTGGGAAGGAAGCCCTTGATTTTACACTCACACCTAGCGTGCAGTGTATCCACGGGCATGGTATTTTGTAGCTTAAAGCACACATGTGGCCAAACGCAGACTGAGGCGTCCAATGCACCACTGTGATTGCAACGGTAGAACTATTCCAAACATTGCACGTTCGTGCTCTCCCTGCTTTTAAATGAACTGGCTCTTTTTTTAAATAATCAGTTAGATTTTGGCATTACTGGAGACCTTGAAGAAAAGCGCACCTTTCAATGCCCTCAACAAGGAAATGGTTTTAAAAAACACACAACCAAGAGCTTCCAAACGGAGGCGCCCCTTTCCAAAAAAACAGATGCAAAGCTCGAATACAGAAATTAAGTGAAAACATGCTGTGTGCGATGGCTCTGATATGTACCCTTTGCAGCAGTTCACACCATAATATCAAACAGCCCTCCACAACCTCTTCCTTCTTCAATGTTTTTGAATGGATGTCTCTTGGTTCCATACAGCGTCTCAAAAGCCTCGGAGGGATTTTCTGTTGTCTGTTCCCTGTGGCATCTCTTACGTTTTCTCGGTCTTCTCCCTCGCCTGTGTTGCGCCATGAATAAATGTAGCATTCATGACGCAGGCTGTGCTTTTGTTAAGATTTTACTTTTCTTCTGGGCAGACGCTTATAAGCAGCATGGAAAATAAGCAATAAAACTTACAAATATAACTTAAAAAGGCATGAGAGCAAAATACAAAGCAAAATGGAACTTACTAATGTTGGACTTCACTGTGTCTTGTCAGGTGTGTTGAGCACAAAAAGTCATTACATATAGTTGATGTGCATTGTCTTTGGGATGATAAAACGTCAGCATTGACAAATTTGGCCTCGTGCCTGGCACACCTTAAAACTGTACAAGATTTGTTTTGGTCTTGAACATGTATGGGGTAAGGCGGGTTTTATTAAAATGTCCTTCATTCATTTTACTAAGCCAAGTGTTGAAAAACAGTTTCACACTTGGAAAAAACACAATTTCAGCCAATGTTTTACAACGTATATGTATGTGGCTTTTATGTTTTTACAGACAACCCACATGTGTTAGTTCATTGAATACATTATTTCACCCAGCATCATGTCACTGGTGTTTTTTTCTAATGCACATATTAGTGAGGAACAAGTGCCTTGGGGTGGACTAAAATCATGCTACCTTGGGTAGCTCACCTGCAGTTTGTTTGGTATTATGCTGTGGCCTCCAGCCCAGACTTAGTGAGAGATATGTCTGCATCTGCCAAAGCGTAGATTCAAGCACCTTCTTGCACAAAGGGGAAAATCGCTGTGCATTCTCCAATGGTTGCAACGACCATTCTATCATGGTTTTGGCGGGTCTTTTCCAGGTGCTTGGTGTGAAAGTCAGGTCCCCAGGTGGTTGAGTCCTCTGTGTTGTTACCGCCTAAAAAAAAATGCTTTTGTGCTACATTTTTAGGTCGCACATGCACTGTCTGCAAGACCTGGTGTAATTGCTAGTGGTAATTCCTCATTCTTAGTCCCCTCCACAGTGGTAATTCCTCATTCTTAGTCCTCTAGCCAGTGCTGCAGCTGCGTCTCTGGTCAGAGTGGTAATTCCTCATTCTAAGTCCTCTAGACAGTGCTGCAGCTGCTTCTCTGGTCCCAGTGGTAATTCCTCTTTATTTGTCCTCTAGGCAGTGCTGCAGTTGCTTCTCTGGTCCCTTAGATAATTCCTCATTCTTAGTCCTCTAGCCAGGGCTGCAGCTTCTTCTCTGGTCCAGTGGGAATTCTTCATTCTTGGTCCTCTAGACAGTGCTGCAGCTGCCTCTCTGGTCCCAGAGGTAATTCCTCATTATTAGTCCTCTAGGTAGTGCTGCAGCTGCATCTCTGTTCCCGTTGGTAGTTCCTCATTCTTAATCCTCTAGACCGTGCTGCCAGCTGCTACTCTGGTCCCATTGGTAATTCCTCATTCTAAGTCCTCTAGGCAGGGCTGCAGCCGTGCCTCTGGTCACAGTGATAATGCCTCATACTAAGTCTTCTAGACAATGCTGCTAGCTGCCTCTTTGGTCCCAGTGGTAACTCATCATTATAAGTACTCTAAGCAGTGCTTCTAGCTTCTACTCTTTTCCCATCTGTAATTGCACATTCTAAGTCCTCTGGTCAGTGCTGCAGCTGTGTCTCTGTTCCCAGTGGTAATTCCTCAATCTTAGTACTCTAGCCAGTGCTGCTAGCTGCTTCTATGGTCCAGTCGGTAATTCCTCATTCTAAGTCCTCTAGGCAGTGCTGCTGGCTGCTTCTCTAGTCCCAGTAGTAATTCCTCATTCTAAGTCCTCAAGACAGTGGTGTTAGCTGCTACTCTGGTCCCGTCAGTAATTCCTCATTCTAAGTCTTCCAGACAGTGCTGCTAGCTGCTACTCTGGTCCCGTCTGTAATTTCTTCTAAGTCTTCCAGACAGTGCTTCAGCTGTGTCTCTGGTCCCAGTGGTAATGCCTCATTCTTAGTCCTCTAGGCCATGCTGCAGCTGTGTCTCTGTTCATGCATCCACTACACTTCAAACTAAAACACATCGCTAAAATACATTGTCATTTCCAACATCAATAGCTCTAACTCTGACAATGCGAGACCTATTGCATTGCAAATGCATGTTTTGTTTTAGCGTTCCAAGATGGCAGACATTAAAGCGGTGTCTGCCATCCTGGAGTGGTAAAAAAAATAGAAAAGGGAAAATGTTACTAATATTGTTCCTACTCTGTAAAGCACCAGCTGCCTTGAACGTTCGTGCTAAGATGCCGCCTCTTCGGGTGAATCTATGCAGCTACTCTCCATTCCCTGGCAACTCCCTATCATATCTACCTCAGAACGTTGTGTTCATGCATTCCTATTGTCTTTTGTGCGCTTCTTTTATACAATTGTTGCTGTGTATTTTTATTATTGACGCTTTATGTAACCCCAGTACTTGCTGCTATTTGGTTCCATATCCCACTGTACTTCATTTGCATTTTTACCATTCCTATATGTACCTCATGTTATTACTGTTGTGCTTACTCTGTAAAGCGCTCTGATACCTTTGGGTCATGCTCGTGCTATATAAAACTCACAAATAAATAAAATGCTGCTTGCATCATTACAGTGGCACATGCTTGCATAATGATGCATGCATGTCCATAGGTCATCACATATGCGCTACAGCACAATGAAGCAGGCAGCATTTCCTCCATGTGATCACACTTTTAAAAATGTTATTTATTTTGAAGATGCTGTGCATCATCTTCAAAAAGCTTTGGCAAAGTAAGCAAGTCAACAAGGCTAGACCTATTGACTTTGCCGCTGCTTGTATGTATGTAGTGTGGTTGTGCCAAATCCGGGAAGAATCTGGATTCTCTTCGTATTCAGTTAAAGGAATTGTTTCATCATTGTCACCTTTTGCTTTTTTCTTTTTCTCCTGGAGGGTAATATCTCCCAATAGCACCATAATCCATCCTAAGTAGGTCATGAAGAAGTATAGGGAGCCTAGAAGCCTTTCTGATATGTATCTCACAGCCCAGCAAGTTTAAATGTCCCCAGAAAATAACTGTACAACCTCTGTCATTGACTGCTTAAGAGATATAGGTGGGAAAGCCAGGAGACTACTTTCTTTGCCCTTCTTGAATTTTCCTAGGCCTTCCTTTTTCCTTCAAGGGACAATAGGGCACATGATATGTTAATCTTCCCCTCCGAGTGCCTGTGAGATCAGTCTCCTTAGCTTGCTCTGCTCTTTACCCTCTCCCTCTGGTCTCCATAGGTTTCATTGTAGCCTTGCATCCCACTACTATTGTTTCCATACCCTCCATCCAGAATTCTACTACTCTACTACCACAGAAGACCTTTCCACCTTGTCAAGCTTCTCCAGTGTATTATCAAGGGACAGCATCTTCTCCTTCAGGCCTTTGCAAGTCCAGCTTACCTAAAAGCTGTCATCTTCCTAACCACGGAGCATCCTTCCTTGTAGTCTGTGGGGTGAAGAAGTCTTGCTTCCCATTTCTTCTGTTTTTAACCACTATCTGCGCTCACTGGCAATACACTGACTTCAGTCTGAGTGGAGGCCTTTCAGACCCAGTTGTAGACTGCCACTTTCCTTGGGGGAGCACTTCCCCACATTACTCATTCCTATGGCACCCAGACTCACCAGTTCCCCTATGCATAAAGGTCCAGCTGCCGCCTTCATATTCACTTAGTTGATTTCTCCTGCTCTCCATAGGCACGCCGTGGTAGAGCCACAAATGGGAATGCAGACACAGCTCTGCTCTCACCACTAATACCTCTGTCCTCATCTGCCTACTGAACACAAGCTTGGATATCTACAGCAGTTACAAAAATGTCCACTGCACTTATTCTAGCCTTCTTGTAGCTACAGTCTGTTTTGGTGACACTAGCCGGTCTGCCACCTGTGACCATCTTTGTGAGGGTCTGCCATGGCCTTTCCAGGGACTGAAGGCTGCCAAAAGTGGCTTAGAGAGTAAGAGGTTTATGGAGTTCTGTAGACGGACAACCAATTTCTCGCTACCTGGCTTAGGTTCCTCTGCTTTGTCACATAACCAACATTTATTTTTATCTCACAAGTTCAATGTCAACTTTATATGTAGTGAAAAAAGAACATTCAGACTTGCATCGAGTCAGCCTAGCCAGGTGGGAAACTTAGAAAGTGTTGGGGCGTAAATAGTCACTTTTAATTACATTGTGTGAGCAAGTCCGAAGACACAAAAAGAAACAGAACTTTGCCAAATGTCCCTTTATACCACAATTCAATTTAAAGGCAGTTCTTAAGGGACACTTATGAAATATTCCAATGCTTTCATGGTGTGCCAAGCAAGCCTAATGATTCACAATAAGTCTTTGGGGGATGGGGATTTGCCACATGAAAACTGGTTAAAAGCCTTAGGCTTTTTACTATATATGAAAAAAGATATATACTTAGTATCTATATATAAAAGACATATACATATATAATCTCTCTCTCTCATATATATATATATATATATATATATATATATATATATATATATATATATATATATATGATCTACTGGCGGTCGCCAGTAGATAGTTATAGTTAGGATCTATTTTCCATAGGAAATCCGCAACATTCTATTTGAAATAACGTTGGCGCCGGTTGACGAATCTTCGCGAAATTTTCCAACTTGTTGGGGCGCTCCGGTCCGCTCCTATCCTGAAAGTCTCGGGGTGATTCGTCAAGCGGGGGCAGAGAAAAAAGGGGGGTCCCAAAACGCGTTTTCCCCATGCAATTTTCCATAGGAACCTTTAGTCGCAGCTACAGCCCGAACTGCTGAACGGAATTACACCAAATTTGGCAAATAGGTAGCCCTTGGTTCAGTGTCGTGCCTTTTGCTTAAATGGTGTAAATCCGTTCAGTAGTTCCTGAGAAAATCAAAAGTAAAGTCACATATATATCTATGGCCGAGTAGGGTCCGCGTACCCTCCCGATCACGAGCTGCTTGCTAATTGGCTGTCAAGTGGCTGTCAACACTCCAAATCAGGAAGTGTTGGCAGCCATTTTATGCCTCGGTAGAACCGAGGCACAGAAACAAATGCGCAAACCGCACAAAGGGGGCAGGGTAGAAACACCCTGACCCCCTAGGTCTGCTCAGGGGGTCCCACAAGGACCCCCTGGGCAGAAAAAAGCATTTTTTTTTTTAAATCAGTGGGATGCGCTTAGGGTGCGCGGATCCCGCCGTGATTAGAGGCACAGAAACACGTCACCAAACGCAACAAGGGGGCAGGGTAGAAACACCCTGACCCCCTAGGTCTGCTCAGGAACCCCCTGGGCAGAAAAAAGCTTTTGTTTAAAAAAAAAAAATCGGCGGGATGCGCTTAAAGTGCGCGGATCTCGCGGATAAAAAAAAAAAATCGAAGCGCGGTCTCCCGCACTTCGGAGCTATTTTGCCCCCGGGTGGCCCAAGTCCCGGGGGCATGCGGGGGGTGGGTTTATATTTTATGTGGGGGGCCTCTAAGGCCCCCCAAGCCCCAGGGACCGCCACCCCCGGGGCTTTAAATAAAAAATGGTGCGGGAGGGCTCTCCGCCCTCCCGCAGCCCCGGGGACCGCCACCTCCCCGGGGCTTCGTTTTTTTTTTCTTAATTACCTGTGTGGGGGGCTCCAGCCCCCACACACGCCCCGAGGCCGCCACCTCCCCGGGGCACTTAGAAAACAAATGTGGGGGTCCGTTTTGGACCCCGAAGCCCTAGGGACCACCACCTCCCCGGAGCTGTGCAATTGAAGGGAGGGGGCCGCGCGGCCCCCTCCTGGAGCCTGTGGTGGCCCTGGGGACCACCACCCCCAGGGCCGGCTCCTGCAGTGTCCCAGGGTGCCTACCCCCGGGACACTGTAGTTTGCTATGACAGGACGGGAGCCTCGCGGCTCCCGTCCTGTCATGTCAAACTGCTTTGGTTTTGGAACAGAGAGCAGGAAACCTGCTCTCTCTCCAAAAACCAAAGCACATTGCTTTCCACACGGGGAGCTGCATGTTAGCAGCTCCCCATGTGGAAAAGCAATGCCGGCTCCCGCAGGAGGCGGGAAGCCGGCATGGTCCGTGGGGGAGTTGGGGTCCCCCCACGGACCCCAAAGGATAAGGCCAGTCCCGGGGGATGGGGTCCCCGGGGCAAGTAGTGGCCCGGGAGGGGGGCCACGCGGCCCCCCTCCACAAATTAGGGGAAACATTTTTTTTTTTTTAAAAAGGCCGGCCCCGGGGGATGGGGTCCACGGGGCAAAGGAGGCCTGAGGAGGGGGGCAACGCAGCCCCCCTCCATGAAAATAAAATAAAAATAAAAGGTGGCAATGACCCGGGGGATGGGGTACCCGGGCCAAAATTGGCCACGGGAGGGGGGCCCACGCGGTCCCCTTCCTGTTACTTTAAAAACAAAAGAAGGGGGTCAGGCCCTGGGGGATGGGGTCCCCAGGGCCCAAAATAATTAAAAAGAAGGGGGGCCACACAGCCCCCTTTTAACAAAAAAAAAAAAAAAAAAAATCCGGAGGCCACGCCCCCTCCTTGGCAGCACTCTGCAAACGCGCCCCCTGGCGCGTTTGCAAAGGGGGAACGAATTCCCCTTGAATACTGGGGGTCCCTGGGGGCCAACTAGCCCACCAGGAACCTCCAGTATGCGCCAGGGGGCTGCGTTGCAGAGAGGTGTTCTGAGGCCACGCCCCTTTTTACACCTCTCTGCAACGCAGCTCTGTGGCGCTTAATGGAGGTAGCTGGTGGGCTAGTTGCACCCCAGGGACCCTCAGGATTCAAGGGGAGTTAATCCCCCGACTTAAAACGCGCCACGGGGCGCGTTTGCACAGTGGTGAAGGGAGGGGGCGGGGCATGTGTGCAAACAGGCCCCGTGGCGCGTTTTAAGATGGGGAATTAAATCCTCTTCAATCCTGAGGGTCCCTGGGGGCCAACTAGCCCACCAAGGTACGTCCAGAAAGCGCCACAGAGCTGCGTTGCAGAGAGGTGGAAAAAGGGGCGTGGCCTCAGAACACCTCTCTGCAACGCAGCCCCCTGGCGCATATTGGAGGTTCCTGGTGGGCTAGTTGGGCCCCAGGGACCCTCGGGATTGAGGAGGAATTAATTCTCCAACTTAAAACGCGCCACAGGGCGTGTTTGCAGACATGTCACTTCAGGCCCCACCCCCTTCCTTCACCATTGTGCAAATATTCCTCTAAAATCAGCCGAACTACGAATTCCGATTTACTCACCTGTTATCAGGAGAGACCTCAGTGCTGCATCTTTGAGCGCAGTACTGATCCTGAAAAGTAATTTTAACCGTACTTACCAGTAACTTGAATTTCCTTCCATAGGATATCATTGCCTGCTTTTTGCTGAAAAAGTTTCTAAGTATCGATTTTTGCAACCTTCAAATATTCCTCTAATATCAGCAGAACTACGAATTCCGATTTACTCACCTGTTATCAGGAGAGACCTCAGTGCTGCATCTTTGAGCCCAGTACAGATCCTGAAAAGTAATTCTAACCGTACTTACCAGTAACTTGAATTTCCTTCCATAGGCTAACATTGACTGGTTTCACTTGGAAATTCTTCTAAGTGTGGAGTTTTGGAACTTTATAATATTCCTCTAAAATCAGCCGAACTACAAATTCCGATTTACTCACCTGTTATCAGGAGAGAACCCAGTGCTGCATCTTTTAGCCCAGCACTGACCCTGAAAAGTAATTCTAACCGTACTTACCAGTAACTTGTATTTCCTTCCATAGGAATCCATTGTCTGGTTTTCAGCAGAAAAGTTTCAAAGTGTCGATTTTCACAAACTACAAATATTCCTTAAAAATCGCCTGTATGACTTAAACGCATTCTTTCAACTGTTTACAGGAGATGCACCAGTGCTGGATCCAGGATCCACCACTGAGTAAGAAAAAGTAACGATAACACTACTTACCTGCTAAGTGAATTTCCTCCCATAGGATAACATTGGTGATTCTATGTGAAAAAGTTTCTGTGTCAACTTTTAAAATACAATAATATTCCTTAAAAATCACTACTGTAACCAAAACGCTTTTACTCAACTGTTTACAGGAGATGTCCCAGGACTGAATCTAGGATCCAGTCCTGTGGTTAGAAAAGTAATCCATAAAGTAACTAATTGCATTTAACTAGAAATTCACATTGAGCTCAATGTTGCATTGTGTTTGAAATTGTGTTGCCCATTGCAACAACTGTAACTACTGTACTTAAAAGTCTATTGCCTATTTGCAAAGTATTTAAACTAAAGTAATTCATTCTGAGAAAGTATATTTTGTAATGTAATGTATAATGTAATTACAATGTAGTTTAAAAAATAAAATATCTAAAAATAAATAGTTTAAAAAAATGTAGTAAATCAGTATCAAAAAAATAAATATAACAATTAATACATTTAAAAATTGTCATTTATAAAACCTTTGAAATTCACTGAAAAAAACCATAGGTTTCAGATATGTTATAGTTAGGAATTAGCATTTAAAAAACCTTTGAAATTCACTTAAAAAACCATAGGTTTTAGGGACAGTTATAGTTAGAAATTAGCATTTAAAAAACCTTTGAAATTCACTGAAAAAACCATAGGTTTCAGACACGTTATAGTTAGAAATTAGCATTTAAAAAAACCTTTGAAATTCACTGAAAAAACCATAGGTTTTAGGGGAAGTTATAGTTAGTTGGACATTGCACTCGTACAAAACCCGTGAAATCCCCCCGTTATAGTTAGTTCAGCTAACTATAACTCGCGCCCCCGCAATGCACTGCTGATGACGTCACATATTACATCACTCATGACATGGTCAGTGACATCACTGATGACATCATAGTGTGAGTGTTTCTAAAAAGTTTAAGAATGTTATATATATACATGCCAAGGTGTATTTGAAGAATGAGTAGGTGTATGAGTGTCTGTATTGACGATTTGTTGGGTGCGTGACTGACTGTATGAGTAAGTGATTAAACATGTCTTAGTGAATGTATGGGTGAGTGACTAATCTGTGTAAATGTGTGCATCAGTCAGTTGGTGTGTAAGTGGCTGCATGGGTTGGTGAGTAGGTACATGAGTGTCTATATGGGTTATTGATTAGTTGTCTGAGTACCTGTATGGGTGCTTGAGTGTCTGTGTGGGTGGGTAAGGGGCTGTGTGACTCCCTGCATGGATGTATGAGTGGGTGAATCCCTGGGTGTATGGGTTCATGAGTGCGTCTGTGAGGGACGGTATGGTTGAGTGAGTATGCGTATGGCTGTGTGGGTGAGTGTATGGATGTCTCAGTGATATATGGGTAACTGCATATGTGAAAGGCAGTATATGTGAGTGTTGGAGTATATAAGTGACTGTATGTGTGAGAGTGGCTATATGAGTGAGTGTGTGCTTGTGCCAGTGATTGTAGAAGAGAGTAAGTATGTGTTATTTTCTGTATGAATAAGTGAGGAGGTGGTGTGTGTATAACTGTATAGGTGAGTAAATGGCAGTGTGATTGATTCTTTGTGTGACTGACTAGGTGTGTGAGTAACTCTATGGGTGAGTGGTGGTGTGTGAGTGTCTGTATGGGTGTATGTGTGCATATATCAGTGACTGTATTGATGAGTCACTGCATGTATGAGTATCTGTATGGGTAAGTGAGTGGATGTGTGTGCAGACTTATGAACCAGTGAGTGGGTATTTCATGAGGGCGCGTAATTCATAAAGAGAAAGAATCTAGTAGTATGGGTGATTGGGCTGAAGGGACTCGGAATAACGATAAACTTAGGCCACTTTCTAATCCTATGCAAACCCAGCATATTGCGCATCACAGTACTGAGCGGGATTGTCATACTAAGTATGGAGAGAATAGAACTAGGTCAGCCCCAGCAGTCAATACTCTAGAAATACCTGACGCTACATCATCATATAACGGGAGACTTGATAGGAATAATTCCCCGTCTGTTTCACGGGGGTTGGTAAAAATAGAAGGTAGGGACGTAAATCGAAGGATAAATCTAGAATTACCGCCTGAAGCCACTCCTTATGTGGTCATTCTATCAAATGTCCCCAGATTGAAGGATGAGGGTAATGAGACCTTGGAGTCCCTAAAAAATAAATCATTGTATTGGATAAGTGCTAAAATTGGCTATGCCGATAGACTATTTAGTGAGTTCAAGATGGTAAGACGGGTTAATTGGGTGGGTAGGCAGAACAAAACTATAAATGGCGATTGTGTTGTTCTAACATTCAAAACTCCTCAGCTGGTAAAATGGATTCTAGATAGTTTATGCTACAACACTGTGACCGGTCATGATATTAAACCATTGCCGTTAGGTTTCTTCTACCAGCCATTAGTTTATAACAGTGACGTCTCATATGGGATGACCTCTATATTAACTAACCCCCCCGTGTTTAAGGTGCCAATTAAAAATCGTTTTGAGCCCCTAAGTAACCTTGAACACGTGGATTGACCACGAATGGGTACTCAGATACAACCGACAAATAGATCTAGTGGCTCAGCGGAAAATACACCTCTATTCACTAATATAGCCGATGGCCATGATGAGGTGAACTTTGACGACATAACGGCCTCTTTGCACTCAATAGGAAATGATGTTTCACTTAATGAAGCCTCAACAGCCTCAGATGGGGTAGTTTGTAGTAGTGCAAGGGGTAGAGGATGTTCTGGGGGCCCACAACAAGTTTGTAAATTGTTGTTCTGGAATACGGCGGGAATTAAGTCTAAAGTAACTAATCCTATTTGGGTGGATTTTGTTAATAACTATGATATTATCAATTGCCAGGAAACTTGGGCTGTCAACCCTATTCACATCAACGGTTATAAAACTTTTCATTCCCCTGCCTGCCCTTCAATGCATGGGCGTGCAAAGGGAGGTTTATGTATTTATTTGTCGAATAAACTTAATTTTGACAGAGTTAGTTTAGATGTGAATGAACAATTTTATCAAATTCTAATTTTATATCCAATTAAGGGCCCACGTATAGTCATTATAAACTTCTATAATAACATAAAACCCGTGATGTTTGAGGGCTTATTGCGTTTAATTCTACAAAGAATCAGCAATTTACAGACCTTTGATGAATTAATTATCTGGGGGGGATTTTAATTCTACACTATGCCAGTTATCAGATAAGGGGATCTGTGGATTTGGCTATGAAAAAGGGTCTAGTTTTCCACACTTTGTGCATAATATGACCGGGAGTACGTTGAATGATGCCATATTCTCACAGGATCTGGGCTTTGCTAATGATTTATGCTCACCTGTGCTGCCTTTCAAACCCACGTTTGATGGGAGAGGCCTGTTTTCAATCATTGATTTTATATTAATAACGTCCAGACACGCATCTCATGTTACGATTTTTTTAACACATGAGATAGCTCTTAGTGATCATTTTCCGTTGAGTCTTGATTTGACACTTTTTACACAAATATATAGTTGTAATTATGCTTCCCCTGATCTAGTTGAGAATATCGAATTGAATAGACAGAATGGATATACCCTAAGATGGAGAAACATCGATACCGGTGCATTTATTAAACAACTGGGGTTGAATTGTAAGAAAACGATTTTTAACTGTTTAAGAGATAGTGCCCTTGATCATGAAGTAATAACGAATTTCCTAGAAATCAGTAATTACATAAAGAAGTCTCTTATGGTTGATAATAAAAAGAAACAATTCACCCTTAAGGAAGGATGGTTCGATTCAAGTTGCACTATGGCTCATAAGAAATTGAAGAAACAGTTACACGCACCTATTAAGAATACGGGGATGATTAGAGTGGCTAGGAATGAATATAAAGCAGCACTAAGAAGGAGAAAGATGGTTTTGAAAAGGGACACTTGGCTGAACCTAATGGAGGCTTCAGAAATGCGTGATTCGGCGGCTTTTTGGAAAATGGTTAATTCACCTTTCCTTACAGGTGACACTAAAGCAACAATAGAAATTGCCATCACAGAACCAGAATGGATAACACACTACTCTAAGTTGTACGAAAATGTAGTAGATTGCACTGTAATAACTCAAGATTTGACCCTTACTGTACCCCCGACGATCACGACCGAATCACATCTTGTTTTTAAAGTATGTGAAGTTATTAAGGCTATAGAAATGAGTGCTGGAGGAAAAGCAGCAGGACCAGACGGGATCCCTGTGGATCTTTTTAAAGCTAATTTAGATTTATGGGGACCCCTGCTGACACAAGTATTCAATGCATGAGAGAAGGGACATTTTTAATTACATGGGCCGAATCGGTAATAGTGCCCATTTTTAAAAAAGGCAATAGGGTTGACCCAGCTTGCTACCGTCCCATCTCACTCCTGGACTCTACAATAAAGATTATAGGTCGAGTTTTATTGGATAGGTTGCAGGTGTGGGCAGATGAGCATAAAATTTTAAGCGATCTCCAATATGGTTTTAGGAAGGGTATGGGCACTATTGAGCAAGGGTTAAATTTACACATCATTTTGGAAAAATATACGAGAGCTAAGGGGGGGAGAATTTTTATGGTTTTTGTTGATTTAACTGCGGCTTTTGATTGTGTTGTTCATTATAAACTATGGGAAATTTTAGAGAATCTAGGAATAGATATTTTAATTATTAATTTTTTGAGGCAGCTATATTTAGGGGCTAGCGCAAAGGTCCGGTACGGAAGGTGTGGTGAATGCACTAAACCTTTCCGCGTACAAAGAGAAGTGAGACAGGGATGTGTCCTTGCCCCTTTCCTCTTTACATTGTACATTAACAAGTTAGAGGAGGTATTGGTCGAGAACTGTAATGATTTACCTCTCGTAGGGGGCGACCCATCCCCGCACTTTTATATGCGGACGATGCGGTTTTAATGGCCCGAACCCCGCTTGCGCTCCAAAAGGTTGTCAATATTTTTTCAGATTTTATGTCTAATTTGGGACTCAACGTTAATTGCTCGAAAACTTTTTCTATGGGCTGTGGTAAGGGTACTAAAAACAGGGCGGGCCCCATTTTTATCTACACAAAACCTATTATCAGTGTTAAAGATTTTTCATATTTGGGGATTCTTTTTAGCGATTCTGGATCTTGGACCCAGGCTATTTGCACAAGACGGCTTTTGTTTTCCAAATCAGTAAAGGCATTGATCAATTTTAGCCAAAAGCTGGGCAAACAGCCACCATGTGAACTTCTGCAAATTTATAGGGCTAAATGCACATCTGTTGCCATTTACGGTGCAGGTATATGGGGATATTCTGATGTGAGTGCTCTACAGATTATAGAGAACCATTTTCTTAAGTTTATTTTGGCTGTTCCGGATAGTACGGCAAATTATATATGCCATGTTGAGTTAGGCATACCGTACTTAGAGGATTTGATCAGGTTACAGCCAGTTTTATTATGGTTCAAAATCTGGACGGTTGATGAAATCACATTTAATCGCTCTATTTTAAATGATGCTTTGAGATTAGATGGGGTTAGCTGCTTTAGATGGATTCAATACGTTAAAACGTTTTTAAGTAGTATTGGTCACTCAGAATATTTTAATGATCCTTCATCAATGTGCGGTGAGTCAAGGAATGATTTTAAAATTAAATGTCTAAATATTTTGCAGGAGAAGAGGGCTTTAAATGAGTCTAAAAAATCTACTGTATCAGCACATCAACTTACACTTTCTAGTGTGGGAATGCAACCATATTTGAATTTAACTATGAGTGACTATGAGCGTTTTTTATTAACTCGATTTAAACTAAACATTTTACATAGTTTAGTTACTTACCCAGACATGAATGATTGGTCTAAAGAATTGATTAAATGCCCTTGTGATGAGATTTCCGCACAATCTACAATACATATCATGTTCTTCTGTAAATATTACAGTAAACCCAGGAAAAGATGGATTATTCCTGTTTTACAGAAGTTTGGTATAAAACAATGCCGTCCTGCGTTATTAGCTTTGCAACTTTTAGATGTTGTGTTTATTGTTGCTGCAGTGTCCGCTTTTTAAAAAAATGTACTTAAGTGTCGTAAATCTATTGTTTTATGAAATTTTGTAATTTAGAATATATTAATATAGTTTTTATCAGATGTAATATTTTGCTTTTATGGTTGCTTGTGACTGGTAACCGAATAAAGAATATATTTGAGAGTGGGTATGTACTAACTGGTATTGGTGTGTCTATGGTTTCAAAAGTGGTAGTCTGTATTTTAGAGTGGGTGTATGAAAAGTTATTAGGGTGTGAGGAGGTGCATCAGATTTTAAGTGGATGATGTCATCAGTGATGTAATTTGAGATGTCATCAGTGATGTCACTGATCATGTCATGAGTGATGTAATATGTGACATCATCAGCAGTGCATTGCGGGGGCGCGAGTTATAGTTAGCTCAGCTAACTAGAACGGCTGAATTTCTCTGGTTTTGTACGAGTAAAATGTCAGCCTAACTATAACGTCCCTGAAACCTGTGGTTTTTTCAGTGAATATCTAAGGTTTTTTAAATGCTAATTCCTAACTATAACGTCCCTGAAACCTGTGTTTTTTTCCTGTGAATTTCTAAGGTTTTAAATGCCAATTTCTAACTATGCCTACATAGGTAGAACATGTACAGAAAGAGGAAGAAAGGCGCAGAAAGAAGCAAGAAAACTGCAGAAAGAGGAGACAGAAGTCCTGAAAGAGGAAGAAAGGTGGAGAAAAAAGCAAGGAAAGTGCAGAAAGAAGCAACAGAAGTGCAGAAAGAGGCCTACTTTGACTGTACCTTTCCACAGACTCTTACAAAGTAGCCTAATCACTAATCCTTCTCCCACGATGTCTTAAACCTCACTTTTCTCTTGAAGTTTCACTATTCATCGACTGCTCAGAATGTTAGGCCTACCAATTGTAAAACAGCAATCCTAACCATATCACTGTTGTAAGTCTGACCAGGTTTATGAAGGAATGCACGCATGTCTATGCTTTTACCTAGTGAACTGTTAAATGAAAATAAACATACAAACACTTGAATACCCGTGTTTCAAACAGCATACTCTTTAAATTTATGTACAAAAAGGTGTATGTATTTCTTTCTGCTCATAATACAGGGCACAGGGGTATTCAATAGTATATTTGAGGGGCTTTATAACACCTATATACATAAGACATGTCTGCCTGTGCAACCGAATGACAGAGCAGAACTAAGAAGATTTGACCACCTATAAGAGAAGCTACCCACTTTTTGAGCTACCATCTTCAGATGCATAACACATGTGAGAATACATGTACAAGTAGACATATACTTCAGTCACAAGAGCACACAGACCTTTAAACTTGACAGCTTGCACTACCCATTTGAATATAGAAACAGGCAAGAGAAGTACAGAAAGAAGCAAGAGAATTGCAGAAAAAAACGAGGGGTGCAGAAAGAGTAAGAAATGTACAGAAAGAGGCAAGAGAAGTGCAGAAAGAAGCTAGAGAAGTGGAGAAAGGGGCAATAGAGGAGCAGAAAGAGGCAATAGAGGAGCAGAAAGAGGCAATAGAGGAGCAGAAAGAGGCAAGAGAAGTGCAGAAAGAAGCAACAGAGGTGCAGAAGGAGGCAAGAGAACTGCAGAAAGAGGCAAGACAGTTGCAGGCAAGACAGTTGCAGAAACAGGCAAAAGAGGTGCAGACAGAGGGAACAGGGGTGCAGACAGGCAACAGAGGTGCAGAAAGAGGGAAGAGGGGTGCAGAAAGAGGCAAGAGGGGTGCATACATTTGCAAGAGAGGTACAGAAAGAAGCAAGAGTAGTGCAGAAGGAACCAACAGAGGTGCAGAAAGAGGCAAAAGGGGTGGAGAAAGAGGCAGGAGAAGTGCAGAAAGAAGCAACAGAGGTGCCAGAGGAGGCAAGAGAGGTGCAGAAACAGGTAAGCAAAGTGCAGAAAGAGGCAAGAGAAGTGCAGAAAGAGGCAAGAGAAGTGCAGAAAGAGGCAAGAGAAGTGCAGAAAGAGGCAAGAGAAGTGCTGAAAGAAGCAACAGAGGTGCAGAAAGAAGCAAGAGAAGTGCAGAACGAGGCTAGAGGAGTGCAGAAAGAGGGAACTGAGGTGCAGAAAGCCAAGAAAGGTGCAGAAAGAGGCAAGAGAAGTGCAGAAAGAAGCAAGAGAAGTGCTGAAAGAAGCAACAGAGGTGCAGAAAGAAGCAAGAGCAGTGATGAAAGACAAGAGTTGCAGAAAGAAACAGGAGAGGTGCAGAAAAAAAGCAATAGAAGAGCAGAAAGAGGCAAGGGAGGTGAAGAAAGAGGCAATAGATGTGCAGAAAGAGGCAAGAGAAGTGCAGAAAGAAGCAACAGAGGTGCAGAAGGAGGCAAGAAAACTGCAGAAACAGGCAAGAGAGTTGCAGAAACAGGCAAGAGAGTTGCAGAAACAGGCAAGAGAGTTGCAGAAACAGGCAGGAGAGGTGCAGAAACAGGCAGGAGAGGTGCAGAAACAGGCAGGAGAGGTGCAGAAACAGGCAGGAGAGGTGCAGAAACAGGCGAGAGGTGCAGAAAGAGGGAACGGGGTACAGAAACAGGCAAGAGGGGTGCAGAAAGAGGCAAGAGGGGTACAGAAAGAAGCAACAGAGGTGCAGAAAGAGGCAAGAGAAGTGCAGACACAGGCAAGAGAAGTGCAAAAAGAAGCAAGAAAATTGCAGAAAGAGGGGTGCAGAAAGAGGCAAGAGGGGTGCAGAAAAAAGCAAGAGCAGTGAAGAATGAGCCAACAGAGGTGCAGAAAGAGGCAAAAGGGGTGGAGAAAGAGGCAGGAGAAGTGCAGAAAGAAGCAACAGAGGTGCCAGAGGAGGCAAGAGAGGTGCAGAAACAGGTAAGCAAAGTGCAGAAAGAGGCAAGAGAAGTGCAGAAAGAGGCAAGAGAAGTGCAGAAAGAGGCAAGAGAAGTGCTGAAAGAAGCAACAGAGGTGCAGAAAGAAGCAAGAGAAGTGCAGAACGAGGCTAGAGGAGTGCAGAAAGAGGGAACTGAGGTGCAGAAAGGCAAGAAAGGTGCAGAAAGAGGCAAGAGAAGTGCAGAAAGAGGCAAGAAGTGCTGAAAGAAGCAACAGAGGTGCAGAAAGAAGCAAGAGCAGTGATGAAAGACAAGAGTTGCAGAAAGAAACAGGAGAGGTGCAGAAAAAAAGCAATAGAAGGGCAGAAAGAGGCAAGGGAGGTGGAGAAAGAGGCAATAGATGTGCAGAAAGAGGCAAGAGAAGTGCAGAAAGAAGCAACAGAGGTGCAGAAGGAGGCAAGAAAACTGCAGAAACAGGCAAGAGAGTTGCAGAAACAGGCAAGAGAGTTGCAGAAACAGGCAAGAGAGTTGCAGAAACAGGCAGGAGAGGTGCAGAAACAGGCAGGAGAGGTGCAGAAACAGGCGAGAGGTGCAGAAAGAGGGAACGGGGTACAGAAACAGGCAAGAGGGGTGCAGAAAGAGGCAAGAGGGGTACAGAAAGAAGCAACAGAGGTGAAGAAAGAGGCAAGAGAAGTGCAGACACAGGCAAGAGAAGTGCAAAAAGAAGCAAGAAAATTGCAGAAAGAGGCAAGATAAGTGCAGAAAGAAGCAAACTAAATGCAGAAAGAGGCAAGAGAAGTGCAGAAAGAGGCAAGAGAAGTGCAGAAAGAGGCAAGAGAGGTGCAGAAAGAGGCAAGAGGGGTGCAGAAACAGGCAAGAGAAGTGCAGAATGAGGCAAGAGAGGTTCATAAAGAGGCAACAGAAGTGCAGAAAGAGGCAAGAGAGGTGCACAAAGAGACGAGGTGCAGAAAGAGGGAAGACGAGTGCAGGAAGAGACTACAGGGGTGCAGAAAGAAGCAAGAGAAGTGCAGAAAGGTGCAAAAAAGGTGCAGAAATTTGCAAGAGAAGTGCAGAAATTTGCAAGAGGTGCAGAAATTTGCAAGAGAGGTGCAGAAAGAAGCAACAAGTGCAGAAAGAAGCAACAGAAGTGCAGAAAGAGGCAAGAAGGGTGCAGAAAGAGGCAAGAGAAGTGCAGAAAGAAGAAACAAGTGCAGAAAGAGGCAAAAGGGGTGTAGAAAGAGGCAAGAGAAGTACAGAAAGGCAAGAGAGGTGCAGAAAGAGGCAAGAGAGGTGCAGAAAGAGGCAAGAGGTGCAGAAAGAGGCAAGAGGGGTGCAGAAAGAGGCAAGAGGGGTGCAGAAAGAGGCAAGAGAAGTGCAGAAAGAAGCAACAGATGCAGAAAGAAGCAACAGAGGTGTAGAAAGAGGCAAGAGAAGTGCAGAAAGAAGCAACAGGTTCAGAAAGAGGCAACAGAAGTGCAGAAAGAGGCAAGAGAGGTACACAAAGAGACAAAATAGGTGCACAAAGAGACGAGAGGTGCAGAAAGAGGGAAGACGAGTGCAGGAAGAGACGACGGGTGCAGAAAGAAGCAAGAAAAGTACAGAAAGAAGCAAAAAAGGTGCAGAAAGGGGCAAGAGAAGTGCAGAAAGAGGCAAGAGAGGTGCAGAAAGAGGCAAGAGGTGCAGAAAGAGGAAAGAGGGGTGCAGAAACAGGCAAGAGAAGTGCAAAAAGAGGCAAGAGAATTGCAGAAAGAGGCAAGTGAGGTTCAGAAAGAAGTTAGAGAAATGCAGAAAGAGGCAAGATAAGTGCAGAAAGAAGCAAACAAAAGGCAGAAAGAGGCAAGAGAAGTGCTGAAAGAAGCAACAGGTTCAGAAAGAGGCAGCAGAAGTGCAGAAAGAGGCAAGAGAGGTGCACAAAGAGACAAAATAGGTGCACAAAGAGACGAGAGGTGCAGAAAGAGGGAAGACGAGTGCAGAAGGAAGCAAGAGGAGTACAGAAAGAAGCAAAAAAGGTACAGAAAGAGGCAAGAGAAGTGCAGAAAGAGGCAAGAGAGGTACAGAAAGAGGAAAGAAGGGTGTAGACAGAGGCAAAAGAAGTGCAGAAAGAGGCAAGAGGGGTGCAGAAAGAGGCAAGAGAGGTGCCGAAAGAGGGAAGAGAAGTGCAGAAAGAGGCAAGAGAAGTGCAGAAAGAAGAAAGAAGTGCAGAAAGAGGCAAGAGGTTCATAAAGAGGCAACAGAAGTACAGAAAGGCAAGAGGGGTGCAGAAAGAGGCAAGAGGGGTGCAGAAAAAGGCGAGAGGTGCAGAAAGAGGGAAGAGGGGTGCAGAAAGAGGCAAGAGATGCAGAAAGAGGCAAGAGAAGTGCAGAAAGAGGCAAGAGGGGTGCACAAAGAGACAAAAGAGGTGAACAAAGAGACTAGAGGTGCAGAAAGAGGGAAGATGAGTGCAGGAAGAGACGACAGGGGTGCAGAAAGAAGCAAGAGAAGTGCAGAAAGGAGCAAAAAAAGGTGCAGAAAGAGGCAAGAGGTGCAGAAATTTGCAAGAGAGGTGCAGAAATTTGCAAGAGAGGTGCAGAAATTTGCAAGAGAGGTGCAGAAATTTGCAAGAGAGGTGCAGAAATTTGCAAGAGAGGTGCAGAAAGGAGCAAGAGGTGCAGAAAGAAGCAACAGAAGTGCAGAAAGAGGCAAGAGGGGTGCAGAAAGAGGCAAGAGAAGTGCAGAAAGAAGAAACAGAAGTGTAGAAAGAGGCAAGAGGTATATAGAAAGAGGCAAGAGAAGTAAAGAAAGAAGCAACAGGTTCAGAAATAGGCGACAGAAGTGCAGAAAGAGGCAAGAGGTGCACAAAGAGACAAAAGAGGTGCACAAAGAGACAAGAGGGAAGACGAGTGCAGGAGGAGACGACGGGTGCAGAAAGAAGCAAGAGAAATGCAGAAATTTGCACGAGAGGTGCAGAAATTTGCACGAGAGGTGCAGAAATTTGCACGAGAAGTGCAGAAAGAGGCAAGAGAAGTGCAGAAAGAGGCAAGAGAAGTGCAGAAAGAGGCAAGAGGGGTGCAGAAAGAGGCAAGAGAAGTACAGAAAGAGGCAACAGAGGTGCAGAAAGAGGCAACAGAGGTGCAGAAAGAGGCAACAGAGGTGCAGAAAGAGGCAAGAGAAGTGCAGAAAGAGGCAGGAGAGTTGCAGAAAGAGGGAACACAGGTGCAAGGGTAATGTCTGGGTGCTTAGATCAGTGCATGGGTAGAGCCTGAGTGAAAGGATGAATGCAAGAGTAATGCCTGGGTCATTGGATGAGTGGATGGGTAGTGCCTGAGAGCATGGATGAGTGCATGGGTAGTGCCTGAGTGATTGCACGAGTGTATAGGTAGTACCTGGGTGATTGCATGATTGCTGGGGTAGTGCCTGGGTCTTTGGATGAGTGCATGGGTAGTCCTTGAGGGAATGAATGAGTGCATGGGTAGTGCCTGAGTGAATGGTTGAGTGGAAAAGTAGTGCCTGAGTGATTGCATGACTGCATGAGTAATGCCTGTGTGATTGCATGAGTGCAGGGGTAATGCATTTGCGATTGGATGAGTGTATGGCTTGTGCCTAAGTGGAAGGATGGGTGCAAGGTTAATGCCTGGGTCATTGAATGAGTGTATAGGTAGTGACTGAGTGAATGGATGAGTGCATGGGTATGCCTGAGTGAATGGTTGAGTGCAAGAGTAGTGCTTGAGTGACTGCATGAGTGTATGGGTAGTGCCTGGCTGATTGCACAAGTGCAGGGGTACTGTCTGGGTGATTGGATGAATACATGGGTAGTGCCTGAGTAACTTCATGAGTGCAAGGGTAATATCTGGGTGCTTAGATCAGTGCATGGGTAGTGCCTGAGTAAAAGGATGACTGTAAGATTAATGCCTGGGTCATTGCATGAGTGCCTGGGTAGTGCCCGAGGGAATGGATGAGTGCATGGGTAGTTCCTGAGTGAATGGTGAGTGCAAGAGTAGTGCCTGAGTGATTGCATAAGTACATGGGTAGTGCCTGGGTGATTGCATGAGTGCAGGGGTAGTGCCTGGGTGATTGCATGAGTGCAGGGGTAGTGCCTGGGTGATTGTATGAGTGCATGAGAAGTACCTGAGTGAAAGTATGAGTGCAAGGCTAATGTCTAGGTCATTGGATGAGTGCATGGGTAGTCCTTGTGGGAATGAATGAGTGCATGGGTAGTGCCTGAGGGAATGGATGAGTGAAAGAGTAGTGCCTGAGTGATTACATGAGTGCATGGGTTGTGCCCAGGTGATTGCATAACTGTGCAGGGGTAGTGCCTAAGTGAATGGATGAGTGCATGGGTAGTGCCTGAGTGAATGGCTGAGTGAAAGAGTAGTACCTGAGTGATTGCATGAATGCCTGGGTAGTGCCTGGGTGATTGCATAAGTGCCGGGGTACTGCCTGGGTGATTGGAGGAGTGCATGGGTAGTGCCTGAGTAAAAGGAAGAGTGCCTGGGTCATTGGATGAGTGTGTGGGTAGTGCCTGAGAGAATGGATGAGTGCATGGGTAGTGCCTGAGTGAATGGTTGAGTGCAAGAGTAGTGCCTGAGTGATTGCATCAGTGCATGGGTAGTGCCTTGGTGATTGCATGGGAAGTACCGGAGTGAAAGTATGAGTACAAGGCTAATGCCTGGGTCATTGGATGAGTTCATGAATAGTGCCTGAGGGAATGGATGAGTGCAGAAAGAGGGAAGAGGGGTGCAGAAAGAGGCAAGAGAGGTGCAGAAAGAAGGAAGAGGGCTTCAGAATGAGGGAAGGGGGTGCAGAAAGAAGCAAGAAAGGTGCAGAAAAGAACAAGCGAAGTGCAGAATAAAGGAACAGAGTGCAGAAAGAGGCAAGAGAGTTGCAGAAAGAAGCAACAGAGGTGCAGAATGAGGCATGAGAGGTGCAGAAACTGGCAAGAGAAGTGCAGAAAGAGGCAAGTGAGGTGCAGAAAGAAGGAACAGAGGTGCAGAATGAGGCATGAGAGGTGCAGAAACTGGCAAGAGAAGTGCAGAAAAGGGCAAGAGAAGTGCTGAAAGAAGCAATAGAGGTGTAGAAAGAAGCAAGTGAGGTGTAGAAGGAAGCAAGTGAGGTGCAGAAAGAGGCAAGTGAGGTGCAGAAAGATGCAGGAAAACTGCAGAAAGAGCCAAGAGAGTTACAGAAACAGGCAGGAGAGTTGCAGAAACAGGGAACAGGGGTGCAGAAAGAGGCGAGAGGTGCAGAAACAGGCGAGAGAGGTGTAGAAAGAGGGAACAGGGGTGCAGAAAGAGGCAAGAGAAGTGCGGAAAGAAGGAACACATGCAGAAAGAGGCAACAGAAGTGCAAAAAGAAGCAACAGAAATGCAGAAAGAGGCAACAGAGGTGCAGAAAGAAGCAACAGAGGTGCAGAAAGAGGCAACAGAACTGCAGAAAGCGGCAAGAGAGGTGCAGAAAGAGGCAAGAGAGGTGCAGAAACATGTAAGAAGTGCAGAAAGAGGCAAGAGAAGTGCTGAAAGAAGCAAGAGAAGTGCAGGAAGAGAAACGTGAGGTTCATAAAGAAGCAGGAAAGGTGCAGAAAGAGGCAAGTGAGGTGCAGAAAGAGGCAAGAGAAGTGCAGTAAGAAGCAACAGGTGCAAAAGGAGACAAGAGAAGTGCAGAAAGAGGTAAGAGGGGTGCAGAAAGAGGCAAGAGAAGTGCAGAAAGAAGCAAGAGAGGTGCAGAAAGAGGCAAGGGAACTGCTGAAAGAGGCAAGAGAGGTGCAGAAAGAGGCAAGCGGGGTGCAGAAAGAGGCAAGCGGGGTGCAGAAAGAGGGAAGAGGGGTGCAGAAAGAGGCAAGAGGGTTACAGAAAGAGTCAAGAGGGGTGCAGAAAGAGGCAAGAGGGGTGAATGAATAAATGAATATTAGCCTTTTAAAGCGTGAACTTTGCCCAGAGGCGTCAAGGCGCTGCGGAAAGGGCCATCAGACGAGAATGCATGAAAGGCTCATACTGATAAGCTGGTGAAGAGCCAAGTCTTCAGGGCCTTACGGAAGAGAGAATGAGACGTCCAGAGATTGAAAGAGGGAGGGAATTCCAGAGCCTAGCAGCAGCAACGGAGAAGGCTCTACCCCCCCCCCATCTTGCTCTCTTGAACCTCGGAACTACCAGCAGGTTTTTACTGGCCGATCTTAACTGCTTGGGTAGGAACATATCTTCTAAAGAGCCTTTTAATGCCTTCCGAACCTAGGTTGTGAAAAGCCTTGTGAGTAAGACAGAGGGCTGTAAACAGGAATCTCCGGCCTAGTGGGAGCCAATGCAGCTTGCTGATAGATGCAGAGACTGAGTGGTATTTGGGAAGGCCCATCACCAGCATGTCTGATGCGTTCTGCACGAGCTGCAGTCGATGAACGAGCCCCTTGTTGATACCCACATAAAGGGCGTTACAATAGTCCAGTCTGGATAACACTAGGGCAACGACTGCCTGCTTTCGTGAGGAAAAAGAAAGAAATTAAGAAATCTTCCTAAGGACCCTAATAGTTCCAAAGCAGGTGGACACTGTTCTATTGATCTGAGGGCCCAGGGAGAGGGAGTTATCCACTATAACACCAAGATGTTTTGCTATGGGCCCTGGGCAAGGGCATGGGCCAAGCATGTCAGGCCACCAAGCATCGGACCAGATATGCTGTTGGTTTCCAAAGATCAAAACCTCTGTTTTGTCTTCGTTAAGTCTGAGATAGTTCTCTACCATCCAGGAGGCCACTGCCTGCATGAAGTTTTTAAAATTAGTTGCAGATGCTTCTATACTGTTGATGATAGACACCATAATTTGGGTGTCATCAGCATAGGACAGCACCTCCAGCCCAAAGGATCTAACGACCTTGGCTAGAGGGGCAACATAAATGTTAAATCGAGTCAGACTCGATGAGGATCCCTGAGGGACTCCACAAAACAAATGATTGGAGGCCGAGTAAAATTGATCCATCTTTACTATTTGTGACCGGTCAGTAAGAAATGAGGTGAGCAGCTTCAGGGCAACTCCTCTGATCCCCATTTCCTTAAGCCGGCCCACTAGTCTCAAAGGGGATATGGTATCGAAGGCCGCCGTAAGGTCTAGAAGGATCAGTAGCGTGGTATTACCACTATCAACCTGACCTCGGATGTTATTTACAGAGGTTAACGCCGTCTAAGTGCTATGATCGCTTCTAAAACCATGCTGCGAGCCATCGAGCAGTTGATGTTCCTCCAGATAGGAACTAAGGTGAGAATTCAAATGTTTCTCCAGGATTTTTGCTGGGACTGGTAACAGAGAAATGGGGTGATAATTTTTTTAGCTCAGCGGAATCCAGAGAGGGCTTTTTTAAAAGCGGTTTGACCACCGCAGTCTTCCAAGAAATGGGGTACTGCCCAGATGAAATAACTACATTAAGTATCGAGGTAAGGTGAGGTACAATAACCTCCCTTCCTAATTTCAAGATCTTCAGAGGGCAGGACTCCAACGGGGAGCCAGACGTGATTCCACCTAACAGGCGATCCGTGTCCTCTTGCGATAGAAGGGGGAAGGCAAGTAGATTGTCTGCCTTCTCCGGGGTTACGGGGATATTAAAAGAAAGGGGGGGCATGGCAGGAACTGCTTTGAGGGCCTCAGCGTTGAGGATTTCCAAGGAGGAATATATTTCCGTGATCTTAGAACGGAAAAAACTAGCCATTCTATCACAGAGGTCCTGGGAGATGTCAGTGTGAGCAGGGGCTAAAGGGAAGGAGAGAGACTTAATTACATTAAAGAGTTCCCTTGAAGATCTCAGGGATTCTGTCACCTTGGAGTAGAATGATACCTTTTACTCTGTAATGGCGATTTTATATGCCCTCAACCTTTGTTTTTGCAGATCTCTTTCAG
Organism: Calotriton arnoldi; assembly: GCA_963921515.1. NCBI lineage: Eukaryota > Metazoa > Chordata > Amphibia > Caudata > Salamandridae > Calotriton > Calotriton arnoldi. The sequence continues at coordinate 1,415,025 of CAWUFW010000751.1, forward strand.
CAGGATTGAGGTCTAGGCGCCAAATCCTTTCTTGATGGCGGCAGGATTGCCTAAGTTTCCTCAGCCTATCGGAAAACCAAGGGGCAGAGGGCTTTTTTCTGGCCGCGTAGTGCTCCTTAAGGGGGGCTAAGATGTCCATGGCTGCTAAAAGCCAGTTTGAAAACTCTGTGGATGCCAAATTAGCATCAGAGTGAAGGAGCCATTGATGGTTGTTGAGCGTGTTAAGAAGGGCCTCCTTACTAATAAGGCTGAGGTTCCTCTTCTTCTCCATTCTCTTATTGTTTAGAGCTGTATGGGATACCGGAATCTGGAGGTTAAAAGGATTAGCATAATGGTCTGACCAGGAGAGTTGAATGGGTTTCTTTACCATAATCCAGGAATCGTTTGAGAAGATGCCATCTAATATATGTCCTGCCTTATGGGTAGAGCTCATAACCAATTGAGATAAACCACAACAGTTCATAGTTTCTAAAAAGATTTGCGTTTCTTTACATAGGGTCCTATCCAGGTGAAAATTAAAATCACCCAGAAGTGTGAGATTGGATCTTGCCAAATATGGTTCTATAGATTGCTAAAATCCTGGCTAAACAACGCTCTCGGCCCGGGTTGGCGGTAGGTCAAAACTCCAATGAAGCTTTCGGTTGGGAGAATTTTCAAAGAGAAATATAATGCCTGGTACGGGTCAGAAGAAGTAGTAAGCGGCTCAGTATGGCAGAGGTAGACATCTTTATACAGAATGCCCAGGCCCCCACCCATTCTCCCTACCCTGTCGAATCTTGATAAGGCATATCCGGAGGGGATTGCCTCTACCAAGTCAGGACCAGAGCAGACTCTGGCCCAGGTTTCCGTAATAAACACCCAGTCCGGCTTACGGAGGGACACGAAATCCCTAAATTCTACTTTGTTCTTAATGAGGGATCTTGCATTAATGAGATAGCCCAAGAAGGAATTATCCGGAGGAGAGGAGCAAGTGATTCTCCATGGATGTGTCGCTGGCGACGATCTGTGGAATGTGAAAGTTACAAGAAGAGCAATCATATGCCTGACAACCAGCGAGAGCTTCCAGGTTCATGTACTTACAATGAGAGTCCCCCTGCCTCTGTAGACCAAGAAGCTGGTCTTTCGAATAAATAAGAGGTTTGTTCAGGTCTCCGGAAAAAAGGCCAGAGTTCCTGGTGCAGGGTGCAGTCCAGGTGCACACGGGCTTGCCTTTGGCGCGTGTCCGACCCAGCATGTCCTAAAATAGGCTGGGCCGGAGAAAACTAAAGCGGTAACCCCTCACTAGAGGGACCGGAAGTGGGTGGGAGGACTAATCGAGATACTCACTTCCCTCCGCAACAAACTGCCAAGCCGCGGCAGACCGGAGAAGCGAGACGTGCACCCACTGAAGCCCCAGAATAAAGTGCAACAAGCAAAGATATCGGCAACCCTCTAACAGCACAGTAAGTTAAAAACACTTAAAAGAGAGCGATGTATTTAAAATATTAAAATTCAGTGCAAGCAGCAATCAAAGATTGTGGGACAGCGTAGGACAGTGAAGCAGCGTAGCAATTCGAGTCTGAAGTGGCCAACTAACCGCTGCGCGTCCGACCCAGCATGCCCTAAAATAGGCTGGGCCGGAGAAAACTAGAGCGGGAACCCCCCACTAGAGGGACCGGAAGTGGGTGGGAGGACTGATCGAGATACTCGCTTCCCTCCGCAACAAACGGCCAAGCCACGGCGGACCGGAGAAGCGAGACGTGCACCCACTGAAGCCCCAGAATAACGTGCAACAAGCAAAGATATGGTCTACCCTCTAACAACAGCACAGTAAGTTAAAAACACTTAAAAGAGAGCGATGTATTTAAAATATTAAAATTCAGTGCAAGCAGCAATCATAGATTGTGGGACAGCGTAGGACAGTGTAGCAGCGTAGCAATTCGAGTCTGAAGCGGCCAACTAACCAGAAGTGCAGAAAGAGGCAAGAGAGGTGCAGAAAGAAGCAACAGAGGTGCAGAAAGAGGCAAGTGGAGTGCCGAAAGAGGCATGAGAGGTGCAGAAAGAGGCGAGAGGTGCAGAAAGAGGCAAGAGAGGTGCAGAAAGAAGCAAGAGAGGTGCAGAAAGAAGCAACAGAGGTGCAGAAAGAGGCAAGAGGGATGCAGAAAGAGGCAAGAAGTGCAGAAAGAAGCAACAGATGCAGAAAGAGGCACAAGAAGTGCAGAAAGAGGCACAAGAAGTGCATAAAGAAGCAACAGAGATGCAGAAAGAGGCAAGAGAAGTGCAGAAAGAGGCAAGAGAGTTGCAGAAACAGGCAAAAGAGGTGCAGAAAGAGGGAACAGGGGTGTAAGGGTAATGTCTGGGTGCTTAGATCAGTGCATGGTTAGTGCCTGAGTAAAAGGATGACTGCAAGAGTAATGCCTGGGTCATTGGATGAGTGCATGGATAGTGCCTGAGGAATGGTTGAGTGCAAGAGTAGTGCCTGAGTGATTGCATGAGTGCATAGGTAGTGCCTGTGTGATTGCATGAGTGCAGGGGTAGTGCCTGTATGATTATATGAGTGCATGGGAAGTATCTGAGTGAAAGTATGAGTGCAAGGCTAATGCCTGGGTCATTGGATGAGTGCATGGGTAGTCCTTGGAGTGAATGAGTGCATGGGTAGTGCCTGAGTGAATGGTTGAGTGCAAAAGTAGTGCCTGGGTGATTGCATGACTGCATGAGTAATGCCTGGGTGATTGCATGAGTGCAGGGGTAATGCCTTTGTGATTGGATGAGTGTATGGGTAGTGCCTGAGTGGAAGGATGGGTGCAAGGGTAATGCCTGGGTCATTGAATGAGTGTATAGGTAGTGACTGAGTGAATGGATGAGTGCATGGGTAGTGCCTGAGTGAATGGTTGAGTGCAAGAGAAGTGACTGCATGAGTGTATGGGTAGTGCCTGGGTGATTGCATAAGTGCAGGGGTACTATCTGGGTGATTGGATGAATGCATGGGTAGTGCCTGAGTGACTTCATGAGTGCAAGAGTAATGTCTGGGTGCTTAGATCAGTACATGGGTAGTTCCTGAGTAAAAGGATGACTTCAAGAGTAATGCCTGGGTCATTACATGAGTGCATGGGTAGTGGCTGAGGGAATGGATGAGTGCATAGGTTGTGCCCGGGTGATTGCATAACTGTGCACGGATACTGCCTGAGTGATTGCATGAATGCATGGGTAGTGCCTAGGTGTTTGCATAAGTGCCGGGGTACTGCCTGGGTGATTGGAGGAGTGCATGGGTAGTGCCTGAGTAAAAGGATGACTGCAAGAGTAATGCCTGGGTCATTGGATGAGTGCGTGGGTAGTGCCTGAGAGAATGGATGAGTGCATGGTAGTGCCTGAGTGATTGCATCAGTACATGGGTAGTGCCTGGGTGATTGCATGGGAAGTACCGGAGTGAACGTTTGAGTACAAAGCTAATGCCTGGGTCATTGAATGAGTTCACGAATAGTGCCTGAGGGAATGGATGAGTGCAGAAATAGGCAAGAGAGGTGCAGAAAGAAGGAAGAGGGGTGCAGAAAGAAGCTAGAAAAGTGCACAAAAGAGCAAAAGAAGTGCAGAATGAAGGAACAGAGTGCAGAAAGAGGCAAGAGAGTTGCAGAAACAAACGAGAGGTGCAGAAAAAGCAAGAGAAGTGCAGAAAGGGGCAAGTGAAGTGCAGTAAGAGGCAAGAGGGGTGCAGAAAGAAGCAACAGAGGTGCAGAATGAGGCAAGAGAAGTGCAGAATGAGGCAAGAGAAGTGCAGAATGAGGCAAGAGAAGTGCTGAAAGAAGCAACAGAGGTGTAGAAAGAAGCAAGAGAAGTGCAGAAAGAGGCAATTGAGGTGCAGAAAGAGGCAAGGGAGGTGCAGAAAGAGGCAAGAGAGGTGCAGAAACAGGCAAGAGAGGTGCAGAAAGAGGGAACAGGAGTGCAGAAAGAGGCGAGAGGTGCAGAAAGAGGGAACGGGTGTAGAGAGGCAAGAGAAGTGCGGAAAGAAGGAACACATATGCAGAAAAAGGCAAGAGAAGTGCAAAAGAAGCAACAGAAATGCAGAAAGAGGCAACAGAAGTGCAGAAAGAAGCAACAGAGGTGCAGCAAGAGGCAACAGAACTGCAGAAAGAGGCAAGAGAAGTGCAGATACAAGCAAGAGAGGTGCAGAAAGAGGGAACGGGTGCAGAAAGAGGCAAGAGAGGTGCAGAAACAGGCAAGAGAAGTGCAGAAAGAGGCAAGAGAAGTGCTGAAAGAAGCAACAGGTGCAGAAAGAAGCAAGAGAAGTGCAGGAAGAGAAACGTGAGGTGCATAAAGAAGCAGGAAAGGTGCAGAAAGAGGCAAGTGAGGTGCAAAAACAAGCGAAAGGGGTGCAGAAAGAGGCAAGAGAAGTGCAGTTATAAGCAAGAGGTGCAGAAGGAGACAAGAGAAGTGCAGAAAGAGGGAAGAGGGTGCAGAAAGAACCGACAGGTGCAGAAAGAGGCAAGGGAACTGCAGAAAGAGGCAAGAAAGGTGCAGAAAGAGGCAAGAGGGGTGCAGAAAGAGGCAAGAGAGATACAGAAAGAGTCAAGAGAGGTGCAAAAACAGGCAAGAGAAGTGCAGAAACAGGCAGGAGAGGTACAGAAATAGGGAACAGGGGTGCAGAAAGAGGCAAGGGGTACAGAAAAGCAAGTGAGGTGCTGAAAGAGGCAAGAGGTGCAGAAAGAGGGAAGACTAGTGCAGAAAGAGGCAACAGGGGTGCAGAAAAAGGCAAGAGAAGTGCAGAAAGAGGCAAGAGAAGTGCAGAAAGAAGCAACAGATGTGCAGAAACAGGCGAGAGGTGCAGAAAGAAGCAACAGAAGTGCAGAAAGAGGCAAGAGGGGAGCATAAATAGGCAAGAGAAGTGCTGAAAGAAGCAACATAGGTGCAGGAAGTGGCAAGAGAAGTGCAGAAAAAGGCAAGAGAGGAGCACAGAGACAAGAATTGTGCAGAAAGAGGCAAGAGGGGTGCATGGATTTGCAAGAGAGGTGCCGAAAGAAGCAAGAGGAGTGCAGAAAGAACCAACAGAGGTGCAGAAAGAGGCAAGAGGAGTGCAGAAATAGGCAGGAGAAGTGCAGAATGAAGCAAGAGAACTGCAGAAAGAGACAAGAAAGCTGCACAAACAGGCAAACAAGGTGAAGAAAGATGGAACAGGGGTGCAGACAGAGGCAAGAGGGGTGCAGAAAGAGGGAAGAGGTGGGCAGAAATTTGCAAAAGAGGTGCCGAAAGAAGGAAGAGGAGTGCAGAAAGAAGCAAGAGGTGCAGAAAGAAGCAAGAGGTGCAGAAAGAAGCAAGAGGTGCAGAAAGAAGCAAAAGAGGTGCAGAAAGAAGCAAGAGAACTGCAGAAAGAAGCAGAAGAGGTGCAGAAAGAGGCAAGAGGGGTGCAGAAAGAGGCAAGAGAAGTGCAGAAAAAACCAACAGAGGTGTAGAAAGAGGCAGGAAAAGTGCAGAAAGAAGGAAGAGAGGTGCAGAAACAGTCAGAGGTGCAGAAACAAGTGTGCAGAAAGAGGCAACAGAGGTGCGGAAAGAGGCTAGAGACGTGCTGAAAGACGAGAGATGCAGAAAGAAACAGGAGAGGTGCAGAAAAAAGCTAGAGCATTGCAGAAAGAGGCAAGTGAGGTGCAGAATGAGGCAGGAAAGGTACAGAAAGAGGCAAGTGAGGTACAAAAACACGCAAGAGGGGTGCAGAAAGAGGCAAGAGAAGTGCAGAAAGAAGCAACAGAGGTGCAGAAGGAGGCAACAGAACTGCAGAAAGAGGCACGAGAGTAGCAGAAACAGGCAAGAGAGGTGCAGAAAGAGGGAAGAGAGGTGCAGAAAGAGGCGAGAGTTGCAGAAAGAGGCAAGAGGGGTGCAGAAAGAGGCAAGAGGTGCAGAAAGAGGCAAGGGGGTACAGAAAGAGGCAAGAGAAGTGCAGAAAAAGCAGCAGAGTTGCAGAAAGAGACATGAGAGGCGCAGAAACAGGCAAGAGAAGTGCTGAACGAAGCAACAGAGGTGCAGAAAAAAGCAAAAGAAGTGCAGAAAGAGGCAAGTGAGGTGCAGAAAGAGGAAAGAGACCTGCAGAAAGAGGCAGGAAAGGTGCAGAAAGAGGCAAGTGAGGTACAAAAATACAGAAGAGGGGTGCAGAAAGAGGCAAGAGGGGTGCAGAAAGAGGCAAGAGGTGTGCAGAAAGAGGCAAGAGGGGTGCAGAAAGAAGCAACAGAGGTGCAGAAGGAGGCAACAGAACTGGAGAAAGTGGCACGAGAGTTGCAGAAACAGGCAAGAGAGGTGCAGAAAGCGGGGACAGGGGTGCAGAAAGAGGGAACAGGGGTGCAGAGAGAGGCAAGAGGGGTGCAGAAAGAGGCAAGAGGGGTGCAGAAAGAGGCAAGAGGGGTGCAGAAAGAGGCAAGAGGGGTGCAAAAAGAAGCAACACAAGTACAGAAAGAAGCAAGAAAAGTGCAGAAAGAGGCAAGAGAAGTGCTGAAAGAAGCAACAGATGTGCAGAAAGAGGCAAGAGAGGTGCAGAAAGAGGCAAGAGAGGTGCAGAAAGAGGCAAGAGAGGTGCAGAAAGAGGCAACAGAAGTGCAGAAAGAACCAACAGAGGTGTAGAAAGAGGCAGAAAAAGTGCAGAAAGAAGCAAGAGAGCTGCAGAAACCGGCAAGAGAGGTGCAGAAAGAGGTAACGGGTGCAGAAAGAGGCAAGAGAGGCACAGAAACAGGCAAGAGGTAGTCACTTCCCTCCGTAACAAACTGCCAAGCCGCGGCGGACCGGAGAAGCGAGACGTGCACCCACTGAAGCCCCAGAATAACGTGCAACTAGCAAAGATATGGGCTACCATCTAACAACAGCACAGTAAGTTAAAAACACTTAAAAGAGAGCGATGTTTTTAAAATATTAAAATTCAGTGCAAGCAGCAATCATAGATTGTGGGACAGCGTAGGACAGTGTAGCAGCGTAGCAATTCGAGTCTGAAGCGGCCAACTAACCGCTGCGCGTCCGACCCAGCATGCCCTAAAATAGGCTGGGCCGGAGAAAACTAGAGCGGGAATCCCCCACTAGAGGGACCGGAAGTGGGTGGGAGGACTGATCGAGATACTCGCTTCCCTCTGCAACAAACGGCCAAGCCGCGGCAGACCGGAGAAGCGAGACGTGCACCCACTGAAGCCCCAGAATAACGTGCAACAAGCAAAGATATGGGCTACCATCTAACAACAGCACAGTAAGTTAAAAACACTTAAAAGAGAGCGATGTTTTTAAAATATTAAAATTCAGTGCAAGCAGCAATCATAGATTGTGGGACAGTGTAGCAGCGTAGCAATTCGAGTCTGAAGCGGCCAACTAACCAGAAGTGCAGAAAGAGGCAAGAGAGGTGCAGAAAGAAGCAACAGAGGTGCAGAAAGAGGCAAGTGAAGTGCCGAAAGAGGCATGAGAGGTGCAGAAAGAGGCAAGAGAGGTGCAGAAAGAAGCAACAGAGGTGCAGAAAGAAGCAAGAGGGGTGCAGAAAGAGGCAAGAAGGGTGCAGAAAGAGGCAAGAAGTGCAGAAAGAAGCAACAGATGCAGAAAGAGGCACAAGAAGTGCAGAAAGAGGCACAAGAAGTGCAGAAAGAGGCACAAGAAGTGCATAAAGAAGCAACAGATGCAGAAAGAGGCAAGAGAAGTGCAGAAAGAGGCAAGAGAGTTGCAGAAACAGGCAAAAGAGGTGCAGAAAGAGGGAACAGGGGTGCAAGGGTAATGTCTGGGTCATTGGATGAATGCATGGGTAGTGCCTGAGTGAATGGTTGAGTGCAAGAATGAATGAATGAATTTATATTTGTATAGCGCATGGCTACCCTGAGGCCTCCCAGCACTGAGGACAGACGCAGATGGACACAAGGCAGAGAGTTAGAGCAAGTCCTTGAAGAGGCAGGTTTTCAGGAGTTTTCGAAACGCTAACAGGTTCGGCTCCTTCCGCAGATTTAAAGGAAGGGTGTTCCAGAGGTTAGAGGCGTTGAAAGAAAGGAACGCCCGCCCCATCTAGTTCTTCGTATTTTTTCCGGGACGGCAAGATAAGAGGAGCTGGAGCGAAGTTTTCTGGGAGGATGGTAGGGGGTAATGAAGGAATGGGTAATGACGGGCCATTCTTCCAGAAGGCCTTGTGAGCCAAGCACATGGCCTTAAATTGTATCCTTGCCGTAAAAGGGAGCCAGTGAAGGCTCCTCAATGCTGGTTTCGCAGATTGCCTACGAGGAATTTGAAGGAGCAAGCGAGCAGCACAGTTCTGGATCGTCTGGAGTTTATGAATAGTGAATTGAGGGGATCCCAAATAGAGGGCGTTCCCATAATCCAGGCGAGAAAGAATAAGAGCTTGGACCATGATCCTTCTCGCCTGGAAGGGAAGGAGGGAGAGGATCTTACGCAACATCCTCATCAGGCCGTAACAGGTAGCTGAGCGCTTGGTGGCCTGATAGTTGAAGCTAAGAGAACAATCAAGCCACATGGGGGCGTGGTTACGGCGCGCTGCGGAATGGCTGCCTGTTGAGGGAGCTCCGCAGGCCGGGCTTCACAATCCGGCGAATATCATGGTTATGCCTGCACTCAGCTCACCGAACTTTGTAGCGCAGACAGCCGCCTCCGTGAGGAACACATGGTGGCGAACAGAGTGACTAAAATCGGCATTCTACCGATATAACTGGCGAGTAGAAAATGCGGCGCTGATCGCGGAGAAAATGGCCGTCACGCCGATTACTGCTTGACCCATTACAGGGGAGTGGAGCGGTGACCACCGCGGTGCTACTGAGCACGAGAAAAGTGCCCTGCCGATTGACCGCTGATTGCGGGAGCTGCTGTTAATCCGGTGCGTTGTGTGCTGACGCAAAGAGGTGCGGAGAGCGACACAGCACGGTACACCGGAGCAGGCCGCTGGGGGTAATCGGAGCTCACCATCGGGGGCCTATCGCGCCTGCCTGCTGGGTGCGCTGCTGCGGACTGCCGAGACGACATCGGAGGGGTACCAGAGTTCGTTGGAGCCGCCGCGGAGGATCGGGCCGGGCATTGATGGTGAGTGTGGCGGGCCTATTTTCTGGAGCTGGGGTTTTGCCGACCTGCGCAACGCGGCCTAGGCCTACGGAGGTGCTGGTGCCTCGCGGGGCCTGGGTCTGACGGGGGGTGTCGGCCACCCACGCTAGACATTTGGGCCTTACCTGCTCCCTCCAGGCGGGGTGTTGCTTTGTGGGGCTGCTTGGTGTGAGGGGGGGAGCGATCAGAGGTGGACGGCGGACGGTGCCTGGCTCTCCCCTGGCGATTGAGGCGTGGGGCGGCATTGGCGACGTGCGGCCCAGCTGGGTCCTCCTATCCCTAGCTTCGTGGCCTTGCTGGGGGTCCCCTGTCTGTAGCGACATGCTGCATGGTTCCACTGGGCACTTACCTGTACGACACAGGAGAAGACCAGCGTAGCAGATAATCGCACCAAAGGGGCGGTCATATCGTGGAGTCTGCACCGCAGACACTGGCTGCTGGCTGCGCAAACCGGAGGTGCAGCGCTGCCGGTGCTACTAACTGAGGTGCCCCGGGCCCATTGTCTTTGCATCCCCGCTGACTTGTGTGCCATAGTGGGATCGTACTGAGGTCACCTATAACAGCACAGATTTACATATGGAAACCTTCGCTTCTTGATAGGGTGCGATTGATATCCCACACACCTCAGAGCGTTTGTGCCTTTGTCTCTGGCTCCTGGGTGCATGCCTTGAGCTGGGGCTGCGATAGTGTACGGAACTGCAGTCTGGTGTGGTAGCACGTAGTGAACAAGTGGGCCCCACCGTTTAAGACCATACTTCATTCAGAATAATGGGCAAGGCAGACCCCAAGCAACCCAAGATCCCGTTCGAGAGTAAGTGCCTAACGCGCACAATGGACCCCACAACAGAGACGGGCGCTGCCCAGGGCCCAGTTGACGTCCCAGATAATCCAGAGGAGGACATGCGGTCCATTGTGCTGGAGGTACGCTCCAACCTCAAGTCCATTGACTGCAAAATAGATGCACTCACGTCCAGTCTAGACGCTGTAAAGAGAAAGGTGGACACCCATGAAACCCGTCTTGATGTTCTGGAAAACAGGCTCTCTGACACGCAGGATTCTCAGGCTGAATCGAGGTCGCAGATTTTGAGTATGGAAAAGGTGCTGGAGGTGATAAGGGCAAAGAATGAAGATTTGGAGGCGCGCTCCCGACGAAATAACCTGAGAATTATTGGCCTTCCAGAGTCGACAGCTATCTCGAAAATGGAGCCCTTCATCGAGACTCTCCTGCGCGAGTTGTTTGGGCCGGTGCTCTCCTCGGTCATGATCGTGGAGAGAGTGCACCGTTCACTTGGTCCCCGACCGGTGCCGGGAGCACCGCCACGCCCGATAATTGCACGCCTCCTTAACTATGCTGATAGGGATGCTATCCTCAGAGAGGCGAGGGCTAAGATCCCCATCCATCATCTGGGTAACACTTTGTCCTTCTTTCCGGACTATACCCCAGCTGTGCAAGCTGCTCGCAGTGACTTTGTGCCAGTAAAGAAAATTCTGCAGTCTTCTTCCATCCAATACGCCATGATCTACCCTGCTAAACTAAAAATCACCCATGACGGTCAGGCTCACTTCTTTACAGACCACAAGTCGGCTCTGAAATTCGCGAAGCACATTTGCCCTAGAAGAGCTCCCAAAGACACCTCCGGGGGCTCCGCGAGCTCACCGCTCCTCAGTGACAATGACTAATATGATCTACCAAGTCGCACTCTACTATTAATACTCCACATATATTGGCACTGCAAGCGCACCGGAGTGGTGTACTCAATATAAGACCCCGGGCTTGCTGGACATCTATGCAATAGGTCCTGATTTAATGGCATGCTATTGTCAGATCTGTGTTAAGCTGTTGACATACTCATTTATTAATTCTCGGTGAGCTGGGGGGGGTTTTATGCTATAATAGCCTGGCCACCCTGCCACAAGGCAGGTGATTGCCGCTGTTCCTTCCCCCCCCACGGGAGATCCCCAATGTGTTCGAATTTTGCATATGGGTATGGGGCAAGACTAGGGAGGGTGGGTGGTGTACTTTCTCGACCTAATTGGGAGGTTGTAGTGGGAGGGGGGTGGACAATGAGATTCACTGCATGTGTTGAAGATAATTGTTTTGTCGTTATAACGAAGAGGTTTGTTCATTGTGATTGTATCGACGCGGGGTGTGAAAAGCACATTTCTACCGGGCTGTATTCCGAATGTCAGCTGACTGTTACCTCTGCGATGAACAGCACTACAGGGGGTCATGGGTGATGGCTACAGGTGCTTGACATGGAAAATTAGAGGGCTAAACTCCCCTAAGAAAATCCGCCAAACATTTGCATATCTGAACAGACATGGCATTCAAATCGCCTTTCTACAGGAAGCCCACCTGACCAAGCTCACGGAGGCGGAGATTGCACACAAGTGGGCTGGGTTCAAAATGGCCTCCTCATATTCCTCCTATGCTCGGGGAGTTCTTATACTAGTTAAAAAGGGTGTCCCCTTCACACCACATAAAATACACACAGATGATGGGGGTCGCTGCGCTATGGTTCAGGGTAAACTTGGGAATTCCATGATCACATTCATAAACATGTACGGACCCATAGCAGATGAGCCAGAAGTATTTCATAGAATGTACTGCACACTGAGAAAGTGGCCAGAGACACCGATCATGTGGGGAGGTGATCTCAATACCTATCTAGACCCTAAACTAGATAAATTCAGCCCGCAAAGCATTCGCACACCTAAAGTGGCCCAAAGTATTAACACTGCTATGTTAGAATTTGGATTGGTAGACGTCTGGAGGCTTCGCAACAGTGAGGTGAGGGAGGGTACGCATGCCACACCTGCACATAACAGCTGGTCAAGATTAGATTACTGGCTCCTGAGCGAAAATGCAACAGATTGGGTAATGAGCGTCGCCACGCTTCCACGCACACTTTCTGACCATAACCCGGTGCAGCTGATACTTAATATTCCAAGCATGATTCACCAGCCATTTACATGGCGATTCCGATCGTCGGCCCTACTAGATCCCACATACAACGACACCATCAGCAAAGCAATAATACACTACTTTGAGGTCAACAGGGGCACAGTGGACAGCGCGGCGACACTATGGGAGGCGTTTAAGGTAACGATCCGGGGGGTCTGCATTGGCACTACAGCTGGCATCCTAAAAGACCTTAGAAATCAACATACCAAGGTGGAGACTGCTCTACAAGAGTTGGAGACAGCCTACACTAATCGACCGTCCCCTGACATCCTGGCACGCATACATGAACTGGTCCTGGAGTATGACACGTTAGCTGAATCAGAAATCAAATACATATCATGCCGACATGTTGCAAAGAAGTATGGAGAGGGTGGGAGACCGAGCTGCAATTTAGCTGAGAAACTCAAAAAGCATGAAGACCATTTCCACATAGATAAAATAACTGATTCCGAGGGAGTAGAATATTATGCCCCACTAGATATAGTAGAACAATTTAGGGGCTACTACGCCACAATGTACACATCACAGGGAACGGGGTCGTAATCTGTGCTGGGGGAATATCTAGAGGTCATTGCCTGTGCGTGGTTGGCAGATGGCCATCGAGAATATCTGAATCAACCACTGACTGAGGACGATATTAAAGAAGCAATCTATGCCCTACCTAATGCAAAGGCGCCCGGACAGGACGGTCTCACCATAGAATTCTATAAAGAATACGCTGATCTCCTCACACCATATCTGCTAGAGACATATGCGGAGGCACATGAGTCCGGGGTCCTCCCTCCGTCCCTTCGGCAGGCTTTAATCATCACCTTACTTAAGAAGGACAAACCTCCTGCTGCACGCGAATCATATTGGCCTCTTTCGCTGTTCAACATAGATGCTAAAATACTAGCAAAAATACTAGCCACTAAGCTCCAGCCCCTGATGCCTTTCTTGATCCTACCGGACCAGTCCGGCTTCATCCCGGAGCGCTCTACATCACATAATCTGAGGACCATTTTCGCAATGCTGCATGTCCTCAACCCACAGTTCCATGCTGCGGGTGTTATGCTCGATGCGGCTAAAGCATTCGACTCCATCGAGTGGAGCTATATGTTCCACATTCTTCAACGAATGGGATTCCCACCACTGTTTTTGGGCTCGGTGAGGGTGCTATACGCAGACCCCTCAGCGCGGGTTCGGGTGGGAGGGCTGACGTCCGAGCCAATCGCTATCAAACGCGGCACTCGCCAGGGCTGTCCCCTCTCACCGTTACTGTTCGCTATAGAAATTGAGCCACTGGCGTGTGTGATACGCCAACGGCACAGAGAAACAGCACTAAACTTTAATCACAGGCCAGTCGGTATTTCCCTTTATGCAGACGACATGGTGCTCTTCATTAGAGAACCTAATCGATATTTGGCACAAGTATTACGAGAGTACATTAGGTTTGGACTGCTATCGGGCCTGAATATTAACTGCAATAAGTCAGTGGTCATTCCTCTGACGGCGAGCACCCCCCTCCAACTATGGACTACCCATTAATTTGGACGTCAGACCCGGTAAAGTACCTGGGGATTTGGGTTCACCGAGACCCTGACGTAGTGATACGGGAAAATTATGGGAGGGCATGCGTCACACTGGATAAGCAAATTGATACATGGATAGCGCTGCCACTGTCTCTGGCAGACCGTATTGCAATCATAAAAATGGTGGTATTGCCACGATTCCTATATCTATTTGCTAATATACCGATAACACTAACCAAACATTTTTTTAATACACTGCAAACATCCCTGCTCCGACTGATTTGGGGGGGTAGACAGGCTCGGGTGGGCTGGACTACACTTACGCTTGACTATGAAAGAGGTGAATTTAGTGCGCCAGACCCGTATATATACTATTTAAGTGCACAAGCGCAATATGCATATTTCTGGTTACACCCCCATGCCTACACTCCACATGTGGCAGTTGAGGAGGGCGACGCCTACCCGACCCCTCTCTGTAGTCTTTTTACTCACGTGCGAAGAGGGACTCCTAAATCCGAAATAAACACGCTTGATGCCACAATTGCCGCATGGCAGTCAATAGGCCAGCTCGCTAACAAATTACCTCTATATGCCCCAGCAATGCCCTTGATGCACCACGCTGCTATATCGGTGACACAAGAGGCGGGCCCCCTGAGACTGCTCAAGGAGGCAGGCATAACCACAATGCAGGATCTATACCCGAGCGGCACTTTTCTCGAAGCGGACGATCTCCAGTATATTACTAACCCCACTCTACTTTTTCAATTCACTGTGCACAGGTTGAGATTAGCGATGAAATCCCATTACATTACATATCCACTAGAACCTCCTACTCTACGGTCTCTACAGCTGCTCTTGACTACACCCACGAGGAGAAAGATAATTACAAAACTATACCGGGCAATAAGAGAAGAGAGGACTACTGGGCTAGATAAGAGTCTTGCTAGATGGAATGATACACTGATCCCCCCTATGACGCTCGCGGAGTGGGAACATGTTTGCAATCTTACCAGTAAGCTTACACCGAATGGGAACCTCCGAATCATACATTTCAAATATTTACATCAGACATATCATACGCCTTATCGTCTACACAAATATGGGCTGCGAGATTCCAGTAGCTGTCAGCGATGTGGGCATCTGGCGGCTGACTTTATTCATCTCGCCTGGGACTGTGAGAGGGTGGCGCGATTTTGGAAGCAAGTGGTACAACGAATAAGGGACATGTCTGGGTCAGAATTGCAGTGTACACCACTGGTATGTCTATTGTGTTACGTCCCTCATGTGAAAGGGGTACTGGGAAAATTCATACGTATTGCGTTACTAATGGCCAAACGTCGAGTAGCTATTAAGTGGGGAGGAGTACAGGCGCCAAGAATTGACCATTGCCTTAAAGATCTGATATACTGCAAAGAAAATATGGAACTATATGCAGAAGAACTCCCGACGTCGTCTAAGCCCAAAGACATTTGGGAGCCCCTGCGTCAATTTTTGCAACAACAAGCCGTGGCTGACCCTCAATCTGAAACAGATTAGTTTATTAAACTGGAACGTTTTATTAGTTCTGATGTATAATGGAGCCCTTGATCAGATATGTACTGCCTATGTCCCCTTATGCTAATCAATCGCAAGCTGATGCTATGCTGGCACTGTTTCTCCATGGGAACGTTTTAACTGTCCAGATGTACAACGGAGACTCTGATCTGATATGTACTGCCTCTTTCCCCCGATGTTGATCAATCACATGTTGTTTTTGTGTTGACAGATTTTCTACATAAGCTACCTTGCATGGTAGCGATGCTACTTAACCTTGCTTAAAAATCAATTAAAAAAATGTTAAAAAACCCAAAAAAAACAATCAAGCCACATACCAAAACTCTTGATCTGGACTTTTGGGTCAGGGGCAGGGCCAAGACGGTCTGGCCAGAGGAGGGCAGGGTTGAAGGAGGGTGAGTTGCCGAGGAGCATGAGCTCGGTCTTGTCCCCATCGAGCTTGAGGCATGAGAGTTCCATCCACTCGGCCACCGCCTCTAGGCAAGGACCTAGGGAGCTAGATGACCTCTCGGGGTGGTTTAATGCCACTACGAGCGGCGTGTCATCTGCATAGGTGATGATCTTTTTGCCGAAAGGATGGACAATCTCCGCCAAGGGTCTCATATAGATATTAAATAGCGTGGGGCTCAGGGAGGAACCCTGGGGAACCCAACAGCTAAGAGGCAACCGGTTGGACACAACATCTCCTTCAAACACCTGGAAAAAGCGGTCGCTGAGAAAGGACTGGAACCAGGCTAAAGACGTGCCGGTCACTCCAAGATTCTTAAGTCGACAGGTCAAGATGTTATGATTGACAGTGTCCAATGCGGCACGGAGATCGAGGAGGATGATTGCTGCAGTACCTCCCTGGTCCAGTATCTTCCTCGCCTCCTCAGTTACTGAGAGAAGGGCAGTCTCAGTCCCTAGCTGAGGGCGAAAGCCTGTTTGGGAGCGGTGGAGAAGATTGTTAGACTCCAGATACTCTACCAGCGTGGTATTTATATGTTTCTCAAGCAGCTTACTCAGCCAGGGAAGGAGGGAGATGGGACGATAATTGGTTACGTTGGACTGGTCAAGGTTGGGTTTCTTTAAAAGGGCCTTCACCAGAGCACGTTTCCAGGCAAGAGGGACCGTGCCGGAAGAGATAGACGAATTTAAGATGTCCAGAATTACGGGGCGAATGGTGTTGGCAACCATAGTAAGAGGCTGTGGGGGAGCAAGATCAGTGGGAGAGCCTGAGATTACCTTGGGCATAATCAGATCAAGTGAATCTGAGTCCAAGAGAGGGAATTGCCCTAATGAGAACTGGGATTCAGGTTGCAATCCTGCAGTATGAAAAGCACAGGGATCATTCCGAGAGGCTGGGAAGGACAAATAGATATTTTGAATTTTTTGATGGAAAAACTCCGCTAGGTTGTTACAACGGATAAGTGCCCCCTCTAATATTGGTGGTTTCTGGGGCAAGGTGGAAAGAGTTTTAGCAATTCAAAAGATCTCTTTAGGTGAATTTGCTGCTAGGTTAATTTTCTCCTCGTAAAAGGCAACTTGGGCAGTTTTAATTCCTGACTTATATAGCCTGATTGCCTCTCTATAATCTGATTTCCTGGATTCTGAGTAATTCTGCCTCCACCTTCTCTCTAACCTTCTGCATGCTTGTTTTAATTCTCTTAATTTAGGGGAGAACCAGGGAGCTGTCTTTAATCTACATTTCTTGTGGGTGGATCTCTTGGGGAGGACTGAGTCAAGAGAGCTTAGGATCCAGTGATTAAAGTTATCATTGGCCAGATTGGGGTTAGGGTCACTGGCTGGTCTAGTAACCGCGAGAACTGAGGTCCATTGGTCAGTAGGGAGCTTGGACCAATTCCGTGCCAACATTGGCATTGTGTTGGAAGAGAAGGTAGGTCCACAGATTTCCCAAGTTAGGGGGATCAAGAAATGATCCGTCCAAGGGAGTGGGTTTGGAGTGCCTTCCACGAGCTCTTGCAGGTTACTGAAAACAGGGTCGAGAAGATTACCTTTGATGTGCGTAGATGTAAATCCTTTCTGGATGAGCTGAAGCGCTAAGAGATTCATTGATAGCTCATTGGCCGTATGATCGGCGGGATCATCTAGGTGGATGTTAAGATCCCCAAGCACAGTAAAATTTGACGGGGCTAGGGCCAGGTTTGCAACGGCGGTGGAGAGGCCAGTAAGAAATTGCCCTACAGCCCCGGGGGGGCGATAAATTAATAAACCAGAGAAGGTGTTTGTCGGAGGAAACTCTATAGAAAAGGCCAGGCTCTCGCAATCCGATAGAGAGTCTGTGGTAGTCCGACAATTGAAGGTCTCTTTAAAGATAATAGCTAGACCCCCTCCTCTGCCAATCTTACGATCAGCCCTGAGTATTAAATAGCCCGGGGGGAGGGTTTGAACAAGGACAGGATCAGCTTCACCATGAAGCCATGTCTCGGTTAAAAAAAGAGCGTCAGGTTTTAGCTCTTCCAATAATAAAGCAAGTTGAGTGTCTGGGGAGTGATCTGCAATTCAAAAGGAACATCCTTAAGGAGGAAGGGGTAGTATCAGAGTCCACAGTTTTATTGTGTGTCCGGAAGGCGAAATTACAGTGAGAACAGTGGGAAGGTCTATTAGCAGCGTTCATAACATGTAAACAGTTTACATTAGGAACCCTTCTCAACCCGTGCAGAGTTTGGGGGCTATAGCAAATAGTATTTCCCGAGAAACCGCCATGGGTTATGGCCCCTGGTCCCGCCCGGGCGCGGACGGGCGCAGACGGGCTTGCCTTTGGCGCGCCTTCGGTGCTCTGCCGGCGCGCCCGCTGCGCACGTCCGCTGCGCGTTGGGCAGGGCATCCGGTTTATATCTGGGAGGAAAGTGGCCACTAGACCGTTAACCTCGCCGAAACTGGAAGTCGCCTAAATCTCCCTCCACTCAACCGGGACGTCACCCGTGGTGGACCGGGGAGGGCGACAGAAGCCAAAAAACAGCAAGTGGAGTCAGAATCAAGTAAGACGGTATTAAAACAGTTCAAAATTGTGCCGAATCGTGCTGTGCAAATTTGAGGTTGTGCAAGAATCGCAAACAAAAGCAAGGTTAAAACGCAGTCAATTCAGTTCTAAATATTTTAAAATCAGGCGACAGTGCAATTTTCAGAGGAACATACAATCAGAGCTTTCTGCCTTACAGGCGCGCGTCCGCTGCGCGTCGGGCAGGACATCCGGTTTATATCTGGGAGGAAAGTGGCCACTAGACCGCTAACCTCGCGAAACCGGAAGTCGCCTAAATCTCCCTCCACTCAACCGGGACGTTACCCGTGGTGGACCGGGGAGGGCGACAGAAGCCAAAAAACAGCAAGTGGAGTCAGAATCAAGTAAGGCGGTATTAAAACAGTTCAAAATGGTGCCGAATCGTGCTGTGCAAATTTGAGGTTGTGCAAGAATCGCAAACAAAAGCAAGGTTAAAACGCAGTCAATTCAGTTCTAAATATTTTAAAATCAGGCGACAGTGCAATTTTCAGAGGAACATACAATCAGAGCTTTCTGCCTTACAGGCCCGCGTCCGCTGAAAGAGTAGTGCCGGAGTGATTGCATGAGTGCATAGGTAGTGCCTGGGTGATTGCATGAGTGCTGGGGTAGTACCTGGGTGATTGTATGAGTGCATGGGAAGTATCTGAGTGAAAGTATGAGTGCAAGGCTAATGCCTGGGTCATTGGATGAGTGCATGGGTAGTCCTTGAGGGAGTGAATGAGTGCATGGGTAGTGCCTGAGTGAATGGTTGAGTGCAAAAGTAGTGCCTGGGTGATTGCATGAGTAATGCCTGGGTGATTGCATGAGTGCAGGGGTAATGCCTTTGTGATTGGATGAGTGTATGGGTAGTGCCGGAGTGGAAGGATGGGTGCAAGAGAAGTGCCTGAGTGACTGCATGAGTGTATGGGTAGTGCCTGGGGGATTGTATAAGTGCAGGGGTACTGTCTGGGTGATTGGATGAATGCATGGGTAGTGCCTGAGTGACTTCATGAGTGCAAGGGTAATGTCTGGGTGCTTAGATCAGTGCATGGGTAGTGCCTGAGTAAAAGGATGACTTCAAGAGTAATGCCTGGGTCATTACATGAGTGCATGGGTAGTGCCTGAGGGAATGGATGAGTGCATGGGTAGTGCCTGAGTGAATGGTTGAGTGAAAGAGTAGTGCCTGAGTGATTGCATGAGTGCATGGCTTGTGCCCGGGTGATTGCATAACTGTGCAAGGGTAGTGCCTGGGTGTTTGCATAAGTGCTGGGGTACTGCCTGGGTGATTGGAGGAGTGCATGGGTAGTGCCTGAGTAAAAGGATGACTGCAAGAGTAATGCCTGGGTCATTCGATGAGTGCGTGGGTAGTGCCTGAGAGAATGTATGAGTGCATGGGTAGTGCCTGAGTGAATGGTTGAGTGCAAGAGTAGTGCCTGATTGATTGCATCAGTACATGGGTAGTGCCTGGGTGATTGCATGGGAAGTACCAGAGTGAAAGTATGAGTACAAAGCTAATGCCTGGGTCATTGAATGAGTTCACGAATAGTGCCTGAGGGAATGGATGAGTGCAGAAATAGGCAAGAGAGGTGCAGAAAGAAGGAAGAGGGCTGCAGAAAGAGGGAAGAGGGCTGCAGAAAGAGGGAAGAGGTGTGCAGAAAGAAGCAAGAAAAGTGCAGAAAAGAGCAAAAGAAGTGCAGAATGAAGGAACAGAGTGCAGAAAGAGGCAAGAGAGTTGCAGAAACAAACAAGAAAGGTGCAGAAAAAGCAAGAGAAGTGCAGAAAGGGGCAAGTGAGGTGCAGTAAGAGGCAAGAGGGGTGCAGAAAGAAGCAACAGAGGTGCATAATGAGGCAAGAGGTGCAGAATGAGTTAAGAAAAGTGCAGAAAAAGGCAAGAGAAGTACAGAAAAAGGCGATAAGTGCTGAAAGAAGCAACAGAGGTGTAGAAAGAACCAAGAGAAGTGCAGAAAGAGGCAATTGAGGTGCAGAAAGAGGCAAGAGAGGTGCAGAAACAGGCAAGAGAGGTGCAGAAACAGGCAAGAGAGGTGCAGAAAGAGGGAACAGGAGTGCAGAAAGAGGCGAGAGGTGCAGAAAGAGGGAACAGGGGTGTAGAAAGAGGCAAGAGAAGTGCGGAGAGAAGGAACACATGCAGAAAGAGGCAAGAGAAGTGCAAAAGAAGCAACAGAAATGCAGAAAGAGGCAACAGAAATGCAGAAAGAGGCAACAGAGGTGCAGAAAAAAGCAACAGAGGTGCAGAAAGAGGCAACAGAACTGCAGAAAGAGGCAAGAGAAGTGCAGAAACAAGCAAGAGAGCTGCAGAAAGAGGGAACATGGGTGCAGAAAGAGGCAAGAGAGGTGCAGAAAGAGGAAAGAGAAGTGCTGAAAGAAGCAACAGGTGCAGAAAGAAGCAAGAGAAGTGCAGGAAGAGAAACGTGAGGTGCATAAAGAAGCAGGAAAGGTGCAGGAAGAGGCAAGTGAGGTGCAAATCATGCGAAAGGGGTGCAGAAAGAGGCAAGAGAAGTGCAGTAATAAGCAACAGAGGTGCAGAAGGAGACAAGAAGGGTGCAGAAAGAGGGAAGAGGGGTGCAGAAAAAACCGACAGGTGCAGAAAGAGGCAAGGGAATTGCAGAAAGAGGGAAGAGAGGTGCAGAAAGAGGCAAGAGGTGCAGAAAGAGGCAAGAGGGGTGCAGGAAGAGGCAAGAGAGGTGCAGAAAGAGTCAAGAGAGGTGCAGAAAGAGGCAAGAGAAGTGCAGAAACAGGCAGGAGAGGTGCAGAAATGGGGAACAGGGGTGCAGACAGAGGCAAGAGAAGTGCAGAAAGAAGCAAGAGAACTGCAGAAAGAAGCAGAAGAGGTGCAGAAAGAGGCAAGAGGGGTGCAGAAAGAGGCAAGAGAAGTGCAGAAAAAACCAACAGAGGTGTAGAAAGAGGCAGTAAAAGTGCATAAAGAAGGAAGAGGTGCAGAAACAAGTGTGCAGAAAGAGGCAAGAGAGGTGCAGGAAGAGGGGTACAGAAAGAGGCAAGAGAGGTGCAGAAAGAGGCAAGAGGGGTGCAGAAAGAGGCAAGAGGGGTGCAGAAAGAGGCAAGAGAAGTGCAGAAAGAAGCAGCAGAGTTGCAGAAAGAGGCAAGAGAAGTACAGAAAGAACCAAGAGAGGTGTAGAAAGAGGCAGAAAAAGTACAGAAAGAAGCAAGAGAGGTGCAGAAACAGGCAAGAGAGGTGCAGAAAGAGGGAACAGGGGTGCAGAAAAGAGGCAAGAGAGGCGCAGAAAGAGGCAAGAGAAGTGCTGAAAGAAGCAACAGAGGTGCAGAAAGAAGCAAGAGAAGTAATGAAAGATGAGTTGCAGAAAGAAACAGGAGAGGTGCAGAAAAAAGCAAGAGCATTGCAGAAAGAGGCAAGTGAGGTGCAGAAAGAGGAAAGCGAGGTGCAGAATGAGGCAGGAAAGGTACAGAAAGAGGCAAGTGAGGTACAAAACACGCAAGAGGGGTGCAGAAAGAGGCAAGAGAAGTGCAGAAAGAAGCAACAGGTGCAGGAGGCAACAGAACTGCATAAAGAGGCACGAGAGTAGCAGAAACAGGCAAGAGAGGTGCAGGAAGAGGGGTACAGAAAGAGGCAAGAGGTGCAGAAAGAGGCAAGAGGGGTCCAGAAAGAGGCAAGAGGGGTGCAGAAAGAAGCAACACAAGTACAGAAAGAAGCAAGAAAAGTGCAGAAAAAGGCAAGAGTAGTGCTGAAAGAAGCAACAGATGTGCAGAAAGAGGCAAGAGAGGTGCAGAAAGAGGCAAGAGAGGTGCAGAAAGAAGCAACAGAGGTGCAGAAAAAAGCAAGAGAAGTGTTGACAGAGACGAGAGTTGCAGAAAGAAACGAGAGGAGCAGAAAAAAGCAAGAGCATTGCAGAAAGAGGCAAGTGAGGTGCAGAAAGAGGAAAGAGAGGTGCAGAATGAGGCAGGAAAGGTACAGAAAGAGGCAAGTGAGGTACAAAACACGCAAGAGGGGTGCAGAAAGAGGCAAGAGAAGTGCAGAAAGAAGCAACAGAGGTGCAGAAGGAGGCAACAGAACTGCAGAAAGAGGCACAAGAGTAACAGAAACAGGCAAGAGAGGTGCAGGAAGAGGGGTACAGAAAGAGGCAAGAGGTGCACAAAGAGGCAAGAGGGGTGCAGAAAGAGGCAAGAGAAGTGCAGAAAGAAGCAGCAGAGTTGCAGAAAGAGGCAAGAGAAGTACAGAAAGAACCAAGAGGGGTGTAGAAAGAGGCAGAAAAAGTGCAGAAACAGGCAAGAGAGGTGCAGAAACAGGCAAGAGAGGTGCAGAAAGAGGGGTACAGAAAGAGGCAAGAGGGGTGCAGAAAGAGGCAAGAGGGATGCAGAAAGAGGCAAGAGGGGTGCAGAAACAGGCAAGAGAAGTGCTGAAAGAAGCAACAGAGGTGCAGAAAGAAGCAAGAGAAGTAATGAAAGAGAAGAGTTTCAGAAAGAAACAGGAGAGGTGCAGAAAAAAGCAAGAGAAGTGCAGAAAGAGGAAAGAGACGTGCAGAAAAAGGCAGGAAAGATGAAGAAGAGGCAAGTGAGGTACAAAAACACAGAAGAGGGGTGCAGAAAGAAGCAACAGAGGTGCAGAAGGAAGCAACGGAACTGCAGAAAGTGGCACGAGAGTTGCAGAAACAGGCACGAGAGGTGCAGAAAGAGGGAAGAGTAGTGCAGAAAGAGGGAGCAGGGGTGCAGAGAGAGGCAAGAGGGGTGCAGAAAGAGGGAAGAGGGGTGCAGAGAGAAGCAACACAAGTGCAGAAAGAGGCAAGAGAAGTGCTGAAAGAAGCAACAGATGTGCCGAAAGAGGCAAGAGAGGTGCAGAAAGAGGCAAGAGAGGTGCAGAAAGAGGCAACAGAAGTGCAGAAAGAGGCAACAGAAGTGCAGAAAGAACCAACAGAGGTGTAGAAAGAGGCAGAAAAAGTGCAGAAACAAGCAAGAGAGGTACAGAAACAGGCAAGAGATATGCAGAAAGAGGGTACGGGTGCAGAAAGAGGCAAGAGAGGCGCAGAAACAGGCAAGAGGTGCAGAAAGAGGCAAGTGAGGTGAGGAAAGAGGTGCAGAAAGGTGCAGAAAGAGGCAAGGGAGGTATAAAAACACAGAAGAGGGGTGCAGAAAGAGGCAAGAGAAGTGCAGAAAGAAGCAACAGTTGCAGAAGGAGGCAACAGAACTGCAGAGAGTGGCACGAGAGTTGCAGATGCAGGCAAGAGGTGCAGAAAGCAGGAAGAGGGGTGCAGAAAGAGGGAACAAGGGTGCAGAAAGAAGCAAGAGGGGTGCAGAAAGAGGCAAGAGGGGTGCAGAAAGAGGCAAGAGAGGTGCAGAAAGAGGCAAGAGAAGTGCTGAAAGAGGCAAGAGGGGTGCAGAAAGAAGCAACACAAGTACAGAAAGAAGCAAGAAAAGTGCAGAAAGAGGCAAGAGAAGTGCTGAAAGAAGCAACAGAGGCGTAGAAAGAGGCAGGAAAAGTGCAGAAAGAGGGAAGAGAGGTGCAGAAACCGGCAAGGGAAGTGCAGAAAGAGGCTAGAGAAGTGCTGAAAGAAGCAACAGAGGTGCAGAAAGAAGAAAGAGGTGCAGAAAGAGGCAGGAAAGGTGCAGAAAGAGGCAAGTGAGGTACAAAAACACGCAAGAGGGGTGCAGAAAGAGGCAACAGAAGTGCAGAAAGAAGCAGAGGTGCAGAAGGAGGCAACAGAACTGCAGAAAGAGGCACAAGAGGTGCAGAAAGAGGCAAGAGGTGCAGAAAGAGGCAAGAGGGGTGCAGAAAGAGGCAAGAGGTGTGCAGAAGGAGGAAACAGAACTGCAGAAAGAGCACGAGAGTAGCAGAAACAGGCAAGAGAGGTGCAGGAAGAGGGGTACAGAAAGAGGCGAGAGGTGCAGAAAGAGGCAAGAGGGGTGCAGAAAGAGGCAAGAGAAGTACAGAAAGAACCAAGAGAGGTGTAGAAAGAGGCAGAAAAAGTGCAGAAAGAAGCAAGAGAGGTGCAGAAACAGGCAAGAGGGGTGTAGAAAGAGGGAACAGGGGTGCAGAGAGAGGCAAGAGAGGTGCGAAAGAGGCAAGAGGGGTGCAGAAAGAAGCAACACAAGTACAGAAAGAAGCAAGAAAAGTGCAGAAAGAGGCAAGAGAAGTGCTGAAAGAAGCAACAGATGTGCAGAAAGAGGCAAGAGAGGTGCAGAAAGAGGCAACAGAAGTGCAGAAAGAACCAACAGAGGTGTAGAAAGAGGCAGAAAAAGTGCAGAAAGAACCAACAGAGGTGTAGAAAGAGGCAGAAAAAGTGCAGAAAGAAGCAAGAGGTGCAGAAACAGGCAAGAGAGGTGCAGAAAGAGGGTACGGGTGCAGAAAGAGGCAAGAGAGGCGCAGAAAGAGGCAAGTGAGGTACAAAAACACAGAAGAGGGGTGCAGAAAGAGGCAAGAGAAGTGCAGAAAGAAGCAACAGGTGCAGAAGGAAGCAACAGAACTGCAGAAAGTGGCACGAGAGTTGCAGAAACAGGCAAGAGAGGTGCAGGAAGAGGGGTGCAGAAAGAGGGAACAAGGGTGCAGAAAGAAGCAAGAGAGGTGCAGAAAGAGGCAAGAGGGGTGCAGAAAGAGGCAAGAGGGGTGCAGAAAGAAGTAACACAAGTACAGAAAGAAGCAAGAAAAGTGCAGAAAGAGGCAAGAGGGGTGCAGGAAGAGGCAAGAGAAGTGCTGAAAGAAGCAACAGATGTGTAAAAAGAGGCAAGAGGTGCAGAAATAGGCAAGAGAGGTACAGAAAGAGGCAACAGAAGTGCAGAAAGAGGCAAGAGAGGTGCAGAAAGAGGGAAGACGAGTGCAGAAAGAGGCAACAGGGGTGCAGATAGAAGCGAGAGAGGTGTAGAAAGAAGCAAGGGAAATGCAGAAAAAAGCAACAGGTGCAGAAAGAGGCAAGAGGGGTGCAGAAAGAGGCAAGAGAAGTGCAGAAAGAACCAACAGAGGCATAGAAAGAGGCAGGAAAAGTGCAGAAAGAGGGAAGAGAGGTGCAGAAACAGGCAAGAGGGGTACAGAAAGAGGCGAGAGGTGCAGAAACAGGCAAGGGAAGTGCAGAAAGAGGCTAGAGAAGTGGTGAAAGAAGCAACAGAGGTGCAGAAAGAAGCAACAGAGGTGCAAAAAGAGGCAAGTGAGGTGCAGAAAGAAGAAAGAGGCAGGAAAGGTGCAGAAAAAGGCAAGTGAGGTACAAAAACACGCAAGAGGGGTGCAGAAAGAGGCAAGAGAAGTGCAGAAAGAAGCAACAGAGGTGAACAGAGGTGCAGAAGGAGGCAACAGAACTGCAGAAAGAGGCACAAGAGGTGCAGAAAGAGGCAAGAGAGGTGCAGAAAGAGGCAAGAGAGGTGCAGAAAGAGGCAAGAGGGGTGCAGAAAGAGGCAAGAGGGGTGCAGAAAGAAGCAGGAAAAGTGCAGAAAGAAGCAGGAGAAGTACAGAAAGAGGCAAGAGGGGTGCAGGAAGAGGCAAGAGAATTGCTGAAAGAAGCAACAGATGTGCTGAAAGAGGCAAGAGAGGTGCAGAAAAAGGCAAGAGGGGTGAAGAAAGAGGCAAGAGAGGTGCAGAAAGAGGCAACAGAAGTGCAGAAAGAGGCAACAGAAGTGCAGAAAGAGGCAAGAGAGGTGCAGAAAAAGGCAAGAGAGGTGCAGAAAGAAGCAAGAGAGGTGCAGAAAGAGGCAAGAGGGGCGCAGAAAGGCAAGAGGGGTGCAGAAAGAGGCAACAGGGGTACAGAAGGAGGCAAGAGGGGTGCAGAAATAGGCGAGAGAACTGCAGAAAGCGGCAAGGAAGTTGCAGAAACAGGCAAACAAGGTGCAGAAAGATGGAACAGGGGTGCAGACATAGGCAATATGGGTGCAGAAAGAGGCAAGAGAAGTGGAGAAAGAACCAACAGAGGTGAAGAAAGAGGCTTGATGGGTGGAGAAAGAGGCAAGAAAAGTGCAGAAAGAAGAAAGAGAGGTGCAGAAAGAGGCAAGAGAAGTGCTGAAAGAAGCAACAGATGTGTAAAAAGAGGCAAGAGGTGCAGAAATAGGCAAGAAAGGTGCAGAAAGAGGCAACAGAGGTGCAGAAAGAGGCAAGAGGGGTGCAGAAAGAGGCAAGAGGGGTGCAGAAAGAAGCAAGAGAAGTGATGAGAGGCAAGACGGGAGCAGAAATAGGCAAGAGAAGTGCTGAAAGATGCAAGTGAGATGCAGAAAGAGCCAAGAGGGGTGCAGAAAGAGCCAAGAGGGGTGCAGAAAGAGCCAAGAGGGGTGCACAAAGAGGCAAGAGGGGTGCAGAAAAAGGCAAGAGAAGTGCAGACAAAAGGCAAGAGAAGTACAGAAAGCAACAGAGATGCCCAAAGAGAGCTGCCTAAAGATGCAAGAGAGGTGCAGAAATAGGGAAGAGCGGTGCAGAAAGAGGCAAGAGGGGTGTAGAAAGAAGCAAGAGAGGTGCAGAAAGAAGCAAGAGAAGTGCAGAAAGAAGCAAGAGAGGTGCAGAAAGAAGCAGGAAAAGTGCAGAAAGAAGCAGGAGAAGTGCAGAAAGAGGCAAGAGGGGTGCAGGAAGAGGCAAGAGAAGTGCAGAAAGAAGCAACAGAGGTGCAGAAGGATTAAACAGAACTGCAGAAAGAGGCACGAGAGTAGCAGAAACAGGCAAGAGAGGTGCAGGAAGAGGGGTACAGAAAGAGGCAAGAGGGGTGCAGAAAGAGGCAAGAGGGGTGCAGAAAGAGGCAGGAGAAGTGCAGAAAGAACCAGCAGAGTTGCAGAAAGAGGCAAGAGGGGTGCAGAAAGAGGCAAGAGAAGTACATAAAGAACCAAGAGAGGTGTAGAAAGAGGCAGAAAAAGTGCAGAAAGAAGCGAGAGGTGCAGAAACAGGCAAGAGGGGTGCAGAAAGAGGGAACAGGGGTGCAGAGAGAGGCAAGACAGGTGCGAAAGAGGCAAGAGGGGTGCAGAAAGAAGCAAGAAAAGTGCAGAAAGAAGCAAGAAAAGTGCAGAAAGAGGCAAGAGAAGTGCTGAAAGAAGCAACAGATGTGCAGAAAGAGGCAAGAGAGGTGCAGAAAGAGGCAAGAGAGGTGCAGAAAGAGGCAAGAGAAGTGCAGAAAGAGGCAACAGAAGTGCAGAAAGAACCAACAGAGGTGTAGAAAGAGGCAGAAAAAGTGCAGAAAGAAGCAAGAGGGGTGCAGAAACAGGCAAGAGAGGTGCAGAAAGAGGGTACGGGTGCGGAAAGAGGCAAGAGAGGCGCAGAAAGAGGCAAGTGAGGTGAGGAAAGAGGTGCAGAAAGAGGCCGGAAAGGTGGAGAAAGAGGCAAGTGAGGTACAAAAACACAGAAGAGGGGTGCAGAAAGAAGCAGCAGAGTTGCAGAAAGAGGCAAGAGAAGTACAGAAAGAACCAAGAGAGGTGTAGAAAGAGGCAGAAAAAGTACAGAAAGAAGCAAGAGAGGTGCAGAAACAGGCAAGAGAGGTGCAGAAAGAGGGAACAGGGGTGCAGAAAGAGGCAAGAGAGGCGCAGAAAGAGGCAAGAGAAGTGCTGAAAGAAGCAACAGAGGTGCAGAAAGAAGCAAGAGAAGTAATGAAAGATGAGTTGCAGAAAGAAACAGGAGAGGTGCAGAAAAAAGCAAGAGCATTGCAGAAAGAGGCAAGTGAGGTGCAGAAAAAGGAAAGCGAGGTGCAGAATGAGGCAGGAAAGGTACAGAAAGAGGCAAGTGAGGTACAAAACACGCAAGAGGGGTGCAGAAAGAGGCAAGAGAAGTGCAGAAAGAAGCAACAGGTGCAGGAGGCAACAGAACTGCAGAAAGAGGCACGAGAGTAGCAGAAACAGGCAAGAGAGGTGCAGAAAGAGGGAAGAGGGGTACAGAAAGAGGCAAGAGGTGCAGAAAGAGGCAAGAGGGGTCCAGAAAGAGGCAAGAGGGGTGCAAAAAGAAGCAACACAAGTACAGAAAGAAGCAAGAAAAGTGCAGAAAAAGGCAAGAGTAGTGCTGAAAGAAGCAACAGATGTGCAGAAAGAGGCAAGAGAGGTGCAGAAAGAGGCAAGAGAGGTGCAGAAAGAAGCAACAAAGGTGCAGAAAAAAGCAAGAGAAGTGTTGAAAGAGACGAGAGTTGCAGAAAGAAACGAGAGGAGCAGAAAAAAGCAAGAGCATTGCAGAAAGAGGCAAGTGAGGTGCAGAAAGAGGAAAGAGAGGTGCACAATGAGGCAGGAAAGGTACAGAAAGAGGCAAGTGAGGTACAAAACACGCAAGAGGGGTGCAGAAAGAGGCAAGAGAAGTGCAGAAAGAAGCAACAGAGGTGCAGAAGGAGGCAACAGAACTGCAGAAAGAGGCACAAGAGTAACAGAAACAGGCAAGAGAGGTGCAGGAAGAGGGGTACAGAAAGAGGCAAGAGGTGCAGAAAGAGGCAAGAGGGGTGCAGAAAGAGGCAAGAGGGGTGCAGAAAGAGGCAAGAGAAGTGCAGAAAGAAGCAGCAGAGTTGCAGAAAGAGGCAAGAGAAGTACAGAAAGAACCAAGAGGGGTGTAGAAAGAGGCAGAAAAAGTGCAGAAACAGGCAAGAGAGGTGCAGAAAGAGGGGTACAGAAAGAGGCAAGAGAGGTGCAGAAAGAGGCAAGAGGGGTGCAGAAACAGGCAAGAGGGGTGCAGAAACAGGCGAGAAGTGCTGAAAGAAGCAACAGAGGTGCAGAAAGAAGCAAGAGAAGTAATGAAAGAGAAGAGTTTCAGAAAGAAACAGGAGAGGTGCAGAAAAAAGCAAGAGACGTGCAGAAAAAGGCAGGAAAGATGAAGAAGAGGCAAGTGAGGTACAAAAACAGAAGAGGGGTGCAGAAAGAAGCAACAGAGGTGCAGAAGGAAGCAACGGAACTGCAGAAAGTGGCACGAGAGTTGCAGAAACAGGCACGAGAGGTGCAGAAAGAGGGAAGAGTAGTGCAGAAAGAGGGAGCAGGGGTGCAGAGAGGCAAGAGGGGTGCAGAAAGAGGCAAGAGGGGTGCAGAAAGAGGGAAGAGGGGTGCAGAAAGAAGCAACACAAGTGCAGAAAGAGGCAAGAGAAGTGCTGAAAGAAGCAACAGATGTGCCGAAAGAGGCAAGAGAGGTGCAGAAAGAGGCAAGAGAGGTGCAGAAAGAGGCAACAGAAGTGCAGAAAGAACCAACAGAGGTGTAGAAAGAGGCAGAAAAAGTGCAGAAACAAGCAAGAGAGGTACAGAAACAGGCAAGAGATGTGCAGAAAGAGGGTACGGGTGCAGAAAGAGGCAAGAGAGGCGCAGAAACAGGCAAGAGGTGCAGAAAGAGGCAAGTGAGGTGAGGAAAGATGTGCAGAAAGGTGCAGAAAGAGGCAAGTGAGGTATAAAAACACAGAAGAGGGGTGCAGAAAGAGGCAAGAGAAGTGCAGAAAGAAGCAACAGGTGCAGAAGGAGGCAACAGAACTGCAGAGAGTGGCACGAGAGTTGCAGATGCAGGCAAGAGAGGTGCAGAAAGCAGGAAGAGGGGTGCAGAAAGAGGGAACAAGGATGCAGAAAGAAGCAAGAGGGGTGCAGAAAGAGGCAAGAGGGGTGCAGAAAGAGGCAAGAGAGGTGCAGAAAGAGGCAAGAAAAGTGCTGAAAGAGGCAAGAGGGGTGCAGAAAGAAGCAACACAAGTACAGAAAGAAGCAAGAAAAGTGCAGAAAGAGGCAAGAGAAGTGCTGAAAGAAGCAACAGAGGCGTAGAAAGAGGCAGGAAAAGTGCAGAAAGAGGGAAGAGAGGTGCAGAAACCGGCAAGGGAAGTGCAGAAAGAGGCTAGAGAAGTGCTGAAAGAAGCAACAGAGGTGCAGAAAGAAGAAAGAGGTGCAGAAAGAGGCAGGAAAGGTGCAGAAAGAGGCAAGTGAGGTACAAAAACACGCAAGAGGGGTGCAGAAAGAGGCAACAGAAGTGCAGAAAGAAGCAACAGAGGTGCAGAAGGAGGCAACAGAACTGCAGAAAGAGGTGCAGAAAGAGGCAAGAGGGGTGCAGAAAGAGGCAAGAGGGGTGCAGAAGGAGGAAACAGAACTGCAGAAAGAGGCACGAGAGTAGCAGAAACAGGCAAGAGAGGTGCAGGAAGAGGGGTACAGAAAGAGGCAAGAGAGGTGCAGAAAGAGGCAAGAGGGGTGCAGAAAGAGGCAAGAGGGGTGCAGAAAGAGGCAGGAGAAGTGCAGAAAGAACCAGCAGAGTTGCAGAAAGAGGCAAGAGGGGTGCAGAAAGAGGCAAGAGAAGTACAGAAAGAACCAAGAGAGGTGTAGAAAGAGGCAGAAAAAGTGCAGAAAGAAGCAAGAGAGGTGCAGAAACAGGCAAGAGGGGTGCAGAAAGAGGGAACGGGTGCAGAGAGAGGCAAGAGAGGTGCGAAAGAGGCAAGAGGGATGCAGAAAGAAGCAACACAAGTACAGAAAGAAGCAAGAAAAGTGCAGAAAGAGGCAAGAGAAGTGCTGAAAGAAGCAACAGATGTGCAGAAAGAGGCAAGAGAGGTGCAGAAAGAGGCAACAGAAGTGCAGAAAGAACCAACAGAGGTGTAAAAAGAGGCAGAAAAAGTGCAGAAAGAACCAACAGAGGTGTAGAAAGAGGCAGAAAAAGTGCAGAAAGAAGCAAGAGGTGCAGAAACAGGCAAGAGAGGTGCAGAAAGAGGGTACGGGTGCAGAAAGAGGCAAGAGGGGTGCAGAAAGAGGCAAGAGAAGTGCAGAAAGAACCAACAGAGGCATAGAAAGAGGCAGGAAAAGTGCAGAAAGAGGGAAGAGAGGTGCAGAAACAGGCAAGAGGGGTACAGAAAGAGGCAAGAGAGGTGCAGAAACAGGCAAGGGAAGTGCAGAAAGAGGCTAGAGAATTGGTGAAAGAAGCAACAGAGGTGCAGAAAGAAGCAACAGAGGTGCAAAAAGAGGCAAGTGAGGTGCAGAAAGAAGAAAGGTGCAGAAAGAGGCAGGAAAGGTGCAGAAAAAGGCAAGTGAGGTACAAAAACACGCAAGAGGGGTGCAGAAAGAGGCAAGAGAAGTGCAGAAAGAAGCAACAGAGGTGCAGAAGGAGGCAACAGAACTGCAGAAAGAGGCAAGGGAGGTGCAGAAAGAGGCAAGAGAGGTGCAGAAAGAGGCAAGAGAGGTGCAGAAAGAGGCAAGAGAGGTGCAGAAAGAGGCAAGAGGGGTGCAGAAAGAGGCAAGAGGGGTGCAGAAAGAAGCAGGAAAAGTGCAGAAAGAAGCAGGAGAAGTACAGAAAGGCAAGAGGGGTGCAGGAAGAGGCAAGAGGGGTGCAGGAAGAGGCAAGAGAATTGCTGAAAGAAGCAACAGATGTGCTGAAAGAGGCAAGAGAGGTGAGGCAAGAGAGGTGCAGAAAGAGGCAACAGAAGTGCAGAAAGAGGCAAGAGAGGTGCAGAAAGAGGCAAGAGAGGTGCAGAAAGAAGCAAGAGAGGTGCAGAAAGAGGCAAGAGGGGCGCAGAAAGAGGGGCGCAGAAAGAGGCAAGAGGGGTGCAGAAAGAGGCAAGAGGGGTGCAGAAATAGGCGAGAACTGCAGAAACAGGCAAACAAGGTGCAGAAAGATGGAACAGGGGTGCAGACATAGGCAATATGGGTGCAGAAAGAGGCAAGAGAAGTGGAGAAAGAACCAACAGAGGTGAAGAAAGAGGCTTGATGGGTGGAGAAAGCGGCAAGAAAAGTGCAGAAAGAAGAAAGAGAGGTGCAGAAAGAGGCAAGAGAAGTGCAGAAGGAGGCAAGAGAAGTGCAGAAGGAGGCAAGAAAGGTGCAGAAAGATGCAACAGAGGTGCAGAAAGAGGCAAGAGGGGTGCAGAAAGAGGCAAGAGGGATGCAGAAAGAAGCAAGAGAAGTGATGAGAGGCAAGACGGGAGCAGAAATAGGCAAGAGAAGTGCTGAAAGATGCAAGTGAGATGCAGAAAGAGCCAAGAGGGGTGCAGAAAGAGCCAAGAGGGGTGCAGAAAGAGCCAAGAGGGGTGCACAAAGAGGCAAGAGGGGTGCAGAAAAAGGCAAGAGAAGTGCAGACTAAAGGCAAGAGAAGTACAGAAAGAAGCAACAGAGATGCCCAAAGAGAGCTGCCTAAAGATGCAAGAGAGGTGCAGAAATAGGGAAGAGCGGTGCAGAAAGAGGCAAGAGGGGTGTAGAAAGAAGCAAGAGAGGTGCAGAAAGAAGCAAGAGAAGTGCAGAAAGAAGCAAGAGAGGTGCAGAAAGAAGCAGGAAAAGTGCAGAAAGAAGCAGGAGAAGTGCAGGAAGAGGCAAGAGGGGTGCAGGAAGAGGCAAGAGAAGTGCAGAAAGAAGCAACAGAGGTGCAGAAGGATTAAACAGAACTGCAGAAAGAGGCACGAGAGTAGCAGAAACAGGCAAGAGAGGTGCAGGAAGAGGGGTACAGAAAGAGGCAAGAGGGGTGCAGAAAGAGGCAAGAGGGGTGCAGAAAGAGGCAGGAGAAGTGCAGAAAGAACCAGCAGAGTTGCAGAAAGAGGCAAGAGGGGTGCAGAAAGAGGCAAAAGAAGTACAGAAAGAACCAAGAGAGGTGTAGAAAGAGGCAGAAAAAGTGCAGAAAGAAGCAACAGAGATGCCCAAAGAGAGCTGCCTAAAGATGCAAGAGAGGTGCAGAAATAGGGAAGAGCGGTGCAGAAAGAGGCAAGAGGGGTGCAGAAAGAGGCAAGAGGGGTGTAGAAAGAAGCAAGAGAGGTGCAGAAAGAGGCAAGAGAGGTGCAGAAAGAGGCAAGAGAGGTTCAGAAAAAGGAAACAGGGATGCAGAAAGAGGCAAGAGAGATGCAGAAAGAAAGAAGAGATGTGCAGAGAGAGGCGCAGAAAGAAGCGTGAGTGGTTTGCGCACCATTAGTACCAATTTAACCCCTACATTTAGCAATAAGTAACAGGTGAGCATTCCAGCTTTGTACACGGCCTTCCACCACGCTGTAACACTTGTCACTGCATTTTGGCTAATGTTTGAGACGCTTGAGCTAGAAACAATGTTTTTTTTGTTCAAATCTGCAGATTATGCAGCAGATGATGGATTATGTGGCAAATTCGGAAAATGTATAATTATGCGAAAATCGGTGCAGCCGAACAGTCGCATAAATCCAGTGGCCCTGTTCATGCCTCTGAGTAGGTCTAGAACTGCTCCTCAGTGGTTCCTTCTTTTTTTGTCTCATTGAGTTTATAGTTTAGTTTCTATGGAAAC
Organism: Calotriton arnoldi; assembly: GCA_963921515.1. Lineage (NCBI taxonomy): Eukaryota > Metazoa > Chordata > Amphibia > Caudata > Salamandridae > Calotriton > Calotriton arnoldi. The sequence continues at coordinate 1,448,150 of CAWUFW010000751.1, forward strand.
GAGGAAGACTAAACCTGAGGTTACCACTCCACAACACGGACTACCATACCATATAATTACTCTCCATAACACACAATCCCACTCTACATAATTCCTATACACTAAATACCACATACTTTCTATCCACATAATTTCACTGCACAACATACCACTTAATTCCACTACACACAACGTACATCCACTCCACTCCACTCCAAAAAACATAAGTAAAAAACTTTTTCATTTACAACGCCAATAGCTCTACCGCTTGCAAATGCGAAACTTATTACATTGCAAATGCTTTTTAGGTCTCGTAGACCTGCGTTGCAGCGTGCATGCGCTGCTCGCTCTGCGAGGGCTTTTGTTATCAAGTAGATTTCAGAAGGGGACTTGAAGCCCCGCCCATGATTTTCATTGGCTGGTGTCATCGTTTATGGTAAACGCTGGCTCTTGATTGTAAATGAGGCTTCTTGGTTACCGCCCTGTCTCCTCGGACGGCCCATCCGGACTTAATTGTTTGCTTGCGGCGTTACACTGTCCTCGATATGTAGGCGGTGAGCACTAGCTGCTTCCCCCATCGGTGGCCGGACACGCACGCTGGCCGGAGGTGCGCTCGTTCTGTACAAAGTCCCTGTGTTTGCTCTGCAGGTTTGAACTTTTGAGAACGTCTCTGCAATTCTTTCAGGTGGAAAATCTGAACAATGTGCTGGCAGCTGGATCAAATTAGAGGCAGAGGGAAAAACAGACCAGCCTCTTTTCTGCTCCTAGCCAGGCCTCAGAAGAGGCGCTTGTAAAGAGCTCACTCCCAACCCCGAGCCTCAGTGGCGTCACCTGACCACGCACGCACCGAGGAAGCCTTTCTCAGGAAAAACAAGGTTCGCAAGAGCAAGGGGCCTGTTCCTGCGTGTCCCGGAGGAAGTCACCCACGGCTGAGGTAACAGCGACTAGTGGAAAGAAACAAGTTGAACACCTTATATCTTGCCCGGAGCCCCTCTATCGCCACGTATCTCTTGCCCTGCACAGTGCCTCTAAACAAGTTACGTCTTCACCTCCTGCACAGTACCTCTGCGATGCAGTACCTCTTGCACAGTGACACCCTGATCCAGTGACCTAGCTCCGCCCTTACTGCTTGCATAGTGCCGCACAGATATCGGTAAACACGTGGCACCCCTTACCTCTAACAGTGCCCTTGCCTCTGGTACAAGAAACAAGGTGCTCCCCTAACTCTCACACAGCGCCCCCTCTTAAGCAAGGTGTGCCATTAAACAAGTTGCGCTGCCTCCCTCTCGTATGGTACCCCTGGTGCTATTAAACAAGGCCCTTCCGTACGTTTTGCAGTAAACCAGCCGCATCCCTCGCGCGGTCGTTTCCCATGTAGACCCTCGTCTGACGTCAATCACTGTGCCCCGCAACCCTATAACTGACAGCTTGCATGTGCGTCTTACTTGGGACTGCTTTTGTCAGGTAAATACTGTGTGACTGCGATAGAACCGCAGTGAAGGGGTTAAAACGTGTAAAGGGTCACTGAGAGAGGGGGGTTATCCCATTAAACCCCATCTACTGCCACACAATGTACATTTCCCTTTTTACTGAATTTAGTAGGGGCCATGTCAAGCCTTGGCATGATAACTCAGTCGGCTGCGCGCCGGCTGCAGAGATGTTTCTGTGACTTATAGGTCATGTGTCACATCCCTGCAGGGCCGACTGGGCCTTTCATTCTTCAGAGGCAGAGCTTCATATGAACCAATGAGTTGCGTGATAACACCTGCATTTAAGCACCTGGAACGGGAGCCACTTTTGGGTGTGTTTTTGATTAGGCAGCGAGTGTATCGCTAGCAGTGCAACAGGAAGTGACCGGCTGTGAAGAGTTCATGGCAATGGGTTCTCCTCTGGTGTGCTCGCTGTTCCGGCAGCAGAGTCGCCTTCTCCGGCACTCGCCCTGATGGCTGCACATACCCCAACCTATCGCACTGAAGGCTGCTCCCCCTAGGTAACCACCCCTTCTCCAGATCTTGTCCCAGGTATGTTGGCATCCCCAGTACTTGTGTACCCTTGCTGGGGGTGGGTGGGGTTGAAGTTCCTTATGGAGGGAGAGGTTAGAGGGGGCTCAGACTAGTATTATTTTTCAGGAGGTCACGGGGGTTGGTATGGAGGTGTGTTGGTTGCTAATGGCAGTGGTTTCTTTGGTGCAGCTGAGAGGTTCGGCGTCGAGACCTGGTGTTGCAGGGCAAAGAGCCAAGTTTGATTTTCAGGGCGCTGGGTTTTGTTTGTAAGTAGCACGAGCTCTGTTTTCGGAGGGCTCAGCTTCAGAAACACGTGGCACCCTAGTTTCATGCCCCCACACGCCATCCCTGCAAAGGGACCTTTAGCACTAGTGAAAATGAGTGAATAGAAGGCTTCGTGTTCAGGAACAGTCTTACTTCTGGCCTCTCTGGTTACAGCTTTTGTTCTTTTGACCCGCTCTTTTCAAATGCTTTAAAACTAATTTGAGGACTACAATGTAAGATACATTTTAGCTTTGCCTTAATGCTGCTTGTAGCATTACGTTACCTATCAGTTTAGTGGTTTATCTATCTGTCTGTCTGTCCACTCTTCGGTCTGATAGTCGGTTCCTCCGTTTGTGTGTCTGTGTGTTGACTGTTTGAGTTTATGTATATGCGGCTGTCTGTGTATGTGTTTTTGTTTATGTGCGTGAGTGTACACAGGTTATTAGTTTGCTGCTGTTCTGTGTGCTTGGGGATACACGTGTATGCCTTTTGATCTTTGCTTACGTACATCGTGTGTGTGTGTGTGTGTATGTGTGTATGTAGCAGTATATCTGCATGTGTATTGTTCTTCTGTGTCCATGCTGTACATAAACTCTAGACCTCTTGGCTTTATCAGTGCAAGCTTACTTGGTCACTTCCTTCCCCTCAAATCAGAACTAACCCCTGTAGAAATGGCCATGTATGCTCCTGGCCTTCAGAGAGCTGCTGGTGACATTCCCACAGGGCTGGCACTGTCGGTTAACCTTCCCAGGCGGATTACAAAGTTCACCAATGCTGTCCATGAGTTCTTTGAACTAATTAAAACAAGCATTTGCAATGCAATATGTCACGCATTTGTGAGAGTTTGAGCTATTGGCATTGTAAAGGACAATGCCTTTTATTTATGTGATTTGAAAACCTGCAAGTGGTGCTTAAACACGCCTTTTGTATTTATAGTCCTTGCTTACGAGAAGCAAGGCTGGCAGTAAAAGAGGAGCAGTTACTGTCATCCTTGCTTCTCGTAAGCAACGACTAAGTACAAAGTGCATGTTTACGCACTTCTTGCAGTTTTTCAAAACACATAAATAAAAGGCATTGTCATTTACAATGCCAATAGCTCAAACTCTTGTAAATGCGAGACCTATTGCATTGCAAATGCTTATTTAACTAGTAGTCGCGTTTGCAGAGTGATGGAGAAAGGGGGCTGGGCCTCCGACCAGCGCTCGGGAATTCCGCTGCGTAGGACTTATGAGAGGTACCAGGAGTGCTTCTTGGCCCACAAAGTCCCTCAGGAGTAAAGTGGACTTCATCACCCAACCAGTAGTGTGCCAGGAGGTGCATTTGCAGAGTGGTGGAGAAAGGGAGGCGTGGCGTCCGAAGACCTCTTAGCAATCCCACTGTGTGGGACTTACTGGAGGTAACAGGAGGGGTAGTGGGTCCCCAAGGACATCTTTGGGGGCCAACTACCCCTTCTGTTACCTCCAGTAAGTCCCACACAGCAAGATTGCTAAGTTCTCATAGGCCATGCCCCCTTTCTCCACCACTCTGCAAACGCGCCTCCTGGCACACTCCTGCTTGCGGGATATAGTCCACTTCAGTCCTGAGGTCCTCAGGACACAAGGGGACCTCATCGCCCCACCAGCAGTGTGCCAAGAGGCGCGTTTGCAGAGTGGTGCAAAAAGGGGCGCGGCCTCCTACCACCTCTCAGCAATCCCACTGTGTGGGGCTTACTGGAGGGACCTGGTGGGCTAGTGGCCCCTAAGGACCTTCACCAGCGCAGGGGACTTAATCCCCTAACCCAGAACGCGCCAGGAGGCGCGTTTGCAGAGTGGTGCAGGGAGGGGGCGGGGCCTCCGGCGAGTTGCCGGTTTCTTTTTTCATTTTAGGAAGGGGGACTGTGTGGCCCCCATTCCCTTGAACCTTTTGGGCCCCAGGGACCCCATCCCTCGGGGTCTGAACCATTAAAAAAAATATATATATATATATATATATATATATATATATTCCAATCGAACACTGCTCACAGTTGAAGACACCACACACAACGTTCGATTTACCCTTTATTGTTTGGGAGGCAGCAGCAGGCTGAGACAAGTCCTCACAGCATGTCATAACGCCATGTATGCCATACGCGTTTCGGATATATTTCCTTTTTCACTGGCTGGCGTGTAAGGGGGAAAGGAGCAGCTTGCATAGTTTATCACAGGTGATCTCAGGTACTGGTCCCGCCCCACTGGGCGCATGCTTGCTAGGCATTCTGGATGATGCAGTCCTTAGCAAAATACTGTCCCTAGTGGATGTCGCTTTTCCTTTACCTCCTCAATTATAATCCCGTTGGGTCGTTGTGCGGAAGTGTCCCGCTTGCTGCTTTCGTGACGCCGCTCCAAGCAGGTACGTTGTTCCGTTTTCTGTGCACCTTCAGCACACGGACCTGCTTCTCATACAGTGGGGTGGTCTTCGTGGTCAGAGCGGACCACAAAATATTCCAATCGAACACAGCTCACAGTTGAAGACACCACACACAACGTTCGATTTACCCTTTATTGTGAGGACTTGTCTCAGCCTGCTGCTGCCTCCCAAACAATAAAGGGTAAATCGAACGTTGTGTGTGGTGTCTTCAACTGTGAGCAGTGTTCGATTGGAATATTTTGTGGTCCGCTCTGACCACGAAGACCACCCCACTGTATGAGAAGCAGGTCCGTGTGCTGAAGGTGCACAGAAAACGGAACAACGTACCTGTTTGGAGCGGCGTCACGAAAGCAGCAAGCGGGACACTTCCGCACAACGACCCAACGGGATTATAATTGAGGCGGTAAAGGAAAAGCGACATCCACTAGGGACAGTATTTTGCTAAGGACTGCATCATCCAGAATGCCTAGCAAGCATGCGCCGAGTGGGGCGGGACCAGTACCTGAGATCACCTGTGATAAACTATGCAAGCTGCTCCTTTCCCCCTTACACGCCAGCCAGTGAAAAAGGAAATATATCCGAAACGCGTATGGCATACATGGCGTTATGACATGCTGTGAGGACTTGTCTCAGCCTGCTGCTGCCTCCCAAACAATTAAGGGTAAATCGAACGTTGTGTGTGGTGTCTTCAACTGTGAGCAGTGTTCGATTCGAATATATATATATTTATATATTTAAAAGGGAGGGGTCACGCAGCCCCCCTCCCAAGGCCGATTACGGCCCTGGGGACCCTGTCCCCCGGGGCTAGGCCTATATTGATTTTTTTTCTTTACCCCCGTATGTTAATTAATGAATGCCCCGGGAAGGTGGTGGTCCCCTAGGCAGTGTGGGGGGGGGCAGGAGCCCCCACCACACTAATTTTTAAAAAAGCCCTTGGGAGGTGGCGGTCCCCAGGGCTGCGGGGGGGGGCGAGGCCCCATCGCATTTAAATATTAAAGCCCCGGGGAGGTGGTGGTCCCCCGGGCAGCGTGGGGCAGGGAGGAGCCCCCCATGCATTTTTATTTAATAGAAAGCCCCAGGGAGGTGGCGGTATCCGGGGCTGCGGGGCACCGGGGGCCCCGCATAATAATTAAGCATTGCCCCCGGGACCTGGCCCACCCGTGGGCTTAATACCACGCTTCATTTTAAAAAAAGAAATTCTGCGGGATTCGCGCACCGTTCGCAAATCCCTCCGAAAATTTTAAAAAATGCTTTTTTTGGCTCACAGGGTCCCTGTTGGACCTCCTGAGCAGGCCTAGGGGGTCAGGGTGTTTCTATCCTGCCCCCTTTTCTTGTTTTTTTACAATTTTTCTTGCGACTCGGTTGAACCGAGTCACAAGATGGCTGCCAACACTTCCTGGTTTGAAGTGTTGACAGCCAATCAGAGTCACGCTCGTGATCGGGAGTGTTCGCGGATCCACCGCGGTCACCAGATACTAATATTTTTTTATATATGAATTTCTCAGGAACTACTGAGCGGATTTACACCATTTAAAGCAAAGAGTGCACTCTGGACCAAGAGCTACCTTTCTGCCAAATTTGATGTAATTCCGTTCAGCAGTTCGGGATGTAGCTGCGACGAAAGTTTCCTATGGAAATTAACATGGAGCAAACGCGTTTTGGGACCCCCCTTTTTTCTTGGCCCCCTCTTGACGAATCACCCCAAAACATTCAAGACAGGAGCTGACTGGAGCGCCCCATTCGCTTTGAAAATTTCGCGAAGATTCATCAAACGGCGCCAAAGATATTGGCAAATCAAAAAACGCTTTTCGAATAGAAACAAGGTCCTAACTATAACTACCTACTGGCAACCGCCAGTAGGTAATATATATATATATATATATATATATATATATATATATATATATATATATATATATATATATATATATATTCCATAACAAGTTGCTCACGCAGGTAAAGACTCCACACCCAATGTTAATTTTACCCTTCTTTATTCCGGCAGGCAACAGCTAACTGGAGACAGCTCACCCAGCGACTTATACCATGTCGCCTTACGCGTTTCGGGGATGAGTTCCCCTTGATCACCGGCTTGGCTATGGGGAAAGAACAGCTTAGCAGTTCTGTGCAGATGATTATAGTTCTCAATCCCGCCCACCTGGGCGTGTCTGCGCTTGGGCATTGTGGTACCCGTAGTTTGTCATACCTCCGTAGTGGATGCTGCTGTTTGTTTTTCCTCCACAAATGATAATTCCAGTCAGGTTGCCGGTACAAGCTGGGCCAGTTCGCTGCACACTTGCGCCACACCAGAACAGGTACGTTGCTCCTCGTGTGTGTCTCATGGCTCAGAGACACACGGACCCGCTTTTTAAGCGGTGGGGTGTCTTAGTGGCCAGAGCGGGCCACATATATTCCATAAGAAGTTGCTCACGCAAGTAAAGACTCCATACCCAATGTTAATTTTACCCTTCTTTATTCCGGCAGGCAACAGCTAACTGGAGACAGCTCACCCAGCAACTTATACTATGTCGCCTTACGCGTTTCGGGGATGTGTTCCCCTTGATCACCAGCTTGGCTATGGGGAAAGAACAGCTTAGCAGTTCTGTGCAGATGATTATAGTTCTCAATCCCGCCCACCTGGGCGTGTCTGCGCTTGGGCATTGTGGTACCCGTAGTTTGTCATACCTCCGTAGTGGATGCTGCTGTTTGTTTTTCCTCCACAAATGATAATTCCAGTCAGGTCGCCGGTACAAGCTGGGCCAGTTCGCTGCACACTTGCACCACACCAGAACAGGTACGTTGCTCCTCGTGTGTATCTCATGGCTCAGAGACACACGGACCCGCTTATATATGTATATGTGTGTATATTACCTACTGGCGGTTGCCAGTAGGTAGTTATAGTTAGGACCTAGTTTCCATAGGAAAAGCATTTTTTGATTTGCCAATATCTTTGGCGCTGGTTGACGAATCTTCGCGAAATTGTCAAAACTAATGGGATGCTCTGGTCAGCTCCTGTCTTGAAAGTTTCGGGGTGATTCTTCAAGCAGGGGCCGAGAAAAAAGGGGGTCCCAAAACGGGTTTTCTCCATGTTAAATTACAAAGGAAACTTTAGACAAAGCTACAGCCCGAACTGCTGAACGGAATTACACCAAATTTGGCAAAAAGGTAGGTCTTGGTCTAGAAAGCGTGCTTTTTTTTAAATGGTGTAAATCCGTTCAGTTGTTGCTGAGAAATTCAAAAAATAAAAATATCGATATCTGAGCACCGAAGAGGATTCGCCAACCCTCCCGGGCACGAGCTTCACTCTGATTGGCTGCCAACACTGTAAACCAGAATGTGTTGGCAGCCATCTTGTGACTCGGTAACCGAGTCACAAGAAATAAGCAGAAAAAAGATAAAAAAAATAAAAGGGGGCAGGGTGGAAACACCCTGACCCCCTAGGCCTGCTCACACAAGGACCCCCAAGCCCGAAAAAAGCATTTTTTTTAAAAACGGCCAAATTCGCGCTGGGTGCGCGAATCCGGCCGAAAAATTTAAAAAAAAACGAAGTGTGGGCTCCCCTGCTTCATTTTCTATAAGCCCCCGGGTGGGCCAGGTCCCGGGGGCAATGCCTAATTAATTAGCGGGGGCTCGCGCAGCCCCGGGGACGCCACCTCCCCAGGGCTTAGTTAATTGTATGCGGGGCACGCGGCCCCCCCGCAGCCCTGGGGACCGCCACCTCCTTCCAAGAAGCAAAGCAGTATTGCTTTTGGGCAAGGGGAGCTGCATGTTAGCAGCTCCCCTTGTCCAAAAGCAATGCCGGCTCCCGCAGGAGGTGGGGAGCCGGCAGGGACCGTGGGGGCATTGGGGCTCCCCCCACGGTCCCCATCAAAGAGGCCAGGCCCTAGGGGATGGGGTCCCCGGGGCCAGGAGTGGCCCGGGAGGGGGGCCATGCGGCCCCCCCTGCTAAAAAAAGAAATCCAGGCTGGCCATGCCCCAGGGGATGGGGTCCCCGGGGCCATTCTTGGCCTGAGGGGGGCCACGCGGTCCCCTTCCTTATTTATTCTTTTTTTTTTTAAATGGTGGCAGGCCCCGGGGGATGGGGTCCCCAGGGCGAATACCAAATAATGGAAGTGGATTGGTTTTTTTTTCTTTCGAGTTTGGAGTCGCGACTCCAACGCGGCTCTCAGCGCGACCCCCGTGTAACGTCGCGTTGGATTCGCGAATTCACCTTAAATAAATAATTAAGTAGTATATAATTTAGAAGGTAGTATTGTATTCGTGAAGTTGTTTTAAAGAGGTACTGTGATTGAAGTTAATGACAAGATTACAATTGATAGAGTTGTTAAAAATATATAAAATTAAAAATTAATAGTTAAACTTGAAAAGTGTGTTGTAGTACATTGAATTTGTGCTTTTCTTTTGTGGATTCGCGATGGGTTCGCAAATCCCAAAAACATTAAAAAAACAATTTGTATGTGTAAATTTTTTTTATAATCAGTATTATGTTATAGGGTGGCTCTAAAAAGAGCCTTTGTTTTCATTGTGAGTTTGTTGTAGCTACATGTAAGTGCGGATGCAGAGCTTTAGGTTGTTGAGAAAGACTGTTTCCTTGATCTGTGACGTGTACTCCATCACTTCAGTAGATGTCATCCATATCAAAACGTAGATTGTTGTTATATATGGAGCCCATCCTATGGTCTCTGAGGTAAGCAGAAACAGCTTTATTGACATTCTTTCTAGCTTTCTCAATCTGTGGACAGAATTGATTTGACCACTTCCATTTCTGTCTTTGGCATATGTTAGAGTATACAAAGACAGTTTGAGGTAAAAGCAACATCAATTGTGCAAAGGTGTCCTTCATTAGCATTTCCAGAACTACCCCAGTCAATGTGCCTAGGTCATTGCCACCACAGTGCACAATTATGAAGTCAGGGGGTTGGAGATGCAAAAAGGTTTTAACCAAAGGCATCAATTGGTGCCACTTTAATCCTCTCTGTGCAATCCATTTAATATCCACATTTTGCAAACCTAGGTCTTTGTCATACCTCTGCGTTCAGCATACTTTTGCACCAGAAAACATAGCTGTGTCCAACAATCCACACTGTAAGCATCTTGAAGGGATGTCTGGAAGTAATGAAAAGATGTTTGTAGCTGAGGTAGTCAGTTGGTAGAATGAGAGGTATGTAAAATGGTGGACAAGATGCTGTTTTAAAAAAAGTAGAGAATTGATTGGCTGTTAAAGAACATTGTACATTCAAAAATAGGGTGCATGTTACTTTCTTTAAAAAGCATGTTTCTTATAGGTTAGTAAAACATGTTTGAAAGGTACAGTAGATAGGATAAGGTCATATTTTGGAAATGTCAACCACACCTGCTGTTTGCATTTGTAACATTGTGTGGTGAACTTGAAAATATGGTGAACTTGTGACCTGTCAGTTCAGCTGAATGTTCCATGAACTGTTACTATGGAAACTGGCATTAAGCAAAATGGGGGAAGGGTTGAAACTGAACTGTGGACTTAAAATGTGAAATTGTAATTTATATATAAGTGATATCTTATTAAAGTAAGATTTCCCAAGTCAGTACTATCTTTAGAAGTGGTGTGTTCTTAAAACATAGTGGTATTTTTATTTGTAATATCTTTTTGAACTCCCGTATGGATTCATGGCTCCATCGCGTTGGTGCACGGTGGAGGCGCGACTCCAAAAAATTCCAGAACCAGTTTGGGCACTTTTAGAAGTCAGTTGGTAAGGGTTAATATGTCTAACCACTAGAAATGTGTTTTATAATTTGAAATAATGTAGGAAGCTATGCGATTTGTTACTTGCATGTATTTGTGTGGAGAAAGAGAGGGAAACTTTGCCATTACTGTTTTTACCTTGCTGAGAGTGGTGCATTACATTGATTGTGTGCATAAGAAAATCATTTATGAGTTTGTGATATTTTAAATTGTACAAATCTATTTGGAAAGTGAGTTATAAATTTGTGAGGTGTATTATGTATTAGGTTTATTTTAAACTTTAAAAATAATTCAAAAACTGTGATGCTTGAAATATATTAAATGTAGAGCTGTGTATTGTAGTTTGTTTTATTGTAGTTAAATGTGGTTTGAAATAGATTCTGTATAGTAATATGTGTATATTGGAAGATGGATTAGTGATTATGGTAGTTTGTTTTAGTGTGTGGATATGTACATTTGTAGTATACCGCATAATTTTAGCTGTTGCTTTAAATTTGGAGGTGGAGTCTGTCAAGTTTTAAGGTGTGCATGGACTTCTGTCTCAGTATGTTTCTACTTGTATATGTATTTTCATATGTCTTATACATTTGAAGGTGCATGATGTATAACAAAGAGATGTTGCTTTTTATGTGGTAGGCTCAAGACTGTGAGTACTAGTAGAATGGTGAAGATGCAGCACAACAGTGTGGTTTAAAAGATGCGGACATAAGGTGTTATTGATTAGGCTCTTTTTTTTAAGTTTCTAGAGAGGTACAGTTGAAATATGCCGCATAATTTTTGATGTTTGCTTGAAATTGAAAGTTTGTTCTGTGAATTTTTAAGGTTTGGATAGTGTTATGGTACAGACATATTCATGTATGCTTTTAGTAATATGGTGAGACTTTTACTAAAGATATGTGAAGGGTTCCTACTTTGTATTTGGGTAGGTGTCATATTATAAGTAGTTGTAGAATGGTTAAGCAGCAGCCTGAAAGTGAGGTTTGAGATGTTTGTAGAGATGTTATTTATTAGAGTAATTTGTATGATGTGAGGAAAGTTATATTTCATATATACGGCATAATTTTCAGTGTCTGTTTGAAAATTGAAGTGTACTCTGTGAAGTTTTGAGCTGTGCATGGTGTTGTAACTGAGATATGTGTCTACTTGCTCAAATATTATGGTATGTGTTATGTGTCTGAAGATGATAGATGTATAAAACACACGTATACATTTATCTGTTTTTTACTTTTATATATGATGCTGGTAGGAAAAGGTATAGACATATGCATACATGGATTTAGAAATACGGGGAGACTTTTATGAAAGATAAGTGAAGTGTTGCTTTGCTGTTAGCTGTGCTCTATACCTGTTTACTGCTAGAATAGTGAAGCAGTAGTATTGAAAAAGTGATGTTTAAGATATGTTGGGAGAGGAATTATTTATTATGGTACTTTATAAGAGTCTACTTATGTAATCACTCAGCCAGTAGTCATGCTGTTATGAAATCACCCAGGCACTACCTTTGCACTCCTTTATTCACTCAGGCACTCCCTCGGTAGTCCTGCAATTACCCAAGAAGTACCCATGCACTTATAAAATCACCCAGTCACTTCCTATGTAGTCATGTAAATCCCCAGATATTACCCCTGTAGTCATGCAATCACCTAGGCGTTACCTATGTACTTCTTTAATCCCCCAGATGTTACCCCGGTACTCATGCAATCACCAGTGCATTAGGTATACAGTGCTTCAATCACCCAGGCACTATCTTTGCACTCTTTCAATCACGCAGGCACTACTTTTGTACTTATGTAATCACTCAGCCAGTACTCATGCACTTATAAATTCACCCAGGCACTACGTTTGCACTCCGGTAATCACTCAGGTAGTACCTTACTACTTCTGTAATCACCCAGGCAGTACTCATGGACTTATAAAATCACCCACTGACTTCCTATGTATTCCAGTAATCCCCCAGATATTACCCCTGCAGTCATGCAATCACCCAGGCACTAGTTATGTATTAGCCCTGCAGTCATGCAATCATGCAGGCTGTACCTATGCAGTCAAGTAATAACCCACACACTACCCTTGCAGTCATAGAATCACCCAGGCCCTTCTGTTGCACTCATCTATTCACGTAGGTACTACTCCATGACTCATCTATGCATTCAGGTTCTATTTTTACACTTATCCATACACTCAATGTTTGTGTGCACTCATGCACTTAGCCAGTCACTATCCATTTTCTCCTGCAATTACCCAGTGACTACCCTTGCACTCATACAATCACCCAAGCACTACCCATGGAGTTATGCAATCACTCAGGCAGATCTATTACATGTCTCAGTTTCTAGGTTTCACTATATTCCAGAGATATTGTATACATATTTCTTTTAGATATGATGATGATTTGAAAACGTAGAAACATATGTATGCATGCTTCTAACAATATGGAGAGACTTATAGTTGAGTCATGTAATAGTCTGCTGCTTTATATTTCGCTAGGCCCAACACTCATGCAGTTATACAAACACACAAGTACTACCCATGCAGTCTTCCAATGATCCAGGCACTACATATGCACTGCTGTAATCACTCAGGCATTACTGCTGCACTCATGCAATCACCCAGGCACTACCTATGCACTCATGCAATCACCAAGGAATTACCCATGCACTCTTTCAATAATGTAGCCACTACTCATGCACTTATATAATCACCCAGGCACTACCGTTGCACTACTTCAATCACGGAGGCACTACCCTTGTACTTATGTAATCACTCAGCCAGTAGTCATGCTGTTATGAAATCACGCAGGCACTACCTTTGCACTCCTTTATTCACTCAGGCACTCCCTCGGTAGTCCTGCAATTACCCAAGAAGTACCCATGCACTTATAAAATCACCCAGTCACTTCCTATGTAGTCATGTAAATCCCCAGATATTACCCCTGTAGCCATGCAATCACCCAGGCGTTACCTATGCACTCCTTTAATCCCCCAGACGTTACCCCTGTACTCATGCAATCACCAATGCATTAGGTATACAGTGCTTCAATCACCCAGGCACTATCTTTGCACTCTTTCAATGACGCAGGCACTACTCTTGTACTTATGTAATCACTCAGCCAGTACTCATGCACTTATAAAATCACCCAGGCACTACCTTTCCACTCGTGTAATCACTCAGGCAGTACCTTAGTACTTCTGTAATCACCCAGGCAGTACTCATGCACTTATAAAATCACCCACTCACTTCCTATGTACCCCAGTAATCCCCCAGATATTAACCCTGCAATGATGCAATCACCCATGCACTAGTCCTGTATTACCCCTACAGTTATAGAATCATGCAGTCTCTACCTATGCACTCATGTAATAACCCAGGCACTACCCTTGCAGTCATAGAATCACCCAGGCCCTCCAGTTGCACTCATCTATTCACCTAGGCACTTCTTAGTGAGTCATCTGTGCCTTCAGGTGCTATTTATACACTTATCCATGTACTGAACCTGTATGTGTGCACTCATCTAATTAGCCAGGCACTATCCTTGTTCTCATGCATTCACCCAGGCACTACTGCATTCTTTCAATTACTCAGCCACTACCCCTGCAGTCCTTCAATCATCCAGCCAGTCTCTACTTGTATATGTATTTTTATATGTCTTATACATTTGAAGGTCTATGATGTGTAACAAAGAGGTGTTGTTGTTTTTTATCTGGTAGGGTCAAGACTGTGAGTAGTAGTAGAATGGTGAAGATGCAGCACAAAAGTGTGGTTTAAAAGATGTTGAGATAAGGTTTTAGTGATTAGGGTACTTTTTATAACTCTCTTGAGAGGTACAGTTGAAATATGCCATATCATTTTTGCTGTTTGCTTGAAATTCGAAGTTTGTTCTGTGAATGTTTGAGGTGTGCATAGTGTTGTGATACAGACATATGCATGCATGTTTTCAGGAATATGGTGAGACTTATAGCAGAGACATGTGAAGGGTTCCTGCTTTGTATTTGGCTAGGTGTAACATTATAAGTAGTTGTAAAATTGGAAAAGCAGCAGCACCAAAGTGAGGTTTGAGATATGTTTGTAAAGATATTATTTATTAGAGTAATTTGTATGAGTTTGTGGAAAGGTACATTTCAATTATACCACATAATTTTCACTGTGTGTTTGAAATTTGAAGTGTAGTCTGTGAAGTTTTAAGCTGTGGATGGTGTTGTGACTATTATTTGCCTCTACATGCATATGTATTAAAGTACATGTTATGTATGTGAAGATGGTAGATGTAGAAAACACAGGTATACATTTATCTGTATATTACTTTTATATATGATGCTGCTAGCAAAAGGTACAGACATATGCATACATGCTTTTAGAAATATGGGGAGACTTTTAACAAAGATAATTGAAGGGTTGTTTTGCTGTTCGCTATGCTCAATACCTGATTAGTAGCAGAATAGTGAAGCAGCAGTAGTAGAAAAGTGATGTTTAAGATATGTTGGGAGAGGAATTAGTGATTATGGTACTTTATAATACTCTGTTTAAAACTTCACTTGCACTATGCCGCATAAATCTAGGTGTGTGTTTGAAATGTTAAGTGTACTCTGAAGTTTTATGGTTGTTATGGTCTTGTGAGTGTGGTTATGTTTCTACTTGCATATCTATTCTGATATGTGTTATGCTTTTGGCAATAGGTACAGATACAAGCATGCATGCTTTTAGGAATATGGTTAGAATTATGGTAGAGACGTGATGAGTTGGAATGTATGACATTACAACGCAAACATTTACAACGCATTACTATAACCATGTACCCCAAATCCCATACCCACCCTCAAACTTAAAAATTCTCCATTACTTACCTTATAATGCGTTTTAATGGCATGTGTTGTAATGGTATGCGTTGTAATGGAATGCGTTGTAGTGACATGCGTTGTAATGGCTACATTGTAAAGGCATGCAATGTAAAGGCAGTCGCGTTGTAACAGCTGCGTTGTAAAGGTAGTGCGTTGTAATGACTGCATTGTAATGGATGCACTTATAAAATCACCCAGGCGTTTCCTATGTACTCCTGAAATCCCCCAGACATTACTTTAGTACTCATGCGATCACCAGGCATTACGTATGTATTTGTCTAATCCCCCACACATTACTTCTGCAATCATGCAATCATTAATGCGTTAGCTATACAGTAGTTCAATCACCCAGGCACTACCCTTGCACTCCTCCAATCAACCTGTGAGGATCTATGTAGTCCTCCAATCACTTAGCCAGTGCCCATGCACTTATAAAACCACCCAGGCACTACCATAGTAGTCCTCCAATCATCCAGGCAGTACCCTTTTTCTCATGTAATCACCCATGCACTATCTCTGTACTCTTTCAATCACCCAGCCACTACCCTTGCAGTCCCACAATCATCCAGCCACTACCTATGCACTTATATAATCATTCAGGCACTACCTTTGCACTCTTCCAATCATGCAGGCACTATCAGTGTAATAATGTAACCACCGAGCCAATGCCCATGCACTTTTAAAATCACCTAGACATTACCTTTACACTCCTCCAATCACTGAGGCACTACCACAATACTACCCCAATCTCCTATGTTGTACTGATGCACTTATAAAATCAATTAAGCACTTCCTATGTACTTCTGTAATCACCCAGACATTACCTCTGCATTCATGCAATCACCCAGGCATTACCTATGTACTCATCTAATTCCCCAGACATTACCCTTGCACTCATGTAATCACTAATACATTAGCTATACACTAATTGAATCACCCAGGCACTACCCTTGAACTCCTCCAATCACCCTGTCGGGATTTATGCACTCCTCTAATCACTTAGCCAGTACCCATGCACTTATAAAATCATTCAGGCACTATGTATGCACTTAAGGAATCACCCAGGCACTATTCTAGTACTTCTCCAATCACCCAGGCACTACTCTTGTTCTTATACAATCACACAGGTACTACGCCTGCACTCATGCAATTACCCAGGCATTATCCCTGCAGTCCTGGAATCACCTAGGCATTATCGCTGCAGTATACAATCAGACCGGCATTAGCAAAGCACTTCTTAAATCATCCAGCTAGTACACATGCACTTATGTAATGACCCAGGCACTACACTTGTATTCTTCAAATCACCCAGGCACTAGGCCTGTAGTCTTTGAATCACCCAACCAGTATCTATGCACTTATAAAATCACCCAGGCACTATCTATGCACTCCTCCAATCACCCAGGCACTACCACTACACTCATACAACCTCCCACACATTACTCATGCAATCACCCACACTTTACTCATGCACTCCGCCAATCACCCAGGCATTACCCATGCTCTCTTTCAATTACTTAGACAGTACACATGGACTCTGCACCTCTGTTCCTTCTTTCTGCACATCTTTTGTGTCTTTCTGCACCTGTTGCTTCTTTCTGCACCCCTTTTAGATCTTTCTGCACCCCTCTTTCCTCTTTCTGCATCCCTGTTGCCTCTTTCTATACCTCTGTTCCTTCTTTCTGCACTTTTTGTTTTTTTCTGCACATCTCTTGCTTCTTTTTGCACCCCTCATGCCTCTTTCTGCACCCCTCTTCTTTCTTTTTGCACCCCTCTTGCCTCTTTCTGCACCTCTGTTGCTTCTTTCTGCACTCCTGTTGCTTCTTTGTACACCTCTGTTGCTTCTTTCTGCACCCCTCATGTCTTACACACCCCTCTTGCCTCTTTCTGCACCTCTGTTCCTTCTTTCTGCGCTTCTTTTGTTTCTTTCTGCACCCCTCTTGTTTCTTTCTGTATCCCTTTTGCCTTTCTCCACCCCACTTCTCCCTTTTTGCATCTCTGTTGTTCTTTATGCAGCTTCTCTTGCTTCTTTCTGCACCTCTCTTGCTTCTTTTTGCACCCCTCTTGCCTCTGTCCACCCCTCTTCCCTCTTTCTGCACTTCTTTTACTTCTTTCTGCACTTATCTTGCTTCTTTCTGCACCTCACTTGCCTCTTTCTGCACCTCACTTGCCTCTTTCTGCACCTCACTTGCCTCTTTCTGCAGTTTTCTTGCCTCCTTCTGCACTTCACTTGCTTCTTTCTGTAACTCTCTTGCCTCTTTTTGCACCTCCCTTGCCTCTTTCTGCACCTCCCTTGCTTCTTTCTGCCCCCCTTTTGCCTGTTTCTGTACCCCTCTTCCCTCTTTGTGCAACTCTCTTTCCTCTTTCTACACCACTTTCCTCTTTCTGCACCATTCTTCCCTCTTTCTGTACCTCTGTTACTTCTTTCTTCACCTGTCTTGTCTCTTTCTGCACCCTTCGTGCCTCTTTAAGCACCTCTGTTGCTTCTTTCTGCAGTTCTCTTACTCTTTTTGCATCCCTCCTGCCTCTTTCTGTACTCCTCTTGCATCTTTGTGCACCTCTCCTACCCCTTTCTGCACCCCTCTTGCCTCTTTTTCCACCTCTTTTGGTTCTTTCTGCATCTCTTTTGCTTCGTGCTGTACTCCACTTGCCTCTTTCTGCACTCCTCTTCCCTCTTTCTGCACTCCTCTTTCCTCTTTCTGCACTCCTCTTCCCTCTTTCTGCACCTCTGTTCCTTCTTTCTGCACATCTTTTGCTTCTTTCTGTACCTCTCTTGCTTCTTTGTGCATCCCTCTTGCTTCTTTCTGCACTCCTCCTGCCTCTTTCTGTACCCCTCTTGTCTCTTTCTGCATCTCTCCTACCCCTTTCTGCACCCCTCCTACCCCTTTCTGCACCCCTCCTACCCCTTTCTGCACCCCTTTTGCCTCTTTTTCCACCTCTGTTGGTTCTTTGTGCACCTCTTTTGCTTTGTTCTATATTTCACTTGCCCCTTTTCTGTACCCCTCTTATCTCTTTCTGCACCTCTGTTGGTTCTTTCTGCACTGCTCTGGCTTCTTCCTGCACCTCTGTTCCAAATTTCTGCATCCCTCTTGCCTTTTTCTGCACTCCTCTTCCCTCTTTCTGCACCTCTCTTGCCTCAGTCTGCCCACCTGTTCCCTCTTTCTGCACCCCTGTTGCCTCTTTCTGCACCCCTATTGCCTCTTTCTGCACCTCTGTTCCTTCTTTGTGTGCTTCTTTTTTTTCTTTGTGCACATCTCTTGCTTCTTTCTGCACCCCTCTTCTCTGTTTCTGCACCCCTCTTCCCTCTTTTTGCTCCTGTGTTCCTTCTTTCTGCACTTTTGTTTCTTTCTGCACTCTTCTTCCCTTTTTTGCATTCCTCTTGCTTCTTTCTCCAGTTCTCTTGTCACTTTTTGTACCTCTCGACTCTTTCTGCACCTCACTTACCTTTTTCTGCACTTCTCTTGCTTCTTTCTACACCTCTGTTGCTTCTTTCAGCAATTCTGTTGCCTCTTTCTGCACTTTTTTTGGTTGTTTGTGCACCTCTCTTGCATCTTTCTTCACCTCTGTTGCCTCTTTCCGCACCTCACTTGCTTCTTTCTGTACCCCTCTTGCCTCTTTCTGAAACCCTCTTTCTGCAACCCTCTTTCCTCTTTCTGCAACCCTCTTTCAGCACTTCACTTGCCTCTTTCTGTACCTTTACTCCCTTTTTCTGCACTTCTCATGCCTCTTTCTGCACCTCTCTTGCCTCTTTCTGCACATCTCTTGGTTCTTTCTGCACTGCTCTTGCCTTTTTCTGCACCTCTTTTGCTTCTTTCTGCATTTCTTTCTCCTTTTTCTACACCCCTCTTGCCTCTTTCAGTACCTCTGTTGCTTCTTTCTGCACTTCTTTTTCTTCTTTCTGCACCCCTCGTGCCTATTTCTGCACCCTTTTTCCGTTTTCCTGCACGTGTATTGGTTCTTTCTGCACTGCTCTTCCCTCTTTGTGCACATCTCTTCCCTTCTTCCGTACCTCTGTTGTTTCTTACTGCACAGTTCTTGCTTCTTTCTGCACCTCTGTTGCAGTCCATTTCCTTACATGCCTTAAACGTCACTTTTGTCCTGCTGCTTTACCATTCTAGTAATGCTGAGAGTGTTGGGCCTCAGGTGTAAGTCTCACCATATGTCAGGATCTATACACTCCTCCAATCACTTTGCCAGTACCCATGCACTTATAAAATCACCCAGGCAGTTCCTATGTGCTCTTGTAATCCCTCAGATATTACCCCTCAACTTATGCAATCACCCAGACATTACTTATGTAGTTCTCTAATCATCTAGATATTATCTCTGCACTCATGCAATCACCAATGCATTAGCTATACACTAGTTCAATCACCCAAGCACTACCCTTGCTCTCCTGCAATGACTGTGTCGGGATCTATGCACTCCTCCAATCACTTTGCCAGTACTCATGCAGTTATATAATCACTCAAGCACTACCTATGCACTTATGCAATCACCCAGGCAGTACCCTAGTACTACTCCAATCATCCAGGCAGTACCTTTGTTCTCATGCAATCACCCAGGCACTACAGAGTGCACTTCAAATTTGATTTGGGTAGCAGAAGAGAAATCCTTTAGTTGTGCTCTGTGGTTCTGTTGTATAGGTTGTGATGTCTTCTAATTGTAGGAATTCGACAGTGTCTGACATACCTTTGCAATGCAATTAAAAATATTTTTTTATTTATATATGAGAATATTTTTATATAATTATTTTTTTAATATTAAATGATTTAACGAAAGTATTTAAACTTTTCTTTGTTTTCAGATACTCACCATTATTAGTAATAAAGATTGAGTATGGCAAGAAAAGATCAAAAGAAAAGGAAAAAAACAGTACTATTTAAAGGAAAGAGAAAAGGAGTAATTAGATAAAGTACAACATGTGACATTGAAGAAAAAGGCTTCTGGTAAGAGAACTAAAGAATTTGTTAAAAGAGTTTTAAAGAAGATAACGAATTTTCAAAATGGAGAAAAGAAAAAGAAAAGTAGTACAACCATTCAGAAGGAAACGAAAAAAGGACATATTAATAGAAAATCTGGTTGTGGGAAAACAATCTATGTTGAAAGAAGGATGAAAGAATATAAAGACATTAGAAAGAGAATGTATAAAAGTAGAGTACTACAAAATTTATTGAAAGATTGCAAAAATATTTTTAAAAAGATCCGCATTTTACAAGAAAAAACAAGAGATTGAAAGTGTAGTCAAACGCTTTTGAATTGAAAAGAAGATTGTTTATATTAGTATTGAAGAGAATGAAAACATTGAATAAAACAATGCATTTTATGAAGGAGAAAAGTAAAAGAAAAAGACTGGTTAATAGAACTAACTTTTGCAAAACATTTTTGGGTGTATGGAAGCACACTTCTAGTTCAGAACCTTTTTTTTAATGAAGAAAGCTATTTCCAACAAAATACATTAGTTCACGCAGTTGATACCAGTGGTCGTTCTTATGAGGTTAAAAACGGTTGTCCAATTGAAAAAGAAAAGATGGTTGTTAGAAATGTGGAAGAAGTAATAGCTGAAGAAGTTCAAGGGAGACGTTCACAAGCTCCAGTGTATAGGTGGGATTGTAGTAGTATTTGTAGTATGCGACAGGAATCTATTGATATTTTACGAAATTTCTTACGAGAGTATAGTAAAAAAAAGTGTTAAACAGAAGATTAAGATGTTGCAAGGACTAGATCCTTGTAAAGTGAGAAAAAATACTGGCTTGCAGGGTCATTCTCTGGCTTGTCTTTCTAGAAAAGTGTGTCAAAGTACTTTTCATCATTTGAGAATGTTAGCAGTACATCACTCAGAAATGCAGAAGTTAGTAAGAAGATTGTACTATGTAAAAAGTCCTGCATTATCTTTAAATGAAATAAACACTGCTCTTATGCATGGTTCAGTATCGGATGTAAAAAAAAGTTTGTGATGATAATAAGTGTAGGTGTTTAAGAAGAGGTGAAAGATAGTACTACTGAGAAGTTTGTAGAAGAAATTACAAAGTTTAAGGTAGTTTGTTGTGAAAAACCAAACTATGTTTGTATTTGTTGTCGACGTACTCACTATAGAAGTCAAACTAGGAATGTTGATGTGTATTTAAAAAGTGAAAAGGAAAACAATGATAAGTGGGAGCAATTTGGTGCTTATTTGTTGGTGGAAGGTCGTTTTGAGTTGGGTAGTGATCAACGTATTTGTAAATATTGTTACAGAAAATTAGAAGAGAACAAAATGCCAGCTAGAGCTGTACATAATAACCTAGAGTTGGTAGCTATTCCTCCGGAACTGGTGGATTTAAATACATATGAGTCCATTCTTATTCAATCTGTGCTCCCGTTTCAGGCTATAGTTCGTATGGAGCCTAAAACAGATAAGCTGCCTCCCACAGATTTACAAAGAGGTTTAAAAGGAAGAGTTGTGTATTTACCTTTAGATTTTAAGAAAAATATTGAAACTGTTGGTGTAGAGAGAGAGGAAACTGAACCTGTAGTTATTCTAGTTAATGGTGTACCAACAAAGAGTCAGAAAATATGGCTAGAGATAGTAGATGTCACCAAAGTTCAAAAGGCTATGTTATATCTCATAGAAAACAATATTTATTCTAAAAATGTATATCTGGAAGAACAAGAAATATCTTTAGGAGATGATAGAGAAATTTCAACTGGCCAAAATCGAAAAAGTGGACAATTCCAGGAGTGAAGAAATTTATGAACATTATAGTATACGTCCTTTACATTCAAAAGAAGTGATTTGAAATACTATTGAATTATTCCAAATAAAGAAAGCGAAGGGAACTCCCATGAGTGTTTGAGAAAGAAGTTTAGAAGCTCGTTGTTTTCCACAGCTCTTCCCCACTGGAAAAGGTGGACGATATGATGAACGACCAGTACAGATTCCAGCTTCAGAATACCGTTCAACAAGATTGTATTCAGAAGATCCAAGATTTCGACAGCGTGTTCCATATTTATTTCATCTTCTGTTTGAAAGTGACTTGTTTGGACTTTCATATGCAGTGAACCACATATTAAAAACAGGAGTTCATCTTACACATCTTTCTGCAAAGGAATTTTTGGACAAAGTTCAACAAAGAGACGATCATTTAGAATCTCATTTAATTAATTTGATGGCATGTCAACGTGGTACCAATGAGTATTGGTATCGTTGTCATGGAGAACTTAAATGCATGTTAAGGAACTTAGGAACCCCTGCATGGTCTGTTACGCTTAGCTGTGCTGAATACGCATGGGACGATTTACATGAATTTCTACGACAAGCAAATTCAAATATTAAAAACATTGAATTGAAGACAGCTGGAGAACTGTGTTCCTTGGATCCTGTAAATGTGTTCAGATATTTTAATCATAGGTTTCAAGCTATGATGTCTTTTATCTGCAATAAAAATAATCCACCTCTTGGAGAAGTTATTGATTTCTTTTGGAGAAAGGAGTACCAAGCCAGAGGTGCTCCTCATATACACATGCTATTATGGATCAAGGCTGCACCTAAATTTGGAACCGATTCTGATGAAACTGTTTTGTCTTTCATTGAAGACTATGTTACCTGTGCTATTCCAAAAACAGGAGGAGAAAATAGCTTAAGACAACAAGTTTTACGGTTTCAAAGTCATCGATGTGGGAAATACTGTCGACGGAAATTCAAGTCAAAGGGAAAACTTTATACAAAATGTCGTTTTGGATTCCCACGTCCAGTAATTTCGAAAGGAAGAGTGAACAGTTTCATGTCAGCAGTAAGACATACTATAACTCGGAAATCTCCGAAGAATATTTACAACATAAAAAGAAGTGAAGATTCAAAGTATATTAATGACTACAGTCCAGTGATTTTGACGATGTGGAATGCAAATATGGATATCCAATATGTTCCAGATAATTCGATTGCTGTTGCTCGCTATGTTACATCATATATAACCAAATCTGAAAAGACGGAGTTGAAAGAAATGTGGGAAGAAATTTCACAAGAGAAGACTCTTACAGGCACATGCATCAAGCGTTAAAAAATTCGCAAATTTTGTGAATCGCTAAATTATGGCTTTTGCGATCGCAAAATACCGTGTCGCAATGCATCAACTGCATTATAGCGAAAACACAAGAATTCGCAAATTTAAAGAATCGCTAAACAATCTGCGAATAGTATTAGCGAATCGCTATTTGCGTCCCCGCATAGTGATTCGCAAATAAGGATTCACAAAATAGATGCATGAAAAATCGCAAATTGCGAATTACCAGAAATTCGCAATTTTGCAAGTGCTAAATAAGAAGGATCACAACCAGGTGGTAATCATGAGTGCAAATCAGATACAGCGGAAAATCTACTTAAACCCATTGAAACACACCCAGAATGAGCTACCACATCTCACAATGGCAGGGATGTACCTGATGGCGAGGAGGATGAGGCTGCTGGCTGCTGGACACAGACGGAGGCAAATTAATGAGCGCATCTTCAGAGTCCGCATAACTTTGCTAGGACAGCAAGAGGATGAGATATACGATAAGTATAGGCTCAATGCAGCAATGATCCATGACCTGATCAATGAATTGGATCCCATACTGCAACGACAGACACGTAGGACCAATGCTATCCCAACGCATGTGCAGGTCCTATGTTGCCTACACCTACTGGCGTCAGGCAGTTTTCAGGGGGTCATTGCAGTAGCTGGAGGTGTGTCGCAAAGCGCACTTTCAAGAATATTCAAAGCATTCCTTGATGCCATGATGGCCAGGATCGACTCACACATCAATTTCCCCACCACCGCGCATGACCTTGCAAAAGCAAAACAGGAGTTTTACCAGATAGCTCGCTTCCCACATGTTATAGGTTGCATTGATTGCACCCATGTGGCAATATGTCCCCCTGCAGCACAGGAATATATATATAGAAATAGAAAATGCTATCATTCCCTTAATATTCAGGTTGTTTGCAATGCCAAAAACATAATCACTGATATTGTAGCGCAATTTCCTGGGAGTGCACATGATTCATATATTTTCAGGCAAAGTGGCATTCACACCCATCTTGCCAGGGGAGAATTTGGAGAGGCACATATGCTTGGTAAATATGTGTAAGTGATACTCACAGTCATTGTACGTATGCCAATGTCAAACTGCCACTGACCCTTTGCTTACCTACATGCAGGTGACAGCGCATACGCCTTGCGTAATTACCTTCTGACGCCTTACCTCAATCCCACAACTGCCAACCAACAGAGGTACAATGCAGCACATATTTCAACAAGGAACATCATAGAGCGCACATTTGGGCTGCTGAAGAGCCGATTCAGATGCCTCCATAAGACCGGTGGAGCACTCCAATACAACCCTGAACAATGCTGCAAGATAGTAGCAGCATGTGCCATGCTGCACAATATTGCGACGAGGGGAGGAATGGAAATCGAGGTGTCTGAAAGCGACTCGGAGGATGAGAACCAGCAAGTGCCATACCGCCGTGCAGCACAAGGGGCAAGCGCAGCAGAAGGGCGCAGGAGAAGATTGGACATCACACAAAACTATTTCTGAGGTGAGTAATGATGACACAAACAGTGTATATTACAATCACAGAACGTTTTATTCAAAGAAAATATGGCATGAGTGTCGGAGCACACTTTCAATGTGGCCAGTGGCACAGGATTCTTAAGTAATGGACATAAGTGTTTTTGAAATAAATAATGACTTGTAAGTCAGTCAAAAGGTCCGATCACATCCATGGTTACGTCACCATATCGGAATGTCATTGTACATAGCAGTCTAGCGCTTTCTCCCACGAACACCCAGTCGCCTGTCAGAGACAGCATCCTCATCCCTCATGTTGGAAGCTGAGGGGGTACTGCTGCGTGTGTTGCGTCTTCCTGCAGTGGCAACTGGCCTAGCTATGCTACTCAAGCTTGAGGCCCCCTCACTACCCTCTTACTGCGTGGACATGTTGGCCGCAATTGTGGTAGCATTCATCAGTTCCACTGCATTAGTTACCTGGTCCAGTGCCTTCGCCAAATCCCCGCTCCAATGGCACATTTCTGTTTGCATGGTCACAGACCTACGTGCCAGCAGTGCAGTTGATGTGGCCAGCCTATTGTTGGATTTCGCATAGATTTTGAGGTGCTGCATTAGTTGCCGATGGTTTCTTCTCTGGGATGCATGTCCCTCCTGCATAACCTTGGTCAGTTGCTGCACACTATCGCACAGTACTGCAATGTTGTCTGCCATCTTCCCAATTTGTATCTGTACTGAACGTGTGTTTTTGGTCTGCAGGCGCTGCATGCGAAGCATCTGTCCCTCAAGACCACCCCAGAAATCATTTGGTTGCTCCTAGTGCTGTGTTCTGAGTGATCTAGCTCTTCTACGCCGGACTCTGACATTACTTCTGCGGACCTGTGTTTGTGGATTTGGGATGGATGTGGCTGGGGCATGCCTGGACTCATGTGTTGCATTTGCCTCATCATCAGAATCCATGGTGACCAGTGGTGGGACAGTTGCCCTGCGTGTGTTTGGGGCACTGGATGGATTTGTTGGCAACACCGGTGTGTCCATATCCTCAACTGCGCTGGTGTCCTGTATGTCCTGGTAGTCACTATCCTCAGCTTCTACACGTTCTGTGAGATTTAACAGTGCAAAACAGCATTAATTTATGTCTGGGATGTCATGTCACAGTGATCATGTTTTGCTTTGTGATTAAATTTGGAATATATTCACTGTTATGAGTTGTTCTTTTCCTATTTGTGTGTTTGACATTGTAACTGCTTGACCTGCCTACATCTCCCATAATGCACTTCCCTTCATGGATACATTGTGTACTGGATGTTCAGAGTGTGCACTTGTGCTGTACTGGGGTGATGTTCTACCTTAATTATTTAGGTCAATGGTAACATGCAGTCATCTTACCTTCAGATGTATTTGCTGCTCCTG
Organism: Calotriton arnoldi; assembly: GCA_963921515.1. NCBI lineage: Eukaryota > Metazoa > Chordata > Amphibia > Caudata > Salamandridae > Calotriton > Calotriton arnoldi. The sequence continues at coordinate 1,474,282 of CAWUFW010000751.1, forward strand.
ACGTGTCTAGCTGTGTCACACCGACAACAGCTTCAGGCTGGATTGTGGATTCAACCATGTCCTCCATAGGAGTGTTCCCAGTGTCTGTCGGTGTTCCTCCTCCTGTCGTCCTTGCTTCCTTCAGACGGGCAGCTATGCGCACCTTGGCCCGACTGCGCAAGTCGTACCATCTTTTTTTCAGGTCATCGATGGTGCGGTGTGTCACCCCACTGGCATTCACCCGGTTCTGGATCCGGATCCATATTTTTCTTTTCTCCTGCTCTGCCACTTTCAATGATAGTTTCCCAAACAGCTTATCATGGCTGTGGACAACTCCCTCAATGAGTGTGTCAATTTCTTTTTCAGACAATTTCATTTTCCGCTTCCTGCCTGATTGGCTGTCCTCTGCTGTTTGTGAGCTTTCCATTTTCTTGCAGATACCAGGTTTTCCAATCGCTCAATCCCACTGCTATTTAGCTCCCAGAGCCAGCTCCCTCCTCTCCTTCTGACTGTGCACTGGAAATGGGGCTTGTGCTGCTCACTTCCTGGTTCTGATGTCATCAAGATGCATCAAAAATGCGACTTCGCTAATTGTGAAATCGCTAAATGCGATTTCGCTATTTGCGAATTCGCAATTAGCGAAGTCGCAGTAATTTTTGCAAATATTAGCGAATCTTTATTTTTTCGCAATTTTTTTGTTGCATCTGTTTTTGCGAATCTTTATTTGCGAATCTTTAAAATTCGCTAATAAAGATTCGCAATCTTTAACATTGATGCATGTGCCTGTAAGTAACAAATTGTACAGCTTTAGTTTGAAGATGCTTTCCCGTCGAGAGATTGGATCCTACGAATGTTCGGATCGGTTGACCTCTGCAAGTTTATATTCAAAGTCAGGAGGAATCATTTGGGTAAGTCTAGGTCTTGCTGCAACACGAAATCGAGTATTGAAATCTGTACAAGAAATTGAATACTTAGCATTGAATCAACTGGAAAGTACAGATATTGTTAAAACAAATATGTTGGATACGTACTATCCTAAAAGAAGTCCACATCTGGAAAACATATGTCTCCATGAAGTACTGCAACATTACAGCTTTAAGAGAACTGTTACAGAAAATATAAATGAAGAAAAATATGCAGTAATTGGATGTGATGGATGTTTGGTAAAACATGCCAAAGGAAATCTTATTAATCACAGGAAACTCAGTTGTGATACTCCAGATAAAAGGTAATTTTTCTATTTAGTACTTCTGCAACTGTTCAAGCCTTGGCGTAATGAAATGGAATTACTTGGAGATTTTGACTGCTATGAAGATTCTTTTAATGCATGTAAAGATAGCATTGAATGCACAGTTTTTCCAAATTATTTACAAATGTTGAATGAAGAGATTGAACAAGAAACTAGTATTGCAGCTGAAATCGCTAGAGATAGTTCTCAAGATAGTCAAAGTTCTGCTCCACTAAGTCAAGATCCACTAGGACAACCAATTCTTGAAAACGAAGCAGCAATCGCTATGAATGAAGTAGAAACGGCAATGCAACAAGCACAACAGGATATTATTGAGTTGGGAAACTTGGAAGAACAACTAAATATTGAACCAAAAGAAATATATCAGCAAGTTACACAACAGATAGAGCATGGTTTACTGCATGAAAAAAAAGAATGTCAATGCACATCATTTAAACCTATTCGAATTTATATCAGTGGGCTAGGTGGAATAGGAAAAAGTTTCTTAATTAAAAATTTTTGACCAGTTATCTACACAAAACCACTGAATCACATTTATCTTGTGTTGTAACTGCTCCAACTGGGTTAGCAGCACATAACATTAAAGGGATTACATTACATCGATTACTCATGCTACCAGTTGAACATGAAAATAAGTTGGAATATCACAAGCTATCTGGAGAAGCTTGTTATGAAGTTTCAAGAGTACCAAAGAAAATGAAACTTCTGATCATTGATGAGGTAAGCATGGTCTCAAACTTAATGCTTGCCTTTGTACATTTGAGAATGCAACAGATTTTAAAAACAGATTATGATGTTTTATTTGGAGGAAAACATGTAATTGTATTCGGCGATCTATTACAACTTACTCCTGTGAAAGGACAACCAGTTTTTAAAACACTTGTCCATGAAGACACTAAGAAATCTTTGGGAAGTATTTGAAATGTGAACATTTGGTCTCTTTTTGAATATAAAGAACTTATTAAGAATATGCGACAAGCAAGTGATGAACATTATGGAAACATTCTTCAAGATATTAGAATTGGTGTTTTGACAAAACATGGTAAAGAAGTAAAGAAGCTTTACAAAGTCAACTACTAACAAACTTGTTTTCAAATGAAAATATTGCACCTGAAATAATGTACAAAATAATTGGAGAAAATAAGTCTATAGTTTGTCTAATGCCAACATTGCAAGAGTGTTCAACATTCAATCAAGAACTTTTGAAACTGGAGAAACAACCAATAGTGAAAATGGAAGCCATTGATAAAATGGAACATGAAGGAGTTACTATTCTTCTCTCAGAGAAATTACAGTCAAAATTGGATTCTTTGGAAAAGTCAGTATCTAAGACTGCTGGTTTAGAAAAGACTTTATATGTATGTGTCAACTCTCGGGTAATATTACGGCGTAATTTAGATGTAGAAAAAGGTTTAGTAAATGGAGCAATGGGAAAAGTTGTTGATTATGTAAATTTTCAGAACAGAGATGGAATTGAATTTTTGAAGATTAAATTTGATCAGATTAAAGAGGTAAAACAGATTGGACGTTGTGCTGTTCGTTTTTGCTTGTAAAAGACTTGTATGTTCGTAGAAAACTGTTTCCTCTTTCTTTAGCATATGCAGTGACCATTCATAAATCTCAAGGTTTAAGTGTAGACTGTGCTTTGGTAAATATTGTAAGTACAGTGTTTAAAGAGGGTATGGCATATGTTGCATTGTCTCGCGTAAGAACATTATCTGGTTTGTATTTGATTGATTTTGATGAGAAAAAGGTTAGCGCTGATGCAAAATGTGTAAGAGAATATAATCGGTTAAGAAAACTGTATGCTACTAACTTAGAAGAATATCCTGTATATGAAAAACGTGTAGTGTGCTCAAAACGGAAATATGACAAACATTCTACTGACATTCAAAAAAAGAAAAACAATTCAAGAGAATCATGAAGGTGCAAAGAAAATGAAAATGGACACTGTTGATGATATTATAGGATACCAGTTAGAAAATAGTTCAGGTATCAACTGATATGCTGTTGTAATTGTGAATGTTGTCTTTTATCTAGAAGATCTTCATCATGAAATTATGAAAAATCCAGAAAAAAGATTCTGTTCTTTATTACATTATATTTTTCAAAAGTTGGTAACTGATAGAACTAAAATCCATACTGCTTCTGGCATTCGGCATCTTTTGGATATGTACTGGTTCTTCGCAATTTACACTTAATATACAACAAGATGCACAAGAATTTCTTATGTTTATGCTTGCAGTATTGGAAGATGAAGGAATAGAAATTGAAAATTTTTTGGACTAAGTTACAGATGAGATCATAAATGTGAAGTGTTCATTTTGTTCTACCACTCAAATAGACACTGAACGATTCATATATTTGACAATACCAGATTGCAAATCAGTGTCTTTTAACAAATTAGTAAAAACAGCCAATCAAGATATGAAATGTTCTCATTGTAAATCAGAAATGTTGTCAGCATTATATATAGAAAAATTTGGAAAATGTCATTTTAATGCTACAACGTTTTAGAGCAAATGGAAGAAAATTGGAAACAAAAATTAAAAATGTTGTGGCCAGTCAAGTGTCAATTTCAGGAAGAACTTTTAAAGCGGTGGCTATTATATTCCATGATGGACCTACTACAACCTCTGGACACTATACTGTGTATTTAAAGTGCAATAAAGGATGGACACATTGCAATGATGCCCATTTGGAATTCAAATGTAGGTTGCCTTACGAATTACCAGATTCATATCTGATATTTTTGATGCCAAAATTTTGAAAACATCATTCGGCCTATTGGGAAGATGTGAACACAAAATGACAAGTTTATTTTGGATATTATCAATGCAAATGGATTTGGAAACATTCGGCCTATTGGCAAGATGTGAACTATTACGGTTTGGATTATTATTTGTGCTATTTTTTATTGCATTTGCAAAATTGTGTTTGAAGGAACTAGTTTATATATTTGATCTTTATATTATATGCGATGTAAATGAGAGTGTATCTTTTAGAAAATGTACTTCAGAAAAATAAATAATTTAATGTAGTTGAAGAATGTAATTCAGAAACTGTAGATAGGTAAACAGATGGTTGAATTTGTTGTAGATATTTTCAACACAGATTTTTTTTTTTTTTTACAATCACATTGATTGTATTTTTTTCCCTGCTGTTATATGATGATCTACGTTGAAATCACTGTGTATGGTGAAATTCACTAGATTCTGAAAGCAGCAAAAAAAGGAAACTATATGTTATGTAATTGTAAAATTATGTTGTGTTCTAAAAACCATAATATTATATGTAATAACAGTTTTCCTTCTTTTTTATTACAGAAAGTAATAGTAAACCTTGAAAAGATTTTAAATTCAGTTTACAACAAAACTGTAAAATAGTTTCACTGAGTTTGGTATGTATTTGAATAAAGAAGGTAAGATGAAATAATGCAATAAGCATAATAATATGAAGTAATGTTTACAGTCATTTGTATTGCACTGATCCATTTTTTTCAGATACTACCCATGCAGTGATCTATATAATTAGACACTATTCTCATACTCCTACCATCACCCCCGCACTATCCAAGCATTTCTTCATTCACCTAGCCTGAATCTATATACTTATAATATTACCCAGAGACTATTTATGTACTCTTCCAATCACCCAAGCACTACTCATGCAGTCTTCCAATCATCCACGCACTACTCCTGCACTTATGGAATAACCCAGACACTACCCTTGCACTCCTCCAGTCATTCAGGCACTATCCATGCACTCCTCCAATCACCCAGGCACTACCTATGCACTTATAAAATCACCAAGGCACTACCTATACACTCATCTAATCACTCAGGCACTGCCCATGCACTCCTTTATTCACCCAGACATTACTCCTGCATTCATGCAATCACCCAGGTATTACCCATGCACTACTTCAATCACTCAGGCACTGCCCATGCAGTCATACATGTGCTCAGGCACTTTTGCAGCACTCATGCAATCAACCAAGCACTACCCTTGCAGTCTTCCAATCATCCATGCACTACTCCTGCACTCATGCAATCACCCTGCTACTACTTATGCACTCCTCCAATCACCCACGAACTACCCAGGCAGTCCTACATGCAGCTAGGCACTGCCCATGCACCCAGGCATTACCCATGGACTCCTTCAATCACCCAGACATTACTCATGCAATAACCCAGACATTAGCTATGCAGTCCTTCAATCACTCAGGCACTACCCCTGCAGTCATGCAATTACCCAGGCACTAGTTATGGACTACTCCTGGAGTCATGCAGACACTACTTATGCACTCATGCAATAACCCAGGCACTACCCTTGCACTCCTCCAGTCATCCAGGTAATATCCATGCACTTCTCCAATCACCCAGGCACTACCTATGCACATATAAAATCACCAAGGCACAACCTATACACTCATCTAATCACTCAGGCAGTGCCCAAGCACTCCTTTAATCACCCAGACATTATCCCTCCATTCATACAATCACCCAGGCATTACCCATGCACTACTTCAATCACTCAGGCACTGTTCATGCAGTCATACATGTGTTCAGGCACTTCTGCAGCATTCATGGAATCAACCATGCACTACCCATGCAGTCTTCCAATCATCCATGCAGTAGTCCTGCACTCATGCTATCACCCTGCTACTACTCATGCACTCCTCCAATCACCCAGGAACTACCCAGACAGTCCTACATGCAGCCAGGCACTACCCATGCACTCTTCAATGCACCTAGGCATTATCCATGCACTCCTTCAATCACCCAGACATTACTCCTGCACTCGTACAATCACACAGACATTAGCCATGCACTCTTTCAATCACTCAGGCACTATCCCTGCAGTTATGCAATCACCCAGGCACTACCTATGCACTTATAAAATCACCAAGGTACTACCTATACACTCATTTAATAAGTAACTCAGGCACTGTCCATGCACTCCTTTATTCACCCAGACATTACTCCTGCATTCATGCAATCATGCAGGTATTACCCATGCACTACTTCAATCACTCAGGCACTGACCATGCAGTCATACATGTGCTCAGGCACTTCTACAGCACTCATGGAATCAACCAAGCACTACGCATGCAGTCTTTAAATCATGCAATCACCCTGCTACTACTTATGCACTCCTCCAATCACCCACAAACTACCCAGGCAGTTCTACATGCAGCCAGGCACTACCCATGCACTCTTCTATGCACCCAGGCATTACCCATGCACTCCTTCAATCACCCAGACATTACTCCTGCACTCATGCAATAACCCAGACATTAGCCATGCACTCCTTCAATCACTCAGGCACTACCCCTGCAGTCATGCAATTACCCAGGCACTAGTTATGTACTACTCCTGCAGTCATGCAGGCACTACTTATGCACTCATGGAATAACCCAGGCACTACCCTTGCACTCCTCCAGTCATCCAGGCAATATCCATGCACTTCTCCAATCACCCAGGCACTACCTATGCACTTATAAAATCACCTAGGCACTACCTATACACTCATCTAATCACTCAGGTACTGCCCATGCACTCCTTTAATCACCCAGACATTACTCCTGCATTCATGCAATCATCCAGGCATTACCCATGCACTACTTCAATCACTCGGGCACTGCCCATGCAGTCATACATGTACTCAGGCACTTCTGCAGCACTCATGCAATCAACTAAGCACTACCCTTGCAGTCTTCCAATCATCCATGCACTACTCCTGCACTCATGCAATCACCCTGCTACTACTTATGCACTCCTCCAATCACCCACAAACTACCCAGGCAGTTCTACATGCAGCCAGGCACTACCCATGCACTCTTCCATGCACCCAGGCATTACCCATGGACTCCTTCACTCACCCAGACATTACTCCTGCACTCATGCAATAACCCAGACATTAGCCATGCAGTCCTTCAATCACTGAGGCACTACCCCTGCAGTCATGCAATAACCCAGGCACTACCCTTGCACTCCTCCAGTCATCCAGGTAATATCCATGCACTTCTCCTATCACCCAGGCACTACCTATGAACTTATAAAATCACCAAGGCACTACCTATACACTCATCTAATCACTCAGGTACTGCCCATGGACTCCTTCAATAACCCAGACATTACTCCTGCACTCCTGGAGAGGTGTGGTGCAGCGGCCAGGGCAGCTGACTTCGGAGCACAGGGCTCACGGTTCGATCCCCGGCTCTGGCGGCAGCTCAGCTCAGCACCATGTGACTCTGGGCAATAGCTCACTTAATTTCCACGATGGCCCCCAGCGCCTTGAGACCCGTAAGGGTGAGTAGTTCGCGCTTTACAAATATGGATTTACATTTACATTTATTTTAATCACCCAGACATTATCCCTGCATTCATACAATCACCCAGGCATTACCCATGCACTACTTCAATCACTCAAGCACTGTTCATGCAGTCATACATGTGCTCAGGCACTTCTGCAGCACTCATGGAATCAACCAAGCTTTACCCATGCACTCCTTCAATCACCCAGACATTACTCCTGCACTCATGCAATAACCCAGACATTAGCCATGCACTCCTTCAATCACTCAGGCACTACCCCTGCAGTCAAGCAATTACCCAGGCACTAGTTATGTACTACTCCTGCAGTCATGCAGGCACTACTTATGCACTCATGGAATATCCCAGGCACTACCCTTTCACTCCTCCAGTCATCCAGGCAATATCCATGCACTTCTCCAATCACCCAGACACTACCTATGCACTTATAAAATCACTCAGGTACTGCCCATGCACTCCTTTATTCACCCAGACATTACTCCTGCATTCATGCAATCATCCAGACATTACCCATGCACTACTTCAATCACTCAGGCACTGTCATGCAGTCATACATGTACTCAGGCAATTCTGCAGCACTCATGTAATCAACCAAGCACTATCCATGCAGCCTTTAAATCATCTACGCACTACTCCAGCAGTCATGCAATCACTTAGGCACTATCTATGCACTTATGCAATAACCCTGGCACTACCCTTGCACTCCTCCAATCACCCTGCCACTACCCATGCACTTATAAAATCACCATGCACTACTCTTGCCCTCTTCCAATCACGTAGGCACTACCCTAGCACTCATGAAATCACAGAAGCACTACCCATGCACTTCTTCAATCACTCAGGCACTAACCATACACTGCACTCTTCCAATCACCCATACATTACCTCTGCACTCATGCAATCACCCATGCACTTACAAAATCACCACACACTACTCTTGCCCTCTTCCAATCACCTAGGCACTTCCATAGTACTCATGGAATCACAGAAGCTCTACCCATGCACTTCTTCAATCACTCAGGCACTACCCATACACTCCTCCAATCACCCAGGGACTACCCATGCACTCATGCAATCACCGAGGCATTACCCATAAACTCATGCAATCACTCAGGCATTACCCATGCACTCTTCCAATCACCCATACATTACCTCTGCACTCATGCAATCACCCACGCATTAGCCATGCACTTACAAAATCAACCAAGCAATACCCATGCACTTACAAAATCACCCAGCCATTACCAATCCACTCCTCCAATCACCCAGGCTCTACTCATGCACTCCTGCAATAACCCAGGCACTACCCATGCACTCATCCAATCACCCATGCACTACCCATGCACTCCTCCAATCACCTAGACACTACCCATGCACCCCTCCAATTACCCAGCCAGTACCCATGCACTCCACCAATCACCCTGCCACTACCCATGCACTTATAAAATCACCATGCACTACTCTTGCCCTGTTCCAATCACTTAGGCACTACCCTAGCACTCATGGAATCACAGAAGCACTACCCATGCACTTCTTCAATCACTCAGGCACTACCCATACACTCCTCCAATCACCCAGGCACTACCCATGCACTCCTCCAATCACCCAGGCACTACTCATGCAATAACCCAGCCACTACCCATGCACTCATCTAATCATCCAGGCATTACCCATGCACTTACAAAATCACCCAAGTAATACCCATGCTGTTACAAAAATACCCAGGCATTACCAATGCACTCCTTCAATCACCCAGACACTACTCATGCAATAACCCAGGCACTACCCATGCACTCATCTAATCATCTAGGCATTACCCATGCACTTACAAAATCACCCAAGCAATACCCATGCAGTTACAAAAACACCCAGGCATTACCAATGCACTCCTTCAATCACCTAGGAACTACTCATGCACTCATGCAATAACCAAGGCACTACCCATGCACTCATCCAATCACCCATGCACTACCCATGCACTCCTCCAATCACCGTCCTAGACACTACCCATGCACTCCTCCAATTACCCAGCCAGTAGCCATACACTCCACCAATCACGCAGTCACTACCCATGCACTCATAAAATCACCATGCACTATCCTTGCACTCCAATCACCCAGGCACTACCCTTGCAGTTATACAATCACTCAGGCATTACCCATGCACTCCTTCAATTACTCAGGCACTACCCTTGCACTCATGCAATCACTCAGGCATTAGGCATGCAGTCCTCAAATCACCCACACATTACCTCTGCACTCATGCAATCACACAGACATAACCCTTGCACTCATGCAATCACCGAGGCATAACCCTTGCACTCATACAATCACTCAGGCATTACCTCTGCACTCATGCAATCACCCAGGCACTACCCTTGCACTCATGCAATCAGTCAGGCATTACCCATGCACTCCGCCAATCACTTACACATTACCTCTCCACTCATGCAATCACTCAGGCACTACTCATGCACTCCTGCAATCACGGAGACATTTCTCTTGCACCCTTGCAATCACCCCGGTACTACCCATGCACTGCTTCAATCATATATGCACTAACCATACACATCTCCATATATTCCACTTACCACAATTCATACAACACTTACAAATTGTTTCTTTTTTAAACCAAATAGGCGGTTCTGAAAAGAACCATTTTTTTTTTGTTTTATAATTTTTTTGTATTTTCTTAACTCTTTTTTTTCATTTTTTTGGTGGTTTTTTTGTTTAAAAAATGAAAAAAAACAGAACCAACAAGAAAAACATTGAAAAAATTATGCAATTAAAATTCATTGCATAAACAAAAAAATCAAACTAAATTAACACTTGTGGTTCTGAATGGCAACCAGGATAGCATTCACTGATTGCTCACCGACACATAATGTCTTTTTACATTTCAAACAACGCTGCTCTACTCGAGCTAAGTCAGGATGGATGTTGATTGCAGCAGTTGTTGTGCCAGCAGAAGAGGTACTGGGTCCAGCAGTGTTGTCATCAGTTGTTTCTTTTTGCTGTTGACGACGCAGTTGTTCCCTTGCGAGACGTCGAGGGTGGATTGTCTGCAAATGCTTGAGCATAGAAGACGTCCCGCAAGAATATTTTTTCTCAGACCCTTGTGACAATACTTTTTGACAAATGGTGCATGTCACCTTCCTGGCATTCACCTTTTTTTCACCAAGTGGTATATTGAAAAAAGCCCACACGATGCTCTCATACCACACTTTGATGGGTTCTTCCAAATCATCTTTGTCTTCTGGTGGAAGCTGCTGTGTTGGATTTCCAGCTGCCATTTTTTGATGGTACAAAAAAAACACCAAAAAGATCTAAAGAAGAGATCCAAAAGAGAAGAAGTGTGTCTTTTGAGATTAGTCTTGAAAGAATGAAAAAAAATGGGTGGGGTCATTCAATTTCTAGAATCAAAAGCCTCTAAACCAATGAAAGTCTTTATTTTGAAGTCACATGGGATTCGCGCACCGGGCGCGCAACCAGCGCGCACCCTACGCGATTTCCGAAAAATATATTTAACAATAATATATCTTTATTCCAGTTACAGATGCATGATATTTACAATTATCTTCAATAATGTCTTGGTATAATATATATAATAAAGTTATATACATATACTTTTAAAACTCAAAGATTTGCGATGGATTCGCGCACCAGGCGCAACCCCCGGAACTACGTACGTGACGTTACGCGGGGCCGAGATCCGCGCACTCGTCGCATACCAAACGCGCATCCTACACGACTTAACCAATATGGCGGCGAAATTCTTGGATTCGCGCACCCAATCGAGACAGGTACACGATCAGTATGCGAATCCACTTTAAAAATAAAAAATAAAAAAAATGTATATATTTTAGAAAAGAGAAAACATTATATTATTTTTATAACTACAAAACAACTTAAAAAAATATTTTTTGAACATTATACTTATAAATTAGCATTTAAAAAACCTTTAAAATTCACTGAAAAAACCATAGGTTTCAGGGATGTTATAGTTAGAAATTAGCATTTAAAAAACCTTTGAAATTCACTGAAAAAACCATAGGTTTCAGGGACGTTATAGTTAGAAATTAGCATTAAAAAAACCTTTGAAATTCACTGAAAAAACCATAGGTTTCAGGGACGTTATAGTTAGAAATTAGCATTTAAAAAAACCTTAGAATTTCACTGAAAAAACCACAGGTTTCAGGGACGTTATAGTTCAGTGTTTCCCAAACTATGGTCCGCGGACCCCCAGGGGTCCCTGACAACTTCCCAGGGGGTCCTCAGGCAGCAGTTTTAAAAGCACTGCAAAGTTCCTTTCTAATTAGGAGTTTTCGAGCAACAATAAAAGTGTCACGATAATGCCAGTGATTAATGTACCTGCTGGAGAGAGATGAGTTTTGTCCAGTGGCAGCTTTGACTAATCTAATGTAGCACAGAGGGTTAATATGCATACTGCAAAGAGCGTGTACCATGCATTTTAAATAACCTTATTTTATGTGCATAGGTCAGTGGGTTACTGCTTTTGTCACAGAGATTCTTTTGTTACTGTGCAGTTCATAAGTGGCAATCGTAATCTAGCACAGTGACCTACAAACTGTCATCAAAGAGCTGCTTGCAAACAGCATGGTACAAGTTAGTAACTTATGTTTTTTCCCAGTCTTTCATTATCTTGATGCTGCTAAAAAGGTTTATTTGGGTGGAAATACATTTTTATTATTAAAGTCAATAATAACCACTGTGTTATGTTCTGAATCCTGAGGTTGTGCTTCTCCAGACCAAGCACTCTTTAAAAATGCCTAATAGTATGAATGACATTTGAATCCTACATCTTGTAGTCCCCTTTGCCTTATGTAACATTTTCTATACCCTGATTTACACACATGACTCATTGTCTCTATAAGTGTGTGATGTAAAGTGCTCTGACAACCTACAATGGTATGAGAGAAGCTATAAAACAAATGAAATACATGTGACAGAGGGGCCATGGAGAGATGAGAGGCACTGTTGGAGGGTGATAATAAGGGAATCATTGAAGAACCCCTATAAAGATTGTCGTATCCTGGTGCATAGTAAGGTCTTCATTTACTATTCGTTAAAAGCGAATACAATTCAATATATAATGATAAATGTGTTGTAGACTGCACCATTGTTTCCACTTGTTGTGCAAGGTATAGGGATTTGTCTGAAAACATTTGCCAGGGCTGCTTTGGGTTTCCAGTCTGGCCCTGGCAGGAGCAGGAGCCTCGTACTGCGAAATAAAACCAACCATTTAAAAGTTAGTCACGGAGATGCAGCACCAACCTTCCCGTAAATGTTTTTCATTTTTTGCAAATTCTTTCAATAAAAAATACTAAAATTCTTGGTAATTCGAGTATTTGTTTTGTGTGCACACGTGTGTTTATTTTTTTTAATTACTGTTTTAATGTTTGAAATTTAAATCATACAAATTGCTTGGGGGTCCCCGACTTCCAGTGGTGACTCAATGGGGGTCCTCAGGAGTCAAAAGTTTGGGAACCACTGTTATAGTTAGTTGGACATTTCACTCGTAGAGAACCAGAGAAATTCGGCCGTTATAGTTAGTTGAGCTAACTATAACTCACGCCCCTGCAATGCACTGCTGATGACGTCACATATTACATCATTCATGACATGGTCAGTGACATCACTGATGACATCTAAAATGACATCACTGAAGACATCATCCACGTGATAATCTGATGCACCTCCTCACACCGTATTATAACCTTTGATACACCCACTCTAAAAAACAGACTACCATTTTCAAAACCATAGACACACCAATACCAGTTACTACATACCCACTCACTGATTCCTAGGTCTACACACACGTCCACTCATTCACCCATAAAGCCACTCATCAATACAGCACTATCATATGCACTCATACACCTATACAGACGCTCACACACCACCACTCATCCATAGTTACTCACACACCTAGTCAGTAATGCAAAGAATCAATCACACTCACATTTACTCACCTATACAGTTATACACACACCACCTCATTTATTCATACATAAGCCATACAGCCACTCTCACAATCACTCAATCTCACATATAGTCATTTATATACTCCCAACACTCACATATACTGCCTTTCACATATGTAGTTACTCACACATGTACCACTGAGACATCCATTCACTCACCAACACACCCATACGCACACTCACCCACCCATGCAGCCCTTCACAGATGCACTCTTGAACCCATACACCCAGTGAATCACCCACTCACACATCTATGCACAGAGTCACACACCCCCCACCCACCCACACAGACACTCAGGCACTCATACAGATACTCAGACAACCTATCAATAACCCATATAGACACTCATGTAGCTACTCCCCAACCCATGCAGCCGCTTACACACCAACTGACAGACTGATACAGACATTCACACAGTTTAGTCACTAACCCATGCATTCAGTAAGACATGTTTAATCACTCACTTATACAGTCAGTCACGCACCTACTAAATCATCCATTCAGACAGTCATACACCCACTCATTCTTCAATACACCTTGGCCTATATATATATATAAAACATATTTAAACTTTACAGAAACACAGTCACTGGATGATGTCATCAGTGATGTCATCAGTGATGTCACTGACCATGTCATGAATGATGTAATATGTGACGTCATCAGCAGTGCATTGCGGGGGCGCGAGTTATAGTTAGCTCAACTAACTATAACGGCCGAATTTCTCTTGTTTTGTACGAGTGAAATGTCCAACTAACTATAACGTCCCTGAAACCTGTGGTTTTTTCAGTGAATATGTATATATGTACAATGCACAGCCTTTATTTTGTACAGAAGTCTTCATGGAGAGCCAACTCCTTTCAGACACCCAACCCTCATTAGGTGGCCACACCCCTCCTACGCACAGCCTTCGCCCTGTACCGGAATCTTTGTGGATAAGCTCAGTTTTGTGTGCAGTCAGTGAAATGCAGTTGGTCAGTCCCTTCTACACAAAGCCTTCTTGTTGTACAGAAGTCTTCATAAAGAGTGTACTCCCTTGAAACACCCAAGCCCCATGAGGTGTACCGGATCCTTTGTGGGTAGCTGACCTCTTGTGTGCAATCAAATTTTTTTTTTTAAACAAATTTTATTGATCCTTTATTACACCGTCACAACAGACCGTCAGTGAATATCCATTTCTAATATAGGTTCTACAGATACATCTGTTACTGATATTTCCATGTCTGTCTAGAGCACCTCCTAAAAACAAAGAACAACTTCAGTGTCCTTACCTCCCTCCCTCCCCCCTTTGCGAGTTCACTTTGTGAAGTAAAACGCTAATGTGCATATCATGGTTATTTATATGTATCTGCTAATTGACGACTGGTGTGGGGGTCGTGCGATGTTAGGCTAGAATTTAGGTCTGTAAGGGGAAAATCCAACCCTTAGTATAGTGTTGCCTCATCTATAGGCAATGAATTGGTTCATCAGGGTCTTACTCTCTTAGGTCTCGTCATCTTCCCTGTGATACCTGCATAAAGTGAGTTGGCGTAGTCAATGCGGGAGATTACCAGCGCCAAGATGACTTGGATTAGGGCTCCTGTAGTCAGAAATCTACTAATCTTCCTGATTCGTCGCAGCTGGAAGAAGCAGGAGGAAACCACTGTCCCAATGTGGGCTTTCACAGACAGATCACTGCTGATAACAATACCCAGACTTTTGATGGAGCATGCTGGGAGTGGGAGATTTTCTAATTGGGGTGGCCAGAAGTTGGAATTCCATGGATTGGCTTGCCCACCCATTGTAGGCGCAATGCCTCCAGCGGGCGCAACCCATCCGTCTTAAGCGCCCTGTATAGGCAGGAGATCGCTTTAAAAGTGCCAGCCGATAGGGCTATGTAGTAGGTGCTCTGCTGGGATGGGGGCTCCTTAGTGCCTGTCTTCCAGTGTTTGCGTATTGCCGTCGTAAGTGCCCTAGGAAATAAAAAATGCCACTGGGGTAGTCCAAGTTTGGCGCAGAGCTCCCCAAATGGTAGTAGTTCGGTGTCTCTATATAGGTCGCCCATTTTTGTCACTCCAGCGTCCCTCCAGGCCTCTAGGGTCCTCCAGTTGTCTCCATGTAGGAGCGCCCTTACCATGTCTAATGGGATGTCTGGTGAGTACGGGGTTTTCACTCCCATTCTTTGTAAGCTCCAGTGCCAACACCTGGTCTGCACTCTGAGTGCGTGAGAGTCGTTCCGAGCTGATCTGTTGAGTCTTAAAAATATCTGCAGTAGCCCACGTAATGTTGGGTCAGCTGCCTCTGGGTAGCCCGTTCGCTGTCGCCTCCGCGCTATATCCTGCACCAGCCACTGCAGCTGCGCCGCTATATAATAATTCTCGAAATCTGGGACCGCCATGCCACCCGCCCTAGTCGGTCGTTACAATGTGCGCAAGGCAACCATTCGGCGTCCTGAGCACCAAATAAAGGTTCGTATCTGGGTATTGAGCTCCCTAAAGAAGCTTCCAGGGATCCACAGTGGGAGTGTATTGAAAAAGTACAGTAAGCGGGAAAGCGCTATCATTTTGAGTAGTGCGATCCTGCCAGCTACTGAGAGTGGCAAGGTTCCCCAGAATTCCAGAGCAGTTTTTAGCCCTTGCATAGCTCGTCCTATGTTTCCCTCATAGAGATCTGTCCAGTCATGATAGATATGGATGCCCAGTTACAGCAAACAGCTGGTTCCCAGCGTAGGTTTCGGAGGTTGGCGGGGGGGGGTATTGGCGCCTGTTCGCTTCACTGGGAAGAGTCAGAATTTTGCCAGCTCACCTTAAGCCCTGAATTAGAGCCAAATGTCTCCAGTGAAGCCCGAGCCTTCGCTAAGTCCTCATCTCCCCTATCTAGGAACAGTAGTAAGTTGTCCGTATAAAGTGCAATATAGTGGCAAGCTTGGTCTATCTTCAGTCCTCGGTAGTGATGCCCTGTTCTGGCCATGAGCACAAGAGGTTCAATGGCCAGGGCAAACAGCAGAGGGGAGAGGGGACATCCCTGCCTGGTGCCTCGCTCTACTGGCCATCCTCTTGATATAGCTCGTCCTGTGCGCACCCTAGCTGTAGGCTCGGTATAAAGGAGTCTAGTCCACTTTATGAATCTCTCCCCCAGTCCCATATGCGTCATCACTTCATACAGGTAGCCTCATTCCAGGCTGTCAAATGCTTTTTCTATGTCCACTGCGAATATCGCAGCTGTTGCGTGACCTTCTTTATACGCTTCTAAGATATCAAGTAGCCATCTAATATTCCCAGCTGCTTGGTCCTCGTACATTAGTGTGCTCATGTAGGGTAGTAGACGGGTGGCAAGGATCCGACTAAGGATTTTATAATCAATATTTAGTATTGACAGTGGACGGTAGGCTGTTTTATCATGAGCTTCCTTATTGGGCTTCAGAAACGCTACTATAACAGCGTCTCTGGTAGTTGCTGGAAGGAGGCCCGTGTCATCGGCCGCTTATACAGCTTCATCAGTTGGGGAATCAATTCGGCACAGTATGTGGAATGAAACTCCACAGGTAGCCCATCAGTGCCCAGGGTCTTATTGCGCGCCATGTGCTTAATAGCAGCGGCTATTTCACAGGGTTTTATATCCTCTCCCAGAAGCTCCGCGGCTTCCTCCTCGAGCCGCGGCACCCCTAGGTTTGCTATGTATGCTCGTATCCCTCTTGGTTTCCTGGAGAATGTGCTAGCATATAAAGTGGAATAGTAGCCTACGAATATCTCATTGATCCCTTCTTGGGCATTCGCGATTTCTAAGATTGGTGAGCCTCTCTTTGCAGGGTCAGCCAGCCATGCCAGTAAAGAGCCCAATTTGTCCCTCTCAGCGTGTGTTCTGTCCATATAGTTCTTATAGTCAAAGCATCGGAGGTACTCTACCTGTGCTGCTACCTCTTCTTTGGCCTCTAGGAGATCCTGCTGGATCTCAGGGTGGTTTGGTTGTCTTAACTCTATTTCTTGTAAATGTTTCTCGGCCTTTTCTTCATCCGTCAGTAGCGTTTGCCGAGTTCCTTTGGATTCGGCCTTAAAGGTATCCCACTCTGTCTGGGGAGTTCCTTTGGATTCGGCATTAAAGGTATCCCACTCTGTCTGGGGAGTGGACGCAGTCCCTGCATTATCAGAAAAGTATTGATTAATTTTAGTTCTAATTGTTTCGCGGAAGACCTGGTCCTCTAGTGCCTCAGGTTTGAGTCTCCAGGTTGGTATGGAGGGTCTAGGTTGCGCCCATCTTAGTTGCAGAAGCACTGGGTTGTGATCCCAGATAGTTTGGGACAGGTATTCAATGGTTTCTATCTGGTTATGCACATCCGGAGAAGAGAGGAACAGGTCTAGTCTGGTATGTACCTCATGAATATTTGAAAAGAAGGAGTAGTCCCTGCTCTGTGGGTGCAGGCGTCTCCATGAGTCCAGCAGACTCCATTGCTTTTGCCAGTCAACAAATATTCTGGCTGTGCAGGTTGTCTGAGAGCCCCGTAGGAGAGTGTGTGAACGATCCAGCAGAATATCTAGGATAAAATTAAAGTCCCCCCCTAGTAATATCGTTTCTGTCAGTAGTGTGGCCAGTCGTCGCGATAGTGTCGCAAAGAACGAGCCATTCTCCACATTTGGAGCATACACGTTCACCACTAGTTCTCTACCCTCTATGTGGCCTCGTATCGCCACATATCTACCCTCGGTGTCTATGATCGTATCCGTCATTTGGAAGGGGACCCCCGCTCGAATCCATATCAGCACTCCTCTTGCATATGCTGAGTAGGTGGTAAAATACGCTTGGCCCCTCCATCGTTTCCTTAATGCCTGCCCTTCTTTGTCAATGAGATGTGTTTCTTGTAGTAAGGCAATGTGCATCCCCCTTCTTTGTAAGTAGGAGAAGACTTTGTATTGTTTTGTCAATGTGTGCATCCCCCTGACATTCCATGTTAGGCATTTATATGTCGGGGTGTTAGTCATGTGTCTGTTTAGTGTTGGGGCAAGGATCCCCCACCCCTCTTGACCTGCAAGCCCCCTCATCCCTCGTATAGTTCTCCAGCAGCGTCCATGTGTATGGCAGTGTCTCACTAACTTCCATCCTATAAAATAAAAAATTAAACCCCCAACTCCCCCTCCCCAGGACCAACAGCAACATGCCGCCCGCCCAAACCTGAACAACGCTCAAAATAGTTCATAGAAGAGCTTCCTTAGTGCTCTGTGGTGTTGAGAGGTGCCCATTTGGTTCCTCAGCGGCCAGGCCCCATCCGGCTTAAAGCAGTAGCAAAGGGGGACATCTTTCAGGATAAATGTTCAGTGTGCCGTCATGAGTCCTCATTTCACTAGGGGTATGATCCAAAGCCGTCTCTGTTCTCTCAGGGGGACTGGGCGCGCTATATTATATCATCCGCTGTGCACGGTGTGACCTTGGGCATCTCCATGCTTGAGTTTTTTTCAGAGGCGTTAGACTCCGCATCCGATTCTGAGTCCGGGGGGGGGGGTGACCCCTCGCTCTGGCGCCCCCGATCTGCCCAACTTCCACTGATTTGCGCTACCGCCTCCATCACTTTTTGAAATGAAATGAAATGAAATTTGTACTTGTAAAGCGCACTGTTACCCTAGGGTGTCCTGGCGCTGTACGCATACCGCTGTGGAACCCTTCCTGTCTTTTCCCTGTGAAATGTCCACTCCTGGGCACTCCCAAGGTGAAGCCAGGCATCCCAGCGCTGGTGGGGCCGTTGTGGAGATTAAGCAAGCTATTGCCCAGAGTTGCAGAGTGGGACCCATGATTAGAATAGTCACCGAGGCGAGAATTATCAGGTCCGAGGAAATTGAGCCCAAGACCCGCCGAGACGGGAATTGAACCCTGGTCCCGGGCCAGATCTCTGAATCAGGGTCTGCCGCTCTAACCATTGAGCCACACTTTTTGCCTTCCCATTTTGGCTTCGGTTTGAGAGGGCGCCGCTAGGCTTTTTCGCGTTTGATTCTCTTTCCGTCTCTGGCGCTGCCGTTGCCATCGGCCCCCTTCCGCGCCCGTTTTAGGTTCATTTTGACTTTCTAGACAGTCTTGTGCATCCTGCGACGACTGGAAGAACTTAGTTCCTTCTGGGGTGACTACTCCCAGTTTTGCTGGAAAAAGCATTGATTACTGGAGGTCCAGTTGTCTCAGTTCCTTCTTTACTTCTTGTTACGATGCTCTTCTTTTCTGAACCTCCCTGGAAAAATTAGGGAAGATGCGCACAGCGGAATTATTGACTCTGAGGTCTTGCTTTGCTCATGCTTAATTCAGAATATGGTCTCGGTCTTTCAAGTGTAGAAGCCTATCTATTATTGGTCATGGGGGGTGCTCCAGGTGGCGGCGTTCTGGTCGGCACTCTGTGTGCCCGTTCTAAAGCGAAGAACTCAGACAGGCCCTCAGGGGCCACAGTGGTCTTCAGCCAGTTTTCCATGTATTGTACTGCGTTGCTCCCTTCTGTTTTTTCGGGCATGCCCATTACCCGAATGTTATTGTGGCGTGAGTGATTTTCAGCATCTTATGCCCGACTCTTCAGTGTCTGCACTTTAGTTTCCATATTCCGTAGGCGCTTCTCTATCGAGGCCACGGTCGGGGCTATTTCCGCCAACTCCTGTTCGATGTTGGTAACCTCCGCAAGTTTCTTATGGTCATCCTTAAGTAAGCTGAGGTCTGTACCAATGTCATCTATTTTAAGTTCTAAGGCTTCTCTAGTGGCGTTGATCGCTTGCAGTATGTACTGCTGAGTGGGATCTCCAGCCGACATTGGCGTAGAGGATGTCTGCATCTCCGTGCTCGCAGTTGTGCCCTGTTCTCCCTGTTCTGGTTCCTTCCTTCTGGTCGTCTTGCCCATTCTCTTCAGTGTTGATTCTGGATTAGGACACACTTGTGTGTTTAACCTAGCACATTTCGGTATCGCGGTCAGACGGATTTTGATGGCCCTAGGTCAGGCCCCCCAGTATTCTGTTTTGCTAAGGTGGCATGCAGGTCACGCAGATGCAGTCTTTCGCCCTTCCGTGTGCAGCTCGGTTTTCCCTATTAGGCAACCATTGCCAGAGTGCCCGCTATGCGGCCTATCCTTGGGGCGCTATTGTGGGCAGGCAATTGCAGTGACCTTATGGGCTCTTTTTTTTTTATAACAGAGGGTGGCAAGCGTTCTTCCTCGCCTTCTCCTCGTATTGCAGCTCAGAAGAGGGAGCCAGGGGCCAACACTTTGGTGCTTCTTCTTAAGAGGTTAAGGGATTCAGGAAGAGCAGGGCCGCAGCGGGTCTATGTCTTTAAGTCCTCCTCAGTCGTGGAGGAGCAACCGTCCTTGTAGTTCTCTTTTGCGGTGGGCCACCTCTCTGGTCCCACCGGCAACGTGCTCACAGCTCCGAGGGTTAATGTATCCAGGCCAGCCAGGTTACTGGGTGGGCGCCGTGGGGCAATTTCCCCATGCATGCCAAGGTGCGTCCCAACCAGCACCAACCACACTGCAACAGCCTCAACACTGCTGTGTTCCCTCCGGTTCTTAGCGCTCCTACCTGTGCATATGCGTCGCCACAGGCCCCGCACCTTCCGCTCCTCCAAGGCCGTCTGCTCCCTGCCGAAGCCCAACATCCGCCGATTCAGGCGTCCGCAAGGAGAGGGCAGCGGCCACCAGCGGTGCGATTCAGTCCGGCCCCCAATCTCCGATCCTCGATCCTCCAGGGCTCAAGGCCGGAACTCCAGCCTTCCGGTTCCAGCTCTGGCCACCGAGGAACCAGGTGAGTCTTCTCCTTATCTCAGTGGCGGAGGGAGGGCCGCGGTCATCGGGCACTCGACTTAGTCTAGCCTCCCCCTCCTCAGGCGTTACAAGGCTCTGGTCCTCACCTCCGCCGTCGGGATTTTCGTTTCCGATGCTGCCTCCGCTCGGATCGGGGAGGCCTTCCCAATCAGGCGCAGTTCTCTCCCACCAGATCTCTCTCAGCCCACTTTCCGTCTCGGTCATCTGCAGGCTCTTCTCCCTCGCCTCAGATAAGTGCCGTCATCTTGGACCGAGGCCTCAGCACAGTTTGTTTTCTCTGTTAGTGCTCAGAATGATGCCAGGCCTGGCCCGGCCGCGAGGAGCCCTGTTCCAAGCGGTCTGCTCCATCGGTGTTAGGCCACGCCCCTCCTCTTGTGTACAATCAATGAGACGTGGATGGCCAAGCCCCTACAATGCATAGCCTTGACCAGAACTCTTGGCAAATAGGTCACCTCTAGTGCGCAGTCAATTAGACTGGGATGGCCAAGCCACTACTCCGCAAAGCCTTCGTCTTGTACAGAAGCCTATATGGACAGCCCACTCCCGCCAGACACTCAAGCCCTATTAGGTGGCTAAACCCCTGCTATGCACAGCCTCCGCCCTGTTTAGGATAGTTTACTGGTAGCCGACCTCTTGTATGCAATCCATTAGACGCGGATGGTTAAGCCCCTACTACGCACAGCTTTTACCTTGTACACATCTCTTTATGGATCATCCATGTCCTTCACACCCCTAAACCCCATTAAGTGGCCAACCCTTTACTACCACAGCCTTCACCCTGTTACGGATCCTTTGCAGACACTGACCTCTTGCACACAATAAGTCATGGATGGCAAAAAAAACCTCTACTTTGCACTTCCTTCACCTTGTACAAACGTCTTGGTTGAGAGCCCGCTTATTCCAGACACCTAAGCCCCCTTAGGTGGCAAAGCCTCGACTACCCACAGCCTTTGCCCTGTACTCAACACTTTGCGGATAGCTGCTCTCTCATTGTAAACTAAGTACACACAGGTGAGCAAGTACCTGCTGTTCACAGTCTTCGCCTTGTTTTTCAAGTGTTCATGGCGAGCCAGCTCTCTCTAGACATTCTAACCCCCTAGGTATCCAACTGTCTTCTATGCACTCCATTCACCCTATACAAAACTGTTCACAGAGCGCCCACTCCCTCCAGATACTCAAGCCCTCTTAGGTGTTCAAACCTCTACTATGCACAGCCTTTGTCTTGTATTGAATTCTTCGCTGATAGCGGACCTGTTGTAGGAATGAATGACACATGGGTAGTTAAGTACCTGCTGCACACAGTTTTCATCATATACACAACCTCTCCTTTGAGAATACACTCCTTCTAGATACCTAAGGACCCTTAAGTGGGCAACCCCTACTATTCACATCCTTTGCCCTGTACACAACCTTTCACAGAGAGTCCACTCCCTCCATACATCCAAAGCCCATTAGGTGGTCAAAGCTCCTACTATGCATAGCCTTAACCTTTACCAAAACCTTGGTAGATAGCCAACCTCTCGTGGGAGCCAACAAAAAATGGGTGGACCTGTGGACATTCTTCATCTTGTGTAGAACTCCCTCCAGGCACTCAATCCACTTTGGGAGGCAAAGTTCCTACTACGCACGGCCTGCGGCCTATATTAAAACCTTTGCAGGTATCCAACCTCTCATTCTCAATCAATTAGACATGGGTGGCCAAGTCTCTACAATGCAAAGACTTCACCTTGTAGAGACATCTTCACCAACAACGGACTCTTACTAGACACCCAAACCCCCTTGGGTGGGCAAGCCCCTACTACGAATAGATTTCGCCCTACATTAGTATACTCCACTCTTAAGTGCAAAATATTCTAATAGAACAAAACAGTCTCCAGAAAAATACAGATGTTTTACGGTCCCTTGCTCCTGTAAAATTTGAGTAGCTTTGCAAGCTTTTGCTGTATGTATGTTGTAGTTTTAAAAAAAAAATCTATTTATTAAGTTTTCACAACAAACATTGCAACGATGCAATTGCATTTCAGATAATACTGCACATGGTCCACCAGATGATAATGCCATTCAAGTAATGCAAGTGAATCGGTGGTGGGGGGGAGAAATTATAATGGGGAGGGGGAACTGAGGGAGATGGTGGAAAGGGAGGGGGGGGAGGTAACCAGGGAGTTTACTGGTAACTTGACACTCCGAGGTTATACAACTTGCTAGGTGGTTGTTAGGACTAGAGTAAGCACATCTGTTCGGGGCAGATTGTGGGGGGGTGGGGGGACGCAGGCTGGGACGCCGCTCCTGACCTGCGGTCATTACAAGAGATATCTTCTGATGGGTCCTTAAGTGTCCTAAGATAGCTTGTCAGGGGAGTCCAAGTGTCTTTAGGGCTGGCGTACACTGGCATCAGCTCCCACTACGTATCCAGCAACTCTTGACAAAGAGCTGCATCACGCAGCCATGCCTTTCTCATGGGAGCTTGACGCCTGCCACAGTGGATCGCCATTCTGCGCTTGGCCTTTAGAAGCAACATAGCCGGCAGACCCCAGGGGGAATCTCCTTGACATAGCCCAGAAGCGCAACTAGAGGCGGGTCAGCCGCGGCATGGCCAGTAATGCAAGTAATATCTATAAGCACTGTTGACTGAAAGTTGCGGACCTCGGGGCAATCCCACGCCAATGCAGGTAGTCCGGGTGCAGCGCATTGCAAGCAGCGCGGGTCCCCCACCAATCCCATCCTCTGTAGTCGCGCTGGCGTGTGATATAGTCTGTGCAGGAATTTAAAGTAAATCAGTCGCAGCCTGTAGTTCGGGGACAAGGCTCTAGATTGCGTGCCGCAAAAAGACCACTGTTCCTCACTTATTGCAATGTTGAGAGCCACTGTCCAGAGCTGTCGGTCTGGGTAGCCCTAAGCGGGGCTGTTCGTTGTATGTCTGTATAAATGCGGGATATCAATCTACGCGGCATGGGATTAGTGAGCAGTTCCTCCAATACCGTAAACACAGGAGGAGCTAGGGGGGAGGTGCCATGAAGGTCGCATATAGCTGCAAGGAGCTGATTATACGTCATGGCATCCAAAAGCGATGTCGGGTTGTCCTGGAAGCCATCTTGATATGTAACAAAGGAGTTGTCAGGGAATAGCAGCCAAGAGGAGGTAAGTTTTAGCTGTTGGAATTGTGTCTTTACTCCTACCTCCGAGGCCACGGGCATTGAAGGATGTCCCAGGATGGGGACAGAGGGAGCGTACAAATGGGGTTGGGGTGTTCTTTTCTGCAGCTCATTCCACGCCCAGATTGTGCAAGCCACCGTATCTACCCGTCGCCCCTCTCTGCGAGGAGGTCTATAAAGCACGGTCTGCAGTGGACAGGGGCCACCTGGTCCGCTTCGGGGGCTGTGTGAGCTTGGAACTGGATCGGGTGCAGCCAGAAATGGGCAAAGGGAAGGATGAGAAGCTCCCAAGACGCGCGTGGCTGTCCACCATCCCAGGTCAAGGAAACTAAATGAGATCGAAGTTGGTGATGGAAACAGGCCGTGAGAGGAAGAGGTAAATTGATAAAAAGATAAAGGAACTTGGGGAGGACTACCATTTAGGCTATTGCTAGCTTACTGGTCAGAGACAGCAGAAGACTTGACTATATAGCATGTGTTCTTCTAGCCATGACATCAGCCGGCCGTAGTTTTCCCTCCACAGTACCTCCATACTGCAGCTCAGCCAGATCCCCAGGTAGCAGACCATGTCCACAGCCCACATCAGGGGAAAGTTAGGAACAAATTGAGTGGAAATAATAAAGATTTCACACAGTTAATATTGATGCCCCTAATGCCCCTAAAATGAATGAACTCTCGAAGAAGCGGATCCTGGTTGTCAGATGGGTTCCGCATATATAAGGCAACATCATCTGCATACATGGAGACAAGGACCTGTCTAGGTCTAAGTGCACGGCCCGATGTGAATTGTGCTGTTGCACCCGGGCCGCAAGCTGCTCCATCGCGGCAGCGGAGAGAATGAGGGACAGCGGGCATGCCTGCTGCGTACCCCGGGCAACCTGTTAATCCTAAAGTGGGCGACGTGCAAGGTGTACAGCACCCGGATTAAACAAATACATTTGTGGCTCACTCCAAGGCACTCAAAAAGATGAAAAAGAGAAGGCCATTCGAGCGAGTCGAAAGCCTTGGTGGCAGTGAGGAATGCAGCTGCAGCCTGCAGATTTGGGTTGAGAGTGTGGAGAATGGCAAAGAAGGAGCGAAGATTATGGGATGGAGAGTGCCCAGGAACAAATCCGGATTGGTCTGGGCAAACCATGTGCGGGAGGAGAGGCAGGAGGCATGAGGCAATACGTTTTGCCAGGATCTTGTTGTCGCTGTTTATCATTGAAAGCGGTTGGTAGGACTTACACTTTTTAGGATCCTTATCAGGCCTAAGGAGGATGACGATAAGGGCTTCATGTAAGGAAGGGTGCCTGTTTGCACTGATTCCTCGTACATGTCGAGGAGTTGGGGGGCCAGCAAGGGTTCAAATTCCTTATAGAAAGCCACCGTAAGGCCGTCAAGGCCAGGGGCCTTATCACTAGGCAGGCCCTCTATAACCTGGGTTATCTTCTCCACTGTGAAGGGCTCATTCAGAAAAAGTTGGTGTCCCTCCTCCAGCCAATGGAGCTGCACAGAGTCCAAGTAAGAGGTCTGGTCCGGGGGAAGTGAGGATTAGGAGATAGAGTAAGGGTCAGTATAGAAGTCAATCATGGTGTGCTGCACAGCCTCATTCCCAACCTGCAGGTTTTGATGGTTGTCCAGCAGTTCGACCACATAGTCGCGCACCTGGGGCTTGCGCCGCAGGCCAGCTAAGGTCCTGCCCGATCTCTCTCCCACCCCACACCGCCTTGCCTGGGCCTCCCTTCCCCTTCCTTCCCAAATAGTGAATCTCCCGAAGCGCCGCCTCCTCATACTCTGCAAGTTTACCTCGAATGGACGCAAGAAGGTCCAGTTCCCCAGTATCAAAATATTGGACCTTAAGATCTCAAATGAACACCCAGTCTCGTAAGGCTCCAGAAGGAAGCCGCCAGGAAAAAGATCACGGGGCGGTGTCCGGTAATCGCATCTCCAGGAGTACGGGGGCATGATCAGACCATGTCCGAGCAAGATGCCAGATGTCGAGGGTCCAAGAAACTATGTCTCTGGTGACGAGCCACAAGTCTATTTTGCAGGTGCAGGTGCATTTTGCAGATGCAGGTCCCTTCCAAGCTATGGGGGTGATAAGCCCGCCAAACGTCTGTTAGGTTGTTGTCAGTGATTATAGCGTTAAGCTACGCAACGGACTGGGGGTGTGGTCAATGTGTTTTGCTAGACCTACTGGTAGAAGCATCTAATACTACATTGAAGTCTTCTCCCCACACCACCGCCCCAGGACCCACTGTGCCCACCAATCTCCAAACCTCTGCAAAGAAGGCAGGGTCATCCATGTTAGGCCTGTACACTGACACAAGTATCAGTGGATGGCCTTGGATCCCGGCCAGTATGACATACCAGCCCTTGGGGTCGTGGGGCGCTGATCGCGTGCGCCACTGCCGGCCCTTACGCAGAACTATAGCCACACCCCAAGCATAGTTCGAATAGCAGGCCATATGCTTCTCACCCAGCCAGTGCGTGCTGAGGCGTGTCAAGGTCGGGGTCAACAAGTGAAGTTCCTGTAAGAAACAAATATCAATATTATGGCATTGCTGATAGGATAGAACCTGTCGAGCCTTAAGTCTGTCATTCATGCCCCTAATATTCCATATCAGACATTAAATGGATGCCATCAGGGGGAACAGTGAGTGCCACCGACAGTCTTATAGGTGCAAGTACCAGCATTGAAGAAGGACAGAGCAGATCTCTGAGAGTGCCAGACCAAAGGAAAAAAATAAACAAACAATAAACAATGGCAGCCCAATACCCACCTCCCAGTTTGGCCCCCCCAATCGGGCCAAATATAACCAACCCACCCACACAAAAACCTCTGAAAAACAGCTAGTAAAATCATAGAGGGACTCATCCCATGGGGGTAAAGGAGGCAGCTCAGCACACCCCCAGTCCAGTAAGAGCCGGGTGGCCGGAATGGAAAAGTGGGATGGTCACGAGCAGGTGTAGCCAAGCCAAGTAGTGCAGCTGTAAGTGTCTGTCCTAGGATACTTAGCGAGAGAGGAAGTCAGCCATGTGGCAGGCAAGGTAGTGATGTGAGTTGCTGGGGTTCAGGCATGTTTGGTGGCCCCGGTCGCCCGCTCAAAGAGAGTCGGAGCATTCAATCATTGTCACTGAGTTGGTCCCGTCCCGAGGCCACAAGCAAGGACGGAGGTTTTGTCCTGGAAGCTGGCAGTCCCTTAGTGAATGTGGCAGCTGCCTTTGGGTCTGTGAAAACATGTGTCGTGCCCAGATGTTGTATGCAAAGCTTGTCCGGGTACAGCAGGAAATATTTGGCAGCCGTTTTTTAAAGTGTGCATTTCACCGGGAGGAAATTCCGCCGGACGGACTGAACGGTCTTGTTGAAATCCAGAAAGAAGGGGACTTCTTTACCCTGAAACTGAAGCAGTTGCCGTTATCTGGCAAGGCGGAGCGTAGTGTTCCTGTCTCTGTAGTTCAGGAGCCTTGCCATAATAGGCCTAGCAGTGGCGCCAGGCGGAGGACATGGCCCCAACAATCTGTGCGCCCTCTCAACAATTAGAATGGCGGACAGCACCTCACCGAAGAGTGTGCGTAGCACTTTTTCAAAGTAATCTTCCATTCGGCCCCTTGCAGTAAACTCCGGCACCCCTAAAATGCGTAAATGATTGCATCGGGACCGCGCCTCCAAGTCCTCATTCTTTGCTTGGATAACTTCAAGTACCTTCTCCATCTGTAGCAGCCTCTGACTTGCTGAGGAGTGGATTCTGGAATCGGATCTCCCTCAATTCTACTGTCTCGTGTAGGGCCCTCCTGCAAAGACTCCGGCAACACGTGTCGACCTGTGTGACTGAAATAGCAGCTTTGGCTGCCTAGTATCAGCCTTTCTTATTGTCTCTGCAATCAGACCCCAAGCCTCAGGGCGAGGGGAATACTCGTCAAAGGAGGCGGGGGAGCAAGAAAGGTAAATGGCCATGCCCCCCCCCAGGCAGCAAGCCCCCCCCCCCCCTAATGAGCACAGGCTAGGCCGCCATTGGCACACCTAAGGAGAGAGCACAGTCTGCAGAAGGCCGTTCGTGGTGATGCTCAGGCAAACAGATCAATGTCGAAAAGTAGTCGTGGGGCTGCTCCGTAGGGTCCCACCACACCCCAGGGGTCCACCCAGGGGGGCCCGAGCAGACAGGCCACAGCCCACAGAGGGTAGCATCAGAGTGGGGAGCCACCAGGCTCCCAGATTCTCAGCAAATAGCCCAGGGTCCACTGTATTGCAGCATGAACCGTTGCACCAGTCTATCTCACCTCAGGGCACCCTACAGCCCCAGAGCCTTCCCAAGTAGCCAGTTGCAAAGCCCAAGCGGAATGATTTGGCAAGCAAAGAACATAAGGGAGAGAGAGGGGGGCCACTAGCTCCAACAGAGATTCGCACCAAGCATGCCCGCAACAGGACCGTGAATCAGGACGAGTGTTTCTGTGTCCGGTGACAATCGCCATCCCGCTCTTAGCTTCCGGGAAATGGCAGCAGTGGCCTCGGGCAGCACGCAGGCCGCCCAGGCCCCAAGTCCTCCTCCAGCCTCTACAGGACCCTGGGCTGCAGTTGAGGCAATTAAGAAAGAAGGATGGGGGGAGGAGGGGTCCGTCATGCAGCAGGGAGCAGGCACAAGTGGTGGAGGCCGCAACGCAGGGAGAGATCAGGGAGGGTCCTCGGCACAGCCCAGAGGAGCCAGCGAGTTGGCAGGAGCAACAGGCACTTCCTGTGTCTCAACCCTCCACGCCTGCAAGCCCTAGAGCGTCTCCCACCGTACGTACTCACCTCAAACCCACGGTCCTCCGGCAGCACCCCCCCTCCTCTGTCTCAGGGGCAACAGCGCAGGTCGGAGTAGGCGGCAGCTCCCGCAACACGGCAGCCTCGTCAGTAGGTCATGGCCGTAAATGTGGTAGTTACAAGAACATAAACACAGAAAGGTCTGTTCAAAAGTGCAATAATCAGAACGGTGCAGGATTTTGGTGCAAATCCATGTCTACAAGACTTTGTAGATATGGCTTTGTGTCAAAGTAAGGGGTGAATGCATGGGAACGCCCATACCCCACCCATGGAAGGTCCTCTTGGCTCAAAAAAAAAAAAGGCCATCTGAATTTGGAGATTCTGGTGGCACTGATGTTTGCACACCAACGTCTCTCTTGCAGGCACACTGCTCCCCTACAACAATCAGCTTAGAGCACTGGCTACAGTAAATAATCATGGGCTGGTAAGCAGGATTAATATCTGTCGCTTCAGCACTAGTAAAAGGACATTGATCCAGGTGCACCTAGGGTTTAGCGGGCGATGTAAATGCCTCCTCCTGTTGGCATTACCGCTCGGCATGTGCAATTTGCCTTAAATGCATCGCCTGCATGTGCTTCCTTATCCATGAAGTCCCAAATGAGTACTGTTTCTCAGTTCCTCAACTAAATTGTATTTGGCAAAGATTGCATGTTACAGTCTTTGCTAAGACTGTTTTTTTCTCCCAGAGGTATTGTAAAACTTTGCTAGACAACTGAGTTCATAATTGTTCTCGGTGTCTCCTCCTGTTCTTCCCCCATCTCCTTGGCTCTCTCTTCTCCAGATAACTTATTTTTTAAGCAGAAAATTTCCCCCAAATTAGAAAATTTACCAAAGAAATCCAGCAGGGCCCAGCACAAGATGTGGTCACAACCAAGTGCTAACCCCTTATGGAAATGAAGAAAGACAGTGATTTCAACCAATCACATGTGTTTTCTTTCTGTCAAAGGTACCATACTCGGGTGTTCTGGTACCACGGCAAACAAAAACGAAGAAACTTCACAAAAAACAGAAGGCATCCTCATTAATTGTGTCTATGAAAAAAACTCTAGGTTCAAGCTTAAAATCAGTCTTTCATAACAAACAGGAGTACTGCCACAGGACCCAGAAGAGGAAGTAAAACCCACACAGAACACCATCGGAATCCTCTCATTGGATCTAGGGGTCCTGCTGGAGTACCGTGGGACCTGTGGAAAGAAAAAAAAAAAAAGATTATAAAATGAATAACAGCCATCAAGTTGAAAAATTAAAGCACACTACTAAAAATGCACTAGAAAAGCTAAAGATAACATTGATGTTATATCTAACTATGCTAATAACATTTTACTTTATGTACAAAAAACCCTGAACCTCCTTGAAGAAAAACAAAGGTTAAAGTGATGGTATAGTTAGGTATGGGTAAAAAACATTAACTTACATTTAATTTTTTTAAAAACTAGCAATTCATTGAAAACAAATTAAGGTTAAAGGTACGTTATAGTTACCTGACAATATCAGTCATAATGTGTCTTTTTAAACCCAAAAAAACACTGAAATTCGCCAATTTAAGTTCAGCGAGCTAACTGTAACTTGAACTCCACCATGCACTGCTTATGATCTCACATATTCCATCTCTCATGACATCTTCAATGACATCATTGACATCATCCAATAAACTGCTGTTTAAAAAATATTTTATAAACTTGTACATGATTTCACATACGAAAGTGATTAACAAATGAGCAGAATCATGTAAATCATAATTTGCCTTTATGTAGATTTCTGCCTGTCCAAAATGGCAATACTGTTGCCCAGAACAAAAGTGTGACTTACTGTGATAAAATTTAGAAGTTGCACATTACAACTACTAATAAAGTTTTTAATCCCAACAATACTTCAGAAAACAAGGTGTAAACACTGAGTACAAATAGTAAGACTTGCAGAGATACGTTTCAGACTGATTGTATATTAAATCAGTGGGTGGCTCTCAAAAGTTGATGAGAAAAAGTGAAGCTACTCTTCTCAATAAATTAGTTACCTATATATTACTAAAAACAAGGTTATGCTAAAAAGGAGTAGGGCACTCTGGGTAAAGATATATAAATATATATATATATATATATATATATATATTATTAAAAACGTTATTAGTAGTTATAATGTGCAACTTTTAAATATATATATTATTCACTTGAAAAGTTATAGACATTATATATATATATATATATATATATATATTCCTCCCTTTCATTAAAAAAAACCCAGAAATTCAATGAAAAAAAACAAACGTTAAAGTGGCATCATAATTAGGTGTTGAAATGGGTTACAAATGAATGTTTATAAACCATAGAAACAATGAAATTCACCAGTTACAGTTCCTCTCTGGAGAGCTCATAAAAAGAGCTAAACACGTGTAGGGGTTGCTTTTATTAATTCCAGGTTGGCTGAGATGATAATTTATCAAGCCAAAGCTAATACTGTGCCTGGAGTTGTAAAATGCTTGGATGACACTAGCTAATCCTATGCTTAAAGATTTTGCTGTAAAATGGCAAAATACTTTGTCACTTTCTAGCTCGGCGTGGATGGCACTGTGCTAATCCTAGGCCTAAAAACTTTGATAGAAAAATAGACATTAGAGGTGAGCAGATTCAGAGTGTTGCTGGTGATGTAGGGTGCTCTATATACCATGTGAGTCAGTATTACTGCTTTGGCAGCAAGTACCAGCGGCACCAAGGAAACCATGCCAGTATTAAATGTACTCAACTCCGCATTAAGTACCTCTCAGATATCAATTTTATATATTGTATGCAAATACAGTAATTTGTCCCCAAATATTGGCTTGATATTTTCTTATAGTGAAATACACATAGCCCTTAAATTATAGCTTTTCGTTTTTTTACTACATGAACACATTTTTCCTCGAACACTAGGTTGCCATGTTATACTAATACTTATGGTTTTATGTCCAGATCATTATTTTTCTATGTTGTAGCTAACCACTAGTATACCTGGGATGGCAACTGTGATGCCAGGATTCCTGTGTTACACCAGAGGTGGAAACCATTATTCAAGAGATACCCGCCACTATGCATAGTGTGGCATAATTGTTCAAAGATTTCTTACCTTAAAGGCCACTTATGTTTCAGTGGCCCTACTAAAATGGTTAGGAAGGTCACAAACTGCCAGTGCTGCCATTATGCTATTGGTGGGGTGCACTAAAGAAATAAAAAAGGCTATGGGTGGAGTGTTTAAATTAATCTCGCCACTGGTAATTTCTTGGATGCATAATTTGTTTGCTCATCATGCCACCTCAGACAGGAACCAGTCTTTGAATTGCCAAACAAGGTTCTCCTCTGACCGGGAACACAAGCAAACCCAGGCTGGTTTCTGTCTATTTGGGCCTCCTCAGCAGCATGTAGCTTGAGCACAGGGGTACAGTGAACATGGGACCTATGTCTAGGCAAACCCACTGCACTTACAGGGTTGTACTAAGGAAAACGAACAAAGGATGGGTGTTATGCTTGAATAAATCTCAGGCACTGGTAGTTACTCGAGCGGAATCCCATTACAGCCTTTTTTTTCGCACACATGCATCTCACACAGGAACCAGCCATGTGCAAATCAGCCTTAATCCTGCCCCAATAGGGGGGGCGTGGCCAACCGCCGAGAGACATGGCTGCTTTCTGAGGCGGCTCCGACCGAGCGCGCCCGTTCCAGGATAAATCCGCTCACAAATCCGTTCACAAACTGGTCGCAATTGGTATGATGAAGCATCGGAACACACCCTGAGTCGATTGATCCGAGTAACCGCCGATTCCAGCTAGCGGTTCCGGTCATCGGCCTGATGACGCACTGTGCGACCTAGTGGTGGTGCTGCGCCACACGCAGATTGGAGCAGCCTGATCCGCTGACTGGGGCTCCGTTCCGAGTGGTTAGCTTTGTCGAAGGCAGCCACGTCTCTACTTTCCAGCGGCTCGGGGTGCTGCTTGGGGCCCGGACGGCAGTACCTGGGAACAGATCGCGATGAGCCGTGCCGGCCGGGCGACACATTGCCGAGAGCCTGGCTGTCGTGCGGGCCTCGGAGCTTCGGAGGCCCCGGGCCGGCTCGCGCCTTGCGGCCTCACTTGGTATTGCTCTCCACGAAGCCCTCCGCAGTGCTGAGTGCCACAGTCGGGAGTACACTCGCCCGCACCGGGGACACACAGTAGCCTACTACCCCGTTGTACTGAGGAAGTGGCCCTGGAACCAGCTTTTGGGCCCCACGGTAGGAAAAATCGCCAAGTGCCCCGGGACAGAGTTGGGGGAATAACGTGGCCGCTATCCCCACTACCGCACAGTCACCGCGCTCGGTGGCTTGCAAAGGGCGGGACTGTTCGCCCACCATCGACGTTGCCCTTTAACTGTGCAGAACAGGTTTGCGCCTCTCCCCTGGCCTGCACGCTGCTTGCTACGACTAAATTATGGCTGGGGGCCGCAGTTCCAAATCGGCGGTCCAGGCCAAGCTGAACAAATTTGCATGGGACAAGGGCCCTGGAGCAAGCCCGAAGGGGGGAGCGGCCGCACTGGAGAAGCAACAGTCCGGAGAGGAGGCAAAGGAACCGACGCTGCAAGACATTCTCGCGGCCATCATGACCGTTCGCACGTCGCTGGAGTCGCGGATCGATTCTGCGGATATGCGCTCTATGAACACGCGGCTGAAAGATGTAGAAATCAAAGCGAGCTCCTTGGTTGATGACACCTCTGAACTGCAGCGTAAGATGGCTGACCTTCAGGCCCATACCACCAAACTAGAAGCGCAGCTGGATGACTATGAGGGCGCTCTAGGCGCAATAATGTCTGCATACTGGGGGTTCCGGAACGGGCGGAGGGGCCGGCAGTGGACTTATTTGTGGAGGAACTGGTCACCACTTATCTTAAACCAAGCGGGCTCTCCAACTTCTTCTCCGTGGAAAGAGCGCACCGAGTGCCGGGCGGCAGACCGAAGCCAGGGGCCCCCCGCGTCCCTTACTAGCCAGGATTTTTAACTTTAGGGACAGGGACATCATCCTGCAGACCGCTCGCTCTGCGCCCCAACTGGAATTCCAAAACAGTCAAATCACCTTTTTCCCGGACTTCACCCTCAAGGTACAGCGACGCAGCTTCCTGGACGTCAAAAAGGCACTTCGCGAGAAGGATCTAAAATACGCCATGCTCTTCCCGCCTAAGCTGAGGGTGCTCTCGGACGGAAAGGCTTGGTTCTTCGCCACCCCTGAGGAGGCCTGGGACTGGTTGGACGGATGGCGGACGGCAGGCCAAAAAAACAACCGCGCCCGGGGGGCGAGAGGCGAAAAGAGCACCGAAGCCTCCAGCGGAGACACCCTGCCCAGCGAACAGGAGATGGCGACGGGAGGGTCTGAATGACTGGTCTGTATGTTGGATTGATCGTGGGTTGGGGATTTATCTACTTGCCGCGGGACTGGGGCGGGATCCTGGACCCTTTAGTGGTCCAACTCGCACTTGAACTGTGGTTCTGAGACTTCTTCATGATGGTCGCACGGTGCTTTGGACATTACACAGTAGTAGCATGCTTATTTACGATCGTGATGTATGTTCACCAGTTGCCTTAGTATCTGGGACGAGTGCCCGGCTGGACGCACGCATCCACGGGTTCAGTTTTTTGTTTCTAGGGTGTTGGGTTCCTGTGCTATGAGTAGATCCGCTATGCACCATAGTCAGATTATTGCTCTGTTTGCCCTCTTTAGCGCAGGGAAGGGGGGTGGGGGGGGATGTTTTATTCAGTTTTGTTTTGCATTTTGTACGTATGACAAACATGAATCTAATCGAGCTTTGCCAACCACTGTATCCATGTTTTGTGCTGTCGAGTCGGGCAGGGGAGGGAGCGCTATATTGCAGATTCAGCCCGCAACTAACCATGGGAAGTGTCCCCCGGGCGCACGCCACCAGACCTTAGGTAATGAGTGACAAAACAGTTCGGCCCGGGTTCAAACTGTTGTCTTGGAACGTCAATGGACTGGGAGATAAGATCAAGCGGGGTGTCGTGCTGCAGTTCCTCAAGCGACACTCCCCGGACGTGGTCCTCCTACAGGAAACACTTGCTAGGCAACGCATGTAAAGCCATGTCCAGATGGGGTTTCAAATTGGTAGCACATTCGGCGTTTGGGTCTGGCTCCCGTGGAGTGGGCGTGCTGGTGCGGAAGTAGTTTCCCATGACGATAGATAAGGTTCGCACAGATAGTCTTGGCAGGTTCGCTGTCGTCACCGGGACTTGTGAAGGGGAAACACTGAACCTCCTCTCTGTCTATGTTCCACCCGGGTTACAGGCCCAGACTTTTTGGGACCTTGGGGATCTCCTTCTGGCTTTACCGGAGGGCAGAACATGGGTTGGGGGCGACTTTAATTCGATTGTTTCCGACTCGCTCGATCGTTGGCCCCAAAGAGCTCTCCCACCTTCCCGCACACAGATCCACAGCTTCTTGGGGGCCATGGGCCTGGTTGATATATGGAGGAGACTGCACCCCACTGAGCAACAATACACGTGAAAATTCAGGGGCCCACCGCAGCATGTCTAGAATAGACTACATCCTGACACTGGAACACCAAGTTGTCAGCGTCAGGGAAATTCAACACCTAGCCAGGGGCATCTCCGACCATTCTCCTATCCTTTGTCGCATTGAAGTTGGGGAACCCACGATCGGCCGCATGGCCCCGATTAATCCCTGGTACCTCAAGAATCCCCAAGTCAGCGACAGAATACTGGGTGACTCCACTCTCTATTTCCAGGAAAATGAGGGTTCAGTTGACTCACCGATTATACTCTGGGAGGCCTACAAAGCTGTTATTCGGGGGGTGGCCCTGTCCCAAATAGCGGGCTTGAGGAAGGAGAAGAGTGCCGCTATGACCCGACTGGAGGGGGACATCTTGCAGATGGAGGAGTCGCTCAGGGAGCAGGATGAGGGGGAGGCGCAACAGCAACTTCACATTAAAATCAAGGAGTATACTGACTTGGCGACAGAGGCGGCCAAACTGCACCATAGAGGCTCGCTTAGTAAAATATATGATGTCGGCGACAAGGCTGGCAAATTGCTGGCCTGGTTGGACCAGAGGGAACAGGCACATCGTGTCGTGGTCGAGGTTGAGACGGACTCTGAAGCCCGCCTCACCGCTCCACAGGACATAGCGGATGCTTTTGGACAATATTACCAGGCCCTCTACACGGCACAAACTCCGCACTCGGAGGAGGAGGCAGCCTCCTTTTCGAGATATCTCGCTGCCGTCACTTACGGAAGAGGAGTGCCTTGAGCTCGAACTAGATATTACCGACATCGAGGTGGGAAAAGCCATTCAGGATTTGCGGGGAGGGAAGGCTACGGGCCCCAATGGATTGCCAATCGAACTCTTTAAACTCACTGCGAGTAAAGTCGCTCCGCCCATTACCAATATGTTCTTAGCAAGCAAGGAACAGGGACTACTGCCCGCAGACCAACGACTAGCCAATATCGTTGTTATTCACAAAGAGGGCAAGCCAAGGCACAAATGCTCCTCCTACAGACCAATCCCGCTCTTAAATGTTGAAGCTAAGATTTTGGCGAAGGTCCTGGCCTCCCGACTGCTCAGGGTCATCACCCGCCTGGTCCATCGGGATCAGTCGGGTTTTATGCCCGCAAGGAACACTGCTCTCAACTTGCGCCGACTCCACGGAGTACTAGGTCGGGCGGCGACAATTGGCGAGGATGCTGAGTTGGTGTCGCTTGACGCGGCTGCAGCATTTGATACTATTGAATGGCCCTTCATGTTCGCAATGCTTCGCAAACTGGGAATGGGCCCGGAATTTATAGGTTGTGTCCGCCTTCTCTATCATAAACCTCTGGCCCGAGTAGTAGTGAACAATAGGACGTCCTCCACCTTTGTCCTTAGCAGGGGCACCAGGCAGGGATGCCCTTTGTTCCCGCTCCTATTTACTCTGACCCTTGAGCCACTGGCAATGTGGATTCGTAAAGATCCTGTTGTCAGAGGCCTTAAATGGACCCCTGGTTGGGAGGATCGCATCTCCCTGTATGCCGATGATATTCTGCTCTACCTGCCATCACCGGCCGCCTCCTTAAATAGGGCCCTGAACATCTTTCAGGGCTTTGGAGAATTTGCTGGCTACAACATAGACTGGTCCAAGTCAGTGATCTACGTCCTTAGCGGGGCATTGCCTCCACTTCCTCGCGGGCTCCAATTAGTCGAAGCAGCTGAAAGTTTCAAATACTTGGGGATCAGGGTCTCTAAGGACCCTACCAAATTCTACGAACTTAATCTCCAACCACCTCTGACACGTCTCAGATCTGACGTCAGACACTGGAAGACGCTTCCTCTCTCCCTATTAGGTCGTGCGGCCTTATTTAAAATGATGTCCCTTCCCCGCTTCCTCTACGCCTTACAAAACACCCCACACTATGTCAGCCCCTCATACTTCAAAGAAGTTGATAGCCTCCTACGAGACCTGCCCTGAAGGGGCAAGCCCCCACACATAGCTACCCACAAGCTTACACGGGGATGGTTTGACGGGGGAATCGGATTGCCAGACATAAGGCATTATTACTGGGCGTCTCACCTTGCAGCCATCAACCAATGTACTTACAAACCCCAGGGTGATCCAGCCTTCCAGCTTGATAGGTGGCTATTGCCGGGTGGGAGTTTCGAAGGGGCAATATATGCGCGGACGTTACACCCCAATCTGACTGGCCCCACTGCACCCGCGGTGCGCATATGGAAGACTGCCACGAAAAGTCTGGGGTGGGAAGGCAGGATCACACAGGCTACGCCGCTCTGGCGCTGCGACCAATTAGGCCGTTTGATTCGTTCGAAGGGCTTCGATCGGTGGGACCTTATAGGAATTTCCAGGGTGGGTGATATGTGGAGGTCGGGAGACGTGGTCACGTTTGAGCGGCTGCAACAGGATTACGACATGGCCCGCCCCGAACACTTTAGATACCTGCAGATAAGGCATGCCCTGCTTGCAATCCTTCCTAGAGGGGAGCCGCTCCCGGAGTTCTCTCCGTTGGAAGATAGGGTACTAGATGGAGACTTGCCGGAGAGAGCCATATCGCTTATTTATAAGAAACTGTTAAACAACTTGCCGGACCCTCTGGACCAGCTGCGGGAAAAATGGGACCACGACGTGGCTGGTCTGGATGATGACGATTGGCTAGCTGCCGTGGCCTCTCCTCGGGAGGTGGCCATCTCTTCCAGACTGCGATTAGTGCAGCTCAAAATCCTGCATAGGATATACCTCTCTAGATCAGTTTTGGTCCGCATGGGATATAGCCCCGATGACAGTTGCTCTAGACGGTGTGGGCAGGTGGGCACGTTCATCCATACACTTTGGGAGTGCACAGTTATTCAGGGATACTGGGCAGGGGTTGTGAGCCTTATGGAGAATGCACTGGGTCAAAGGTTTGATGGTAACATAAAGCTGGCTCTCCTGAATGCCTGGGGGCCGACTGACCTGACCTCCAAGGAGCGCCTGTGGGTAACTCTGGGAATGATGGTGGCGAAACGCAATATTGTAAGATTATGGAAGGCCCAGGACCCGCCAAGTACAGTGGACTGGAGCAAAGACATGGACTGGTGCATGGTTACAGAGAAAACGATATGTGTTGCCAGAGGCTGCCCCAATAAATGGTCACAGGTCTGGGATAGATGGAATGTATATAGGGGTGGGATATGCGAACCCCCGTTGACTAGAGACGAAACAGTTGCACAACGCCTGGGCATGTTGGAAATGTAAATATCATGGCTGATGTTCCGCTTCCATACCTGTACCTCCTCGAACACGCACTTGCTGTATCATTGCTAATATATGTGGTTTTGGTGAGCTGTGTCCTTATGTAATACTTGAATTCAATAAAAAGAATTTATAAAAAAAAAATTTTTTTTTAAATCCTGCCCCAATAGAAACAGTCCAGTCTGAACTGCCAAACTATGTCTCCTCTGCTCGAGAAAACAAGCAATCCTAAACCAGTTTCAGCCTACTTGGGCCTCTTCAGTAAGTCCGGTGGAACTGGATTGCAGCCCATAGTAATTACTAGTGGCTGAGAATAATTACAGCAGTGTACCTAGCACTCTGTTTTCCATTATTCCATTGCTGACACCCCTTACTCCAGAGAGAGCCACCAATGTACCAGAAATAACCACCATTATGGTAGATGTGGCCTCCACTAATCCCTAAAAATTTAATGTAACCGCAAAAGAGCAACCATTCTAGTGATCTTGCAGTGTGTCCCTTGGGCATGGATGCACCACTGCCCTTTCTTAAGTCCTGGTAGGGTGTGGGTAGCCTGTCTGTGTCTGCCAAATGCCTATATCTCTATGGTTCTAGAATGCAGGTGGCAGAGAGCTGCAGCCTTTAGCTCTCTGCTTCCTGAGACCAGAGACGTCCTGAGGGTACCCAGATATGTTAATGTAACCCTAAGGAGATCGGCATGTTGAATAGAATTGCATGAGGCTTAAACAAGGTAAAGAGTTCCAGATGTCTTTATATGTTCTTTTGTGTCCCCATAATACAAATAAATAAAAAATGAAGCATAATGGGACTGAGGTACTGGGTAGCAGACACAATTAATGCTATGCTGAGAGGGCGGTACCCAAAGACATGGCCATGTTCGTGCCCAACTGGTATTGCGTTCATGTCCTGGATGCAGTATCAGCAGCGCATGCTGCTGGCCATTCATGTCGATTCTTTAGCCATTAGTAGTGGCTTTTTTTTATACTTTTGCTTACAATGCTGGATAGCAGTTTTATCCCTTAGCCATGAATAAAGGGCTTCTTGTAGCTGTTTGCCTGCACTTGTGCAAGCTTTGTCAAACCAACCCTTTTGTATTTGTTTAGTGGCCTTTACCTGCCTTGTCAGTAAAACATTAATTAACATTGAGAAATTTTCGTGTGCCTAGATAATATGGCCAAAATCCTCTTCATGCTCTAGACAGATTGTATATTCATAACTATTATCAGCAATGAGCAACATAGTAAAATCAGTGGGTCCACTCCATTTTAGTCTCACCCCATTCTGCCTTTCTACAGCGACATTCAGTGCTTTTAGTAACTCTCCTTCCTGCCATATATGCATTAATAAAGTCAACACCAGGGGATTGTGGTTGCTCAAACAGTGTTTCCCACCCTATACCCCTGTAGCAAAACCAATGGATTAAATGAGGTCAGTATATGGCGGATTGTACTCGTAGCACCCGTCCCAATAAAAATAGGTGATAAATAATCACTATGGTTGCTCCGCACATAAGCCATTAAAAGTATATTTAGCCATCATATTGTTCAG
Source organism: Calotriton arnoldi (assembly GCA_963921515.1). Taxonomy (NCBI): domain Eukaryota; kingdom Metazoa; phylum Chordata; class Amphibia; order Caudata; family Salamandridae; genus Calotriton; species Calotriton arnoldi. The sequence goes on from CAWUFW010000751.1 coordinate 1,514,837, forward strand.
TGGTACGCGATAGGGATTGTGTAAGAAATGGCCCAGTCCCTCACCTGAAATGTCAATTAGTCCACACACCTCTTTAGAAGGAAGAGAGTTTCTGGTAATATTAGAATCCCGACCCATATTTAAAAACATTTCTTTACCCTTGCCTGGAGAAGAATATCCAAATCATTCTTCATGGCACCAGCTACCTCTGCTGGGGTTGCATCAAATATTTTATTGTAATAATTTATAATTATACTGTCAGGGTTATCTTCTATGGACAATTAAAACAAATTGCTAATATGGGGAGGCTACAAATGTCTTTATCACTTTTGCTGCTAATAAAATTGATACTAAAGTGCCAAGACTGCCCTTGACCCTGCTTGCGCTAGAGGGGATAGTGGGGGTAGCAAAAGGTAAAAAGCTGTCAACATCCGTCTTAGCAATAACCTATGTTTCCTGTATGCATATAATCTGAGCTGCCATGATGTGATTCTTACACTCAATAGAATTCAGCTTTTTTGCTAAACATGCAACATTCCATGAAATTATTACAACTAGGCCTGGGCGTAGTAGGCGGCGTTTTGCTACGCGGAGCTCCACGAAGTTACAAAAAAACTCTGCGAAGTTCCGCAAGTGGCGGAGTGCAGTGCGAACTGCAGTTTGTGCTGGTATTCCTGCCGCTCGGGTAGAAATTCTACCCGAGCGGCAGCTCGCGCTCGCGAACTTACCGTTCACGATCGCGAGCGGGAAAAAAACTCTGCTGCACATCGCGAAGCGGAGTTTTCTGCACTCCGCGAGCTCCACGGGGTTCGGAGTGCAGAAAACTCCGCGAACGGAGCGAAGTTCACCGCCCAGGCCTAATTACAACCTCAGCATTTTGCCGGGGGTTAAAGGTGGCTGTACGATGAACTGAGCGGCAATTAGTAATATAGGTATTTTCCGCACTAGAGTGGTTTGCAGCAACTGAAGGAGATATGGGATTTTTCCATTTTAGGACAGGGACTCATTCTACTTTGTCCAAAGACTAAAGAAGAGCAAGCCTGTTAAATGTAGCAACACTGTCTTTTCGATCTGGAAGGCTACCCCTTTCCGCAAGATTACGCGTCTCATTGTTCGACACAAATAGTTCAGGCTTATAAAAATAACCCAGAGGCAGAGCATCAATATTCCCTTCCATGTGAGTATCAACAGATTGTACATTGTTTGGAATAGGTAATATAAATTTAACAAAACGAGGGCAACAAGCGTTAATGACAATACAGTCTCCCTCGCCAATCTTTCTAGAATTACCAACCCACTTAACTCTACTTGCAGGTAAAGTTTCATTGTTCAAACGGTGTGGCATTGCTAACCCTTTGAGATAGCCAGTGGACCACTGTGTTTTTGAGATTGCGCGAAGTTTCAGAAGAGGTGGCTTTTAATGAGGGGACGCCCTTATTGATAATCACGTAGGGGGCTGCTTCAGGTTGGGAGTTGCGAAATATCTTGGGGGCAAGAATTATAGCCCAGATGCAAGTCATGTCGTTTCTTAGCGATGCCTCCCAGGGTCTCATCGTAGGGGGAAAAGTTTGCACCACCTTTAGAATAGAAATCTTTCCCACTAACTCGCCGCCCTCCCTCCCCATTCAGATCATTGTGGTCAACACACAGCAACTGGAATTGCACTTTACACTCATCATCCACTGTTCTTTCATTGATACCTGTCGCTTCCCCACACAAACAAGGGAATAACTGTTACCTCAATGCGTCTTAGTGAGTGGACTGTGCAGTTCACATAGAATGCCATTTATCTCCACCAGGTTCCCTCTCCTCTGCAGCTCTTTTACTGAGGTTGTGATGTTGGTTCACTGAAACACACCTGAGGTCAATCCCTGCATTCTCTAAACCTGAGCACCAACATTTCCTTGATGACATCACAAGTGTTTGAGCACTGGGTGAATTCATAATCTTCTGTACAACATCAGTCACACAGAAATCTCTCTTTCAAGTACACAAAGAACTAATAAACACTGAGACATGCAACTGCTGCAACAAAGGCAGCCCAGACTAACACAACTAGTGTACCAGGATTACTCCCCCTGTGGCAATGAATCCTTTACAAACACATGACTACATGTCCTCGCTAGCAGACAGAGAACAAGGAAAGGAGGACCCATTTAAAAGAAGTGGGCTGCTACAATGGAGAAAGGGCAAGCAAGAACTAAAAGCGATAAAGCAAAGAGGAAATACATATTAATAGAAATGGAGGTAATGGAGGGGCAACAATCAGACTGAAGACACATGAACCTCTAATATAACCCAAATGCAGGTGGTCTTATAGCAAGCAGATCATACACTAGGATCTCTCAAACAGGTCAAAGCCAAGTTTGGCCAGAACCCCAGGACGTCAGTATGCAAAAATACTAACTCCCTAGTGCCAGATTAACTATCCGGGACTGACAGTACTCAGGAAGAGGCAAACTGTGAGAGAGCCAATACCTTGGCATGGCTTTCTTTTCATCGACACTTCTACCTGCAGATTCCTCACCTCCGGATCCTCCACAGGTGCCCGATTGAATCTGGAAAGGTTGAAATAGCTCTTATGTGCCGGTATGTGGTTGCCATGGCTCCCACTTGATGCTGGTACCACCCAAATGCGATGTTGCAGATCCATATATGGCACCACCCTGGCACTCTGAAATTGTTTCCTTTTTTCCATGCCCTTCAACACAGATCCTGAGTTGCTCTACATTTCAGCCTATTCCAAAACAATTATTTTGCAGTTCTTTTACGACTGTGTCACCGAAGAAAAGGTCAGGCTGTCTTAAATGCTACTTCTTTCACTTACAAGGTTCCTATTTGGACCCCCATGATGCCTACACTCGGGTTTCGGACCCTGCACATGGATCCATACCGGCTTCAGGTTATGACTTCTTGTCTGTGACATCTGTCAAGGAACAAGAGGGAACTTATTTCATGTCTGGAGATCTCAATGAATGGCGGCTAAGACTGGGAACACCCTCCCCCTGCACCTCAGAGCCTCACCATCGCTCCAGCAGTTCAGGAAGGACCTCAAGGCCTGGATGTTAAACCAATAGGTACAGGCAGCATGATCCAGCAGCATGATACCACAGTGCCTTGACACCCTCACGGGTGATGCAGCTGCGCTTTACAAATCCTGATTGATTGACTCAGTTGATGCCTCATCAGATCCCGTTTTGGAGCTAGGCATGGGGCTCTGTTTCTGAAGAAGTCTTTCCGTGCCAAATTCAGAACATATTGAACTAAGGACTTGTCTTTATCTCAATGTCACTAGCAGTCATGGGAGAGTTTTTATGTTTGGTGGCCAGTTCATTGACTCTGTTCGAGGTCTGTGTCGGGTGTTGACAGATCAGCTTGTGGCTCCTTGCGCTGACCCTTCTTAAAAGACAGCCTTCACACAAGTTTAGCTGATTGTTTCACCTTTCCCTGGCTCCATCTTGAGTGCCTTCCAGTTCCTGTGCAGGTTCTTTAACCGTGCCTCCCCCTGTAGTTTCCACCCAGCACAGATCAACCCTAATGTTTCTTCTGAAGTGATTTTGATCTCAATAGCCTCTGTTTTGGCACTAAAGACCTTGCTCTTAGTTTCATGATCAGCACTTATGACAATATAATCTGTGGTGCCGGCTCCAACCCAGAATTGTCTGGAGTCTGCTTGGCTTAGACCAGCTTCTGCGCAGGTCATTCACTTTCAAGTTATGTGTTGTTATGCCCGCCTAGAGATGACCTGTCATTGTTGTCGTCTCTGTCATCTGAGGGTCTGTAGCTGAGGGCCCCTGTTTTTTAAGGAATTTAATTTAGGCCCCTTTCCCCCTTCCTGTCTGATAAAGTGTTTCAGTGGATTGGGTTGGAAAGAAGATTTTTTCTTTGGGGATCCTGCCTCTTCTTTCTTGCAATGCCACGTTCCTATTTTTGCCAAGCTTTTTGGTAGGTGGTGCTGATTCCCATTTTGCTGCACCATGAGAGAGGGTATTTTGGCCAAGTGGTTTGGAGTGGCTTTGTGGCTGCTAGCCAACTTCTTTGGTCTAGTCGAGACTCTGTGGACTCAGTAGTCATGTCTATGGACTCTTCTATGGCCTTTCAAATGCATGCTTGCGATCCTTGGACCTTCCTGGAAATGTCCATGCGGATGTGGCTTTTTATGGGTCCCTCCCTATTTGAAGAACAGGAGTTCCTTGTTCTAAATGGCAATATGCAGAGATGTGTCGATGCCTGATTTTGCTGTTTGGAACCTGCTGCAAGCATGTCCCTCTGGCAGCATGGGAGTTCAGAAGCTTTATGGGGCTGCTTTATTATATGCATTGCCAACATTCTAGGCCTGATCATCATCTAGATCTACCTATGTGTACCTGGGTTGGGGGGGATATGGTCTGGTGTACCGAGACCACTAGCAACAGTTTTCCTTTTCAGCATCATCAGCTTCTATGGTCAGGTAATTTTAATGCCTTCTCATGGAGGGTAATTACCTGAGGATAAAGGTTTCTTTTATGTCATTGTGGGCTGTGCTTAGGAATTTGTTCCCACTTTTGGGGCCTATTTGTCAAACTACTATCCTTCCTGTCCATCTGCCTGTGCTTCAAAGTTACGAGACAAGGTTGTAGCTAAGAGTAGTTCCTCTGGAGTAGAACATTTTTCCTTTAGGTAGGGTCACGAATATTTCTATGCATAGGGCTTGTCCTGTGCTTGGTTATGATAAGGAAATCCAAAGCACTCAATTTTTAATAACAAAAATTGTATGGAGTCCAGACAATCAGGAATGGGGTATAGAAGAAATGTTGCTTTATTGTAAGGATGCGTTGATTCATTAATCTTCAGTATAGTTATGTTTCACAAAAATCAAGTTCTTCAGTTCTTGATAATGATGGTAGAAATACAGCTAATTATTGGCTAATTAGTCCTTTTGATGTGACAGAAAAAATAGTTTCAAACATTTTGCACACTAGGTTAGAGGAATGAGTCTTAGAAAATAAACTCCTACCTTTAAAACAAGGTTTTCGTTCAGGGCATTTAACCACGGACCACGTTTTTGCATTATGGGCCTTAATTAAAAAATCTGTAGAAATAAACCAGAGGTTGTGCAGTTGTTTTGTAGACTTCGCACAGCTTTTGACACAGTAGGCAGGTGACAATTATGGGATAAACTCCGGACTTAGAAGGCCCGAGGGATTTGTTGTCACTGATCCAGGCAGTACATAGTACAAATAGGGCACAGGTGGCGATGGATCAACAACGGCCTTTGAGAAAGCTGTGTGTTAGCTCCGATCCTTCTCAGTCTTTATGTAGCTGATCTCCCTGTATGCCTAATTGAAACTAATTATTTTTCCCCGAAGATGGGACCAGTCCATATCCCCTGCTTGATGTACGTGGATGACCTTGTTATTTTGGACTATACCTCGATAGGTCTCCAAAATAAACCGGATGCACTAACAGAATATTGTGCATTAAACCATCTGAGAATTAACTTGGATGAAACAAAGGTTTTAATTTTTGTGAAAAAAAGTACCTAATTTAATAGGTACATTAACTACATGAAAATATAATAGGTAACATCCTATAAATATCTGGTCCTTTAATGCTAAGTTGAAATGGAACGACCATTTGCAGGATATAAGATCGAGAGCATTGTTACACGCTGGCTCCCTAGTGAAGTTTAATAATATGTATAGGGATCTGTCATTTTCGCCACTTTGGAAGGCATTTTTGCACAAGATTCCTCCTTTAGCTTTGTATGGGTCTGAAATATTGTGTATAGATAAAGGGAATATTTTTAATCAGTTGGAAAATGTAGGTATAAAACGAGTTTTAAATCTCCCATAGGGGTCTATGATACAGACTATTAGATGCTAAATAAAGCTGACCTCGTGGGCATATATGACAAAAATACGGTTTTTTAAATGTTTAAATAACCTCTCTCGATTGGACAGTCCTGAAAGAATAGGCAGGTATGCTGGACTGAAGCCAAACCGAATGAGTTAAAAGGGGCTTGGACTCTCAAGAGGACAGTACTCAATCTTAAAGATCATATGTTATCTGAAAAGGTATTTGCCAGCTGGGTGCCTTTTCCACATAAGAAGTTACTGTGGGAAGCTGCTTGGATTCGCTCTCATCAGAAAGATAAGGAGTACTTATCTCAGAGATCCTTAATCTAAATGGCAGTGTCTTCCCTGGGCAGCCCAGGTATTTACCCTTATCTTTATCATTTCTCGGATCCCTTACTACGCGTGGACATTTTAAAAATTGGAATAGGCCTTAATCCTCTAATGGCCATTCCCTTTCTAGTTGAAAAAATAAGGGGAAACAAGGGATATTGTATATGCACTTTACAAAGGAAATGTACTATTATTCATGTATTAATTGATTGGCCTCTTGTTTTTAATACAAGCGACGGAAATTTCTGAGATCTTTATTTTTAACATATGGTACACTGTCTTGCCCTCTTGCAATTGATGTTCTTATGAGTATGCGCTTTCTTGATGTAATTTTGGGTTTGGGGTGTTTTTTACGATCCTTGTGAAATGGACTGTTATGAATTGTGATTTTAATTCATATTTTATGTTGGGCTGTTGAATTGGGGGTTACAGAATGTTTTAAGCCTTACGGATAGTTATGGATTAATTTAACAAAAGGTTATGGGGTCGTTTTATGCTGAAATGTGACTTTGATTTGTATTTGTTTGAAGGACAGATGTCCAAATAAACGTACATTTTTTTAACCTAACCTAGGACCGCAGCCGCCCTCCGCACTACCATAGCAAATTAAGCCCCTTCCTCAGTGGCCACATTAGGAGGAGAGACCAGGTCAGTGTTTGGGGAGATGTCCAGACCACTCCAGGTCTTCATACCAGTTGTCTTTGGCATCATCAAGGGGTTTGGTAGTCCCCAGGCGTGTCAAAACAAGCAGGCCCTGGTTCTGACTCAGAAAGTCGAGTCCGACTGGAGTCGATGTCTGGCGACACCCATGCATTCCATATCTGAGTCTGGTATGATTATAGGGTCGGCATCGGCTGCGATAGGAACAACGTTACTGGAATGGGCTCCAGAGAAAGTCCCGGTCTTGCAGTAGGAGTCGTTCCAGTTCCAGACCCAGGGGGCCAACTTGCACCGAGGGCAGTTCCGCTTGCAGAAAGAAATTTGTTGGGGACACCTGCTGAGCCCATGGGGCCCGAAGGTGCTCCAGAGCGGTCGGTCCACCCAAAATGAGGTCCAAGGCCATAAAATTCACGGAGTTAGGTGGGGGTTGCTCCAGCTCCAGGAAACTCAGGGATGCGCGGAACGGACTCTGAAGCAGGCTATACATGGGAGCGGGGCCTAGAGTGACATTCTTCCCGCTCCTTCCTCAAAGTTGTGGACCGGCGTGGCAAAGTCGATGAGAGCTTCGACTTCTCTGATTTTTTTTAGACTTCCTGTGGGACTTAGCCAGCAATTTTGAGTGTGAAGATGAGCGCCTGGAATGAGCTTGCGATTGGGACTTGGAGTGTTTTTGAGGTGACTGTCGTTGGGCTACCAGCTGGGGGTCTGTCACAGATGGCTGTCTGTGACATGAACCACATGGCTTAAACCCCACAGTTTTTTGGGGGGACATCCCTACACAGACTGGGAGACCAACTCTAGAAAAACAGTCAACAAAATGTTTTTAAGAGTTGGTCTAAAATTGGACAGAGGTAGCCCTCGCTGGATCTGCATTGACTGGCACGGAAAGAAAAGAGCTGATGTCACTACTCTGGGGTGACACCTATATAGGCACCGAGTACGTCACTTCTGGCGCGGACAACGTCGACTAGGATCCGATCTATGCTGCCTACCGGCATGCAGAGGAAGTGTTCAAAGTTTCCACATCCAGCCTGGCGCCTAGGGAATATTCCAAGTTAAGGAATCTGCAGCTAAAAGTCTCGATCAGATATGATTTTTTGAAAGGTTTGCAACATACGTTTCTGCCTATGCCTTTTATTATGCTTCAGCGTGACCTGAATTTCGCATTCACATTCCTCACGTGTACGACCTTTGAACCCCTACAGAACTGTCCAGTGGGGTTTCTCATTCTCAAGGTGATTTTCCTCATTGCCGAAACATTGGTGCAAAATGTGTGCAAGCACAAGCCCTATCTGTCAATCTGCCATGCAAGATTTTCTTTCCAGACAAGTTGATCTTAAGGATCCGAGTCACCTTTCTCCCGAAAGTGGTGACTCCTTTTCATGCCGGGCAAAGCAACACCCTTTTGGCATTCTTCGCTTCGCCTCATCCCTGTAAGGAGAAGGAAAGGCTCCATCAGTTAGATCCTAAAAGAGCTCTCAGTTTTTACATCAACCGTACCAAACCTATCAGGTGGAGGATCAGCTCTTTGTTGGATTAACTGGAGTGAAAAAAGACAAGGCAGCGCAGAAAAGAACCATCTCTCGTTGAATTGTGCTGTCTGTATAAATCTGCTATGCACTGACCAATAAACAGCCCTAGGAACGCTTACAAGCTCACTTCACTAGAGCCAAGCCAAGACTATTACCACTGTGTTGGCACATGAAGTGCCTGTTTTGGATATTTGCCAGGTTGCTACATTCTTACATTCACAAAGCAGTATTGCCTGGGCAGCCAAGCTTATCGAGAAGGGCACTTTGCCTGCTCGGTCTTCCAGTACTATTTGGTCTGAACCAGTTCACAGACCTACTACTGGGAATATAATACTTTATCTATTAAAAGATGAGGAATCTGCGGTTAGAAATATCCATCTGAAAAACAAGTTGCTTACCTTTGGTAACGCTCTCATATTCCTTACATACCCTTCCATCCTCCTCGTTCTGTGAACTGGGCTCATTTTATCCATCTAAAAGGGTTCGAAGTCTAGAGATCTGCACACTGGACATAGCTTAAATGTTAATGGGCTCTGAGTCTGGGGGTGTGGGCAGCATAGGAAGGAACTAACGTTGATGTGCTTGCGTGATGCTTATATGCGGGTCCGCATGTCACTTTCAGAGTCGAACAATATTGGCGTGGAGTTGTATGATGCCACCTACTGGTGTGCAGGGACACTGCTGAAGATTTTCCAGATCCAGTCTGACTCCTGGGGAATATTCAAAAGGTGAGGAATCTACAATTCGATTAGAGTATCCACCAGAAGAACGTTGCCAAAAGTAAGTAACTTGTTTGTTACACAAATTCTTGATACTTCGGTCCTCATGGCTGAGGGACAGCATTTGTGTTTTGTTCAAATTCTGCTCATGTTTCCGCCACAGGGTGTAACATTTGTGCTTCATGTCCTCTAGCAGTTTTTGGTGTTGGCAGTGTTTGTAGCTCACAAGTGTCCAGTGTCCATAGTATGTTTTTTTGTTGGTACACTGTGTTGTTTCATCGGACGTGGTAGTCTTTTGTTATAGTTACGGTTTGTGCTTCTTCTCTTGAGAGGGTGTTGTAATAATCTTAATGTTAATATTCCTATTCCACTTTTCCCACTTTCCATCTTCTGGAGACAATGCAATTTTTAACATGTCAGCGTAGTCTGTGGTGCCAGTGTTCAGGATGGGTTTTTTTCTTAGCACAATTTTTATTACTTATGGCTGTTCTACTTTGTGTTGGTTCTTTGTGGGCTAAGGGTTTGCATGATGTTCCACCTTGGCCCGGTGTAGTAGAAGTGCTCTGTAGGCTTCTTTGTGCTCATTTAAATTGTTCAGCTTTCATCTCTGGTGGGGGGGGGGGGGGATGTGCAGTGTGTTGTCTCACCAGCTTCTACTCCGTATTGAGTGGGACATCGGTCATCATGTCTACGTTTTGATTAGCAGGCAGTTGATCTATATTTTAGTCTGTAACTCAAGACTTCGTGGCTTCCTCTGGAACATCACATGATTGTTAAAGTCTTGTGTATCTGTCACAGAGCCCTGCAGTAAAGAGGCCCTACCCTGCCCTCATTCATTCTTGAATCATACCCTATGCTCCAAGGAGTAGGTTACGCTCTACAGTCGACGCATTGGCATGTGTTCAGTATATGTATCAGTTTCATCTGGGAGGCTTTCTCTTATTTTACCCTTAAACACTGGAATGCGCTGCCTGTCCTCCGTTGGCAGGAAACTAATCTCTAGCTTGGTAAGGGCTCGAAGACCTCTTTTTTCTGCAAGCCCCCCATATGTTACTTTCTAAAGTTCCTAGCACCCGACATCCATTTTTGGGTAGTTGTTGCGCTTTACAAATATGCACATCATCATCACGTTTCCAAGTTAGCCTGTCTGTACTGCATTTTTGTCAGTTTAATCAATCTTGTCTCCACCAATGAAGAAGCGTCCTTGATTCTGTAGGTTTTTATAACCACTTTACACAAGAGCTTGGGGTCCTCCCCAAAGATTGAGTAGTGAAATCAGGGGCAACATGAGCATTTTAAGGCACACGCAATGGTAGGTGTTAAGGACATTTTTACATTCCAGAGAGGTTTTGGAGTCCTCCCCTAGGAGCAGGTGTAGCAAACGGTGCTTTTTAAAGTTCCCTGGGCCAGTACCACTGGTCTAAACTAGATGGGATTGAGAACGCAACTTTATATAGAGATTTTTAAAAGCACACTGGAAATGTAAACATGATCCTCGTAGTAGGATAGGATTTATTGACTAGTTTCCCGGAGGGTAGGGGAGGATTCTCCAAGATTTTTTTGTTTGGAAAGGTTAGTATCAAGCTGGGTATTTTTTCTATAAAATTGATCAGTTGCAGTGTAGCTTTTGACAAACTGATTAGGACTTCACACAGTTGTACGTAGGAGGGCGCACAGGAGCCAATAAAAATTGGAGCTTTTCACCTACTCATCAGGGGTGTAATGTGATATACCAATGCTAAAATAAAATGTTACGAGTCACCACCAAATGGTTTATATGGGTGTGCGAAATTTGTTTAACTAACTTTATCGTAATTAAATTACCTGAAATTTCGTGAAAATTACACACAGCTACACAAAATGCAAATCCATAGTTTAGCACTATATATTTGTTCGAAATGAATACTTGTCAGTTTTTTTATAGGAGGATACAAATAATGTTAAAAACACACTTGCCACGAACAACAGTGGTTCCCTTTCTGGTTCGTGTTTTTTCTGCGATGCTGATCTAAAATTTTCATGTGAATGGCGGGGGCGTACTTATGGTGGCATGTCACAATTTTGAGAATTTTGCATAACGTGTGTCACAGAATTCCCGAAATTACTTGAACTGCGCCAGGGTAATTAAAATTCCCCCTCCCCACCCCGACCTAATCACTTAAGGGGATGATTGTGGATTAGATGGTTTTAAAAACCAATTGAAAGAGATATTCAGATCCATTTACAGAACAGGTTGGAAGCCCCTTTCAGGTGTCAGACTTTCGGTGCCACATCTCCCAGCACCTGCGCACACTCCACTGGCTCCCCGTTGAGGTGAGAATCACCTTCAAGATGCTCACCGACGCACACAAGGCCCTCCACGGCACCGGACCAGCATACCTGAACAGCCGACTCAAATTCCACGCACCCCAAAGGACCCTACGATCAGCCCAGCTCTCCTACGCCGTGGTCCCCCGCACCAGAAAGACCAGATCAGGAGGCCGCTCCTTCCTCGCGGCCAAAGCATGGAACGCCCTTCCGCTCCACCTCAGACAGACAACATCGCTCCCCATCTTCGCAAGAAACCTCAAAACCTGGCTCTTCAACAGACCCCCTCCTTGATGGAATGGACCCCCCCACCCCCACCCCTAGCGCCTTGAGACCCTTACGGGTGAGTAGTCGCGCTTTAACAAACCCCTGATTGATTGACTTCTTAGTCAACAACACTTTGCCTTCTGTAACTTGTTGTTTCACTTTTAACATATCAAGCATGGGTTAAAAAAATATGAGCATTCAATAGATATGCTAGGATTGGATGGAGGTGCCATTCATGACTTGAGGCAACGTTCCGCTCTCGGTGCCCCTGGTGCACTGCTAGTTGGGGAGCATAAGGTATGCCCCATGCAAACAAGATCATCAGGCAATGAAAGACCAAGCACAAGTTTACAATGAATAACACATTGCACCCGTCACTTTTGCCCAAAACCAAATTGTGCTGATCAGGATCTCTGTTGTTAAGGTGACCAGATGGTCCAATGAATACACTGCATTTAAAGTTCGGCTCTTTCATTTAAAAATACACGTTGTTCTAATCTAGACATTGTAGGCTCGCATTTAGTCTATTGAGCCAATTGCATTAGCTCACCGGATAACAGCCATATGTAAAAGGTAAAACCCCAGATTTGAAAAGCGCTTCCTGATGACATGGGATCTTATTAAATTGGGGTGATCATGAAATTATCCTTTTTTCTCTGGGGTCCCTGTTGTGCTCCTAGAGATATACCATCAGCCAAACCAGCCATCTGAAGCACCTTTGCGGGGAAACCTTTGAACAGTGAAAAGGAGAGCTCCCCGGGCTGTACTGCAAAGTGCCACTACTGCAAAGTGCCGCAGGAGTGCAGTGGGTGTTTGTGCCTGTCTTTTACCGCCATAGGCCACTTTGGTATTACAGAAGGTATGCACCTTCTGTAATATGAATAGGGCATTTTGCGCCGGTGTGACCCCAAGGAGGCAAATGAGGGAATTCCTCTGCTCTGTGCGTCATTATAGATGCAGGTGGGAGGAAATACAGACTATTTGAAGTGGTGCATAGTACGCCCCATTGGGAGATAAGAACGGTCATCCTAGGCACCCCTCAGGCAAATGTAGTCACACACTGACCAATCTGCAGGGGGGGTCAGGGTCCCCTTTTGAATGTGCTGCTGGCCCTTCTCCATTGAAGGACAGACCACAAGTTTCAAACCGCCATTCTGCCTTTCAGTACTGCTCTGTCCCCAGTTTGCGCCTGCACTGGGGACAGCACATTTTAAATGCAACATGGCACACTGTCCCTGTCGGCGGGTTGGGGTCCCTATAGACTGAGAGTTAAATTTGTTCTTTGTGTAGCATGAGTAGGTCATCCAGTCCTAGATTTTACTTTGTATTCTGATATTAGTAGTCCCACATTCATAATGAGAAAAACATACAAACATAAAACCTGGACTAGGTGAGCAACATATGCCTGACATGGGGCAAATTCACAGCTCTGCGTGTGCCTCACTGTCCCTGTTTGTTTTTGGGCTGGGTAGGGACATTGGTGCCTCATGGACAGTGCAGTCTGCTCTCTTAGCCTATACTCTCAGACACTTCGGCTAAATCCAGTCAATCACTCCTGGCTACACCTATGGATCACAGCAGTTTCTGCCTCCGTTGGTGTTCTCTTCTGCCCCTCTCTGCGGGCTCTTACTTCACTCTTTGAATGACTGCAGATGACAGCACAGGGCCTCTTCAGTCAGTCTTATTGCAAGATCCTTTTTAACAATAGTGCGCACTGAGCATGGCTCTATATGTGCCACTGCAGTCTTGGAGAAGTTTGGGTGCCACCATGTATCGAAGTGATTAAGCAGTCAAACAGCTCTACACCAAAGACCATGTCTAAGGTCCCTGAATCCATGCGATGACTGTGTGGAGTTCTTTGAGAAAATGTGACGTGCATCGACCTATCTCTTCCTTCATACTCCGACAATCTTGCAGATACCAAGATACGACATAAAGCACAGCAACTTTGTTTGCATTTTGACCCTATGTCAATGTCAGAGCTACTGAAAGGTCAAACCATCAAATAATCTCTCTGATTCTATACCTCGCTCTGTTAGCAAAGATGTCACTAGAGTGCTTCTACCCCACTGCGCCACCTTGAACAAGACCTTGAACAAGGCATCTTCCTGATTGTTTAAATATAGGCTAAATGTATTCACTGTTTAAAATTATATATTAATATATATAATATTTAGTACCAATGATCTGAACAACTACTGTCCTATCTCCTCCCTTCTTTTCTTGGGAAAGATGATAGAAAGTTGTGAAGCCTCTCAAATTTCTTCTCATAACCTTCTTGACATGTTCTAGCGGGGATTCAGACAGGAGTACAGCTCAGAGATATCTCTCTCACCAATTGTCGATGACTCCCTATGCATCCTAAATGCTGCCAGTTCCTGGCTATTTGCGCTCCCTGATCTGTCGGTTCAGTTTGATACAGTAAACCATGTTGCTTTGATTAACACTGTAAATTAACAAATGGACATCAAAGGGGTAGTCCTTGACTGGTTCGTTTCCAATTAGGAGAACTTGTCACAAATAGTGAAAATTGTGAACTCTTTCTCCAACAAAGTCTACCTTCTGCAAGTTCAAGAAGACTCAATCCTCTCACTAAGCTGGTTCAGTTTATATCTAGAATCACTCTGTGAGATCCTCAGTAGTTCAAGAATTCCTCTACACTGATGACACCTAGATCACAGAGATCTAATGTAGATCTCATCCCTTGACAATATCCGCTTTCTCTCAAAAACCTTAGCAAGAAATTTAAAAAATGGATGCTTACTCATCTCAAACTTAACTGTGCTAAAGCGGAACTCTTTTAAATAAAATTTAAAAAGTCCTTGTGCACAAGTGAATTGAATCCTTCTCTGCCCTGAATTGCAAACCAACCATTGTTGAGAATGTCAGGTCTCTGGGCTTTTTCCTTTTTTAGGTCTCGCGTAGACAGCGCATACGCTGTCGCAAGACCTATAGTAAACACAATATGTAGGGTAATTTCTCCTGTCGCTTGCCATTGGTTGATTCTGGCATTGCTTTTCTTATCTCACTTACTGTTGGCTGTTGATCCGATACGTCACTTCCGTTTTTGTAGGAAGCAGCACCGACCAACTACAGTTTCCCTACACTGTGAGTATTTATATGTTATTTTGGGGACTACTTCTTTTTAAGTCGAGCATCACACACACACACACGCATACATAATCAGCACGGCGCCCTTTTACGAGCACCGCGCTGTTAATGGTTTCATTGTTTCCTCCACCATGCTCTCCGCTCTCACACCCCCCCCTCCCTTCTCCCCCTCCCTCCTTGTTTTTATTACCACGGCGCCCATTCTTGAGCTGCCACGCACATAAGTTCATCCAAAACAATCACCCCATTCTTGAAAGATTTTACAGATGGAATACGGCTGCAGCTAGGGACACTGCGCCCATTATCAGCTCATGCAAAACTGAGCACTCAGTGAGGGGCAGGGCTTGAATAAGTGTCACCAGCACGAGCAGAGTTGACCCAAGCAGCGAATTATGCGTGAAGAAGTGCAGGGGTTGCTCTAACCCAAGGCAGGACATCAAATGTTAAACTTGCGCGACTGCCTAGCCCTCCAGCCTCCTATAGTGCCTCCCTTATCGTATCAGTCAATGAAAGCAGGCATTCCGATTGGCTCACCTTGCTCCTAGACGAAAGTTGCTGCAGTCAGACATTAATGCTATGCCAGTGAGAGGTGTCACGTTTGTGATTTGTAAACAGTTCCTTAGTAGGTTAGGTAATCCAAATATAAATGTGCGCAGCCCCAGACGGCAAAATGAATGCATTGGTAGGACTGCCAAAATGTAAACTTGTAAGAACACACGTGTGGGGTGGAGTGCGACTGTAGAGCAGAGGCCATCTTACGTGTGGTTTTGCTGCAGAGGAGCAGATAGGGGCCGAATGCGGGATGGTTAAGGCACTGATGTATTGTATTGATTCGTGCTATAACATTTACAAGGCGCTTACTACCTCGTCACCGTAGGATGTTGCTCTGTGCTTTAGGCGGTTACCACTCGGCAATTTTTGGAACTTTTCACTTCCGAGGCAATATGCCGTTGCCCCAGTGCGTCTCCAGTCTAACGACGCTTCTCTCGGTTTCACGTGCCACATAGGACTGAGCTCTACCAGCTGTGCCACCAGCGGTCGCCTTAAAACAATGATTCTTCGGCAAGGTATAACAGGACCCAGCGGTGGAGCATACAGTGCCAAAATGTGACTGCCTCATTTGCACAATTTATCCCAGAATGCACCTTCATTTTTAGGTTGCTTCGTTCAGCCAGACATATTGATGCATAGTGAGGGTTCGTGGTCCCGTTTGAATGTCTGTTCTTTTTAAAGTATATTGGTTTAAGAGTCCCGTCGAAGCCCTGCCTAGCGTTTATGTATATTCTTAGACATGCGTCCATTTCTAACGATAATGGCATTACTCCTAGTCCTACTCCCTCGCCTTCCTTCAGTACCCTTGAGGCCCCGCCTCCCACCCAGACCCACCCCCAGCATAAATACTCTGCCCGCCCCCACCTCCACCTGTACGTAAACAAGCCGAGCTAGCACTCAGTTGAACCGCACCGGGAGGAAGGGAGGGTCCTCGAAGGAAGGCGAGGGAGTAGGACTAGGAGTAATGCCATTATCGTTAGAAATGGACGCATTACCTCCCGTCCCTCCCTCGCCTTCCTTCAGTACCCTTGAGGACATAGCAAGCAGAAGAAAAACAGAGACGGACAACTGAGTGATAAAGAACACCAAAATTTAATACAGTGCCCCAAACACAGCAGATCAACATCCCTGGTCCCGCATAGAGGACAAGACCCTGTGGCCCAGAACAGTATCCAAACGCTCCAGACTCGCAATCCGATAGTGACGGACAAAAGTAGAGGGAGAAGACCAGGTCGCCGCCCTACAGATTTCCACCACCGAAGCCCCCTGCAACTCAGCCACCGTAGCCGCCATGCTGTGAGTGGAACGCCCCTGAACCCCCACAGGAGGATCCACCCCCTTAAGATGGTAAGCCATCAAGACCGTGGACCGAATCCAACGACTCAAAGTAGCCGTGCCGGCCCTTCCGAGCCGGACCGAAGTTAACAAACAAAGAGTCCCCCACCCGGAACTACTCCACAACCTGCAAGTACCACAGCAAAGCCCGACGGACATCCAAACAATGCAGGCGACAATCCTCAGCCGAGGAAGGAGCAGGACAGAATTCATGCAAAATCACCTCCTGACTGAGGTGAAAAGCCGAATTGACTTTAGGGACAAAGGACGGAACCGGAACCAGAACCACCCGATCCGAAAAGACCTTACAGAAGGGAAACTTATAAGACAAGGCCCCCAACTCCCCAAGCGCCGCGCCGAGGTGATAGCGACCAAAAAACAAGTCTTAAAAGTCAAGAGACGCAACTCAAGACCCTCAAGGGGCTCAAAGGGAGGACCAGACAGGACATCCAACACCAAATGCAAATTCCACGAAGGGAAGGACCGAACAGGGCGGGGAAACAAATTTAACAGACCCTGAAAAAACGAGGCATCAGAGCCCCGTCATCCCGCAAATTACGCCAGGAGCCCCGAAAAGCCTGAATAGCCGCCCACTGCACCCGCAGAGAAGCCACCGACAACCCCAGAAGAGCCCCATCCTGAAGGAACTGCATCACCACAAAGAGGTCAGCAACCGTGGGATCAACACCCTTACCAGCACACCAGGCCGAAAAGACCCGCCAATGCCTAGCATAGGACAGCAGAGTAGAGGATCTACGGGAAGCCTGCAAAGTAACTGCCAACTGGTCAGGAACCCCCAACCCAGCTAAGCCCTGCCGCTCAACCGCCAGGCCGTCAGGTGTAACCTCCGCAGAGAACCCAGAGGAAGGGCCGGAAACTCCAAAGGGGACGGAACCAGTGGAAGGACCCACTCCCGGTCGCAACACAGTTCGGTCAGGAGAGGAAACCAACCCGCCCGTGGCCAGCAGGGAGCCACCAGCAACACCTGAGCAAAGTCCCTGCGGACCCGCACCAGAAAGGAGCGGAGCAGCGGAAAGGGGGGGAAGGCGTACAGCAGACCCCGAGGCCAAGGACAGGTCAAGCCGTCGACCCCCAGAGTCCCGGGACACCTGCCCAGAGAACAGAACTGGACCACTTTGGCATTCCCCGAATCCGCAAACAGGTCCACCACAGGGAGGCCCCAACGACTCCACCAACTGGACGAACACACCGGGAAGGAGAGAGAACTCCCGAGACGACGGAATGTCCCTGCTCAACAGATCCGCCCACACATTGTCCACCCCCGAATGTAGAGAGCCGACAGACCCAGCACCCAGACCTGAGCCCACCGAAAGAGGACGCTGGCAATCAAGTTCAAGGACCGGGACCTGGTCCCCCCTGACGGCTGACATAGGACTTCGCCACCAGATTGTCCGTCTGAACCAACACCCAATGACCCCGCAGAGAGTCCTGAAAGTGCACCATGGCAAGCCCAATCGCCCTCAGCTCCCGCCAGTTGGAGGACCTCCGGGAGTCCAGCAGGGACCAGCACCCCTGAACCTGATCCGACCCCAGCCAAGCACCCCACCCGGACAGGCTGGCGACCGTAGTCACCACAAGCGGAGCCGGAGGAGCCAGCGAAACCCCGGCCAGAAGGTGACGTCGGCTGAGCCACCAGGATAGCTCCCCCCGGATCCGGTCCATCATGGGTAGCAAGGACAGCAGACTCTGAGACCCCGGAGACCAACCCAACAGGATCCAGTTGGCCAGGCGGAGGAGATGAAAACGAGCCCAGGGAACCAGAAACACCACGGAAGCCATGTGCCCCTGCACCCGCAGCCACTGGACCGCTGGAGGAGCCTCCCGAGACATCAAGGCCCGAACCTGCGACTGAAGAGAGACCATGCGCTTGACGGACAAGGTAACATGGCCGAGCAAAGTTTGAAAACGAGCCCCGATGAACACCATGTCTTGAGAGGGGACCAAAGAAGACTTTCCCCAGTTCACCAAAAAGCCGTGCCCCTGAAGAACCTCCAAGGCCCTCCCGATGTGAGTGAGCAAAAGAGACTCTGCAGCATGCAGCAAGAGGTCGTCTAGATAAGGATGAACGAAAACTCCCCCTGCATGAAGGAGAGCCATGAGAGGCGCCAGGACCTTTGTGAAAACCCTGGGCGCGGACCTGAGGCCGAAGGGAAGCACGCAAAACTGAAAATGGTCGTCTCCCACAGCAAACCTCAGGAAACGCTGAGAAGAAGCGGCAACAGGGATGTGCAGATAGGCGTCTTCGAGATCCACGGAGGCCAGGAAGTCGCCAGGCCGAACCAGAGGAATGATGGCCTGAAGAGTCAACATGCGGAAGTGAACGGGCCGAACCCAGGAGTTGAACCACTTGAGATCGAGGACAGGCCGAAAGCCGCCGGTCACTTTCCGCACCAGAAACAGAATGGAGTAGGTCCCCGTCCCCATCTCCTCGACAGGAACCCGGCAGATGGCATTCTTGGCAAGCAAACAGGACACCCCGTCCAGCAGAGCCACCCTGGGGGACCGGAGACAGGCACCGGAGTCAGCCGAACCCCAGAATCCGGCGGAACCTGCACAAAGTCGATCACGTACCCATGACCCACAGTGCTCAGGACCCAGCCATCCGAAACGTCCCGCTGCCAACGAGGAAGAAAATGCCGAAGACGACCACCCACCGGCAGGGAACCGGCCAGACAGTAGTTGTCAGGGACCCTTCTTGGCAGGGCCTTTAGGCGCGGAGGCAGAGTGCTTGGGAGAAAAACGGGGCTGAAAACGCCGCCTGCGGAAAGACTGACGAGAATCACGCTTTGGGGAAGAACGAGGGGCCCTATTCCAAGGCCTGCCAGACGGAGCCGATCCGCCCTTGTAGGGCAAGGCATGCTTCCGCTCCTTGAAAGCCTTCGAAATCATGGCAGGCAATTGGTCCCCAAACAGAGCCAGTCCATCAAAAGGCAACTTCAACAGAGCCGCCTTCTCCCCAGGATCAGCCTTCCAGGACCGGAGCCAGAGGGAACGACGCGCCGTCACCAAAGCTCCAGTGGACATAGCTGAAGGCTTTATCACGTCCGATGAAATGTCCGCCAGCAGCCTAGCCTGCTGCTCCATAGCAACCAAGAGGTCAGAGCATTCAGACCCCTCCTGAACCGCGGCAGCCAATTTCTCGAAATCTTACACCAAAGACTGCGCCGAGTAGGCAGAGAAAAGGCTAGCCCGCAGCGCCAGATTCCCAGCTGCAAAGGAGCGTTTAAGGCCAGAGTCCACCTTCCTATCAGTAGCATCCGCCGGGTACAATCCTCAGGCAGAATCGCAGTTTTGCCAATCAGAGTGGCCAGGATAGAGTCCAGTTTCAAACTGTGAGGCAAGGGATCCTCCCCCTCCAAAAGGTAAAGCTTCTGAAGGAAGCGAGGGACCTGCAACTTATCGATCTCACGCCACTCCCTCAACACCATGTCCTTGACTGGACCCTGAAAGGGCATGCCCAACTTGGAGGGAGAAGCATACTGAGGAAAAGACTCCCATCCGTCTCCCCCAGCTGGAACGGAGGGAACCCCAAATTGTCCCGCACATGAGCCAGAACATCCCACCTCTCCTCCCTGGAGATATACTTTCCCCCAGAGGAGGTAGAAGGAACCTCCTCATCCGACAGGGAAATTGCCCCAGCAGGATCCAGCGAGCGAGGACGCGAAGGAGCAGCAGGCACCGGACGAGCCAAGAGAGCCTTAGCCACAGCAGCCTCAATCATGCCCTGCACTTCATCCTTGGACATGAGAGGCACATCACCCCCAGAAAGGCCCCGACTCCGAGGGCGCTTGGGGGGAACAGGAGGATCCTCAGGAGAGGAAGAAGAGGAAGAAGAAACCAGGTTGTTCCTCTTGAACACACGTTTGCGACCCATGGCAGCAGAGGAATGGAGAAGCAACTCCCCGGCACCTAAATGTAGTGAAAACCCACCAGGCACCATCCAATGAATGCCCAGGCCAGGAAACTGCCAAAAACAGGAAAGAAACCAACAAAATGCCAGCCAAAATAAAAGATCGGGCACAAACCCGTCCTACCAGGTCTCCTAGAAAGAGTGCAGTCCGAGAGGAGGCAGCCACGACAGCCCGACCCGGAAACACAGCCCCAGCCACAGGAGGACCGCCCAACAACACAGCGGCTTCCTGAGCCACTGCTCCGCCCCCATACCACGAGGGAGACGAGGAGAGGAGGCATCGCCAGGTGAACGCTGCCGAGGGCACCGCCGTCGCAGAGAACCAACTCGAAGACTCCCCGGCACCGCCACAGGGAGGAACTGAAGGTAAGTCTCACTAGGGAGACAGAAAAAAACAGGTGGATGTGGGGGCGGGCAGAGTTTTTATGCTGGGGGTGGGTCTGGGTGGGAGGCGGGGCCTCAAAGGTACTGAAGGAAGGCGAGGGAGGGACGAGAGGTAATGACCTTTATATTTAACTAAAATTCTATGAATAATTAAATCGCAGAGGCTTTTAGTCAGCCTTTTTCATCCATTGGTCTCTTATTGTGTCATTTACATTTTTAGGTCGAGCCTAATTTAGACACGATAATGGATGCATTGTTGCACTGACTTTGTTTCACAACACTCCCAGCACAGTGTCCCACCCTGGAATCTAAATGATTGCATTTGACCTTCTTGTTTGTATTGTCAGCATAGTGCGTAATGGATGAATGGTTCACCAGTTTATGACCAGCGTTCACGATTCCCCACCTTTCTAGGCCATTGGTTTATTGCTGATTAACGGCCATTGAAAGTCTTGTACTTTATTAGCTTCTGTTACACCTGTTGTGTTCCGTAATGGATCAGTCCGTTTTTCAGTTATTCAGTCCCGTATTTTAGAAAAAATGTCATGTAGAGTGTAGATACCAAAAGACTCCACGCATCAGAACAGTAGTTACATTTCTACAATAATTCATACCGCTGACGAGGCACTGACACATTTGTGGACACACCACGCCGCACACTAGCTCTGCAGAGATGGAAGTGTGTGGGTCTCTAGTGCATCTTGTTTAAGACGTCCTATAAAATCTTGCATGAAAACCAGTGTAATGCTCTTATTGTGTTTTTGCTGCTATGTCTTAGTGTGTCATGAAAAAAAGGAGTAAGGGATAAAATGCTTAGACTCACTAGACTAGTGCATAGATGGAAAAAACATTTTGTGTTTGTAGGATGTTCAGTGTGGGAAATGTTTTAGTCTTGTGCCTTTGGAGAAATCCCATCCCTCTATGGCCCTACTAAAATTGGTGGTATTCCAAGCATTTGCTATGCAGTAGCTCTTGCATTACTTTTAGTTTGAACTATTGGCGTTGCATTATTATTTGCAACGACAAAAGCTCAAACTTTCAGTAATGCGAGACCTATTGAATTGCAAATGCTTTTTTTCTTCTGTATCTGGTGTGTTTATTATCAGTTCGTTTGATGGTTGCAATGTAAAAGTAACTGTTATGACCCCCAAAAAAATCAACATTAAAGTTGTGAAAATCAATCACAGATCAATCAATCAATCACAGAATTTATAGAGCGCACTACTTACCCGCGAGGGTCTCAAGGCGCTGGGGAGAGGGGGGGGGGTTGCTGCTACTGGTCGAACAGCCAGGTCTTGAGTAGTCTCCTGAAGGTCAGCAGGTCTTGGGTCTGTCGTAGGCTTAGTGGAAGGGTGTTCCAGGTCTTGGCGGCGAGGTGTGAGAAGGATCTGCCGCCGGTGGTTGTTCTTCGAATGCGAGGGACGGTGGCGAGGGAGAGGTCGGCGGAGCGGAGCTGGCGGTTGGGGACGTAGAAGAGGAGTCGTCTGTTGAGGTAGGCTGGGCCAGTCTTGTGGAGTGCCTTGTGTGCGTGGATGAGGAGTTTGAAAGAGATTCTCCTGTCGACGGGGAGCCAGTGCAGGTTCCTCAGGTGGGGGATGATGTGGCTGTGGCGTGGTACGTCGAGGATCAGGCGTGCGGAGGCGTTTTGTATGCGTTGCAGTCGCTTGATGAGCTTGGCCGGGGCTCCCGCGTAGAGGGCGTTCCCATAGTCAAGTCTGCTACTGACGAGGGCCTGGGTGACTGTTCTTCTTGTATCTGTCGGGATCCACCTGTAGATCTTGCGAAGCATGCGGAGGGTGTTGAAGCAGGAGGAGGAGACTGCGTTGACTTGCTTGGCCATGGAGAGCGTTGAGTCGAGGATGACTCCCAGGTTGCGTGCGTGGTCGGTGGGTGTCGGGGCTGCTCCCAGTGTCGTAGGCCACCAGGAGTCGTCCCAGGCTGAGGGGTTGGAGCCGAGGATGAGGACCTCTGTCTTGTCCGTGTTCAGCTTTAGTCGGCTGATCTTCATCCAATCGGCGACGGCCTTCATTCCTTCATGGAGGTTGGATTTGGCGGCGAGGGGTCCTTGGTGAGGGAGAGGATCAGTTGAGTGTCGTCGGCGTAGGAGATTATGTTGAGGTCGTGCTGTCTGGCGATGCGTGCGAGCGGGGCCATGTAGATGTTGAACAGTGTTGGGCTGAAGGATGATCCCTGGGGTACGCCGCAGATGATCTCGGAGGCTTCGGATCGGAATGGTGGGAGGCGGACTCTCTGGGTTCTGCCGGTGAGGAAGGAGGTGGCCCACACATTTTGGACAGTGTTTGTTGATAATACACATACCAGTACTGAATTAACAGCAAAAAATTAGTACTTTTCATTTCGCACCAGTATCTTTTGCTATCGACCTCGAAATGAGTTTTGTTTTTTCCACGTCCTAATTTACCCCACTGCAAAAGGCTATAGGTCACTGCCAATTTACTCCGTCAAGCACACTCACTTCAGCCAGTCCTGTTAGCTTCCCTAGGATCTTGTATTCAGGGGATACAAAATCTTTTGTAGCATTGACACCTAATCAGCATAATCCTGTCAGTTTTACATCTTTTCGCTCCATTTTTATTTGACCCTATTCCGCCATGGCCCATTCCATCATATCCCTCACCTAAATATTCATTGGTGGTACCTTTGCTCTGAGCCAAAGTATAACTATCCTGTGTTTGGCTGGGATAACTCCCAGACCATCAATTTTGCATTTCTGTTTATTTTTTCTAGCTAGGAGCACTGCTTCAGCCCTAATTTAGATTGACCCCTATATGTAGCTGCCGCACTTGTATATTAAAAGCAGTAATGCTATATCAGCTGGCACAGCTACGTCATATGTATAAATCATAACCTAGGGCCATGTCAACGTGAGCAGTCACACGTGCGGCTCACATAAATCTTGGTCAACTTTAGTAGAATTATAAAGGTCCTATGTACATAATTATATTGGCCCACTTTAAGCATGCATCACTAAACACTCTTCAACACACACACACACACACGCACGCAGACAAATACAAACCCCATCCGTGCTTACAGAATGGCACTTTGCTTTCACTTTGTGCCTTTGCCTCTCTATTTTGCAGAACGGATCCCTAATATAGCTGTCACACTCCGTGATTCCCTCGGTACTGTCTAAGCCAGCAGATACTGGGAAAGTCTGCCGCATTACCACAGTGTGCCATTGACGTCAGAGCTTAATCATTACTCGTACATACTCGTGTCAGTTTGCTGGCTTGGGAGTGCAAAATTAGGTAGCTAGCTATAATTGCCTTGGATCACACTGTTTGTCCGGAACGGGATAGTAAGGGGGCGGAGCCACTTTCACACAAAGCTTCTGTTGCGTGTTTATGGTTTATAGAGTTCAAATCTGCTCATTGCTTGCATTTATTTTCATTTGCTTATATCAGTGTCCTTTAAAATCCTTCCTTGCTAGTTGTTAGTCATGCCTCTCAGTCCCTCCTTTTTGTCTTCTGTTTCGTTCACCACTTCGTACACAAACTACCTATCCTTCTCTATCTTCCTTTCTATTTATTCTGTGCAGCTCTCACGCCTATGTATTCACCATGTCACATAATTCCACTACACAAATACACAAAACACCACACAATTCCACCTCACTCAATTCCAATTCAACCCACATAATTCCACTCCACACACATCCACTCCACCTCAAACCCAAACACATAAATAACACATTGTCATCTACAATACCCATAGCTCTAACTCTCGCAAATGCGAGACCTATCGCATTGCAAATGCTTGTCCTCTTTAGCTGGCTTATCCTTCAGAGGCAAACTGATGCTCTGGCTGAGAGTGCTATGCTCCAGGTGAGACTTCTTTGGGGCATTAGACAGTTAATTGCAGAACGAGACTTAAAATCAGTAATTCAGGTGATTGTTCTCTACAAGCTGGTCTACAGGAGCCTGCTTCTCTCTGGACTTCCAAAAGTTCATTTCTCCCCCATCAAAGCAGTTCTACATGCAGCAGCTCACTTCGTTCCAGGCCGCAAGAACTTTGATCAGATCACTTCATCCTGATAATCCTCTAGTTGCTCTCCATTGAAGCCAGAGCTGAATTCAAAATTGGTTGTATCATGTACAAAGTCTTGTATAACTCTTCTCCCACCTACCTAGTGTGAATACTATATGAATCTGCCTCCTCTGGAAATACATTAAGGATACGGAACTCCCTTTCTCCAGCCCTCCACACAACCTCCTGTCTTGCCTCCTTTAAAAAGTAACTTATAACCTTTCCATTTGAAAAACACTTTGGATAGGATTATGGTCGCCCAGTTACTTAAGTCTCCTGGAACCATTTCCAATCTGTTTTGTCACTCTTTCAGTGTTTTTGCTTAAGCCTGCTTTAGATTATTGTCCAAACCTATTCCTCTTTTTAGGTGTTCCAGTACCCTTGGGCCATGTAACTCTTTCATTGCTTTGCTTATGTGCTTTTGATGGTTGGTTGAACTTTCTCTTGGAAAGCACTTTAATGCCCATAGGTCATATTTGCTCTATATAAAACTAAAAATAAATAAATATTGAGACGCGCAGCCAGTCTTCAAGTGTGTTCATCAGGCGGCCGTGGCTGTTGTACTGAATGAGATGGACCAAACCTGCTACATCTGTAAAGTCACTTAGAAGCTTATTGCTGAGTCTGGACAAGAAGCAACTGCATACATAGGCCAAGCAATCTGAGCCATGATCGCAGTTCGTCATCACGTCATGCCCTCTTCCTCTGGTCTTGGCTTGACACTTCCTCACGCAGTTTAGGCTCCTAGAGCAGCAGTAAGGACACAGAGATGCACGTGCCCCTGCACCCTGCTGTATCCCCATGGCTGACATATGATCTAGCTGTCACTTTGTTTAATTGCAGCTGCAGATAGACGTTTTGGTGAACAATGCACCGTAATTACAGAAAACCAAATAGAGGGCCATACTTTAGGGGCCCAGAATATGAGCTGGTCTGGCACCCGTCGAGCCTGTGCATATGGCCATGAGTTGCTGGATTTGGGCACCGGTTTAGCCCATGCATCTGGCTGTAAGTTGTAGCAGTTATGGTTCTGCCTCACTTTTGGTTTGTGTGCATGGCTGCCTTAATGTCTGAGAATGGGCGTCTGTAGGTATGTGGGTGCAAGGGACATGTTTGATGTGTACCTGTATGTTGTGTAACTCTGTGAATAGTCATTATACAAAAGGCAAACATATTGGCTTTGTCAGTGATTATTACGGAATGAGGGCCATTAAGTTAGGTTACTAGACAGATATAGTATCCAGGGCTACTCAGATCACAGGGATATGAGATAAGTGTCGTATTCCTTTTTATTCCTTCATTACTTGTTTATACGGTCAACTTCCATAGGTTTCTAACCTTTATTGTCTGGGGCTTTCAGATTATTCTCTTGAGCGCTGTGTTGTTCATTGGAATATTTCTTCCGGGAATAGTAATGCTTGTGTCCCCCACTCCTCCCAGTTAGACCTCCGGCCAGTTGACTTGTACACTCAGGGACTGTTTAGTTTGTTAGCTGGTGGATTAATGACTAGGCTATCAAATGGAAATTGCACTTACTGAAGAGGTAGGAGAAGGCTCTTGGAGGGGGTAACCAGTGGAGCCCAACTAGAGTGAGGCTTAGCTTCCACTTTACTACTATTTTTTTCTGCCAACTTTGAAGGAGTATGTTTTAGAAAACAAGGGTACCCCAGAGATACGACCGGGGGCAATATAAGCGGTTAGAAAAACAATGGTCAAGGTGAGGCCCAAATAGGTCCTCGGGTAGCCTAGGCTACTGTCGATCAAATAATGGCTTTCGTCTAGGCAAGAGAGAACAATATATGCAGGGACACAAAGTTGTGGAAAAGATAACACATTTATTAACATCATAAATGGTATATCATCCACATTATTATTATAGTAAAGAGAAAACCTACCCCTACCTTAGAGAGGACTTCTTTACCAACCCCCAATCCGCACCCAGACAACAGACAGGCACCTGGGGTAGATTTAAGAATAGACAGCCTGTGACTTTTTCTGAATCATCCGCTGACTCTGACGCCTCAGACCCAGGTGCAGGTCCCAGCTCAGCTCCTCACAACCCTAATTTTTTAGGGAGAGGCCAACCTTTCCAAACAGAGAGAGGTCGAACCAAACCACGCTACAACTTCCCCCCTGGAGAACGCCAGACACGGCGGAAGTTCTACCAATGGGGTTATCAATACTGAACGCCATTGAAGCAGTAGACACCTCTGCACCCCCACCCATGGAATCCATTCCTATTTTCAATCTATCCAGTCATCAATTAGCCTCATCTGAGATAGCACTTCTTAGTAAAGGACTCTCTTACGTGGTTACAGTAAAACCTGACTGGTTTAATATACAACTTGAATTGTACCAATTTTTCAGAAAAATAAGACTTACTTCCTTCTTTCTGAATAAAGACCTACCGCCGAAATATGACACCACAGGACTACGCCCAAAATCGACGTTTAACCCTCCCACTGGTTGCCTCCCACCAGAGGTCATTACTTTTGAGAACCTAGTTCTGAAAGACCTTGACGAACTAAGAAACCTTCACAACTTTATCCCTTACAACGTCAGTCTTGAGAAAAAAAGAGCCTTCTTAAACTGAAAAAAATGGATGACATCATTATCAAACCTTGTGACAAGGGAGGGGGGATTGTAATTCAGGACAAAACTGACTATGACAAAGAAATCATGCGCCAACTCAATAATGCCACCCATTATGAGTCCCTTGCGCATAGCCCCTTACTCGAAATCCAATCCCTTATCCATACTACCACCAAGGAGGCTGAGGATACAGGCTTTATCAGCCATAATGAGTTTTTATTTCTTAACAATAAGAACCCTAGAACACCAGTAATATATACACTGCCCAAAGTCCACAAGAATCCCAACAACCCTCCAGGTAGACCCATCCTATCAGGCTGTGGTTCCATCCTTGAACCTCTGGGCCGGTATATCGATTTCTTCATTCGTGACATGGTACAAGAAACCGTAGCCTACGTTAAGGATACTACACAATTCATCAGACTAATTGAACATGAACTCTATGACCCCAGATCAGAACTGCTAGTTACACTAGACATAGAATCACTCTACACGAACATTCCACAAGACAAAGGCATTCGTGTTATCCAAAACCATCTTGAGAACAGACCCAGACCACACAAAGTCCCTAGTGACTTTATCATAGACTTGTTGACAATAGCCCTGACCCAAAATTACTTCATGTTTCAAGAAAAATATTACAAACAATGCAAAGGGACTTCCATGGGGGCTGTTTTTGCCTCCAATTTACGCTATACTATTTGTTGACGATATGGAAATCACACATGTATTAAATCAATGTAACCCTTATCGCAGTAAGATCAGAAATTGGCATCGATAAATCGATGATGTCTTCATGATTTGGCAGGGCTCATCCATGGAACTCGAATCCTTCTGCATATGGCTAAATAACTGCCAGCCTGACCTTAGGTTCACGTGATTCCTTTGACATCACGCAGATTAGCTATCTGGACGTGACTGTTAAATCAGCAGAAGGTGGTCTCTATACTACCTTATATAGGAAGCCCACAGAACGCAACACCCTCCTACACTATAAAAGCAACCATCCTAGAGCATTACGAGATGGTTTGCCCTATGGGCAATTCCTCAGGATTCGCAGAAATTGCAAACTCAAAGAGGATTACCTTAGGGAAGCAAACATTCTGTGCGAAAAACTTATGAGCAGAGACTACCCCCGCCGGCTGGTCAAAAGATCGATGAAAAGGGCATGGTATACACATAGGGAGACTCTTTTGGAGCCCACCCCCAAAAAAACTATGACACGTATCCCATGTGTCACTACCTTTGGGCCTGCCAGCAACAAAATAACTAAACTAATCAAAAACATTGGCCTCTCCTTACCTCAATTAACATCACTAAGGAGGCTCCCCTATTCTCATTTAAGAGAGGCCGTAACATCAAAGACCATCTTGTTAGGGCATATAAGCCACCCAACAATGCAGTCACTGTACGTTCGTGTTTTGGCTTACCACCAGTTACAGGACATTACAAATGTGGAAATTGTGTTGCATGCCCTTTCACAAAAAACACCAAAGAGTTTGTTTATGGCACCACTACTCACAAACTTGATTTTTCTCTAACTGCAATTCGGTTAATGTAATTTATTGCATCCAATGCCCTTGCAATCTTCTGTATATCGGACAAACCACTCAGAAAATAAAAACACGCATCGGCCAACACAGGAGCAGAATCCGATGTCAAACAATCACTGCACCGTTGGTGGTGCACTTCATGGAGAAAGGACACTCTGAACAGGATCTCCAATGGCAAGTTGTTGACAT
The DNA here is from genome assembly GCA_963921515.1 of Calotriton arnoldi. Lineage (NCBI taxonomy): Eukaryota > Metazoa > Chordata > Amphibia > Caudata > Salamandridae > Calotriton > Calotriton arnoldi. The sequence continues at coordinate 1,544,165 of CAWUFW010000751.1, forward strand.
GTTGCACCCAAGCCCCAGAGGTGGTGATCCTCGAGCCACCCTGAACAGACTGGAGTGCAACTGGATGTTTAAATGCCGCTCAATCCAACATGGACTCAATACCATAGAGGAATGGAATCAGATACTGTAGCATTTTTCTTCCAGCTACTGTGTAATATATTCTGGACATGCCCTAAAACAGTTTTATTATTTTTTATTTTTTGTATTTTTTGAATTTTTAACTATTAACTTCCTCTTGTGTGTATATATATGCCTTCTACCCATCCTGTATGCCTATCCTCATGTGGCTAATTCCCGTTTTCCAATGTTTTTAAACTCTATGTATCACCATGACCACGTAATTTCCCTCCCTTCACTGTGCCATCAGCGGCACTACTCTCAATTAGGTCCCTGCCTGCCCCTCACCTAACATGGCCGCCCTAACGGGGCGCTCGTAACTGAGCATACGTCTGACGTCACTACCGAGCGTCACCATACTTCAGGCACGGTAGCACAGGACTCACACGAGCACGCTGACTTAGCCGCGTCTACTCTTCCGAGCCTGATTCAGCCTCAATACGGTACCGGAGGGAACCCGGACCTCGCAGCACCTCCCCTGAGCCAAGTAAGTTCTGTTGCTCTTTGCTCACCCCATACGCCCGCAGTGATCACGCGCCCCTTCCTATTCTGATATGTACCCCTCTTCCTACAGCTGGCAACCAAACGGAATTACCTTCGACTTGGCTCATTCTTGATTTCAGACCCCACGGTTGCTCATTTACTGGCTTGGTAAGTGGAGTCCCTGTTTGCTCAGCCACTAGCCACAGGTTAATCCTACCCTGTTGGTTGCGCTCACTGATCGTTTCCTTATTGCAGATTGCCCCTTGATTTTAGCCCCGTGCTGCAGTTACCACTCCTTGAAGTACTCAGGTAACTGCTTGTACACTCACCCCGGGCCGCACCACCGCCTCGTATCCTTTGGGCATATGCTGTCCCCGCCTCACTTATTCACTATGCACCACTCGGTTTAAGTTCTGTTCCCAGCACGTTCTGTTACCGAGACCAACATAGTGTTGAACCCGATGTACACTTCTGTATTGCGCACTTCTGTATTGCGCCCTCACGATCCCACCATTGGTTCACGGGGATTATTACTTTTTACGAGATTGATTGACTCCACAATTGAACTATGTATACTTGTGCATTACAATCAAGCCCTGATATGTAAAACGCTTGGATATCGCTTTACCTCACAAGCCGTAGAAATTATTTGTTTTTGTTTAATTTTTCGTACGAATTGTTTAATTAACCAATTCACCGGCTGTCTGCTAGATTCGAATGACTGCCTTCTTAGATATGTTCCAGGGACCAATGTCTTCTTTTCTTCTCTAGATTCTACATGCTCACATGTTTTACGTCCTGATGATGGTCTCAATTAATAGAGATCGAAACGCCGTCGACCTTTAACAACCAAAACTCAAAGTGTATAAACTTTCTCATGAGTTTTGTATAACGTTGTCAATGTGATGTAAATTTTTAAGTCACCAGCACTTTTCACTTTTCACGCAACCCCACTTGATATGTGAGCACCAGGACTAGATCCTTTGATAATAATGTGGATGATATACCATTTATGATGTTAATAAATGTGTTATCTTTTCCACAACTTTGTGTCCCTGCATATATTGTTCTCTCTTGCCTAGACGAAAGCCATTATTTGATCGACAGTAGCCTAGGCTACCCGAGGACCTATTTGGGCCTCACCTTGACCATTGTTTTTCTAACCGCTAACTTTGAAGGAGTGACCCATCTCCTGGCATGTACTCTGTGATCAGCAGCTCATAGGACTGCACCTCCCTGGAGGGATGTTTGTACCACAATACCAAGGAGGTGGAATCAGAATTTGATGGCATCATTGGCATGTCACTGATGGCTGACAGGACTGTTTTGGGGGAGATGCATGTGGCCATTTCTGCAGTGGGGCTTGGTGTTGTCTCAGCCACAGTCATCAGAGGCTGGATGAGCCAGGAGAAGGTACAGCGGCGATTTTTAAGGCACCACTGGAGGAAACAGCATGGGCTAGATCAAGCACCCTCAGTGCTGTCAAAAAAGGTGAACGACACAACCACAGCTGTTCTACCCCCACAGCGGTAGGTAAATACATAGGCATCTTTGAATAAACCTTGACTGTCTAACCTAGCGGCAGTCCAAGCATACAGAGCGAGTAACTTGGTTATCCAATTCGCATGTACTGGTACCTTACACCCTGCAACATCAGTGGTGAGGCCCAGTACCCACCACAGATATGGGCCAGTAACTACAGCCTGCCCCAGGGCCCACGGAAGGGCTCCCACCACTACATATTGAGCTCTTGCTACTACTGCTACCCCCAGAAAGTGTTTGGACAAGAGACACCAGGCACTGGTTGGGTCTCACAAGATGGAACTAATCGATAAGATCTCACTTCTCCCTGCTTTTTTGCCTCATGGGTGTGTTGTGGAATTGAACATGTCATAGTTGCTGACTCTGCCACCACACCCCCTTACCCAAGGATTCGTCCATGCACGAAACCTTAAGCCCTCAGCACGACATCAGGAGTATATCCAACCCAGCCAACTACTCCCTCCAGAGAGAAAGATCACTAAGCTACTGATCACAGCTTTGGGACCAAAGCCTGTTTGCTTGGGAATACACAGGAAATTTAATCAGCACATCTATCCATCCTGGTAGAGGGCAAGTTTCTAACAGCGGCTTATTCACCATGTCGCTCTCAAACCCATGGGACTACAGATGTGCGGCTTGATCAAACCATCCAGTCTTTTGCGGTGAGAGTATTCCTGAAGAATTTAGTATCCTCTATTCTGAGATGAGGAGCCCAGCAGTAATGCAGGCCCATATTTATCAGTGGTCATAGCCTTTTCAGATTCTTGTGCATGAGGAACATCGAGATTACAAAATCACTTTTTGGAAGTATGGGAATGATTGCTCCGTCTCCTGATAACTTAGCAACTTCCTGGTTCTGGCTCTCCTCCTACAGGAAATGGTGGTAACAAGGTCAACTTGCTTGGGTGGATATGGGTACTACATAATCCATCCAAAAACTGAAGACAGACTAAATGACCCACAAGTTAACTGATTTCCTTCTAGCCACTGTTTCTTGTTACCTGCACTCTATTGATACCCCCTTCCTCACCCTTCACAGCACCCTTTTACGTTTGCTGATAGTGCCCACTATCTTAATGACACAGTATGACAGGGCTAGGACCAGGTAACTGGAAGCATTGCTGCTTCATGGCATCTCAGTACATACCCTGAACTCTTCAATTTTCACTGTATAAACATGCAATGGCAGCACTCCTAAAACATCTAGCTTAGTGCCACAAAATACCATAATCTGACCCTAATGCACTATGTGCCAGTTATGCATCTAATGTCTCCTGGAATAGAACCTCATTCTGTTTATGATTGGGTACTTTCAGTATCTTGTTTTCTTTGAGAAAGGCTTGTGGTTACCTTGGCACCTTTCTTATTGCTTCTAGCACTGAGTTGTATGTGATAACTAGGATGACAATTAGTCTGTATTTGAGGAGATTACCCTCTCAGTTGCTGAATGTTTTTTTAATTCAGTCGTGTAGTTGTATCAATAGTTTTTGAATGCAACCCTTGATGCATTTATATGTTTGTTCAAGTTGGTGTATGAGCCAGTGCTTAATTTGAGTCAGTGTTTGTCAGTGCTCGGCACCGACAATTAATTCTCAACACTGGCACTTCTGACGGTCCACCACATGGTGGCACTGTTTGTCTATTTTTTAGGTGAGCACAACAACAGAGTTTAATAATTCAATGTACATTAAATATTGATAATAGCCGCCCAGTGCATTTTTATTGCTTTGGGTGGAATGCAATAGTCCAAACTGTCAGACTTGTAGGAGTGTGATGTGTTGTAGTTGTGTTGGTACTGGCATTGGCAGCGCTAGCAGGGGCAAAGGGTGGTGCAAACTACATTGACTTTCTGAGAAGGGCCCTCGCACTTACTTTTTTTTTTTTTTACAAATAAAGCACTGGTTTGAGCAAAGGTGCTTGATCATATAGTTTGGTTGAAGGTGGCATGCTTTGTGCACAAGTTGTTTTCTTTGTGTTTAGTAGTGTTGGTGTTAATCCTCTTCCATATGTCAGTTGTAGCCCGATTCTGAGGAATCACTGTATCTGACCCCGATCCGGGTTTTCTCCCACTACAAAGGGTTGAAAGAGCCAAGTTACCTTTGCCCCACCACATTTCCTTGAAATTCACGTGTATAGCTAATTCTCCGACACTGGTTATACAGTTAATTGTAATGATATGCATGGATATATTTTGAAACACATTTGTTCGCAGACCAAAAAGAGCAGAAACTTTTATGACCACTGCTCCACTCTGGTTCACCTTTTCTGTGCTAAGGGTCACCTGCCATTTCTGTGATGTGGCACGTAATGGAGGCGGGGTAATTAAGATAATTAGTTTAACCCCGGGACTGTCAGCTCAAACTAGGCAAGACATAGTTGTCTTCCTGGAATGTGATGATACAGTCTGTTCCAGGATTTCTTGCTGAACAGGAAAAGCAAGGTGCCTAGGTTTTGAGCCATTCAAAACAAACCACTCTGCAAGACAGGTATTGTCGCCCCACCTCCCTTCAGAGACAAAAAAAATATCTTTGGGCAGTACATGTTACCCCAGGTCAGTAACAGAGACCTTCCTAGGAAAGCTTACTTCGTTGTCACACCTGTTTGTAAAGTGACATGGCTGGCTTGAACGCCATACGCAGCGAGATAGACGTATGAGGAACTGAGCAGAAGTAAATGCAGCCTGCCCTCATTTGTTAGTCCGTTTTTCTGCTTTTCATACCGGCGTTAGATGTGCAGTGTATTTTTCCTACGTAAATTGAATGTCCTATTTTACAGAAGTGCACAAGTGAAGAGTCTAATAGTAGGGTTCTCTAACTGATTTACTTCATGCTTCACATGAAGAATAATTTCATATTTTTGTACTTATAGATGTTGCATGTTACTTAACTCACGAACACAGTCACCTTGGATTAAGGCTGTTTTTAATGGATTCTATACAATTACATAACTATTAGCATTTATGTTAAACAAATTCTGATTCTTGGATTACTTGATTGTAGTTTTAATGCTATTTGCATTAGAAAACCGAGCATATGGTTCAGTGAAAATAATTAACTTTGAATTTTCACGAATTCCAACAGTTTAACACAGTTTTTTTACCCATACTCAGTGATTTGCTATGTCCAATTGCCCTTGAAAATTCACTGTTGAGCAGGATTGGTACTAATTTAGGTGCATGGAAGAAGAAAAAGAAAACAGATTGCTACATTCCCTTTCTGATGAAAAAATATTAGCTTCAGCCTTACTCCTGGGTTATAGGTGATGGGATGGGAAAATAGTGGGGATTTATTCCTGCATTGCCCATGAGATATATCCACCTGCGAAAAGCAGAAGATACCTGGCTCACCGCCGCATTCAGGATTTTCCACAAGCCCTTTCTCTTTCATTTGTATTATATTTCGAAACATAATCTCATGTTCTTGACATTTAAGGAGCTGCTTTAATAAATTGAGCTGTGGGGAACCTCGAACTGCTTTTCCTTCCTGGATATTGTGTCTGGAAGTGCTGCTGTTTCCTTCTAGCCAACCGGCAGTTAGGTGATGAGTTATTGGTATTTGCATATAACACTCTGCAATAATAATGGCCTTTTGAGCTGTAAGCTGTCAGTAGGGTGCGTCACCAGGCAAGATTGCTTTTTTGGCATTTCAGTGCCGTTTTGCTGAGCTTGATCTATCAATAACTTAATAATATTAATATTACATAAATGATAAGATGAGGTGATCAAAAACAATCTTAAGACTTTCCACTGTGAAATTATTGAATGTAAATATTTCTACAATATTGACACTTTGGCCAACATGCAGAGCTGAAGAGGACTTTGCACTGGAGCTGTGTTGCTCTTTCACTTAGGCACACTTGTACCTGTGAGCGAGTATTGAAAATGTTTCTGTTTTTCACTAGAATGTAAAATTTCCTAGCTTTCATGACAGAAAGTTTATGCTCATCTTTCTCCCTTTATTACAACTCCAGCAGCTTCAACTTTTAATAAAAAAACTATCCTTCCCATGAACAATCGGGAAAGGAAGTAGAAACAATTTCAACCAACCAGAACGCATGAACAATGTCCCATAACAGTCCCTTTCTCTTCTCTATGCTCCCTCTTTCCTCATGCAACAGTGGCCAGAGACTCCTACTTTCTTATTCTTTATTTTGGTATTCTCCTAACCTGAAATAGGACAGAAAATACATCACCTGCTATTCTTGAATCAAGACTATCACAAGAAAGAAAAAATGTACAACATCAATTTCTTCATAAATTCAACAGAAACCGTGTTGACATCAGGACAATAAACAAGAAAGAAGACTTCAATACTTATACCAGATGAAGACACCTGAATATTAATTAGTTATCAAATGTAAACTTCCCTGTAATTTCAAGATAGGCAATGGTTTCTAAAAAAACTTGGGTGGGAATAATCCTCGCCTCCATTTCGTTAGTAGTATTCAAACTTTGAAGCTAGGAAATGTTACATTCTATGTTAGGACCGGAGGCAAGGATTATGCTCCTTTAAAGCTTGTCCACTAGCAAAGAAGCTATATCCTGGATTGGCTTAAAGTAAAATCTCTTGAACATAGAATCTGAAGACCAGTCCGCCGCATTGATTATATCTTCCGCAATGATTATATATATGTTACCGTATGTAACGCCTGTGGGCTGACAGGACGGGGATGTGGAAATAAGCATCCTGCAAGTCCAACGCTACCATCCAGTCTCCAGGGTCGAGGGCAGACAGGACCTGAGCTAATGTCAACATTTTGAACTTCTCCTTCCGGAGGAAGCGGTTGATGTCCCTGAGATCCAAGAAAGGACGCAGGCCTTTGTCCTTCTTGGGCACCAGGAAGTGGTGAGACTAACAACCACGACCTACTTCTGGGACAGGGACTCGCTCGATAGCTCCCTTAGCCAAGAGAGCCGTAACGTCCTTATGTAGAAGGGCCAAGTGATCCTCCGACATGCGATGGAGTGTTGGTGGCATGGAGGGAGGGGAAAGTCTCAAAGGGGAGGGAGTAGCCCCTTCGGACTATCTGCAAAACCCACCTGTCCGACGTGATGTTGTACCAGTGAGGGAGGTGATGGCGGATCCTGCCGCCCACTGGCAACTGGTGGCCCTGAAATGTCATACTAGGAGGGCTTAGAGGCTGCTGCAAAGGGGGCACTGGTGGACTGGTCCGCCCGCTGGCCCCCAGACCCACGGCGTTGGGTCCCATGTCCCCGGCCGTGCAGAGGCTAGGTAGCTTGCGCTGGCCTGTGGCCCTGGGTGTAGCGTGGTGGGGCACCCCTTCCGTAGCCACGAAAAGGGCGAAAGGCAGACTGCACAGGACGAGAGGTGGCAGCGAGGCCCAAGGTTCTGGCCGTAGCTCTAGAATCCTTGAAACGCTCGAGCGCATGGTCCGCCTTGTCACCAAACAGACGGCCATCAAAGGGCATGTCCAAAAGAGTCGATTGGACATCCCCAGAAAAGCCAGTGGATCTCAGCCAGGCGTAGCGTCTTAGGGCTACTGATGTAGAAATCGCTCTACCCAGCGAGTCGGCGGTGTCCAGCCCACAGCGGATGGCGAACTTTGCTGCATCTCTCCCCTCTGCAACTGCATCGGAGAGTGTGACCCGGGCCTCCTCCGGACACTGCGGCAGCACCTGTGCATCCGTATCCCACACAGAGTGGGTGTAACGGCCTAAGAGACATGCAGTGTTGACCGACTGCAGTCCTAAGCTGGCGGAAGAAAACATCTTCTTCCCAAGATGGTCCAGCTTCTTGGATTCCCTATCCGGGGAGCAGAAGGGAACGTGCCTCTGGATGTTGAGGCTTGTACCACCAAGCTCTCGGGGGTAGGGTGCTGGGAGTGGAAAATGGGGTCGCCTGGGGCCAGGCAGTGGCGTCGAGCAATCATCCTATCCACAAGAGCCCCTGTGCTAGGCCTGGACCAAGTGCCTGGAAGGATGCCTGTGAGGGCCTCATTGAACGGCAGCAGGGGCTCCGAAGAGGCCGCTGCCGGCTGAAGCACCTCAGTCAGGAGGTTCGTCCTGATTGCCACCGTATGAAGCTCAAGGCCCAAGGCCTCAGCCGCCCTGCGCAACACCAGAGCATAGGAGGCTCTCTCCTGCGTGGCCATGGTAGGGGGAGAAAGCATGCCAACGTCTGGGGTGGTATCCAGACCACTGGCTTCCCAAAATTCCTCTCTCCAGTCCGGCTCCTCCAGCTGGTCTGCCAAAGGGTCAACAGACCCCTCCCAGTCCTCCTCAACTTCCTCTGGCTGCCACTCAGGGCAATAGGGAACGCCAGGGGAGAACAATGGCACAAAAGTACCGGTCGGCGCCGGTCCGGCTCCGTGTCCAAGACGAGGGGGAGGCCAGGATCGACGCCGGCCGGGGACACGACTGTCATAGGAGGTGGCGGAGGCGTCGTCAAAGGAATCGGTGCCGGAGGAGGTGTGGTGAGGTCGACTGGCACCTTTCCGGATCCAGGCCTGGATTCCTGGAGGCACTGTGGCGCCAAGGCCTGAGCCGCCGGCATCAAAGGCCTCGAGCCCCCAGCCGAGTCGGCGGGGCCCGAAGGCGCGCCAGCGGAGTCAGGCTGCCCAAAGATGGAGTGGAGAGCTTCGTAAAAGGCACAAAGCTGGGCAGGGGACGCTCCGGCTCCCGGGAAGGGAGGAAAGCTCGGAGCCGTCCCAGTAGGCTCCATGGGCGGAGCCCAAGGACGACGACCTTCTGCGTCCCACATCGCGTCGGCCGACGGACAGGGAGAAGGCGAAGAGCGACGGTGCTTCTTCGCCTTCTTCTTGTGCTTCGACTTACACGAAAACTTCGATGAGGAGTGATGGTGGTGACTCCACGACCGGTCCCGGACCTCCCTCTCGACCGCGAACTCGAGCAGTGCGGAGCTGACTGCTGGGCCTCCAGAAGCTTTTGGGACCGCTCCCGCAAAGACTTCGGGTTCAGGGCCCTACAGTCGGAGCACGACTTCGGGTCGTGGTTGCGCTCCAGGCACCAAAGGCACACGAGGTGCGGATCCGTGACTGACATCAGCTTGTGACAAGAGTCACAAGGCTTGAAGCCGGTCTGCCGATGTGACATCTCTGCGTGCACCAGGAGTTGAAAGACTCGAAAAAGATGTTGACAAAAAGTCAAAAAACACTAGTCAAAAAATGACTAAGGATACCGCTCTCTCCGGATCTGCGCTGGCTGGCGCGGAAAAAGAAAGAACTGACGTCAGCGCGCAGGGGCGGCGTCTAAGTAGATACCGCAATGTCATTCCGGCGATCACGACGCCAACGGCGAACGCGGAGTCGACTGACGCCACCTACCGACGCGCAGGAGTACTGCTGTAAAAAAATTCTCTGGATCCAGTCTGACGCCTAGGGGTAATTCTAAGGTAAGAAATCTATAACTAATATATGTCTCTTACAGATATATTGTTACCGAAGGTAAGTAACTTGTTCTTCTGGCCCTGCCCCCAAAGAGAAATCTTTGGACGCCGTACCATGGCCCCTTGTACAGAATGGGCTCCAAACTGAGACACATCAATGCCTGCCTCTTGCATTGTTTATTGCACCCACCTAGCAAAGGTAGGAGAGGATACTGCCTTAACAGACTTACTAATGGAAATAAGGAGCTGTTGTTCCCCAGGGTGGTGTAGCTCATCTGTCATATTATCGTAGGCCTTAAGACAACGCACCACTCACAGTTTGGGAATTTTATCAAACACCATGTAGGACTCCATTTTGAATTGCATTTTGTTCTTCTGGAGATGTGGAAAGTAACGCCTTCTGGGGTAAATACTGTACCTGCAATGTCCAGAACTCGAACATTCGAGACTCTGCAGCAAGAAAGTAGACATAACCACATCGTCATCTTACCTGAAAGTTCTTTGCTAGATAGATATTCATTATTTTGCCATGACAGGTACATATTTAGAACTGTTAACATCCCATAATGAGTAATATTTCGGCTCCAGAGGAGGAGAAAGCCAGATGCCCCTCATCAATTTACTCAATAGCAGGTGTTCCCCTACCGGATCCCCTTGGCCGGTATTATGACCTGCGGAACTGGCTGATCCAAAGGTGTTAATCGTCCTATAGGCCAGGCACTCCGATGACAAGGAAGATCAGAAATTCATTACATGGACAGTATTCGACCCCACAGGATCCTCACCCTGTTATAGACACCAATGAAACTATCGTGATCATGCTGATCTAGAACGTTTGACCGTGCCATCTGCCCATCCTTTAGCCAGTAGTCATTCAGCCTCCTGCGAAAGGCCATGGATTCTCCATCTCCCTGTAATCTGCCACACCATTTGGGGCATCCTCCCTTGCAGAACCAGTTGATGAGGATTGCCGAGAGGATCCCTGAGAAGGAGTTGAGAGTGGGATAGACAGATTTGAAAATCCCAAGAAAGTTCCAGAAGAACTGAAAACCAGACTTGCGACATCCATATGGGCATGACGAGAACTATGTACGCTTGTTGCCTCCTGGCATGTGCTGACTGGCTTGTAATCATTGCAAACGGGGAAAGGCATAGCCCCCCTCCTGTGACCAATCCTGTTGGAACGCATTTGTCGCCACCGCCAACAGGTACAGTTTTTAGTTGAAATACCGGGCCACTTGATGGTCCAGCCTTGACGCACAGAGATCACTGTGAACGGTGCCCATCTGCTTTTGAGCACCGCGAAGATCATCGGATCCATCTTCCACAGACTCATTTCCTTCCACTCTCTGGAGCACCAGTCCACCACCTTGTTGGATGTTCCTGGGAGATATTCTGCCGTGACAATACATTGCTGTCCAGACAAAATGTCCAGAAATCCTTGGCTAGGTCCGCAAGAACTTTCAATCTGGATTCCTCTAGGTGACTGATGTATCACACCACTACGATGTTGTCCATTTTGAGGAAAGCCCAACATTGTGCTTTCTCCTTGGTCCAGCATTAAATGGCGAAGTATCCAGCTATTAATTACAAACAATTTATATGATGTTTATGCTCTTGCGCGGACCATTTTCCTCCTGTAAATGAGTCCCTGTATCGCACGGCCCAGCCGGATTTTCTGGTGTCTGATTCCATGATAATGTCTGGGTCGGAACTGAAGATCGCTCTCCCGTTCCATGCCTCCATGTGAGTGAGCCACCATTCCATCTCCTCTCTTACCTCTTCTGTCGGAGGCAGTACTTCCGAATATTTCAGACCTCTGCGAAGATGAAATGTCTTGAGTCTCTGAAGGGCTCTAATGGAGCAGACCTTGGAAAATTGCCTGTATTGATGAGGACAGAAGTCCCACTACACAGGCAATCTTGCTCAACGATGTTGAGTGCTTCAACAAGGTTTATCGCAGTTCCCATCGAATTTTCATTATGTTCTGGGAAGGAAGGCTCAACGTCTTTTCCGATGAGTTGATGACGAAATCCCAAAAAGTTGCCTGCCTGGCTGGAGTCAAAAGGGTCTTCTTCATGTTGATAACAAAGCCTAGGCTCTCAAGCAGTTGCACCGTGGCCTGGAGATGTTCCGTAAGCATCTTGGGACATTGATCCATTAACAGGATGGCGTTGAGATACACAATGAGGCAGAAGTCCTAGGTGCTTAAGTGCTCCACCACTGGCTTCAACACCTTCGTGAAACACCACAGCGCAGACGAGAGGCCAAATGGAAGAATCTTGAATTCGAACAATTGATCACTCATTTGAATTAAAGGAATCTACAATGGGACGCATAGATAGGGGCTGTGAGGTATGCATGTTTGAGATCCAAGTGCACCATCCAATCGTCTGGGCGCAAGAGGTCTCTCAGAAGATGGATCTCTTCCATCTTGAAATTTCGGTAAAGCAACCACTGGTTGATCTCCCGCAGGTTTATGACAGCCATCCCTCTTTTCCACCAGAAAAATATTGCCGATGAAGTCGGAAGTGTGGTGATGAGTAGGGAAGATAGCGTCTTTCTGTAACAGATCCAAAACCTCTTGATCTATGAGGGTACATTATGCTTTGGAAAAAATGAGCAGGCATTGGTGGCAATATTAAATCAGAGACCCATAAAACTCGATGTGGAAGCCCAGGACCGTCTGAAGGACCCATGCGTCCGAGGTCAGGGCCCTCCAATTGTGGACGAAGAGAGTCAATCGACCCCCTCCCCCCACTCCTACTTGGTGAAGAAGGGCGAACACCTGAATTATTTCCTTTGAATTGTCCTTGGGAACCGCCTCTTGTGCCTTTTAGTCCTCTGGATTCCTCTGGAGGGGGGAAAAAAAATCAAACCTGTAATGATCCTGCCAGTGTCCCCGATGGGACTCTTGATGTCTCGGAAGGCCTTGGTAGAAAACTCGGCCGGTTGAGCGCCCTCTGCCATGACCGGCTCGGCAAAAATCTTCAGGTGGCAGATTTTCATCATGGAAGCCTGGGCTTTATCTAGGGAGGCGAAAGTGGAGACAAATTTCCCCAACTCCTTAACAAATGGGTTTCCAAACAACCCTCTTTGCGCCACTGCACCTGCCTCCTAAGAGGCTAGATCCCCCAACTTAGGATCCACTTTGATAAGAAGAGAACAACATCTCTCCATTGACAGGCAGCAGTTGGCATTCCCTAAGAAACTCGCGGCCCGCTGAGCCCACCCAGACAACACTTCCAGTGGAATGAGAGCACCAGACTGTTTCGCCTCCTCCGCCATATCTAGTATTTTTGTGAGTTGCCCTGTGACGTCTCGGAATGCAGGATACGCCAGGGTCTATCACTGCCCTTCTTCAGGTCACAAATGTACTTCCCCAACATCTTTCAGGGTGAGCGCAGCCTTCCCGGCCGCAGACATTCCACCCGAATACGGGCCCTCACATGCTTCTCCAGTGGTTTACGTACTCGGCCAGTCACATATTTAACCACTTTATCTGATACCGACCACTCGGCAGAAGGAGGCTGCATAAGGCCTTCAGGGTCCAACATATCGGAAGCCTTGGCCCCTACTTCCTGAGGCACAGGTGGAGATGCCTGGGAGTCTGTGATTTGAGAAGGACACCCGGGTCTGGAAGTATCCTGCTCATCGTTAGAATCTGCGTGGTAATCGTCCTCATCCCCATCTGAGGAACGAAAGGACGAGGCAGGAGCATCGAGGGAGAACTCAGAAAATGCCACTGGATCCCCTTCCTCCACATTAGGTCAGGAGCAGGACAAAAAAGCCTTCTACAGCCTCTCAAAAGCCCCTAGGTCAACCCCTGATTTCTGTTTACGTTTAGCTGGGCGTTGCGTTTGAGATGGGGCTTCTTGGTGTGCCGACTGAAGGGGACTTCGGGAGCGGGGGTGCTCTATTCCCAAATTAAGGGTTCCCTGATATACATGGGTGAATTGCGGGAGCCAAATCTGTAGCGGTTCTATGGCTGAGGCCACAGCCTGGTAGATGGAGGCATCAACCGCCTCGCAGAACTCATTGTTAAAGGGATGCAGGGAGACTGACTCCTACCTGTTCGGTGTTCTTATTCACCCAGATCTCAAACCTCTGTGTAATGGACTGCTAACTGTTCTCAGTGTCCGATTTAGTCTTAATCAACTTTTCCTTCTAGTTAATCACTGCAAATGTTGAATGGGCCTCCTCATGTTACAGAAAGCTACATAACATCCTTCCAGAAGACTACATCCAAGCACTGTCCTCTACGAATACTACCAATCCACCTTCCTGGCAGCCATTTTTACTCCACTAGAAGATAGTGTTACATAAACTCTTGACCTAATAGCTCCTCTTCAGATTTATGCCCAGACGTGGGTCCCTTGCTCACTTTGCCACTGGATTCAAGCAAGCCTGGCTGATGACGGCTGGAATGCCAGAAACCGGTCCTGGGATGCTTGTTTCCGGTCCAGGGAAGACGTGGCTTGGCAGTTCGTGCTGGACTGTTCCCATGAGGCACAGGGTCAGACTGATTTGCATATGGCCATGTCTGAACTGGGGTGGTGGAGTGAGCTAAAGAATGATGATGGATTAAACCCAGATCAGTTGACTGGGGGTGAGTGTTTGATTGGCTCAAACGTTCCGTCCATCATCCCCTTTTGTATCGCTTTGTTCGCCCTAAGTTGGCGGGGGTATGCCCAGACGTGGGTCCCTTGCTCACTTTGCCACTGGATTCAAGCAAGCCTGGCTGATGACGGCTGGAATGCCAGAAACCGGTCCTGGGATGCTTGTTTCCGGTCCAGGGAAGACGTGGCTTAGCAGTTTGTGCTGGACTGTTCCCATGAGGCACAGGGTCAGACTGATTTGCATATGGCCATGTCTGAACTGGGGTGGTGGAGTGAGCTAAAGAATGATGATGGATTAAACCCAGATCAGTTGACTGGGGGTGAGTGTTTGATTGGCTCAAACGTTCCGTCCATCATCCCCTTTTGTATCGCTTTGTTCGCCCTAAGTTGGCGGGGGTATGCCCAGACGTGGGTCCCTTGCTCACTTTGCCACTGGATTCAAGCAAGCCTGGCTGATGACGGCTGGAATGCCAGAAACCGGTCCTGGGATGCTTGTTTCCGGTCCAGGGAAGACGTGGCTTGGCAGTTCGTGCTGGACTGTTCCCATGAGGCACAGGGTCAGACTGATTTGCATATGGCCATGTCTGAACTGGGGTGGTGGAGTGAGCTAAAGAATGATGATGGATTAAACCCAGATCAGTTGACTGGGGGTGAGTGTTTGATTGGCTCAAACGTTCCGTCCATCATCCCCTTTTGTATCGCCTCTTCAGATAGGGGCGATCCTCACTCCTAATGGAGAGGTAGTAAATTCCCAGGCTGATGTATGCGAAGTCTTTGCACACTACTACGAGACACTGTACTTACCAAAGCCCCCCCCTTTGCAGGCCCCGCATCAGACTGCCTTCGGAACTACATAGATGCAGCTTTCCTCCCCCGCCTCGATCCATTACAGTTTCATGAGCTTGAGCAACCCCTACAGCTCGAAGGAATTCAGAACGCCATAAGTCAAATGGCCCGCAATAAAGTCCAGGGAACAGATGGGTTCCTGGTGGAATATTACGTTGCATACCAGGCTACCCTCGCACACAAGCTACTCACAGTGCATCAGGAGGCACACCAACAGGGTAGGCTACTTGACTCCTATCGTGAGGCCCAGATAGTGGTGCTACCCAAACCCAGCCGCGAGCCCCTGGAAATAAGTTCGCACCACGCTTTGTCAATGCTGAACATGGACCATAACGTTTTGAGCAAGATCCTAGCAAATACATTGCTTCCGATGCTTCAGACACTGGTTCCTCCTGACCAATGCAGTCTCATCCCCCAGAGGGCCACCTCCTCCAATATACGTAGGCTATGTCAAAATATGAGTGCGGTCGAGAGGTCCGAAGAGCTCCAAGTGGTGTTCTCCTTGGCCTTCAAAAAAGCTTTTGACATCCTCATGTGGTCGTATTTATTGATTGTCCTGGAGGCCCTGGGAATGGGCTCTGAGTTCCTGGGATGGGTCAAGTTTTTATATACGGCACCCTAAGCCAGAGTGTGTATGGGGCGTCAAAATATCTTGTCAGTTCAACATAGGTAAGGGCACGTGGCAGGGTTGCTCCCTCTCCCCTGTGATTTGTCACTGGCCATGGAGCCCGTGGCCGCCCTGCTGCTAGCGAGGGGCCCACGATGGGGTGTGGCAGTGGGGCCTTAATAGCACGCAGTTTTGCTATATGCAGTCTAGTCCTGGTCTACATGCGGAATCCCAAAAGAGCACTGCCAGCTCTTTTTTCTGAACTGGACCTATTTGGAGACATGGCAAGCCTGCAAGTGAACTGGGGGAATTCCTTTATCTTCTCCCTGCGAAGGGTATGGCGCTGACTCCGAGAGGCTTGAAACTGACCAGCTGCCCTGACAGCACGAAACGTTTCGCTATCTTGGGGTGAACATCTACCGTACGGACAGGGACCTCCTTGATGGAAATTATGGTAGAGCCCTAGCGCTGTTGAGGCAGTCCTGGGGCTTTTGAACACGCCTGCCCCTGTAACCCATGGGCCGAACATCTATTGCGAAGATCGTACTACTACTGCGGCTCCTCTATTGCTTCATGGCAGTGCCAGTAGTCCCTACAACGGCCTATTTCAAGGACCTGCAGAGCTTGGTCTCCGGCCTAGTATGGGGTGGACTGTGGAGCGGGTTTCAATCCGGACACTGCAGCGGCCGTTAAGAGGGCGGTCTGGGAGTGCCTGACCTAGAACGTTACTTTGCGGCGGTTCAACTGCAGTGGCCTATGCGCTGGCTGGCAGGAGACGCGATGCAAGAGTGCAGAGCAGTTGGGGATGAATTGGGTGGAGTGGGGTTACTGGAGTGGCTGTTGTCACCTGGCGGCGGCCTGCTCTGGGGACTGTGCCGACTGGTGCGCATTGCGAAGCACTACTAGCACAGATACATTCAGCAGTGGTGTGATACACTGCACTACGCCCCACAGCTGCCACTCTGGGTTATGCCCAAGATGAGATCCCTGCTGGAGGCCCACGACCCGGGGCCCTGGCGGGAAGCTGAGCTAACCTGCTTGGGGAACTTACACAATGATTGAACCCTACACTGCTTTCAAGACCTGCAAGATGTCAATGATCTGGGTGCAAGATGTCAATGATCTGGGCGCTGGTCAATTCTAGGCATATAATGCACTAGTCTTAGAGATCAGAAATATCTGGAGGGAAGGCCAAGAAGCTCCACCCCTGCACCAGGGGTTGCAATGTGTGCTGACACATAAGCTAGGTCGCAGGGCGGTTATGATTCTCTACGCTGCACTGCAGGCCGCAGATGCAGACCTGGCGTTGCTTAGCAAGCCTCGTTGGGATGAATGCCTAGGGACCGTCCTGACTGCTAAACAATGGGGGATGGCGCTTGAGCTGGTGAAGCAGGTGTCCCCCAATGCTAGTCTGACATTTACCCAGTTCAGGTATCTCCACCACACCTATCTTCCACCACATCGACTACATAGGTTGTTGCAGGGGACGGTCGCGGCTTGTCCCCGCTGTGCCCATCATGACGCAACCGTCCGCCACATGAAATGGGAATGCCCACCGCTATCACAGGTATGGGTGCACGTTATGGACACATATCGGAGATGATAGAGGTGCCACTAACGTCTGATTCCCTGCTCTGCGTGCTTGGGATCACTAAGCGCATGAAAAATACCAAACATTCCCTAAGACTCGCCGATTTGGTGATTTTCCTCTTTAAGCGCCTGATAGCCATGTCCTGAAAAGTAGCGCAACCACCAGTGATCAGCTGCTGGCTCCGGGTTGTGCTTAGGTGGGCGACTGCTTGGGCTAACGCTATGACACGTGATCTCAGAGCACGGGGGAGGTAGGTGAGAAGTTGCCACATTATGGGACACTTATGTGCTCAAAAAGCTTGATCACTAATTACTGCTGTAGCCCCAAATGCGTCCGGATACTGCTTTTGTGAGGGAGGGCCCACCGACTTGCCGATTTGGGGATCCTCCTGCAACGGGACTTTAACACCCAGCACCCATCGGGCGAAGGGTATCCATAGCTGCTTATATTCTGAGCAGGCAGCACTACCTCTTCACCTTACTTGGGGTTACACACCGATGATCCCCCGTACTTTCTGACAAATATACACGGACTGCTTGCTTCCATTTGGAAAATACCACTGAGCTTTCATGGATACCCCCAGTTTCCCAGATTGTTTACACACGTTCTAGGATGTATAGTTAGTTGCAGGTCATTGTGGCAGCATGGCTTTATGTTTTTGGCACTGTATTGGGGATTGTATTGACCTGGCCCACCTCTCCCCCCTGGGTGGGGGCTTACACCGACTGATGGCGGCCTGGTCTACATTCGCTCCTTGCGATTCCCCGCATAGCCCCACACTCCGGAGTTACACTATTGTGATTTTTTTTGTTTGCTGATCTGTGTATCCCTATAACTGTAATTCTTAACAAGTGTTTTGATCACTGTTGTAACGACTTGAAAAAGCCAATAAAGAAATATTTTAAAAATAAAATAGCTCCTCTTCAGCAATGCAGCTCAAAATCAATCAAAGTGCTATAATACGTGGTTCATGGAAGATAGCTGGGTGTTTAAACACCTCTTCAGAAAAATAGCAAGAAGACTGATGAAATTAAAAATACCAATAGAACAAGTGTCTTGCGCAACATTCATTCAGTGGCGGCTCCTTCGCTATAGTGGAGGTGCGTCGCCCCTCTGCTGTTGAGCAGTGTAAAGGAAAGGAAATATAAAATGATAATAACTTTGAGTTATTATCATTTTATGTTTCCTTGGCGGGCCGGTGGGCGGGGCTGCTCTGCTCACGGAGCAGGGCAGGGGAGAAGTGAGTTGCCCACTCCTAAGTGCGCAAGAGCAAGAAGAAGAGACGCTGGACCCGGCGGTAAGGTAGGTGTGTAATTGT
The DNA here is from genome assembly GCA_963921515.1 of Calotriton arnoldi. Classification (NCBI taxonomy): domain Eukaryota; kingdom Metazoa; phylum Chordata; class Amphibia; order Caudata; family Salamandridae; genus Calotriton; species Calotriton arnoldi. The sequence goes on from CAWUFW010000751.1 coordinate 1,562,652, forward strand.
TTTTTTAAATTTATTTTGTTTTACATTGCGCAACCTCGCGCACCCACGTGCCGCCCCTGCCCCGCCGCCCGCGAGTCATGCCGGCCGCCATTACATTCATCTCCAAGGATACAATATAAAACAAGCATTGGCATAGCCAATAGGTCTCGCCTTTGGGACCTTATAAGTGTTTAGCCATGCAACAGTTGATGTTGTTGCATCAAGGATATTGTACTGCAAAACTAAATACTTATAAGGTCCCAAAGGTGAGACCTATTGGCTATGCCAATGCTTGTTTTTATATCCTTCCCTGTTTAGGAACAGCCCGGGTTCTCATATAAACTGCATATTTATCAAATCTGTTATATCAGCTGGGAAAAAGAGTTCCACACCGACAGTAAATTCACTTTCAGGGGAAATAACCTCAATACCCACTTCAGTATTAACATAAATTGCAGTATTCTCGGCAATGCATTCAGTGTTGTATTTATCGTTGAAGACGCCCTAGAGGCCTCAATGGCAAATCCATCCCGTGTACTATATATTAATTATGTTTTACCAATAGAAGGCATATTCACCTCAACATAGGAGAATACCCAAGACAGACAAATGATGAAAGGACTTGGAACAACTTATTTTGGGTTTTTAGAACGCCCGGACCCTTTCCTTGCATACGAGGGCTTATAGCCACTGTCATGTATGTTTATATAGTCATACAAGGTAATTCTTGGCTGAATATTCTGTACAAATTATATTTATGTATTGAATTCTGCACCCTGCGCCCTCGGTCAAGCCACTACCACATCCAACGCCTGCGCAGCCCTTGTCAGGCACATCCCATGTCGGACCTAGAGAAACCTAGAGCGCTGGAAATCAAGGCCCTATTGTGTATGACTGGAGAGTGTCAAGCTCTGAGTCTTAACAGATCAAAGTCTAGGTCTCGAACTCTGGTGTCTCTCTCCGATAAGGACAGTAAAGCAGAAGGCATTTCTAGTTTACGACCACCCATTCGGGTGCAACATGTACAGTTGAGCTGTTGGTGGCCTTTGAGTTGTTGATAAAGACCCGTCCCCTGCTGCTGTAATGTACACCAACACTGTTGTGCCAAGTAAAAAACCATCAGGGGTTTCAAGACGGGGCTTTAACGTCAGGCTCATCACAGCACCACAGGCTCCGAGGAAGATAGTACCTTTCAACCTATTCGTCGAATTAAAACGGACATGTAAAACCACACATCCCTTTTTTGTAAACAAGAACTGCAGCAGGCAAAAGCAATAAAAGGCTTTGTCAGTAAACAAGCAAAACTTGTGTCAAGGGAAAGACGCAACGCCTTAAACTCGCCATGATTTGATTTTAAAAAAACGTTCTGACATGCGGAGAGGATGAAGCTCTTCAGAACGCACGAACACTAAATAGCAGCATAGGTTTAATTTCTGCTTAAAAAGACGAGCGAGGGTGTGGAGAAGGGAGAGGGATAGCGAAGATAATTTCTGCTTATTGGTCCACTTACAAATCAAGCTTAAAATCAGTGCCAGGAAAGAGTAAACAAGGCTCCGGGAAGCGCGAGAGCTCAGCCCAGAGAAAGCCAAAGCAGCAAGTAATAAATGGGACCACAAAGAAAGCCACGGCCGCGAAAGTGAAAGGTGACACAAAACAGATGTCATGCTGGCTCCCGAGAGCAGAACGCTCTGGGAGTGAACATTTTCCTAAAAGCTGGGACATCCACACGCCTTTGGCCAATTGCGTGCTAAAGCCAGACGCAAAGGCCAATGGCGTGTGAGCACTACATGCACGAGCTTCTCCTGAAGCTGAAGTGATTCCAAGAGGTCGATTTCCTAGAGCAGCGCATGCGCTGCTCTAGGCTCGACCTAAAAAATACTAATCTCGTATTACAGAGGTGTATACACAGTCTCTCTCTCTCTCTCCCCCGCCTCTCCCCCCCCCACACTTTTAAGGAACTGTAATACAAAATTGGTAGTATTTATTTTTATATTGTATAGTTGCATCATTATCATATGTGCACGGAAGAAACATTGTTGACAACTTCTCTTTTCCCAGTATGCAGTTATATAAATGTCTAGTGCATTCTCTCTATATATTCTTGTGTGGGATACTTAGTTTAAAAGTTGAATTTCTGACTACCAGTGTAACCTTAATCCAAACTGGAAGGCTGGCATTCCTTAATGTAATTTATATAGGGTGAGAGATGAGCTATTTGCCTTTGGTGAACAAAAAGTTGTGAACATTTTCTTTTAAAGCTTGTTTGATTTCTGCATGAAGAAGTGATCTTCATTCATAAAAGTTAGCAAATAAGTGACTTTGTTAGCGTAATAAATGTATTGATTTTTTCCTGTTTTTTCAGATGAATTCTATTTATCTACTCTATGACTAACACTACCTGAAAATAAAACTCTCTCTCTCATCCTCTCAAATCATAGAACTATCCTAGATGTACACTGTATGTAACAGGTCCTGGAAACAGTATTCACACCCCAACTCACTTCCTGCCTGGAACTAAATGAATGCCAGTCTTGAAATTGAACCACATTCATTAAAATCAGTGAGGAACTTCTCACATCATGACCCCCACACCCCATCCCACCCGCCTTCTTTCGCACACTACAATCTGAAGTGGTGTGCTTTATTTGGGCAGGGGGGGGTCAGCCGCGGATCTCCTCCCATAAATGTGTGCTTAACCCATACGACAGCAGGCTGGGGTTCTCCGACCTCCAGCTGTACTACTGGGCCAGTCGCCTCCCTCCAATCACCAAGTGTTTTTTGGGGCTGTGACGACCCCTCAATAGCAGTGCAACTCAGCGAGTTAGACCGCCATGGCATGCTTATCCTTCTCTAAGGCCCCAACACCCCCACAACCCTCCCAACCGTGACCCAGTTGACCCTGCTTAACTCGCACTAGGCGCTATAGTGGATTGGCTTGCACGGGGTGCAGATGGCGCCGACGCCACTTTGGTTCGGGTCCTGGTTCAGCCACACAGCCGCTTTAGAGGGATTCCAGGTGTGAGACTCCATAGGTATCTTCATGGTGGGGGGGATCTCTGGACGGGTACTTCCATGTGCACGTTTTGACACCTCATAGACATATACTCTATGCACAAGATGCAATTCTACTGCTTTGTACAACTACGACATTCACTGGAGGCCTCCCTCGGCCCCTCAAAGCCCCTCCCCCAAAACAATTCCCTAGAGGCACACCTACTAGGATCCCGACTGGAGAGGAAAGGCATCTCTGGTCTATACCGCTCACTGGTCAACAACACCCGGACTCCATGGCAATACTGAGGGAGAGATGGGAGGGGCATGTGGGCCCCTACGATGATGATGATGATAGAGTAGAGGCCATAAGGGCCCCTAGGACATTGGCAATTTCCATGAAGCTTCGTCTCTTCCAACTGAAATACTTGCAAAACATATACTACAGCTCCTCACGGCTGCACAGGATGAGGGCTGACCTACCACTGCGGTGCTGGCATTTTCGGCACCCAGCGGGCACATTTTTTCACATGATCTGGGAATGCCCGATTATCCAGTTCTACTGGAAGTGTATTTGCAACACCTTTTACCAGATCGTCGTCATGACAGTCTCGCCAGACCCGAAGCTGGTTCTCTTGGCCTGCTGGAAAGTATCGGGGTGGTAACACCATAATTGTGTACCATTGAGTTGGGTAACAATAAACACCTGTTATTCAGCGTCAAGATACCTTTGGGTAAACGTGCGCTTTACAAATACACGTTTGTTATGGTTTGTATGGGTCTCGTCATCGCTAAAAGGGACATTGCACGACACTGGCACTCATGTCTGGCCCGGCCATTTTTTGAATGGACCCGAGGAATTGACTATGCCGCCACAGCAGATAGATTTGTGTAGGGGGTGCCCAGAAAAACCACTGTATGGTATGGGGAGCATGGATGTCTTATTCGGAAACCCTGAAACGGAGGACGAGCTCTCCTGCGGCACTGTTTTGTTAACTTTCCTACCTGGGCGAAGTGGGGTTTAGGATCACTACAGCAAGGTTATCTTTACTGTTGTTGTTTTCTTGTATATGATCTGAAAACTAATAAAGAGAGTTATAAAAAAAGAAAAACATGAATCCTGATCTCTTAGCAGCATTCTGCAAAGCTCGCCATATCGCTTTTCAATAATGCTGGAATTTGAATACTGGAGACAGTCTATCTCCTACCTACTCCTTTCAGGTCAAACTCTCCTTTTTATCTGCAGTTACTAACATCGCATTCAATGTGCCACAAATTCCAGCTTCGTCTCAGACCCTTTTTAACATTTACATACAAAGTACCTCCATATAAACTATGCAAGCTAACGCATTTCTGCAGATGACTTACAGACAGAGCTCAAACAACAAAAGAAAAACTGGGGTCATTACCAGGCTTCAGGTTGGAACGCGCAAGTCCTGACCTCAATGAATAAAAACCGGCTACGCTTGAAGGCTAAAAGTACCCAGACTCTAATCATCGGCCATCGAAACCCCACTGTTCACCCGTTCATCTGATCACAGAGCATTGGATCTTCACCAAGACTCGAGCAGAATGGTCGGAACTTGAGAGATAAATTCATTGCTAACATATTTGCTATCCTCTCAATTAATGCAGGAACAAAAAGTGCATTTGGTCACTCCTACAGGGATTTCCCCCTTCTGCTGCTACTAGCTTAATGGAAGGTGCTAGTCCTTGATACGGGACTGCCCTGCCTGAATGCAAATACATCTACTAAGGGCTCTCCACAAAGACTATGAGCAGACTACAACCAGCCCAACACCAGGTAGCTTGACTCCTCATCAGTATGACATCATATGACCACATTTCCTCAGCCGTAATATCCTGCACCGGCTCTCACCAAAAGAATGCAAGGTCTTTATAAATCTTTGCCTTGTGTGTAAAAAAAATGCATAACTGGGCCCCAACATATTGGACAAGTCAGTTTTTATTACTTACTGACTAGATGACGAAGGCTAGCCTCCTAATGCAAACTATGCCATCACCTTCAAAATAGAAAATATATTGGGGGAAACTCACTGTACCCAAAGATCTGCCTTTGGGGACTCCCTTCTACTAAATTTGCACATTGCAGAGATTTCTTGAATGACTTCACATCTTTGATTTATGGGTGATGTCTAAATGTTTAGGAGGGACGTGAAGACACTCCTTCCTAGTTCCTACCTTTTATGAGGATTTCCTAAAATCAGACAGGCCAGAAGACTGACGACCTCGGCTTTTCTTGATTGGTAGTTGTGATAATTTGCCGAATGACGAGAGGAAAAATGGGCAGGGTTAAACAGAAAGTTTTATTTCTGTTATATTCCACAAGTTTTTCAGTCCGTCTTTCCGACCGCTGGTTGTCCTCTCCTCGGTGAGGCTTGATATCTCGTGGCTGGAGTCACCCTCGGGGAAAAGAGAGAGACCCGTTTGAGGTTAAAGGGTTCTGAATAACTAACTCAGGGAATGGGCAGTGAGGGGTTTCTGAACACCCGGTTATCCTTCACCAGTGATGCGCTAGTAGAAGGCAACGCACTGAGCATTATTCTCATGCACCATGCACGCTGCGAGCCTTTCCGCACTGTGTTCACCCCCCTCCTCCCTTCGTCTCTTCCGAGCCCTTAGCGTCGGGTCGGTCCCATTTAAATAACCCCCTGAGGCCGCCAACTACCTCCGTGAGCCACGCTCCTCTTGGAATACGGCTGGCGAGCTCATGTTGCCGGGTTGGGTCCGGCTCCCGTCTTGACTCTTCCCGCCGGATCCTCAGCTTCGGCTCCTGCATTGCCTCTTCAGTCCCTGGACACCGTACGCCGTCTTCCGCGCTGCTCCTCATGCTTCTTTCCTCGTTGGAGTTCCTCGCTGTACTCTGCAGCAACTCTCCTTCCTGATCCAGGAAGCCGGTGAAAAAGCAACCTGACGGTCCTCCTGCGCTTGTGATTGGCCCATGTGACGGGGTCACATGGGTCGGGGTCGACTCCAGGAAGTGCTCTGTTTTAAAGGCGTCCTCCTCCTGACATACGGCCACATCCCAGGGAGGCTGGAAATAGAGGAGAGGAGAGACGTAATGGGGGAATACATCCTCACTGTCTCCCTCACCCTCGGTCCTGTCAGGTAAGTCGTGACAGTAGTACACTTTTCTACCTTGTATCATTTCTACTTCATGTGGTCCATTGAATTTTATGCACACCCCTTTTCCAAATCCCATGCCAAACTCATCAATACACTTTTGAGCGTCGGTCCTGCTGTGATTTTCTCCAGTCTTGTTCTGGATTGTTTTACTGTGAGTTTTGATTCTTATGTTACAGTGCTTGCTACAGTTTAACATTTTGATTACTTTTTCACTACCATCTTGTAAGACCAGACCGCCTTGGGGTGGTCTTCCCCCAACTTTTTGCCTGCCTCCCTCCATTTTTCTGACCTCGTTTTTGCTGGCTTTAGGACTCTGTGCACTTTACCACTGCAAAACAGTGCTAACGTGCTTTTGCTCTCGCCCCTAAACATGGTAATATTGGTTCATCCCCAATTGGCATGTTTAATTTACTTGTAAGTCCTTAGTAAAGTGCACTACTTGTGCCCTGGGCCTGTAAATTAAGTGCTACTAGTGGGCCTGCAGCACTGATTGTGCCACCCACATAAGAAGCCCCTTAACCATGCCTCGGGCCTGCCATTGCAGGGTCTTCATGTGCAGTTTACTGCCACTTCGACTTGGCAATTAAAGCTACCTGCCAAGCCTTAAACTCTCCTTTAATTACACCTAAGTCACCCCTAAGGTAGGCTCTAGGTAGCCCTAAGGGCAAGATGCTGTGTAAGTAAAAGGTAGCCCATGTACTCTTACGTTTTACATGTCCTGGTAGTGACAAACTGCTCAATTCATTTTCACTATTGTGAGGACTACTCCCCTCATAGGGTAACATTGGGAATTCCTTAATAAACTTTTAATCTGTAATTCCTAATCAGAAAGGAGTAGCTGCATTATGTTTTATATCTTTGGAATGGCAATGAGAAATCCTATTTACTGGTAAAGTTGGATTTAACATTACTCTTTACTTTTAGAAAGTGGGCTTTCTCTGCTCTTAGCTCTGTGTGCCTTGCAGCCTGTCTCCAATACACGTCTACAGTGGGTGACAGCTAAACTTTATGCATTCCCTTCACGCAGCCACAAACACGGGAAGGCTAGATACATCTACATACAACTGCATTCTGATGAGTCTTCTGAACAGGAAGGGAGGTAATGGCTTATTCTTCTTCTTCTTCTATAGGTAGTGGCCTGACCCCACACAAAGGGTTGATTACCCCCTACTGATAGTCTGGATCCCAGGGTGGGAAGAAAGGACCTGGTGCACTTCAAAGACCCTTCTATGAAGTCACTCCCACTTCAAAGGCAGATTTAGGTATAAGTACTGGGTCTCTGACCCTACCAATTCAGTACACTTTCTTGACCTGTGACCGCTCTGCCAGGAAGAAGAGGAACCACTGTGCTGCTAAAAGCCTGCCACTCTGCTGGCTGTGCTGTTTGCTGAACTCTTGCCTTGCTGTGTTGCCTTGCTGCCGCCACTGTCTCTCTGGGTGAGACGAACTGTACCTGCATCACTTGAACCCAGAGTGACTCCAAGTTCTTGCTGGCTCGCCTCCTTTTGCCTAAGTCTCAGGGACATAAAATACTTAGAACTGTCCTTTTCCAACCCTTGGGCTCATCTGCTGGTGAGTCTGTCCTGCCAAGAGGAGCTAACCCAGTCCTGCACCCTTGGACATGGAACTAGGGGTTTGCTACAGTGCTATTGATGTACCATCTGCTGCAGCTGGAATTGGATTGGCGCATCGCACTGGGAGCCACCGCATTGCACTCGGAACTGCCAAACCCTGGGACCGACGCTTCGCTCACGGCCCTCGTCTCATCGCTGCTGCTGCATTGGGATTAACTGAAGCATCGCTCGGCTGTACCCCACCTCGGTCGGCACGAACCTGGTATCAATGTACTTTTGTTCAGTGGGCCTAAGTGGATCCCTGAATCCGGCCGGGTCTCCCTCGCGGTCGGCCTAAACTCTTGATTTTGTCCCGGTCTGGCGCAACCAGTTAACCTTTTAAGCGCTATTTGCTTTGAAGCACTACTGTGACATTTATTCCTTCAAAATTCATATTTCAACTCCTACATATTGGATATGTAATTTTTGTCTTGTTTTATTTATAGTCACACTTTATTTTTCTAAACTGTTGTGGAGTCTTTTAGTGTTCTCACTGTTTTACTGTTTAAGTGTTGCACAACTACTTTACACATTGCCTCTTAAGTTAAGCCTTGACTGCTTTGTGCCAAGCTACCTGAGGGTGAGCACAGGATAATTTAGGTTGTGTAGTGACGTATCCTGACTAGGATTGTGGCTCCTGCTTGGACAGGGTGCATACTCTGCCAACCAGAAACCCCATTTCTAACACGTCTCTTCCGACCTTCTGAGTTAAATTTGGGGCTAATCACTTAGAAGCTTTTCACCTAGTACCCGAAGAATGCTTTTCATATTTTTCAACCGTAGTTTCCTCTTAACCTGTTTTGATATGACGGTTCCTTCCAGTAAATCAGGTTTTTGCTCACAATCCTTGCATACCGTAGCACTTGTCAAACAAATCTCCAAAAAGAATGTGACGTTCAGTTCTTTTCTTGAAATACAACAACTCTACTCTTGTTTTCACCATTTGCATTCCAGTGTTTCAAAACACGTCTCACTGTTCGCGGGGCTGGGAGGGGTTAAATTGTGGAGGGTGATTTCTTGTTAAGATCTCAGGATGGGCCTTGGAGCTCAATTGTTCATGGGTCTTTGCAAATGACTAAGCGGGGTTAGATGGTGGCGGGTGATTTCTTTTTAGTCATCAGGATGGGCCACGGAGCTCAGCTGTCCATTGATCTTTGCAAACTTGTCTTGACAGCATTTCCCTTAGAAATCCCAAATTGATGCTCTTCTGCTTCACAACCAGGAACACTGTGCACCTATGCATCTCACTAGCCATACCTATGATTTTGAGTTCCCTGCAGAAAATGCAAAGTAGGGTGAGTAATGGTTGAAATAGTATCATAAATATATATAGTGGCCTTGCCCAAAGCTAGGCATGGAATGGAGCATAAAATCTCAAGCAGTCACTAGGAGTCTTCGAATTTTTGGTGCTAGAGGACAACCATGTGAAACTTATTATTTAAAAAGCGTTTATTTCACTACCCCTTGGTTCAAATGAAGAAGGAAAAGGCTTGTTCTTTTTCTCAAAACTGCTCTATCTGTTTGACACTTGGTAGAAGATTGGTTCTACTCAATGACATTAAAACGTAACTCTCCTCATTGCTAAGTGATTGACGTGTTCCTTACAAGCACAGAAGAAATACCCCTTAAATACAAGCCCACTTTCTTCTTCTAGTACACCACGACCTCTAAAAATTCAAAACCCAGATATAAACGTACTTTCCTTTGCATAACATATACTAGTTGTACGTAAGCAACAATTTAATTTGTTAATTATTTGGAAAAAATTGGGCATGCGAAAAATCAACCTCTACATATTTCTTTCTATACAACATCCCTATGAGCGCGGCTTTTAAGATAGCGGTATGAAGTACAACCTGGCTACAAATTGGACTTGTAAAGAGAGAAACACGTCAGGTTAACTATCCACTATTTTACATTTACAACGCTGTTCTCAGGCCTTACTCTATTTGGGAACAGGAGGATTTATTAAAATAGTAACTAGTTGCGACACATAAAATGATCTTCAAATGCCGACTTCATTCCCTGGTCATCTTCATATCCACTCAGGATAATAGGGAGCCTCACATTTGCTGTATGTCCTCTAAGGTGCCTCCCGAGTACTAAGCATCAAGAATAGACCTTTAGCTGGAGTATTCTGAATTTCTGCCAGTTAGTTTTTGATGGCCGTTTATATTGTCTAAGAGAGATTCTAAGGAAGTAATTGTTCGATATCCCTACACTTGCCTCATTGTACACAACCAAAATAAGCATTGGCAAAGCTAATAGGTCTGGCCTTGGCAAGCGGATGCGATGTGTCTTTTATTGCAATCTTTTTATGATGCAGATTTGTGGAGCGCATTATCACTCAGGAGGGTATCCTGGTGCTGAGCAGATGAGTGTAGCTAAACCTAGGGCCTAGAAGGACTACACGAAAAGCCAGGTCTTCCGCTTCAAAAAGTGAGGAGGCTCTTATGTGTTGCGGCAGGTCGGTCCACGCTTTAGGAGTGATGTAGGAGAAGGCTCCACTGCTGGATCTGGTTTTCCATATGCATGGGAAGCGTATGCCACAAAAATGAACAGAGGAAAGTACTTTAAAGATTGTTTGACAATTTCTAGTGCTTTTGAGCATCCTCTTTTAAAAAGGTCTTAACATTCAATGAACAGTGTGTCAATGGAGTTTCAGAAAGTTCTCTGCACGACCCCCTGTTTCCCCACTCTGAGTTCAAAGAGCACAAAAGCTTTGGGGACAAGGTTTAATGCTCCTTTTTGAGGGTCTCAGAAGGTGCCTAATACTTTAGTCAATTCAAGAGTCAAAATCTCATCTAGAAGCTCCTACTGGCATTGCTCTTCTCTGTGATTTACTCAACCTCAAACTGCTCTTTGAAGTTCTACCGCTACTCTCCAGAACCTTCCTTCAGGAAGACTAAAGAATGCTGAGCAACATGGTCTTGGACGGGGCTCCCTTGATAGCAGGATTCATCCAAGATGGCTGCCTTGCTTGGTATTCTGGGACATGTAGTCCCGATCACGTGTAGCTCCCTGGATACCACCACCACTTTTGGACCTCATGCAATCCAAAGTGCCTTGTATCAGAGCGTTTTCTGAAGGAAAAACATTATTTAGAATTTCCATTATGCACTAGGCAGATGTGCACCATTGGCTTTATAGAGTATGTTGACTCATCTGTTCACAGACTGTGACAAAGGCAGGTAGGGTTGATGGAGTGAGGTGGTGGGAATAGACTGGCGGGTTGAGCATGTGCCACAGAAACTATGACCACTGCAGGTTACATGTTTCATATCCATTGAGATAGCTCATGATGCCATGCAGATTAGTGTTTCCTGTGCCAATGAAACAGCTTGATGGGTTAATGCATCTTGCCTTAGCAAGTGAGAGAAAATGGAATCGTGCTGCAGGTCTTTCCAGAAACCCTAATGGGCCAAGAGCTTGTGGTTGGTTGAGGTCCTGTGCTGGGCATTGTCCTTTGATTGCATGTCCTGACAGTGACCTTTTTGACAGTGGCTTTCACTGACATCATGGCATATTCTCCGAAAGGGACATGGTGCGTGGTGCTGGTGCTGGTCTGATGTTTTTGGGATGATGGTCATTCATGGATTATGGTGAAATCCTGCCAAACCTGGTGGGGGGGGCAGCATTTCATTGGTTCAGACTTGACCTTCCATGAGATGGAGAGGTTGAGAGTGCCGCTCAGGATGTAGAGTTGGGAGGGTCGGGGTCATCTTGATGGTTACGAGTCTGTTGTCTAATCACCTCCTTCATGTGTTTGACTTTTAGACCAGCTGTGTACTGGCTAGCCTGATTTCGGGGATGTAGATTTGATGTCCTGGAGATGTTGGGAGTTGCACACTGGCATTTTCCCTTCCTGTTTCTAGTGACCTACTGTGTGTGGATGCAGATGGCCCATGGGTGGTCGGATCTGTCAGTTTGTTGGCTTCGCTTTTCTGGCCTCTTTATGACCACATGACTGATGGGTCATATGTTGGGACACGTCTGGGCTTGATCAGCCTCCTCCTTTCCGAGTTCTTTTGGTCAGGTACTGCATCCGAGCACTGCAAAACTGCAGAATGTAATATGTTGGTGGCAGTGATGTCTGTTGATTGTAGTTGTTGAATGTTGATGGACAGTTACATGGAAGCTAAATTGGTGGATCAGAGGACTCATCTTGTGTACTACAGCAACCCTTTCCCCACACCCATTAGACTTCTTGTGCTCCATGGTAACACATCACACCAATGGTCCTATTCCTTGGTCCTGATGCCCTCTGTTCCTCCTCACGGTGATTACTTCTTCACTTGTTCCATGACCATCACTCTACTCCTTTTCACTGGCTCTTATAGTCTTGATTGCCTATGTTTCCTGGTTTTGCCAAGCACATGTGGTTTGAGGGGCTGCCTGGATCCTACCATTCGGCAATGTTGTGATCACCAGGCTGTTATGCAGTTAGCCTTTCTTTTGGTTGAGATTTTGGGAGTTGGAGTTAGGACTGTAATTGGGGGAAAGATGTTATGATTCTTCTTTTTAGTGGGATTCCCATTAGCAACTTCTGTTATGATCTAGACCCATTGCGGTTACAGTAGCAGTATTTTCTTGCAACACTTTTTCTGGTAGTCACATTCTGCCTCTTGTGTTTGACCCTCTGTACATTTATCTGTTTATTGAAGAGGGACTATTCTTTTTAGGATGTCGAATCGGCTTTGTGATTGGCAGCTTTGGGTGAGCTTGGCTTTCTGGCGAATGAGCACGGCTGTACTAAGGTCCCTGGTTCTGCCTTTGCTTCTCCTGTTGCATAAGTGGTGGCTTTCGGTCAGGGGCTTGTGCTGGAACAACTGTGAAAGGGAGCAGTGACTGGATCACTGTATCTTGGAGAAGGACTTTTGTACATCCTGTTGATATAAAGAGTCTTCTATCATGCAGAGTTGCTTATGCTGTTACATGTGTTTACTCTTTTAGCTGGCTATTTCTCTTTATTCTTGCATGACTCCCAGTCTTTGAAATGTGAAGAATATTATGGATGTGCATACGCAGCTCATCCAGCTTGTATTTCTTTTCTGGCACCATCACTGTGGTTGGGGTTGAGACCATGGATGGTAAAGGCTAACAGGTTTTTTGTAGTACAATATTTAGGGATTCGGGGGGGGAGGGTAACTGGCTGACTCCTGAGGTTAGAGGAGAGTCGGTCTGCAGAGAGCTATCTAGTAATGGGTAAATGGGGTTGGAGGTTACTCTGGCAAGGCAGTGGCTGAGCAGTGTATGTGGCGTCTTGGGCACTACTGTCGTGAACCTGACATTTCTTCTAGATTAGTGAGTGGTGAGTGCTTGGTGACAAAGGGTACAAGTGCTGGAGAGGCCAGGTTCACTTTCCAGTAAAGGTGCAGCCTCGGAGTACCATATCAGTACATGTTTCACAATCCAAGAATGCCCAGTTTCAATGCGGTAATCTTCAACCAGCTCATATTTTCTGCTCATTTTCCCTTTTTTCTTATGAAGGGCATAACTTGTTTAAATCTTTTTTTATCCTAAGTAATGTTTGCATTGTCTGCACAAACTCTAAACTGAATACATGGGACAGGCCACTACATACACATGCAGCCCAGCACAGATCGCTATATAGTCGATTTTCACTTTGGCGATAGCAGCAAGCACCGCTAATCACACACAAGTATAACACTTACAATTACAAATTAGACAGACATTGCAATATCATCTAACATAGCACATATATAGCACATTTCTGTGTAATATTGTATGCACAACACCTCTTACAACGAGTACACATCATACACTGATGTATAGAACACTTCTAATACATACTTCTAACCGCAGATTCCTCACCTTTTTAATACTGCTGCAGGCATCAGGTTGAATCTGGAAAACCTTCAGCAGTACACCTTGGCACCTGTTGTTGGCACCGACAGCGCCACATCATCGTCATTCTGTGTTGAAAGTGATGTGTGCGGTCCTATATAGCACCATCCAAGCGTACTGATATCAGTTCCTATCTTTCTGCGCTAATAGATGAGAATCCAGTGCTATCCCTTTTAGACTGCGTTTTTCAGACGCTTTCAGCTTTCAAAAGAACTTTTGGTGTGTAATCTACAGGTTTTAAACTTACTTTTTTCCCCCTTAATTTCTTTATTAGTGTATGAGTTCAGCATAGAGAAGACCAGACCATAATCAGGATAGTACATCATACAGTCTCATGAAAAGTAAAGAAATAGTCGTTTCAAACAACAATAGCATTAAAACTCCAGAACACCCCCACCCACCCCAGATGCTTCCTTATACGTGTTAATATCTACCACAGAAATGGTCAACTCACAGTCTTGGTGATGGCACCTGTGAACTCTTGTATATCCATATTAGTGGCAATGGGCGAGGATGCCTATCGAGCCCAACAAATAATTATGTTTAAAAAAACAGCGTGCCAAGTAATTAGTCAGGCACAACCTGTATCTGATCTTGAAGCTTCAACAGTGCTTGGGTCATTGGGGCTCATGCAAGCAAGGTATCCTATGATTTATCATCTTTTCTGGTCCTTCTCATATATGCCTCCTCGGCCCTCGCCCATTCTAGCATGTCCTTTTCCCAGTTTTCTCTAGTCTGGGATCAATGACCCACCCAATGTATGGCTATCCTCTTTGCTACTGTTAACCCCCGTACTGTGTAGCACCTGCTCAGACGCCGCTTCGGCTCATCAGGAAGAAGGCCTAACAAACATTTAGGAATTGTGCACAGAACATCACTTTGTTCGCTTAAGCTGGGCCAATATTTCTAGCCAGTAGGCGGCCACCACCGGGCATTGCCAAACCATGTGCAGAAAGTGAGCCTCTGACTCCCCGCATCTGGGATAGTGGTGTTCCCTTGAGACATATATAGCATGCAGCCGTTTGGAGGATAGGTAGGTCATATGTACAATATTTTATTGCATCTGTGTGACCCTAGCACATACTGTGACCCACTGGACTCCCGCATGAATCTTGGACAAATCTTTACTGGAGAGTGGTTCATCGCTAAAGCGCTGTCATCTCTCCTCTATACGCAGTGGTTTAGCCGATCTATCCATTTGCAATACTCAATACAGGTGCGATATAATTTTGCAACCCCCAGCCTTGATAACATAGTGGCAAGTCTATGCGTGGTGCCAGGGCATTAGTGAACATTGGCCACAGCTGGCGTCCTGAAGCAGTGATCTTCGCATATTGAAGGAATTAACTAGGTTCCAATGCAAACGTCTCCACAGCCTCCTGTAAGGTGACAAACCGACCCTTGGGGTAACGGTCAGGCAGCATTAAACATACCACCTCCTGCCACTTTTCTGCTGTCCTATAACAGGCAATTTGTGCTAGGGGATGAATAATCCAGATATTCAAATCATGCGTGTAGGGTGCTCCTTGCATCACCTGCTATACCGCCTATTCCCAAAGTCTGGCCATGAGACGGACTAGGTAGGGGAAATTGTGAGGCAGCCCCCTGCCGCGCATCAAGAGTGCCCCAAGTTGATGCTTTCCATGCATACGGTTCAGCAGTGACCTCTCCTAATTGGGCTCTCCATCCAGCCAATGCGCACAGCATGCTGTAATTGGGCTGCCAAATAATAGAGTTCCAGGTCAGGAACTGCCATGCCCCCTTGTTCCCAATCCCTCTTCAACGTGGAGAGGCCCACCCTGCATTGTTTTCCATTCCATAGGAGCTTGATCAAGAGTGAGTCCAGTTCGTGGAATACTCTCCTGGGAATTTCATAAAAGGTCCCCTGCATCACGCATAAAGTTTGCTGCAGTACCACCATCTTAATGAGCACTGTCTTACCCATCAGAGATAAATGCAACATATTCCAAAACTGGATGGAAGGCTGTAGACCCCTCAGCACTCTCCCCTTGTTATGCTCATAAAACTGCTGTTCATCCGGAGTAACATAGCTCCCCAAATAACGGACCTTCTTAACCGTCCAAGGGAGGCCCGAACTCAGTAGTCTCTCCATCGGCAAGCCCGCAAGTCGGCCCAGTTGGGAAAGTAAGGATTTAGCCCTAATTATCCGTAGTCCGGAAACCTCCCAGAACTCCGGCAGCACATTAAGCATGATGGGGGCCAATATATCTGGTTGTCTGAGAATACACCATGGCGTCATCGGCATACAGTGAAACAATATGTTCTGTGGCACCTATTTGTATACCCCACCCCCTGACGGTTTGCTGCAAATGGCTGGTCTATGGCTCCGTAGCGATGGCGAACAGCAAAGGGGACAATGGGCATCTCTACCTGCTGCCACAGCAGAGAGCTATCTCTGGCGAGACATAACCACCCGTGTGTACCTTCGCCAGCGGTTTAGTATAGAGAAGTTTAACCCAGTTGACATATTGAGAGCCCAGCCCTATCCAATACAGCACCTGCTAGAGAAAATCCCAACCTACAGAGTCAAAGGCCTGTTCAATATCCAAGAAGGCCAGTCTGTATGGATCCTCCCTACACTCTGGGGCTTGACTAACGTGTGCACGTCGCCTGATATTACGCAGCGTGTTCCTGTGAGGGATAAAACCTGACTGATTCTCCTGTTTTAACTGAGAGACATAGGGCAACGGCTGTATCACCAACACGTGACTAAGGAGTTTAAGGTCTACATTTAACATAGAGAGGATTCTGTATGACTCCATC
Source organism: Calotriton arnoldi (assembly GCA_963921515.1). Taxonomy (NCBI): domain Eukaryota; kingdom Metazoa; phylum Chordata; class Amphibia; order Caudata; family Salamandridae; genus Calotriton; species Calotriton arnoldi. The sequence continues at coordinate 1,579,034 of CAWUFW010000751.1, forward strand.
ACTGTGGGGTCTTTTCCCGGCTTTGGCACCCCCACTATCAAAGTCTCCTTCATGGACCATGGCAGTTTACGCTTCCACAGCGCTTCATTAAATACCATCAATAATTTATCTATCAGGGTGTCAGGGAGCAATTTATAAAATTCTGTTTGGAGGCTGTCGGCTCCTGGTGATTTGGCAGTTTTCAAGGCCCTCACTGCCCCCAGCAATTCCTGTTTGCTCAACGTGGCCCCTAATGTCTCACGATCTTCCGGGGTGAGGCATGGAAGCGGCATCTTCCCCCAGATACGCAGCCTTCAATCGCCAAAATGGACTGGGTCATGGTCTCGGACTGTATCAGGTGTGCCAACAACCACCCTGTCTTATCACCCTCCAAATACCAGCACCTCTGGGCCACCCTCCTACAGTATTTGTCCAGTTGGTCCCACAGTTCATCTCCAATTTTGCTTATTCAGCTTCCTGCTGTGACAAGTCATTCTCTAGGGTACGCCATATCCCAACCGTGGATGTCAGACACACCCCACGGACCACCATCTTCATGGCGTTCCATTCCACTGCCCAACTACCCGCTGTCTCCCAGTTGTAGCCAAAATTGTCTCTTACTGCCTCCAATACCGTCCCCTGAAAAGCCGGCTCCGTCAGTGTCTCAGTATTAAGTCACCATAGTGGAATCCTCAGTGCGTTTCTGAATTCAGAATTTGTGAATAAAAGTGGGGAATGGTCCTGGTGCGGAGCTGGTATGACGGCGGGATTGCCCTGCCTGATATCAAGGTGTACTACTGGGCTTCACAACTCACAGTCATTAATCAATGGCTCCACGTGCCAGACATAGACCCGGCCTATCATCTCGACAGAATGGCTCTGGGGAAAGGCGGTGTTAATAGAGCGCTGTACAATAATCAGAGAGTCCGAGACCTCGTAGGTCCAGCGATGCACACTATCCGCATATGGCACACGGTCAACAGACATTTGGGCTGGTCAGGTAGACTTACACAGCACACACCCTTATGGGACACACGTAAATTGGGAACGCTGGGTAACAGCAAAGGATTTCAAAAATGGGATATGATTGGGATCTCAAAGCTAGGGGATCTCTGGCAGAAAGGGGAAGTCGTCAGTTTTACCTATTTACAAGAGCATTACACAATGGCTATGAGCGAACAGTTCAGATATATGCAAATCAAGCATGCGACAGAAGCAGCCCTTCCTACAGCTGAGACGCTCCCGGAATCCTCCCCTTTAGAGGACCGACTGCTTACCGACTACCTACACAAACGAGCGACATCATTAACATATAAAAAAATCATCAACAACAGGGCAGACCCACTTGTCAGGCTCAGGGAGCTGTGGCAGTCAGTGGTGGGGGACATGGATGACCCTGACTGGCGAGAGGCATTGGCGTCACCGAAAGAGGTGGCAATCTCCTCTAGGCTGCGATTGGTGCAATTTAAAATCCTGCATAGGACCTATTACACACGGACAGTACTGCACAAGATGGGGAGGGCTCCTGACCCTTGTTGCTTACGCCTTTGCGGGGACACGGGCACCTTTCATCACACTTTATGGGACTGCAACAAACTTACACCATACTGGGAGGCAGTGGTAAGAACCATCACAGAAGTCACCGGGAAACAGGTCCCGCTTGAGCCCAAGTGTTGCCTTCTCAACGTCTGGGGTCCAACAAACCTTAACCACGCCGAGCGCCAATGGGCGACGACAGGTATGATAATAGCTAAAAGAAACATAGCACAAAAGTGGGGAGTGGGGAATGTACCGACGTTAGCGACCTGGTGCAACGATATGGAAATGGCCATGGTGGCGGAGAAGGTCACATTTATCAATAGGAAATGCCCCAAAAGATGGGGGAGGGTGTGGGGAAAGTGGAATGTATATAGAGGAAACATTTGTAGGCCGCCAGAAGAAAATAGCGACTCAGATGGGGATGTGTAATATTGTTGGAATCATTTGTGAGCCACTGTAGAATTATTTGTAGGGTGACTGTAAAGAAATGACATTCAGAATGTAAAATTGTACATGCGGATCATTGTTGTTTTAATGAAAACTTTAATAAAAATAAATAAAAAATAAAAAAAGTCGGGAATGGTCTGAGAGATACCGTGCCAGGTAGTGGACATTCACTAATCTATGGGCTGCTACTGTGTGAATAAAGAAATAATCCAGTCGACTATATGTGGCCGGGGTATAGCCGGAATAAGTGTTTCTGAAAAGATTGCGCTGGCGCCAAATATCCACCAACGACAATCTAGTCTGCACTTGCAGGAGAGTGGCAGTGGCATGGGGCTAGACACCCAAGCCCGGGGAAGGGAGGGGTAGTAATCTACCTAGTAGGCGCTATTCAAATTCCCCGCTAGTATAACCTTCCCCTCAGGGGATACCTGTGCAGATCGTAATACCTCCTCAGAAACTCACCATCGTCAGTGTTTTGGACATAAACATTAATAAAACACATATACACATCCAATTCACCCTCTAGGATAACATAACGATCTTCAGGATCTAAACATGCCCTTCGTTGATTTGAATGGAACCCCTGGGGCCACCCATACCAGTGTTCGCCTGGCATAACCCACGTAGGACTTGGCGAATATCTAGCCATGCCACCTCATCCTGAGATACTTTATGCAATCCCCCTATAGGTGGGTCTCTTGAAGTAACACCACAGACACGCCGTACCTACGTCGGTACGCATGCACCCTATTGCACTTAGCGGGATTGTTCAGGCCCCCAACATTCCATGTCACAAGTTTGTATTTAGTTCCCACAGTCTCCAAAGCAAGATCATAGGGGGCAGCCTATCATCAACCGCATTGGTGAACAACAGATAAAAGCACAGTATATGCATTAGTACTCTGGAAGCTTCTACAACATTCATAGTCAAATAAAACATGATAAAGACCTATAAATCTAGTGAATAAAGTATGAGAAACGCCTACTGTCACCCACCCGTACCCACCCACGGGCAAAAGCCACTAATCCCTCCTGACTAAACTAGCTGTCAAGAGGGCAGTAAACCCCGCCCCAGAAACCCCCCTTTAGCTGCCTACTCCAACTCGTAGCCTAACAATTTACAGTTCGAAGATCTTATTTAGACCACCAAGTCAGCAGTCTGCTCCGGGGTAGTGACTGGGCTGTCCCGGTCGGTGATTAGGAGGCCACTACCAATTCTCTGGATCTACAGAAGAGCCAAAAACAGAGAAGAAAAAAGAGAAAGGGAGAAGAGGGGGGAAATAAAGCTGCAAATAAGATAAACAGGATGTATCATCCACTTTCCTCCTCGGCCCTACCCAGAATCCAGCATCCCATTTCAGACCGAATTTACCAGGAAAGTGTTCATCTCGTCGCTATGCCATCACTCTGGGTCTCATGGACGAGGTACAGTGGTGTGAAGGAGTTCTGAGTCTCAATGGGCTCTGCTGCAGCATGCCGTCCGGGCAGACTAGGATAGTCCCCCCCCTCTCTGTGACAGGTCGGTCCTTGCTGGCCTGCGACACCCCACGATTCAGTGCTAAACGGCGCGGTTCGGGGTGCCTCTGCTCTCGCCACTCAGGATTCTGAGCCACATGCCGAATGGCCCCGGGAGTCCATCACCTCCTGCGGGGCATCATTGAAGTGCACTCTGCCGTCATATTGAACTCTGAGTCTAGCCGGTGACATTAAACATGACTTAATGTCATGTTCCTGCATTCGACGTTTCACCCCCAAAAAGCTTTTATGGAGATCTTTGACCTTTCTCGTGTAATCAGGATAGATATGAATAATTCGGTCCTCATAGTGAGGAGGACTGTGAGCGTGTACATGTTGAAGGATAGCGTCTCTGTAATTAAATAGGCAGGCTAGGAGCGCCCTAGGCGGTGCGCCAGGGCAGGGCGCGGGCTTCAGCATCCAATGAGCACAGGGTGTAAACCCTAAGGGGGATGTTGCAAACATGTCTGTGACAGACCTCCACATAGTTTACCTGTGGTGTTGGGGTCAGACCGCCACTCCATGACCTGCGGTGACTATGCCTTGATGCACCAGAAGGCTATTTGGGAGCGTGAGGTGAAGCTCTTTGTCACCAAGCATCAGAAGACCACGCGTCAGACAAATTTACAGGAAAGATCCCGGTCCCGCTCCTGAAGCTGTTCCCACAACAGGTCGTCGTCGAGGCTCAAGTCTTTGGTTAAGTCCAACAAGAAGCGAAAGAAGTCGAAGTGGATCCAGCCCTGTCCCACCACTCTGAGTCTCCTGAGAGGGCGCGAGGGCTTCAACGTTCCTTTCAGACCCGCTTCCGAAGTTGTTCTGAGGAGCTAGTTCCTGATCCTGTCCCGTGCCAGCCCAGGGCCACTCCTCCACAAATACAGGAGTTTCAGAATGCAATGTTGCTCATTTATGGCACAAAATTGACTCCCTCCTGTGTACCTGCAGGCCCCAAGCAGCCGAGAGGCCTCCCATCTGGACTTCCACAGGATGGATCTCCCTCTGCACTAGTAGGGCCCTCTGGATTAGGCCCCGGATCCGGTCCCACGACTGACTCCAGAGCAGGTTCTGCCAATGCCAGATGACAACGGCCAACCCATAGCGCTATTGGATGCTGAGTCAGCGCTGCTCCCTGCTCAACCAAGGCAGCAGTTGATGCTACTTATGCCTCCTAATAGCAGCTTTTCTTCTGATATTGACACGATGCCCTTGCCTCATGGCAGATCATCATTTATGAATTCCTTTTTGGCTGATCCTGATTTGGGTAATGGAATGTATGATGCTGGAGATGAATTTGGTCAGGCCAGCCATAAGGACAACTTGTATGAACATCTCCAAGATGCCAGTGGAATAGATACTTCTCCTGACACTGGTTTGGTTTTGCCTCCAGGACCTGTCACAGAAGAGAATGCATCATTTGCTTTGGTCAGACGGAGAGCTGCTGAGATCCTAGATCTTCAGCTTATCACCCAAGAGATAAAGACGTTCATGCCTCCTGGGGTGCGCCAGTCCAGTTCAGAGCTATTGCTTTCCTTTAATGAGGCTTTCACTGATACCCTCTTGTGGGCCTGGGCTAAGCCGTGTTTGGATCCTCCAATCAACTTCCAGATTGCCGGTCACCACTGCCCTGCACCGCGGTATCCTGACTTACTGACCCAGCATCCCTCGTCGGAGAGCTTGGTAGTTCTGGCTTCTGCTAGTAAGGTGAACCTCAGAAATAGGAGAGAGTTGCTACACTGTGAAAACATGGGAGAGATAACACTACATTACTAGGAAAGAAGAATACCAACAGATGACCCAGGGGCATTACTCACTGCACCAATGTTCAGCAGGGACTTCCAAACCTACCTCTGTGGACCCCATCACCCAAATGTGGTGAAGAGGCAGCTCAAGCTAGTCCTTAAATATTGCAATGTGTGCTCTGATGATCAGTCACACCAGGATTCTTTTCAGAAAAATGGCTCGAGGACGGTGTGGATCATGACGGCCTTCTTATATTAGGTTTACCTGCTAAATGTACTCATGTTATTATCCCTATTCCTACATCTAGGCACAGTATTACTTGCTAATAAATTGTCCGATCCTTCCAATCTGGTCAGACTGGACCGCTGTTGTAACTAATCTGGCCTGAAACGTGGGAGTGTGTCAACCATCTTGAAATTCTCAGTGGCATTTACTACTGCTCAGTGCAATATCTTTAATTTTTGGAAGCAGCATGGTAGTCATTTAGATCATCAATACATTCCTATCATCTAAAATAGATGAAAATAGGCTAATGTGGGGGATGCTAACTTGGTGTGTCCCTAGGAAATGTGTTAAAAAATAAAATTGATAATGTGAGTCTATGTTCCAATGGAATGTCTATGTGTCTCCGACATATCCCCCTAGCACTCTGTGCGTGTACACTGTGAATCATTGCCTATCAAAATGTCATAATGTGAGCCTTGGTTGGATCATATAGTGACTCCTTACATAGAAACACAAATGTGTTAGTTCAACTAGGTCCACGGAATGTCGTCATTCAGATCGTGGATATGTGTGCCCAATCTGTATATCTACTGTTGTTCTTTTGCTAGAAGTAGTTTGCTCGTCAGTATTGGTTTGGTGAGGCTGTATGTGTTGTATACCAGTCCAAAGAAAATCATTGGCAATGTGGTTTTTATTAATGTAATGTGTGGCCTTCTTGGTGGTTGCTCTTCAACATCAGCGGTTACTCCTATGCTCACTGATCCTCAACTTTACTTTCCTCATGGTCATGCCCACATATTTCTCATTACACTGGCATGTGGTCAGATACACTACATTTATGGTTTTGCAATTGGTGTGTACATTCTGTAGCCACTTGCGTGTTAATTCCAATTCTGTGCTCTTCTTTGTCAAATGGCAGACACTACACCCACCGCATGGGTGATCTCCCCCATGACAGGTGGGTGGTGTCACAAAGTTATGTTTGTGTTCCTTTCAGTGACACGTGTGTGTGTGTGTGTGTGTGTACATACGTACATACACTAAGGCATCACGTAAATTTATGTTGCATTTCTTCGCAAACCATTTTCAACAATTGTAGTGCCCCATTGTTGAGGATAGACCAGTTCCTGCTAATAATATTTTTGACCCCATTCGTGGCTTGCATATATATGGTCACACATACAAGTTGTTCAGTCTCGTTGTTGTTGACATGCTCTATGAGGGCATCCATGTTGTTTTTGCTAGCACGTTTTAGTGACTTCTGGATGATATGTTCTGGAAACTTCCGTTCCCTGAGTTTTTATACAGAGATCATTAGCTTGTCAGTTGAAATCTGTTGTCTTTGTACAGTTCCTGCAAAGCCTTAAAAATTGCTCATATGGCAGGTTCTCCCGTAATTGTCGGGGGTGAAAACTCTCGAATCTCAGGAGGCTATTTCTGCCCGCTGGTTTGTGGTAGGTGTCAGTTATAAGGTGTCTGTTCTCATGGATGATGATGATCTTTAGAAAGGGGAGAGCATCTCGCTCAACAGTGTGTGTGAATTTTAAATAGTCATTCTGATTGTTAAGCCAGGTAATCAAAGACCAGGTCAACTCATAGTCCCCTGAGCAGTAGTCATCCATGTACCTCTTCCACAACCTAGTTATCTCTGAATGAATTTTGGTCAGACAGGATTGTGTTTAATTCTAGAGGGTGCACATAGAGGCATGCTATACAAGGGGCAAATGTACTGCCCATAGATGTCCCATGTGACTGTAGGTATTATGTCCCGTCGTATTCAAAGTAATTCCTATTGAGGGCAACAGTAGTGCACTCTAAGACAAAATGTCTAGGGGTGTTGTGAGGCCAGGGGTGACAAAATAACTGTTCTTTAATCACCCGCTGTGTTTCTGTTTGGGGCAGGCTAGTATAGAAACTTTCCTCATCTAGCCCAAAGAAAAAATATCTAGTGGGGTCAAATAGTGATATCCCGAATCTTCAGTAAGAGGTCCTTTGTATTCCTGATGTAAGTGGTAGTGTCTTCTACCATATGTCTCAGAAACGTGTCACTGAATTTAGAGAGTGGTTCTAGTACTGAATTAAGACCAGACAAGATGGGGCGGCCTGGGACAGAAGCAGTCCCTTTATGTATTTTAGTTAGAGTAAAAAATGCTGGTGTTCTGGGATTATCCTCTACCAAACAAATCAGCTTCTTTTTTTGATATCTGCCATTTGTCTCTCCATCTTCTGCGAGTGTGCGAATCTCAATCCTGAGACCCAGTGTTGGATCTTCCTTCAAAATCTGGTAATTCCTTCTGTCTGCCAGCAGATGTAGGCATTTTGTGTTGTAATCGTTGAGGTTGAGTCCCCACCGCTCCCCCCTTGTCTGCTGGTTTTCTTACAATGTTGTTGTCTTTACTCAAGGACTCCAACGCTGCTTTTTCACCTCTGTTTAAGTTCTGAAACTGTTTTCTTGTGGTGACATCAAACTTTTCTACCTTCTTGATCACAGCTTGTTCAAATGTCGCTATTTCATTAGGTATTATGTTGGAGGGCAGTGTGAAGGTAGACGTTTTCCCAAGTCTGCAGTCATCTGTATTTCTCAGTTCTTTGTCTCTGAAGAAAGCCTTCAGTTTTACTTTTAGGAAGAATTCCGCCAGTTCCTGTCGTAGTCTGAATTTTTCAAAGGAAGGGATGGGGACAAAACCCAACCCCTTGTTTAACAGTGACCTCTCAGCTGGAGAAATCAACCTGTCTGAGAGATTAACAACTAGAACTCTAGGCTCTTATTTGTGGCACTCTCCCTCATCATACTCCTGGTGTTCAGCCTCGTGGAGGAGACTTCCTACTGTACATGGTTTTCCTGGTGTCGTTTGTTCCTTCTTTGTCCACAGCCTCCTTAAAAAAAAGGCATCCTTTTTGGTACTGCATTAGAGTTTGGTTCAAAATTCAGGGGATATGATCCTGGATAGAACTGAGGTATTGGCTGATATACCATATCGGGGGGAATCCTCTCTCTCGATCTAGAAAAGACCCACTGGCTCAGGTTGCAGCAGTGGCCTGTCCATAAGGGCAGAAGGGCCACACCCCTACACCTTTTGGACTTAAAGAGTGCATATCAGGTTTAGCAAAGTTCATCCTGAGAGAGACACTTTATTTTCAGGTCAGGCAGCCAGGTGCTAGACATGCCCTAAATGCGCAGGCGCATGGCTGCCTGAGCTGAACTTGGCTTGGCTGAGGATGTCACAGCTCCTGTCACAGCCAGTGAGGGGAGGCAGCAGTCCCAACCCTCCTGGCACCTCCTAGGCTTCCCTCACCGAAAGCTGCAGCAGGTAAGTGTTGTATTTTAATTGACTGGTGCGTGCATGTATGTATGAATGTATGTGTATTTGTGAGTGTTGTGAATGGTTGTGTGTGTGCGCGTTTGCATGTGAATGCATGGGTGTGAGTGTGCGTGTGCCTCCCTGCCCCTCTCTAAGCTGTACTTGCCGGCTGCAACTGTGTAAATGCCTCTTTGTGTCATGTTATGTTTTTAACCATATCACAGGGCCCCTCTTATTAAAGAATTGGGTTAGGGTTCCCTGGATATATTTTCAATGTTTTATGTCCTAAGATCCCATTAAGAACATAGAGAATATTAAAGTGCTCCCTCCCACTGCGAATAGAGAATATTAAAGTGCTCCCTCCCACTGCGAGGGTGAGCCCACCTGGTGATGAGCACCTCAACAGGTGAGGTCCAGGCGATGGAGCATGCCACATGATTAGCATGTGGGTGATGGTTCTATTAGAACACGTACTATGCTTGGTGAGCACTAAAGAGCAGTGCACTCTAACACAAGGACCTGGTAGGACATCTATCGCCACATTATATGTGTCACAGCTGACATAAAAGAAGGAGGCAACAGTGGATGTGGAACATAAGTGGGAGTGAGAAATAGATGTGAATATCCAGGACAAAACATGGTGTGGGACACTGGAGTATGTGAAAACAGTATCCCGTAACCCCAGGCTTAGAGCCACTCAATTTAACTATTTACCCTGGACATGTCTCACCCCAAGGTGTTTGTCACTTGTATGAGGGGGGGTCCTCTAATTGCCGTAGAAGCCAACAGCCGGATGCCAGCTTTTATCACATGGTGTGGGAATGTCCAATACTACTGACAGCATGGGGAGAGATGATGAACCATGTCTCTGAAACCACTGAACAGATTTTTTCAACATCCCCGGAACTCTGCCTATTGGGGTTGATGACATGGTCAAAAGGTGATAATGATCTATGCAAATTTCTTCCTCTAGCATTGATCCTATTCAAGTGCAGGATAGCTATCACAGGGAAGGCGAGGAAGCAGCGACGGCCACACATATTAAAAGCTGGTTAAAGGAATTGCAAAAGTGGGCTGTAGCGGAAGGGAAGGTCATGAGAATCATCAGAAAAAAATTGGAGGATGTGAGTCTGGCATGATATGGCATGTGTACGTGGTATGAGTGGAAGCCAAATCACCTACGTCCACCATGAAGGGAACGGTATAACCAGTGGCGTGTGCCACAAGCAAAGGGTGGTGGTCGGGTGGAGGTAACGCGGGATGGGTCGCGGGCGAGGGGGTTAGTAATAATATATATATATATATATATATATATATATATATATATATATATATATATATATAAAAATAACTTACCTGAAGCCGCCGGCCACCTCCCCCGTCCAGTTGTGCCTCCTCTCCTCTTCTCTTCCTGGTCCCAGCAGTCCCTGGGACGGACTCCCATCCAATCCCCGTGCTGCAGCGCAGGGATTGGCCTGAGCGGGCTAGAAAGACGCTCCTCTCAGACCAGGGAGTCTGTGGGGGTTTTCCAGCCCAGCTGTTCAATGCAGCCGGCTGGAGAAACCTAAGTGCGCATGTGTGTTTTGGCCGGCCTGAGACGGCCAGCCAAACACATATGCGCACTTAGGGAGTGCACATAGCACTCCTTCTCCCCCCTCCCATGCCTTGGTCCTGCCCCACCGTACAGCGCTGGCTCAGAGCCAGCAAATAAAAAATAAAACCATGCTAGAACATAGTTTTATTTTTATTGTGCTGGCTCTGAGCCAGGCAGTGTAGTGACGCTCTTCCGCCATTGCGGAGAAGCCATCGCTGGGTATAACACAGCATCTAGGATTTAGAATTAGTGCACCCCCCTGTGCCGTCCACAACACTCTCCCGCTGTACTACATATTGTTCGCGTTCACTCGTAACACTCCTGTGTATACATAGAACTGATTCTCAATGTACAGAGCACGTGTTTCCGCTATAATATGCCAAGTCTTAGCCCTTACCGTAAACACTGTGTTAGCACTGTTTGGGCTTCTTTCTGTATAATGTCGTACAGTGTTTTTTCTTTTCCATTCTCTTTTTTTTAGTTTTTCTTGTTTAGGATTACGTTGCATAGGCAGTTAGACATATTTTGTAAATAACTGTTTCATGATGATGCTTTCCTATTGCGAAAATAGAATGGAACAACTTGTCATCTCACGATGTCCGTAATGTTGACCAAGCATATTTTTCTGTAAAACAATAAATATTAATTTAACAGGGGGCGCTAGGTGGCGCACAAGCAGAATGGCCGCACTGTAGTGTGGCTCCTGCAGCCCGGAGCAGTAATCCGAATAAATATTCTGCCCAGATGGTCCCAAACGATCAAAAACTACAGCGAGGCAACGCTCAAGTACTCGTGCCTGCTTACTGTAAGTCTGGTGCATGAGAAGTATCCCTGGCCACCACTGCGACGACGTTACGAGATCCCCGCTGCCGGTGACCTGAGCGCCTGGAGCTGCCGCGGGGCTGCGCCCGCCACGCAAGTGCCGCGGCGCCCACGTGTGAACTGGGCCTCGTGGTGGTGAACGCTCGCGGACCACACGGAGTGAGTATCGTCATTCAATATCCCCCTCCCCCGGGACGTATTGCCACGCCGACACCCGTGCAAACTTGGGGGAAGCCTAATGGATCAAGCCGCCCCATCGCTGCTGTCGCTGTCCCTGCCGCTCCTGCCGGCGCTGATCCGCCATTGCCGCCTGGACCGAGCTGGGGCAGCGCTGATACGGAGAGTGCGGCCCCTTGAACACGGCCCGGCGGGTGCTGACAAGTGCTGGTGCTGACCCTCCCATCCTGCAAAGGTCCCTTAATACTGTGAGGGGCTGTGAGCGGACTGCCGCAGTGCGCACCAGAGACTGAGCTAAGGCATACCTACATCAGGCGCACATCATAGGGACGAGTGGAGCACAGAACCGTAACCACTTTACATAGAGCGACATATGCCACTACTCCCTGCGACCTGGCGCACGCTCCGAAGTGCACATCCACAGAAAAGCGCTGCACAGCACAGTGACTGCTCCGGAGCCCGCTGTAGACATCGCTGCGGCTCGCATGGGCGAAACCCGGCGTGCGACCGCGACGCGGCCGTGTGTCGGCCTGCATCACCGCGTTTTTTTTCTGCAACCACTGGCAAATACGCCTAGCAGCCACATGAAGTGACAATTGAACCCACGAGCCATACCACCATTTATCGGCCAGACCCCACAGGCTTCATAAAACAAGTATGGGGAAAGCGGACCCGAAGCAGCCAAGACTGGTGTTCGATGCCAGAAAGGGTGGCCGCACACAGCAAGAAGACTCCACTGCAACAAATGACGCACCTACATTAGGGTCGACCCCAACGCCCGAGGACGACATGAAAGCCCTGCTCTTAGAAGTGCGCCAGGGCCTATCCTCGATAGCTGAGAAAATGGACTCGATGACTACTCGAATGGATGCCATAGTGCGTAAATTAGAGGGCCACAAAGAACGTATCAAAGAGACGGAAAGGCGCATCTCGGACACCGAAGACGCCACTTCTCTTCTCCAGACAAACGTGGCCAACATGGATAAATTGCTGAAGGTTATTGCTGCGAAGAATGAGGATTTGGAAACACGCAGTCGAAGAAATAACATACGGGTTCTTGGAATACCAGAAAGGACCAATACTGGGAAGATGGAAGAATACATTGAACGACTCCTTCGTGACACAATTGGCGCCGACTCTTTCTCATCCCAATTTCTTGTCGAAAGGGCGCACAGATCACTTGGTACCAGGCCTCCCCCGGGCAGCACACCACGCCCCATCATCGCCCGGCTGCTGAATTATCGCGACCGGTACACTGCCATCAAGGCAGCCCGGGAAAAGCACCAATTGACCTTCGAGGGTAATCATTTTACCATATACCCAGATTTCACAGCAACTGTGCAGGAAGAACGACGCAAATTCATACCTGTTAAAAAGAAACTACGGGAGGCCCAAATCGACTACGCATTCCTATACCCGGCGCGCTTGCGAGTTACCCACCAAGGGAAACAGTCATTCTTCACCAAACCACAACAAGTGGACGACTTCCTGAAGCGACTCTGGCATTACAATAACTCCACCATCCCGCCGAGCTCGTCGCCGCGATCCGGATCTCTGGCTGCGGAGTAATGAATTCTTGAGACACGGAAGGGACACACCTGCGAATGCTGAGGGACTCGCACAGCACCAGCGGCCACCTACAGCAGAAACCATATACCTAGGATACTGCAAATGGACTATGGAACCTGGCTCCAGGCCAGGAACGATTGCCTGGAGGCCAACACCAGATAAGTGACACTATAAGGGATCACGGGACACAAAGTACTCTGGGCACCCTTGCCCTCTCAGAGCTGAGCCACTCCAACGTTCTGTCTCTCTGAGGGCGAGGAGTGTATGTGCAATACCCTAGAAGTTCCCCCCCGAGGGCGCTCCCCCTTTGTTCCGAGCTGTGGCTCTACCAGCAGCTATCTCTTGATGTATTGGGGAAATAGGGAGGGGGGTGGGGTACACATTTCTGGCATGTTTGGGATGCTTCAGTGGAGGGGGAGGGTACAGGGTTGTTTTTCCAGTTTACTCGCAACACACAGACCACATGTGATGTTCCGTTGTATTGTTGTTGCTCCACTCTGCCTCACAGGCACAAAGTAACCATCATGATACTCCGCATACCTCACCAGCACACACGACTAACTTAGCGTCCTCTCTGACCGTGCAGATCCTCACCTGGAATGTTCGAGGTCTGGGAGACCCGAGAAAACGCCGCCAAGTCTTGGCATATTTAGATAGACATCAGATCCATATAGCCATGCTTCAGGAGACCCACATCAATCCCAGACAAAGCAACACATTTGCTAGTAAATGGGCGGAACACAGAATCTTTTCCTCGTACTCCTCATACTCCAGAGGGACGGCTATACTTATTAAAAAAAACATTCCGTTCGCTCTGGCCGGATTGGCACAAGACCAGCATGATCGCTACTGCTTGGCTTGGGGCAGAATGGGCTCAGATTCCGTCACCCTAGCGTGCTGCTATGGCCCCAATGTAGACACTCCCGACTTCTTTAATACACTTTGGGGCAAGATTGTGGAGGTAGGATCCACTCACCTTATATGGGGGGGTGATTTCAACGTAGCTCTAGACCCAGCGGTGGACAGATCTAACCCCGCCCCGCACCACTACAATAGCTCACAAAAAGCGCTGCGTAACATAATGGAAGCTAATGGCATATTAGACGCCTGGCGCCACCTCAACCCACATGTAACCGAAGGCACGCACCACGCAACCCAATTCGCGTCTTGGACCCGCCTAGACTACCTCCTACTTACACGAGGATTAGGACCTCTGATCGCTAATGCCACACACCTGGCTAGAACATACTCCGACCACGCTCCTGTAAAACTAGCGCTTACGCCCCCGGGATATGACGCCCCACAGAGGATCTGGCGACTCCAGCCCTTAGCACTGCTTGATGCGGTGTTCCATGACGAACTGGGTCAAGAAATTCAGGAGTTTTTACAGAGAAACAAGGGCTCTGTCGACAGCATGGAGACTGTTTGGGAGGCCTTCAAGGTCACGATTAGAGGCTTCTGCATATCCAAAAGCTTGGGCGTCCTGCAGGATATACAGGGATCTCTGAAAAAATTAGAAACCGAGATCAAGCACCTCGAGACACGGCTCGCCGCCAGCGCTAACAGGCAGACCGCTCGAGAACTTCGAGATAAACTCACTGAGTACACTGACACTGCCGACAGGGAAGTGAAATTTAGAGGAAAACACTGGGTTGCTAGATGATATGGGGAAGGGGAACATCCCGGGAAGGTGCTAGCTGACACGATAAGAAGACCTCGCTTTTCAAATCACGTATTGGAAATTACGGGTCCCGGAGACATCATATACAGGGACACTGCTGACATACTGTGCATCTTCTCGACACACTACGCTTCATTATACACATCGCAGAGACATGACGAACTAGATCTCAACGCCTATCTAGAGGATGTAGCATTGGGGTGGCTAGGCGATGCCCAACGGGAATTTCTAAGTGCCCCCTTTGTTTTAGATGAAATACGGAAAGCCATAATGCACATGAAATCAGGGAAGGCCCCGGGTTCAGACGGGCTCCCCATAGATACAAAGCATACATAGACCTTTTAGCTCCCATCCTTCAAGAGGTGTATGAAGACGCACTAGACAATGGCAAACTCCCCCCCTCCATGCGTGAGGCCCACATCACATCCCTGCTGAAACCTGGGAAATCCACCCTCCACTGTGACTCCTACAGACCACTCTCACTTATCAACTGTGACACTAAGATCCTGGCAAAGGTCATAGCAAACAGACTGAATTTGCTCATGGACAAACTAGCCCTCCCAGACCAGGCCGGCTTTATTCCCGGCAGAGGGACTACCCATAATCTCCGCACGTTCTTTGCGATCCTTCATAATGTGGACCCTGATTTGCCACTCGCGGCGGTATTCCTAGACGCCACCAAGGCGTTCGATTCAGTTGAGTGGGATTACTTAATAGGAATCCTGCAGCGAATGGGCTTTCCCCCATTGTTTCTCTCCTGGATCAAGTTGCTTTACCACCTTCCCGTGGCTAAGGTCCGCATAAATGGTCACCTATCACCGGCCTTTCACATCTCTAGGGGCACTCGACAGGGGTGCCCGCTCTCTCCTCTGCTCTTTGCCCTGGCAATAGAACCCCTGGCAGCCAAGTTGCGCCAACACCATCAAGACAAAGCGTTACGCTGCAATCTGCGCCAAATTTTACTATCACTGTACGCAGATGATATCACCCTATATGTTCGCGATCCACAAACTAACCTTAACCCACTTCTCCGCGAATTCATTGTGTTTGGGAAACTGTCGGGGATTCACATAAATTAGGGAAAGTCGCAGATCTTCCCCCTCACCTCTGCAGCCCCTCCATTCCCCCTAGACTACCCACTAGAGTGGTGTCACTCAGACATGCGCTACCTAGGGATCCGCAACACTACAGACCGGGACGAGCTCATGCGCTTAAACTATGGCCGAGCCTTCGACCATATCACAGATAACGTCACTCGCTGGATCTCCCTGCCCCTCTCAATGGCGGGTCGAGCCTCCCTGATCAAGATGGTGGTTCTCCCGCAGTTGTTATATTTATTTCTCAATATTCCTTACAATCCCGGCCGAACTTTTTTTACGATCTTACGAACAGAAATGATTAGACTTATATGGGGGGGGCTAACAGCCTCGATTACAATGGAGTATACTCACCAGACCCTATGCACAAGGGGGCTTTGATGTCCCGAATTTCGAGCTTTATTACACATGCGCCCAGGCTCACTATGCCTATTATTGGTTCCACCCTCCCCGCTATATGCCACAGGTTGCGGCGGAACACTGGCTGGCCGATCCTATACCTCTAGACGGCATGTTAAATGCTCCCCCATCACTTCGGGACAAAGCCCCTACCACAATCACCTGCACGCTTAATGCCTGGTATCGCATATTGAGTCTATCACAATGCCCCATGCTCTACTCCCCTCTGCTCCCACTGACATATCCCGGCATGCAACTCCTACAGGAAAAGGGGTTCCACAACCTCCTAGAACGGACTAACATCACCACATGGGGTGACCTATATCATAATGGACAGTTCCGGATGCTAAACCATATATTTAAAGAGACCCAACCATCCCCTCTAGATGTCTTCCTATACGTGCGATTGCGGCAAGGCCTCCGCTCTGTCACACCAGAATTTCCACACGAGCCCCCTACACTAGCCCCTCTGCAATTGGTGCTACGAGCTAACTCCCCAGGGCATATGGTTTCCACGCTCTACCACATCGTACATACGACACAAGAGATGCCCCCATGCCCTTCCAAAGCGCACTGGGACACGGAACTAGGCTACGAACTTACAGATGACCAATGGACGTACTGCTGCGCGCACACAGAGCAAATCTCTGCCAGCCAAAGGCTGCGTATCACACACTACAAATTTCTGCATCGCTTATATTATACTCCGGTGAAATTGCATAAATATAAGTTGAAAGACACTGATCACTGCGCACGCTGCAATGCCCCGAAGGTCGATTTTCTTCACTTAGCCTGGGAATGCCACGAGGTGCACACATACTGGGAAAACGTGTTTGATGCCCTGGACCAGATGACCATGCAATCCCTGGAACGCACCCCCCTGATCGCCCTACTCGGCTACACGAAACATATTGCCAAACCTTATCGCAAATACCTCGCCATTGCCTTACTCATGGCAAAACGCCGAGTTGCCTGACGTTGAGGCAGAGGACGAGCGCCAAAATTCAAAGATTGGCTCACTGATCTGATCTACTGTTAGGAGCAATTAACTAATTATGCAGACTTACTTCCCAGGGCATCACGTCCAGGGACATATGGGACCCCCTAAAAGCTTATCTCCTCACGCATTCTTCACACGTTACCGAAGCAGATCCACCGGCGCAGCCATTGCAATAGCGCACCCCCCTAATACCCATGGAATCACATGCACCCTACCCTTTAACCTCTCACCCCCTGCTTTCTCCTCCTCCCACACCACACCTTGATACTGATAAGGGAGGACAGGCGTTGACACCATATTGCTGTTGCTCGAAAATGAAATGCTCTAAATGCCTATGTCAGATATGCAAGTGTAAATGAAGTACGGACTGCCTGGCATTGTAGGTGAGGGCGAAGCACAATGCTGCACTAGAAGACGGACTGTACCAACAATATGTGCTGAGACGCCAATTGTATGCACCAAGAAGCACCCCTGTGAGGACAGAATTTCTTCTAAAATGTGTTATTAATCACATGTATATCCGTTTATATTTGATATTGTACCTATGCGATTTCAATATGACAAAAACTAATAAAAACAGTTTAAAAAAAATATATATATTTAACAAAAAAAAAAGTTTTGGTGAATTAACTCTTTTGCATTATATAGCGAGGTTGGCAAAATGCTATTCATTCAAGACACACGAGGTGTAGTGCGCAATGTCTATCTAGAACACCTGTTCTTGAGAGCTGTGCTACAAAAAATGAATGTAAAACATTATATTATCTTAAACATTTTCACCAAAGTGGCATTTAAATACTGCTTTATTTTGTTATATATTTTTTTCAGATGAATTACACAATTGGACTTGCAGAGTGGTGAAGAAGACTGGAATTGGAGAAGAACAGTTTTTGACTTTTGACCCTGTAGCTAAATCAGCCCGTATGGTCTATTACGAAGTTCAGGCTGCTGCTGCCATCGTAGTCGTCTTAAAATTGCTTTTTTTACTCAATGACAAATGCGAGTGGTAAGTAATCTAACACGCCACGTTTTCTAAGAACTTTCAAACTGATCTTTGTAATATTGTAACAATGAAGGCTATACCAGAAATAAGAGAGTACGCACAAATGTTTGCTATGTGGCCGCATCTCTTTAAATCTTTCAAATCCTACTTTGCGATCAGCAGGCTTTGGATGATTAAATATAGACATTTTATATTACCTACGAAACAGGTTTGAAATTGAGGTGCTTGTTTTGGGATGTATTAAAAAGAAAGCTATGATTACCCACATCACTGTCAGCGGTGATCTGGGCTCGACTGAGCATGCCATGTTATGATTAGGGGTGGGCGGAACTCGCGTAGATTCACTCTGCGGAATTAAGCAGAGTTACATAAAAACTTTGCGAGATTCCGCTTAGTTCCTCGAGTGTGTAACAAACAACAATGTCTCAAGGGTATTGTTTCAAAGGACAAATATACAAACATATGTGATCACAAAATTAATCTATACAGGATTGAAACAATACCCTTGAGACATTGTTGTTTGTTACACATTATTGCCCTGGTCTCTTTAGGGTTTATGGGCTACCTCCTGTAGTCTGTTACTAGTTCCTCGAGTGGGCGGAATTCAACTCGTTGCGCTGTTCCCTCTGATTTTTAGTGCCAGGAGCTTGCTCCGCACAGCTAAATCATTGTGAACAGCACCACACGGCATGCTAGAGGGTGCTGCTTCTTTCTGCCACTAGAGTAGATTTTCTCCTCGAGTGGCAGCTTTCTCAACGCGAACGGTCGTGACTGCCCGCATTGAGAAATCTCGCAAAAATCGCGCTAGGGAATGCAAATTCTCAGTCTTGCTACGTTGATGAGCCGCGCGTGAGCTAGAAAACTTCACCACGTGGCAGTTGGAAGAGTTTTTTCGGAACTCCGCGTTCCAACTGGAATGCCAGGGTGGGCAAACTCTGATAAACTCCGCCGGCGGAGCGAAATTTTCTCCCACCCCTAATCATAGGACTGCTACATTCTGCGCTTTAGCACCAAAAGCCATACTGGCGATAACGTGCATCTTCATGCTCCGTGGTCTCACTGTACTGCAGGCCCCCCCCTTGGTTCCAACCTGACATCTGACTCCTAATTAGCCACAGGTTTGAGTCTGTCTACTCCGCTGAAAACTTCAGGAACTCGGTACTCTGGTTATATTTTTCAAATGTTGCGCATATGATAGCACCAGTAAAACAAGTTTTATGGTTCATGGCAGCCAGAAAGGCCTTCTGAAAGCCATAGAATTCCTTTGTGAAATATACGGGTGGTAGTGCTGACTGCAGCTCCACACAGTTTTTTTTAGATCCAAACGATGATATCCCTTTTTACTGTGTGCCTTGCTCTGTCCATGATTTCTGTTAAGGTTGGTGCAAACTAATTCATGCTTAATGAAACTAAAAAGAAAATAATGACTCTAGAGAATACCTTGCATTTTGGGGAAATGTTTCGTGCACTCGGTGGTTGCCTTACTGGCTGATATTCCTTTCTTCACAGCAAGTTGTGCTTTCAGTAATGCTGTGTGATGTTACTTTTTTCAATCAAAGGTATGTTCTTCATCTCCTTTTTAACGTACTATTTGCTTATAAGTGGCAGTCAGTATACAATTTCACTGAACCTTTTTTCTTCCCAGAATTCAACACATTTATTTTTTAATGGGACTTTATGAATGACTTTTACACACTTGCATAGCTTTATTTCTCAGCTAAATTCTATATAATATGCATGTCTGTGTTGCTGTCTCAGCGTAGCTCCTGCTGGTTATGATATTGTAAAATGGCCAGTTAAACACTTTCTCCGCAAATTAAATATAAGGACCTTCATTCATGTTTCTCTACCTATGATCAGTCCTTCCAGTCTGCCTGCAAAATGTTGTAATGTGTATTGTTGCTTTGCATTCTTTCCCTTAGCTACCCGTTCCCTGCTGCTCAGCCAGCATGAATGTGATGTGTGTGGAATGTTGGAATGCTTGATGAGGTATTGGAATGCTGGATTGCCTGGTGTGGTTGACAGAGAGACAGTTGGAGTGTGTGGGATGAGCAGTAAGGATGCTGCTCCTTGTGGGGCTGAACCTATTATCTTACTTACCATCCTGTAACTAAGCTTAATAAACCTCTTACTTATAACCTACTTCATGGCTACCTCTGGACTTCCTCTGGAATGCAACAATGGCGACGATTTGGAGAAAAAAACCTATGTGTTCTGAGAGATGAAGTGTACTTGAAACTACTGAGGAAACCTGATGTGAAGAAGCTTGAAGTTAGGAAGAAAAGAACGCCCTCTTTAGCCCCACTAGTGCCCTTTACCATCTGGACAGCTGCCTAGGGCGTTTGACCTTCCTTACATCAATGGATGTGAACATGAATTGTGCGCTAACCAGTGTGGTTTAAAGATTGACAGCCTTCAGAAATGACATTGAGTGGCTTGAAAACAGCTGGTCTACAAACAACCTACTGCGCAGCCTGCTGTCATCTGGTATTTGGAATGGTCAGTTAAAGGCATGTATGCATCGCGTTGTTGACTGCAGTTCTAGCAGTCATTGGGAGAGAACTGGCATCTTTATTTTAACAGCGACCAGCAGGGAATAAATTAGTGTGCTGCACCATTCTACGTGTGTCAATGTACACCTGGCATAATTGGACAAATCTGCTGCATCGGGACAGTCCAAGTGTTACGCTCTGAGCAACTCGCAGCATTTCCAGCAACCTTGCTTGCCTGTTTGCCAACAAAGTGTGCAGCAAAAGCAGTGAGCTTACACTTGTAAGCAGCGAACTGCCGGGACTTTTGATTTTTATTCATCTTTACTAAGTTTCCTGCTTTAAGCTTGGATGTGGCAGCTGCATTCACTGAGAAGCCAGCAGCATCGTGAATTTTGAGGAAGCCGGCAGCCTGGTGTTCTTCACGCTTGTCAACATATGGATGAGTTTTCTCCGTGATTTATGGTTTGGCATAGGTGTGGCGTGCTATCTATATATACGCCCAACGAACATTGACTGTGTGTATATTTGAATTTGTTGGGGCCCGCACAGCGCAAGCCATCGGAGGTAACGATCGAACCTCGGCTGCGAGTGCATAACATTAGAGCGCGTGTATCCTCACCGTTTTGTTGTGAAGTTTGTGCGACATTTGAATCCGCCGCTCGTGTATCTAGTGTTGACTAAGCAAGCCTTCGGCACTAGTGCAGGAACATAAACTCAGCGCTTGTGGAAGACGGCGATGCTATGTGGTGATGTCACGAATGGGGGAGATATGTTGCGGCGGCCAGGGCAGCTGACTTCGGAGCACAGGGCTCACGGTTCGATCCCCGGCTCCGGCGGCAGCTCAGCTCAGCACCATGTGACTCTGGGCAATAGCTCACTTAATTTCCACCACGGCCCCCAGCGCCTTGAGACCCGTAAGGGTGAGTAGTTCGCGCTTTTCAAATACGGATTTATTTTTATTTTTAGAACGTGAACTGCGTTGCATTGTTGAGTCCAGGAAGTGCTTCTGTATCCGTGGGGCATCTACCCACACACCTTTTGAATATCCACACAGAGCCGTGTTCTATGAGGAATTGGTGTCTCACTTTAAATACTGAAAACTGAAGATCATCATGTCGAGTGGTTTATCTGGGAAGTATTTTTTTTTTCTTCAAGACCCGAACCTCTGGTACTTTGATTTTGTGTTACGCTGCATGGATTGGGCTGTCCACGGTGCTTTATGAAACACATGGAAGTGTCGTCAAGGATCTTGTATGCTGTGAAGAGTTTCGGGTGAGTGGTCGCTCACCGGGGACTTCAATAGTTGTGATGGCTTACTATCATTAATTCACTGTCTACATGGATTATGACATGTTTGTTTTGGGAGGTCTACGCATTTACCCGGATCATGAGAAATGTGTGGCATGATGTTAATTCCTTTCTGTGTGCCGTCCTTGGGTGGTGAAGTTTTACCCCATATGTTTTCATGTAAGGTGTCTGGCATTGTTTTTTTTTCTTCTGAATTTTGTTGAGTGGGTGATAGTGTACTCTGTGCTGTTGTTGACCTGAGGTGTACGTTGAAGGGTCGTGTACCCTGTGCAGTTGTTTTACCTTGGGTGTGTTGAAGGGTCGTGTACCCTGTACCGTTGTTAACCTGAGGTGTACGTTGAAGGGTCGTGTACCCTGTGCAGTTGGTTTATTTTAGGTGTGCGTTGAAGGGTCCTGTACCCTGTGCAGTTGTTTTACCTTGGGTGTGTTGAAGGGTTGTGTACCCTGTGCTGTTTTTTTAACCTGAGCTGTGCGTTGAAGGGTCGTGTACCATGTGCTGTTGTTTAACCTGAGGTGTGCGTTGAAGGGTCGTTTACCCTGTGCTGTTGTTTCGCCTGAGTCTTTTGGTTCTGTCAGATGTGCTGAATGTGGTGTGCAGAAAGGTGTGAGTGATGAAGGGGTTACACCTCAGCGGTGTCCTCCTTTCTCCCAGTCCTGCATAATATTACAATTGCTATTTGTAAATTGTATATGTCTCTTTCGTATTGATGATATCAAATGGCGTGTACTTCCATTGTACATTGTTGCAATATTATTATTAATTGTTTTCCCTAAGGGAAGATGTGTTGTAACATGTATTGTTGCATTGCATACTTTCCCTTAGCTACCCATTCCCTGCTGCTCAGTCAGTATGCATGTGATGTGTTTGGAATGCTTGATGAGGTAGTGGAATGCTGGAGTGCGTGGTGTGGTTGACAGAGAGACAGTTGGAGTGTGTGGGCTGAGCAGCAAGGATGCTGCTCCTGGTGGGGCTGAACCTATTATCCTACTTACAATCCTGTAACTAAGCTTAATAAACCTTCTACCTATAACCTACTTCATGGCTACTTGTGGACTTCCTTTGGAATGCAACACAAAACATCACTATCCCTTAGCCCGCGTTGAACCTGCTTTTCCCCAGCCGCTTTTCCCACCCTTTGCTTTTCAATTCTTTATTGGAAAAAAGGAGGAAAGGGTACACGGTCTCAGTGTCCACATCCGGCTCACTTATACACAAATATGCCAGATAGGGCATGCCAGAAAAGCACAGTTACACTGTAAGACTCAACACTCGCCATACCTGCAGGTCAGGGTATGCATACAAAATACAGAGTGCCAAATAAATATTGCGAAATGCCCCACTTTTGATCCCCAAACGAGTACATGGATCTGCTAAGGAACTCGTCGGTCATTGTGTGGCAGAACTCTGACCTTACAGGGGCATACAGTGGACAGTAAGTCATTGTGCATAACGGTTCCAGAATGTGGACAAAACAGTAATAACAAGTACTACAGCTCAATGCAAAGGCAAAACGAGAAGAGAAGAAGAGATACTGCAAGCATATGCAACTATGGGTAGCACATAATGGGGGTGAAGAGCGGGAAGTGAGGCGGTATCATATTTCTGGTAGGCAATACGATGCAGCATATTGAGAGATGCAGCACTGGTAGGATGGGGCGGAACGGGAATCAATACTGGGGGGGGGGTGTATCAGGACATGGTGTGTCGACCCTCACAAGACCCCTCTGTCGCTTGACATCAGTCCAGGATCCCTGTCTATGTTCATGCTACTCCGCTGTCTCCACTGTCATTTCTGTTGAGTGTGTCAAGTACAGTAAAACAATTGTGTATTCATGATATTAAACAATAAACACGTCTTTCAGAGTCAGTAATTTATTAAGTTTTTGTGCAAACATTCAAGCACATGCTGTTAAATAAAAAAAGAAAATTGCCACGGATTGTCACTTTATTATAAAATAAGCAATGTAGTATTGTTAGAGGGAAAATCTATTGAACAAACACCAAGAATAGCAAGTTGACAATACAATATGGGTTTATTACAATACTGTTGTGAGGATCGGTCACTATAGGAGAGATAAAATATAACATATTCTACTGTCAACATGCTACCTGTAAAGTAAAATGAATGACATTCGCACCGTTCTCACCTTTTAAGAATGCCAACTCCCAAGTCCTACCCATCTCAGAGAAATGAGAAGACCTTGTAACAGGCGTCTTCTTACCTTCTTTTAGTTGCACAAATCATTACAAGAGGACAGGAGGTATTTCAGGATATTGCAGCAGGTGAGAAGAAGTGGAACTCCTGGCTCAGAAGCTCGCCAATATGTTAGAGGGAAAATCTATTGAACAAACACCAAGAATAGCAAGTTGACAATACAATAGGGGTTTATTACAATACTATAGTGAGGATCAGTCACTACAGGAGAGATCGGTTCACCTCAGAGGAGATACAACTTGATGTCTCTCATTTTAGCTCAGAATCAGCTCTATTTATTCTTCAAAACCACAAAGGAAAAGGTCACAAGTTGACTATTGACGGAAGCAATGTTCACACAGGAGATACAAGATAGCATCAGTAGATGTAGCAATTTCCTTGAAACAGAAGCGCATGTAGGTGGGCCTAGCCTCACATGATGAGTGTGGAACCCCCCTTTGGGTTTCGGTTCTCTGAATCTAAGCGGAGCAAAGATATATTTATCTAACTGCGCAGCTCATGTCCTGCTCAACGCTGATTGGCCAAGCTTATCTGACCTTTTGTATGTGGTTTCTTCCATTACGCCATCTAGCCGGTTAGGCGTGAAGCTGTGGTTTCTGCAGAAGTGAGTTACCAGCTATCTGACTTGTAGATATGATCTCGGCAGAAGCATACACATGTGCGTCATTATGTACTAAGGCAGGATGTGCACCTGGTATTTCTTCCTATGTATGTGTTCAAGCTTAAAGGTGTAAGAAAGCACAGCGCTTCAGAGGAAGCAGGCTCTTATGTGATTGGTGCATTTTTGCCCATCTCTCTAGCAGATGGAACTTGTGGTAACTTATTTTTGCAGTTTCTATGCCTAAACACTACTGGTGTCCCGAGTCTGAAGGAAGATGTGATCTACGCTTGATGCAGAAGCTCAATTTGCTAACCACAAGCTATTTCCAGACCTTGCAGGCTACTTCCTGACATTTCAATGAACTGTGTGACCTGATTAATTCAGCTAAACACATTGTCTTTAGTGGCATGATATTTTTGAACCATTCCTTGCAGAGGCCTGGGACCTAAAACTGCTTCTAACTTGAAACCTTTGCATAGAAGTTGCAGGCCTCAGCTCTGTGTGGGTTTGGATATAATGTATCCTATTTTTCCCTATATCAGTATTAAAGACCATACTTACAGTCAGTCAAGACCGATTAAAACCCCTTCCCAACTGAACAAAGCGATCAATCTCAGACAGCACAGTGGCAGACATTACTATTATATTTTAAGAGTGTTTGCTCTGCAGAAGCTCAAACTCAGGATTTAAGAGTATCACAGTGGCTGGGGTTGGCTTTACTAATAAAAATGCATTTGTACCCAAACTAACACCTTTTAGCAAAATTAGGTTCTGTGATATGAAAAACATTCTCTTTGACTTACCAACGGAGACATCGCATCTAATCTGCAGCTGAGCTGTAGACATGTCACAGTGAAGACGGCACGGCGTGGGGCACGCTGTCTTCATTGCCATGCCATGCACCTTTAGACACTGGACACAGCCACCGCGACCCCCACGAGCAGGGCTAGGCAGCACATGTTGAGGAGGCCAGGGATGACACTTCTTGACCTTTCATTTAGTTCTGGCAGCAGCAATTCTTGGTGGCCCGGGCTGGCTGTGGAAGGAATTTGAAATTAAAAATATGATCCTGAGCCTTTTAGTCACTGTCTCTCCACAAATGAGGCGACTGCTGAACCAATGTAGCAGGACTCAAATAAAACTTACAAATACTTAAGAAGTGCCATGTTTTTCACTTCAGTTTTGGCAACGAGCACCTGCCATCCAGCTACAGTGAAGGTAAACTCAAGCATGAATGGAGATAACTGACTTATCTGCATTTTCAGGGATTGGCGCAGCCAAACAACTTTGACTACGGCAGTCACAAGGTAATTAGTCCTGCGCGTAGAGGGATTATACCAAATAGTAACTTTGATGAAGTAGTGTTAGTAATTATACAAGAATGTGCTGTGCCAGGTGAGGGAGCGCATAGGTACGAGCACACTGCCTCCGCATTGAGAGCGGCGCTAGGCCATAAAGCGCACAGCCACAAGAATGCAGTGGTGAATGCGGCCCATGAGCACTAACCCCATACTTGCGGCCTATCAGCAGTAAATCTCGTTATGGTGGGCAGCAGGCCTTACGGTTGCACGTACATGCATACTGCTAATGCTGGCCAATTTGTGGCTGGGAGGAGGTAGGCCGGTCAGCCTGCGCTACGTAACACAGTCCAATCAGAGTGAACCAGTCGGTTCCATCAAAGCATAATAGAACATCCATTGGCTACTGTGTGCTGCCTGCCTCCCGTGTGTCACTTAAGTATCATGAAAAACAGCAGATTCTACAATGCAAAGAGGTAAGCTGACTTGCGTGGCAATGTTTTTACTTGCGCTAATGCGGTAGTGACCTAAAATGCAGTAGCGTAATGCGAAATGCGTGGCACTTGGCAGGGCAGCAATCTATATAGAAGTTTCTCAAAAGTAGCTGTTTTATTCATTTTAGTTAGCCATTCAGAGTGGGTCGGCCTCTCGGGGGAGAGCCAGTGGCGCACTACACACATCTTTGTGGCTGTAAGAGCTGTTGATTGCAAGCACTGCACAGGGTTAGTCATTATGGGCAGATCGATTGTATCGAATGGCCAGTTTCCCAGAAGGGGACAGATGTGTCCAGGGCATCAATTAGGATGGTTTGGATCATGTACCTTTAGTACCCCACGTCTGTGCAGAGTTCTCCCACCCTTTGAAGCACTGGATACGTTTGCGGTTAGGCTATTTAAATCCATTAAGTACATCGAATCAATGCAACACTTTTTTTGGCAAAAATTCACAGCTATCTTGCTGAATGCCCACATATGTAAATGATTAATTTATTTATTGGGCTCTGCAAGATCTGAGGGATGTGGGCGGCGATTGGGCTACCACTGGCAAGCCTTCATTATTTGGTTATCTATGTTTTTGGCAGAAATTGGTCCGTGTCTTCTAAAAAAAAGTCTCTAAATATTTTTCATTTCTGTTCATGATTTTAAAAGACTTTTTAAGTGTCTTCATTTTGTAAGGTTTGGAACCCCTTTCATTTTTTGCATACTGAGCCTACCTCTTCCTTTCATTGCACATATCTTTCTCAATGACCCAGCATCATGATCCAGATATAGCTTATTCAGGTAGTTATATTTTTACCTTCAGCCAAGCTTGAAACCTGTAAATCCTTAAAGCAAAAAGGGACTCCACAGAATCCTCAGTAAACTAGGGCCATTTTTCTGGTACTGGAATGTTTCTGTTCAACGGTACTACCAATCCTGAAAGTTTTCTATCACTTAATGTGCACTTGTTCTTTGTTCTCATTCTCCTTTTTGATAATCGGAACCTGCTTAAGTTTAATTAAACATTCTCTTCTGTCCCACAAAAGATTATTGATATGACTTGACTACCAGGATACTTTCAGGTCTCAAGATATGCTAACAATAACAATTAGCACTCTGGTTGTAATCAGAAACATTTGTCTCAGCCAACAGTGCATGCTGGAGACAGAGGACTGAATTAGAAGCCATTCAATGCAACATAGCATTGACAATACTCTAATCATCACACCTGTGGCCCTCTTTGGGTATTTCATTAAACCTGGGCGTGTGCCCAGTTCAAGACAATAAGGTAGAAGTTTAGGATGAACTTATTGCTGGCCATCCCCTTTTGGCTCAAATAAGTGTTTTCTCCTTAGTGTGTTACTATTAATGAAAACTCTGCTTTATTGGAATCCCAGTTCTTGAGTGCCAGCCAAAGCCTTATCAACTTCACTTTAAACTTCTTTACTTGCCTTTAGTTGGATCGTTTAAAGTATATGATGGCATAATTGCCACTTACACAAAAAACTACTGTTCATTTCCTCTATGATGCTTTGACATTGGATTGTATGTCTCCTGTTTTAAGTTCTATACACTGCTTCCTGTTCCTCAAAGGGTTCCTTTGCACGTATTGCGGCATATTCACAAACACATTTTCAGTATGGGCAGTAATACTACTTCCATTATCCACACATGCTATCCACAAACCTCTGTGTGGAAGCCTCCACCTCTTCTGTGGTCTCCCCACATGTACAGAGATCTCCACTCACAACAGTTTCTATTTTAGTATTAAATATAGGAGGTTCAAGGGAAAGTAGTTGAAAAATCTGAATATTTACTATTAAAGTGGAGGGGTTTATGGGAATTTGAGGTGGTATTAGGAAGGGACATGTAAATACAAAAACACCCACCTAAGAGTAAGATAATTACGATTCACAAATTTTACACCCACTTCTACTTCTATAGTACTATTGGCAAAACAGGCCCAAATCTACTATAGCTTTGCCTTGGAGAAGGTCAAGCAAAACATATTGCCACACATAGGTACTGCAGCACATTCTCATAGAAACCAAAGGTTGAGGGTAACTTAAAGTTAGGAAAATTGTACTCATTTTTTGTATACAAAACCAACTTAAACTAGACAAACATTAGAAATTCTGAAGTTATAGTTAGAACTTAGTTATAATTTCTGCCCCGGTCAAAATGTACTATAGCCTTCTACCCCGCTGTAGAGGGCTATACCGTATAACGAGGGAGAGGGACTTCAACAACCGCTATAGTCCGAGGCAGATGGGCTAAAGGCTATTAGAACAATCCACCCAATAAGGGTAGAATGTTCTAAATTAAAAAGAAAGAAACAGAGACAAACCGAATGTTGGAGCAGAGATCTTATACCAGCCATTATAAGCCCAGCACTACTACATTGTCTTCAGTGGAGCTCTCAACATTCCAATGTTCTAATATAACTTGTGCAACTCCATACACAGTGTTTTCAACTCGCTAACCACACTACATTAACTATAACTCTGCCCTCTACATTGAACACAGATGTGCTATAGCGGAAAAGGGATTAAAAGTCACAGTTTACCAGCATCAGGGCTAACACCTCTGCCACTTACTTCTGATGCAATGGTTCTTTGCCATTGTTTCAGAGAAAAAAGAGGGTTGAACATCACATAAAATAATAATCACATTAACTAATCAATTTTCATTCAATAATGAGATTTGAGTGTGAGTTTAAAGGTTTTGTTAATAAATCTTTTAGGTAGATCATCTTTATTGCAAATCCCAAGTTAAATTCAGATTAATCTCAATAGTCAATATATGACAGAAATAAAAAATCAATATTGGTTATTAAAATCATATAATAAATGCATTAAAGCGTGTTCCATAAAGGAAAGAATCCCTATTCTAAGAATCAGATGACAATGGAGTTAGTCAGAACCCATAAAGAGTACTAGTCTGAGAGAGTGAGAAAAGCATGACGCCTTAGCATTTAAATCATGCTAAAGATCAAAATATCCAAGTAGAACTTCTTATAAAGACAGGTTTGAGAAACTCAGTAGCGTCTCAAAGCTTAAAGTCTAGGTCGGAGCATAATAGCATGGAAAAGTGGTCTGGAAAGTTGTAACCTACTCTAGGAACACAAACTGTGATAGACATCACATTAGCGAAGCTTTGCAACATGTTGCTCTTCTCATCTCCAATCAACATCCGATGCTCTCCTAGGTACAGGATCACTCCATGTCTTATCACACGTATACAATAGTCCACGGACAGCAATGTTACGTTTGCAATTAAAGTATTGCAATTATGTGCTCACGTGCGGTTTGCCTAATTCAGGCTTACTTTCCCACATATTCACTACATCTTTAACCTTCTAATAGCAAGTTTCTAAACAATAACTTATGTAGAAGTCGAAACACCTCTATTAATGAAGAAGAAAACATTTTGCAGAATCATCATTGATGGGGAAAAACAAGTAGGTTTGAAAGTCAAGTTCACGTTTTAAATTCTGATTTTCAATATATGAACTCTTCCCCGCCCCATTAAATGGCAAATGTATCGAGTCATCAGTGGTCTTTGTGTATATAGAAACATGTTGCGGAAATACTTGAAACTATATAAGCAACATATTAATTATTATAAAAACGTTCATGGAGAGGTCAAGAATCAAACATTTTATGCGTGTTCAGCATTTTCTATTCAAGCTTGTTTTTCAATGAGTGTACCTTCCGTCATTTGAGGCCTCGTACGAGTAAATAGGATAGCTTACAGCTTTATGCACTCTAAACTCATTATTTTTATCAAAGCTTGCACGCTAATTCTGCACATTTGTAACCAGCCATATTTTCTTGTTCATTTTAAAATCTTTCTCAATTCCCCATCTGAGTGTTATTTTAACCATCACATTTTCGTCACAAATTAATCTTTTAGACTTGACTCTCAGTTGAGTCTTTTCACTTCCTTTTCAAACTCTCATATTGCTTTGCCCTTTTGCGATCATTTAATGCTAAATCCCTTTCCATTCATCTGTCTCTTTCTCTGATCTTTTTTCTTTTAATACAAAATCTACAAAGTTTATAAATTGCAAACAAGGTCTGTATGCAAATCCCTACAATTAATATTGGCACAAATATTGCACTTATAATCCCTTTTCCAGCATTTGCGAACCAATGCCCAATAACAGAAACTCCTTTGCCTAAATTTTCTAGAACCATAGGGGCCTAATTCACAAAGGTAAACTTAGACTTCAGGTCTAAGTGAGACTTTAGATCTAAACTTAGACTTCAGGTCTACCTTTAGACCTGAAGTCTAACTTTAGACTTTAGGTCTAAGTTAGACTTTAGGTCAAAACTTAGTCTTCAGGTCTAAGTTTGCCTTTTTGGGCCCTAGGTGACTCTAAAGGTTCTAATTCAGGTCAGAAATGTTCTTTGTGAAGTATAACTTTTTCTCACTCTCATCCGGTATGTACGTTCTTTGTGAAGTATAACTTTTTCTCACTCTCATCAGGTATGTACGAACAACAATGCTGAACTTTCAGCATCTTGCAGATACCACCTTTCTCTGCGAGTAAAATGACTAATCCTAGGCGATTTTGTAAAACCATGGATCTAATTGTCACTAATTCTGTATTTACAACTAATAAAGCTCCAGAAGTACCAGTTGTCAATTTAACAGCTACTGTTGAAAGCTTTCAAATGTTCTCATAATTTAAAACAACTCCTACTGGAGGGTATCATTGTGCCACCAATGTCTCCGACTAGTTGTGTTCCATCACCTATACTACATGTGTGTCTATGTGATGGTGTCATTGTTAATGCATCTATAATATATACATGATACATTTTAGGAAACTGCTAAGCTAAATAGCAAATACCCTCCAATCAGCCGGCAATTGAAAATGAGCCTCCTGTCCACAATCAAAATAAATTCTGGTTATGATAGTAAATTCTCCTTGTAAAATTTGCCATTTAAATGTGTGTTCAAAGCTACTAATTCCTGCATGTCTACTTCTACTTTGGGTTCTTCTTTTGTAAATACATATTTTCCCTTTTTGTCTTCCATGTAGCTTAAATTTTGGATAGATCATTTTCTTTTTGAATTCATCTTCTTTATTCCAAACGTTTTTCAAAACATCTTCATCTCTGTTCTTACTGTGTGAATTGTTTGCATATCTTCCCTCTACTGTCATGACGAATACCTTCTCTAAGAGTCTAATTAAGCAGGTTAGATTGTGTTCGTATGCCTTAAGAGTATCTACAGGCATGGATGGTCTAAAATTATACCAGGCTGTGTCAATTTCTTTTCTTGTGCATGTAAATTTATGATCTTCACTAATGGGACTCTAGAAAGGACCAAATGATAATTTGAGTAAAGGTATTCAAAGTGTTCTCGCCTATATACTAAGGTAGGCAAAATACTACATGTTATTGCATATGACAAATGTGTATGGTGATAAGTCAAAACACACAAGATGATGGACGGAATGTTGCACATTGGCAAACATTCACCCCCAGTCACAGATCTGGGTTTAATCCATCGTTATTTTGCTTCACCACGCCACCCCAGTTCAGACATAGCCATATGCAAATCAGTCTTGACCCTGTGCCTCATGGGAACAGTCCAGACCGAACTGCCAAGCCATGTCTTCCCTGGACCGGAATCAAGCATCCTAGGACCGGTTTCGGGCTTTCAGCCCTCATCAGCCAGGATAGCTTGACTCCAGTGGCGTAGTGAGCATGGGACCCACGTCTGGGCATACCCTTCCCACTTAGGGCGAAATGCAAAACACACAAGATGATGGACGGAATGTTGCACATTGGCAAACATTCACCCCCAGTCACAGATCTGGGTTTAATCCATCGTTATTTTGCTTCACCACGCCACCCCAGTTCAGACATAGCCATATGCAAATCAGTCTTGACCCTGTGCCTCATGGGAACAGTCCAGACCGAACTGCCAAGCCATGTCTTCCCTGGACCGGAATCAAGCATCCTAGGACCGGTTTCAGGCTTTCAGCCCTCATCAGCCAGGATAGCTTGACTCCAGTGGCGTAGTGAGCATGGGACCCACGTCTGGGCATACCCTTCCCACTTAGGGCGAAATGCAAAACACACAAGATGATGGACGGAATGTTGCACATTGGCAAACATTCACCCCCAGTCACAGATCTGGGTTTAATCCATCGTTATTTTGCTTCACCACGCCACCCCAGTTCAGACATAGCCATATGCAAATCAGTCTTGACCCTGTGCCTCATGGGAACAGTCCAGACCGAACTGCCAAGCCATGTCTTCCCTGGACCGGAATCAAGCATCCTAGGACCGGTTTCAGGCTTTCAGCCCTCATCAGCCAGGATAGCTTGACTCCAGTGGCGTAGTGAGCACGGGTCCCACGTCTGGGCATACCCTTCCCACTTAGGGTGAAATGCAAAACACACAAGATGATGGACGGAATGTTGCACATTGGCAAACATTCACCCCCAGTCACAGATCTGGGTTTAATCCATCGTTATTTTGCTTCACCACGCCACCCCAGTTCAGACATAGCCATATGCAAATCAGTCTTGACCCTGTGCCTCATGGGAACAGTCCAGACCGAACTGCCAAGCCATGTCTTCCCTGGACCGGAATCAAGCATCCTAGGACCGGTTTCGGGCTTTCAGCCCTCATCAGCCAGGATAGCTTGACTCCAGTGGCGTAATGAGCACGGGACCCACGTCTGGGCATACCCTTCCCACTTAGGCGAAATGCAAAACACACAAGATGATGGACGGAATGTTGCACATTGGCAAACATTCACCCCCAGTCACAGATCTGGGTTTAATCCATCGTTATTTTGCTTCACCACGCCACCCCAGTTCAGACATAGCCATATGCAAATCAGTCTTGACCCTGTGCCTCATGGGAACAGTCCAGACCGAACTGCCAAGCCATGTCTTCCCTGGACCGGAATCAAGCATCCTAGGACCGGTTTCGGGCTTTCAGCCCTCATCAGCCAGGATAGCTTGACTCCAGTGGCGTAGTGAGCACGGGACCCACGTCTGGGCATACCCTTCCCACTTTGTTCGCCCTAAGTTGGCAGGGTATGCCCAGACGTGGGTCCCTTGCTCACTTTGCCACTGGATTCAAGATAGCCTGGCTGATGACGGCTGTTAGCCAGAAACCGGTCCCAGGATGCTTGTTTCCGGTCCAGGGAAGACATGGCTTGGCAGTTCGGGCTGGACTGTTCCCTTGAGGCACAGTGTCAGACTGATTTGCATATGGCCATGTCTGAACTGGGGTGGCGGAGTGAGCTAAAGAATGATGATGGATTAAACCCAGATCAGTTGACTGGGGGTGAGTGCTTGCAATGTTCAACACTCCGTCCATCATCCCCTTTGGTTTTGCTTTGTTCGCCCTAAGTTGGCAGGGTATGCCCAGACGTGGGTCCCTTTGCTCACTTTGCCACTGGATTCAAGATAGCCTGGCTGATGACGGCTGTTAGCCAGAAACCGGTCCCAGGATGCTTGTTTCCGGTCCAGGGAAGACATGGCTTGGCAGTTCGGGCTGGACTGTTCCCTTGAGGCACAGGGTCAGACTGATTTGCATATGGCCATGTCTGAACTGGGGTGGCGGAGTGAGCTAAAGAATGATGATGGATTAAACCCAGATCAGTTGACTGGGGGTGAGTGCTTGCAATGTTCAACACTCCGTCCATCATCCCCTTTGGTTTTGCTATGGTGATAAGTCACCTTCTCCGCAGCTGATGAAGGTAAGTGGGCACAGACATAGAAATCCTTTGCTCACAGTGACTTTGTATTTTCTTCCACGAATCTAAAATAAACGTTAGTAGAGTAATCTTCTTGTTTGTTTGTGTGGATGTTGTAGTTTCAGGCGTACACATAGATTTCTCTGTCTGTGGTGTTGTCAGGAATCATGGCCGAAATCAAAATAAAACCCACCAAGTAATGGGGGCCTTGTTTCAGAGCAGAATGAAGAGGAGTTCCTGGTCTCACCGACAATGGAGAGAGTGTAAGAACTTATCTTGAACCGCACTGGTTAGGTGGTGATTTTCCAAGATGGCCACCACTTGCGGTCTTCTGGGGTTAGCGCTCCAGTCTTTTCCCTTGGAGCGCGAGGTCTGTAGAGCAGTGTGAAGCGCGCGCGCACCCTCCCAACGGCGCACTTCACTGAAGTCAGTCAGAGGATTAGTGGCGTATTTTAGATTCTGCGTACCGGAGATTAGTGTAGTGTAGTTTTAGTTTCGTTTTTCCTCGCCACGCATGCCCGTCGGAAGAAATAGTGTATTTGTCTCATTTCGGGTAATCTGTGAGGAGAAAGAAAAGAAGAGGATCATTCGATTGCGCATAACCTTGAACCAGAGTGTTAAATCTGCTGAAGGCTGTTTCTTACCTGATTTCTTCAGTGACTTCAGTTCCAGTACACGCAAGTACCTATATGAGAAAACACAAAGAAAAAGATTTTTGTTTCTTAGGAATGTTATGTCAAATCTAGAGATAATTAATGTTTCCATAGAACAATCTTTTTTTTTAATCATAACATTCTTACTAGTTCTTCTGTTGCTGAATATTAGAGAAGAATTTCCACACAAAAAAAAAGAAAGACAAGTTTCGGAAATAAAAAAAATCTGAAAATAAGAAAAGAAGGTTCCATTAGAAATAAAGGTTTTAAGAATAGGAGCAATAGCCAGTCTTTAGAAGGGTATGTTGTGTTAAGAGAAAAAGAATTCAAAAGCAAATGAGAAGTTTAGGGCCTTTTCTAGAGAGAAGTAATGTGTTTATTTGTTTTGCAGTGTTCAACATTAAAAGCACAGAAGCTCTAGAAGTAGCAGTAGAAGTTGCGAACACCTTGTAAGAAGAAGACGAGGCTGTCTCTTCTCTTATCCCCATTCCCCTTTTCCCCAACGGTAATTTCTTCACTCCCCTTAAAAAAATGGGGGCGTGGAGGGAACTCCGGAGGGGCATTGGGCTTGTGCTTCATTCTGCTCCCGTGAATTTTGGGAACATCTAAGATTGACTCTTGACAGAGTGAAGTGCCCACGATTTTATTACTCACCTGAGCAGAATGGCTGAAGGATTTGATCTAAAAAACTTAAGTGGGGTTTTGTAAGCCATTCAAAATGAGTTGTTAGCTGTTAGGGAGGAGAACAAGAGTTTGAGACAGGATGTGTTGGCTTTAAGAAAACAAACTACAGACCTAGCTAGTAAAATGGACGGTTATTTCTCCGGGACCAGCTTTTCAGCGTTGCCTCCTGAGTCTCAGGCTTCCAGTTCCACCCCTATTCTCCACCCTAGAAACACCACTCAGGTTGTTCACTCCTTGTCGCCAGTTATTCCGTTAGCTCCTCCAGAACGTTTTAGCGGAGACCCTCAAAAGGCCCAAATATTTCTAACCCAGTGCTCTCTTCATTTCATGTGCCGACCGGCAATTTTCCCTGATGCACAGTCCCGGGTAGCCTTCGTATTGTCCTATCTAAGTGGGGATGCGGCCGTCTGGTCCTTTCCACTGCTTTCCAAGGACTCAGCCATCCTGTATGACTTCTACGAATTCAAGAAGGCGTTCTTGAGAATATTAGATAGGAGAAGAGTGGCACAAGCTACAGACAGTGAACTGTTGGAGTTGAGACAGGGAAACAAGGAACTAGTTGCATACCTTGCCCAATTCAACAAATTGATCGTAGAGACTGATTGGCCAGAAAACAAGAGGGCAGCATTATTTTATATGGGCCTAAAAGACTAACTGAAAGACGCCTTGTCTCAAATACCAAATAGACCCACAGAAGTTTCAGCTCCTATTGATTTGGTCCTTGAATTAGATTATCGACAGACTGAAAGAAAGGGAGAAAAGAGGAAAGAATTTCGCTCTAGCGTGCCTAGGTTTGACCGGATGAGACCAGAAGGATTAAGAACAGTTGAAAATAATCAATCTGTAGAACCAATGGAAATCGGAGCAGTGCGAGGTCCTCTTTCAAAAGAAGAAAAAGGGAAGAGGAGACTAAATAATGTATGTTTATATTGTGGAGTCGGCGCCCATTTTGTCAAAACCTGTCCAAAGAAACCAAAGATCTTGCCGAAGGAAAACTCGCAGCACCACCAGTAGGAGGGGTTGGATTAGTGAGTGCTAAAGAAACAACATTTATTGGCGAACACTCTACAATCATCAGCTCCACACTTGACTTTACCGGTTACATTAAAATTTAGAACCTCTGTTCAATCAGACATACAGGTGATGATAGATTCGGAAGCCACTGGAAATTTTAGTGATTTGAAGTTCGCTACGAAAATTGGATTAAAAGCTATTTGGAAAGACAAGAGTGAGGCGGTGAGAGCGGTAGATGGCACGAATCTTTCTTCTGGTCCTATTGTTAGTCACACAGAAAAAGGTAGAGCTGGTTCTGCCTGATGGACATCAAGAATTCCTGCAGTTTAATTTTTTTTTTAATCATTTTTGTGAGAGAACAGTCATGTTAGGCAAACACGGGTGCATTCAATTAACATTTGTACATATGTTACAGATCGATAGTGCATCTACTGAGCCGGAAACAGTCTGGGCTCCAACATAGAGACAGCAATCTTCCAATATTGACATTTGGAGGCAGGGTGTGGTAAAACCAATCAAGGCTAAGCTTCCCACATCTTATCAACACATATATATGAAACACCCGCTCATGTTTATGGCCATAATACATTCTAAGCCTAGCCTAGCACAATAGCGAGTACAACAATCTAGGTGTCTGAGAGAGAGGGGCAGATCCCTTCCCGACTGGGTCCATCCCCAGTGGCCTGACTCTCACGGAGACGCAACCAATCAATAAATGGGTCCCAGATATTCTTAGGCCGAGACGCTGTCGGCATGAGATCCCAGTAATTAGCCAGCTGTTCCTGACAGTAAGCCACATCTTGTAGCCATGTGTTTATGAGTGGTTTGAACGGAGAGCCCCAATGTATGGCTAGTCTGCGTCGCGCAAGAACCAACAGCATTGCAATTAGGCGACTGCACTCTGGTTTAGATTTGTCTACATAGCCCAGCAGCATAACCAACGGGGTACACTCCAGCGCCTCGCCTGTAATAGCTCCTATGACATCCGCCACCCCCCCCAATATTCAGAGACACTGGGGCACTCCCAAGCGACGTGCAGAAAAGCGGCACCTTCCCTCCTACACCTCCAGCAGTTAGATGTTGAACGTAACCCTATTCTAAATAAATGTTGTGGTGTGCGGTAATAGCGGTGAAGAAATTTAAAATGGATTAAGCGTAATTTGTAGTTTGGGGATAGGCGTTTCGTTTGTAAGCAGCAATAAGACCACATATCATCTGTAATCTGGTCTGGCAAGTCCTCGCGCCACTGCGCAAGCGCCCCGGGATCTGACCATGGCATGTGTAGCTGCGTGTAGGTGTATAGCCTGGTAACCAGTCTCCCTGGCGACGGTGTGGCCAGCAGGTTGTCCAGAGAGTGTAATGTAGGGGGAGGAGCCGGAAATGATTCATGTCGCTTCCTGCAGGCCGCTTTAAGTTGATAGAATAGAAGGCTCTCCAATATTGGTATAGGGTCGCACGATTGCGCAGCAGGTTCGGGTAAGAAAGATCCGTCTGGGTATAGATCTGCCATTGTCCTAAGTCCCATTTTATGAGCCCTCGCTACTGCCCCTTTATCCTGCAAAAAGGGGAAATTGGGAT
Source organism: Calotriton arnoldi (assembly GCA_963921515.1). Classification (NCBI taxonomy): domain Eukaryota; kingdom Metazoa; phylum Chordata; class Amphibia; order Caudata; family Salamandridae; genus Calotriton; species Calotriton arnoldi. The sequence goes on from CAWUFW010000751.1 coordinate 1,617,174, forward strand.
GGTATGCTAGCGGCACTAGGGGCGCATACAGTAGTTGTACCCGAGACCGCCGTCTCAGGCCCTCCCAGGCCCATTTGGTCGTCTCCACAGTATTAATTTCAGTCGGGGACCTACGATAGGGATAGTACACCGCCACTTGCAGCGGTATCTGATCTGCAATATCTCGCTCCGTCGCCACATGTGGTTGAAAAGGAGTAGGATAAACCCAGTAGTGCAAGAATTGGGCCTGTGCACTCAAAGCAGACAGTTCAAAGTCTGGGGCTCCCAGGCCACCCCTGGACAATGGACGTGTGAGAATGTCCCAGCCGATCCTGGGCGGACCTCCCGCCCAAATCATAGAGATCGCGGCCGAGCGAAGCTGTTTAAAAAACGCCTGTGTCAGAGGTATCGGAATATTCACAAACATATACAAAAATGTAGGGAGGACTATCATCTTCAGTATTGCTATGCGTCCTGCCAGCGACAGGGGAAGTGCGGACCAGAATTTTATTCTATCCGTGAACCAGTCAAACAACCTCCCAAAGTTAAGACTCCAGATAAGCTGTAGGTCCCTACTAAGCCATATACCCAAGTATTTTACAGTTTCCTCCTCCCACTTTAGCGGGAAGTCCAAGGCTTTGTTTAGGGGAGCGGTCGTCAGAGGCAATATCGAAGATTTCCTCCAGTTTATAGTGATTCCAGAAAGGCCACCAAACCGAAGTATCTCCCTCAGCAACGGATTTAGATTGTCATCTGGGTACCTGACATATAGGGTAATATCATCCGCATACATAGAGGTAATGAGATTGCGGTCCGTGAAAACCAGGCCCCTCGACGAGTGGTATTGGCGTATTCGTGCAGCCAATGGCTCCATTGCAATAGCAAAGAGCAAGGGGGAAAGTGGACACCCTTGCCGGGTGCAGCGGGAGATCTCAAAGGCGTCCGAGAGGAGTCCATTCGCCAGCAGGCGGGCCGTAGGCCGTGTATAAAGCAGTTGAATAAGTTTGATAAATTTAAGACTCAGGCCCAGTCTAGAGAGGATAGTGAAAAGGTAAGACCATTCAAGCGAGTCAAATGCTTTAGTAGCATCCAAAAAGACTGCAGCGGCTGGAAGCTTGGGCTCTATTTGATGTACAACCGAGAAGAAGGTGCGGAGATTATGGGCTGTTGAACGTCCCGGAATAAATCCGGATTGATCCGGTCGGGTGATGAGGGGCATCAGTGGTTGGAGTCTATTTGCGACGAGTTTAGCTAGGATTTTAGTATCCACATTTATCAGGGATTGTGGCCTGTATGAATCGCAGCTAGTCGCTGGCTTGTCTGGCTTTAAAAGATTGATAATAACCGCCTCTCTCAATGTTGGTGGAAGAGTCCCCGATTCCAGGGATTCCTGATAGACATCAAGAAGGCGGGGGGCGAGCGCCTCAACGTACGTCTTGTAGAAGAGCGTAGTCAATCCATCCAAGCCAGGCGCCTTACCCGACGGCAGACCCCTGTAACGGCAGACCTGTGTAATGTCCTCTAGCGTGAATGGGAGATCTAAATATTCCCTATGCTCAGGACTGAGCCATAGGAGCTGTATAGAGTCCAGATATTCCGTAAGGTCTGCGGGAGTATACGTGTGCGTTGTGGTATAGAGGGCGGAATAGTAAGCGGTCAGGTGCGCATGTGTGTCCACTTGGCCTCAGACAGGCGGGGTGTCCATGTCTGTCAGCTCAGAAATAAATGTAGGGGCTGGGGTTTGCTTTAGCAGATTCGCGAGGGTTCTGCCTGGTCTGTCTCCCTCCCCGTAGCTTCTGGCTTTAGTCTCTTTACCCAGAAATCGGGCCTCCCTCTCCGCCTCCTCCTCAAAGTCTGAGATTGCTTGTTTTATTGAGGCGAGAACTGTTACGTCATTCGTGACATAGAATGTGGTTTCAAGACCCCTTTTGGTGCTCTCTGGTGTCGTTAAGGTTGCGCGTATAGATTTCAAGACCCCCGAGCCCTTTGAAATGCATGCACCCCGTATAACTACCTTGAAGGCCTCCCAGAGCGTTGCTGCAGAGTCTACTGATCCCTCATTGGTAGTGAAATAATTATCTATTTCAGTCGCTATTTCCTCCTGAAATACAGTATCTAAGAGAGCATGTGGGGGAAGCCGCCAGCTGAAGGCCCTCGGGAGTGTATTTGGGGTGCGCCAGCTCAGCGGCACCGGGGCATGGTCCGAGAGTGTACGCGGAAGGTGGCTCGTCTCCACCGTCCATGTCAGTACATCCGCAGAGAGCAGCCAGTAGTCTAGGCGAGACCAGGCCTGCTGATGGGCAGTGATGCAAGTTCCCTCCCGTAGATGTGGGTTGAATTCCCGCTAGACATCCCGGAGCCCATGTTCCTTCAGTATAGTGTTTAGTAACTGTGTAGTCTTGGGGTGTGGGTTTTGCACCGCTCCCTCTCTAACTAGGGTATTATCCAACACAACATTGAAATCACCGCCCCAGATAACAGTGTCGCAGCCCATTTGCACTATCTTAGCCCATACATCCAACAGAAACTGCGGGTCATCCGTGTTTGGGCCATAAATGGCCACCAATGTCACACGCGTGGAACAAAGACATCTAGTCACCAAGACGTATCGCCCATCTCTATCTGCCAGTGTCCCTATCGTGTTCCAGCCCAGTCCTCGTCTGATCAGTATAGTGACCCCTCTGGCATAATTGGAAAATGTGGCTGAGTGAACCTCCCGCCAGTATCTGTGTTTAAGCTTGGAGTCGGTGTCACATCTCAGGTGCGTCTCTTGCAGAAAGCAGACATCGACGTGGTGCCTGCGTAAATACGTGTGTACCAGTCTAGCTTTTTTGAAGTCATTGAGCCCTCGGATGTTCCATGTTAGACAGTTAACTACAGCCATGAGCAATGTTGCACATCAGTGAATGGAGAAGTTGCCCTGGGATAAGCCCTACACTCCATATATAGCCCTCCTAGACCAATGCATCTGAGAAGCCGATCTTTCATTGCCCTTTTGCCCCGTATGAAAATCAAAAAGCAAACATACATTTCTCTCTTCTTGTGAACTCCCATCCCCCTCCCCCCTCCCACTACAACCTCCCAAATAGGTCGAGAACTTTCACCCACCCCCCTGTGAAACCCACCCTTAAACAAACGTGTGAGGTACAAACTCATGGGAGATCTCCCTGTGAGGGCGGGGAAAAACGCCTAACGCCCGCCTAGTGGCGGGGTGGTCAGGCTAAGGGTATCAACGTTAATAGCCTCCACAGTCCGGTAACCCCGGATATCGGACATATCGCAAACTATACAGTCGTGTTAACAGTGAATTATTCTCTCGCCCCCCCTTCCTGGCGTTCAAATGAGACATGCCAATGCATTAGAAGCTGTAAATGGAATCATCAAGTGGTGCGGAAGTGCAGAAAAGTTAGTCATTATCAGCAAGCAACGTGTGTGAGTTCTGCCCCTCCCTTGGTGAGCTCTGTTGCGATTTCCGTGGGCAGATATGCTTTGTGTATTTGAGAGCGGATTTGGCGTCCGTAAAGAAGTGTGCTTGGCCATCATAGGTGATTTTTAGCTTTGCCGGGTACAACATTGCATACGGGATGGAGGATGACTGTAGCATCCGTTTTGTTGGAAGAAATTCCCGACGCGCAGCCTGCACCGCTGGAGTGTAGTCAGGGAAAAAGCATACTGTGTTGCCTTGGTGAGTTACAGGGCTCTTCACCCGGGCCTCCCTCAGGATTGCATCTCTGTACGCGTAATTCAGTGTACGCGCAAGAATAGGCCGTGGCGGAAGGCCCGGTGCCGGCCTAGGACCTAGTGAACGGTGGGCACGCTCCACCGTCATCAGTGGAGACAGGACAGGCCCAAACAGTTCTTGGAGGAGAGTAGTTATATAGGGTTCCATCTTTGATATGGCTGTTGTCTCTGGAAGGCCAAGAATTCGAACGTTGTTCCTTCGAGAACGGGCCTCCAAGTCCTCATTCTTTGCCCTGATCACTTCTAACACTTTCTCCATGTTTAACAGCTGTGTCTTGACCTCAGAGTGCGAATCTTGGGTATCCGAGAGTCTGTTTTCCACTAGGTCTAAGCGCGTTTCATGTGTGTCTACCCTCTTCTTTACGGCATATAGGCTAGCCGTCAAGGAATCTATTTTCCCGTCTATGGTCTGCAAGCTTGATCGCATGTCCTTTAGAATGGAGCGCAGGTCTTCCCCAGGTAGATCTGGATCATCCTGTAGCATCGATGCTCCCCCTTGATCCGTCGGGGCGTCCATAGTGCGTGTCTGGCGTTTTTCAAAGGGAATTTTCGGTTTCTTAGGGTCGGTCTTGCCCATAGTGTCTCGAGAACAGTCCCCCACGGCCCGACTTTTGCAGACGTATCTCTGTGTCCGGATCAGTTGCGCTCCGCGACGTTTCGAGAGACAAGGCAGCACCACTCCGTCCTCCGGGAAGCGTCCAGTGCAACACTCTCAGCCAGGTAGGGCCACCGACCCACGCCTCTTCAATATGCACAGGCCTGCCTCAGAAATCTTCTCTCAAGGGTGAGCCCGCAGCACCTAGAGGTCCATAGGAAAATTCAAGGCGGCAGCACAGATCCCAAGGAAGTAGCGGACAGATACCAGGCACAGCACACACTTCACCGGCAGCAGATATCCAGCCAGGCCGCCCTAGGACAGCACCGCATGTGGGCTCATGGGGTCTCTGAAGGTGAGCGACGAGGGATCAGGCACCCCGCACCATATAGCCCAGGGGGGCCGGTCACCACTCCTATATGTTTGCCATGGGATTGATGATGGACCGCAGCACCAGCAACTACAGGGATCGAGGGCCCCCAGAAGCAGAGGTCGTCGGTCAGATCGGGTGCAGGCCTCCGCACAAAATCAGGAAGAGGCCCTGCAGCCACGCGCCAGGACAAGGAAGGCCCCGTCAGGCCGCAGCGCGACAAGCCACACACCAGCCCGTAACGCCGGTGAGCGGGCCCCGCAAACGGCCTTCCGTGACCCCTCCCAGTCGCCGGCACCACAGCCCGTCAGCCGTCTTCTGAGGCAGGTGAGCGCCCCAGCCCCAGTGGAGGACCCCCCCCCGGCCCGCAGCAGCCGATCTCACCCCTCCCAGCGGCAGCACGCTACCGCGGGAAGCGGAGCGGGCGCCTCAGTGCCCTGAAGGGTCTCCCCCGGTGGCCACAAGTACTACACTCACCTTATCGGCCTGCAGGTACGCCGGGTCGCCCTCGATGCTCAACCGCCTCTCTGGCGGGCCCACGGCCTCCAGTGCGAGTCCAGCCGCGGTCTCGAGTAGCGACACCAGCCGCAATTTCTCCGGTGGGTGCCCCTCTCCGCAGTCCGCCCTCCGGGATCTCGGCACGGCCCCTCCGGGTGTCGGCCGACAGGAAGCCAGCAGTCGGGTCCTCGCCTAGTCCCGCAGATAGCTCAGGCAGCCGAGTCTAGTCCCGGACCGGGGCGCTACGCAGTAGCGGTGGAGATGTCGGCGGCCATTTTCCTGTAGACAGTCGCTCCAGCGGTCCCTCAGCAGTTGAGCGGATTCCAGGCCCCCCAGACCTACGAGATTCACCACATCGTGTCTGGGGGTATTGTAATTGCAATATCGATCATTTTCGCCGGTTTTCACCGACCTGGGCTATGGTATTCGCCGAATGTTCGAGCCCGACCTGCAGAGCCCCTTCAACAGGCGGCCATCCTGCAGCGCGTCGTGGCCACGCCCCCCTCCTGCAGTTTAATTTAATTGATGCACCACAGTTTCAGTTAATACTGGGCCTCCCATGGCTGACAGAACACAACCCACAGATTGATTGGGAGAAGAGGTCAATCAAGATGAATTCGGAGTATTGCAAGGAGTACTGTTATCACACAGAGAATCTAGTCAAGGAGTCTAGCCTGGCCACCTGCTTGTGTGAGGCCGGAGCTTCTGTGTGTGTGATACGTACTGAAGAAATCCCAGAGAAGTACCAGGATTATCATGATGTTTTTAGTGAAGTGGAGGCTGAGAAGCTTCCTCCATATCGATCCTATGACTGTAAAATTGAGTTGGAGCCTGGAGCGAGTCTTCCATGCAGCAGAATTTATGCCTTAACGGAAAAGGAAGATCGATTTCTGAAGGAATACATTCAAAAGTATTTAAAGAATGGGTTTATCAGGCCATCCCAGTCTCCAGTTTCATCTCCATTGTTTTTCGTGCCAAAGAAGGAAGGAGGAGATTTAAGAACCTGTATCGATTACAGAGCCCTGAACCGAATAACCATCAAGAACAGGTACCCTTTACCCCTGATCTCAGTACTCCTGGACCAGGTCAAAGGAGCACGGATTTACACAAAACTGGATCTAAGTGGGGCATATCATCTTGTCCGAATCAGAGAAGGAGATGAATGGAAGACCGCCTTCAGAACTAAGTTTGGTCTATACGAATACCAGGTTATTCCTTACGGTTTGTGTAACGCCCCAGCTGCTTTTCAGCATTTCATAAACTATGTGCTGAGTCAATACATTGACAGATGTCCCATAGTTTATATTGATGATATACTGATTTATTCAGTGTCTGAAGAGGAACATCGAGAAAATGTAAGAGGTGTCCTGGAAAGACTGCGGGAAAACAGTTTATAGGTGAAACTGGAAAAGTGTGCCTTCAATGTACAGAAAGTGGATTTCCTTAGTTTCATTCTGTCTCCGGAAGGAATTACTATGGATAAACAAAAGATTAAGGCAGTTCTAGAATGGCCATCTCCTACGACCATCAAGGAAATACAAAGTTTCATTGGATTCGCAAATTTCTATAGGAAATTCATTAAGGAATTCTCTCAAAAAGTGATACCATTGGCTCGCTTGTTAAGGAAAGGAGTTCCATTTGTCTGGTCCAGTGAAGCTGAAGCAGCCTTCCAGTCCTTAAAGGAGAGTTTTACTTCGGCACCAATCTTGCTTCATGCGGATCTGGCAGAGCCCTTTTATTTGGAAACCGATGCTTCTGACCGGGCTATAGGTGGGGTTCTATCTCAAAGACACAAGGAAACAGGCCAATTGCATCCTGTTGCCTACAGATCCCGGAAATTGCTTCCTGCAGAGACAAACTATACCATCACAGAAAAGGAGTTACTAGCCATTAAGGATGCCTTCAAAGAGTGGAGACATTATCTGATGGGGCCAGACATACAGTAACGGTATTTACAGACCATAAAAATCTGCAGTTCCTTAAGTCAGCAAGAACCCATACACCTCGACAACTCAGGTGGTCCCTCTATTTCGCAGATTACAATTTTGTAATAACTTATCGACCAGGAAACTAGAACGGAAAGGCGGATGCCTTATCCAGGATTAACACAGAGGGACAAAAGGTGGTTATTGAAAATCTGAAAATCATCCCTGAATCCAAAATTGTGGCGGTCATAGCCAGTGAAACCTTGGATAAGAAGATCAAAAAGGCCTTAACACAAGAAGAAATGCAACTTTGGGCAAAGGAGGATCCTTCTAGGGAAATACTGAATGGTCTACCATTCCATGATGGAGGCTTATATATACCCATTTCCGAGCTTCAGCAGAGAGTCTTTTATGATTGTCATGATCACCTGCTAGCCGGACATAAAGGAGTCAATAAAACTGAAGAGTTGATCAAGAGACAATTTTGGTGGCCCAATTTGACCAAAGACATTAAACAATATGTGGCGGACTGTTGAATCTGTGCTCAGGGAAAATCAATTCGGCAGTTCCCTCAGGGTTTACTACAACCATTGCCTATTCCTCCTCATCCTTGGCACACGGTTACAATGGATTTGATTGTAGACCTGCCATCTAGTCAGGGTTTCAATACAATATTGGTCATGGTTGATGCTTTCACGAAAATGGCTCACTTTGTCCCTTTAAAAAACATTCCTAGTGCAAAGGAACTGGCTAAACAGTTCAACTTACATTTGGTAAAGATACATGGAATTCCGAAGGTTCTCATTTCTGATTGCGGTTCACAATTCCTGTCTCATTTTTGGAGGGCTTTCGCAAGTGGTCCGAACATAGAAACCAGGTTCTCCACTAGCTATCATCCTGAAACAGACGGAGAGTCAGAGAGGGTGACTCGGGAGTTAGACCAGTATTTGAGACTTTTTCTGCTGGATCAGGAAGAGGATTGGCCAGATCTCCTTTGGGCAGCAGAATTTGCACACAATAACTCTCAGAACAGTTCTACAGGTTATTCACCATTCTTTTTAAACTATGGACGACATCCAAATTCAATAGTCCCTGCAGTGAAAGATTTAGTCCAACACTTAAGAGAAACTCATGAAGCTGCTAGGAAGAAAATAGAAAGATCTAAAGAAATATATAAAAACCATGCTGATAAGAAAAGGAGACCAGAAGACACTTATTCAATAGGGAGTAATGTTTGGCTGAGTACAAAATATTTGAGACTAAGTTGAAACCGTTTAATTGGCCCCTTCGTCGTGCAAAAGATGATAAGTCCAGTGACTTATAGGTTAAAACTACCTCCACATTTAAAGATTTACCCAGTATTTCACGTTTCTCTACTAAAAAGGTCTTCACCATGTCTCAGGAAAAATACATCTCCAAAGATTATTCAAACTGAAGTAGTAGAAGAATTTGAAGTTAAAAGAATCCTAGATTCCAAGTGGGAGAATGGAAAGCTATTCTATCTGATTGACTGGAAGGGTTATGGGCCAGAAGAAAGGTCTTGGGAGTCACATACAGATGTTCATGCACCAAGATTAGTGAAATCCTTCCATGATCAATATCCCCATAAGGCAAGACTTGGGGAACCATCCTTGCGGAGCGGTACTGTCAGGAATCATGGTCGAAATCAAAATAAAACCCACCAAGTAATGGGGGCCGTGTTTCAGAGCAGAACGAAGAGGAGTTACTGGTCTCACCGACATTGGAGAGAGTGTAAGAACTTATCTTGGACCGCACTGCTTAGGTGGTGATTTTCCAAGATGGCCACCACTTGCGGTCTGGGGTTAGCGCTCCAGTATTTTCCCTAGGAGCGCAAGGTCTGTAGAGCAGTGTGAAGCACGCGTGCACCCTCCCAAAGGCGCACTTCACTGAAGTCAGTCAGAGGATTAGTGGCGTATTTTAGATTCTGCGTACCGGAGATTAGTGTAGTGTAGTTTTAGTTTAGTTTTTCCTCACCGTGCATGCCCGTCGGAAGAGATAGTGTATTCTTCTCGTTTCGGGTAATCTGTGAGGAGAAAAAAAAGAAGAAGAGGATCATTCTATTGCGCATAACCTTGAACCAGAGTGTTAAATCTGCTGAAGGCCGTTTCTTACCTGATTTCTCCAGTGACTTCAGTTCCAGTACACGCAAGTACCTAAATGAGAAAACACAAAGAAAAAGAAAAAGATTTTTGTTTCTAAGCAATGCAATGTTAAATCTAGAGATAATTAATGTTTCCATAGAACAATCTTTTTTTTTTAATCATAACATTCTTACTAGTTCTTCTGTTGCTGAATATTAGAGAAGAATTTACTAAAAAAAAAGTTTAGAAAATAAAAAAAATCTGAAAAGAAGATGCCATTAGAAATAAAGGTTTGTAAGAAGAGGAGCAATAGCCAGTCTTTAGAAGGGTATGTTGTGTTAAGAGAAAAAGAATTCAATAGCAAATGAGAAGTTTAGGGCCTTTTCTAGAGAGAAGTAATGTTTTTATTTGTTTTGCAGTGTTCAACATTAAAAGCACAGAAGCTCTAAAAGTAGCAGTAGAAGTTGCGAACACCTTGTAAGAAGAAGACGAGGCTGTCTCTTCTCTTATCCCCATTCCCCTCCCCCCCCCCCTGGAATTTCTTCACTCCCTTTAAAATCTATTGGGGGCGTGGAGGGAACTCCGGAGGGGCATTGGGCTAGTGCTTCATTCTGCTCCCGTGAAGTTTGGGAACTTCTAAGATTGACTCTTGATAGGTGTCAAATAAAACCCTATTAATGTTGTTATAATCACTAAACCTGTTACCAAAAAGGCAGTACCCATAATGATCTTGCAACTATCTCTATTTAGAATCACATGGTTGTCTGTAGTTAGTTCGCTAAGCAAAAATGTAGCAGCAATATTTCACAGTTGTATTTCATATTTTCGAAAACCAGTTTCTTTAATTATTTCTTGACGATTAGTTTCTTTGAACAGTCTCTTTTTTCTTTAAGCAATTAGTTCTTTCAGCTTTTATTTACAAACATCTTCATACAGTCATCCGCAACCCTACTCTGTCTTCTTCTGTGTTATCCCTACTCTTCTTCAGCAGCCTTGGGTCTAAGGAATCGTCTTTAAAAAAAGAAAAAAATGTTTTCCGTTTTTTGCACTTCAAAGTCATACAGAAATCTTTTTCAAGCAGCTTTATCTCCAGATTTGTTTTCAATATGATGTCAGGGGTTCAAAGAGCTCTGATCTCACAGGAAGCAAGTTTTCCGCTCGCTCATTTAACACTTTATTAGTGTAGTAGGTTTGTTCAGGTGCAGAATACCTCCGACAAGGCAATATTGCTCTTTTGACCTTCTTGTTTTTTTCTGATGATCTTGTGTGTCGGTTATACCACTGGACTCTATTTCTTCTCATATTGATGGCGGTATGCGCTCAACTGGCACACTTGATCTTAATTTCCTTTGACCATAATGCTGTGGCCATTCAGCAGTGTGGGTGACCACAGCATTATGGCAAAAGGAAATTTGCATTCAGAAGTGCGGGTGACTCTTCTCACTCCAGTACTTGTTCCTTCACCCAGATTGTCTGCTTGTATTTGTGCTGTCCCAACTGTTCTCTCATGTTGAGATCTTGTCTTTTTTTCTTCTTCGATATGTCAACGCCACTTTGAGAAATGATAGAAAACTGGATTGGTGCGACTGTTTGTTGTTCTTCACGCTTCTCTTTTCCTTGCTGTTGTGCCTCTTGCTGAGTCGCTGCTTGCAGTTGTCTAACTTATGACGATTCTGCTACTAGTGCTCTTTGTTCTGGCTCATAGAACACTAATTCTTCATATGGCTTTCTTACTCTCTGGATATGCAACGCATGCAGCCAGTTTGGTATTCTGGCACGCTTAACAGCAGTGTTCGTGGTAAGGATCACATGGTAGGGGCCTTTCCATCTCGGTTCAAAGCAAGACTTCCGAACATACTTGACCTGCACCCAGTCACCAGGACTGAGGTCGTGGCACTGTTCTCAATGCGAATCTAAGGTGACCGCTTCAACCTGGTGAGAGACAGAACGCACCACATCAGGCAATCATTTGCAGGAGTCGAGTATCATATCTGTGATATTCAAAAGTGCATCTGCAGGTACAGCAGGCAGTCTCATCACACACCCCATCAAGATTTCATGAGGGGACAACCCAGTCTTTCTGTCAGGAATGTTTCGGAGGGTCATCAACACCAAAGGTAAAGCATCTGGTTATTTCATTGATGTAGAGGCACAAACCTTTGTCAATCGGGACTTCATGGTTCCATTGAGCTTTTCAACAATTCCAGAAGCTTCACGTCGATAACTACAGTGCAATCTCTGCTCAGTCTGTAATCCTTCACAAATCATTCTCAGGAACTCATTATTAAAATGTGTCCCATGATCTGACTCCAGAGAAACCGGTAATCCATACCTTGGTATCAACTCTCTCAGCAACAGTTTAGCTACAGTGAGACTGGCATTTCTCCATGTTGGGTAGGCTTCCACACATCAAAAGAAATTACACACTATAACCAGGACGTATTTCAACCCATTACAAACAGGCATCTCAAGAAAGTCCATTTGCATCCTATTGAAGGGTCCACCTGATCTCCCAGTGTGACTAAGGGCCTTATTATGAGTCTGGCAAAAAGAACAATTGTTTGACAGAATGCAGAACAATGTCATACATCCACCCCAGTATAGAGATCTGGGCCTAAATCCATCGTTTTTTTTGCTCACCATGCCATTCCAGTTTGGGCCCAGCCATATGCAAATCAGTCTTGACCTTGCACCCAATGGGAACAGTCCAGCCCAAACTGCCAGGCAGGGTCCTCCCTGGACTGGAAACAAGCATCCTAGGACCAGTTCCGGGGTTTCACCTCTCATCAGCCAGGATAGCTTGACTCCAGTGGCATGGAGAGCACGGGACCCACGTCTGGGCGGTTCAGGGAAGACCTGGCTTGGCAGTTCGGGCTGGACTGTTCCCATGAGGCACAGGTTTCTCTTTTAGAGCCCTTGGCTAAATATATCGATTTCTTTTTAAAACCTTTTGTCATTCAAACAAAAGCATATATCAGGGACACAATGGATTTGATTTCAAAAATTGAGAATTCAATGTTTGACAGGAATAAACAATTGTTGGTCTCGTTTGACATTGAAAGCTTATATACGAACATCCCACAAGAGGAAGCATTCGCAGTCCTAAGTATGGTCTTAGATAAAAGAGTTAGACCACACCAGGTACCAACAGAATTCATATCTGCTCTAACCAGGATATGTCTTAAAAATAATTTTTTGCTTTCAAAGATGACCTGTATTTACAGGTCAAGGGAATGGCGATGGGGTGCTGCTTCGCCCCAGAAATAGCCAATCTGGTTATGGATTGCTTTGAGACTCAATACATTTTTCATGACTCCAACCCCTTTAAATCGCATACTGCACAGTGGATGCGGTTTATTGATGATATTTTGATGGTGTGGACTGGAGATCAGGAGTCCTTAGAACAATTTCATCTATGGTTGAACTCAGGTACACAAGATCTGAGGTTTACTAAAACATCTAGCAGCGAAAAAATTAATTTTTTAGATGTATGGATAGCCGATAATGATGGGAAATTAGAGGTGAGCTTGTACACCAAGCCTATGGATCGTAACACGCTGTTGCATTATACAAGCGGTCATCCCAGAAATTTAAAAGAAAACTTGCCCTATGGGCAGTTCTTAAGAATAAAGTGGAATTGTACTAATAAAGCTGATTATTTTAACAATGCAGAAACTCTTCTGCCAAAGTTAGTTGAGAGAGGCTACCCAAAGAAATTGGTCCGAACAGCACTTAAACGTGCCTGGTTCACGCCACGAGAAGATCTTTTGACTCCCAGGATCAAACCTGACTCTAATCCATTGACATGTGTACTAACATACAACCAAGGCCAATAAAGTTAAGTAAATTATCTAGTGCAGCATTTTAACATCCCAAAGCCCCTTTTTGCGTTTCGTAAAGGGAAAAACTTACGACAACATTTAGTGAAGGCCTCACGCACGCAACAACCCAAGAAAGATCTAAGAAGCATGTTGGGCCTATCACCCCTGGTAGGGCATTTCAGATGCAATAATTGTGTGCGTGCCCCCAGACAAATGACTCTAAATTCGTTATGCTAGATAAAAAACATTCACAAGGCAGTTTTTCGAATTGTAATACGAAAAACGTAGTTTATTGTCTCACATGCCCATGTGGCAAGTCTTACATTGGGCAGACTACACAAGCAGTAAAAATGCGGGTGTTACAACACAAATCAAGAATACGTTGCAGGACGCAGGGTGCACCATTAGTCCAACATTTTGTACAATGTGACCATAATGAAAATTATATAAGTTGGTCAGTTCTTCTGGTGGTGAAATCAAATAATAAAGTGAGTCTACAAATGAACTTAAATAGACTTGAGGCCGGATGATCGAAAAATACCAGACAGCAGCAAATGGCCTCAACGACCGTGATGAAATTTGGGCATTGATCTGATTGGAGAGCAACCGTATAATTTCTGTTTTAGCCAAGAATATCTGGTCACACCAGCACCAATTTAAGGTATGATCCTCGGTGAACCAGGTTCTCTGTATATATGTATATAACCATTTGGAACTGTGACACACTACTTTGCTTTTGAATATGTAATAATACTTTGTAAGTCCCTATTATACAGGATGTGCTGGGTACGCAGATTGATGAGAACCCCGGGTACAAAGCCTCAGGCTAGGCTGTGGTATTCTGAGTTAGATGTGCAAGCAGGCGACTGTTTCCCAGTGGCTAGGGTGCGAGTCTTTAATTCATTGGTTGGATCATGGATCTCTGGGCGATGCTGACCACGGGGTTTATTCACTGCTTTGCCTCCATATTTTTAACATATATTTTTAACATAGGAGTATTTGGCCCACGTTTAGATTTTTGTTTTAGGTTTAATCCAACACGCTTTTTGGTTTACCTTTCTAATAAGAAGAGGTGGAGTCTTCTTCTTTTGCCCTCGTTTTGGAGTTGTATTGGTGAGGGACATCCCAGATAATTACATCCTCCAAGCCATTGGGAGCCCGATTTCAACCCCCGTGACATCTCCCTATTGGTTGTAGTTACATTAATATATCCCGTATACAGGGGTAGTGTTCGGTCACTTGGCACCGTTACTGATTGGACCTCATTTTAAGTACTTGACCCTTCCCTGTGGTTTTAGGTTACCACGACAACCGACACATATAATCCCGGGAGTCTTTTTTCCCTGTCCTTGGTTTTTTCATGACGTGGCTAACACGTGACCACGCTGACAGGAAGTTTCCTGTTTTTAAACTCCTCGAGATCCAGTGATAGCAGCGCGCCGGAGCGTTGACATTCTCGGACTCACGGAGCGGCTTCTCGTATTTGTTACGTGACCCCAGGCGGTACAGAAGGTGAGCGATGTACCACGTAGACTCGTATGAGGGCTATTTTGGTAGTTGCCTGCTAGACGTTTTGTGTAACGCGGCGTTATCCCGTATTTTCAGCAGGGGTTCCACCATAGAGGGAGCGAGTACACACCAGGGTTGAACGCCTCAGTTAAGAGTATTTGACATCACCGAGAGGTATGTAGGGGCATTTTATTATTTTTTATTTTATTTTTCACTTTTTATTTGTATTAGTAGCAGTTTGGATTTGTGGCAAGGAGTGCCTTTTTTCAGTGTAGTGTTTCCTGACAGTATTTAACCACCGTTTACAGGTGACTGAACCACGTTTTACGGTAAACATCATTCCCCACAAGGAGGGGTACTCCGTATTTGGAGCACGCACAAGAGCCATAATTGGTTTAGGCCACGTGAGTGTGCTTTGTTTATTGCATCTACCGCACCTTGATTGTGTTTTACTATGGTAGCACGCTGGGTGGGTGAGTTGTGCGTCAGATCCACTCTTTTGGGCCTCTTTAGGGATTTGTAGCCCTCCAGGCCTCCCACTATGGTGTCCTAACACAGCGATTTCTTCGCAGTTCCTGCATGAATGCCCCCTCCATACAAGATGGGCACTTGTTGCATGCCCCGGGTCAGCACATCCTGTGTAATTGAAAGGACAGTTGTTTTAGTTTGTACAAATGTTTACTTTTGGATTATTTTAGGTTGGTTCCTTTACCCTTGTCCTGATGAGGCCGGGAAGGAATGGGGGCTGAAACGCTTTGATGGGAGGAATCCACTTGAAAACAAGATTTATTATTGTATTTCAAGGCACATTCAATAAATGTCTGTAGAGGTGTTGAAACCTCGTGTGCAAAGAGGATTACCTCACATTGTATTGCCTAGATTAAGTGTGTGAACACTGATTCATTGTAAAAATAAGTGGGTATAGGCAACAAAAACTTTGTTTATGTTCATGTCTATATATGTTTGTGATGTAAATGTCTGTGTATTTTCATGTTTGCTATTTACAAAAAAAACAAAAATAATGATTGATTTTTTCCAAAGAAAGTCATTGTGGTATGTGCATTTTTTTAATTGGTCCTCCATAAATTGAAATGGGACGCACTGATAAATGCATCAGTGTGATAAATCACCACACGCATGACCAACCATTTCTTAGAAATTGGACACACCACCAACGACATGAAGTGGGTGGTGATTGAAACCCTTGAAGCCAGCGTGCCGAACCTCCAGAGTCGCCTTTTGGAGAAAGAACAACGGTGGATTTACCGTTTGTCCACTCATCTAACCGGCCTGAACGACAACATTCCATGGAACACCCTCAACAAACCACCATAGTAACAACTGGGGGGTTTATACTCTCGGAATTGTTCGACCTGCTTTTAGCGGAGCCGCCAACCTTTCCTCACAGGGCACTCTACTCTGATAGTCTCAAGACACCAACCCGCCATAGGGACGGCTTGCCAACTCTCATCAACATCGCTATAGCAATCCTATATGTACTATCATTTTGGGACATAACCTAGCTCCTCATTAAGTGCCTCCCAATACTTCTATTTTTACCATCCAGGTCCACGTGACCCTTGCCTGCCCTGCCTGACTACACGCAGTCTATCCACCTTGATGTGACCAAGTGGTTACAATACTTAAACACAACATAGCTCCTCATTAAGTGTCTCTATCTACACTTATTTATGTACCATGTCTGATTACCTGGACTTAATTTAGTGTTTTTTATATTCTAACATACTGTCTTGACCCCAGTAACTTAGGTCCATGTGCCCACTCCCTTGCCGCATTGTCTGTCTCCATGATAGGTGGACTACCACGGCATGACTATAATCGCTAGTACGCGGTTATCACACTGATGCATTTATCAGTGCGGATCTCATGCCCAACACTGCTTTACAGCATCATTCCCAAAATCATTGAGCACACGGGTGCCCCGCTATGCGCACATGCGCACAAGCGACACCTTAATCTCCCTCTCTTCCAAGTCCTTCAGGAGGTTAGCGCTCCAGTTTTCGGACGCCCACCGCATCTCACACATTGTGTGGACACGGTGACGTCACCACACCAGGCTCCCGCGTCCCCGACCGTGAAATAGACGCCGGTCAGCGGGTCCTCTATCTTCCAGGACCACGAGGAGACCGGAGTAGGTGGCTTGCAGACGCCACGTCTTGACGAAGTAAGATCCAATCCTTCTCCTCTAGCCTCTGTCCAGCCTACACGCTGTTCAGAGGTACACGAGCAGTTACGAGCCTCCGCTCGAGGCAGAGCTAATAGTACTCCTTGATCTGTAATTTCATCTCTCAGACCATTTTTCTCTCTCTTTCAGTGTGTGACTACAGACAGGCGCCCCTCCCGGGTCCTGCATAAAGCTACTTCAAATTCGTAGCCATTGTAAATATGTTTTTTCCTTGACAGTTTTTTATTTAAAGTGTATGATTGTGATAATAACCACACGTACAGTTAATGGCACTACCGTTCACACGCAGGCACTCCTCTGTGCCTCGATAGCTTTCTTATCTTTTTCAAGCATACAGCACCACAACGGCATGCCACTAGAGCACCACTGCAGCTAATCTTATAGTATAGCAGTGTAAGCCAGTTGAACACAGTATACTTGAACAGCATGCATTTACTGCGGGCCATCCGGTTGGCAGTCGCTATTGACTCACGCATGTGCCAGTTGAACAATGACACTGTTTAAGATATAGAAGGTGGCACAATATATACTGTATATAAAGATTGCATTTTATATTACTTGCTTCTCCCCTTCTTGCTTTCTTACAGGTTTTTTGATCCAGTGGGTCCGTAAGTACGCACCACTGCATGATCAACACACCTTAGCGTGTGTGTTGAATAATTATACACGTGGCGTTTTTTTTGCCACACACTCACTTTTTTCACCTGGTCCTGATGAAAGCCTCTATATTTGTTGCGAGGCTGAAACATGTCGACCCTAGTGACAACTAAGACCATCTTATCTTAAAGTTGTCCCCTTTCTCTTTTTTAACCTTGTCCTGGGCCGCTGGGAATAAAGTTTATTCATTAAAGATTCCCAGAGACAATTTTAACCTTGCACCACTTGAGTAACACTATCCCATCACACCAACACCAAAAACCAGCTCCGCTGTAATGAGGCGGCGCAGCACAACTGGGTGGCACTCGGCTACCCAGTTGGGACCCCGATGATGAAGCATGCCACCAACTAGGTTGGTGGGTGAGGGGTCTTTTTTAAAAAATACTAATGTGTTTCTGGCTTCTAAATTGAAGCAACAGTGAGTCATTTAGATTTCTCGGTCCGTCCATTTTGTTTATTTGTACATAATTCCACTACACATAACTCCACTCAACACCTCACAGTTTCACGCCACTCAATTCCACAACAAACAGTTCCAATTCAAATCACATAATTACACTCCAGACCACATACATCCACACCACTCCATTACAGATGGCTAAAAGACATCGTCATTGACAACACCAATAGCTCTCGAATTGCCGAGACCTATTGGCTTTGCCAATGCTTGTTAATATATATTCCCACCCTTGAGCAAGGCGAAGTGACAGCAGGAAATATAACACCCCCTTGATCAAGGCAGGAGGGGGTCAGATGGGGGAAATTAAAATGTACACCCTCCCGCATTTATAAACATTGTAGATTTAGAACATTTAAAGCCCCCCATTGTCCATGGGACAGGGCCGGAGGTGTTAAAGAATTAACGCCACCATCCTGTGCTCATTTTTGTTTAGAAGCTTCAGGGTAATACTGCAGCGGCAAACTTATTCAATGTTTAAAAGCACTTTGTTTTCCAAATGCAGTCTTTACTACAACTTTGCTTTCATATCCTCCATGGTGCCACTGTAGCCACGGTCTTATTTAATGTTTAAAAGTATTT
The DNA here is from genome assembly GCA_963921515.1 of Calotriton arnoldi. NCBI lineage: Eukaryota > Metazoa > Chordata > Amphibia > Caudata > Salamandridae > Calotriton > Calotriton arnoldi. Next base: position 1,635,616 of record CAWUFW010000751.1, read on the forward strand.
TCTTTCTTTTCAACCTGCAATTTTACCTTTTTATTAAAGCAGTTTCTACGACTACATGTTTTACTGTGCCGGATTGTGGCATTTAGACACTGTAGCCACAGACTTATTTAATGTTTAAGAGCTTCAGGCTGATATTGCAACACCAGACTTATTTTATCTTGACAAGAACTTTGTCCGTTTTCCAAATTGAATCTTTACTGCAACACTGCTTTTATATTCTCCAGGGCGACACTGTAGCCACATTCTTATTCAAGTTTTAAAAGCATTTTCTTTCATTTAAACGTGCAATTTTACGAACAGTGACACCATAGCCACAACAGGGACAAGGAGAGGGACTGGGACAGATGGTTAAGCAGAAGGACAGAGTCAGGGTCAAGAACAGAGGGATAAAGATATCAGGACAGGATCTGATGAACAGAGGAACAACAGACATAGTGAGCGACAGACCAAAGGGTAGGAACAAAGTGACAGAGGGGAATGGATGAATACACCTCCCTACCCACCATTATATGTCCACAGAGCCAACATTATATGCCAAAACACCCAACATTTTACAGCCACACCCCCTCCTACTGTATATAACCACAGAATCAACAACATATAACAACAGCCATCATTATACTTCAGTGACAACATCACACACCCATATGACCCCATCATAAACCCACACAGCTATATCGGGTAGTCCCACACCTACCAATGTACAGCCCCCTACCACCATAAGATGTTTTCTCCCTCCCCCCCCCATTTTATGCCCACAGAGTCAGTCATCATAGGGTAACACACCCATCTCATATACCAGTACAGCTGCTATCATTAGCCAGCACATCCCCCATCACATGGCCACACACACTGTCATACATCCACCATCATATGTCCACAAACCTGCAATCAGACTGCCACACAGCAACCATCCTAGGGCCACACACCAACTTCATATACCCACACATACAGTGTGGTGCAGCTGCCATCATTTGCCCACACACCCACTATCCATACTCCCACACAGCCGCCATCAAACACTTATACACCCAGACACTTACCATAGTGCACTCATTGTGCACATACTATCTTACACCCACACAGCCATCTTCAATGCCAAAACACTTTCCATCAGTTGGTCACGCACCATCAAACATCCATCTTCATACACCCACACACCCATATCATATGTGCACACAATCAACTTATACCAATCCATCTACTTTCTACCAACTTACCATCGTGACCAGCCACCCACTCATCATATTAGAGCACCTACCTACCCACAGCCCAGTCTGTTGGATCAGTGGATTAATACATCCACTCTGGGAATCAGTTTTTGAACTCATGGAGCCACATTCAATACCTGACAGTTCCAAACATCTTTTCATCCTTCGAAGGACTATACAATGAGTACTATTGAGTTGGGCAACAATAAGCATCTGTTATCTGTCAGCCACGAGAAGAGATTTCTCAGGAATAAACGTACGCTTTATAAATATACCTTTTATGTTATTTTGTGTTATCATACACCAACATACGCTAACCATTAAACTCCATGAAGCCGACACCACATGCCAACAAACCCACTTTTATGTGTTCACACACCCCCTATTATATGTCCACAGAGGCACCATTGATCACATCCACCACTTGATGGACCAAAAGTGGTTGATCATACATCCACACCCACCATCGGACACCTAAACCTATCATCATAGAGCCATTCCCCCTCCATCATACACTCACACATTATACAGTCTACACCCACACAGTCAACATTCTCTGGCCTCATAGTCACATTCTTATACCAGTTACTCTCACCATCATACTGTCCCACGCCCACTAACCTGCACCCATACAGCTGCCATCAGACGCAGCACACCTATCATATGCTTATACAAAAGCCATCGCACACCCATCAGCTTATGCCCACATACCCACCTTCAGACACTTGCACACTGACTCTCACACAGCAACATTTGCAACATCATATGCCCACACATCCAGCACCATACACTCACACAGCATATGCCAACACAAAAATGACAGAGTTAAGGTTTACTAAAATGTTGACAGCAGTGACACTACAAAAATTACACAAATGTCAACATTTAAGGCATACCCACAGTGTCATCTTTCAACACTTAACCATAACTCCATACTATAGCACTCTTGCAAAAGTTGAAAGCTAACCCATTCACCTAATTTTCTGCCTCACCATAATAACTCAACCCTACCCCCCAAATGAGAAGGGAACTGAAGAGATCAGGAACGTGGGGACAAGTATACATTTAAGAAGAGGGAGCCTTTATTTCAGGAAATATGGCCTCTGACCTTCAGCTGACCGTTCAAACAGGGCTCCCCCTCCCACCTCATCGCAACAATTAGAAATCATTCTGGGTTCAGACCTCAACCTCATCCCACAAATCACTTAAATGGTTAAGATAACACATTTCCCCCATTTTTGGGTTTTGTGTTTGGGTTTTGAGGTAATGGATCGATCTGCCGCTCTTGGGCGGGAGTGCGAGTTTTTGCTGTTGGGTGGCATGGAAGCTAGCTCACTACCTAAAATTCCTCATGGTTTCTTTCTCTTTTTTCCACTCCCTGTTTCTCCTGTCCCTATCATCCCTTCTCTTTTCCCTTCTTCCCCTTAGAGTCCTTGTCGCTGGTATGTCATATTATGTGAAACCAAAAAAAAGTTCTTCACTATCTCAACACAAAGCATGCAGCTATCATACTGCTTCAAGAAATGCACCTCTCCCCAGCCAAGTGAACTGAAGTGGGTGGGCACGCTGAGGGTGAACGCGAATGGGGACCTAACCCGACTCCCACCTCCTCCAAGAAAAATGGGTTGACCATAATTATAGGCCGGAAACTCCCTTGTAGGGTTCTCCACACCTGGTCTGGTGAGTAGGGGAGATGTGCTTGTGCAAAAGTGCCCATGATGGGCAAGTGAGTGATTCTGGGATCCATCTATGCCCCAAACAGACGGGACTCAATTGGCCCAACTGTCCAGAGTGATTACAGGCAGGACGCTATGGGTCGCCGGGAAGGCGACTTTGTGGGGTATCCTGATGCGAAATTGTGTGGTGGGGAAATGTTAAGCTCAGGCTGACATCCAATGTTTGGAAAAGGAGGTCAATAATTCCCATTGTAAATACCTCCAGACACCCACGCCGGAGCTTCAGAGTGAGCTGGATGTTTCCATGACCCATTTTAATACATATTTTATGGTAGTTACGGAAGAGGCGCTGGTAAAGTTGTAGTAGTGAACATACAACCACGGCGAGAGGGCAGGTCGCCTCTTGGCAGCCCTACTGAAGCAGCGTGAATCCCAACTGTCCATACCGGTGTTTCGGGATGCATCCGGCACGGTCCTAACCCACCCCTTTGCCATCACTGACCACTTTGCATCCTTCTCTCTACTCCTATGCTTTCCAGGTCTCACCGGAGCAAGTGATTCCTTTTTTAATCTCTTGCATCTCCCCGTTCTCATTGATGAGGGACAGGCGTAACTCGAGTGGTATTTTACAGAATTAGTGTTAATGGCCTTATCAGCATTGCCTACTTGCAAATTGCCTAGAGAATACGACTTTCCAGGGTTATTTTATAAAACCAGCAAGCCTCAGCTGATACCTCTCTTGACAAAGGCGTACCAGGAGGCTGCTGTGGTGTGCTCCTTGGTGATGATTTCTAATAAAGCCACCCTCGCCCTCATTCTCAAGGAGGACAAGGACCTTTTGGACTGCACCAGCTCCTGTCCTATCTCACTGATTAATGTTGACCTGAAAATTGTGGCTAAAATACTAGACTGAGTAAGGTGAGTTCACAGCTCATCCATGAATCCCAAGTGGGGTTTGTCCTTGGTGGATGTTCACATAATCACCTGAGGACGCTAGCACATCTGCTGCAGCACGCGAGGAATGATGTTGACAGCCCACTGGCATTCTCCCTGGACACCGAGAAGGCATTTTGACTGAGTGGAATGACCTTATCTTTTCCAGGTATTGTCCAGGATGGGGCTGGGTGGGTACTTTATAGGCAAGGTTTGTACTGTTGTGCTCTTTCCTGGTCCGTTGCGACACCCGACAGGGTTGCCCCCTCTTCCTGCTCCTCTCGTCCTGGCCCTTGAGCTGCTCTCCATTGTCATCCAACGTGAGCTGGAAATGGTCTGGATCAGTGGCATTGAAATCAAGGCACTACTTTACACTGATGATATCCTCCTCCTTTTGTTGCAAGTAGAGGCATTGATCTTGGCGGCCCTGTCCATTATTGAGCAGTTCTCTCGCTTGTCCAGCTACAGGATAATTTAGGTAAAGTGTGATGCTGTCCCTATTTCGAGGGGGACTACAAGAGCTTGTATACAGGTGTATGATATGCGGTGGGTCCCCAGGGGCCTTAAGTACCTGGGTATTCGCATAAACAGGGGACTGGCAGGTATGGTTGAAGACAACTATCTCAGGTGGGCACACCTCCACTTTTCGCTTGGAGGGAGGGTATAGATGATCAAGATAACAGTTGCCTCCCCATATAAATATGTGCTCGGGATGCTGCCTTTTCGGATGCCTCCTGCTGTGTTATTGGGCATTAAGGCGGATATTCATTCCTGTAACTGGAGTGGGCACAGACCTCGACTTCGCCCCTCACGACACTGGGCGTATACAATGGCCAGAGGCCTTTACGTCCCACATATGACTTTCTACAGTCTCGCATTCCATTTATGGCAGCTTTCTTGCCATCAGCTAGAGCCCAAGGATGCTCCACACGGGTTCACTTTGAGCACCATATCCTGGAATGCCCCACCACGCTGCTGCCGGTATAGCTGTCTACCACACACGGCCTTATTATGGAGAACCCGATACTCAACGCAACCCCTTTGACCTGGCACCCGGTGCACAAACTCTTGGGAGTATCCCTGTCCCTCCACTCCGGAGTCCCACTGTGGTATAATGCAAGACTCTGCATAGCTGCCAAGCCAATTCATTGGCTGTCTTGTCGTACGAAGAGGGTGAGAACGGTTGAATAACTGCCCCAAGAGTGCTCTATGAAATACATCGAGGTGCTGAGGGGCGAGTTTGGCTGTTCATCCACTAACTGTTGGAAGTACAGACAAATAGCACATTGCCTCAAAAGCTCTTCCGGGCCTTCACAGGTTGTTCTTCCTGTGTCCCCATCTGCCAATACCTGCGGATCGGGAGCTGCTTTAAACCAGTGGTTCAAAACCTTACATTCTAACCTCTCCCTCATGGTGACCAGGCTACGATGGCAGACGTCCTTAGTGAGGGAAAACTCGCCTGTTGATTGAGCACTTGGCAGTGTACTGGGAGACTGACAGCTCATGTTCCTTTATTTCAAGGCTTCTCCATGATTTGTATTGGTCCCGTATAAATTGCACAGGGCACATTTGCTGTCACATGAGAGGTGTTGGTCCTGTAAAGAACCTCGCTGTGACCTTTACCATATCCTATGGTCCTGTAGAGCTCTTCAGCTCAACTGGACTTTCGTGTGGACCAATCTACGCCTTTACATCTCTCTGATGTTGGTCCCGTCACTACATCTGGCACTTTTTCACAACGTGATGGATATCTCTGAAGTTGACCTCAGTACACAACGTTGGCTGGCCACAGCCCCGGCCGTTGCCAAGCTGTGCATTCTTCGCCGGTTGTGTCAACCGACTACCCGGGCGGGTTAGGAATGGCTGATAGTACTACACAGGGTAGCGCTTCACGAGCACACTACGTATACACCTAATGGCAAACTGGAGGCTTATGAGAGGATGTGGGATGCGATTATTAGTCCTTTAGCCAGACTGCACACCCATTGGTGATGGTGGTAAAGTGGGATTGGGCCCAGTCTTTGTACAACCCTATTGATGCCCGACTACTGCTCTCAAGATTAAGTTTCTAGATGCTTCTGTTTAAAGGCAACAATTAACAATATCAGGAGAAAAACCCAAATACCCAGTTCAGACCTGGGCGAGTGTAGTGGCATACAACAGTGTCTCAACAGGTAATAATTAAGAAATTATTTGCACAAAGTAAAGTAATTAAATAGAAAAAAAGAGAGAAAACACCAAGGATTGATTATCGCGTTCTGTATTCACAGTATGAAGAATAATAACTTGGGACTGTAATAATGTTACTCTATTGATTTGCAATCAGTATAAAGCGGACAAAAAGTGCTCTTAAATGAAAAATGTGAATGGTGCATGTGAGGGATATGAAAGAGTGAAAATAACAGTGAGAAGGCATTAATGTCAAATGGTACAAAAAATGAATACTGGAGGAGGCAATTTTACAGAAGATTTTAAGTGCCAGAGGCCGTAAATCCGCTGGTTCGTGTCGACGGTGTTTCATCCTGTATTACATCAGGTCATCATCAGGGCAGTGATTACACAAAATTTATTTGTATGCTGGCCTCAGTCTTGTAGCATGCTTGTAGGTTGGACACTATCAACCCTGGCCCGGGAGAATAAAGGCGACCTCACAATGGCGCAATAGGTCCATTTGTGGAGCTAATTTCAAGGTCAAGGGACGAGGAAGTGAACTGATCGGATACACTAATGGGCACAACCACTCTAATCGCCTAGGCAATATCACTACTAAGGACATTGACTACATTGCCTTCAAGAAAGGCCTGAGTGATGAATGTAATATAAGAACAGGAATTTGATTTTTTGATAACAATAAGGCTCATCAAGTACATGCAGAAAAGAACGACTGGAACATTGGGGTATAAGGATCGTCAAACAGGTTGAAGTCAAATATCCCTCAATTTTTGTTTTCAATCCCAGTCTATCAGGAGCAATGATGCTTCAAATTCTGCCCACATTAAGATCTCAATCCAGGGGGCACCTGTAGTCAATCGCCTGCTATCTCCCTCAGAAACTACCTAGTTAGGCATAAACACCTGAACTCCGGCAGCAGAGTTTGTAGCTTAACAAGCTCCTTGATGCCCACTGACCAAATTTGCTGGAGTGACCCCCCCCCGCCCTAGAATATCTGAAGATAAATCACCATCGCAGTTAACGATTGGCTCATGGAACATCAGGGGCTATAATAATCTAACTTCCTCCCCCGAGCAACTAGATTATTACGTACCTTTAATGTAATGTGCTTGCAAGAGACCTGTCAGTTAGGCTGAAATCTTTGGGTGGATTATATGAGTATTATTCTCCTGCGTTAAGCTCTACCAAGGGATGTCGACCATCTGGGGGTATCTCAATATACGTACATAATCATCTGGGCTTTACTATTTCCACCTTGGCTGAACTAAAAGGAGCTGTCATTATCATCAAGCTTGAATCCTCTGTTCTCCAAGTGAATCATCTAAGCTCAATGGTCCTTGCAAATATATATATAAATTCTAGTGTGGAGAAAAAATGGATCACTATATAATAGCTTATCAACACTTTGATGCAACTAAGGCTGGATCATTTAAATTTCACATGGCTAATAGCTGGCGACTTCAATGCCAATATGCTGATGAATCCGAATGAGCGAGAGTGGCTGGATGCTGAAGATACAATATGGAACATTCCAATGCTGAATCCTAACTCCTCTCTGAAAAGCTCAGAGCTTAGCACAGAGCTCTCCTCTGCTTACGATGGGGCTATGTTCCCTTAATGGTAGGAGTATCACTGACTGTGGCACAGCCTTCATGTATACATCACATGAAAAACTTGCAACACTTGATTATTTGTGGGTAATGATCCAAGATTTTTATCGAACCACGGATTTTAAAATCCAACACAATCTAGTAAGCGATCATGCTATTTTGTCATGCTCTCTTCATCAGGAGGTTGCCCCTTTACTCAAGGAAATCTAGCTAGGAGACCAAGTTGAGCTGGAACCAGTTAAACAGTTAAGGTGGGATGTCAAGTTTGAACCTACAATCATAAAGTTCTTAGAAACTTATTTGCAGGTTGATCCAATGAGGCTCTCTATCTCAATAGAAACTTGGTCAGTCTTTACAAATGATCGGTTAAAATCCTTAGCAATCCGTCAGCCTTCCACATGTTCCTTCAGCAGATCACGCCTGGTTCCGATTACTAGCCATAAACTGACCTTGCTTAAAGACGGCTCAATAGAAGTACAAGTGCAGCGCGGAAGGATTCAACAAATATTGCACAGAGAGAAGACATTAAACTAGTGCGCATGGAATACAGGCCATGTCTATATGAGCAAAAATGGTGTGATCTGGACATCTAATGGCAAGCTGTCTTCTCGGCTATATAAGCAAGAAATTCTGAAATTTTTTGTCTTATGGTGCACAAGGTGTCAGGGAAACAAAAACAAGATGATCGGTTTAACATCTCCGTGGCAGGTTGGATGGCACACATATTCTCTTTGTACGTTGATCAAACTTCAACCTACGTAGCCTCTCAGTCACTGTACTCTGATGACATGCCAAGCCCTGTAGGTGGTCCTCTGAATCAAATCTCTGACAAGAGGATCAAGAATGCTTGAGCGACAATCCATTCTGCAGGCATTCGCGGCCCCAACGGCCTTCCGGTATGAATTTTTAAAGTAGCAGTAGACAAATGGGCCATTTACTTAACCCCTCTGTACAACACATGCTTATCAATCAATCTGGTGCCGGAGAGCTGCCGTGGGTCCCTATTAGACTCAATTCACAAGAAGGGCGTGCTGGACAAGCCGGAAAATTTCACTAATCACCCTTCCGGATGCGGAGGGGAAATGCTACAGGAAAATTCTCCATAAGGAATGGGAGACATGGGCCCTAGATAGCAATTATCAATCCTGCTTTGCAGACTGGATTCCAAAAGTGACATAGCACCTGGATGAATCTATTATGTATGTCGGTTTTGCTAAAAAAAGCTATTAAAAGGGTTGCTGATCAACTTTATAGCGCATTTATCGACTTTGCCACAGCCTTCGGCTAAGTAGACAGAGGCTTGCTGTCTTCCATTGTGTCTATTTTCAGCTATTAGGAATCTTTACACAAACACTTGGGTCAAAGTACAGATGTCTAGCAAATGTGCTTCATCAGCAGAGAAATACACCAGATGGAGCCTTAAACAAGGCTGTATTTTGGCCCCTTTACTTTTTAATTTACAGTTGGCTGACTTGAATGACAGGCTCAACAATGTTAAGTACTTTCCGCCCAAACTCCTAGTAAAGAGGGTGCATGTGCTACAGTGTGCCAACAACACAATACTCTTGGACCAAACTGTAATTGGGCTCTAAAGAGCTTTAACATTCCTGGCAGAGTACTCCGAGATCAACAAACTCAGCATCAGCATTACAAAAACTAAGATCTTAATTTTCAGTAAAAAGAGCATCAAAAAAGGAGCATGGTTTGTAGATAGCCAGCAGGTCGAAAGAGTGTCCAGCATCAAGTACCTGGGGGTATGGCTAAATGAGTGTGGTCTCCCAACTGCTCATTTTGAGGCCTTGGCTGCTTCAGCTAATTCTCTTGCGTTTGCCTTTCAGTGCCTTTTCAAGAACCTCTCAGGCCCAGATTTGACCGCGATTCACAAAATCATCGAGTGCAAACTGATGCCCAGACTTGCATAAGGAGCATTTATCTATTTAAATTGTATAACCAGCTGAATTGATCGGGCCCAATGTCAAAGCTATAGGTGTCTCTTGAAGCTTCCGGCCTCTACAGTACCGGCTCAGATCCGCCTGGAGTTTAATCTGGCCAGTCAAAAGTATGTCCTAAATGCCAGCTTTCCATGGCTGAGCAGGGATTGCTGAAAAGACTCTTGTGGGACATAGTGCAAGATCCAGAATCAGATCTTTAAACATTCTTCCAGGCAGCCACGAATCTACTTGCCGCAAGAGATCCCATGCTGGCCGCATTACCGCCGAAAAGCCTTTCGAAGCTATTGATGAAGCAAGGGAGGTAATTATCAGCCCAAGATTATATAAACAGGATCCACTCAAAAAATATTGCTTATTAAAAAAAACTCCTCTTTATCAATCAATGACTCTTTCGGCGACCTGTTCCCTTACAATTAATCTTAATGTGAAGCTTCAACTGTTGCGCTTGCACTTTGGCCTAATTTCACTTAAAGTGTGGGTACAAGTATGGTCGTCTGAATCCAGGACGCTACATGTAGGGGCTCTGGTTTCGGTCAGGAATCATTGTCCCACATTCTATGCCTGTGCCCCTATTTGTCTTCGCTTAGACGTTACTGGCTTTTACCATTCTTCAGGCATTTGAACATTAGAGCCTGTAACACTGCAACTATAGAATGCCTGAATGGATACTCATGCCAATTAACCGCAAGATTTATAAAGTTCCTGGCGATTGCCTCAGTAATGCTTAAAAATGTAACACCTTGAACTTAAAGCTCAGAGCTCAAAGCTTACAACTCTGAGCTCAGGGATGTCGGCTCTGTTTGCCATCTCCTTCCCTAGACTCATGTGTGACCCTCTCATTCATTGATATCAGAACTTCTTACATTCAGCTCTTTGACAATAAAGGAGGATTGTCTGCTCCTTTCCTTATTGTATGGAAGGCACGGATTTGCAATTGCACCTTTTCTCATTCCTTATTTGTATGGGTGATATTTAAGCTGTGTATGGGCTTTTGACTTCTTCTAATATGAATAGGTGTTTTTATTGCCATTTTAAACCCTTAGGCTATGCTCCACTCTTCTTTGATGGAAGTCGTCTTAGCGATTGAGATTTTTCTTATGTGTATGGTGCCGGTTCTTGCACTTTGTGCTTTAATTTTTGTTGTAATGTTTGCTTTGATTGGGTGATATTTAAGCTTCATATGGCCTTTGTGTGTTGGTAGTATGAATGGTTGTTTATAAGCAATATCTTTTAACTTCTATGCTATGTTCTATTATTCTTTGATAGAAGAAGGCTTATTCATTAGGATATCCACCATTAGTATGTTTTTTATTTTTAGTATTTAGTGTTTTAACTTTTTGTAATGTTTGCAATGATTTTGAGTAATCATGCAACAGAATAAACTTTGACTTTCTGCTTTCCTGTGCTAGGAAGGAAAGAAGTGGTTTACAATTATGGTCAGCATCATGCTTGAGTGCCATTTTACAAAACTGTGGCAGTAGTGTGAGATGCCAGCAACAGTGGTGAGTTAGCTAGGCAACCATTTTGCACAGCTTACTGAAATTATGGAAAGCCCAGAAACACATTTCGAGGAGTGATTCTCGTAATCGCCTGGTGTTTGTTTGAAAGCAATCTTGAATCTGATAACTGGGCTTGATCACAGACCCTTTGTGAATTCCTTTTGGAAATATGTCTGAAACATTGGAAAATATTTTCGGCTAGGCAAGTCCTTTCCTGCAGCCTTTTTGAAGAACCCTGTTTCAATTTTGGTTTTGTGTTTTTAGTTTGCTCCAGTCTTCCGTTCCGGGTAGCCTCGGAAACTCTTTCTGTGCATCAAGTTTTATCGTTTACGGAGTGGTCCCTCCATCAGAACAGTATCTTCGGGGTCATCAGCATCTTGTTCGGGGCTTCACCCCTCTCTGGCCTCTTCCGTAGGGTCCCACGCTCAAGAATGCGAGCACCATGATGAAAAAAAATTCCCTTTTGTTACTGTCCACAGTGCCTTTCCAAGTACTCATGGCAGACCTATACACAGATTGCAACCTCTGCCTGTTGCCGGAGCATAGCAAGATCTCCGGCTCCGCTTACCTCACCTTCTGCTGTAAAAAGACCATACGGAACTGTCACAATCGTCTGCTTGCTCAATGCGCCATGGAACAGTACTGAGATGACAATTCCCCTGATATCTTCAGGGAAGACGGAGAAGGAAAGAAAGCGGAAAGAGCGGCCGATGTCGAACAGATTGTGTACTTCGGCTTGGAACATGATTCCCCCCTCAGAGTTTGAGGTCACAGACCCTCAGCCCACGCCGGGCCAGTGTCAGAAACCAACAATGGTTAGTACTACTTCTCACCAAAAAGTCCCTGACTGCCCCTCCGTGGTTCAGGCGTGAGCCCACAATACGGGACAAAGCCTTCTGGGCTGCCACTGCCTCTCAGCCATGCCAAGAACTGACCTAAGGCTTTCGGGGTGACCCTTTCGTTGAGCAAGTCTCCCAAAACCCGACCTGCCTCAACAGGTTCCTTGATGACCTGTGGGATCTCTGCTCCACCACTGACACACACCTCAGAGTCAAAACAATGGTTGACGTTGAAGATTGCCGCAAAGCCGAACCAGCCTTCGGCACCCAGTCGGTCATCCATGGCAAACTGTGAAGATGAGGAGCTGCCTAGTCTTCAACGTCTGCAGGAGAAGCTCGGCTCTCGGCTGCGGAGACTGTTAGTTCATCCCTAAACTGGGAAAATCACTGCAAATTCCTCCATCAGTGCAGGAGACACTCCCTTGCAAGAGGAAGTTGACTTTTGAAGAGCCGCTGGCATTGGAACCCCCTCCACTTCCAAAGTTCAAGAAACATCAGGACAGGGTCACCAGTCCGTTGCCCTCAAGACCTGATCTTTCACCACTGCCTCCTCCTCTTCCTCTACCACCACCACCACCACCGCCACTTTCCCCTCCACTGCAGCAAGAGCCCCCTCCTTCTTTCCCAGAGAGATCTACTCATTCTTCATTTGGAGAGGGGAGCCTTTAGATCCCTATGAGGCTCCCTATGACCTGGAACTCCAGGATGACCCATGGGAAGATTATGGGGTTGTCTCTACAGGAGACAACGACCCACCCTTTACCCCTCCAAATCTTACCCTCCCGACGATACCACCTCTTACCATGAGGTAATCCACAGGGCGGCCGCCTATCACAATGTGGTAGACCTACACACAATTCCAGAAGAGGAGGACTTTCTGGTGGAAATGCTCTTCCACACCCAGCGTGTCACCCAATTTTTGCCCATGCTTAAGGGGATTCTTAAGCCTATGCAGAATGTCTTCAAAGACTGTCAAGGCCAGGGTCATCACCCCAACGGTTGATCAGATATACATTCCCTCACCCTCTAACTCACCCTACATTAGAGGCCAGCTCCTACCAGACTCATTTGTGGTGCACAGATAAACAAAGTAATGTTATGTTCCCTGTTGGATTTTTAGATATCTTTTATATATCGACCCTTAATACAAGGCCTCTTTATGCACTATGTACAAATGTCATTCTGGCTTCATCCACGGGGTGACAGAGCTAGCTACATATCCATAATATCGCTAATCTACAACGTACATCACATGGCTGCTTTCTATTATAAATAATGATCATCCCGATAGATTAGCAGAGGAGGCACTTCTGCTGACACAGAGGGTCCCTGCATGCTGAGACTTCACCACGCAGCGATCTGACATCTCGTGAGGGGTATCCAGTTCGTGACCAAGACGGGGTTCTTCATTCTCACCCGCCAGGTAATGGGGTTGGATCGTCCCTTAGAGAGACTCTTGGCTCTACACCTACATACACTTTAGGTACACTTAGAGTAGGGTTTGCATAGTAGGAGTACGCCTGATTACTGACTTGTTTATATGCCTGCATATATACACAGTAGTTTTAGCACCATGGTAGAGCTGTACCTACTATTTACTCTTTTGGGGCTCGTAATCACTTTCATCTGCTGCTGTCTACTGATTACCACACCACATGTATTCTATACAAGAATAACGTTGGTTCAATGAATATATTGAAGACGTCCCACTGTGATTTCTGTATATTTCTGTGAGTACGAGTAAGCACGTGTGACTGAGCGAAAGGTTCAGATCTGTTTCCACGATCCCTGAGGGGTCAAGTTTGTCATGTTCAGTGGTTGCCAGAAATCATTCGCTCTCTGGTAAGGTTAGGGTGGCTAGTGGTGGCACTGTGAGCTAACTAGTCTCCAAGCCAATATATCCTGCGGGGGTGCCCGGAATCATTCTAGGCACCTCACCCAAAGTTTATGTTGTCCAAACAAACGTGAAGGTCCTACGGATTAGTGGGACCTACACGACAGTAAGAAGATCGACACAGCGGGGGAAAAGGGTTGTGTCACAATCGGCAACTCATTGGATTATCGCCAACTCTGTGGGGTTGTTGTCTAGGTATGACAGTGCCCAATGTGATGAAATGGTAGACCTAATCCAGCATCTCCCCGACCATCTCCCTGACCAATACAAAGAACGGGCACAGGAGATTTTTGCTGAAGAGCAAGCAGTCTCCACCACTACCATCAGGTGTGCTCTTGACTCGGCTGCCACTGCCACCAGAGGCATAACTTCCAGTGTCTTGATTCGAAGGCATGCTTGGCTCCGTGTCTCTGGCTTCAAGACAGAAGTCCAGTAGCATCTGATCAACATGCCCATTGATGGGGAACACCTTTTCCGGCTTCAAGTTGATCAGATACTTGAAAAGATCAAGAAAGACACGAACACAGCTGAAGCAGTGGGGGCTCTCCAATCTCCATCGCCCAGTGTGACTTTTCGGCGCTCACAGTTCCGTTATGGCGCTAAAATTCCCTCCCCTGAGGCCCTCCCCTCCTACCAAAGGCAGCAGCACCAACCACAAGCCTGTCTCGGCTATTCAAGGGGGCCCTTAAGGGAAACAATTCCAGAGCCAGGAGTAAAGGTGGGGCAGCTACAGTAGACGCACTCACAAAGCAGTGACTTCCTCTCCCTTCCCCCGATCACACAACCCCTGTCGGGGGACGTCTGCCGGGGATGCACAGTTACTGCCTGGAGCTCACTGCACCACCACCAAACAACCAACCGCAAGCCTTCCCTTTCACCAGAACACCTGGAGGAGGTAGGCACACTTTTACTCAAGGGAGCCATAAAGCTAGTGGTGCCCCAACAACATGGCAAAGGATTGCACTCCCCGTACTTTCTAATCCCTAAGAAGGACAGGTTCCTCAGGCCCATACTATATCTCCGGCCCCTCAACAAGTACATCCTGTCAGAGCATTTCCACATGATGACGCTCCAGGATGTCATTCCACTATTGCAGCAAGGCGACTTCATGACTGTCCTCGAATTGAAGGATGCCTATTTCCATATCCCAATCCACCCTGCACATCACCTTTACCTCAGATTCATGTTAAGTGGGCAGCACTTTCAATTCAGAGTTTTGCCCTTCGGCGTAACCACCACCCCCAGAGTCTTCATCAAATGCTTTGCAGTGGTAGCGTCTTTTCTTTGGAGGAGCAGTGTCCATGTCTTCCTGTACCTCAACGACTGAATGATAAAGAATACAAGCAAGCAGCAGCGTTTAGCTCACACACTGTTCACTTCAGGTCTCCTTCACAATCTGTGTTTGACTATTTTTATTGGCATTTCAAAAAAAGACAAAGTAATACAAGGACAGAAAAAAAGAAACTACAAACAGACTTGGTATTATTAGTTTCCCCAAACTGTCCCTTCCGCCTGATCACAGTGCATGCTGTGGAATAGATCTTGTGGCATGTATAGCTATAGTATGGGGGTGTACAGCAGGGATATAGTATCCCCAAGACCCTCTGGTCAACACGTGAGAAATAGTGGGGACAAGAATAAATGGGTGCCTGCGGGATCTTATGGGTGATAGAGGAAAAGGGTGGAGAGAGGGAAATTGGGCATCCGAATTACAGCAGGTGCAGGAGTGGGAAGCGGTAAGTAATCGCCTAAGGAGTCAGGCACAATAGGTGGCTAGGGTCAGTAGTCAGGCAGGGTATCATTGGGAAATGGCATAGTGTTCAGATCAATGGGGAAGGAGGGTTGGTGAAGTGCATAGGCCTTAACGAAGGCACAAACCCCAAATATAATTAAAAATATGTTCCTGATCATGTAGCCCGTATATCAGACATTCATGTGCAGCCGTCATGGTGACACACTCAAGCCAATCTTCCTGAGTGGGGTCTACGGGAGTAGACCATCTGCAAAGTATACATATTTTGGCAGCAGTCAACACCAACACCAGCCAGCATTTCTCATGGGTAGTAAGATCCGGGAGATCCTGGATCTGACGGATCGCATCCGCACCTGTAGGGGAGTTAGAAGAGCAAGGGTACCTCGGAGAAGATGGCCGATGCTGTAACAGGAGCAGCGGAGTGCAGGAGAAGCTCAAACAATATGTAGGATATCCTAGTCTGTTTGGGGATGTCGCCAGCATGTGGATGAGAAATCAACTTGGCTTTTTTAAGCCTAGCTAGAGACCAGTGTCAGTCTTGCAAGATCTTGAAATAGCAAAACTTCATTCGAGCTTCCTGTAGCCCCTTGTCATGGGAAGCCATAAGGTGAGACAAAGTTGCAGCGGTGTAAGTCACTTGTAGACGATCATGCCATCATATTTGGAGGAGACCCTCCAAGGGTTCAGAAAAGAGTTTTGTGATCAGGAGTCCATAGAGACAGGAAATCAGCTTTTTGTGTTGGCTCCATTGCACCAAGCAGGAGTGAAGTGAGGAAAGGGGTAGGGATCCAGTCCCCTACGTGCCTCTGGGTGAGGTGGCTCTCATTTCTCTCATTCCCTCCTTGGGGATACGTTAAACCTGGTCAAATACACCTTGGATTTGGGCTTTGCCAACAACCTTTGTTCACCACCCATACCGTTCAGCAGTACATTTAACGGTCGTGGGTCGTGCACAACTATAGACTTTCTTTTAATATCTAATAGATATGCCGATAGAATATATAATTTTAAAACTCACTCTATCGCCTTTAGCGACCATTTTCCAATTAGTGTTACTGTAGACCTGCCGTCCAAATCGCTATCAATTGGACAAATGGTCAAAGGGCCTTTACAGGACCCTGTTATTAACAGAACAAACGGATACACGATTAGATGGGCAGGTGTAGATACTTCTTTTTTAACTAAATCACTTCTAACTAATTGCAAAACAGATTTTTTAGCATGCCTCGATAAGCCTGCGTGAGATGTTAATATTCTTAATTCTTTCTGTAAAATTTCAAAGGCCATTCACAATAGTTTAATAATCGACCCCAAAAGATCCATTAACGGTACGCCAGGTTGGTTCGATTCCCAGTGCAGTAAGTCACATGCAGCTTTGAAATCTGCCTTACATCAGCCGAGGAGAGATCAGGAAGCAATAAAAAGGGCTAGAGTGGTGTATAAAATGTCGCTCAAAGCACGAAAGGAGGCTATTAGATTAGACTATGGCAGGCCCTTAAGCGAGCCTCTGCTTTAAAGGATATGAAAGGCTTTTGGAAGGCCGTGAATGCTCCGTTCTTGGCCCCGAAAAACTCTCCACGTTTTGAAAACGTGATCGGGGAGGACCTTTGGGTGTCCCACTTTTCCAGCCTTTACTGTAACAACGCAATCCCCAATACCAGAGAGGACACTGGACCAGGCACTGTAAGTCACCTCCCAATCGGCATTGATTTCAACGTGGACGAGGTGATCCTGGATATTAATGCAAGTTTAGGGGGAAAAGCCCCGGGACCCGACAGTATTCCTGTCGACTTATATAAATCCTGCCCGTTGCTTTGGGGCCCACTTTTAACCCTGGTTCTAAGGGCTTGTTGCACACAAGGGTTTACCCCGACATGGACGGAATCCATTCTCGTTCCTATTTTCAAGAAAGGCGATCGTAATGACCCGGCCTGTTACAGACCCATTTCTTTGTTGGATTCCCTTGTGAAAGTGGCTGGACGCGTAGTCTTGAACAGACTGCAGTCGTGGGTGGAGTATTCAGGTGTCATCTCAGAGCTACAGCACGGATTCCGTCAAGGATTCGGTACTGTGGAACAGAGTTTGAACCTGAATCTTATAATGGGTAAATACATACAGGCAAAAAGAGGGAGCCTTTTTATGTGTTTTATTGACTTAAGTTCGGCGTTTGACTGTGTCAATCACCAGAAGTTGTGGCGCATCCTAGAGGACATGGGGGTGGAAACGTCATTAATCAACTTCCTTAAACAGTCGTATTTAAACGCTCGGGCGCGTTATGGTAGAACTGGTGAACTCAGTCCTAGTTTCCCTGTTATGAAAGGTGTCAGGCAGGGGTGCGTTCTAGCACCCCTCCTTTTTACCCTTTACATAAACAGCCTAGGGGACAACTTATCAAGGGAATGCCAAGACCTACCTAGACTAGGTAAAAGGACAGTTGGTGCTTTGCTATACGCCGACGATGCGGTCTTGCTAGCCCGCACCCCAATAGGCCTGCAGAAAATCGTGACGAGTTTTGCTTCTTATATGTCAAGCCTGGATCTCCATGTTAATATTAGTAAAACCTTTGTATTGAAATGTAGCAAGCCCAGTGTGAAGTGCTGCAACATTTTTATAAATACTAAAAAACTTGAATTCACTAATCACTTCTCCTTCCTGGGAATTGTCTTCGTTAATAGGGGCTTATGGTCAAAAGCTATTAACTGTAGAAAACTGCTTTTTGCCAAAGCCATCGGCGCCTTGATTAATTTTACCAGGAATTAGGAAAGCGCCCTATCGAGGACCTGCTGATAATATATAAAGCTAAATGTATTTCAGTTGCCCTTTATGGAGCTGGCATTTGGGGTTATGCAAATGTAGAGTCCCTTTAGCAAGTTGAGAATAGGTTTTTGAGATTTTTACTAGCCGTCCCAAATTCCACGGCTACGTACATTTGCCATGCTGAACTAGGGCTGTCATACCTGTCCGACCTTATTAGAATCCAGCCAATTTTATTATGGCATAAGGTCTGGACAGGCGTTACTACTGGCCTTAATCGGGACGTGATAAAAGACTGTTTGAACTTGCAACGGGCCCAATGTATTCCTTGGCTCGCCTACGTCAAAAACTTTATGTATGACCTAGATTGCTTAGATTATTTTGGTAACCCCGATACCTTGTCTCTTATTTCAAGGAAGGATCTCAAGGCTTTATGTATTAACCACCTGGAGACGATTAGATTGTCATCTAATATTATGAAAATCTCAGTCAGAGCTAATCAATTGCTCTTGACTCAGTCGGGAATCCAGCCCTATTTATTAACAACCCATAGAAATTATGACAGGATGCTACTGACACGTCTACGTCTTGGCAATTTCCATAACCTGGTAACATTCCCTCAGGTAAATGACTGGTCGCACGTTCTTTGTCCATGCCCCTGCGACGAAACATCTGTACAGTCCACAATTCACACCCTATTTTTCTGTAAGTTTTTTATCCTAATTAGGAAAAGATGGATCCTTCCTTACTTGAAACTGCAAGGACTCAGACAATGTCGACCCGCTTTTATTAAGCTGCAATTTCTAGATGACGAAATTTTAAATGATCATATTGTAAAATACTTGAAAGGGGTGATAAGAACAAGGAAAGCTATGCAAGGCCCATCTTCTGTTTAATTGATTTTGGTTTTTATCTAGGTTAAGGCCACATTGAAACCTGTTTTTAGCCTTTTCTTTTTGCAAACTGTAGATAGCTGTTTTCTTTTAATATATTCTTTTTAACTTTTAATGATGTTATTTTACTATATGTCTGTCAAGTTGTGATTACATGAATTAATTTACTCATGCTTATTGCTATGTATTCTGCTTTTATGATTTGACATTTTAAATCAAATAAAGCGTATCTTGACTTGACTTGAGGTGGCAGTGCCTAATCTGACGGTACCGCTAGAAGTGCGACCATGGAAGACAGTATTCAGTAGCAAGATCTGAGACACACATGATAATCCCATGTACCTCCGTGATCCTTGCCCATTCCCACAGCGGCCAGGACAATGTGGAGCAATCAATAGTAATAGATCCATTATGCCACAAAGGTGCCTTAGGGTGTAGAAATCCATCTTCATGTAATAGCGTGTGAGTCAATTTCCAGACGGCGTTCATTTCCGCCAGCATTGGGTTTCAGGAGGCTCGGGGTCCAGCATGAAGGACATATAGACCCTGTCTGCCATTATGGAGTTTTCATTTGATCCTGACCCAGGAAGGCGTTTCACCATGGGCATGCAAGTGGTAGGCCATCTGTGATAAGTGGTAGGCTCTGTAGTAAGTCCGAAGATGAGTGAGGTGAAGGCCACCAGATTTTGTGGCAGCATGGAGTTTCTTGGGCGGCAGTCGTGAAGGTGGCGGGCCCCACAGTATTTGTGAACAGCGGTATCAATCTGCGATAAAATCTTAACAGGAATTTTGAAAGGGAGCATGCCGAACATATAGTTAAATCTGGGGGCCCTCACCATCCTAATAGTTTGGACTCTACCCCAAAGGGATAACTGGAGGGTTGACCATTTAGCAAAGTCCGCTTTCGTGGCTTCTAGAAGGGGCATGATGTTTTCCTTGTCCATGGGAAGAGGGTCTCTGTACAGCAGTACAACCAAGTATTTCAGTCCACTCTTTATCCATCATGCCGGGAGGCACGACAAGCAAGGCTGTTGGGTCTGAGACATCAACGGCATAGGTTCTGTCTTATTCCAGTTAATCTTGTATCCCGAGAAGGCAGTAAAGGAATCAGCCAGTGGCAGAAATACCGGAACCGACGCCCCAGGGTCGCTCAGCGGCAAGCGGAAAAAAGTCGTAGTTTTAGTTCCCCGGCCAGCGTCTTGACTCCATTGATTTGCATTGAGGAACGCACAACAATAGCCAGAGGCTCCAGGGCGAAGAGGAAGGGGAGCGGTGATTGTGGACAACTCTTCCCCGTACCCCTGTTGATGGTAATTGGGTCGGAGAGGATACTGTTACAACTGATCGCCATTGTGCGGTAGTGATAAAGCCAGTGGACCATCCGGATGAAGGTCGGGCCCACACACTATCAAAATTCTTCTCCACATCCAGAGAGAGCAAGAGTTTATCTTCCTCTTCACTCCTAGTAGACCATAATACGTGTGAAAGAGTTCGTAGATGGTTGGGAGAGGAGCGGGAAGGAACAAAGCCGACTTGGTTCTCATGGATCAGTTGTCTGATGATGCAGGCCAATCTAATGGCCAATATCTTCATATTGCAATTTAATAGAGAGATGGGATAAAAGTTAGTACAGGAGAGATGGTCCATATCAGGTTTCGGGGTCATTCAAATGTGTGCTTTGTTAAATTTCGGCCAAAGGGAGTCAGTGGTCTTGGCTTCCTGAAACATCGCAATGAGGAGAGGGATTCGATCTGGGTTTCACCATCAAAGTGGGCAAGTCCATCCTCCAAACCCCTATCAATACAGCCCTTCCTAGGGGCAATACTGGACTCAGTCACCAGCGAAGCTTATCCCAGTCCTGCACGGGTCCAAGCCATTCAGCTCCTGCTTCCTTTTTTTCAGCTAAATCGTCAGCTAACAGTGAGAAAAGTGATGTGCCTCCTGGCCCTGATGGCCTCCTGTATCACCATCGTCCCCTGCTTCAGCTTACGCAGGTGTCTGCTCCAAGAGCGCCTGGCAGCATAGTGGACACGATCGGAGGGTCCAAGGGAAGGTCTAGTGTTGATTTGGGACAGCACCCATTGCTCTCTGCAGTGGTGGAACAGCAACAATCTGTTGCAAGTCGGGCCTTTTCTAGACCAGGGCCAGGTGACCATCACCACAAATGCCTCTCTCACAGGCTGGGGGCACATCTACAGGACATCACTGTTCAGGGTTGGTGGACACCTCTTCAACAGACCTTACACATAAACTGTCTAGAGTTATTAGCAGTCTTAAGGCCGCCTTCTGCCAGGTACACAACAAGACAGTCCTGATCAAGATAGACAATATGACTGTCATGTATTACCTGCAGAAACAGAGGGGCATGCACTCTCCCCAATTCTCGGTGTGAGCGCAACACATTGGTCATTGGACGATCCACCACAGAGTACAACTGCTAGCAGAGTATCTTCTGGGAGCAGACAACGACTTCACAGACCTACTCAGCAGGATGCATCAACAAGTCCATGAGTGGTAACTCCATCCCGAACGCCTCCTCCCATACTTCCAGTATTGGGGGTTCTCTCAACATAGTTCTGTTCTGTCTATAGCCCCTCACGAGAAGCTCCCTAACAGGCCAGACCTTCTCACTCAACACCAGGGCACACTCGAGCATCCTGATCCCAGACAGCCCAGCTTGGCGATCTGGCTCCTGAGGTCCCAGAGTATGATTGACTTAATTTGCCTCCTGAGTGTATGCCCATCCTCAAAGAGGCTCGCCATCCCACTACTCGAGCCTGCTATGCGGCAAAGTGGAAGAGGTTTGTCCACTACTGCCTACCTAAACACATTGATCCACTAAAGCCAATAGTACAGCACATTGTCTGTTACCTGTTCCACTTAGAACGCTCAGGCCTGGCTTACACATCCACTCTTTTACATTTGGCTGCAGAGGCAGCATACTTGCAGAACAGGGAATACTCTTCACTGTTTAGAGTCCCTGTCATTAAGGCGTTTGAGTTAAGAGGGCTATTCCTCCCAGAATACCTCCAGCCTCAGTCTGGAACTTCAGTGTAATGCTCACTAGACTCATGGGTCCCACTTTGAGCGCCTTTATTCTTCCCCTCTTCAATTTATGTTGTGGAAAGTAGCGATTCTAGTTGCAATCACTTACCTCAAGAATGTGCGCGAGATCCAAGCTGTTACACTGGAAGAGCCTTTTTTTAAGGTTAATGGTGACATGGTAGTCCTTAGACCTAACCCAAAGTTCCTACCCATGGTGAACTCTCTTTTCCACCTCAACCAGACAATTCAGCTCCCGATGTTCTTCTCACGCCCAGACTCTATAGCAGACAGAGCCCTTCAGACACTAGATGTAAAGAGGGTCTTCATGTACTACATTGATAGGACAAAATCATTTTGTAGGAAATGTGTTGTTTTTCCATTTCATTTGGGCGCTGACACTAATCGATGAGGTGTAGTAAATATAGCATGAAGTAGTTGAAGCATTGAAATTAAATGAAATTTGGATTTATAACGCGCACTAATACCCGGAGGTGTCTAAGTGCGGCGGCTCATCCTGATGTAGGAGCCTGCGTGGGGTGTACGAGGAGACGGGACAGCTAGTTGTTAAACAACAGAGTTTTTAAGGTTTTACGGAAAGCCAGGAGGTTGTTTTCTGTCTTCAGTCCTAGTGGGAGTGAGTTCCACAATCTGGCTGTGCCTGCAACGAAGCTTCTCTCCCCCCATCCCCCCCCCAAAGGCCATTTTGGCCCTGGGGACTACAAGATTTGCGGATGTTGCGGAGCGAAGCTCCCTCTTAGGAAGATACCACTTGAACTTGTTTGCCAAGAAGTCAGGGCCGAGTCCATGAAGTGCCTTAAAGGCAATACAGAGAGCCTTGAATTCGATCCTCCTTTTAACCGGTAGCCAGTGCAAGGTTGGTAGGGCATGTGCTACCGATTGATGTTTCGGGATATCAAGCAGCAGACAAGCTGCTGCATTTTGTAGGACCTGCATTTTATTGAGAAAGCGTGCACGTATGTTAAGGAACAGCCCACTGCAATATTCCAATCTGGACAATATGAGAGCTGTTACCACCGCTTTCTGGAGCTCTAATGGGATAAAAGGAAGGATCTTTCTGATGGTTTTGATCATGAAAAAACAGGAAGAGGTGATTGCATTGATTTGCCCCTCGAAGGATAGCTTGGAATCAAAATAAATTCAGAGGTTTTTCTCCTTAGATACGGGAGTGGGGGTTTCGCCCATTTCCTGTGGCCACCAACTTGGTTGCCAGAAAAAGGTGTCACTTCCAAATAGAAGCACCTCGGTTTCCCTGCGTTTAGTTTGAGGCAGTTTTGGGACATCCAATGTCCGACTTTGCGCAGGCAATCTTGGAATATTCGTGCAGTGTCCGTGGGATCTCCAGAAAAGGACGCCCTGATTTACGTGTCGTCATACGACACTGTTTTGAATCCAAAGGACTTTATGAGCGAGCAGAGGGGAGTAACATACAGGTTGAAAAGTGTTGGGCTCAGTGAGGAGCCCTGTGGCACCCCGCAGGGTGTGCCAGTCAAGCTCCACCGTTGTTCTCTGTCAGAGAGAAAGAACTTCAGAAGAGCTAGAGCCTTGCCCCTGATCCCAACAGAAGAAAGGCGGCTAACAAGCCGATTGTGGTCAACCTTGTCCAAAGCCGCTGAGAGGTCCAGAAGAATCAGAGCTGACTTCCCACCTTTATCCAGAACCTCTCTAATTTCTTCTGACACATTAATTAGGGCCAGCTCGGTGCCATGTTGTCTTCTGAAGCTATATTGCGCGCAGCCTGCTCCCCCTTAGGTAGCACTCTATCTACCTTCTCAGAGCTTTACCTACCCATCCATTCGAGTCTCTTTTGATCACTCGTGTTTGGCAGAGCTTCACTTTGAACGCCTTATTACGAATTTGGCGGTCCTACAGCAGACGGTGCAACAGGCCATCTGCTGTAGGACCGCCAAACCCGTGGTGTGATCATCTGCCAGATCAAGAATTTATTCCTGGTCTGGTGGGCGGTCCTGCGGCGGTCTGACAGCAGTGGTCTGGTAGGTTCATAGAAGAGCCTAATAGCAGACCGCCGTTCTCAGAGCGCCGTCTGCACCTTCCTGCACAGTGTGGCATACATGGGTGTGGCATGTATGCCACACTGTGCAGGAAGGTGCAGGTGCAGGAACTAGGGGTGCAAATCGGGGGGCGGGCACTACATGTGCCCCCCCACATGCACCCCCAGGCCTAGAGGCGCAAGGGGGCTCTGTTAGGGCCCCCTTTGTTGCCTCTCCGCAGTACCGCAGTGTGGCGGTGGCCGGCCCGACACCATGAGTAATGAGGCCCTGAATATTCTCCTATGCAGCCCCTTTGGTTTTGGCTCATATTGTTTTCTCTGCTCTGCTACCAGGGGACGTACATCAGTTCTAGTCTTTGTGCAGTTATGTAATTGGTGGGTGCCTCCAGTGCATTGGGATTGCTGCACAACCGACCTTGGGTTTCTTTCAGCATCTCCACATTGCAGCAGTAGGTAAGAGATATTGCACCAGTGGGTTGCTTTCTTGTAGACTTTCGTCAGAGAACTGTGCCTCCTCTCAGTTTTATATTCCTGGCCTATGCAGAGGTTCATGCTTAAATGGGCTGCAGACATTTCATCCCCTATTCCCAGGTGTTTGGCCTGTGCCACTGTAACACTAGGGTGCCTCCATTTTAAATCACAGATTGGGTTGTGGGAGGCCAAGTGTGGATGCTTCATAGAAACTGCGAGAGCCACCATACCAGAATTTGTACTTGGGACATTCATTGCTATTACTTGCAAACAGATCCAACTTTGCCAAAGTTTATAGCATATTAAATTAATGCATCTAATTACATAATGTGTCCATTTGACTTTTAAAAATCAAATTAACTTAATTAATGTGTCTGTCAACATTGTCCACTGTGGAATATTTTCTCAACTTTTCTCACTTTCACACTGTAGTAAAAAAACAATGCTGACCTGTTTATAACATTTTTTGCAGGTTGTTATCAAAATTTGCTGCCGAAAGGAATCAAGAGAATAAAGATGGTATGTAACTATTTGAATGTCATCTGTGGTATTTTCCTAGTTCAAACTTGGGTAGATTGGACACTGTGGCCTATAGCGATCTCCATGCTCATCTAGTATTCCCGATTGAGGTTTAAAAATAAATAGTCTTTCCTGTTTTAGATTTAAACCTATAATAACTGCAAACCCAACTGAAAGGAAAGTAGCCCTTATCAGTGTAAACATATAAACGCTGATTAGCACCTGTACATCCACAAACTAGAATGCAATTATAAAAATGAGAGAGAGAATGTGTACATTTTGTTTTTTACTTCTCTCTGAAGGTGCCAAGACAGTCACTTTGTTGTACAAGGCAGCAACAAGAACAGGCATTTGCAATGCAATGGGTCTCGCGTTTGTGAGAGTTTAAGCTATTAGCATTGTAAATGACAATGCCTTTTATTTATCTCTTTTGAAAACCCACACAGAAATAAATAAAAGGCATTGTCATTTACAATGCCAATAGCCCAGTCTTTCACAAATGCGAGACCTATTGCTTCGTTGTATATAATATTGAAAATGCTTCAGTTCTGCCATGATGAGACTATGAAAGAACTACAACAAAAAATACATGTACTCGGTATCTGTGAGTAGACACTGGTTTAAAGCGCTGGGGTTCGGTCCATTTGTGTAGCGCACATCCACAATTTCCTTTGGCTTTGTAGCGCTGTTTGGAATGACGTTTTCGGTACGGTTCTGGCACTCTTCCTCCCAGTATATTGGTGTGCCTACAGTGATGTGAATGATTTGTGTGTTGTTGGACGCGATGACATTGAGCCTTCAGCAGCGCGTATTCAGTATGTAGTTTATTGGAAGTAAACCTGTGAGGGTCGACCTAGGTGCAAGGCAGCCAGACCCCTGCAGGATGCTCAGGATGTCCACATTAGACATATTTACGTAATTTACATAGAAATAATTTAAATGAAAACTATTTACATAGGCAGCAGTTATCCGGAAAAAAACATGCAGGACATAGCCTTCCTGGACCTGTGTTGGACACCCCTTGAAAGCACGGACACAGTGATTTGCATGTATTTTGATTGACCAAGTTCAAGTCATAACAGGTGACATTACATGCCCTTTGACCCCAAATGACATCGCAGGGCTGAATCGTAGTGTTACCTTTTACCCTTTAATAACATCCTTTGTTTTTGTTCCGAAAGGGTGATGGGGTGGAGGGGGGTCGGCAAGGTGTTGAAACTACAGGGAGTTGTGAACCACTCTACTCTGTCCACGATTCCCGGGACCAGACGTTGCGAGGGCAGTGCCAGAGATACCGAAGGACTAGTCAGAGCGAGGGTTGTTTGTGTTTCCTGTGTGCCTGTTTGTGGGCGGAAAGTGGAAAAAAAAAACAGCGATGTGGCACTGTGAGCAGCAGCAGTTGGTCCCGAGTAAGGATTCACAGCGGGGACTGGATCTGAACATTCCTTCTCCTCTCAAGACCCGCGGCCGCCTTGATGTAACAACGAATTGGAGAGCTGCGCACAATAAGACGCGCGGCTGCCGGCCGCCATGATTCAGTGTGTAAAAAAACAAGCTTTCGCCATTACGCGAATGATAAAAAATAGTGCTTACCCATTAGTTAAAGGAGAATGTATAACGCCGCAAGTAAAACATCCAGTCCAGATGGGCCGTCCGAGAAGGAGACAGGGCGGTAACAAAAAAGCCTCATTCTGAATCACGAGCCAGCGTTTAGCATAAACGGTGACGCCAGCCAATCAAAATGATGGGTGGGGCTTCAACTCCACTTCTGAAATATCCTGATTACAAGAAGCCTCGCAGAGCGAGCAGCGCAGGCGCGCTGCAATGCAGGTCTGCGAGACCTAAAAACTGGTCTACAATTAGTTTGCTTGCATTTTATAAGGGAAGTCACTAAAATGTTGTTGCTTTTTTTTGTGTTCTTTCCAGGTTAGTGGTCTTGGATTAAAGGGGCTGGATTTCGAAGTATGTTTTCAGGTCTGATCTGATTATTTTAAACACTGCAGAGAATCTGAAGGTATTAAAATCCTATTTAATATTTTGGCAGTGTGTAATTCTGTCAATGATTGGTGAAATTGCTGGCTCATAGGAATCTTGGCCTGTACGTACTATTACATTTTCCTATAGACACAGAATGGGTAAAACCCCTTGATTCATCAGGTGGTATGCAGTGTTTACATTGCATTCTTTACCCTGCAGGACGTTACCACCCAGATAAGTACCACTCAGGTAAGTACCACACCGACCTCTTTGTAGAACCTTATCTTGTGGTACTTTACCACACAGGTACTTTTTTGATGGCTTAATTATATCATAAAAAGGGGGGTAAGGGATGGGTAAGGGGTAGGGAGGCTAGTGGTAAAGGAATGTAAGGAGTTTTTAGGGTTGGGGTGGATAGTGGTAAAGGGAGGTATGGGTGTTTTAGGGTTCTGGGACAAGTACAGGTACAGAGAGGTAAGGGGATTATAGGGTTCAGGGGTGGGTAGAGGTAAAAGGATGTAAGGAGTGTCTATGGTTCACGCAAGTAGAGGTAAAGGAAGGTAAGGGATTTTTAGAGTTCAGGGAAAGGGTAAAGGGAGTTTAGGAATTTAAAAAATAGGTGGCTTTTGGGTGCTTACCCCATAACAGAAAATGCAAAAAAGGGGGCTTTGAGGCAGTTACCCCTCCAAAACATCATAAAGAGGAATTAAAATGCTGATGATTTGGTGATAATGGACATGACAGTAGGGCTACAAAAGAAATTGTATGTCTTCCAGTATTATTTTTCAAGTAAGAGGCTCACTGTTAATTTAGATTGTAAAAGGACAAGGAGACCCAAATACAGTCGGTCAGGGACCTTTGGGTAATTGAACTCTTTCTAAAGACAGTGGTCCCCAGACAAAAAATGTGTGTGAACAATGAATATAGACCCAATTAGTACTATATTATAGGAATCTGTCCAGCTGGGCAGATATTTAATATACAATCGAAAAACAATATTTGCAAACAATGAACACAAAACAGTTATAGTGGGATGCAAGCCTGCATCCAACTTGACAAAAAAGACGTACAGTATACAGTGAGGGGTTCAGGCAAAGGAAGTCGTTTGTTTCAAACACATTTCTTGTAGAACAAACATAATATATAGAAGACACCATTACACAAAATTTAGGGCATTTGCATAAAAGCGTATATGGTGTACAAAGTGTCGACGGCGTTTCGATCCCTTAAGAGAATGCCGGGATCATCCTCAAGACATTATGAATGACATGCCTGTTTACATATGGCTAAAATTGCCAAGGGCAGGTGACCGACTTCCCTGAATTCAAGGAAACAGGACCAGCTTCGTGGTACGTGAGGTCCAGGTGTTGGTGCGAAGGAGTAGGCCTCGGGGAACAGAAGCCAATTGTGGAAGTTCCAATGTAACTATTAAGTATATGACAAGCCGCAGTAGCGGTCTTGAATAGAGTTCCGGGCCAATGCGATAGTAGTCCTTGGTCTGTCACACCATTCAGTGTAGCCGGTCACAGCAATCAGGGAAGTCTGTCACCTGCCCTTGGCAATTTTAGCCATATGTAAACAGGCATGTCATTCAAAATGTCCTGAGGATGATCCCGACATTCTCTTAAGGGATCGAAACGCCGTCGACACTTTGTACACCATATACGCTTTTATGCAAATGCCCTAATTTTTGTGTAATGGTGTCTTCTATATATTATGTTTGTTCTACAAGAAATGTGTTTGAAACAAACGACTTCCTTTGCCTGAACCCCTCACTGTATACTGTACGTCTTTTTTGTCAAGTTGGATGCAGGCTTGCGTCCCACTATAACTGTTTCATGTTCATTGTTTGCAAATATTGTTTTTCGATTGTATATTAAATATCTGCCCGGCTGGACAGATTCCTATAATATAGTACTGATTGGGTCTATATTCATTGTTCACACGAATTTTTTGTCTGGGGACCACTGTCTTTAGAAAGAGACACTGTTAATTTAGAGCAGACTGAGGTAATGGTGATAGGGAAAGGAAAGAGAGGGTTTAACTGGTACCTGGGAGGGAACACAGTAAATGTGGTTGAAAAATATAAATATTTGGGTATGTGGTTTGATACAGAGTTAAATTGGAGAGATAATATTGAATCACTAAAAACTACTGCATTGACCTCGGTATGGGGTTTTAAACAATTTGGTTGGAAGTATGATGGGCCCTCCTTATGCCCCATATTGGCTGCCGACAATGCAGTGGTCCGCCCTCAATTCCAGTAGGGGATGGAAGTACTAACCTTAGGGGGCAAACTGGATTGCAACTATGAAGAGGGTAAATGTGTGAAAAGACTCCTCACATTACCACCCTCAGCTGTGTTTCAAGCCATAAGGGTGGAGAGCCAGCTTACGGTTTGGAGTTATTAGGGATTTGTAGTCCCACTGAGGTTCTGGCAGAGATTATCAAGGGAAGGCACTCCTAAAATATCACACCTCTATAAAGATGAGGTAGAGAACAGCGAGTTGAAATGGGCTATGCAAGTGAGACATGCGCTAAAGGAAATCTGCAATAGGGTGACAATAAAGCTGGATCAGTGGAAGCAGGGGCTGCAGATCTCCAAACTAGAGCTACTCATGCTCGCATATAACTGTGCTAGAGACGAAGGCCTTTGGTATTTAAGGGGGAACCCTCCACTCCGTTTCAGTTAAAAGATGGAGCGATGATAACAGTTTCCCATATATTGAGGCCTTGCCTAACCCCAAGCTCAGGGATGCAGTATTAAAATTCAGTGTCGGGATAAATCCATGCTATGCAGATAAGAGAATAAAATCAGCAGCGAGAGGTGAACAGGGTATGTGCACTTGTGGGATGAAGACAAATGTAATGGGACACACATTTTATTGGATTGCTTATGGTTTTTAGATGTGCAGAAAGCATTTTTAAAACCCATTTTGATCAAATATTGAATAACAAATCATGATCAAGCCCATAGCCTGTTGGTGAACATGAGGTTTCTGGATGTCACGTGTGCAATCAGGTGATTTTTAACTACGATCTGAGGGATTTTAAAAGACTTGGTGGATAACACATAATGGAATTGGTGGGTTTTTATGAGATCCCCCAATCCTGCTTTATTTCCTTTACCTCATTGTATGTATTATGTATTGGATGTATTTTTTATCCCTTTTTATTGTATGTGTAATCGTAGGAAATAAAATGGGCGTTTGGGGTGGTTACTGACCAAACAAATACACACCAACACATGCACGGCGACACATTTTTTCACTGAAAAAAACCAAAGGGACGTTATAGTTGGGTGAAAATGTCAGTTAAAACATTGTGTTTTAAACTAACAAAACCACTGAAATTCACTAGTTATAGTTATCTCAAGTAACTATACTCTGAACTATTACACACGCCCCGCCATGCACAGTGTTGTCATTATTAATGATGTAATTTCGGATGTTGTAGTGATGTTATCAATGATGTCATAGAACATTTCATGAGTCATGTAATATGTGGGGTATTAGCAGTGCATGGCAGGGGCGCGAGTTATAGTTCCTTTAGGACACAAGTTACTTGAGATAATTATAACTGGTGAATTTAGTGGTTCTGTTATTTTAAAACAGCATGTTTCAACTGGCATTGTCACCTAACTATAAGTCCCATTTAACCTTTGTGTTTTTCAGTGAATCTCCAAGATTTTTTTTTACAAATTAAGATATTATTACCACACCTAACTTTAATCGCTTTCTTTTTTTTACCAGTGAATTTCTAGTTTTTTTATTTTTTTTAAAAGAAAAGAAATATTTTTTTGTATAAGTTTTTATTGGCATTTAAAAAAACAGGACAAGTTTATCAAAGGAAATCGACATTATGAAGTACAAAAAAAAAATCAACTCTCCCACCCCTTCAGGCTCTATTAGAACACTCCTGTGCATTACATATTGTACAAAGAAATTGACACAATGAAAAAATCTATTCAAATGTAAGGCTCCACAGTACCATAAACCAAATTGGAGCTCTCCAGACACCGTCCCACATTCAAACAACTCATCCTCTCCCCCACGCCACTGACCCACAGCTCATGGGGGAAGGGCATCAGGGCGTTGCAATAATTCGGCAAGCATTGCCGCCAGGCATTTAGGTCATCAATAAGTTTATTATCTCTGTGTGTTTTATGCATGTAAAAGTAATATTTCTTTGCCATCTGTAACAACAACCCCATGCTGCCTACGGCCAGCCCTGCGGCCAACCAACTCGGGCTGTGGTCGGACGTGCTCGGCATGGGGTTGCCATGTGGCCATGCTCTGCATCCAACCCCTTGTAGGCAGACAATCCCTGGCTGGTGCCCAAATCCCCCACCTAGCTGGGGTTGGGTTGGGCACAGTGCCTGACTCCCAAACCCCTTATATGTACTGACCTTGATTTTGTCAACAGACCACAACACCAAAATATAAAAAGTGGGCCTATTGTCTTTATGAAAGGGTCAGCATATCAACATATATAAAGCACACTTATTGTCAAAAGATCACCAATAATTATAATCAAATGTAGATTTTATTAACTCGTACTGTACAATGTTTAATCAATCAATCATTCAGGGATTTGTGAAGCGCACTGTTGTGTACTTCATAGGGTGTCCATAAACGGGCTTTCTAGAATCATGACCATATATAGGCACAATCCAACCTGCCCTTATATAGGCATAAAATCCCAGACCTTATTTAGGCATAAACCATGCATACCAAATACAGGCATGGCTTCCGACATCCGTCCACCCTAGCGTCTCAACGAGTCCATGAAAAAACTGACCCTCAGGCTGCGGGAGTTTCCCTTGCCCAGGACTATTGATTTCTTCAAGGACTCATACATTATGCATGAACCTCTATTCCTTAAGGGATTCATTCATGACGTCTTTCGCTACCCAACTCACGTCAATGCTAACATTTTCAGGTATAAATATACCTTCCAAACCCCTGTAAATCAGAGGAGACCTCGACTTCAGAGGAGCCCGATTCCCGGCCAGACGCACTGAGAAGACGCTGTCATTCCTGCACGCAGAGAGTCCAGCTTCCAGTGATCTAACTTCCCTTGCGGGGTGTTGGAGTTCGAGTCCGGATAGAGATTCCTACCTCGCTCATTCTTCAGGTATGGAGCAGACTAGAACCTAGAGGGACTCTTGGCATACTAGACTCTAGGCGTAACTTACTCTTAGTATACTCTAGTCAGGAATACAGCACCTACTTCTACTTCTCCCTACACCTAGGAAAGGTTAGGCACACTGGGTAGAACTAGGCTAAGAAACGCATCGTATGAGTATTCGCATTTTTAGGCTGTGTCATTTTATGTAAATGTATATATGCTGAAAAGATAATGCTAACGCAGTATTATTTATTTTTACTGCTCACCTTGTACATCATCTATCTCGCATACTGTCTTGTGATCGTAACAGCACATCTAACTTACAACAGAAACAAGACTGTTCAATAAACCTTTTTATTGAAACGCCCGTCTGTTATTTCTGTGTAACTTTGAGACGTAACTGAATCCTGCACAACTGAGCTGAGTGAAATAGTTATCTATTGTTTCTACGACTCTGGGACGCATCCTGATTCTGTAAGGGAAACACAGTGGTCATGTTTTGCGGCTGCCAGAAACTAATCCCTTCTTGTCGTCAAGAAGTTTCTAGTGGCCTCTGAGCTAGCTGGCACAAGTAATTAAGTTTAATATACTCGATAGGGACATACTGACCTCAGTCCTATGTCAAACCTATAGGATATATTATTCCAATGCGCAGAGCCTATAAGGGAAATAGGAGCTACACTACATGGCGCCCAACGTTTGGTAAGGCAGTAATTCAACGTTAGATACTGAGTAACTCAGCTGTGCATATATTCTTTTCTCTCAGAGACCCCTACCCATATACTCCAAAAGACGTCTGGAGTGGGCAGGGATAGTATCCGCCACGGCTACATAGGGAAGACCCCTATATATTAGCTGTTTGGTTTGTTCAACGTTGAAGGATACAGTGTTCCACAATATTGTGCACCTTATCTTTGTTTCCTTGAAATTTGTTTCCATATTTTCAAGCAGAAAAATGTCAGGCACTGACAATGACGCCGGAAACGGTGTAGCTGCGGCTGATCCAGCCCAAGCAGCATTTTTTAACAATACCGGTTTAAATGAAACCGAGGAGGGTGTCATTGACATCGCTCCAAACTTAAGAAGAGCCATTACTCTAAAACTTATAAAACATGGCCTACTACCGAGAGGAGGTAGAGCAGTTTTCGTGATTGAGGCACATGAATCCTTTCAGACAGAGGTATTCTATTCATGGGTAATTCTTCCTGAATCCAATCCAGTAACACACTTGTTTCACTTCTACAAAGAAGATGAACCACCAGAGGAATACATTCCTTTCGAGGATATAGAGATTCCATTAACATACCAGGAGCATCAGCTCTGGTTTAAAGGCGCCCTAAAACACAATAAAAATATAACCAGGCTCGGTCCACTAGGTAGACCAGGAGCAACATGGCCGATTTTAGCCGGCTATACACCTCATCCAGACATCGAAATAATGTCAGACGAGGAAATACTTAATCAACTCACAGAGTTAATAAAAATCTACAGACAATTGGTTCAATATGTCATGCGGACTTTCACAGTCCAACCACCATTAACAATTCCAAATCATACTCCTCCACAGGGGAGTACATTAAAAATTACACCACAGACTCTATACGCAGTCATGGGTAAAATGCCCACTAAGCGGGAGCAAATTCCATTTTGGATAGCTCAAAAAATTACTCAAATCGAAGCAGTATTTCCAAATACTAGCCCACATGAGAAACACAGAATCCTAACCATTAGTTTACCAATGGGGATCACACCACAACTGGAAGACTGTACCACTTGCGGCTCAGTCTTTGCTGCCATCTACACTAAAACACACGGCATTCCGTCAATTGCGGTAATACCTGATGTCCTAAAACAAATTCAAAACGAATACGGGGCAGAGCCTGCTTTAAATTTAGGTATGAAATTACTGAAAAATTTCGACCAGGTCTCAACAATAATATTGTCAAATATTAAAGGGGAGGCAGCAGCAGTGGCGATCCGACAAAAATTAAGGGAATTTGATGTTACAGAACATCAAACAGAGCTACCCAGAATTATAGAGCAATCTTATGCAGAATTAGGCAGAGATAGTTTGGGTGGGAAACCAGCTAAACCAAAACTATCTGAAAGTCCTGAGAAGGACTCAATTAAACAAACTCCTACATCTTCTAAAAAGAAGTGGGAGTCTACTAAACAAAATTCAAATGAGAAAAGATCTCAATCCCGAGGTAGGTCTCCTCAAAAGGAGCCCTCTGAAAGGAGGTACAACCTCAGGAATAGGGATAATTTGAGAAAACCTGATAGGTATCAAGATAATGATACACATTCCTCTCGTCCCTTTCAGGTCTCATCACAGACTTCGGAAAGAAGAGGACGAACAGAACATAGAGAAAAACGCGTGAAATCGAAAGACGACAAGCACGCAACAAAAATTAAAACTAAACCTCAATTCTCCAAAAGAAGGTAGCAGGTCTAATAGTAAGACATGCCGAGAATTCTGAGAAGTCAACTCAAGAACGGAGAATGGGCTCAGACAATGCTGGACAGTGCAGCAGAAGTCACAATAGCTCGCCAGAACCTGATGGAACTTCTGGAGATAGTGGACTTGAATGAGTACATTACAGTAGAGACTGTAGACACCAGGGTTAGTACTCCACAAAGCTTATATGAAATAACACTCCGGATGGAGGGAGACAAACCTAGACAGGTTAAAGCACTTTTTTGGGAAATACTATCAAAGGGTTATGACATACTTCTAGCAGAAAAAGACTGGCAACCACAATTTGTCAAGGAGTGCCCACACGGCGAAGACATGATTATGCCTGCCTTCTCCAATCACATTCCAATTCATTTAAAATATACATATGCCAGAAAATGGGCAGTGGCCCAGGCTCCAGCATTATATAAAAATCATGTAGGATGGGATGAGGACTCCCCTCACCATAAAATAAATCTGAAACATGAACCTACTGCTCAGAGGCAGTATCCTATTAAGCAAGAAGCTAAAAAACAGGTCAGGGAGATCTTAGATCAACTTGAATACCAAGGGGTGATTGAAACATGCACCTCCTCCATGAACAATCCTTTGTTTCCTGTCTCCAAACCAGACAATACATATCGTCTAGTTTTGGACTACAGACATTTAAACACTTGTTCTAAAACTTTTGCAGTGCAAAATGCACACAGCACAGCATTAATGAATAACATTGTGCGTAAAAAATACAAAACAACATTAGACATCTCAAACGGTTTCTTTTGTCAAAATATAGCACCTGAAAGCAGGTACTTAACGGCATTTTCCATAATGGGGACCCAGCGTCACTTTTGTCGACTCCCACAAGGGTTCAAGAACAGCCCAGGTTTATTCTCAGCGAGAGTAACGGAGTTACTACAAATTTATGACAACGAGGCATTGTCCTATGTCGATGACATCTATCTGACAGACGATGACTTGGAAAGACACTTGAACAGGGTGAGCACCATTATATTGGGATTCGCCTCTGAGGGCTATAAGTTCAACTTTAAAAAATCTCGGATTGCCCATCTCAATGTCCTATTTTTAGGATATGAGCTTTCAAGTGAAGGCAAGAGCTTGGCAGCTAACTTTCTAGAGAAATGTGCGCTGCTCCAACCTCCAAAAACGCAAAAAAACTTACAATCCATACTGGGATTCCTAAATTTTGGAAGAACATACATTCTAAACTACGCAGAAAGGGTTAAACCTCTCTACGCATTAATCAAACCTGATTTTTCAAATAAAAACTGGACACAGGAACACACAGAAATTTTGCGTTCACTCCAGGCTAACATGTTAGCAACAAATCACTTACAAACACGCGTAAGTCAAAGAAATTTGGTGATTCGAATAATTTCGGGTCAATGTGGATTCACTTACTTAACCTTTAATGAGGGTGAGAAAGTACCAATTGCATACAAATCACATTTGTATACACAAGCGGAAATGCGCTTCAGTTCAACTGAAAAAATCTAACAGCAGTTCAAACAGCTGTAGCAAAAGAAAGAGCCTTAGCCCAAGGGAAACGCATAATTGTCGTTACCCCAGTACCAGCTTTGGAAGCGGTCACAAAAGCAAGCATTCCAAATGCTAAAGCTTTACATCCGAGATGGATACAGTGGGTTAATTCTCTTGCTGCAACTGATGTTGAATATGTTTTTGATCCAGATTTAAAAACACAGGCATTTCTCCAATATGAACAAGAATGTCCTCTGCCCACTGAGATTCTGCCTCTCGATCAGTATGAATTCATAATTTACACTGACGGATCCGCACAGCCCGCAACAGGGAGTAAGCAAGCTTACAGTGCAGCGTGTGCTATCGTTAAAGGTCGCATGCGAAATGGCATCTTCAGACCTATGGTCACAAAAACTCAATCACTAGGTGATTGTACAGCTCAGCGAGCTGAACTACAGGCATTCAAACTGGCACTTGAGAGTACGGATCGAGAATTCCTCACACTGATAGTGTGCGATTCCTTTTACTGTGTTCAGTCGTATAATGATTATATACAAACCTGGCTTGAAAATGGTTTTAAAGATGCGAAAGGTGGCACAATTAAGCACAAACTGCTTTGGGAACAAGTAGTTCAGTTGAAAAACGAACTACCAAAGGCTCACGTGATTCACACACTGAGTCATCAGCGTGATGGCGTTCACGTTGCAGGGAATTCATTGGCTGACGAAGCCGCGAATGGGGCTGTTCAGACGGCTTCCGTAGCTGCGATCACTCGTTCAAAAACAAAAATAGACGGTGAGATAATGTTAGCTGTCAATGCTTCGAGCAAAGGCAGCAGTGCAGTGTTACCGAAAAAGTTTCCACTCAAGTACTCTTATGTAATTGATGCGAATAACGTTCCTTTTGCTCGAATCCCTGGAGTGGGGGATAGGGTAATTCCAAACAAGGAACGCAGATTAGGACTTATCCTAGCAGCACACGAAGGGATGGCTTCTGCCCATGCAGGTGTTTCTGCAACAGTATCTTTACTCAAGCAAAGATATTGGTGGCCTGGCATTCGGAAACAAACTAAGAACTATGTTTTAGAATGTGATATTTGCCAACAGATGAAAGTCTCAACAGTGAAACGTCCTGCGCAGACACCCTTATTCATTTCAGATAAACCATTAGCTTGTGTTTACCTGGACCACTGCGGTCCCTTACAAAGGGACGGTAATTATAAATACATCATGGTTGCAGTGGATTCATGCTCTAGGTTCCTATGGTTATGGCCTCAGCGCTCGGCTGACGCTCGAACTGTTATAAAAGATTTGCGAGTCTTTATCGGCACATACGCAATAGGCACGTTTCATTCTGACCAGGGTCCTGCGTTTAGCTCTAGGGCTTACAAGGAGGCCATGGCCAGTCTGGGCGTTGCATTGCGGTACTCCTCTCCATTCCATCCTGAGGGAAATTCTGTTGTGGAAAGGAAAAACCGGGACATAAAGCAGTCTATAACAGCTAGGGTATTGGGCTCGGGTGATGGGTGGGTCAAACACCTCATTAGCGTTCAGCGCGCTCTCAATAATTTGCCAAGAAGTTCTCTAGGGGGGGTCACTCCATATGAGGTCCTATTTGGGACAAGAATGTGGGTTCCAGACTTAGAACACGTAGGCACAGTGGTGGACATGAAACCATTTGATATCAAAGATCGTTTGGCTGTTTTACAGGATCTTAACAAATTACGAATGAAACAAAGCAACGTATCCATACAGCCAACCACCACTGGGGAAAAATCGGCCTTCCCAGCAAGGCCTGTCTGGATTCCAAAAGTTGGGGATCTGGTCAGAGAAAAAATAGCGGACAAGAAGGAATTTGGACCTTCTTACAGACAACCGGTACCTGTTCTAGCTGTTCAAGGAACAAGGACAGTACTTCTGCCGCCCCTTGCTGGAAGAAAGGAGAAAAGATTTGTGTCAATTGACCTGATCAAACCACAACATGTGGCCAATACTAAGCAGTAGGCCTCGTGGACTCCGACCTAGTAGCAGACGCACTCCTCTCGCTACTATTCAAGAGGTTCAGACTGAAAGACTGATCACGATCGAGAACTCAGCTGTAACAAATGAAGGACTAAGCAACCAAGCTATGGAACTCATCCCTCTTGACAACCAAATAACAGTTCGTCCAAATACACCTGTCTACACCAACGTGACTCGTGAAGAACTGGTTCCTGTGATTTCAACAAATCCTGATGCAATTCCAACAATTGACAGAACTGCTTCTGGCTATTTCATTGACTTTGATACGTTCTCAGAAGATCCAAGCGAACCTGAAACGACGCCAGCATCATCAAAACTCAAGCAGCAAGTACAAGACTTTATTCACTTCCTGAAAAAGACTTATCTGGTTTCTCCATGGATTGAATTCTGGATTACATCTGGACTTTTTGTTTTCCTGCTCTGGCTAGCTTTGGTGACAACTGTAAGCGTGCTTATAAGTGGCAGATACATCCATGTGAACAGTGAAGGAAAAGACGTGAATGTACTTTTGAAACCACATAAATCTTCCCATCGTGAAGCAAGAGACTTGTCATCAGTGAACATCACAGCTGTTCCTATACAGGATGGTATAGTGTGGGACAAAACAGATTATGAAATCTTCGGTCCAAGTGAACAATTGAACATTCCACATTTATTTAAAATTTCACTAAGTGATTTAATTACGTCCAGTACCTATTCAGATGATTGGGACTTAGAGACTGTTCAAGATATAATGTTTGATCTAGAGAAATCTGCTGCATTTTCTAAAAAAGAATTTTTAGAGGGTTCATCTGGTTACGAGGAATTATATTGTTATAACCACTATGGTCATCATTATTTGCACAAAACTGCATATCCAAGAAATGTGTTTATGTTTAATCAATGGGAACACTGTCCTACACCACCACAAGGTAGTTCGAAAACTTTTGCTAGTAAATTTCCATATTTTTCAGGTTATAATACATCTGATCCAGAAACGTTTTACTATAAAAATGTAAACAAAACAGGACTGAAAATTATGTTAACAAATACCAAACAGATTTACTCTGAAGCATTTATTGCCCAACTGTCTACACAGGGTTTCGACTTATGGAAAGACACTATTGAGACAAAAACTGTCTGGGGTAGTAAAGATTGGCAAGTACAGGGTATAGAAGCTTTATTTAGAGCCTGTATCATCCCTGAACAAATACTGTTTTTGAATGACACCGTCCAACAGACATCTTGTCTTGGATTAGCCAAGATCAAAGAGATGAAAACACCTTCTGTGCCAACACCTGCCGGTGATAATAATACGAAGGCAGTGGTGACAGTTGACGATATACTACAACTCAACAGAACTCATCCAAATTGGAAAAAATGGTTGATCTGGCCCACAGACACAAACAACTGTCAGGAAAGGTTCTTGAACAAAACTCAGGGCTTTACTATTCATAGGCCAGACCCAAGATATGTCCAAAGACAACATCCGGGGGTAGTTACAACATACAGTGTAGGAAAATTATGCCTCGATTGGCTGCATAAATCTACACTACAAGATGTGAAGCAACACTTAACCTTACTTGCACATGACGCAGATCTTAGGGAATTCTTGCTTGGACCAAGAAAACCGCGTCAAAAACGTTTCATATATGCCGGCATCTATGCTGCTTATAACGAAGCATGGAAAGTGTCACAGATAGAGGCTGCAGAACGAATACGTGAACTTGATCGTATTAATTTAGAGAAAACACTCTCTGTAGTCGACAATGGGTTAACAACTTTGTCCTCCAGAATTTATTCATTGGATGGCATTGTATCCTCTGCTATCGACATTCTAGAACAAGATTTGGCTATGTTACAACAAGGTCAATCCCAATTACGTTCTATAGTGTCATTGACATGGACGCTGCAATCTTTGCGAGCGGGCTATGTGCCTTGGCGTTTCATCAACACGTCGTCTCTGTTTGCAGAATACAATCTCACTGATAAACAGATCGAATTGGCACAGAGAGGAGCTAGGTATACAGTGCTGAGCATTGAAAAAATGGAGAAATTACCATTTATAGTGGCAGAAAAACCAGCTACAGAATGGGCTATTCATGGCAAAATAACGTTGCCTGTGACAACTTTTCAGTTTCAGTATTGCCTCAGACAGATGCAAGCAGGCAAATATGAAAGGTTGGGTAAGGAATACATTAAGATATCTTGGAATTTACCATATACACATAGATGTTGGAGTGAGGATCGTGAAGTGTATCTTAGCGGTATCAACTGTAAACATGCGCTGACCGGTTCACTCATTTGCCAGGACATTATTTTACACGGAGCTTGTAATGGTTCTGTGGCAAACTTGTCTTGCCATCAGCACGGTTCACCAGCTGCTGTGATTAATCCGACGTTTGGACAACTTTCGAATGGGAGTTACCTCATGTTGAATGATCAGAGCTGCTGTGGAATGTTGCCAGGCATCCCATATCTAGTAACGGTCAACTCCAGGGTCACTTGCTGTATGCAAGTATTGTTTCCCCCAATAGACACAGTCAGGGAGTCGCCTTTATGGCCTTCGCTGAACGTCTCTTTTATAAGATTGGATACTTTAAGCAGAATGAAAGCCATGCTTTTGCAGCAAACAGTGCCTTTGACCTCGGCCAAAGAAACCTATGATCTACAAGTTGCAAGGACTTCGGCTGAGATACAGACTTTAATACGTACAAACTGCCCTATACATTTCGTAGAAATGATATCACGTATCTTTAACATGTCAGATACAACGGGAATTGTTCATGTATTTAAGAGCATTTGCACCGGTCTTTTAGCACCGTTCCAGGCAATACTTGGAATCATTCCGAACTTTGCACATTCGGTGTTTGGTGGCATACCATTAATTCTAGCACTTGTTGCGGGAATTTTATTCATCTGTCTGCTATTGCGCTATGGCCAGCCTCTTCGCCGAAATCACTCCGAGCGAAATGGAGACAGCTCTCCTTGAAAGAAAGTGCCGTGAGCGAATAGTACAGCTACTAGGCATGACTCGTCTACGGGACCTTAATACCACGTGGTTCCTGTCATTCCGACCAATCTGGCAAGATTGCATCTTACCTGTTCTACGATGCCTGCTATGCGGTGAAGAATGCGTGTTGGACGCTTGTCTAACATATCCATCAGCTGCGCCAAAGGATGTCGATGCTTTGCTGGACCCGATAACGGCCCATGCTCTGTGTTGTCCCCAGAGGCTTCCAATACTGATGTCAGCATTCATTGAGATCTCACAGTCGCCTCCTGCTGCTGCTGAGGTACGAGTAACAACTTCGGGCACACAGGTAACAACGAACACGAACATTGCTGAGAGCGATGTTTCCCATCTTTGTGCGGTCAATCTTTTACACGAGGTGTTTCAGCTTACACCGACGACAGTGGAAGATGTTTTGTCTATTGAAATAGATGATCTAATGTTTACACCAGACCAGTGAACTGACTCTGATTCGGCATACTGTGTTCCAGTGCAACAGCAGCAATTTGGCCTTCATTTTTCAAAACCTTGGAACATTACCAAAATTTGAACTTTGTCCCATTTCTTTCAAACGAAAATGGCACTCCAATCTGCTTAAAGTAGAACTAGCCTTATAATACAGACTTGGCAGTACTTCCAGGGACACTTAGTCATCTTGTGTGTCTAAATTAGTTCATTTTAGTTCTATGACAGGAAATGACTTTTGATTTTGGACAACCTTATCGTTCATTTTCGTCATATGTAAATATTGCTTTTATATTT
Organism: Calotriton arnoldi; assembly: GCA_963921515.1. Lineage (NCBI taxonomy): Eukaryota > Metazoa > Chordata > Amphibia > Caudata > Salamandridae > Calotriton > Calotriton arnoldi. The sequence goes on from CAWUFW010000751.1 coordinate 1,677,700, forward strand.
CGTTCCAAATGCATTTATTTCATACTTTATGCTGGAAATGAAAAGCACTGCTTAATGATGTACATCAACCTTTGCATTTTTAATGTCTTTTAAAGCTTTTTTTAGGATATGTTTTATTATGCGATACTCCATTTTAATGTTTAGCATTTTAAATGTTTAGCATTTTTAGTATTGTTGTATACACAAAAGAGGAGTGGGTGTTGTGTACTTCATAGGGTGTCCATAAACGGGCTTTCTAGAATCATGACCATATATAGGCACAATCCAACCTGCCCTTATATAGGCATAAAATCCCAGACCTTATTTAGGCATAAACCATGCATACCAAATACAGGCATGGCTTCCGACATCCGTCCACCCTAGCGTCTCAACGAGTCCATGAAAAAACTGACCCTCAGGCTGCGGGAGTTTCCCTTGCCCAGGACTATTGATTTCTTCAAGGACTCATACATTATGCATGAACCTCTATTCCTTAAGGGATTCATTCATGACGTCTTTCGCTACCCAACTCACGTCAATGCTAACATTTTCTTTTTTTTTTATAAATCTTTTTATTGAACAAACTCAAAACATGGTACAGTTCCACATAGGTCACTTGGAGGAAGTACTCTGAATTCAAGTATACACATAGATATTGCAAGATAATGTATTGGAAATCAAGGGGAGAGGGGATCATCACACTCCAGTAAACGGGGAGAAGTACATATATTGCCTCGGTATTCGTTCCAGGGGGCCCATATCTTAGACCATTTTCGCGGGCAACCTCTTGTCATATATACAGTTTTTTCCCTCAGCATACACCAATCCAGGTCTTTTTCCCAGTCAGTACTTGTAGGCGCCTGTGTAGCCCCCCATAGCTGAGTGATGTTTCTCTTGGCGACTATGTAGCCGAGTGTGGCCCATGTTGTAGCGTGCGTGTTGAGGTCGGTGGGTTCCCAGACGTTGAGGAGGCATCTAGGGGCTTTTGGTATGAGTTCGACTCCCATTACTTCGCTCATTACCTCGTGTATCCTGCGCCAATATTCCTGGATCTGTTCGCATTGCCACAGTATGTGAATGAATGTGCCCAGCTGTGTGCATCCCCTCCTACAAGACCCATCTGTTAAAAAGCCCATGTGCATCAATCGGGGACCTGTTATGTAGATTCTGTGAAGTATCTTTAGCTGCACAAGGCGGAGACGCGCAGAAATAGCAACAGTTCTGGGGGAGGAGACCGCCACTTGCCAGTCTTCATCATCTACTTCAACCCCGTCCCCAGCCCATTTTTCTCGTAGTGATTGCAAGGGATTCTCCATATTCTGGATGAGTTTTCGGTAGGTTAGGGAGATAGCTTTTTCAGGTAAGTGCCCATCCAAAATCCTATCCTCCAGTGGGGAGGCATCTGCTGGAGCCGAGTCACTGTGTAGTACCGTTTGCAATGCGTGTCGGACCTGTAGGTAGCGGAAACGCTCGGAATCCGCAAGGGCATATTGACCCTGTATGGCTTCAAAGTTTTGCACGCCCTCTTTGCACCAGAGGTCCCTGATGTGAGAGATGCCAATTAAGTCCCATTTGCTAAAGCCCCTGGAATTTCTTAAGTCACCAAGTTTTTGGGAGTCCCATAGTGGCGTGGCGAGAGTTAATTTATTGTTCCATCCTAACGATTTGGTTGCCGAGTGCCAAATTCTAACTGTATGGTTGGTAGGACCCGTGAGTGGGAACCTATTTGGTTTGGAGTACAGTGCCCTGGCATACGCCCCGTTTGGGAGAATCCATTTATCCATACTAAACCCCGGGTTGTCCGGCTGCCCATAGGTGCCATGATTTATTGCTACTAGATGTGCTGCCCAGTAGTATTTTTTAATGTCTGGCAGTCCAATTCCGCCGTCATACCAGCTGAGCGTGAGTTTTTGCAGAGCAATACGTGGCCTTCCATCCCAGAGAAGGTCTCGTTGGAGTCCTTCTATTTCTGTAAAATACGTATTTGGGACAGGGTTTGCCGAGTTCTGCAATGCATATAGAAAGCGGGGTAAGGACAGCATTTTAAAAAGGGCCGCTTTGCCCAGAAGAGAAAGCGGGAGGGTCTTCCAGTGCGTAATGTCACTTTTGAGTCTTTGCAGTGGGGGAGCCAGGTTATGAGCATATGGGAGTGTGCGGTCTAGGGAGACAAATATACCTAAATATTTGAATCCGTCAATAGCTATTGGGACGGGGCAGTGCCGGGGAAGGGGAGGAGAGTCTCCACAGAGGACGTATAGGAGAGATTTCTGCCAGTTGATACGGAACCCAGAGAATCGGCCAAATACGGATAGGATATCAAATACCACAATGAGGGATCTCTGAGGGGACGTGAGGTATAGAAGGATGTCGTCCGCGTATAGGGAAATACGGTCCTCCCAATCTGCCGACCATCGCATTCCACGGATCCTCACGTCTTTGCGGATCCATGCGGCAAGGGGTTCAAGTGCCAGAGCGAAGAGTAAGGGAGATAGAGGGCATCCCTGCCGGGTCCCTCGGCCAAGTGTGAAGGCCTCGGATTTTTTGTTGTTCACTACCACTTGTGCCATAGGTGTGGCGTATAGTAATCGTACCCACCGTCTAAAGTTCGTTCCGAATCCCAGTTTTTTGAGCACGGCAAAGAGATGGGGCCACTCAAGTGTGTCGAAGGCCATTGTGGCGTCTAGGGAGACGATGACTGCATCCTCTCGTATGGTCGGCACCCTGCCCAACACTCCATGCACTCTACGCAGATTTAGCACTGTGTTTCTCTTTGGCATAAACCCAGATTGATCAGGGTGCACTAAGTCCCCTATTACTTTAATCAGCCTAGTGGCTAGTACTTTGGCAAGGATTTTTGGCTCTGCGTTGAGCAGCGAGATAGGACGGTAGGAGGCGCAGTCTGTTTTGGTTTTCCCTTCCTTGTGGATTGTAACTATGGTTGCTATTCTCTGATCTGGGGGTAGCACTCCCCGTTCAAGGCTGTCTTCAAACATAGATTTCAGATATGGGGCCAACTTATCTGGACGGAGTTTGTAGAGCTCAATCGGGATGCCATTGGGGCCGAGGGCCTTACCCGAGTGGAGCGCTCGGATTGCAGACGCTATTTCATCATTGGAGAGCGCACTATCCAAAAATTCCCGATCAGAGGCTGAAAGCCCTGGAAGGGAAATATCCTGTAGGAGTTCCGAGGACTCCTCTTCAGTGTGTGGGCTCACCGCGCTGTATACTGTGTGAAAGTGTGTTGTAAACTGTTCGGCTATGTCTTGGGGTTCTGTTATGGGGGATCCGTCCGAGCTCCTGATTTCTGGGACAAGCCGATTTGCATGTTCTCTTTTTTCTAGCCAGGCGATCAGTTTTCCAGCCTTATCCCCCCATTCATAGATCCGGCCCAGCCTGTTTTGCCCCATTGTTTTGGCGCGGTCAGTGACCAGCGCTCGGTATTCGGCCTGTCGGAGGCGAAGTGTATGGAGGGTTTCAGGGGACGGGTCAGAGTTCACTTCTTGTTCCAGCCGGTAAATTTCGTGCTCTACATCTGATACGTCTTTTATGTTTTCTTTTTTTGTTCCCGCAATCAGAGAGAGGGCCTGGCCCCTGACCACCGTTTTGAAGGCTTCCCATAGTATTTGCGGGGAGTCTACCGAACTCTCGTTCTCCAGGAAGTAGTTGTCTATGGCTTTAGTGAGGTCTTTTCGTATTTTGGGGTGTTTTAAGTACCATGGGTTGATAGGGGCAATGCGTCCTACTTGTGCGCGCTCCAGGGCCATGTGGACCCAGAGGGGGGAGTGGTCTGATATACCCCTGGCCAGATGCCTGATCTCCTGGATTTCTATAACCTGAGTAGCCGGGATAACTATGTAGTCCAGGCGAGAGAAGCTATTGTGTGCCCCCGAGTGGAAGGTGTATTGGGTCTTGTCAGGATTGTAGGTTCTCCACCCCTCCACCAGCCCCATTGCCTCTAGGAAACTGGAAAAAGAGTGTGCTGTATATGTGAGAGTGCGGGGTGGGTGTCTGTCAAGGGAGCCCGAAATTACTGAGTTAAAGTCACCCCCGAGCACTAGATGTCCCTCTGGCAGTGCTAGCAGCACGGCACTCAGGTCTGTAAAGGTGGCGGCTTGTAGCCCCGGGGGAGCATATATGGACATGAAGGTGATAGTTCGGCCCTCCCAAGTGCCCGTGATCCCGACATATCTGCCACGGTCGTCTATATAGGTGAACGTGAGAGTCAGGGGGAATGATTTCTTTTGCAGGATGCCGACCCCTCTAGAGTTAGATGCGAAACCTGCGTGTGCTACCATTGTGTAACCCCATCTGTGCATGGCCTTGCATGTGTTACCCACCAGGTGTGTTTCCTGAAGCATTACAATGTCTGGCGACAATCTCCTGATATATTGCAATACTACACTTCTCTTGATTTTGTCCCCCAACCCGTTTACATTCCAACTTAATATTTTGACTTCTTTGTTCCACTGCTTACCCATTGATACCCTAGTGACGCATAATGACTGTTACTTGCACAAATCCGGACTGTACCATCAAAAAAACGCAAACAAATAAAAACAACAAAACACAATAATCCCTCCCAACAACCCCCCACCCTGCTCCCCTGCACTCTGGGCTCCAAACTACCCATAATAATCAAATGCAGAGTGCCTGTCGCCCAACGTTTACTAAGAGAAGAAAATGAGGAGAGACCTCAGCGCCCCGCTGGTCCCCCTTCCTACCGTTACTAGTCATAGGTACATTTTTGTGGTGTTGAGCCCAGTGACAAATGGACCTATCGTTTTAGTACCATAGATTATTAGTCAAGGTCTTCAGGCTTTTAAGAGACTGTGTATGGTGCTCAATATTTGGGAAGAACATACGGAGCAGAGCGTTCACGCTTCAATTCAAGAAAGGCAGTTCTTAGTGTTCAGTGGTTGTTTGGGTTCCGTTCCGGTGAGGTCCTCCAGCCGTCCAGCCAGTCAGAAACCAACTCAGGTTGGTCGAAGAAATGAGCTTTCCCGTCCGCCTCAACTCGCAGGCGCGCAGGGAAAAGCATGGCGTACTTAAGGCCTTTATCACGCAGTCTTCGTTTGACTTCTAGGAAAGAGCGTCGACGCATTTGTACTGCCTGGGTAAAGTCAGGGAAGAAGGCGAGTTCTGAGTTGTCCATTTTGATCGGAGGGGCGACCCTGGCGGCCTGTAGGATTGTGTCTCTGTCTCTGTAGTTTAACAGCCTGGCCAGTATGGGACGGGGGGGCCTCCCGGTTTCGGGCGTCCCCCAGGTACTCTGTGCGCCCTCTCCACCACAAACAGCTTGGACAGTCCCTTTGGTTGCAGCTTCGTCATCACCAGGTGTTCTATGAACAGATCAGCAGCGGGCCCCTCCGATTTCTCCGGCACTCCAATAACGCGTATGTTGTTGCGTCTCGAGCGCCCCTCGTAGTCGTCCAGCTTGTCTTCAGCGAATCTACGGTACGCCTGGAGTTCCCCAATGTCCTTCCGCAGCTGTGAGGTGTCCTCTACCAAGCCCGTGGTGGTGAGCTCCAGCTGCTTGACTTTCTCCCTGTATTTTGTAAGGTCAGCTCTAATCAGCGTCACTTCCGAGGATAGGGTGTCTATGGATGTGCGCACTCCAGTGATAGCCGCCATCAGGTCTTTCATTGTGAGTTCTGAAGGATCGTGCTCTGCCCCTCCTTGCTGTGTGTCGCCAGGACTCTTTCGTTCGGGCAATTCCGCCCTTGGGCAGGTGTAGCGGTCCAGCTTACTTTGTTGAGACGTTTTCGTACTTCTCGGGTTAGCCATTACCAGGGCCGGGCCCGCGCCTCCAGCGGGTTGCGCAGTTTCTGGGGACTCTGCTCGGCTTGGTCCTTTCTTACCTCTCCTCAAATGTGGCCTTCGAGCATAGGCCGCCCGGTAATAGACGGTGGCGTCTAAGGCATGGGTCGCAATTCAGCGGTTGACCTCTTGCAGGCGCCGAGGAGCAGGCGCCGTGGGTGCACTCGCCTTAGGGCCCGTTCCGCACCGCAAGGGAGAGGGGGGGCCCCAGATAATGTGGGCCACAAGTCCAATCCCAGGCGCACTCACCGGCGCTGGGCTTCCATGTCCGGCACCTCCTCCACCCCTGCGCGCCGATGTACCTTTCTTCCGCCGACCAGTCGAGACCTTCAGGTCAAAGCTCCGGGACTGGCTCCGATGCAGCTGGCCCCACAGGCAGCCTCCAGGCAGTGTTGCAGTCGGGCAGCGCCCCAACGTGTAGGCTGTCGCTAGGTGTTAATGCACCTCCGCCTCAATTGCCTGCGTCCCTCTGTGGATGTGAGAGGGGGAGTTCCCGCCGTCGCTTCAGGCACCCAGTCAGGCGGACGTACCTACTCGAGGTCCCGGCTTCCCCAGGGCTGAAGGCCGCAAATTCCGGGCGGGATTTCTCCGCTTTCCGGGGTCTGCCAACACTCGGGATCGCAGCAACATGCACCGCTGCACCTCCGGCGCGCGAATCCAGCACCGGAGGATCGGATATTTGGGCCGGATATATGGGGCAGGAAAGGGGGCCTCGGAGACGCTCTAGCAGGCTGCCATGTTCTTTCGCCGCGAACAATGCTAACATTTTCAGGTATAAATATACCTTCCCAAACCCCTGTAAATCAGAGGAGACCTCGACTTCAGAGGAGCCCGATTCCCGGCCAGACGCACTGAGAAGACACTGTCATTCCTGCACGCAGAGAGTCCAGCTTCCAGTGATCTAACTTCCCTTGCGGGGTGTTGGAGTTCGAGTCCGGATAGAGATTCCTACCTCTCTCATTCTTCAGGTATGGAGCAGACTAGAACCTAGAGGGACTCTTGGCATACTAGACTCTAGGCGTAACTTACTCTTAGTATACTCTAGTCAGGAATACAGCACCTACTTCTCCCTACACCTAGGAAAGGTTAGGCACACTGGGTAGAACTAGGCTAAGAAACGCATCGTATGAGTACTCGCATTTTTAGGCTGTGTCATTTTATGTAAATGTATATATGCTGAAAAGATAATGCTAACGCAGTATTATTTATTTTTACTGCTCACCTTGTACATCATCTATCTCGCATACTGTCTTGTGATCGTAACAGCACATCTAACTTACAACAGAAACAAGACTGTTCAATAAACCTTTTATTGAAACGCCCGTCTGTTATTTCTGTGTAACTTTGAGACGTAACTGAATCCTGCACAACTGAGCTGAGTGAAATAGTTATCTATTGTTTCTACGACTCTGGGACACATCCTGATTCTGTAAGGGAAACACAGTGGTCATGTTTTGCGGCTGCCAGAAACTAATCCCTTCTTGTCGTCAAGAAGTTTCTAGTGGCCTCTGAGCTAGCTGGCACAAGTAATTAAGTTTAATATACTCGATAGGGACATACTGACCTCAGTCCTATGTCAAACCTATAGGATATATTATTCCAATGCGCAGAGCCTATAAGGGAAATAGGAGCTACACTACAGCACTACTCACCCGTGAGACTCTCAAGGCGCTGGGGGGGAAGGGGGAGAGGGGTTCGAGTAGCTCCGTCTCATCCCAAGAGCCAGGTCTTGAGGCTCTTCCTGAATGCTTGCAGTGTGGGGGTTCGTCTGATGCTCAGGGGGAGTTCGTTAATAAAAGTGATTGTCCTAAAAACTTTAATAGTTTTATTAAAAAAAATAATGAACATGTCTTTGAGTCTTTTTTTTTTTTGTTAAAGTTGTCAAGCTACAAAGTTTTGCCATTGAACCAACCTCCAGGGGGCTTGGCACTCCAGCTGTAGAGCATAGAGCACCAGCTAGGAGTTCCTTAAAAAGATATGGTAAGCTCCTGGGGTCATGGATTTAATGACCCAGGAGACTTACTGTTTCTTTAGGTCGAGCCTAGCGGCAGCGCGCATGCGCCGCTCGCTCTGCGAGACTGCTGTAGTAGAGTATGGGAGAGAAGCCACGCCCACTCTCCTCCCATATTTAGGTTGAGCCTAGCTGCAGCGCGCATTCACTGCTCGCTCTGCGAGACTGCTGTAGTAGAGTATGGGAGAGAAGCTGCGCCCACTGTCCTCCCATATTTTTCATTGGCTTGTGTCATTGTCTTTCTTAAATGCTGCCTTCGGATTCGTTAATAGACTTGTTAGTCCCTCCTTAGTACGGCCTTGTCTTCATTTGTACCCTCCCATGGTGACTGGCCCTTTTACTTCAGTTGTTACACTGGACCTGTTATTTAGTCTGTAAGCACTATTTACTTTATTGAGTTTCTCTTACTGCAGACCGGACATGCGCTGCTTCAGCTGAAACCGCTTGTGTTTTTTTAAGCAGCACTGCTGCCCCTGTAACACGGGCGCCTGCTTTCAATCACTTTAACCCGGCATTATCTTGTGTCTGTTTCAACCAAGTAAAATGGATTTAGAAATGATTAGCGAATTAAGTCATGTGAATTCCAGGTGGCACATAATCCTGTGCTAATCGGCTGAAGCTTACAACAGCATATCTGTGTTACATGTCATCTGTACTAAAGCCACCTGACTGGTTGTTTTCAAAAGCCTGTTTTATTAACAACAACAACACCAATACCACCACCAGAACCAATACCACCACCAATACCACTACCACCACCACCACAATACCACTACCACCGCCACTACCACCACCACCAATACCACCACGAACCATCAATATCACCACCTCCACCACCACCAATACCAACACCACCACCAATATCACCACCACCAATACTACCACCACCACCAATACCACCACCACCAGTACCATCACCACCAATACCACCACCAATACCAACACCACCAAAACCAACTCTAATACCACCACCATCAATACCAATACCACCACCAATACTACCACCACCAATACTACCACCACCACCACCAATACCACCACCACCAGTACCATCACCACCAATACCACCACCAATACCAACACCACCAAAACCAACTCTAATACCACCACCATCAATAGCAATACCACCACCAATACTACCACCACCACCAATACTACCACCACCACCACCAATACCAGTACCACCACCAATACCAGTACCACCACCACCAATACGACCACCTCAGCGCCTCTCGCTCACTAGTAATAACAGGGGCACTGTACGAGGCCCGAGTTGCAGCCGAAACCATCTCTCCCTCCATGCCTGCCATAAAGCACAACTCGCCCTGCACCAGGAGGCGAAGCCAGGGCCCTACTACAGCTGGAGTGTTTTTTTATTAGGCCAAAGATAGCAATGACATTACACAATGCCACACTGCACACTCAAATCACGGAGAGGGCAGGAAATAGACCCCACTCCCGCTCTTCCTCCTGAGCCGTGGCTGTAATCACAGAGCGAAAGGTGTTGGAGTGCTTTGTTAGTGTTTATAGCTTGGATCATATGTAACTCTCACTTCACACTTTGTCTGTGTAATTTACAACACTTACACATCTTCTTCACTGCACTATTTATCACTACTTTGAAGACGTCGCAGGCCGGTCTCTTCCTCTGATATTTACAATCTAACAAGCGGTCGAGAAGGCCCTTTATTGCAATGCAATAGGTCTCGCATTTGCGAGAGTTTAAGCTATTAGTATTGTAAATGACAATGCCTTTTATTTATGTTTTAAAACCCAAAACATAAATAAAAGGCATTGTCATTTACAATGCCAATAGCTCAAACTCGCATGAATGCAAGACCTATTGCATTGCAAATGCTTGTTTTCATTGGCTTGTGTCATTGTCTTTCATAAATGCTGCCTTCGGATTTGATAATAGGCTTGTTAGTCCCTCCTTAGTACGGCCTTGTCTTCATTTGTACCCTCCCATGGCGACTGGCCCTTTTACTTCAGTTGTTACACTGGACCTGATATTTAGTCTGTAAGCACTATTTATTTTATTGAGTTTCTCTTACTGCAGGCCAGACAGGCGCTGCTTCAGCTGAAACCGCTTATGTTTTTTTAAGCAGCACAGCCGTCCCCGTAACACGGGCGCCTGCTTTCAATCACTTTAACCCGGCATTATCTCGTGTCTGTTTCAACCCCCCAAGTAAAATGGATTTAGAAATGATTCGCGAATTAAGTCATCGGAATTCCAGGCAGCACATAATCCTGTGCTAATGAGCTGAAGCTGACAACAGCACATCTGTGTTACATGTCATCTGTACAAAAGCCACATGAAGGGTTGTTTTCAAATGCCTGTTTTATTAACACCACCATCAATACCACCACCTCCACCAATACCACCACCACCCATACCACCACCACCAATACCACCACCACCAATACCACCACCACCAACACCACCACCATCAACACCACCAATACCACTACCACCACCACCAATACCACCACCAATACCACCACCACATCCACCAACACCACCACCACCACCAATACCATCACCACCAATACCATCACCACCAATACCATCACCACCAATACCACCACCACCAATACCACCACCACCAATACCACCACCACCAATACCACCACTAATACCACCACCACCAATAACAATACCACCAGTACAGATGACAATACCACCAATACCACCACCACCAATACCACCACTAATTACACCACCAATACCATTACCACCACCTCAGCGCTTCTCGCTCACTAGTAATAGCAGGGGCACTGCACGAGGCCGGAGTTGCAGCCGAGACCTTCCCTCCCTCCATGCCTGCCATAAAGCACAGCCCACACTGCACCAGGAGGTGAAGCCAGGGCCCTACTACAAAGTCATCCTGTGCCCTGGGCACCCCCCAACGTTTTGCTGACTGGTACTGGTGGTAACTGACTCTGACTGACCCTGGGCTCTGCCTAACCAGGCCCGGAGCCAGTGCTATGCTGAAAGATACTTAGAATACAGTGAAAACACCTACATACTCTAGGGTACACTATGGGTTGGGGTACCCCTGTGATTGGCATGACCTCCCCTGTAAGGCCCTAGTACATAATAGGGCAGGGGGATTAAAACTACTTCTAAGTCCCTAGCATATAATAGGGCATGGCAGTTTAGAGGCCAGCAGCCCTTTTCTGCACTTGCATGTGTGCACTGCTGAGCCTGAGGTCAGTTTAAAAGTAGCCCTGTGTGTGCAGAAAGAGCCAAGAGAGGTGCAGAAAGAGACCAGAGAAGTTCAGAAAGAGGCAGCAGAGGTGCAGAAACAGGCAGAAGAGGTGCAGAAAGAGGGAACAGGGATGCAGAAAGAGGGAACAGGGATGCAGAAAGAGAGAAGAGGGGTGCTGAAAAAGGCAAAAGAAGAACAGAAACAAGCAAAAGAGATGTGGAAAGAGGCAAGAGAGATGCAGAAAGAGGCAAGAGAGGTGCACAAAGAGGGAAGAAGGGTGCAGAAAGAGGCAAGTGGGGTGCAGAAAGAAGCAAGAGGTGTAGAAAGAAGCAAGAGAAGTGTAGAAAGAAGCAAGAGAAGTGTAGAAAGAAGCAAGAGAAGTGCAGAAAGAAGCAACAGAGGTGCAGAAAGAGGCAAGAGGGGTGCAGAAAGAGGCAAGAGAAGTGCAGAAAGAAGCAAAGAGGTGCAGAAAGAGGCAAGAGAAGTTCAGAAAGAGGCAGCAGAGGTGCAGAAACAGGCAGAAGAGGTGCAGAAAGAGGGAACAGGGGTGCAGAAAGAGAGAAGAGGGGTGCTGAAAGAGGCAATAGGGGTGCAGAAATTTGCAAGAGGTGCAGAAAGAAGCAAGAGCAGTGCAGTAAGAAACAGAGGTACAGAAGGAGGCACGAGGGGTGCACAAAGAGGCAAGAGAAGTGCAAAAAGAACCAAGAGACGTGCAGGAAAAGGGACTAAGGGTGCAGAAAGAGGCACGAGGGGTGCAGAAAGAAGGAAGAGAAGTGCAGAAAGAAGCAACAGAGTTGCTGAAAGAGGCACAAAGGGTGCAGTAAGAGGCAAGAGAAGTGCAGAAAGAAGCAACAGAGGTACAGAAAGAGGCAAGAGTGGTGCAGAAAGAGGGAAGAGAGGTGTAGAAAGAGGCAAGAGATTTGCACAAAGAGGGAAGAGGGGTGCAGAAAGAAGCAAGTGAGGTGCTGAAAGAGGCAAGAGAGGTGCTGAAAGAGGCAAGAGAGGTACAGAAAGAGGCAAGAGAGTTGCTGAAAGAAGCAAGAGAAGTGCAGAAAGAGGCCAGTGAGATGCAGAAAGAGGCAAAAGAGGTGCAGAAAGAGGGAAGATGATGAGTGCAGAAAGAGACAACAGGGGTGCAGAAAGAAGCAAGACAGGTGCAGAAAGAAGCATAGGAAGTGCAGAATGAAGCAACAGGGGTGCAGAAAGAGGCAAGAGAAGTGCAGAAAGAAGCAACAGAGGAGCAGGAGGAGGCAATAGAACTGCCGAAAGAGGCAAGAGAGTTGCAGAAACAGGCAAAAGAGGTACAGAAAGAGGGAACAGGGGTGCAGACAGAGGCAAGAGAGGTACAGAAACAGGTAAGAGGGGTGCAGAAAGAGGCAAGAGTTGTGCAGAAAGAAGCAAGAGAGGTGCAGAAAGAAGCAAGAGCAGTGCATAAGAACCAATAGAGGTGCAAAAAGAGGCAAGTGAGATGCAGAAGGAGGCAAGAGAACTGCAGAAAGAGGCAAGAGAGTTGCAGAAACAGGCAAAAGGGGTGAAGAAAGAGGGAACAGGTGGGCAGACTGAGGCAAGAGAGGTGCAGAAAGAGGCAAGAGGGATGCAGAAATTTGGAACAGATGTGCAGAAAGAAGCAAGAGCAGTGCAGAAAGAACCAACAGAGGTGCAGAAAGAGGCAAGTGAAGTGCAGAACGAAGCAAAAGAGGTGCAGAAAGAACCAACAGAGGTGCAAAAAGAGGCAAGAGGGGTGCAGAAAGGGTTAGGAGAGGTGCACAAAGAGGCAAACGGGGTACAGATAGAGGCATGAAGGGTGCAGAAAGAAGCAACAGAGGTACAGAAAGAGGCAAGAGTGGTGCAGAAAGAGGGAAGAGAAGTGTAGAAAGAGGCAAGAGAGTTGCACAGGGAGGGAAGAGGGGTGCAGAAACAGGCAAAAGGGGTGCAGAAAGAGGCAAGAGAACTGCAGAAAGAGGCAAGAGAACTGCAGAAAGAGGCAAGAGAGTTGCAGAAAGAGGCAAGTGAGGTGCAGAAAGAGGCAAGAGTTGCAGAAACGGAACAGGTGGGCAGACTGAGGCAAGAGAGGTGCAGAAAGAGGGAAGAGGGTTGCAGAAAGAGGCTAGAGGGGTGCAGAAAGAGGCTAGAGGGGTGCAGAAAGAAGCAACAGAGGTGGAGAAAGAAGCAAGAGAAGTGCAGAAGGAAGCCCCAGAGGTGCAGAAAGAGGCAAGAGAAGTGAAAGAAACAGAGGTGCAGAAAGAGGCAAGAGAAGTGTAGAAAGAAGCAAGAGAGGTGCAGAAAGAGGCAAGAGAAGTTCAGAAAGAGACACCAGAGGTGCAGAAACAGGCAGAAGAGGTGCAGAAAGAGGGAACAGGGGTGCAGAAAGAGAGAAGAGGGGTGCCGAAAGAGGCAATAGGGGTGCAGAAATTTGCAAGAGAGGTGCAGAAAGAACCAAGAGCAGTGCAGTAAGAAACAACAGAGGTACAGAAGGAGGCAAGAGGGGTGCACAAAGAGGCAAGAGAAGTGCAAAAAGAACCAAGAGACATGCAGGAAAAGGGAAGAAGGTTGCAGAAAGAGGCACGAGGGGTGCAGAAAAAAGGAAGAGAAGTGCAGAAAGAAGCAGCAGAGGTGCTGAAAGAGGCACGAAGAGTGCAGAAAGAGGCAAGATAAGTGCAGAAAGAATCAATAGAGGTACAGAAAGAGACAAGAGTGGTGCAGAAAGAGGGAAGAGAGGTGTAGAAAGAGGCAAGAGAGTTGCACAAAGAGGGAAGAGGGTGCAGAAAGAGGCAACAGGGGTGCAGAAAGAAGCAAGTGAGGTGCAGAAAGAGGCAAGAGAGGTGCAGAAACAGGCAAGAGAAGTGCAGAAAGAGGCAAGAGAATTGCTGAAAGAAGCAACAGAGGTGTAGAAAGAAACGAGAAGTGCAGAAAGAGGCCAGTGAGATGCAGAAAGAGGCAAAAGAGGTGCAGAAAGAGGGAAGAAGAGTGCAGAAAGAGACAACAGGGGTGCAGAAAGAAGCAAGACAGGTGCAGAAAGAAGCATAGGAAGTGCAGAATGAAGCAACGGGTGCAGAAAGAGGCAAGAGAAGTGCAGAAAGAACCAACAGAGGTGCAAAAAGAGGCAAGTGAGATGCAGAAGGAGGCAAAGAACTGCAGAAAGAGGCAAGAGAGTTGCAGAAACAGGCAAAAGGGGTGCAGAAAGAGGGAACAGGTGGGCAGACTGAGGCAAGAGAGGTGTAAAAAGAGGGAAGAGGGTTGCAGAAAAAGGCAAGAGGGATGCAGAAATTTGGAACAGGTGCAGAAAGAAGCAAGAGCAGTGCAGAAAGAGGCAAGAGGGGTACTGAAAGAGGCAAGTGAAGTGCAGAACGAAGCAAAAGAGGTGCAGAAAGAACCAACAGAGGTGCAAAAGAGGCAAGAAGGGTGCAGAAAGGGTTTGGAGAGGTGCACAAAGAAGCAAACGGGGTACAGAAAGAGGCAGGAGGGGTGCAGAAAGAAGGAAGAGAACTGCAGAAAGAAGCAACAGAGGTGCTGAAAGAGGCACGAAGGGAGCAGAAAGAAGCAATAGAGGTACAGAAAGAGGCAAGAGTGGTGCAGAAAGAGGGAAGAGAAGTGTAGAAAGTGGCAAGAGAGTTGCACAGAGGGAAGAGGGATGCAGAAACAGGCAAAAGGGGTACAGAAAGAAGCATGTGAGGTGCAGAAAGAGGCAAGAGAGGTGCAGAAACAGGCAAGAGAATTGTTGAAAGAGGTAAGAGAGGTGCAGAAAGAGGCAAGAGAGTTGCAGAAAGAGGCAAGTGAGGTGCAGAAGGAGACAAGAGAACTGCAGAAAGAGGCAAGAGTTGCAGAAACGGAACAGGTGGGCAGACTGAGGCAAGAGAGGTGCAGAAAGAGGGAAGAGGGTTGCAGAAAGAGGCTAGAGGGGTGCAGAAAGAGGCTAGAGGGGTGCAGAAAGAAGCAACAGAGGTGGAGAAAGAAGCAAGAGAAGTGCAGAAGGAAGCCCCAGAGGTGCAGAAAGAGGCAAGAGAAGTGAAAGAAACAGAGGTGCAGAAAGAGGCAAGAGAAGTGTAGAAAGAAGCAAGAGAGGTGCAGAAAGAGGCAAGAGAAGTTCAGAAAGAGACACCAGAGGTGCAGAAACAGGCAGAAGAGGTGCAGAAAGAGGGAACAGGGGTGCAGAAAGAGAGAAGAGGGGTGCCAAAAGAGGTAATAGGGGTGCAGAAATTTGCAAGAGAGGTGCAGAAAGAACCAAGAGCAGTGCAGTAAGAAACAACAGAGGTACAGAAGGAGGCAAGAGGGGTGCACAAAGAGGCAAGAGAAGTGCAAAAAGAACCAAGAGACATGCAGGAAAAGGGAAGAAGGTTGCAGAAAGAGGCACGAGGGGTGCAGAAAAAAGGAAGAGAAGTGCAGAAAGAAGCAGCAGAGGTGCTGAAAGAGGCACGAAGAGTGCAGAAAGAGGCAAGAGAAGTGCAGAAAGAATCAATAGAGGTACAGAAAGAGACAAGAGTGGTGCAGAAAGAGGGAAGAGAGGTGTAGAAAGAGGCAAGAGAGTTGCACAAAGAGGGAAGAGGGGTGCAGAAAGAGGCAACAGGGGTGCAGAAAGAAGCAAGTGAGGTGCAGAAAGAGGCAAGAGAGGTGCAGAAACAGGCAAGAGAAGTGCAGAAAGAGGCAAGAGAATTGCTGAAAGAAGCAACAGAGGTGTAGAAAGAAACGAGAAGTGCAGAAAGAGGCCAGTGAGATGCAGAAAGAGGCAAAAGAGGTGCAGAAAGAGGGAAGAAGAGTGCAGAAAGAGACAACAGGGGTGCAGAAAGAAGCAAGACAGGTGCAGAAAGAAGCATAGGAAGTGCAGAATGAAGCAACGGGTGCAGAAAGAGGCAAGAGAAGTGCAGAAAGAACCAACAGAGGTGCAAAAAGAGGCAAGTGAGATGCAGAAGGAGGCAAAAGAACTGCAGAAAGAGGCAAGAGAGTTGCAGAAACAGGCAAAAGGGGTGCAGAAAGAGGGAACAGGTGGGCAGACTGAGGCAAGAGAGGTGTAAAAAGAGGGAAGAGGGTTGCATAAAAAGGCAAGAGGGATGCAGAAATTTGGAACAGGTGCAGAAAGAAGCAAGAGCAGTGCAGAAAGAGGCAAGAGGGGTACTGAAAGAGGCAAGTGAAGTGCAGAACGAAGCAAAAGAGGTGCAGAAAGAACCAACAGAGGTGCAAAAAGAGGCAAGAAGGGTGCAGAAAGGGTTTGGAGAGGTGCACAAAGAAGCAAACGGGGTACAGAAAGAGGCAGGAGGGGTGCAGAAAGAAGGAAGAGAACTGCAGAAAGAAGCAACAGAGGTGCTGAAAGAGGCACGAAGGGAGCAGAAAGAAGCAATAGAGGTACAGAAAGAGGCAAGAGTGGTGCAGAAAGAGGGAAGAGAAGTGTAGAAAGTGGCAAGAGAGTTGCACAGAGAGGGAAGAGGGATGCAGAAACAGGCAAAAGGGGTACAGAAAGAAGCATGTGAGGTGCAGAAAGAGGCAAGAGAGGTGCAGAAACAGGCAAGAGAATTGTTGAAAGAGGTAAGAGAGGTGCAGAAAGAGGCAAGAGAGTTGCAGAAAGAGGCAAGTGAGGTGCAGAAGGAGACAAGAGAACTGCAGAAAGAGGCAAGAGAGTTACAGAAACAGGGAACAGGTGGGCAGACTGAGGCAAGAGAGGTGCAGAAAGAGGGAAGAGGGTTGCAGAAAGAGGCAAGAGGGGTGCAGAAGGAGACAAGAGAACTGCAGAAAGAGGCAAGAGTTACAGAAACAGGGAACAGGTGGGCAGACTGAGGCAAGAGAGGTGCAGAAAGAGGGAAGAGGGTTGCAGAAAGAGGCAAGAGGGGTGCAAAAAGAAGCAACAGAGGTGGAGAAAGAAGCAAGAGAAGTGCAGAAGGAAGCAACAGAGGTGCAGAAAGAGGCAAGAGAAGTGAAGAAAGAAACAACAGGTGCAGAAAGAGGCAAGAGAAGTGTAGAAAGAGGCAAGAGAGGTGCAGAAACAAGCAGGAGAGGTGCAGAAAAGGGAACGGGTGCAGAAAGAGGCAAGAGGGGTACAGGAAGAAGCAAGTGAGGTGCAGAAAGAGGCAACAGAGGTGCAGAAAGAGGCAAGAGAGGTGCAGAAAGTAGAAGAGATGAGCAGAAAGAGGCAAAAGAAGTGCAGAAAAAAAAGAAAGTTGCAGAAAGAAGCAACAGAAATGCAGAAAGTGGCAAGAGAGGCGCAGAAAGAAGCAAGAGTGGTTTACACACCATTAGTACCAATTTAACACCCACATTTAGCAATAAGTAACGGTGACTATTCTGTAACACTTGTCGCTGCATTTTTGGTAACGTTTGAGCCGTTTGAGCTAGAAACAAGGCTTTTTTTGTTCAAATCTGCAGATTAGGCAGCAGATGATGGATTATGTGGCTAATGCGGAAAATGTATAATTGTGCAAAAGTCGGTGCAGCCAAACAGTCACATAATTCCAGTGGCCCTGCTCATACCTCTGACTAGGTCCAGAAGTGCTCCTCAGTGATTCCTTCTTTTTTTGTCTCATTGAGTTCATAATTTAGCTTCTATGGAAACGAGGAAGACTAAACCTGAGGTTACCACTCCACAACACAGACTACCATACCACATAATTACTCTCCATAACACATAATCCTACTCTACATAATTCCTATACACTAAATACCACATACTTTCTATCCACATAATTTCACGGCACAACATACCACATAATTCCACTACACACAAAGTACATCCACTCCACTCCAAAAAACATTAGTAAAAAACTTTTAGATTTACAACGCCAATAGCTCTCACTCTTGCAAATGCGAGACCTATTACATTACAAATGCTTCTTTCACTGGTAGTCACGTTTGCAGAGTGTTACGAAAGGGGGCTGGGTCTCCAACCAGCGCTCAGGAATTCCGCTGCGTAGGACTTACAGGAGGTACCAGGAGGGCTACTTGGCCGCCAAAGTCCCTCAGGAGTAAAGTGGACTTCATCCCCCAACCAGTACTGTGCCAGGAGGTGCATTTGCAGAATGGTGGAGAAAGGTGAGCGTGGCCTCCGAAGACCTCTCTGCAATCCCACTGTGTGGGACTTACTGGAGGTAACAGGAGGGGTAGTTGTCCCCCAAGGTGAACCTTGGGGGCCAACTACCCCTCCTGTTACCTCCAGTAAGTCCCACACAGCAGGATTGCTAAGTTCTCATAGCAGGCCACACCCCCTTTCCCCACCACTCTGCAAACGCACTTCCTGGCGCGCTCTTGGATGAGGATTAAAGTCCCCTTCGCTGCTGGGGGTCCTTAGGGGCCAACTAGCCTACCTGATACCTCCAGTATGCCCCAGATAGTGGGATTGCTGAAAGGTGGACACAGGCCACGCCCCCTTTCTCCACCACTCTGCAAACGCGCCTCTTGGCGCGTTCTGGGTTGGGGGATTAAGTCCCCTTGAATCCTGAGGGTCCCTAGGGGGCCAATTTGCCCACCAGGTACCTCCAGTAAGTCCCACACAGCTAGATTGCTGAGAGTGGTCCGAGGCCACGCCCCCTTTTTACACCACTCTGCAAATGCGCCTCCTGGCGCTCTGCTGGTGGGGCAATAAGGTCCTCTTGTGTCCTGAGGACCTCAGGACTAAAGTGGACTTCATCCCCCGGGGCCTGGCCAGCCTTCTTCTTTTTTTTTTTGGGAGGGGGACCCCGTGGCCCCCCTCCTCAGGCCAATTATGGCCTCGGGGACCACATCCCCCAGCGCCGGCCTTCCGTTTTTTATTTATTTATTAATTAAATTAAAGGGGAGGGTGGCCGAGTGGCCCACCTCCCAGGCCACTTCTGGCCCTGGGGGCCCATCCCCCGGGGCCTGGCCTCAGTGTTGGGGACCATGAGGGTAGCCCCAATGCCCCCACGGTCCCAGCCGGCTCCCTGCCTCCTGCGGTAGCCGGCATTGCTTTTGGGCAAGGGGAGCTGCTAACATGCAGCTCCCCTTGCCCAAAAGCAATTCTGCTTTGCTTCTTGGAAGCGAAAGCAGGTTTACTGCTCTCGCTTCCAAGAAGCAAAGCAGTATTTGCTATGGCAGGGCGGGAGCCGTGCTCCCGCCCTGCCACAGCAAACGGCAATGTCCCGGGGGTGGGCACCCCGGGACATTGCAGGAGCCGGTCCTGGGGGGTGGCGGTCCCCAGGGCCATGGAGGGCTCCAGGAGGGGGGCCGCGCGGCCCCCCCCTTTGTCAAAATAGCGCCAGGGAGGTGGTGGTCCCCGGGGCAGTGTGGGGGGGCAGGTGCCCCCACACACTTTATAATTTTAATTTAAGCCCGGGGAGGTGGCGGTCCCCGTGGCTTGGGGGGGTCCGCGAGGCCCCCCCGCCCATAATGAACAATGCCCCGTGGAGGTGGCGGTCCCCAGGGCAGCATGGGGGCTGCGTGCCCCCTGCACATAATGGATGAAGCCCTGGGGAGGTGGCGGTCCCCGGGGCTGCGGGGGCCCCTGCTAATTTATTGCACATTGCCCCCAGGACCTGGCCCACCCGGGGGCTTATAGAAAACGAAGCGCGGGAGGCCGCGCTTCGTTTTTTAATTATTTTCTCTGCCGGATTCGCGCACCCAGCACGAATTCTGCCGATTTTTTATTTTTTATGCTTTTTTTGGCCCTGGGGATCCTTGTGGGACCCCCTGAGCAGGCCTAGGGGGTCAGGGTGTTTCTACCCTGCCCCCTTTTCTTGTTTTTTAATCTTTTTTTTTTACTGTCTTGTGACTCGGTTTTACCGACTCACAAGATGGCTGCCAACACTTCCTGCTTTGGAGTGTTGGCAGCCAATCAGAAGTCAGCTCGTGCTCGGGAGGGTTCGCGAATCCTCCTCGGTGCTCAGATATCGATATGTTTTATTTTTAAATTTCTCAGTAACTACTGAACGGATTTACACCATTTAAAGCAAGGAGTGCACTCTGGACCAAGAGCTACCTCTCTGCCAAATTTGGTGTAATTCCGTTCAGCAGTTCGGGCTGTAGCCGCAACAAAAGTTCCTATGGAAATTAACATGGGGAAAACGCATTTTGGGACCCCTTTTTTTCTCGGCCCCCGCTTGACGAATCACCCCGAAACTTTCAAGACAGGAGCTGACCACAGCGCCCCATTAGTTTTTAAAAATTCACGAAGATTCATCAAACGGCGCCAAAGATATTGGCAAATCAAAAGATGCTTTTCCTATGGAAACTAGGTCCTAACTATAACTACCTACTGGCGACCGCCAGTAGGTGTTATACATGTGAACAAGGCTCAAGCGAGCCGAAACGCGTAATGGCGACGGAATAAAAGCACTTTGAAAAATACACCAACTTGGGTCCGTGTCCGTACTGTGGAGAAATCCTGGCAATACAGCGGCGACAACGTGATATATATATTTTCATATTCAACAAAGTCCCCACAAGAACGAAGCTGAGCACTCTACGGTATCATGTCTTTCATTTATTTAAAATTGGCAGACCCGTTTCGGCATTCCTGCCTTTCTCAATGCCCATTTGACATTCTTGATTAATTTCAGCTGCATTTAAAACATTATCATGGTAAGTGATGACGGACTCGAATATCGTTATACTTGCACCTTCTTTTTGTCCGCCATGAATGCATGACTATATTCCATATCTCTCAGTGAGTAAGGCTTCATGCTTATAATATCCTTTTCACAATAGTAGTGAACAAGCAAGCCATCAATGTTTGTCATGCAAATCCTATGACCAGTTGCGGTTAACCAAATAAAGACAGTTCCTCGCCCTGCCGTTCTCCCATCTACTAGACATGCATCCATAGGTGCCGGTTATATAACCGCAATCCCTCCATTCTGGTAAGGACGACTGGTGTTGATGGGTGTCTTGTTCCTAGGAGGTGGGCGACGGTTCTGGCAGCTCTCATACTTCACCACCAAATTGCCACACTGCTGCCGAACATACTCATGAGCGGGTGCTTCCGTAGTGACTGTGGCCGTCACAACGTTAAAACATTATCATGGTAAGTGATGACGGACTCGAATATCGTTATACTTGCACCTTCTTTTTGTCCGCCATGAATGCATGACTATATTCCATATTATCTCTCAGTGAGTAAGGCTTCATGCTAATAATATCCTTATCACAATAGTAGTGAACAAGCAAGCCATCAATGTTTGTCATGCAAATCCTATCACCAGTTGCGGTTAACCAAATAAAGACAGTTCCTCGCCCTGCCGTGCTCCCATCTACTAGACATGCATCCATAGGTGCCGGTTATATAACCGCAATACCTCCATTCTGGTAATGACGACTGGTGTTGATGGGTGTCATGTTCCTAGGAGGTGGGTGGCAGTTCTGGCAGCTCTCAATACTTCACCACCAAATTGCCACACTGCTGTCGAACATACTCACGAGCGGGTGCTTCCGTAGTGACTGTGGCCGTCACAATATTACATGTTCAACAAAGTCCCCACAAGGACGAAGCGGAGCACTCTACGGTATCATGTCTTTCATTTATTTAAAATTCGCAGACGCGTTTCGGCATTCCTGCCTTTCTCAATGCCCATTTCACATCTTGAATAATCTCAGCCGCATTTAAAACATTATCATGGTAAGTGATGGCGGACTCATATATCGTTATACTTGCACCTTCTTTTTGTATGCCAAGATTCCATGACTATATTCCATAATATCTCTCAGTCGTCATTACCAGAATGGAGGGATTGCGATACATAACCGGCACCCATGGATGCATGTCTACTGACCACTGGGAGCGGGGTGCCTGCTGTGTGTAAATGCAACACTTTGAAATGGGAGAAAATTAGAAAGAAGAGTTTTACTTAATCATTAAGTTAACTCTTCATTTTAATTTTCTCCCATTTGAAAGCATGCAGAAACATCATTTTGATCTCGCGTCTAATATTGAATTGACAATTACTTTTATTTAAGAGTTAAACACCTCAGTCCTTCAGTTATTCACCTCCATGCCCCACCCTGTGTCATAAAGCGGAGTCCATCACTGCTAATTATCAGGCCCTGCTATCTGCAAAATGAAGATTTTAATGAAGACACCTGACTGTAAAATATACACAGGCTTTATTAACTTTAGAAGGAAAATGCGAAGCACTTATTTATTGAATGTAAAATAAACGTTATTGACCCAGCGCCTATTTAAAAATGAACTCTGAAGGTATCGGCGAGCTACCAGTAGCTCGCGATCGACTGGTTGGAGACACCTGATCCAAACATTGTAGTGTTTTGTCCTTTATTACCTAGAGCGTACATTATTAAACTTCCTCACAAAGGTTAACACTCGTCCTTGATCATAGTCGTTTTTGCCCCATATGAATTTCTTTTGATTCTGTAATCTCAAATCATGCTCAAAATTTACAATTAGTTCCTCCATTGCTTTAAGGGCAGTTGAGATCATCTGTTGGTGATTCTTTGCTTAACTCACACATTAAAGTACTGATTCTTTCAAGTATTTCTTTGTGCTCCTCTCCTGCATATTTTATTTAATATCTTTAACATCAATTCTGAGCATTTGTTTGAGTTCTCTGACAAATTTTCAAGGAGTTGTGGGTTGGGTTTGAACAGTGTCTGAGTAGTAAAAATCTATAAGCCCCTTGGTATGCATCCTACATCCAAGTATTTTTATTAAGTTGTGCCTTCCTACTACTACTCAGTACGCACTGTCACAGTTTTTCCAGTAAGTTTAGTTTTTGTTGAACATTCATACATTCAGGGGTTAGATCGCCATCTCGCTGATTTCTTATTTTAGGGCTAGTGTCATGATAAAGTTGGTCAGTCACCTCCTGACGACTTTTTAGAATCTTCTCTGCCATATTCATCGATCATGTATCATCTACTTGCTTTGCGGAAAATGGTATGTACCATGTGCACCATGAACAAGCCGAGATTTCAATTTGAGTGGTTGGCGCACTCGGATTCAGCGGGGAGCTCGGCATCTTTCTACTCTGGTCTCACCGCGCTCAACAAACGCTAGGTGTGTGTCGATGTTGCTCTGAGTAAATGCAAGGGCTGGCAGGTGTCCACATAAATATAGCTTCCAGTGAAGAGACCAGGGACGGACGTTCAGCTTGCGGTGAAGGCAATGCTTTCTGGGTCTGGTTTCCCACTCACGCTATTTTGACAGATTCCCTTCTCAGAGAGTAGAGAAGGAATGCGAGTCGCACCAAAGACCGATTATGCTTCAATGTTCTTTTATTCCAGGCAGAGAAAGTAATGTATTTTGGCTCAGCAGTTTCTTGGTAACACAACTTTCTTTCGAGGTGCAAAATGCATATAAATAAACCTACTCAAAGACGGACAAGTGAAACACTACATGAAACTACCCAAGTGCACATAATGACAGCTTTGTTCCGAAAATGAGAGAAAATCATATGTGATGTTTTTTCACATGAATTAATAATGCGCAAGTTTACTATTAAACTAAACACAAATTAAGATAAGCAATATATTTTCACAATGATCCATTGATGTGAAAAGCAAGTAAGAAAAACAAAAATAGTAATTCATTTTTCTGTGAGTATATTTTATCTGATAAAATATATCAGATCCTGTTCCTGTAGCTAAAGCTCACAGGAAAGAAGACTATGAGAGAGCGTGAAACAGTGAGATAGAAAGCGAAACTGATACAACGATTGTATGGTGCTATCTGACTGGTTATTCTGCAACCCTCATTATGTAAAAGCAACAGAAGCATGTTACACAGGAATACATACTTTGCATTGCATCTCCACTGACCCAACCCTGCGCATTCCTCACCAACCTTCACTTCTTGGACTTTAACTCAGTCCGTCTCAATAACCTAATAACCGCTAATGATTAGCACTTGCCTGAAAGTGTCCATGTACCTTGTGCCCGTTCTTAGTGATGCTCCCCAACTCTCAGCTCTCTTTTACTGAAGGTCTGTAGAATGTTGCCTCACTCCCTTTTTGTAAGGAAATGTTAGCTTCCCCCCTACACATAAGTAAACAACAACAAATAGAGTCTGTTCGTGATAAATCAACTGATACGTCTGCCTTTTAGGTGACCAACATGCTCCCTAATCAACTCAGCTTTGATTCTCCAACTTCTCTGTTGTCTCTTTGGTTATCTTCCAACTGGATACTCAGTTCTTGAGAGTCTGTTTTCTCCACCTGAAGCCTTTGAAGAAGTCTGAACTCTGGCTAGTTATCACAGGATGACTCACCTTGGATCTGTAATGGTGTCTCTCAGACCGAAGTAAACACGTGCAGACCTGAGGTGGCTCCTGTGTTTATGTCCTGGCATCTGCAATATGCGCAGAACTGCAGTGAATCCTTGATCCGCTGATTAGCTATCTTGTGGCATGTATAATAGAAAGCGCACAAAATGCATGCTCTGTGTTCTTCCACGTCATTTGGGAGCAACACAGTTTGGCTGAGTTGGGACTTAATTCCTCAAACTCCATCCAGAATGGATGGCAGTTACAGTTCCCTCGAGCATTCTTGGGACTCCAAGCTCCTGAGTGAATGGAAGCTCTTGTTCGACACTATTGACTTTCTTGTAGAGGGAGATGACAATCTGCCAGCTCTATATTCTGTTCCACGCTTCGTTTCTGTTGACACTATAGACTTTGTGCTTTCTTTGTCTGTTGTTTAAGCTTCTTGCTTCTGGCTGTCCATTGTATGGAACCAATGGTGGATGCAGGGTCTGCCTCTGGAAACATGTCTCATGAGGGAGGAGTTAAAGATTAGACTTCTTATCCCTGTGATACACTTACTTAAAGCAGCACCTCAAACATAGACAAATAAAATTACTGCAGGTTACTAATAATTTGATTCCATGTCTGGTCAAATTCCCTTTAAGTGATTTGCTGAGATGCAGTATGCACACCATTAAGCTCTAGAGGTGTCAGCAATTTACCCTGGTTCAAGTGAGTCATGACACCTCTATCAGTTATAACTCCGTGATTTGTATAAGTTCACCCAAAACATTTAAAAGAGCATTGGTGATTGGCATATCCTGAAGCACTGTAGGAGAACAAATCATGACAATATGGCCAGCAAGAGTAGTGTGTCCAGTACCTACTTAGAACACACAAAAGATGGTGGGAGGCTGCATTCAATAACTCTAACCACTGGCAATAGCTCGGGGTAGCACTCCAACCCATCGTTCTTTTGCAAATCAGTCTTGACCCTCCTGCTCCTTTTGGTAACAGTGCACCCCGAACTGCCAAGCCAGGTCCTCCCTGAACCAGAACAAATGCAGCCCAGTACCGGTTTTGCCCTAGTTATAGGCTCATCAGCCAGTTACAACTTGTTTCCAGTGACACAGAGAGCATGGGACCCACGTCTGGGCATATCCATGCCACTTAGGGGGTACATGAAACACATGAAAGGTGATGGGAGCCTGTTTGCAATAAGTCTAACCACTGGCAATAGCTCGGTTTAGCACTCCAACCCATCGTTCTTTTGCTCACCATACAACCTCAGTTTGGGCCCAGCCATATGCATATTAGGCTTGAGGCTGCTCCTCTTGGTAAGCTGTACCCGGCTGATGAGCCCATAAAAAGGGCAAAACCAGTTCTGGGCTGTTTGTGTTCCGGTTCAGAGAATGACCTTGCTTAGCAGTTCAGGCTGGACAGTTCCCGTTGGAGCAAGATCAAGACTGATTTGCATATAGCTGGGTCCAAACTGAGGTGACAGTTTACAAAATAACAATGCACTGGGATGCAGACTGAGTAATTACCAGTGGCTGAGATTAATTCAAGCATACCATCCATCACTTTTTGTATACTTTAATACCTACTTACGCAACACAAGTTTAAGTGTCAAGGAATGGGTCATTAACATGGCATGTGTCATCAGTAAAATCTAGGTAAGCCAAATCTAAATTGAAAGTCCTATCACTTAAATGTAGAGTTTCTAAGTGAATTGAATAATATATGTGAGGGTGCACTGGAATGTGAAAACCATTTAGTGTTATTTTGTCCCCTTTGCTCCTACTATTGGACATAAATGGTTATGGCTTGTGTTCAGAATACCTTGTATTAGATCAATGTACAATGACATGAAATTATGTAAGAGGCCTGCACATCCATCTGTTCAATTTTCTGTGCTTAATTAATTGGTTGGGGATACTTTTAAAGGCAATTGCATATAAACATGTTATACTTGTGTCTAACTTAGCTGTACCATCAGGACCTAATATATGAGATGTAGCTGGAAATATGTTTTCCCCCCAGCTCTTAGCTTTGGGTTACAAATCTATGCTGTACTGATGGACTGATCTTGTGAGTATACGAGCATGATAGTCTAGTGAACCTTTCTGAATGCATTTTCCAAAGAAAAAATTACTCTGGTACTGCAATGCTGTTTGTAAAATGACCTTTCAAGAGATGGCCAGGGACCAACCTCCCAACCAGCAGATACTGTTCTTGTGAGATTCAATTTCTGTTATATTCACAGCCTTTCCAAATGTACTTTAAATGCATACATAAGCTAATAAAGTAGTGAAAAAAGATTACTGTGCACAATAAAGAATCTTTGCATCTCTGTAACAACTCAAAAACGGCATTGTCCCCAGTACATTATAGAATAGACCAGGGTGTAGTTATCAGTATACTAAATGGTCAGAAGACATCAATGCCATGGGGGAAGAATTTATGCAGATGACCCACTGACAGGCAATTTCTGGTACCTCCAAAATGTTGCCTATGTTTTCTGTAATAGGGATAGGCGGAAGGAATCATATCAATAACAGGATCTTCATGCACTTACCCTATGAGAAGTCTATTTCAATTTGTCACCCATTAGCTAGCCTTTAAACATCGTTATTTGTGTGACTCTATTTCAGGATTGCCATGGACTTGCATGGGTATATCTGGTTAAATCCCACGTAGTTTCATAAAACAGTATGTACATGTGAACCAAATTGACTGCCTTAAAGATTACTTCACAAACTGTAGCAACCAATTGGACTTATGCAGCACCTGACTGGACCAACACTGCAGTGAAGTGGTGGGCCTTCTTGCCAATAGAGAAAAAGGAATGCAATCTAAGAACGGGAGGAAGGGGACTTCACAGAAAGGAATTAGCTCATGTCTTAGTAAACCAAAATCACTTTCTGAGTGCCAAATTTTCTAATTCTATTTTTATGAGTTTAAATTGGTCATCTGTAATCTCTAAAAACTCTGAGACTGTTAATAACAGGAGAAGTGTTAAATGGGCAGATATATCGGCTAACTCTGCTGTTCAGACTCTAATATATGAGATATTTGCGGGAAATTTATCTTCAACAGCAAGTACAGAAATGTTTAAGTCAGAAATTGTCACTGTGCGTTGCCAATTAATGAATCAAATTAGGCCCCTCTTTGAAAAAGTTGGTCAAAGGGGGAGCCCTCTTCAAAAAACCACACCTAACTTGTTCAGTAAAGAATGTTGGCTTGCAAAAAGCTGCCTATTAGAGGCTATAAGGGAGGGTAGCCATACTGAATTAATTTCCGCTAGGAAAAGTTATAAAAACATCTTGACTAAAGCTAAAAGGAGCTGGGAGGCAGAACAGTGGACAGAACTCACTAATACACTTGAGAATAAGAACATGAAGGTTTTCTGGAAGTTAGTGGCAACTGGCACACAGGAAATTGATAATCACTTAGAGGGTAGTGCAGCCAGACAAGTGGGTTGCACATTTTAGGGCACTCTACAGTGAATGGGGTCAAGAAAAGGACCAGGATGAGAATGAGGGGGAGGAAATCTTATTGGAGCAAGTACATTTAGTAACTATTGAAGAGGGATGGGACACTGCAAAGAGGGAGCCCTCATATTTTACTCTGATTGAAACGGAGAAGGCCTTAAAACAAATGAAGAAAGAAAAAGCCCCTGGGCTAGATGGTATCTGTGGTGATTTATTCCTGTCACATCCTGAAGTGTGGTTCCCTTACCTCAATCTTCTGAGCAATGCTATTATGAGGGAAAATAATATTACACCTGCCTGACTTGGTGCTGCTATAATCCCAACTTTCAAAAAAGGAAATAGAGACTTGCACTCCAACTCTAGACCCATACGTTTATTGGATAACAACTAAAAAATATTCTGTAGGTAAGTCCTGGCAAGGCTACAAACGTGTGTCTCATGTACTTGATTCTGGGGGTAGAAGTTCCCTCTTCCCCTGCCCCTGTTGTGTTGTCCAAACTTCGCCTGGCGTTGTTCTAAAAAAGCTAAGTTATCCCTACTTGGTCCTGGATTTGGTTCTCTATCTCTTTCAGATCGTGAGTCTTGAACCGAATCCATTTCTGAATCTGAACTTGTATATGATGTATCGGAGAATGTTACCCGTTTTTTTAGGTGCATTTCTCCTGTTCTGTTGCCAATTACTTCTATTACCATATTCTACCCTGGGTTTATCGTCATAGTCCTTTTGTAGATAAGGATAAACAAATTCTATATTGTACTTATTAACATCTTTTCTAAATGTATTAGTTTTCTTATTAAGTAAGTACTCTTTATATCCATTTAAATCATCTTGTATTTCCTCTAATTTCCTTTTTGCATCTTCTAATAATGTATTTTCTTTTCTCTTCCATTCTGTTCAAAATGTTTTTGTGTTCTCTTAAAAAAAATATTTTTTACTTATGCCGATTCTTTTATTAGTAATCCATTTCATTCTCTTAAAGAATTTCCAGGATTTCTTAAGTTTATTGTTCATTATTAGCAAGTATTTCTAACTTCCAACTTCTTTTTGATATCTGTAACAAATATCCTTGTCAAAGAGTTTTAATTTCTCATTCATTCAGGATTCCAGTATAAATTAAAACATTTTTTGCTGTATGAGACATCCTGTCATGCCAATGTGCACTATTATATATGTGCAGTTTCTAAAATTAACCTGTAGTTTAGGTTTACTCCTCGCTCGAAAGTAAATTCAATTTTTTACCTTTAACACCTCTGACCCTATTAGAGCTATTTGCTTCACAGTTGAGATAAGGACCATATAGTTAGCAATCGATTAGCATGCCACATGTGGTGACTATTGGATAAATGGATCAAAAGCTGCATAGGATGTCCCACAATAGTCACTTTTTTTATTAACACGGGTTCCCTCAAGGAAATATACTTGTAATATTTTCCAATGTATTCTAAACCAAACCTTTAATTTGTAACTGTGTTTTTAAGGTTCCAAAGCAACTTTTAAGATCATTACGAGTAGTACTGGTCCATTTGTTGATAAACATGTATAATATTTTTGGTACTCTTTGCCTATTAGGTTGTGACTAGCCCAAAGCTCCAAACCTTAATGCCATTATTTTTCAATGTCTTCTCTAACTTTTTTGGGGAATATCTGTGGGATACAGACACCATATAAGCACTGTGAAATCCATACTTAACTCAAACGAAAGGGGGTCTATAGCATCGATACAGGAATCCCACATTGTGCAAGCTCAGGGACATAGGCTTCATAGGAGAGGTCAGATATACACCACTAATTACCCTACTTATGCTAGGGGAACCCTAATCTGGGTTAAGGTGGGGCGCCTTCTTGACGTCTTGTCCTCAGATATGGACCCGGATGGTCCTCAGATATTGTTGTCAAACTCTACTCATTTTATTCTCCGTACATGATTTATATGCTCGTCTTGATAGAAAAGAATGCACTACTGCACTCTGCCCTTCCATCTCCTCTCCAGATTACCTTGGCATGGAAGTATCAGACCATAACCCTCTGATATTGGGTTTGACCTGGGACAGAATACCCTCCCCTATTTCTACTTGGCATTTACATCCATTTTACTTTGGAAGACCCAGCCTTTAGAGGTCCATTGTCCGATAAAATTCTGGAATATTTTGATCACAATGAGGGCTCCTTCAATTTGTGAACCAGGAGACTTTTAAAGTTATCAAGTTCTTATGCATTCACGCTGTCCTGGGTGAACAGACATCTGTAATGTGGGAGCTGGACAGTCAGCAAAGAGTACACTGACAATGAGAGATGGGCCATTGAGACTACGACTCTCTGGCCTGCTCTGATTCATGGACTGATTACGCTGCCTAGACTTCGTATCTTTCTCTGCCCGTACATGTGCTGGGCTAATAAATCTGGCACCTCTCGACATGGCTAGATAATAAAGATTCCCAACAATCCCCATTGGTTTTACTTTGTGAAGTGAATGCAACCTTGATTTATTTTCAGCTGGCTGTCCATGATACATTTGTAGCATTTTACATGGCTCTTCCACACCACCGGGAGCCCTACGTATTGAGGTGTTGGCAGGGCCGGCCTGGCCATGGCGGGCACCGGGCGTTTTCCAGGTAGGCCGGAAGGGTGGTGGCCATTTTTGAAGCAGTGCTGCAATATTGGCACCCTGTAACAAAAGCAGCAGAAGTGTTTTCCACAAGCACATCCCCCCCACACCCCTAGACCCCCCCCACATCCCCGGCTGGTTCGACTTAAATGACAGGGCTGGCTTGCGTTCTCAGTCCGGCCATGGGTGTTTGCGTTCCTGGAGGCGGCCTCCCCAGGCTAACCCTGTAAAATCGAGAGGAGACAAAATCATTTAATTGGCTGCGGGCAAATCTCCCGTGAATAACGGTCTTCCAGCGAATTTCCTAAAGCCTTTGCAAGCTCCTTATCCTTGAAATTGGTTCAATTGTATGACTCGGTGATCCAATCTGGTGGCCTCCTGGCTATGCTTCTTGAAACTTCAGTGGATCTCCTTACTAAAACCTGGCAAGGATCCTACTGATCCTACATCTCACCTCCCAATTACAATCTGAAACATTGATTACAACATCCGTGGTAAGATTCTGCCCACCTTGTCCAGTGGGTGCTTCCACTCCTGATACATACGGACCAAAATTGGTTTGTCAGACACACTGCTCTAAATATCCGATGGCTTTGCAGAATTTTGGATGCCGTACAAGGGCAATGGCAGTAAACCGCTGCCCAGTTATTAGATTTACAGAAGACATTTAACACCTTAAGCTGGGACTACTTATTTTATGTGTTGTCTAGATTTGACTTTGGAGCCCATACTATTAGACTAGTCTCACTACTTTACACAGACCCAACATTCAGAATTCAGTCTGGGGGTTGCTTTCTGCAGCACTGGCAGTAGGCAGGGGCTCAAGATGGGGCTGCCCCATCTCCCCTCTTCTATTTGCCCTGGCAATGGAGCCCCTAGCCGCCTGTGCTAGGCAGGGAGGAAGGGAGTGAGGTATCTCCGTACCAGATAGAGCTCACAAACTCTTTCTCTACTCGGATGATGTTCTGTTCTGTTTGAAAGACCTGACAGGGGACACTCCAGTATTGCCGGCCTCCTGACCAAATTTGGGGAGATCCCTAGTCTCCAGGTGAGCTGTATTAAATCTTGTTTATTCCAAATGTCTCAGGTAGCCTTCTGGTGGTCCCTACCCCTCTCAGTGATGCGTCGTATTGCTGTACAAAGATGATGATCGTCCCCTGCCTTGTTTACTACTTTGCCAATCTCCAATATTTCTACCCCGGAAAATCTTTTGATATCAAGACACAATACTGAGTGACCTGATATGGCATTACTCTTGTCTTAAGGTTGCCCTTCCTAAATTGCAGCTTCCACAATACCAGGGAGGCCTGGCGCACCCAACTTCGAATACTAGTACTTGACAGCCCAACTGCAATGGCTCTCCCACTGGACAGCAGGTAGTTTCCTTAAGGAAACTGGTGTTTCCGGCCCCCCTCTTGACCTGGCTTGCCTATTGACGCTTTGTAACAGGGGGCCGGCCCTGGAGGCAGTCTCCCTCTCTTTCTACTGTTAACACTCAGCTGCTTTACGGGTCACCGAAAACTTCATTCCCCATGCTCCCACGATACTTCTTCTCGATCTCCCCAAATCCAAGGACAACTAACAAGTATTGGGAGTTACAGTTCTGGGAGCAAGTTGGACTCACTACCCTGGGTTGACCTCTTTCAAGATGGTCAGCTCCTTCCATTCTTGGCCCTTTTGGAACAGTATGACCTTCATGAGTGCCAATTTCTTCTGGATGGCTCCCTACTACGTATTCTATGGCACATTTTGGGGTTTTGGGAATTGAAGCCAGCTACTTATCAGCTCATACATAACTTGCACATTTTGGGCAATGACCGAATGGCCGTACACTCATTAGTTGGTTATCCAGTGCCTTGGTCGCTTACTTACAGTGTTTGCTGCAACCCCTTAGAGAGTCCTAGGAGGAGGATTTTGGTAGAGCCCAACATGATAGGGAGTGGGTGAAAGCATTAGAATACCCAAAGACAAATGTCCAGAAAATCACGTCTAACGTTGATACAACTGTACATGTTATTTAGGGCTTATCTGTCCCCCAAACACCCCTTGGGTTGGCTGAGAGAGAACCATCTGTTATGAGGCGCAGATAAAAACAGATATCCTCCTGTTTGATCATTCTGAAGGAGAGTGGTTGTGCAGCTGCTGGCTGCAGAATCTCCCTTCCCCTCCGGGGCTCGTATCATTAGCCAGGAATTTAGGGGTAAAGATAAATTACAAACTGTCCTTCTCTTATCAAATCACCTCTGATGCCACCATCTATTTTCCCTCCTGAAATCCCTTCAAAAATTCATGGATCTCCTGTCCTTAAAGAAACGTAAGACAGGGATCCATTTATTGATCACTTTGAGACTGGACTATGCTAATGGTCTCTATCTCGGTCTCCCAGACAAGCAGACTAAGAATTTGTAAGTGGTTCGAAATGCTGGTGCCCATTTAATTTTAGACATCCTTTGGAGAGTGTACATTTCCCACTACCTATGAGAGCTACACTGGCTACTTTTAAAAAGAGGATGTGCTTTAAAGTTTGTACCATCCTGCATCAGGCTTTTTATTAGCGGGGTCCTCAGTATCTGATTACAAGAACTAAGCACTATCATCCTTCCAACCTCCTGCCCTCGGCATCCACTCCACTAGTCTGGAAATAAACGTCCACACTTTATAAATGTCCATGCTACATATAATTTGCCTATAGCATTGTATTACAGTTATTTAAAGTGGACACATGCCCAGATATCCACTGATGGATAATCGGGTGGATAATCGATTGTCTACAGACTCTTTGGCCTTTTTCACACATGTTTTGGAACTGGTTTTGGCTGTAAGCCACAACCTACCTTGAAACATAGCTCTGCAACCCAAATCAGGTGCTCTCAGTCGTTTCCTTGTTTAACAGGGAATAATACCCAAAACTTTAGTGATTTGTAAATGGTGAACCATTCTCACCAACTTATACCCACACTTGCTTCCGGGACTTGTGCTGTTTCATGTGTTCACAAAGTAATGTTATGCTGTATACGACTATGGTGTTATCAGTGATGTCATCAATGATTTCAGTTGAGATTTCAACATTGAGGTCATCATTGATGTAATTTAACATGTCCTGAGTGATGTAATATGTGAGGTGATAAGCGTAGCACGTGGATCTCAAGTTATTTCTACACCTAACTGTAACTTCACTTTAACCTTTTTTTTTTTTTTTAATTTATATATATATATATATATATTTTTAACTTCTACAATATTGTAGTTGTAAATATGTTTGCTACAGTAAAACGTCTTAACCAGCAGTTTCAAGTGCTTAATAAAAGTACACTTTAAGTACTTCCCATTTGTACCTTGACCTAAATACACTTGTGTTTCTTCTGTTTTGGAGTTTAGGTGTTTGTTGGTTTGATTTCAGAAGGTGGTACAAGACTATGAAGTTGTCTCTTGAAGAAGCACAAAAGAAAAAGGAGGAAGAGTTTGCACGGTAAATTGAAGAAGTGTGGGATTCTTTACTGGCCGAACTGATATATTCTGTGTTTATCTTGCGTGTGCATTAGTTCTGAAGCAGCAGTCATTTCTCAAACACTTACCAGTTCTGTATTATTCTTTAAATCTAGATTTAGGAATAGTTGTAAAGAGAAAAGCCCATAACTGAAGTACGATCTCCAAACTAGGTATTTTTTTTAGAAGCAATCTAATAGCCAGAATGGTCTTGGCAGGGACAATGGGGCTGTCTCCTCCTGTTGGTCTCATTATTTTTTAATGAAGGTGACTTTGCCACTTGTAGCATTTGTTCTTTTGATCACTGTATCTTCCTTTGAACGGCTCTTTCCTGATTCAAAGTTTCTCTCTTTCATTTGGATCTTTTTGCCCCCGAAAAGTAAGCGCTAGTCATTATTATTAGTATTTCTTTTATTATCATTACTGTTATTGTTATTTTTTGTATTTTATATTGTAAGGGGGTTGTAAAGCACTGTTAACCACCCTATCTTGGCCTCAGAGCATTTGGGGTGAAGGTTAATGTATGGGAAAGTGTGATTAAGTGGGGATTAACTTTATAATGCAATTTCTAGCACATGATTTAGAGAACCTTTCTCCCCTCCAGCACTGATGGGCAGTAGCTGTAAAATAGCGCCTGTTGTTAATGCACTACAAAATGACAAAGCCTTACTAGCAGTCCACAGTGCCAGGGAGAAGAGCCAGGTTGCCTTGGGTGACTAAATGGCAGGACATTGCTTATAGTTTATATCTCAGGGGAGCAGTTGTGGAGAAGATATGGCTATCCAAATGCCATGGTGAAGAGGTGATGAACAGGGTTAGTCTGGTTTTGAGGTAGTCACTTTGTAGTCTCAGTTAAAGAAGAAGGGCATTCCACCAGGAGGATCTTTTGACATGCAGAGATCAACCACCGTATCTAGTGTACCTGAACGGTCAAGCTGACCAGTACATACTGGTTAGTGGACAAGAGACATTTAGTCAGATAGTATGGGACAAATACATTTGCAATGAAGTTCGGTCTCTGGCCATTGCTTACTTTGTGCACGAAGTAAAGTGTGTTAAAGAACCCTTTATTTTACTCGGAGCCAGTGAAGAGATTTAAAGGCCGAAGTGATACGGTCATGCCATTTCGAGGCAAATAGCTGAAAAGCTGCATAGTTTTGAACTTTCTGCAGTTTTGAAAAGAATGTGTGGAGAGACCAATATGTAGACTTTTATAATAATTTAGGTGTGACCTAACTGTAGTGAAGATTACAGAGTTTTATTTTAGAGCAGTGGAGCAATGGCGGACCCGTTTGAGAGGGCATAGAGATCAGATACAATTATCTGGTGTTAATAAAAGGTTGCCAATGAAGATCACTCCTCAGTGGTGTGTGTTATATACCAGCAGACATAGTGTATTTGTAATATCTTATCTTCTAGTCTGTAAACATTGAGCTGTGTTGAAGATAGGAGGGAATTCTGAGGTATGACACTTTTAATGTTGAATGTACTAGAGCAGAATGATCCTACTTTGCAATAAGTAAGTGAAATTTGGTAGTGCTGTGTGGGCAGGTGGAGTGGACAGTCTTTCGATAAACCTCTTGTGAGACATGGTGACAAAGATGGCCAAAAGATCCAGTAGAATCAGTGCATAAGGAGGCCCTTTTCCCGGGAGTAGAAAGGTCCTTTCCTGATAATTAAAAGAGGGGTCTCTGCATCCCTAAGGGTTCTGAAGCCTGACGGAACTCCCTTTCAAGGCAGTTATACTTAATGGACTATATTATAGAAAGTGCTCTGGGGACGTGTGCCCACATATTGCACCCATTGCGCACTATGGTGTTACAGAAGGGATGGCAGGTGCTTGAGCAGCCCATCTGTAATGCACATCGCACCAGTGATATATATGCGCAGGCACGATCTCGGGGGTGTGCCTGCATTTTCGTGGCCCCATGCAAATGAGGGAGCACTTTGATTTTGCACCTGTGCCCTATTAAAGATGCATGTTATACAAATGGGTAAACCCAAAATCACTGGGACCTAGGTATAAGACAGTATAATAAGGATTGGTCCCAGTATTATTTCATCAAAAAGTGTAAATACAAAACATACAATTACATACAAACAA
Organism: Calotriton arnoldi; assembly: GCA_963921515.1. NCBI lineage: Eukaryota > Metazoa > Chordata > Amphibia > Caudata > Salamandridae > Calotriton > Calotriton arnoldi. The sequence goes on from CAWUFW010000751.1 coordinate 1,713,535, forward strand.
AATCGAGAAATGAATGTATTTTCGCTGCAGTGTTATTTAATCACACTACACACATATTCCAATTTAGAAAAAAAAAATTAAAAACATTATTGGAGTGCCCAACTGGAAAAGGGAAAAAAAAGGGGGTGGGGAAGAGTAGGTGACTTAGGTGAAGGTGGTGAGGTACGTGAAGTTTAAAGAATAGTGCATATCACAATTGTAATATTCATTTGGCATATTATTGAATGCCACACAATAATGACAAATCAAAATGATTCACACAGTATATTACATAGCCATGTATGACAACAAATCACATTAAAGCAGGTACTGTTGATAATACTGGCGTCAATGGAGTGTCGACGTTTCGACCCCTGAATGAGTGTAGGTCCTTCTGAGCCTTACTAACGGGGTCTTCCTCAGGACTGAAGTGAACGTGGAAGGGGTGGGGCACCTGGGAGTAAAATGAAAGGGTGATTTAACATGTTTGTTGCTGCCTAAAAAAAGGACAATATATGTACCGATCTCTATAATTACCGTAAGTGAGTGAAGAAGAGCCTCTCAAGAAAAATGTTGTGAGGACGGGCGGGTCCAATGGCTCCAAAAGGATGCGAACGGGAGAGAGCGAAAGACACCTGCAATAGTAAGGTGTCTGTCAATAAACCTCATTAATGTTAGGGTAGATTAGTGAAAATATTGCCAAGAAATGGTAAAACTCTTACTCAAATGGATGAGTCAATTCTCATTGGTCCAGTCTGTGGCAGTCGTATTTATCCGTACTGCTTATTAATCCATAGTTAATTGGCCATATTAAGTGAAAAACCCTGGTTGCCTCACATGAGTTAATCTAAATTTATAAATAAACAAAGGAGGAAAACAAAATCACTGCCGGAGACAGGGCTCTGTCATAACAAATGATCAAAACAACACTGCTGGATTTAAAAGCAATGCGAGAGGAAAAATGTCAGTGAATCGGTAAAAGGGACAGAAATATCCCGTGAAAATAAGCGCAAACACAAACGTGTCCTCTCCAACAAAGAGATATTAAGTATCTGCGAAGGGAGGGTGCCGCTGTGAGTGAAAGGTCGCCATTACTCACCGCTTTGCCGGTAGAGTCGACTGGGAGGTAATTGGTGTGGCGGAGCTGAATCTGCAAATAAAGGCAGAAATCAGTGACCTCTGAACCACTGAAAAATTAGTTAAATCCCAGGCATAGAGCTTGGAAGATAAAGAGGCAAAGGTGGTACTGACTCACCGCTACTCGTTCGAAGTTCACCAAGTAATGGGACCAAGACGTCGAGGGGGCGCGTATTCTATTTAAATAGGACCACAGTAAGCCGCCGCGTGACGCCCAGCAATAAGCAGACGCTAAATGCCGGTGCATACGGGTGCCTGACTCGCGGGAAGAGAAGACAGACTGGGCTAATCTATGTTCCATGTCTGTTCAAAGACGCTAGATAGCGCATCCGTGTCTGATGAAACATTGTGTCACAGAATTAGACATACAATTCATAGTGTCATATACCACAACATGATTGAATTGAAAAACATATTAAGATGGCAGTACAAGGAAAATGTATATATGTATATCACATCCAGTTGAGTATAGTTAACGAAAGCTCAAAAAACATCATTAAAAACACGTATCTTCTGTATGCTAGCATGGTTTGAATTCGTTTAGCGTAATCCAATAAAAATGTTATAAATACACCCAAAGTGTCATTCCATGCCTCTTAAACCGCGTCTTATGGCTGATGAACGGCTAGCTGTACATTATAGCCTATTTGGCATAGTCCCACTTGAGTTCTAGACGATTATAATACTCAAACATAATTATTTAGTGGAAAAAACATTATAACGGTAAGAAATACATATGAAATACATATGATACAATATTGGTCAATGATTAAAAACCGTTGATACATTACTGCCACAAGTAAGTTCTGTACATGATTATTATATATACTCTATGGGTACAGTTGTGTCACATCCTGCCTTATCTTCCATGTTTAGGAGTGCTATGTAAGTGAAACATATCCAAAAAAGAATGTTGGGCCAGTTTATCTGTGAGGTGCCCCTTGGACTGTACACCGAAACAAAGGTGGATGGAACTCTTAGTCCTGTGTGTGATGTCAAAGGGGGTGCTGCAGAGTGCTTGAAGAAGTATTTGAGGTGGATTTTGCAACATATGATTGTTCTGGATTCCTTTACCAATTGTAATTCAATGAACGTAATCTATGGAATCATCTGTCCGTGTGGACTCCTTTACGTGGGCCAAACGCAGCAGAAGATCAAGGCCCGAATACTTCAACATCAGAATAGGATTCGGTGTACAGTCCAAGGGGTACCCCTAGTGGAACATTTCACAACGAAGGGACATAATGAAGATCAGCTACAGTGGTTGGTAATAGAAAAAGCCAAACTGGGGCCGAGAGGGGGCAACATTGCCTCGATCTTGAACATACGAGAATCGAAATGGATGGTCCGTTTGGATACCATCGCGAATGGACTCAATGAATTGGATGCCAGCCATGCGCAATTATCGTGCCTCACTACTGAATAACCAGCTTGAGGTCCGTGGTGCACGCATGCTGTTTTTCTTTCCAAACACGATGATTGCACCTTGTCAGCCACTTTAAGAATGTCATGCTAGGTTTGAATCCCCACCACAAGATATGTTGGATCTTAGTGATCCAATTTCTAATAACCATGACCTCACAGATAAACTGGCCCAACATTCTTTTTTGGATATGTTTCACTTGCATAGCATTCCTAAACATGGAAGATAAGGCAGGATGTGACACAACTGTACCCATAGAGTATATATAATAATCATGTACAGAACTTACTTGTGGCAGTAATGTATCAACGATTTTTAATCATTGACCAATATTGTATCATATGTATTTCTTACCGTTATGATGTTTTTTCCACTAAATAATTATGTTTGAGTATTATAATCGTCTAGAACTCAAGTGGGACTATGCCAAATAGGCTATAATGTACAGCTAGCCGTTCATCAGCCATAAGACGCGGTTTAACAGGCATGGAATGACACTTTGGGTGTATTTATAACATTTTTATTGGATTACGCTATACGAATTCAAACCATGCTAGCATACAGAAGATATGTGTTTTTAGTGATGTTTTTTGAGCTTTCGTTAACTATACTCAACAGGATGTGATATACATATATACATTTTCCTTGTACTGCCATCTTAATATGTTTTTCAATTCAATCATGTTGTGGTATATGACACTATGAATTGTATGTCTAATTCTGTGACACAATGTTTCATCAGACACGGATGCACTATCTAGTGTCTTTGAACAGACATGAAACATAGATTAGCCCAGTCTGTCTTCTCTTCCCGCGAGTCAGGCACCCGTATGCACCGGCATTTAGCGTCTGCTTATTGCTGGGCGTCACGCGGCTCACGGCGGCTTACCGCGGTCCTATTTAAATAGAATACGCGCTCCCTCGACGTCTTGGTCCCATTACGTGGTGAACTTCGAACGAGTAGCGGTGAGTCAGTACCACCTTTGCCTCTTTATCTTCCAAGCTCTATGCCTGGGATTTAACTAATTTTTCAGTGGTTCAGAGGTCACTGATTTCTGCCTTTATTTGCAGATTCAGCTCCGCCACACCAATTACCTCCCAGTCGACTCTACCGGCAAAGCGGTGAGTAATGGCGACCTTTCACTCACAGCGGCACCCTCCCTTCGCAGATACTTAATATCTCTTAGTTGGAGAGGACACGTTTGTGTTTGCGCTTATTTTCACGGGATATTTCTGTCCCTTTTACCGATTCACTGACATTTTTCCTCTCGCATTGCTTTTAAATCCAGCAGTGTTGTTTTTTTTTTTTATAACAAATTTTATTTGCATTTGTGAAAAGACAATGGGCAATCGCCCTACAGTGGTCTGTAGGAGAACTTGACATATATCATCTCTGAAAACCATCTTCTTGCCCATATCGAAACTCCTGCTGAACATGCAGGTCAGACAACCAACATAACTTGCAGACGTCACTAGATCTACAGAGAATCCATGAAAAACATGATACAAAACCATCATCCCTACACAACTTTGAAATTCCCCCGCATTGAAGAGTGTAGGTATAGTATTAATTATGGGTCTACTGAGGGCAATGGGGGTAGCTCCATGCCTCGATACGTCGCCCACCGGTTCCATATTTTCCTGTGTTTTTGAGGGCAGCCGTGTGCCAGGAAGACTGCCATTTCCGCCCCCATACATCTATCAAGCTCCCTCTTCCACTTGCCAAGTGACAGGGCCCGTGTGCTTTTCCAGGATTGCGCTATATCTCGTTTGGCTACGACGAGGGCTAGGAACAGCAGGTGTTGTTTATATATGTTGCCCCCTATATCTTCTGTAGCATGAAGGAGAAAGAGTCGTGGGTTTAACTGGAGCTCCCACCCCAGCACCTCCTGAAGACAAACCCTGATTTTGTTCCAGTATGGCTGCAACACTGTGCAGCCCCACACGGTATGCAAAAATGTCCCCTCCTCTCTATCGCACCGCAGACACATGGGGGACTGAATCATCCCCATCTTACACAGTCTGACCCGTGTATAGTATACTCGGTGTAGGTACTTGAATTGTATCAGATGGTATCTAGTCGAGACCGCCGCCCCACGCGGGCTCGCTATGGCCTCGGCCCAGTCATCGTCCGTTATGTCAGGGATATCAGCTGTCCAGGCCCCACGCGTCTTGTCCAATGTTGTCGTAGTGTGCGTTATTAACGTCTGGTACACCCGTCTTATTTTGTGTTGGCCTAGGTCACCCATAAGTAGGCGGCCCTCTAACGGGTGAAATTCCGGCAGGGCATCCACTGTGCGGACGAGGGGGGTGAGTGCATGACGAAGTTGAAGATATTTATAAAACTGTGTTCTGTGCAAATGGTACTCAGTTTGCAATTGTTGGTATGTCTTCATAATGGTACCCTGCATTACATCTCCAAGGGTTGATATCCCCACCAGGTCCCACCTCCGGAAGCCCTGTAGGGCCGCCACCGGGCGTAGGTATGTACCGTGCCACAATGGAGTTGCCCGAGTAAGCCTCCCTCCCCAGCCCATCTGCCTCACCTTGGTCCGCCAGAGCGAGATTACGACCCTGCACGCTGGAGGTAAGGCTTCTAAGCGTGCTGTGCTATATAGGAGGTGTAAGAGGGGGGTATGCTCTAATGCTGTGTGTTCCGCTGCATATGCCGGGTCTGTCGGGGAATTGTACCACCACTCATTAACCACGAGTAAATGTGAAGCCATATAATAGGAGTATATATATTCGCTGCCGCAATGCCCCCGCAGTAGGTAGATTGCACGCATGTGCGAAGCGCGACTCTGACCGCGCCACTATTCCAGAGGAATTTATTTTGTATAGCATTGACCTGCGCAAACCAGGTGCGCGGAATCGGATATGGGAAGTTTTGAAGGCGATAGAGCAACCGGGGAAGCGAAACCATTTTAAATATTGCGGATCGGCCATAGAGAGACAGCGGGAGCGAGGACCATATATTAGTTTCACTATTCAGGCCGGCAAGAAGAGGGGTAATGTTATGTAGCCAGGAGATCCTGGGGCAAGCCGAGATATAGATCCCCAGATATTTGAAGCCATCTGTCGCATGAGTCAGCTGCGATGCCCAGGCGTCACGACCCTGAGGGCCGCATACCGGGAATAGGATTGACTTGGCCGGGTTCGTATGGAGCCCAGTTGTTTCCCCAAACACCCGTAGGATCTGCAGCACCCGGGGCCCAGTGAACCACGGGTCCGTAATGAAGAACAACACATCGTCCGCGTATAACGCGATGCGGTCGGAACGTGATCGCGACCAATCAAAACCCCGAAAAGCCGGGTCCGACCGGACCCATGCCGCCAACGGCTCAATGGCCAAAGCAAACAATAAGGGGGATAAGGGACACCCCTGCCGAGTCCCCCGCCGAATGCCAAATGGAGGCGAACGATGTCCGGCAATGCGCACTGAGGCGGACAGATCTGTATAAAGTAGGCGAACAAGGGCAAGAAACCGGGGTCCGAAATTACAGGCCTCTAATAATTGAAATAGATAAACCCAGCTCAAGGAATCAAAAGCCTTATCTATATCAGCCAGTAGAATGGCTGCGGGCCTACCGAGGGCTGGGGCCGTGGCCAGGGCGTTGTGTACCCGCCGGATATTGTGGCGAGTGGCTCTAAGGGGCATAAAACCGGCCTGGTCCGGGTGGACCAGGTCAGTAATGCAAGAGCGGAGGCGGTCGGCCAGCACTTTCCCTAATAATTTAGGCTCAAAATTAATTAGGGATATGGGGCGATAAGATGAAGGGTTTTCCGGGGGGCGCCCAGGCTTATGGAAAAGTACAATCTCAGCATGTCGCCAGTCTTGGGGTAATATGGCAGAGTCCACAGCCTCTTGGATCGTTGCCAGGAAATGGGGCCCCAGAAGATGAAGATGTGGTCGGAGGAACTTCATCGGGAACCCATTAGGGCCTGGAGCGCGCCCCGGATGGAGCGCGTTAAGCGCGCCAGTCAACTCTTTAAGGGTGATGGACGCCTCCAGTCGGTCGCGCATCTGATCAGAGAGCTTCCTGGGTGGAATGTCTCTAAGAAACTCGGCTATTAGATCGGCCGAGATTTGCTCCCGCTCGGCATAGAGGGCAGCGAAATAGCGTGCAAACTCATTGGCCACCCCTATCGGTGAGGAGATAAGGGACCCATCTACCCCCAAGATTGTAGGGACTATTGCAGGGGATTTATCCATCTGGCAAAGCCGATGGAGCATTTTGCTTGATTTATCCCCCCATTGGTATACCCTATTCTGTGATGCTTCCCAAATTTCTTTGGCTTCTGCCAATAGATGTTGGCGTAGGTCCTGTTGTGTCAGCAACAAGTTACGCCTGATACTTGGGCTGGGGTCGACAGCTAGTTGTTGTTCGAGAGCGATCTGACGCGCCTCTAGGTCCGCGAGCCGTTCGCGGCGAAGGCGCTTTTCATTTGTACAGTAGCTTATCTCCACCCCCCGGACAGTCGGTTTGAGAGCCTCCCATAGTATGCTACCAGACGAGGCGGTCGGGCCATTGGACTCTAAATAATCTGACACGGCAGTATGAAGCATGTCTTGATATTTGGGGCATTGCAAGCGCCAGGGAGACATACGCCAGCTGAAGGGGGGTCTGCGGGAAAGAATGTGAAATCGCATGGCAATTGGGGAATGGTCAGAGAGCCCGCGGGGGTAGTGTATTACCTGTGAGACGCGATGGAGGCAGGCACGGGGGCGAAAAAGTAGTCAAGGCGGGACTGAGTCCCGTGTACTGGGGATAAAAACGTATATCCTCGCTCCGAGGGGTGGAATTCCCTCCACACGTCCGCCCAACCTAATGCGGATGCTAAAGAGTATAGTCTAGAGGCACTCAGGGGCTGCAGAGGATCTATATGTCGTGACCGGTCTAACGGGCCCATAATGTCATTCCAGTCGCCCCCTAGGAGTATCAGGTCTTCTTGGAGATCCCCCCATACAGCAGTGATCTTATCGATGAATGTCTGACCCAGCGGGGGGGGTGCATAAATGCAACCAATTGTAACCCGCTCGCCATATAATGTACAGGTCACAAAAAGATACCTACCCCCAGGGTCTGCCCTATGGGCGATGTATTGAAACTGCACCCTACGATTAATTAGGATCGCCACCCCCCTGGAGCCCCTGGTATACCCTGCATGATAAACATGATGGAAGCCAAAACGGGCCAAGCACGGGACTTTATTGCCCAGGAGATGGGTTTCCTGCAACAGGAGGAGGTCCGCACCATATCTCTTCACCTGGTGCAGCACGGCACCCCTCTTTATCTTATTGTGAAGACCCCGGACATTCCAAGATACCACCCTAAGGTCGCCGGGTGGGGCTATGTCATTTGGTGCCATTCAGCCCATGTGCGGAATGTGTGCTGGATGAAGGAGAACGATCTGTGTGACATGTCTGCATATAACATATTGAACTTTTGAAATGAAAAAACCCACCCACCTCCCCCGCCCCCACCCTACGCTACCAAAACTGAGGAGCATCTGTCGCGATGCTGGGGGGCCGGGCCCCCAACGGGGGTCCTGAACCCCAGCACCAACAATACCCAAACCTCCCACCCAACGTTAAAAACATGGGGGTGCGCAAAAAGAAAAAGAGTCTGTGGCCTGGCAGTCCCATGATCAGTCTCCACGCTTCACGGAGAAGAAGTCTATGAAATCAGCATTTGAGTGTGTATAGGAAAGAGTACATATACTTGCAGTCTGTTAGTAAAGCAGTGTCCAGCGGTTCAGGAGATGTGGTCTGGGCTTGCCGATTGACTGTCGGGTCTTGAGCTTTGTCGTTTCCTTGATTTTGTTCGGCGAGACCGGCTTCTCCTCGATCCCCTAGACGAATCAGAGTCCCTGGCACATGGCGAGCCCTGCCGCAGCCGCGGGCGCTCCTCGGCCCATGCAAACACAGCCTCGGGGGTGTCAAAGAAGAAAGACTTTGAGTTGAAAATGACTCTCATCCGGGCTGGATACAGCAGCATGTATTGTAGGTTCAGATCGCGTAGTTTACGCTTCGCCGCCGTGAAGGATTGCCGTTGTTGCTGAACAAGCCGAGTATAGTCCGGGAATACCATGATTGGTTTGGACTCATAGTGGAACCGGTCTTTATGTTGTCTGGCGCTTCGCAGGATAGCATCGCGGTCCGAATAGTTCAAAATCCTAGCGATGACTGGTCTGGGGCGTTCGCCTGGAGGTGGTTTCTGGGTCAAGGCCCTATGGGCGCGCTCCACGATGAAGCATGGCGATAGCGCGTCGCTGGGCATGAGGTCAGTCAGCCAACTTGTGATGAAACGGGTCATGGAAGGCCCTTCGCAACCCTCCGGCAGGCCCACGAAGCGTAGGTTATTGCGGCGTGTCCGACCCTCTGCATCCTCCACCCTGGAGGCAAGCTCCTTGACTCCACTGTGAGCTTATTTACTTGTTTCTGGAGGGTGGATACTGTGTCTTCGACCGTGGAGACCCTTGTTTCGGCCTCTGTTATGCGGTCAACGGCTTTGCGCAGGTCCTGACGGAGGAACGACACCTCCGACCCCACCGCGCCTATCTTGGCCTCCAGTGTATCTCTGGCACCGTTAATCGCCTCCAAAAGGGCCGCATTGTCTGGCGGCGGACTTGCACCCACACCCGCTGGAGGAGCGCCGACCGGCGCAGTGAAATGATCGATGGTGCCCTGTTTCGCACCCGCACCTCCGGATTTATCCTTTCCCATCCTGCCGCTGCCGGTGACAGCACACAGCGCCTCTCCGGGGGGGGCCCAGTGCTTGACTCTGTTTAGTTATGGGCGCCCCCGGCAACCAACAAAGGAGAGGAGAGGAGGGGGGCGCCGGGACGCACCACCACCCGGACCGGCCCACACTCCGGCGCGGGACCCCCGCAGCCCACTCTGGTCACTCCAGGCTGCAGGCCCCGGCGTGTCGGGGCACCGTCCTAGGATGGACACAGCTTCGTCAACCAGGATCTATGCTGTTTCATCAGTCGGAAGCCGGCCGGCCACGGGCCTCGGGGATCCGAGCAACGTTCAGATGGGGCCCCGGTGCAGCGCCGTTCAATCCAAAGGGGGCTAGTTCAGCCCTGTGTTGTTGGAGGGGGGAAAAGAGGCCACAATGGATCCCAGGCGGCAGACCCCCGCGGGCCGGGCAGTCGCACAGTTCACAAGATGCCCCCGGGGTCCGCAGTAGCGAGGCACCAGTCTCCTCCGCGTCTGACGATGACCGGACCACATGCAGGCCTGCCCACCTGCGCCCGGAGCACCCGGAGAATGGAGCTGTCCGCGGAGGGGGCCCCCCCACGCGGGACCCCGGCCGGCCGCCCCTCTCGCCGCCGAGGTTTCTGGACGGTCTTCACAAGGCCCCAACCAGGCCCAAATCCCCGTCGTCGCCTAGCGCCTTCAGGCCGTCTCCGAACAGGGGAACGCCACCTCGCGGCCCACCGACCGCGGCGCCGCCACTCACCAAAGACGCGGCAGAGCCGTCGCAGCACGTAGGCACTTTACACTGCTGCCGCCGGTGCCCAGTACTGTCCTTATCGTGAGCCGCTATGCAGAAAGTCCCCCGGACAAGGGTTACAGGCGGATTCTGGTCCCGGTTTGGCGTGGAGATGCGGAGCTCACTCAAGCAGCGTCCGCCATGCTTGGCTGCCAAGCCACGCCCCCAGCAGTGTTGTTTTGATCATTTGTTATGACAGGGCCCTGTCTCCGGCAGTGATTTTGTTCTCCTCCTTTGTTTATTTATAAATTTAGATTAACCCATGTGAGGCAACCAGGGTTTTTCACTTAATATGGCCAATTAACTATGGATTAATAAGCAGTACGGATAAATACGACTGCCACAGACTGGACCAATGAGAATTGACTCATCCATTTGAGTAAGAGTTTTACCATTTCTTGGCAATATTTTCACTAATCTACCCTAACATTAATGAGGTTTATTGACAGACACCGTACTATTGCAGGTGTCTTTCGCTCTCTCCCGTTCGCATCCTTTTGGAGCCATTGGACCCGCCCGTCCTCACAACATTTTTCTTGAGAGGCTCTTCTTCACTTACTTACGGTAATTATAGAGATCGGTACATATATTGTCCTTTTTTTAGGCAGCAACAAACATGATAAATCACCCTTTCATTTTACTCCCAGGTGCCCCACCCCTTCCACGTTCACTTCAGTCCTGAGGAAGACCCCGTTAGTAAGGCTCAGAAGGACCTACACTCATTCAGGGGTCGAAACGTCGACACTCCATTGACGCCAGTATTATCAACAGTACCTGCTTTACTGTGATTTGTTGTCATACATGGCTATGTAATATACTGTGTGAATTATTTTGATTTGTCATTATTGTGTGGCATTCAATAATATGCCAAATAAATAATACAATTGTGATATGCGCTATTCTTTAAACTTCACGTACCTCACCACCTTCACCTAAGTCACCTACTCTTCCCCACCCCCTTTTTTTCCCTTTTCCAGTTGGGCACTCCAATAATGTTTTTAAACATTTTTTTCTAAATTGGAATATGTGTGTAGTGTGATTAAATAACACTGCAGCGAAAATACATTCATTTCTCGATTTTGTTTGTATGTAATTGTATGTTTTGTATTTACACTTTTTGATGAAATAATACTGGGACCAATCCTTATTATACTCTATTAAAGATGCTGGCGCAGCAGCAAAGATACTGGCGAAGGGCGCACTGACTAGCCTGTACCTAAAGGTAGCGCACATTCAGCGCATCCCCCTGATGACACCCCTTAAAAGGGATTGGTTGCAGTCCCCTACGGCACTGGCCTTTAGGGATCTCTCTTACCCCTTTCAAGCAAGGCCGGGTTTGCATCTGCACAATGAAAAGCAGACCGGTTGCTTAAAAGAGCTGGTCCACCTTTCACTAATATGCTGTTACCTGTGCGGGGGCGGGTTCACTTATACACTGGTAACGACACATTTGGTGTGATACCGAGCACTGTTCCACTCTGCTTTAGGGGCACACACATAAGTGTCCATTGCCGCACAAAGATCCAGGTGAGTGGACAGTTGGAGCTTGACGAATGTTTCAAGCATTTTTTGATATGCAAATTCGACCTCAGATTGGTATGTAATTAGCTGTGTTGTTTCTGTCCCCAGTGTGTTTCTTTAGGATGGGTGTGATTATTGTATGTGTAAATGCATGAGTGATAACTCCACTGCATATGAAGTACATTTTTGGGGCCTGGACTATGGTCACTGACTTTAGCGGTATATATGTCTCAAAGATGAGAGAATCTCTTGAAGGAGATCAAGATATTACTTATGTTCGGGCACAGGCTCAAACTCATACAGAGGCCTTGCACAGGAAGGAATAGAAGACTAGATAGGGTTCAGTTACCTTGGGGCGATAAAAGCAATGCGAGACTTCAGCTTTCAGTTTTATTGACAACAAAAAATAGAAGACTGTCCCATAGTTTAACCAAGAGAGCTGAGACAACTGGAGTATGGGGGGATTCTTAAAAATCCAGAACAGTTCTTTGGTGATGTTAGAAGATTCATAAATACATGCCTGGAGATATTATTTCTGTACACTGGCGCAACCCAATTAATAAGCCCTGAATTGTGTGTAGCAGGTCTTGCCCACTCCAACTGATAGCTCGGTTTTGTTCCAGTGACTTAAAGCACCCTACTTTGCCGTTTCAGTTGGTGTGTGCTGTCAGAGAAGCATTTCCTAATCGTCAAGGGGCAGAGATTTGTTATGGAAATAGGACCTTGAGTATCTAAGGCCTTTATTAGCTTGAGTTGCATGTAGGTTACAGTGTCATAAAGAGGATCTAGAGTTTGAATGAAACCTAGGGAGCCCATGCCCTCGATTAAATTCAGGCATAACATTGTATCATCTACCTTTATACCATAGCCCTACTAGATAAGAGCACTGTCAAAGATGTTTAGAATATGTAGGAGGAAATCAAGAATATTGGATTGGAATGTGGCAGGCTTTTCTTGGAGGGTTGGAAAATAATAGCACGGACAAGAAGGAGTTGGACTTGTGATGTCTTGGTAAGAAGATACTTGACAGAGTCGATAGATGGGCCATGCAGCTCCTTCAGAGGCAGAGTTGAGTCCCTAAGAGCCAAGGTCACACCACCACCAGTCCCTTAATTGTTTTTCATCATGATGTCATAAATAGGTGGGAGGAGAACGGACTATGTTAAGTGCAAAAGTGATTTTGACCCACGTTTCGATGACAGGAAGTAGTTGGAAGTCATTGTTCAGGTTAAGGCTGAAGGCAGTGGATGTCACAGGTGTTTTAACTGAAGATGTGTCATTGACAAGGGTGTCTTGTAAGGCATTAGGAGAGACTGTAACAATACTGAATCATCCAGACAGAGGTAAAGGGGGCAGGCGTGAATGAATGTTGAGTGTAGCCAAGGAAGTGGGAGGAAGAGAAGAGGTGCTTGAAGAGGGACAACATTGAGTTGCCTCTTTAGCAAAGAAGTTTGTAAAAGCAGGAGCAGAACTGTTTGCATTCCTTTTCGTTTTTGAAGGTTTGATTGATGATCCGAAAACTGAACTGTTTTGCTTGGACAAGTAGCATTCTGTCGTCTGTGATTAGGGTATTTAAGGGGTTGTGTCAGTTAAAAGAGTCTCCAAGCCTCCAGCTGCCATTAATCATTTATTTTGTGTGAGAAGGTGTTGGTTGGTCTTTTTCTTAACGTAGGTGTCAGGATGTTGAACAGGAGGATGGTTTTAGTATTGTCTATTACTTGATTGGGCTAGATGTCCGCAATTTTATAGCTACAATCATACTCGACCTACATTTCATTTTGCTCTGTTTTGAGGTGGTGGAAGATGGGTAGAGGATTTGAAAACTTGATTGCGTTAGATAGTGAGGTTTGCCCCCAGAGGATTAGTGTGGCCTTAAGGAGTATGCAATGATTTAGTATGGCAAATTTTGGACAGTAACACTACTTTCACACATTCTTTCGGACCGTTATAGCAAAGCGGGTTCAATCCCCATGCATGGATTTAGATCCATCCACACATTCCAATCAATTACATAAATGACTGATTCTTACAACTGATGTTGTTTGTTAGTAGTCCCATTTATGCAATATGGTGTGGTAATGTCAGGCTTTCATAGCTGTAGGTGTGGACAGATGGTAGTCAAAGCTTTACTCTGGGGAAGGAGCATTAGTGATATATTTGGAGGTACAGTTGGAGTCTTACAACTCCTTATTAGATCCTTCACATATAGTTGATCCTGGTGCTAATCAAGACTTTGGATGATCTAGCGTACATGCTGTGAAATACTGTAAAGTAGTAATTTTTGGGGTTTGTAAATAAAGCTCATAAAATTGAAGAGGTGGGCGAAGAGAGCTGACTTTCCAGGAACACATGCAGCAAGATGTGTAGGGCGAGCAAACATTCACCATGCTTGTACAACAAGAAGTAGATCCGCTTGTCCATGTACTGAGAGAAGCACATTAGGGCAAGTGGAGACACTAACAGGATCCACTCAATGTCATCAGGTGGCTAAGGGAGTTGTATCTGCAATTTCCAGGTCTAGGAAGGAAGCACCAGTAAACAAAAAACACAATTTCTGCAGATTTTAAAAAAAATATATATATTTTGATTGAATTTTGAATTGATATTAGTGATTTAACAATGACACAGTATTGATACATAGTCAATCCATACCTAGGAGGCTGCCACAGTGTAATCGTTGGTGAACAATGCAATGTATGACTCCCAACCAGTCCCCCCTCTTCCACCCACCGATAGCAATCCAGCCCGGGCCACCATTCAGGGTAAAGATACTCTGTAATAGACAAGCACAATATCATGGGTAGCGTGACAATCACCCCATAGTCAAATCTCGCTCACACCCCTCACCCCGAGGCAGATCCTCCAGAGAGTAGTGGGAAATCCATTCACCCCATATTTAATGGAACTTTCTGGCACAACCCCTGTTGAGATAAGTCACCCTCTCAGCTATCATGTACATGTACATAGCATTTCTCTATTCCTGAGCTGTAGAGCTCTCTGTTGATCCCCAGTGGTGGGCTATATCCCTTTTAGCCACTACCAAGGCATGGTTACAGAATATCAGCTGGGTTCGTGGCAAATGAATGTCACAGGGAATCCCCAGAACAATGAACCAAGGTCCATGGGGAGGGGAGAGTCAATCATAGCAGAAAGTTCCCTAATGATGGCTCTCCAGTATATTTGGATTCTGGGGCAGCTCCAGACTGTATGGAAGAAGGAGCCTTCAATGTCAGCACATCTTAAGCGGGAGGAGTCAGGCGCACGTGAAGTCGTCGTCTATCACAGTAGACTCTATGCAGGACTTTAAACTTAATCAGCCAAAGATATGCCTTCATTGCTACTTCACAGGGATGCATCAGGGCTGCCTCCCAGTCAATAACATCCATTTCCCCGATCTCTATTAACCACTTCCCACTTAAGCCTTTCAGCTTATCAGGTTTATTATTAAGGAGGGTTCGGTACATGGAGGAGATCGCTCTCCTCTCCAGGCCGTCTGTAAGGAGCTTTTCCTCAAGCAGTGCTGTTTCAGGGATTCCCTCCCCAGAGAGCCCTTCAGCTGACCATGCATGTCTGAGCTGCTCATATTTTAAAAATTGGGTGTTGTGCATACCATGTTTGCGCTTTAATGAGTCGAAGGCATAAGGTCGCCCCCTTCCAATAGTTCTCCTATTCTGGTGATACCAATCAGATCCCACACCCTGAAACCTTTCAGTTTACCTAGCTCGGCCATCCATTTCCCCTCCCACAGTGGTCTTTCCTTGGTGGGCCTGCCGTACCATCCCATGGCTTTCGTTGCTCTGATCCAGCACTCCACTGCCACCCCAGTGGCAGGGAGTAGGCCTGAGGTTCCCGGACCCCCATTTAGATAGTGGAGACAGGATTGGTGGGCCCACTGGGAGCATTCTAGACTAAAGGTCGAATGATCTGGGGAGGCATAAAGCCAGTCATTTATGTTAATGAGATGAGAGGCCCAGTAATATCCCTGAATATCGGGTAGGGCGATGCCACCGTTGTATGGGTTGCACTAGAGTGTGGTCAGGGAAATCCAGGGATGTTTACTATCCCACAAAAATGTATGGAAGTCTCCCTCTATCCCTGCGAAAATATCTGTGGAAATCGGAGAATACGTGTGGTGAATGGCATAGAGTAGCTTGGGTAGCACTATCATCTTGACCATTTCTGCTCTACCCAATAGTATAAGGGGGAGCCCCCTCCATCTGCCCATATCCTATCTGCAATTGCGAATAACCCTCCCCAAGTTACGTTCATGACAGGTCTCTTTGTGGAGAGTCTGGAATGCGCCCAAGAACTTGAATCCCAGAGTAGTGCATATCAATTGCTGAGGAAGGGGGAGGACTAGGTCAGTCCCTTGCGTAAAGTACAGGAGTGACTCCAGTTCACTCGGTATCCAGAGTACCTTCCATATTCATCCAGTACTTCAAATAGCAGGGAAAGGGATGACGTAGGTCGAGTCGCGTAAAGGAGAACATCGTCAGCATAGAGGGATATTTTTTCCCTCTTTAGGGCTTCCCTCCCCGATATACAAAACCCATGAATCCCAGGGTGGTCGCAGATTCTACATGCCAGTGATTCTATTGTGAGGGCAAAGAGTAGGGGAGAGGGGGGACATCCCTCCCGTGTCCTTCGGCCTATGGCAAATTCAGTAGACAGCACTCCGTTCACCCTCACAGACTCCCTTGGGACCTGGTATAGCAGTTTTAGCCATTTCCTGAACTTAGGGCCAAAGACAAATTTTACTAAAGTGAGCTCCAGAAAGGGCCAATGCATGGCATTAAATGCCTTTTCTGCGTCTAGTGCTAGTAGGACATGTGGCTCAGAGCGACCCTGTACTTCATTGATCCAAATGTGGGCACGTCTTAGATTGTAACAAGTTGATCTGCCGGGCATGAAGCCTGATTGATCCATATGGACAATCGGTGTTATAGTGTCTGTTAACCTGGTAGCTAAGTTCGTCGCGAATATTTTGACCTCTATGTGTAATAGAGAAATTGGGCGGTCTGAGCCACATTGGTCCCTAGGCTTGCCATCTTTATGAATAACAACTATAGTCCCCTTTTGAAGTTCAGGAGGGAAAGCACTGATCTGTTCGGCCTCTAGGAACATATCTAGGAGCCTGGGTCCCAGGAGACCCACATACCTCTAATAAAACTCCCCGGGGTTTTGTTAGTGATGAGACGGGCTATGGTATTTTAAACATCTGTCAGGGTTATCTCTGCCTCTAATGCATCACGACCTCTGCATACAGCATCAGCGCAGCAATAGAATCTAGATACTCCACTCTCTGGGACTCAGATTGCAATGGCCTTGACATATATAGCTCCTCATAATAATGCACATAAGGTTTCAGCGATGTCTACGTCTGAATCAACCATCTCCCTACTTGGTCTGGTCACCTGATGTACCCATCTGGCTTCAAACTCTTTTTCGCCAGCCAGGCCAACAGACTACCGGCTTTCTCTCCGGCATCATATAATTTAAGTATAATTTAAGTAGTGTTGCATGTAACTGTGCTTTTTTATTTCCTTGTGCCGAGGCGCGGTATTCTTCCCTGAGGAGTGACAATTGTCTGAGTGCAGTAGGATCGGGATCTGGGTCTAACTTACTTTCTAGCTCCTGTATTTGAGATTCCAGGGCACCAAATGCGCGTTTTCGCGTCTGTGCCACTAGGTTCTGTGCCCTGTCCCGAAGGACCTTCTTGTATGCCTCCCACAAAGTTATTTTAGAGGGGACTGTGCCCTCATTCTCTTCAAAATAGAGCTTGATGTCTACTCTGAGGCCGATTGCCACTTCCTTGTCCCTCAGGTCCCAGGCACTTAGTTTTCAGAGAGTGCCTGATCTCCTACCCACACCCATTCACAATATCAGGGGTGAGTAGTGGTCTGATAGACCCAGGGCCAAATAAGTTGCCTTCCGCACTTCCCATGTCTCTTCCGCTGGCGCTAGGACACAATCCAGGTGGGAGAAAACACGATGGGCCTCTGGAGAAGTAGGAGTGGCCCTTGTAATGCGGGTGGGCTTGTCTCCACAGATCTGTCAGTCCAAGGCGGTTGCGAAATTTGCAAGAGGGGTCGGGCGGGCATGCGGTGGAGTGGGCCCCAATCTGTCCTGGGTTGGGTCTATAGCATCATTAAAATCCCCTCCTATTAGATGAAAAGAGGAGCCTGCCTCTAGGAGAATATGTGATATCTTCACTAGGGTGGGGGCCTGTAGTCTAGGGCATGCTTATACACTAATTAACGTTACATCTTGGCGACCCCACAGACACTTCACCCCAACATACCTGCCCAGAGGGTCTGTCCAGCTTCTAGTAACTGTGAAGGGGGGATTCTTAAGAGTAAAATGGCTACCCGCCTTGATCCAGACGTGTAGCCCGCATGTGCCACCATAAAGTATGCACCCCGATTTAAAAACTTACATTGTGTCCCCTTGAGGTGTGCTTCTTGCAAAAATAGTCTCCTTATGTGACTAGCCCTCTCTTGATCTTCTCTCTCAGGCCGTTTATGTTCCACGATAGGACAGAGATATTGCCCTTGTCTAGTGATTTAGGGTGCATGTCTCTTGTGGTGTAAAAAATAAGGTACAGAATGAGCCCTGGGACGGTCTCATCAATGACTTGGGATGTGAGCACCTAACGAGTCCCCGGGTCAAGCTCCATGATGAGGCAATTTCCCACCTGTGTTTCATCTTAGCAGTGGTAAGGAGTAGCCCTAGAGAAAGTAGCCATCGGTGAAAATAGAACAATACCCTAAATGATTTAACCGGAAAACCCTCTATTAACCCCTCCTGAACCCCCCATAAACAATTAGGTCAACTGTTCCTGATAACAGTATTAGACATTAAGATAGCAGGAATAGTCACATTTCTGCTCCTAAGAGCAACAACAGGGGGGGCCCAGATGATGTTGGTATGTCGCCTTCTGGCCACACTTAAGTTGTCCAAGTGCCATTATGGTGTTGTTGGCGTATCGGTGGTGGTCACCACCGGGGAAGTCTGTAACTGGTCCCTCTCGAGAGCTGTTTTGACTTCGACCAAGGGATGTGGGGTCCCATATTCCATCCCATGGGCGGTGATGTGTGCGGTCCCATCCTCTGTTGCCCCCGTCTGTCGCCCCTCTCGACGCTGATTCCCTTCCGATTCTGAGGAGGTAGATGGCGGATCCGGATTATGTTGACTGCGCCATGTCAGGGCCGCCGTCGATCGGTTTCGTTACAGCCTCTCGCTCGTGAGACGACATTTGATCTTGGGCCTTGCCCCTTCTGTCGCATAAGAGTGGGGGTTTTCGGTTGTTTCTCGGAGCGCCCGTAGGTTAGGTCGCTCTTCGATCCAGTGCCATGCCTTCTCAGTTGTGAGGCAAAAGTAGGATTTCCCTTGAAAGAGTACCTTGAGCTTGGCCGGGAACATGAGCATATATCATAGCTGCAAACCTCGCAATCTGGCTTCACTTCGTCAAAGGTTCTCCTTTGTTTCTGCACCTCTCTAGTGTAATCCGGGAATATGAATATTTTAGAGTTGCCATATCTCATGTCTGCATGTTTGCGCCCTTTGGCCAGAATCATGTCCCTATTCCGGTAATTCAAAAGGCTATCACTGTTCTGGGCAAAGCCCCAGGAGGCGGGAGTCTTCCCAATGCCCGGTAGGCCTTTTCAATGACGTAGCAGGAGGAGAACTTGTCTTGTGAGATGAGGCAGTGGAGATATTTGTCAACAAATTTCGCCATGTCCTGGCCCTCAACTCACAAATCGAAGATTGCTCCTGCGGGCCAAGTTTTCTGAGTCTTCCAGCCTCCAAACTATGTTCTTAGTGGAGGTTTGGGCCTCCGTGACTTCCCTGTGTAGAGTGGCGACGGTATACTCGAGTTCCGAGATCCGTGATTCCGCTGTGGTAACCCGTTCAGCCACATTGCGGAGGTCCTGGCGCAGCAGCGTGACCTCCAACCGCACCTCACCCACTTTTTCCTCCAGGGAAACACTGGAAGACTGAATGGCCAGAAGGAGGGCTGTATTGTCAGGCATAGGCTGCGCTACTGGCCCCGGGAGAGAGGGGGCATCAACCACCCTCGCGAAGCGGTTGAGTCTTCCCTGTGGCTGGGGCTTTGGGTCTTTATCTTTGGCCATTTCCTTAGCGATGGTGCACCACTAGGACCAGGCCTCCGAGTCCCAGGCAGCGGAAGTGCACACCACTTCTTTCCTAGCAGCTAGGCAATATGAGGGGCCTGGGTATTCACCGTGCCACATACCCGCCGCCACAGGAACCAGGAGACCCCCGGGGAGGATGGGCGACTCACCAGCAAATGTCCGTACAGTATAGGTATCCGCTGCAGTGGCGCAGTATGGGTACACAGCAACTGCTTCCCGGCATAGCGCCGCCTCACCCCGTTTCTCGATGCAGGAGATTACTGAGTCTGGAGAAAAGAGGGGCACAAGCACGCCAGTCCGGGCCCCAGGGTCGCAGATCCAGGCGTGGGCCGACGAGGAAGGACGAAGGAACGAGGCAGGCTGTGTTCAATGGAGCTGGTCAGGTAGGGGCCGCAGCATTAATTCTTGGGCCCCCCGTGCCCAGGCAAGCCGCACCGGCCTAACGCAGGTCGCTTCCGCCCAGTGCAATTGGGTGGCCAAGTGCCTATTGCACCAATCCTTTATGGGTTCCAGAGTAGCGTGCTACTCGCCAACAAAGCGTTTAAACACCATCAGGGTTACAAGCGCTATATAAATGCAAACCTTTTTTCCTTTTTTATCCCTCCCTAACCCTTCTCAATCCAAATAACTGACTAACATATCCACCACTCAAATTACTTCATATTTCACTATACTAATTTTCAACACTAATCCTTTATGGCAGTGGTTCCCAAACTTTTTAGACCAGCGGCTCCCTTGACTCATTGGCCGTTGGCCGTCGCTCCCCATTAAGTTACTTTTCTTTGGTGGGTGGGGGGGTGTAAGCCCGGCCTCGGGAGACTTCCATTTTGAGCGCCGGGTCATGTAGCAAGTAGTAGTTGGAAGGTAAAGGGTGGCTGCACACATACCTTGACTCAGCGTGTGGCCCATCTGTAAGTGGTCTAGTATAAGTCCTCATTATGTTCTATTTGTAAGCCGGGGAATGTGGTCTCCTCAGTTAAGGTACTGCGGTACGCTCTATTAGTTATCAGGCATATTTGAAGACCGGCTGCTCTGATTGGCTGGAGTTGAGCCATCACTACGTGTTGACAGGAAGTGTAGTTAATGCATTTCGTTTGACGGAGGCACAGCAATATTCCATTCCTTACCTGGGCAAATCACCCAATATCCCCGTGCCTATCAAAAAATGAATGTGTCCTTGTTTAGCTTAACTGGTGCTCATGTAAAGCACTCCAATACCTTCGGGTCGAGTTCGCTCTATATAAAATAAAAAATAAAACTGCAAAAAAAAGGCTTCTTGTACATACTGTGTGCCAGACAGGCTAGTAGCCTTTGAGTAAAATATGGCCACTCTCGGCTTGGCCCTGCTTCAAAGGCATTTATACTCTGCCTTCCCCAGAACTCTAGCACACGTGTACACCCTTCAAAGAGCTCACACTTCCTTATTTCTGTTACTGAAGCAAAGCTTCAGTGTCCTATGTTGCCCTTTTACCCTACAAACATTTGTTACAGGGATTTGGATGACCTCGTTGGACGAGTGACTCATGCCTTTTGACATAAAAATTACCCCGGCTAAAGGCTTAAACTGAGCATCTCTTCCCGCTAGCGGAGACATAGAAGCAACTACTTTATAGCTGTGGAGAATGTGGCTATGTTCACAGGCTGATTTAGTTTCTTACTTACGCTGATGCCTGAAGGGCATGTGGCAAGGGTGAGGGTCTCCCTTTCAACTGGCGCCGTGAGAGGAGGGAGCGCCTGTGCTTTGCCACCACTGCTGTGGTATCTGCTGCACTGCAGGGTGTCTCCACAAGTGTATGAGCAGCTTCTATGCGTGTGGCCTCGTCGGATGAGCAGACGACTGAGCGATTTTTCCTAGTCCTGGAATTCAGAGTATGTTTGCCGGCTCCAGGCACCCAGTCCTTTCCTGTGGTCTTATAATGAGTTTTGAGTTGCTGCCGTCTCAGAACTGTTGCTGCACCATTTCATTTCATTCATGCACGCGCCTCAATATCCCCTTCAAAGCACTGAATTCCCATTAGTGCTCGCGGCCCCCCAGGCTAGTTTTGATGGCGCACCAGGGTGCCGCGGCGCACAGATTGGGAACCACTGCTTTATGGGTTCCGGAGTAGCCTGCTACTCGCCAGAAAAAAAATTCAACACCCCATCAGGGGTAACAGGCAAACCTTTCTTTCCCTTCTATCCCTCCGCTATCCTTCTCACTCCAAATAACTGACTAATATCCACCACTCAAATTACTTTCATATTTCACCATACTAATTCACCACTAATCCTTTATGGGTTTCCGGAGTAGCGTGCTACTCGCCAAAAAAAAGCGATTCAACACCCCATCAGGGGTTAGAAGCGCTATATAAATATAAACCTTCTTTCCTCTTCTGTCCTTCAGTTATCCTTCCGAATCCAAATAACTGACTAACATATCCACCACTTAAAATTTACTTGCATGTTTCACTATACTAATTCAACACTAATCCTCTATGGGTCCCGGAGTAGCGTGCTACTCGCCGAAAAAGCTCTTCGACGCCTCGTCAGGGGTAGTAAGCGCTATACAAATGCAATTACAATACAATACAATGTCCCCAAGAGTATGTTGGCCCAAGAGGCAGTCCACACCAGCTGCTGATTTTCACATGCTCGTCCGCACTCCCGGCTCCACCCTCTGGCCTCACCAGGCAGGCCGCGGGTCCGGGCCACAGCCTCTGACGCCTCTTGCCGGATGTCACTCGGGCTGTGGCCGTCACAAGGGGCCTGGGCTCTGCCGCCCTCCTCGAGTTTGCAAAGTATCCCCATAGGTAGCAGGACTAATGATGGTTCAGGTGTCTCGCGTGGGGCCTCCCCCCAAACCCCTCACCCCTCCCGATATCCAGTTCCTTGCGCACCGGAACAGCCACCTGGGGCCGAGGCAATGAGTCCGGGCCTCCACTCCGCATTCTCAGGAGTTCCTGGCAGGTGGGGGCCTCAGGCACATCCTCTCACTACACCAAGCCAGCATGCCGCAACCAGGTATACTCCGACTGGAGGAGGGAGGGAGATGCTTCTCAGCAGGGGAGCAACTCACGATGGGGGCCGCACCATATGGAGTGCCCCGGGTCTGGCAAGCAGAACCTCCGGATCGGAGCTCCTCACTCCATTCCCTTAA
The DNA here is from genome assembly GCA_963921515.1 of Calotriton arnoldi. Lineage (NCBI taxonomy): Eukaryota > Metazoa > Chordata > Amphibia > Caudata > Salamandridae > Calotriton > Calotriton arnoldi. The sequence goes on from CAWUFW010000751.1 coordinate 1,736,389, forward strand.
CACGGGCGTCCGCCATATTAGCTGCAGAGCTCCGTTTTCGCCTCCAGTGAGCTGCACTATGGCCGTCTCTCAGGGGCCCAGCTCGCAGCAGTGTATAGGCACAGGGTAGGTAGTATTCCCCCGCTGGCACTCCCCGTCCAGGCAGCCTCTGTGTAGTATTGAGCACAGCAGGGATAGGGCACATGGGTTGCGATCCCCACTCCAGCCGCCTGTCAGGCTCCGGCGTTCGGAGGCCTCAGGCCGCTGCACTAGGCTGCACCAGGCCTTCATGCTGCAAACTGATTCCCCCTCAACCAGGGGAAGGAAAGACAGGTGCTCCAGCAGTTGAGCAGCACAAGGCAGGAGTAGTGTCGGACCCCAGCTCCTCGAGTTCTGCTGTACAGTTTAAGGGCAGACAGTGCCTCCGCAGCACCTCCAGTTCAGGCCACCACCACCGCCCCACGCCAGGATATCAACCTCTTTCAGCCGGTCAGTTGTGCGCCATTCTAATCGATGCGTTACACATTGGCGCTGTATTGCCAGCATTTGCAGAGGCCAGTGGCATTCAGGGGCACAGGATTGATGTAGAATGTTGTGGGGCCTGGCCGGAGCTCCGCTCAAACACATCTAGCCCACCATCTTAGTGGCCACGCCCCTCCATTCCTGCTGATTTTCAGCAAAATGCTCTGAATTAGTAGAAAAAAGGAAGGCATATAGCAGGATGAGGGGTCATGGGATCAGTACACACCTGATCCTTTGGAAAGAAAACATCTGGCGCAGAACAGGGGGGGTGGAGAAAGTTGTCCTTGAAGCATACAGGTCTAGGAACGGTGCCCTGAACTTCTTACAGATCAATCTGTTGGAACTCTGGGAGAGGGAGGACGAAATGATGAGACTGAAGAGAGATTCTCTTGGGAAGCAGATGCCTATAATGCTTCAACCCTCTGGTAGCAGCGTCCTTACAAATAGTAGAGTAAAGCTGATCTTTACTGAGGCCAGAAGAACACTTTTCCAAATTGACGGAGTGACCTTTAAAAAAAATCACTTTCTTAACATTCCAAGTTCTTCCATCTGATGTCTTAACTGGATTTGTAATGGTCTTAGTGACTCTCAAGTCCAGAGAACTTTGACCATGGTTTAGAACCACCATGGGCACAAATCTTCACTCAATCATGTATTCCAACATTTATTTCTTTTACAGCATGTCTTTTGTCAGACACTTTGTTCCTCCTCGTCTATTTTGTCATGCTCACGCTTTCCCCGCGTGTCTCCCACAGAAACACATACCCAACTCTTATTTCACTTAATTCAGCAACCTACTAGTGTTTGTTTTCCTTCCTCTTAACAACTCAAAAGCAAAATGGCCAGTGGTAGCATTCGGAGCTAATCTTTATGCAATCATGCGTGCTTGGGCCTCTTTTTTCCAGTCAAGCCCACATGATTTTGTATTTGATATCCTTCTTTTATAGTTTTATTAAACCTCTGAACCATTCCAGTGGTTTGTGGGTGATAAAAGATTTCTTATGAATAATATCATAAGTGTTAGAAATGGGGGTCTCTAGTTGGCAACGGCTGGCTCCACTGTCCAAATAGGGACCCTTCTTCCTAAGTCAGGGCAAGTGGGCTACCCCCTTTGATAACCCCTGCTCAACCCTGTGGTAACGTAGCACGAGCAGTTAGGCCTATCTCAGAGGCAGTGTGTGAAGCATTTATGACCATGCACAATAAGGCAGTAACGACACCACAAAAGGACACAACTCAAGTAGGTATAGAAAAAAATAGTATCTTTATCTAAGGTTTGGTACGAGACTCTCAAAAGCGTTTTAACCAGTCACCATGCATGTAAATCAGTAGGGACTTAAAAAGGGCAATACGTATTCACCAGAACGTGGCACTGACTGAGTTCAAGGCCTGGGTCTACGCGACCCGTTGCGCACCAGATTCCTGCCGTTGGACGGGGACACAGCACGTAGCTTCTTGAAAAAGCGGAGACGGTGACAGGCGGACTCCCAGCGACCACAGTTCTCGATGGCAGTGGTCCGCAAAGTGCACTCGCAATGATTCGGGCACTCCGGGACAGGCGGGCCCTCAGCGGCAGCAGCACGCGGCTGCGGCGGCCCGGGCTGGTGGTGGCGATGACTCTCGTCGTGCAGCTCCGTGGTGGGCTCGCGGCGGCAGCAGCGCTCTCCTAGCTGCGGCGGCCCACGGGACGATTCACGATGGTGCAAGGTTGACAAAGACGTGGGCACTCAGCGGCAGCAGCTCTCTCTTAGCTGCGGCGGCCCACAGGACAAATCCCAATGATGCAAAGTTAGCAAGGGTGCGAGCACTCAGCAGCGGCAGCCCTCTCTTGGCTGCGGTGGCTCACAGGACAAATCACGATGATGCAAAGTTAGCAAGGGTGCGAGCACTCAGCGGCGGCAGCTCTCTCTTAGCTGCGGCGGCTCACAGGACAAATCACGGTGATGCAAAGTTAGCAACGGTGCGAGCACTCGGCGGCGGCAGCCCACTCGGCTGCGGCGGCGCACAGGACAATCCACGATGTTGCACAACTAACACAAGTGCGGGCATCCAGCGGTGGCAGCTCTCTTAGCTGCGGCGGCCCACAGGGTTTCAGCGAAGGCTCTGAGGATTCAAAATAAGGCAGGCACTCAGCGGCGGCAGCTCTCCCTTAGCTGCGGTGGCCCACACAGTTTCAGCGAAGGTTCTGAAGATTCAAATTAAGGCGGGCACTCGGCGGCAGCTCTCTCTTAGCTGCGGCGGCCCACACAGTTTCAGCGAAGGTTCTGAAGATTCAAATTAAGGTGGGCACTCAGCGGCGGCAGCTCTCTCTTAGCTGCGGCGGCCCACACACAGAGTTCACAAGGGTTACCAGTCCGCGTTCCTCACAGTAGACCTAGAGGTTCCGGATTACTCGACGGAGGCCTCACCTGCAAGTAGAATTCCTAGCGAAGGAATTCGGGTGGCTGATGGGGTGAAGTCTAATGTCCCTGAGACTTCAGCAGGAGGCGCTCTCAATTCAGGCCCTTGGGTAGTTTCTTCAGCAAGCTTGGTGAAAGTTTCAAAGTCCTTTCCTCTGTCCGCTCGGACAGTGTTTCGTCTTGACATCCAGAAGGAACACACTTGAACCAGGTTTCAGCGCAGCGTTTTATACCTAAAAAGTCTTTGTTCTCTGCAGTCACAAATCACTGCATCCAGCCAGAACCAGTTCGGTGGGGTCGGGGAGCACTTGGTTTACGAGGCGACATCCTGCCCTTTAAGAATCTGTGTGGGAGATGGAGCCATCATTCACCTTGCCAGGCCCGGCCCTGCTAGGATCAAAGAGTCACCCCTCCCTATACTCTAAATGCCGATCTCTCTCTCCAGCCAGGTCTGACCCGGCTGGTCCCGCTGCTCCAAAACCAGAAGGCCAATACACATGCTAGCAAAAAGCCTACAGGAAAGCTTCAGGCCAGAAAATACCTCGTTTCTAGTAGAGGCATTTTCGAACAAGGGCTACGCTAATAATCCTTACTAAAAGATGCATCTCAACGTTCTGAGCCTAAACATATCAAATTCGACGTTTCTATCAGGTTCCTGGGGGCAGGTAGGATTAAGGCAAGTAATACTCAGCCTGCACATTCTGGCCTATGAGAACGGGTGGCCTCGCAATAGTAAACAGTGAAATGGAGGGTAACTCGCTATTAGAACATGCTACACAGACATACTTTAAAAGCTGCTTCGGTGGGTAGCGCAAATCAGCGCTGCCGGCCCACCAGCAGTATTTGGTCTACCAGCCCTGGGCACACACAGTGCACTGATACTAGGGACTGACAGGTAAACCAAACGAGCCAATTATGATTATCCCAATTCATACAGTTATCTTTACACAGGGAGCATTCGCGCTGTGTCACTGATTGGCAGTGGCACAGCGCCCAGAGCATCTAAATCCAGCCAACATAAAAGGTCAGAAGCGAAAAGAGGAAGGGAGACCCGCGCCAATGATGCCAGGTCTATCACACGTCCCCTCCAGCTGAAATGTGGGGAGAACTAACCATTCCCTTGGGAGTTCTCATCACTAAGGCGGAAAAACCTGGACAGACCGTCAGCATTGGCGTGCTCTGTACCAGGGCGGTGTTCCACCGTGAAATCCATACCCTGTAGGGAAATGGACCACCTCAACTTGGGATTCTCACCCCTCATATGCATCAACCATCTAAGGGGCCTGTGGTCTGTCTGAACCCGGAAGTGAGTCCCAAACAAATATGGCCTCAGCTTCTTCAGCGCCCAGACCACAGCAAAATGCCTCACGCTCAATTGCACTCCACCTCTGTTCCCGGGGAAGTAACCTCCTGCTTAGGAAGGCTACCGGTTGGTCTAGTCCCTCCTCAGTGATCTGTGACAGAACAGCCCCTATACCATGCTCTGAGGCGTCTGTCTGGACAACGAATTCCTTTGAAAAGTCGGGCGCCTGAAGCACGGGTGCAGTGCACATGGCAGTCTTCAGGGCGTCAAAAGCGTTCTGACAGGTGTCAGTCCAGTTTACCTTCTTTGGCTGCTTCTTAGAAGTCAGCTCAGTCAAGGGTGCAACAATGTTACCATATCCTCTGACAAACCTCCTGTAGTACCCCGTGAGTCCTAAGAAGGCTCTCACCTGAGTTTTGGGGGGTTCCCACGCCAGGATAGTTTCAATTTTGGGCTGAAGGGGCGCCACCTGGCCGCTCCCCACCTGGTGCCCCAAATACACTACAGAACCCTGCCCAATCTGGCACTTACTGGCTTTGACTGTGAGGCCTGCCTTCCGCAGTGCCATCAATACCTCCCAGAGGTGGCGCAGGTGGTCCTCCCAAGAGGAGCTAAACACCGCAATGTCATCCAGCTAGGCGGCACTGAAGTCTTCCAGCCCAACCAACACCCTGTTGACCAGCCTCTGAAAGGTGGCAGGGGCATTCTTCATTCCAAAGGGCATCACCCGGAACTGGTAGTGCCCATCGGGTGTGGAGAAGGCTGACCTCTCCTTTGCTCCCTCGGTCAAGGCGATTTGCCAATACCCAGACGTCAAATCAAATGTGCTGAGGTATTTGGCAGCCCCTAACCGATCTATGAGCTCATCAGCTCTGGGGATGGGGTGCGCGTCAGACTTCGTGACTGAATTGAGGCCCCGATAGTCCACGCTGAACCGAAGTTCTGGGGTGGTACCAGGCGCTGCAGCTTTTGGTACCAGGACCACTGGGCTGGACCAAGGGCTGCTAGAGGACTCAATTACCCCAAGGGCAAACATTTTGGTAACCTCATCCTTAATGTAGGCCCTTACCCGGTCAGTCACTCGGTAAGCCTTGTGCTTAATGGAAGGACTGTCCCTGGTGTCCACGTCATGGACACACCAATCAGTGACACTAGGTACCAAGGAGAACAGATCACTGAATTGCCCCAACAGTTGGCGACAATCACCCTGCTGCTCAGGGGTCAGTGTGGTGGAGAGAACCACACCCTCCACTGACCCATCTCGCTCCCCTGCACACAGGAGGTCAGGAAGGGGCTCGCTCTCCTCCTCCATCCCAGCATCTGTGTCCAGAAGCATGCCCACTTCAGACCTCTCAAAGTGGGGCTTCAGGCGGTTAACATGCAGGACCCGCAAGGGGTTCCTGGGAGACTGCAAGTCCACCACGTAGGTAACAGGACTCTTGCGCTCCACCACCTCAAAGGGGCCGGTCCACCTATCCTGGACCGCACAGGGCTCCACCGGGGCCATGACCCAAACCTTCTGTCCAGGCTGAAACTCGATCAGAGTGGCATTCTGATCGTGCCAGCGTTTCATCTCTTCCTGGCTGGTTTCCAGGTTTGCCTCAGCAAGTTTCCTGAAACGTCGAGTCTGGTTCCTGAAGGCCAGCATGTAACTAAACACATCCTGGGGAGGTTTCCTGGGAGATTGCTCCCAGCCTTCCTTGACCAGACTCAGAGGCCCTCTTTTGCAGGGTGAATCTTTCTGGATTCACTATGCTGTGCATTATTCCGCGGTCTAGTGGTTGGGTCCGGAATCGTAGTCTTTTTTCTGTTTTTTTTTCTTTTTTTTTTCGTCTAGCCCAGGTGGGCGTCGACGCCCCACCATTTGGTGTCCTCCCGTGACGTCGGCGCGCTTCCTCCGGAAGCTCCCACCTTAGGGCGCCATCTTCAGATTCTTTTTTCCGCCGTTGGGTCTGGATCGTCGTGAAGAGCTCCAGAGTTGGAAGAGGAGAGAAGAAGTAAGAGAAAAGCAGAAAGAACCGAGAAAAATTGGAGATCTTCATCACAAGACAAAGAACATACTACCGGGACGACGAAGCTGGTGAGAGGTAGAAAAAACTTCGACGTCCAACGGAGAATGCGCACACAGGGGGCTCCCTGAGCGTGGGAATGGACAAGACACCATTCAAGTTCTGTCGTAACTGCCACCACAAGTTCGCACAGAAAGACCAACATCCAGTCTGCAACCTCTGCCTACCGATCAACCATCGAAGCGACGACTGCAACGCCTGCGTAGCATTCGCCACCAAGACCCTCAGGGTGAGGGACAGACAGAGGAGAGCAAACTACAGCATGCAGGGCCAAGGGCCACCTCCGTCGCTGCGGGACCTGGGCCTCTCCAGTGGGGAAGAGGACAACATCGCCGAGGGACCAGAGGACTGCACGGTCGTAGAGACCGATAACACTTCCAGGAAGGAGGTAAGAGACACGTCGACCCAAAGAACCCCGACAGACTCTCGAAAATCCGAGCCAAAGTCCTCGAAAGGAGCACTGGCGTCGAAGCACTCGACGACCGAAGCTGCATCCACGGACAAACAGCCCAGCGGATCCTTCGAAAAGGACTCCCGGTCGGCGAAAGCTCTTGACACACCCAGGTCGTCGAAGCACGGTTCCGAGAAACCGCACTCGACGCCGAAGGGGAAAGAGCAGAAGGCACCTCCGACTACGACCTCGAAGAGAACTGCCGAAACTCTTGACGCCGATCAAGCGGCGGAGATGGAGAGGAAGAAGAAAAGGCTCGAGGCCGAAATGGCCAGTATCATCCAAAAGAAGACGGACTTCGACGACCGGATGAGTAGATACACCATCCCTTCGAAGCCCTCGACGGTCGTCGAAGCGGAAACGCAAGAGGAGTTCGACAGCACCGAGCCGCCGAAAACTCCAGAACCGTCGGAACAACAGGACGAAGAGGTCCTGTACGATTATACGGAGGGTGATGACGACCAGCAGACGCACTTCGGCTCGACACCCTCGGAGGCTCAAGACCTGGAATGGCAGGATCTCTACAGCGAAGACCAGGAGGAGGCCGTGGAGACGTATCCGTCGAGGCCTTCGCCGCCGGACGACATAGGAGTATACAACATGGTCGTCAGGAACGCGGCAGCCACCTATAGAGTGGAAATGGAGGAGGAAAAGCCTAAAGCCTGTTTTCTCCTGGAAACACTGCTACCAACACAAACCAGGAGCCAATTCCTTCCTATGCTCCCTAGTGTGCTAGACCAAGGCAGGGAAGCTTTCAAGGAGCCATCTACCTGCAGATCGGTCACACCCAGAACTGAGAAAAAATATAAACACTCTTCAAAGGATCCACCATATATCCAGGGATCTGTGCCAGCTGATTCAATAATAACAGCAACAGCCAGGAAGAGGGCCAACGTTCACACAAACTCCGGTCCGCCCCCAGACAAGGAGAGCAAGAGGATAGACCTCACAGGGAGGAAAATTTAAAGGAATGCGGCAATACATTGGCGCATTGCCAACTCCAACGCCCTTATAAATAGGCACGCCTACCAGCACTGGGAAGAAGTTGGGCAGTTGCTCAAACTGCTCCCCACAGAAAACCAGCAGAGAGCGGCACACCTGGTGGAGGAGGAGAAGAACATGGCCAACACCTGCCTAAAGTCGGCCCTAGACGCAGCTGATACATCGAGCAGGCTGATGATGATCGGGGTGACAGAGAGGAGACATGCCTGGCTCAGGATCTCCGGGCTCAAGCCGGAGGTACAAAACAACATCCTGAAGTTGCCCTTCAACGGGGAAAAGCTGTTCGGCACGCCCGTGGACGAGACGCTGACGCAGCTCAAAAAAGATAACAAAACGGCAAGGTCCATGGGAGCACTACAGTTCAGGGGTATGAGAAGGGGCACCCCCTCACGAAGACCAAACGGCAGAGGTGGAAACCAGCCAGGAACATCGCACCAGGCCTTCCAGCAAACATTTCAGGGAAGCAGCCAGGCACAACAGGGTCAGCAGCAACAAGGCTGGCAGAACCAACAGAGGGGCCAGTCCTTTCGTAGCCGACCAAACGGACGAGGCAATACAAGAAGAGGCGGCCAGCAACCCGCCCCCAAGTGACTCCACACTACAACACGTGCCCGCACCCCCAACATCGCTAGTGCCGCGACACAACAAAAGACACGGACAACATTTACAAATTTACCATCATACAACGCCCGTAGGAGGAAGACTAAAACACTTCTCCCAGGAGTGGGCGAAGATAACAACCGACAAGTGGATACTCAACATCATACAGTTCGGCTACTGCATAGAACTCGCAAAGAGGCCACCAAACAAGAGGCCAACAAACAAAAAACATTCAACAAAAGAGCTGTCACTATTGTGGCAGGAAGCACAAGAACTCCACAAACAGGCTATAGAAAAGGTGCCGTACAGAGAAAAGGGCACAGGAGTGTACTCCAACTACTTCCTCGTACCAAAAGTAGACGAAACGTTAAGGCCCATACTGGACCTACGGTTCCTAAACAAATACATCAAAACTCAAAAGTTCAAGATGACGTCCTTACAAGAGGTCATACCTCAAATAAGGCACGGGGATTTTATGTCCACAATAGACCTCAAGGATGCCTACCTACACATCCCCATAAACCAAAGACACAAGCGTCTGCTCAGATTCACCATCAGCATGACGCACTACCAGTTCACGGCCCTAGCCTTCGGCCTCAAATCAGCGCCAAGAGTATTCACCAAATGCCTAGCTGCCGTAGCAGCACATCTGCGAAGACAGGGGATACACGTATACCCCTACCTAGACGACTGGTTGGTAAAAGCGAACTCCTACAACCAATGCAAACTACATACTCAGCAAGTCACACAAACGCTGACAAAACTAGGCTTCTCCATAAACAAGGAGAAGTCATCGCTGGAACCAGAACAAGTGAAGATCTTCCTGGGTGCGAAGATCGACACCATTCAGGGGAGGGTGTTCCCCAGCGAGAAAAGGATCCTCGCACTACTGAAGGAGACTCGCCGCTACCTGAAGGGGCAACGTCTGACAGTGAGGACAGTGAGCAAGCTCATGGGCATGATGGCATCCTGCATACATTTAGTCCCCAATATTCGGCTACACATGAGACCATTCCAGGAATGGCTGCAACAGCAATGGTCACAGGCAACAGGGAGTTGGGAAGATCAAGTGGTTGTAACGCACGCAGTGCAGGAAGAGATAGCATGGTGGAACAGGGGCAACATAAGGGGAAACCCATTCACACCACCAACTCCAACTGTGACCATCACAACAGACGCATCCCAGATGGGGTGGGGAGCGCACATGAAACTGCTCAAGGTAAGGGGGTTATGGACACAAACAGATGCCGTCAAACACATCAACTACCTAGAACTCAAGACCGTGTTCCTTGCCCTAAAAGCGTTCCAGAAACAGCTGTACGGCCAAAGGGTGTTAGTATAAACAGACAACACCACAACGATGTTCTACATCAACAAGCAGGGAGGAACACACTCAGTGGCGCTCTCAGATCTAGCGCAACAGATATGGAAATGGGCAATTCCATTACAAATAGACCTCCTGGCAATACATCTGCCAGGGAAGGACAATGTGGAAGCAGACAGACTGAGCAGACAGACGTCAATCTCACACGAGTGGGAGCTCAACGCGCAGGAGACGCAAAAACTATTCAAGAAGTGGGGGACCCCACAACTAGACCTGTTTGCAACACACCAGAATCCAAAATGCCAATACTTCGCATCCAGGCAGCCAGGCCATCAATCCCAAGGAAATGCCCTATGGATGAGCTGGTCAAAGACATTTGCCTACGCTTTTCCACCGATACCGCTGATACACAAAGTGCTCAGCAAATGCAGAACAAGCAACATGACACTAATTCTGGTAGCACCACAGTGGGCCAGGCAGTCCTGGTTCTCGCAGATCGTGGAGATGGCACAGGGACCACCACACAAGTTCCCAAGAAGGAAAGACCTGCTCTCGCTACAAAACGGAAGGGTACTCCATCCAGAACCAGAGAGCCTCAGCCTAGCAGCGTGGCTCCTGAGGACTTAGAGTTCGCTCACCTCAAGCTTCCACAAAGCACGCTGGCAGTGCTGCGAGAAGCGAGGAGACCCACCACACGGAAATGCTATGCAGCAAAATGGAAGAGATTCACTGAATGGTGCATCAACAAAAAGCTCCACAGGAGAATCACTAAAGAATCAACTGTGCTAAAATACTTAACACACTTACTAAAAAGTAACCTAAGCTGCACTTCGCTAAGAGTGCACCTGGCAGCAATAGTAGCCTATACAAGAGGAGAAACAGGGAAAAGCTTCTTTACATCTCAAGTAGTAAAAGATTCCTGGAAGGAGCCAAAAGAATAGCACCGCCAAAGAGGATGCCACCGCCTGCATGGAACCTCAATGTATTTCTAACACAGCTTATGAAAGCACCGTTCGAACCCATCCACAAGGCATCGCTACATATGCTCACAATAAAGACGGCCTTTCTGGTAGCGATTACCTCGCTACGTAGGGTGAGCGAGTTGCAGGCACTCACACTTCAAGAACCCTACATTCAGATTCACAATGACAGGGTGGTAATGAGGACGGACCCACACTTCATGCCAAAGGTGGTGTCCAGGTTCCATATAAACCAAACAATACAAATTCCCAGTTTCTTCCAGAAACCATCCACCAGCGCTGAAAGGGCACTGCACACTCTGGATGCCAGGAGAGAAGTAATGCATTACATCGAAAGGACTAAGGATTGTAGAAAAACAAAGCAGTTCTTTGTGTCCTTCGCAAGCAGTTTCCTGGGCAGACCAGTGACGAAAAATACCATTGCACGATGGATCGCACAAACAATTCAATACTGCCACAAACAGGCAGGCCAAGAGCTACAGGGAGCAGCTCAGGCTCACTCAACCAGGAAAAAGGGAGCAACAATAGCCTTCCTAGCAAACACACCTATCCAAGACATTTGCCTGGCGGCAACATGGGCTTCAGTGCACACATTCACTAAGCACTACTGCGTGGATATACAGATGAACAAGGAAGCACAAGTAGGTCAAAAGGTGCTTCTACATATATTCAACAACCAACGCTCATCTTCCACCCAGCCGCCACAAATATAGCAAACCGCTACAAAATCTATGCACAGCATAGTGAATCCAGAAAGATTCACGCTGCAAAACGAATAGTTTCTTACCTGTCGGTATAGTTTTGCAGCTTGAAGACTTTCTGGATTCACTAGCGAACCCACCCGCCTCCGCCAGAAAGATGAGACAGGAGGAAGATGGGACTAACAAATGGAAAACACCTTCAAAAGGGTAAAAGGATTAACAACACAAGCACAAGACAAAAAAGAAAAAAGAATCCGAAGATGGCGCCCTAAGGTGGGAGCTTCTGGAGGAAGCGCGCCGCCGTCACGGGAGGACACCAAATGGTGGGGCGTTGACGCCCACCTGGGCTACACGAAAAAGAAAAAAAAACAGAAAAAAAGACTACGATTCCGGACCCAACCACTAGACCGCGGAATAATGCACAGCATAGTGAATCCAGAAAGTCTTCAAGCTGCAAAACTATACCGACAGGTAAGAAACTATTCGTTACCGGGTGACCATAGAGCAGCTCAAAGGGACTGAACCCTAAGGACTTCTGTGGCACCTCACGGTAAGCAAACAACAGGCATGGCAAGAGGAAATCCCACTTACGCCTCATGGTCTCGCCTAGGCCCATAATCATGCCCTTAAGGGTCCGGTTGAATCTCTCAACCAGCCCATTACCCTGGGGGTGGGCCATCACTGTCCTGAGCGGGATGGCCTCAGGGTACCGGGTGGCATGGTCCACCAAGACCATGATGAACCTGTTGCCCATGGCTGTCTTGGGATCCAGAGGCCCCACAATATCAATGCCCACTCTTTCGATTGGGGTGCTCACCACGGGAAAGGGCTGTAGCGGGGCCTTAATCTTCCCCCCACTCTTCCCACTTGCCTGGCAAGTCTCACACGTCCTGCAGTGAGCATCGGAGCTCCTGCGCATCTGGGGCCAATAGAAGTGCGTGACCAGCCTCTCAAAGGTCTTGGTCTGCCCCAGATGTCCGGCCAGTGGCACATCATGAGCCAACCCCAGTAGGAAGGTCCTGAAGCACTGGGGTACCACCAGCACATGGGCTGACCCAGGCTCAGCAACCTTAGGCTCGCTGTAAAGGAGGTCGTTCTCCCAATAGATCCAATGTGACCCTGTCTGGTCACCTACTGCCTGGGCGGCGGCCTGTCGCCGCACCCCCTCAAGAGAAGGGCGGGTTCTCTGCTGCTCGCAAACTTCCTCCCTGGAGGGCCCCCCTTCCTGCTGCCAATGGGTCAGCTCCGGTAGGTCCCCCAGTTCGGCCACTTGTTCCCCTGTAGGTTCCAGGGCATCCCCCTCAAGGTCTGCTCCCTCCGGGACCGTGGGAACCGTGGGGGCCGGTTTCCCACGCCCCCTACCCCTTCTCTTTGAGGCAGGGGCCTGGGCTATACTTTTAGGCTCCAGCCCCTCCTGAACATCCTTCTGAGCTGTCATGGACCGAGTGGTCACACACGCCCACTCAGGCAAACCCAACATTTCCAAATGAGACTTTCTCTCCACCGTAGCCCACGGGGAGTTCTCCAGATCGTTGCCCAACAGACAGTCTACAGGTATGGCGGCCCTCACAGCCACTTGAGGAGTTCCTGTGAACCCCCCCCCCACTCGAAGGGAACCTGAGCCACTTCACACTGGCTCTCTGAGTTGTCTGCTGATACTACGGGGCAGAATGCATGGGGGACAACTTGCTCTTTGGACACCAACCGGGAGCTGACAGCAGTCACACTAGCTCCGGTGTCCCTGAGAGCCTCCACCCTATGGCCATTGATGGTCACCCACTGCCGGTACTTCTGAGTGTTGGTCGGCAGTGTGGGGTTAGGGACCTTCTCGAAGTCCCCTAGCGAGACAAGGGTTAACTCTACGGGATCCCACCCACCTTGGACCTCCATTTCCACCCCCCAGGGCTACACTGGCAATCTGGCGGGATGGTGCACGGGGTGGTGCGTGAGGGGATGCATTGGGGTCCCTCTGGGGACACTGGGGATCATAATACCGGTGGCACACTTGAAACAAGTAAGGGGCCCCCTATGAACAGGCCTACCTGTCGGGGACACTGGCTTCTTCTCAGGGGGAGGCTGGGACACCACTGCTTGGTTCCCTTGGGAATTACTTTGGGGCCCTCTCTGGAACTCCCTCTGTTTACCCTTGTCCCCCCCACTTTTCTGCTGGGGACCCTGCCCACCTCGGGCGAAGTCTCCCACAAAACCTTAGCGGACCCGGGTGCTCACCCAGCGGTCCGCCTCCTCAGCAAGCTTCCTAGGGTTAGTCAGCTTGCTATCCATCAGGTGCTGGCGTAGCTCTGGAAAACAGTTACTGGACAAATGCTCCCATGCAAACAAATCATACAATTGCTCGAAAGTTTCCACTTTGCTACCTTTTACCCAGCGATCTATTGCTCTGCAGAAAAAAGACACATATTCAACCCACGTGGTACCCTCTAACTTCTTACAGGTCCTAAACCTCTGCCTGTACATTTCCGGGGTCAAACCATAACGGGTCATCAAAGCTTCTTTCATATGGGCATACATCATCCTGCTCTCCTCAGGCAGGTCCAACAGGGTATCCCTACCATCACTCACAAAGCGCCCCCACAATCCCGCTCCCCAATCCTGCTCGGGGACCCGGTGGGACACCATTGCTGTCTCGTATGCGGCAAACAATTGCCCAATATCCTCACTCTTGTGAAAATCCTTAATGACATCCTTAGGAATATAAACTCTACTCTCAGGAGTTACTAAAGGTATGCTGCCACCAGAGGGGGGGACCGGGACACTCCTCGCCCTGATCTCTATCTCCCTCAACATTCTCTCATGTTCCATTCTCATTTTCTCAAGTTCAAATGACAATCGATTCTTCTCAAGGTCTTTCTGACCTTCCAATTTAGCCATCTCCAAACTATGCCTCCTATCTCTCTCCCTGTCCTCCAGCTCTTCTGGGGTCAGGCTCCTTTGGGATACACTAGTACCTGGATTGGAGGGTGTTCTATCTCCCCCTCTACTGCATCATCCTGCTGCCCTCCAGCATTCTCTTCCTCATCCCCAGCGGACTCTCTCGCTTCCCACCAGGCCTTCAGAGCCTTGTGGTACTCCTCCTTCCTAGAGAGACCTATCACGGGGACTGCGAATTGCCTACAAAATGACTTCAGCTGTTTGGCAGTATAGGTATCTAATCTTTCCTCCTCAAAGGCGAGATCCTCCGAAGCATTGGAGGTTGGCCTTCCCATATTAGCAGTACTCATGGCTGCGATCAACAATTCAATACTAAAACAACCAACTAAAAAAAAATTTGGTCTGTACTCACTAGTGGTTTCTACCAGTTATTGTACGTGGATCATAAATGCAAGTCCTGATCCCACCGCTACCACCAATGTTAGAAATGGGGGTCTCTAGTTGGCAATGGCTGGCGCCACTGTCCAAATAGGGACCCTTCTTCCTAAGTCAGGGCAAGTGGGCTACCCCCTTTGATAACCCCTGCTCAACCCTGTGGTAACGTAGCACGAGCAGTTAGGCCTATCTCAGAGGCAGTGTGTGAAGCATTTATGACCATGCACAATAAGGCAGTAACGACACCACAAAAGGACACAACTCAAGTAGGTATAGAAAAAAATAGTATCTTTATCTAAGGTTTGGTACGAGACTCTCAAAAGCGTTTTAACCAGTCACCATGCATGTAAATCAGTAGGGACTTAAAAAGGGCAATACGAATTCACCAGAACGTGGCACTGACTGAGTTCAAGGCCTGGGTCTACGCGACCCGTTGCGCACCAGATACCTGCCGTTGGACGGGGACACAGGTCGTAGCTTCTTGAAGAAGCGGAGACGGTGACAGGCGGACTCCCTGCGACCACACTTCTCGATGGCAGTGATCCGCAAAGTGCACTCGCAATGATTCGGGCACTCCGGGACAGGCGGGCCCTCAGCGGCAGCAGCACGCGGCTGCGGCGGCCCAAGCTGGTGGTGGCGATGACTCTCGTCGTGCAGCTCCGTGGTGGGCTCGCGGCGGCAGCAGCGCTCTCCTAGCTGCGGCGGCCCACGGGACGATTCACGATGGTGCAAGGTTGACAAAGACGTGGGCACTCAGCGGCAGCAGCTCTCTCTTAGCTGCGGCGGCCCACAGGACAAATCCCAACGATGCAAAGTTAGCAAGGGTGCGAGCACTCAGTGGCGGCAGCCCTCTCTTGGCTGCGGCGGCTCACAGGACAAATCACGATGATGCAAAGTTAGCAAGGGTGCGAGCACTCAGCGGCGGCAGCTCTCTTAGCTGCGGTGGCTCACAGGACAAATCGCGGTGATGCAAAGTTAGCAGGGGCGTGAGCACTAAGCGGCGGCAGCTCTCTCTTAGCTGCGGCGGCTCACAGGACAAATCACGATGATGCAAAGTTAGCAAGGGTGCGAGCACTCAGCGGCAGCAGCTCTCTCTTAGCTGCGGCGGCGCACAGGACAATCCACGATGTTGCACAACTAACACAAGTGCGGGCAACCAGCGGCGGCAGCTCTCTTAGCTGCGGCGGCCCACAGGGTTTCAGCGAAGGCTCTGAGGATTCAAAATAAGGCGGGCACTCAGCGGCGGCAGCTCTCCCTTAGCTGCGGCGGCCCACACAGTTTCAGCGAAGGTTCTGAAGATTCAAAGTAAGGCGGGCACTCAGCGGCGGCAGCTCTCTCTTAGCTGCGGCGGCCCACGCAGTTTCAGCGAAGGTTCTGAAGGTTCAAATTAAGGCGGGCACTCAGCGGCGGCAGCTCTCTCTTAGCTGCGGCGGCCCACACAGTGTCAGCGAAGGTTCTGAAGATTCAAATTAAGGCGGGCACTCAGCGGTGGCAGTTCTCTCTTAGCTGCGGCGGCCCACACACAGAGTTCACAAGGGTTACCAGTCCGCGTTCCTCACAGTAGACCTAGAGGTTCCGGATTACTCGACGGAGGCCTCACCTGCAAGTAGAATTCCTAGCGAAGGAATTCGGGCGGCTGATGGGGAGAAGTATAATGTCCCTGAGACTTCAGCAGGAGGCGCTCTCAATTCAGGCCCTTGGGTAGTTTCTTCAGCAAGCTTGGTGAAAGTTTCAAAGTCCTTTCCTCTGTCCGCTCGGACAGAGTTTCGTCTTGACATCCAGAAGGAACACACTTGAACCAGGTTTCAGCGCAGCGTTTTATACCTAAAAAGTACTTGTTCTGTGCAGTCACAAATCACTGCATCCAGCCAGAACCAGTTCGGTGGGGTCGGGGAGCACTTGGTTTACGAGGCGACATCCTGCCCTTTAAGAATCTGGGGGTCTGCTATCTGACGCCCAGTGGGAGATGGAGCTATCATTCACCTTGCCAGGCACGGCCCTGCTCGGATCAAAGAGTCACCCCTCCCCATACTCTAAATGCCGATCTCTCTCTCCAGCCAGGTCTGACCCAGCTGGCCCCGCTGCTCCAAAACCAGACGGCCAATACACACGCTAGCAAAAAGCCTACAGGAAAGCTTCAGGCCAGAAAATACCTCGTTTCTAGTAGAGGCATTTTCGAACACGGGCTGCGCTAATAATCCTTACTAAAAGATGCATCTCAACGTTCTGAGCCTAAACATATCAAATTCGACGTTCCTATCAGGTTCCTGGGGGCAGGTAGGATTAAGGCATGTAATACTCAGCCTGCACATTCTGGCCTATGAGAACGGGTGGCCTCGCAATAGTAAACAGTGAAATGGAGGGTAATTCGCTATTAGAACATGCTACACAGACATACTTTAAAAGCTGCTTCGGTGGGTAGCGCAAATCAGCGCTGCCGGCCCACCAGCAGTATTTGGTCTACCAGCACTGGGCACACACAGTGCACTGATACTAGGGACTGACAGGTAAACCAAACGAGCCAATTATGATTATCCCAATTCATACAGTTATCTTTACACAGGGAGCATTCGCGCTGTGTCACTGATTGGCAGTGGCACAGCGCCCAGAGCATCTAAATCCAGCCAACATAAAAGGTCAGAAGCGAAAAGAGGAAGGGAGACCCGCGCCAATGATGCCAGGTCTAACAATAAGCATTCAAGAATTTTCATACCTCATGAGAGCAATATTTAACATTATCTGCCAAAATACTTTTGAGATACCTTCCTTTCTGAAAGGATTCCCAAGAAAGCATAGACCATCCCCAGAAATGTCAGCTACACATCCAGTCTCTGGCCACCCTGAAATAGATCCCCACTACAAATAAATAGGGAGTCTAGCTTTAATCTCTTAAGGGACCCACCAAATCCATAGCAATCTCTTGCCATGGACCATTTGGTAGATCTCTACATAACATAGGAACAATTCATACTTTATGAAGCTTGTCGCTTTCCTTACACTCCCAACATTCCCTGATCTTTCCTTCAATTTATAAATCAAGACCAGGACATCAAAAATCAGAGCGAATCCTGACAATGGTTTTGACCATTCCCAAAAGGCCTTTGGGGCAATGTCAAATACTCTATCACACAGTCTACTAGAGGTTACTAATCTGTCCCACCTGAACAGCAGTCCTTCACACAAAGATAATTCATTCTTTTTCTCCCAATGCAGTTTAAACGGGTTACTCAAAAACCTCTTTTCCAGCAAATCCTCTCTCATATATTTACATAGCCAATGTTTCACCCTGATCCCGTTCATTTTTCCACTTTTCCTGTTAGATAACCACACACATACTTTTACCAGACCACACTTCATCCTTCACATCCCCAGCATTTTCTTCACCCACATTAATTGAGTGTTTTTTGTTTTGTTGATTAATCCATCACAAACGTCGAGAGACAATCAGTTACACTATTGTCTACTCCTGGAACATATTCAGCTGAAAAGGTATATTCTTGCAATTCTACACAACATTCATTGATTCTGGGTGAAACCTTGTCTAAACTTTTTTTGAGAAAATTTCCTGCAAACGTTTGTGATCCATCCATACAGCGTACGCCGAACTTACAGCTTCCTTTTCAATTACCGAATAATTTATTTTGACGCCTTTCAAAGATCCATAGGCACAAGTAATAAGTCTTTTCTTTCCTCTCAACAACTTTTAGAAGAACAGCTTCAAGACCTTTAATACTGGCATCTCTAATCACCCTTCATGCCATGACGGAAAGCCTTCGGATCTGGAGCACACCTTTATTGAGACTTGACATTCTCAAACTTAGTCATACATTTTTGGGTCCAATTAATCTCCACTTCTTTCATACAAAGTCTTCTGATTTCCTAGGTTTACTCAGAGATGTTAGGTAAAAACTGTCCATGAAGTTCACTCATTCCTAGAAATGAAAGTAATTCATCCTTTTTATGAGGAGCACACAAATTACAGATAATTTCACTCCTTTGTTAGACCCTGAATGCCCTAATAAAGATCTCTTCCCTGTCAAATAAACACTTAACTTCAGATCTTGAACTTCATTCAAGATCTTCCTTCTTGAATGATTCCAACACACTACAACTCTGTTATTATGTTTTTCCCAATTTGAACCAAAAATCAGAACATCATCCTGAAAACAACACACATCATATAAATTCCCCAAAACAGATTGCATCACCCTCTCAATGAAAAAACGAAGCAGCTGAAATTAACCAAAATGGCATTCTTAAAATTTTAAAGCAGCCATTGGCGGAACAAAACTTGTAAGTTCCAGGGAGTCCGGATGTAATTTGATCTGATGATAAGCAGATGCTAAATCCAAGGGTGTGAAGTATTTAGCATCTGCCAACGTCAATAACCTTTCCTTAATATTTGGCAGTGGAAACCGATTCTTTATTCTAAACTCTTAAGTCGATACAGAGTCTTATTGCACTGTTTGCCCTCCTAGCCTACCACTCTGTGGCTTCCATTGATGTGATTACTCCCTCTTGCTCTAATCTCACCAACTCAATGCACACAGCATCGGGATCTAAGTATATTCCAAGATCTCTTTTTTTGGACTACCTTAAAGTAGTCTCCCTTTAGGGCAACCTAAATTTTCCAAGAAATTATGTGACCCTTGCAAAGACCTCTTTGTTACTAGCCAACATAAAATAGCCTGATGCCACAGAGAGGTCTGTAGATGAAGGAAACACTCTTTTCGATGTGTCCCCCCAAATATTGTCCACCATGGGAATGAAGGTGGCATAACTGCATTGAAGGTTTGGTTCTGCCCAGGCAGGCCAGCAGGTTATGATTGATGCAAGCCTTAGCCACCATATTTTCTTGCATGACCAACAAAGTCTTCCTCTCTTGAAATGGGAATAAGGACCATATGACCCATAAAATGGCAAAAAAGCTCTTTCCAGTTCAAGGATCGGCAAGACTCTAGGGGCGTCTGAACCGATATGGGGACATAGTACATAGTACTACACTAAAGGACTGTGCTCTGTAGCATAACTCTACTATAGGGCTAAGGCATGAAGGTTATGCTTCAAGTGACTACAGGCTCATACATGATAAGATGTGATTCATCAACCTACTGCTGATCTTAAGAACTCAAGATAATTTTGAGAGTAAACAGAGTTTTTATAATCCATGTTATCTGTCTAGTGTGCACTCCTGCTACTGGCTAAAAGGAGTGGTTAAGGCTAATGCCGCACATCAGCAAATACACCTATCAGTATATTTGACAAGTTGAAACAAACTCTAAACTAGAAAAAAACTTCTGATTAGGCATTAGCTAACCATTTACTTTGTTGTGTGGTGTAGGTTAAACTGGTCAATGCGAAAAAATTTAGAGCAGAGTCTACTTTTTATTCCACAAAGTCAAATGACCAATGACTGTACAATAGTAGCAAAATTAACATTTCCCTAAAGGTTAGGAATGAAACTATAAAAAAATTAAATAGTGTGTGGCTAAAACAAAATAGTATTGGATCAATTAATCAACTCAAGAACTCAAAATCGCTATATATCAAATTATACAGGTAAGCTAAGGTATAAATCTCAGATGAAGCTTGCTCTTGTATCTTACCTTAAGCAAAGTTGTATTTAAGATAATGTCATGTTGACAAACTTTAGAAATGACAGCTGCTTATGGCCAGTACCTTCAGAGCTTTACAGGATAGTGCTGGCCGTCTAGGTGCAGCTTTTGGTGGATTAGTGCTCACAACAATATAGGTTTCTATTTGATCTGTTTGGAGACCGGCTTTTCTATATTTGTTGATTTTAATTGTTTTGCCCTAACAGGTATACTTGGAAAAGTGAAAAAACACTCTTCTCTTCAATCAGAACCAAACAACATAAATATAAAAGTAAACGTAAGTAACTTTTATTTGGGATTATAACTCACTTGCTCCACTTAATTTATTTGTTAATTTACGTTTTAATAGTTGTGCTCTCATACGCCCTCTTGAATGGCCCTAGAGGTTCATGATGCAGGTTCCACAGTGCATCTTGGCCCCTGCTTTCCATGATCTGTTATGTACTTCACCTTTCACTTCCTTCATTTCCTCCAACCTATTAGTGCTGGAATCGGCGTTGCAGCTGTTGTTGGTGTATGTTTTATTAGCATTTGATGCATTACCACCTCATCTGTCTTCATCATCACAGTTTGAGCATTCTGCTGGGCTATAACGTATCTCTGACCCCTGTTTGTATGTCACCCATGCCGAGGTATCGGTATCTCGAGGTGCACTAAGCTCTCCATACAAAGATGACTGCACTGTTTTTGTATTTTGTATTAAGACTGTTTTTAATGTCGTTCTTGCTGCCCGTGATGAACGAGGAAGTAATGGTATTGTGTCAGAGGCGTCTGAAGAATTAGCACTGTCACTGTTAGAGGCCTCTGTTTATGTGGCTAGAGCATTTCAGCTGGCGACGAGGAGGTGTGTCTTCCGCTGTTGTATTTCTACAGGTGACTGCACTCGTCACCAGCAGCAAGTGTTCTCTTTCAAAGCACTTTATGTTAACATCGATTGCACTAAGGGCATACCTTTAAACGAGGGACGGAAGGCAGCAGCTGGGTGTGCACACCTCGACAGCAAAGGAGCATTTGTGTGCATGTACGTTTGCACCAAGACTGTAGAGCAGAGCGTGCAGCCAAACACGCAGTGCGGCTAGTAAACACGCTGAAAAACCAGGAACACTCTGAGCATACACATGCACAGATAGACCATTCTAAGCTCAAGGACCATAGAAGTGCGAAGCAGTAAGCAGCTTTAGCCCTGTGGCATCTTCACTACAAGAAAAGGCACAGCAGTGGCACGTAGAGCTCTGTTTTAAGTAAGGGCAGGGCTTGTGATACTGGTTGTTCATTCTCCATTGCACTGCTATGGTGTAACATAGACGTAAGACTCATTATAAAATTCAAGGACAGCCGCTCCACCATTTTCTACCGTCTGGAGGCAGCAAAGGATAGTTATCTGGAATCTTTAGATGAGTCGGATTTGATACCAGGAAAACATTCCTAGTTCAAGATTTCCGTACTAATGTTTGCCCAAAACCTACAGCTGAATGTTGTGTTGAAAATGGAATATTAGAGAAAGGTAGGTATTTAAAGAAAAGGCAGGATGGCACTCATCAGAGGCTTGTTATTTTCTGATCTCTGTGCAAACACATGGTTGCACAGGGACCGGAATCACGAGTTTAGCGTTAATTATAGCATTCCTGCAATGTCCCTAGGTGAATTCAGACAGGTTAAACTAGCTGAACGTTACTGGGGGGGGGAAATCTACAGTACAGACCAGTATATGCAGATTTTGGTGCAGCAGGCACCAGAATCTGCATGTCGATCCGCATTATTATTATTAATACTTTCTTAATATAGCGCATGGCTACCCGTAGGCCTCCCAGCGCTCAAGCCATCACTGTAAATATTCACTCTTGCTACAAGTGCTGAAATAGCCACGTTTTCAGTTCCTTCCTGAATTCGAGATGATGGGTCAATTTCCTCATTTTGGTGGGGAGCGAGTTCCATAGGACCGAAGCATTGAACGAGAACATCCGGCCTCCCGTTCTAGTTCTCTTGGTCCTAGGAACTGTGGCTTGCAGTTGGTCAGCTGATCTCAAGTTCCGGGAAGGGTGGTAGAATGACAGCATGCTCTTAAGGATTTTGGGGCCGGTTCCCCACAGTGATTTGTGTGCTATACATAACGCTTTGAACTTTATACGTTCCGTGATAGGCAGCCAATGTAGCGCCATCAGTGCCGGTTTGGCAGACAGATTTCTAGGGACATTGTGTAGGAGCCTAGCTGCGCAGTTCTGTACTATTTGTAGCTTGTTAGTGGTGGTCTTTGGCGCCCCCAAATATAAGGAGTTGCAGTAGTCCAGCCGTGTAAGCACCATAGATTGTACCAGTGTTCTGCGTGAGGTTTGTGGGAGCAGAGGTAGGATTTTTCGAAGTTGTCTAAGCATGCCATAGCATGTGGCCGCAACTTGGACTGCTTGATATTCCAGATTTAATGAAGAGTCAAGCCAGATTGGGATTGGAAAGGTTGGGATGAGGAAAGGTTGTGATAGAAATTCATTATCAGCCCCGATAAATAATGATCCTCGGGAATCTTTTCTTATCAGGTCTGATGAATAGCTCCTTCCCCACCAGGCCTCTCATAATGAGGGCTAAAGTCTACCTAAAACACCTAAGGCCCATAACATTTCATTGAGTAATTTATTGTACTGTTAAAAGTATTTGCACCTGCTTGTGACTTTGTAAACTTTGTTACGTTATACGTTTTTGTACAGCACAGCATTTGCCTAGCCTTTGGCCCTTTATATTTTGCTGCCTGTGATTGTGGGTTTGACCAGCTGTATGGTGCTGATAGGGGTGGGTGCTGCAGTTTCTCCTTTGAGCTCAGAGGGACCATGTTGCTTGCTATCATGTTCTAAGGCAGCCCATTACATCCATTCTTTAAAGTTCCTATTAGTTTTATGAGCACATTCCAAGAAGTGACCTACAAGAACCTCAACGGCTAAGCTCTAGACCTCCGGAATATAGGAGATTCCTCCAGTGGCAGCTGGTAATTTTAGGAGGGAGGGGGCGAACGGGATCCACACACACATACATTATCACTCACACCCATGCATTCACACACGTGCACATCTCTGCCTCGGAGGTCCCATGAGGGTTGGGACTGCTGCCTTCCCTCATTAGCTGGCCTAAGGCAGCTGTCCCAACCTCGTAACAGCATGGAATGGGGTCGGTGAGACTGGTAACCCCACCCCACTCTGTGACGAAGTGTCACTGGGGGCACTTGACCCTAGGCGCTTCAGGGCTTAAAACTGAAGCACCCAGGTCCGAGGCAATGAGTGACGTTACACCTCATCACCGAGGGGGAGGGCCTCAAGAACCTTTGCTGAGCTGAGGAGGTCACATGCACATGAGCTGTGACATCCTCATCCCAGCAAACTCCAGCTTAGGCAACCAGGGGCCTGCGCATTTAGCGCATGTCTAGGTAATGGTTGCCTGACCTGAAAATGAAGAGTGTCTGTCAGGCCAACCTTTGCTCATCCTGACAGACACTGTTCTTGAGGGGCAAAAGGTGAGGAGCGTGGCCCCTCAGCCCCAATGGATTGTCCACGGCTGGGCTCCTCAATCAAGATAGTGCCTGCACTGGTTTCATTTACAATACATTTTTGCAAGGGCCTGGTTGTTCTGTGAATGTGCTTCAAGCTCCCGTAACAATGCAGACCTGCAAACAAGACCACCAGTTCTCATCCTGAAACTGATCTTTTTCCCAAGGTGCGCTTCATAATGACCTTCTATGTCTATAAATGGGCATTACTGCGAATTTTTAATCATTTGATCCCATGGTCCTGGTTTATGCTGTTTTTCAGGGTACTCTGTTGCAAGATCACGTTTTGTTATGTACAGCACATGGGGAGCAAGAGATTGTAGCTTAGATCATTTTCATTTTACTTTTCATAGAGCCTTCATTTTGTAACCAACCACACAACCTTGTTACAGCACTACTGCAGTACTGCAACCAGGAGCAAAGCTCCCTTTTGTGGACACTAAATTAAAGCTGGCTTTAGAGAGCCCAGCCCGGATAATTGCCCTATCCTTCTAATAAAACGATTACATTGCTAATTCTACCTTTGACACGATGCTTGTTAGAACTAGAGACCTGAATTCCCCTGTCCTACTTTTCGTGGGTGAATCACTTCCTTATAATTAAAGAGCTGCAGATTGTTCCATTTCATGACGTAGAATGCTAATTCGAAGGTGGGGCACTGGTGTCTGAGCCATCATCATTTACCTACCATAATGATGATATGTGCCTTGCATTTTTTCATAGCTTACAACCCCTGTGCTTCTAAGTTCTCTATTGTTTTCCCTCATTTGGGTGTTTGTGTGTTTTCATTCTTTCCCATGAATAGAATGCTAGTTTGTGATGTGTCAAGTCGAATCAGGTGATGCAGAGCTAGAAAATCAAATAATTTGAACTAGACCAGTACAGATTGAGTAACTTAATGGAGCTATTAGACACACAAGGTTTCCACTCAATCTTGTTTTCTTACAGTAGGAGTAAAATAAGTGGATATTTTAGGTACATGTGTTTTTTAAGTTGGTCGAAATCATTGCATTCTTAATTTTCAATAAAAGAATTTACTGGAAATGTGCTAGTGCAGAGTCTGCCAGGTGTACGAGAGTGCTATGGGCTGACTTTCCCCACTCTATTGCCCTTTCAGGTTGTATGGCTTATACTTTCTCAAGTTAAACTGTAGTGTAGTCTCCACTAATCAGTAGGAACTGCGCGTTTGTGAATGTCATAAACTTAGGATGGTGCCAGACTGAATCCAAGCACCCCTGCAGGTTATGTCGTCCCTTGGACCCACTAGCTCATAGTGCCACCTTTAGCCCCCCCTAACCTAGACAATGAGCGAACATTTCTGACATCTACTGAACATAACCCTGTTCCCTCAGGAACCGTGGTGACATATGTAGAACCTTTCTCTCAGACACTCGTGCTCTCTTTCGCTCAGAGAAATATACAGAGAATTCACGAAGGGACATTTTTCAATGTTTATTGAACCAAAGTGATTCTTGTATAGAAAAATAGACAAAAGTTATTATAAGTGTCAAGACGGTGAACAATCTTGTTGAGACAACCTATATATGCATTCATATACAGTATTATAACTAGAGCTCCCAGTTTTCTGTTTTGACTGCTTTTTACAGATAAATACAGACAGAAAACAGTGCGTTTCCGGTGAGTGGAATAATGCAAAAAATTGTTTTTCTTGTAAGTGACTTTTCATGCTGCTCTTCATGACGGCTGGAATGCCAGAAACCGGTCCTAGGATGCTTGTTTCCGGTCCAGGGAAGACATGGCTTGGCAGTTCGGGCTGGACTGTTCCCATGAGGCACAGGGTCAGACTGATTTGCATATGGCCATGTCTGAACTGGGGTGGTGGAGTGAGCTAAAGAATGATGATGGATTAAACCCAGATCAGTTGACTGGGGGTGAGTGTTTGATTGGCTCAAGCGTGTCCGTCCATCATCCCCTTTTGTATCGCTTTGGTCGCCCTAAGTTGGCGGGGGTATGCCCAGACGTGGGTCCCTTGCTCACTTTGCCACTGGATTCAAGCAAGCCTGGCTGATGACGGCTGGAATGCCAGAAACCGGTCCTAGGATGCTTGTTTCCGGTC
The DNA here is from genome assembly GCA_963921515.1 of Calotriton arnoldi. Classification (NCBI taxonomy): domain Eukaryota; kingdom Metazoa; phylum Chordata; class Amphibia; order Caudata; family Salamandridae; genus Calotriton; species Calotriton arnoldi. The sequence goes on from CAWUFW010000751.1 coordinate 1,762,264, forward strand.
CAGGGAAGACATGGCTTGGCAGTTCGGGCTGGACTGTTCCCATGAGGCACAGGGTCAGACTGATTTGCATATGGCCATGTCTGAACTGGGGTGGTGGAGTGAGCTAAAGAATGATGATGGATTAAACCCAGATCAGTTGACTGGGGGTGAGTGTTTGATTGGCTCAAGCGTTCCGTCCATCATCCCCTTTTGTATCGCTTCATGAATTCCAGGCCACCAGCTGAGCAGATAGCATGGGGATTTAAAAAACAGGATGAGATTTCCTTAAATACAGGCATAATTTAACATATAGTTATATATAATGCTAATATTTACCCTTGGGTGTCGTGTTTTGCTATATTGGTTGCTTAATTTGCAAAAACACAACAGGCATCAAAGTATGAGTGCATGTTTATCAGTTAAATAAATGTAAAAATATACCATTTTATTACTCCATTTGTTCATAAAACACAAACTAAATATGGATAAATACCAATGAGATGGGTAAAAAATAAATATGGATAAATGCAGACAAATGTTTAAAAAATAAATACCATAAAACCAGAAGCCTAATTTTAACAGTCTAACGTACTCCTACGATGCAAACCCTAACCTATGTGTCTAAAGTGTAAATGTATGGTCTGCCAAGAAACCCCCTTCTGGATGATCTAACCCCTTTACCTGGTGGGTAAGAGTGTAGGACCCCGTCTTGGTCGCGAACTGGACACCCCTCACGGAAATGTCAGTCAGGTGCTGAGCGAAAGCTTCAGCATTAAAGGGCCCCTCGATGTCAACAGAAATGTCTCCTCTGATATACTTGGGAAACAAAAGGTTATATATAGCACAAGCATTGGTAAATGCATTAGGTTTCGCCTATGTGATTAATAATAAGCTGTTTTTTGTTGTAAGTTGTAGCTTGCTGAGTAGTTGTACAATAAAAGTTACAGAAAGTCTGTTAAAGTGTTCTAACTTGTTTATGCACAAAAAGGCAATACATTGTGCTGTTACTAGTGGTATAGTGCGGGTAAGTAATAGCAACATTTTAAAAAATGAAATGAAAGAGGGAAATAATAGAATTAATTGATGTAATAGCAATAATATGTGTTTAGAGGAGCTCTGACAACTTTTAGGTACGGTGCCACTGCACCTGCTGCACCATTCAAATCAAGCCCCTAGTGCCTTCAAGATAACTGCATTTGTGACCGCCTGTTTAGTAGTAAAATATTGCAATATTTGGTGTTTAGAGAGGTTCCTAGGTCCTGGTGTCACTGCACCTGCTGCACCATTTAAATCATAAGCCTAGTGCCTGCGAGATAACTGCACTTGTGAGACTTATTTAGTAGTTAAATATAGCAATAATTGGTGTTTAGAGGAGTTCTGACAACTTTTGGCCCCGGAGACACTGCACTTGCAGCACCATTGAAATCAAGGCCCTAGTGCCTGCTAGATAATTGCACTTGTGACTGCCCGTTTAGTAGTAAAATTTTGTAATATTCTGTGTTTAGTGGGGTCCCTAGAGCTTTTGGCCCCGGTGCCACTGCACCTGCTGTACCATTCAAATCAAGCCCATTTTAACTGAAAGATAACTGCAATTGTGTCTGTCTGTATAGTAGTAAAATATAGCAATATTAGGTGCTTAGAGGAGTTCTGACAACCTTTGGGCCCGGTGCCACTGTACCTGCTGCAGCATTCAAATCATGACCCTGTTGTCTGTAAGGTAACTGCACCTGTGACTGCCTGTTTAGTTGTAAAATAAAGCAATATTAGGTGTTTAGTGGGGTGCCTAGATTCTTGTCCTGGTGTTCCTGCATCTGCTGCACCATTCAAATCATGACCCTGTTGTCTGTAAGGTAACTGCACCTGTGACTGCCTGTTTAGTTGTAAAATAAAGCAATATTAGGTGTTTAGTGGGGTGCCTAGAGCTTTTGGTCCTGGTGCTATTGCACCTGCTGCACCATTCAAATTATGGCCCTATTGCCTGCAAGATAACTGCACTTGTGACTGCTTGTTTAGTAGTTAAATATAGCAATATTTGGTGTTTAGAGGAGTTCTGACAACTTTTGGTCCCAGAGTCACTGCACCTGCAGCACCATTGAAATCATGGCCCCATTGCCTGCTAGACAATTGCACTTGTGGCTGTCTTGTTTAGTAGTAAAATGTTGTAATAATCTGGGTTTAGTGGGGTCCCTAGAGCTTTTGGCCCCGGTGCCACTGCTCCTGTTGTACCATTCAAATCAAGCCCATTTTAACTGAAAGATAACTGCAATTGTGTTTGTCTGTATAGTAGTAAAATATAGCAATATTAGGTGCTTAGAGGAGTTCTGACAACCTTTGGGCCCGGTGCCACTGTACCTGCTGCAGCATTCAAATCATGACCCTGTTGTCTGTAAGGTAACTGCACCTGTGACTGCCTGTTTAGTTGTAAAATAAAGCAATATTAGGTGTTTAGTGGGGTGCCTAGATTCTTGTCCTGGTGTTCCTGCATCTGCTGCACCATTCAAATCATGACCCTGTTGTCTGTAAGGTAACTGCACCTGTGACTGCCTGTTTAGTTGTAAAATAAAGCAATATTAGGTGTTTAGTGGGGTGCCTAGAGCTTTTTGTCCTGGTGCTATTGCACCTGCTGCACCATTCAAATTATGGCCCTATTGCCTGCAAGATAACTGCACTTGTGACTGCTTGTTTAGTAGTTAAATATAGCAATATTTGGTGTTTATTCTGACAACTTTTTGTCCCGGAGTCACTGCACCTGCAGCACCATTGAAATCATAGCCCCATTGCCTGCTAGACAATTGCACTTGTGGCTGTCTTGTTTAGTAGTAACATTTTGTAATAATCTGGGTTTCGTGAGGTCTCTAGAGCTTTTGGCCCCAGTGCCACTGCACCTGCTGCACCATGCAAATCAAGTCCCTTTGAACTGCAAGGTAACTGCAATTGTGACTGCCTGTTTAGTAGTCAAATATAGCAACAATATGGGTTTAGAGGAGTTCGGACCTACTGCCCCATTCAAATCATGACCCCCTTGTCTGCAAGGTAACTGCACTTGTGGTTTGCCTGTTTAGGAATAAAATATAGCAATAGTAGGTGTTTAGTGGGGTGCCTGGAGCTTTTGGTCCCGGTGACAGTGCACCTGCTGCCCTATTGAAATTATGACACTAGTGCTTGCTAGATAACTGCACTTATGACTGCCTGTTTAGTTGTAAACTATAGCAATATTGGGTGTTTAGAGGAGTTCTGATAACCTTTGGGCCCGGTTCCACTGCGCTTGCTGCACCATTCAAATAATGACCCTGTTGCCTGCAAGATAACTGCACTTGTGACTGCCTGTTTAGTAGTAAAGTATAGCAATATTTGGTGTTTAGTGAAGTTGTGACAACTTTTGGCCCCGGTGCCACGGCACCTGTTGCACCATTTAAATCAAGCTCCTTTCAACTGCAAGGTTACTGGAATTATGACTGCCTGTTTAGTAGTAAAATATAGCAATTTTAGGTGTTTAGAGGAGTTCTGACAACTTTTTGTCCCACTGCACCTGCTACACCATTCAAATCATGACCCTAGTGCCTGAAAGATAACTGCACTTGTGACTGCCTGTTTAGTTGTAAAATTTAGCAATAATCAGTGTTTAGTGGGCTGCCTAGGGTATTTGGGTCCGGTGCCACTGCACCTGCTGCACCATTCAAATAGTGACCCTGTTGCCTGCAAGATAACTGCACTTGTGACTGCCAATCTAGTAGTAAAATATAGCAATATTTGGTGTTTAATAGAGTTATGACCACTTTTGTCCCCGGTGCCATGGCACCTGCTGCACCATTTAAATCAAGCCCCTTTTAACTGCAAGATAACTGCAATGTGACTGCCTGTATAGTAGTAAAATATAGCAACATTGGGTGTTTAGAGGCGTTCTGACAACTTTTGGGCCTGGTACCGCTGCACCATTCAAATCATGACTCTGTTGTCTGCAAGGTAACTGCACTTGTGACTGCCTGTTTAGTAGTAAAATATAGCAATTTTAGGTGTTTAGTGGGGTGCCTAGAGCTTTTGGTCCTGGTGTCACTCACCTGCTGCACCATTGAAATCATGACCCAGTTGTCTGTAAGGCACTTGTGACTGCCTATTTAGTTTAAAATTTTAGCAATAATCTGGGTTTAGTGGGGCCCCTAGAGCTTTTGGCCCTGGTGCCACTGCACCTTATGCACCATTCAAATTAAGTCATTTTTAACTGCAAGGTAATTGCAATTGTGACTCCCTGTTTAGTAGTCAAATATAGCAATATTATGTGTTTAGAGGAGTTCTGACAACTTTTGGGCTTGGTGGTACTGCACCTGCTTCACCATTCAAATCATGACCCTCTTGTCTGCAAGGTAACTGCACTTGTGGCTGCCTGTTTAGTAGTAAAATATAGCATAGCTCTTGTATATTCACTTTATTTTTAACGTGCAAAATTTATTACAACATTTAGAATTTGATCATATTGACCAAATAGATTAAGTTGAAAAAATCAATCTGATAATTCCTACAAAGTTCCAAAAAGATACTGAGGCATGAAAAGGAAATGCCACAAACGTTCATAGGCTATAGCATCTGCTTTACACAACTAAATAATAAAAAGCAAGCATTCCAGCATACTGTTTGAAGCCGTGTGCCTTTTCCGTGGGAAGAGATCTTATCTTGACAGTGAATGGGGCTTAAACTGTGTGAACAGCTTTAGTAGAAGTATCGTAAATGCATGCAGCCAGGGGAAGTTAACAAAAAAATGTTCCACACCAAAGTGAATGAACACAGTAATTTGGCATTGGGAACTGATAAGAGCCCCCTTTTAAGATATATTCAATACAAGAGATTTCACAAGCACAGTGCTTGGTTGTACAGGCAAAACCTAAAAACACATCCTAGCATTGGGCCGAGCTTGTGATCAGGCTACCATTGTTTGTATTCCACAGATAGCTGTATCGCCTTATGGACGTAATAACAAACACATTTGTATAACACATGTGAGGGCCTATACGCAATGGCAAGGCAGTGTGATAGTGTTCTCACGAAGTTCTCCATGTTAGCAATGTCAGTGTTTCTAAGAAACTAAACCAAGTGTCACAAATGCAAGTATGTGTCAAAAGTTGATGTGGCAAAATATAGGCAACTTTAGGAAAGAACTGTGTACATGTTAAAATGGCACTATTTCCTACCAGGTCAAACTCGGACACATGACACCTACTCTTCGTACATAGGTCGGCTAAGAAGCTATGCAAAGCAAACTAATCCATTAAAAAATGCATTAGAATATATAAAGGAAAATACTAAAAGTTATACAATAAAAGCATGATAAAAATCGCTTTAAAATCAGGCACTCGTGCAATTTGGAGGCCCAAAGCATAAAGATAGCTGATAGCTGTTAAACATATGAAAACAATAAAATGTAAGGCAGTTTAAAACAAATTTAAAAGTTAAAAACAGGCCGAATCAAAAGTTTCCACCACACGTAAAGCCAAATGTTTACATGTTCCGAATGGTAGATGAAACATTGCTGTTCCCTGCGTCCGCAGCTGATGATCTCAGAGGCACACCTCGGAGCAAATTGATAGAGCAAATATGTTCCAATCCAACCCCCACGGCAGCCACTAAGGGAGTGGAGTCCGCCACTCGATGTTCAGTTGAAACAGATCCAAGATCCAAACCACCAGGTGCGGAGGAAACCCAGGGTAACACATAGAACGCGGCCAGGAGCAATGGAATCTGCAAGGGACAGTTGCACAGATGGGCCTTCAGCGGGTCCATTAGTACGTGTGTGTCCGGAGGTTCAACTAATCGCAACCCAAAGCACAAGTCCAGGGCACACTCGTAAGAGGCAGCGGAACACAGGCTGTACGCAATGAAGCCATACAGGTCGAAATGACAGGAACGAATGCTCATCCAGTTCTCGAACCAAAGGCGTGCCAAAGAAATGCAAAGTTTACCGCACAACAGGTCATGAGGCAGTGGCAGGTCCATTTAATCTTGAACTGGGACATCCATTGCGGAGAAAAAATATTGAAAACAATATCCGTGCAACTAGGAGCAGGACCAGCAAAAGACCTCCAAAGATGCTTCTGAGGACGAAGTGGATAAATGAAGGAATAACTCCAAATACCGTCTGGAAGGTGCTGACCGACCCAGAGCCAATGCTCCTTACAAAACCCTACAATTCCAGTTGTACTAGACATGTTAAAAATACGATGGACCAGGTCCCCAAAATGTCGTGGGAAGTTGGTACGGAGAAGCGCCTGTATCTCCATAGAGGAACGTGCCACCTGAAGATCAAACGTCTCCTTGACCAAAGTAAAGGCCACATCCATTTGAAATAATAAGGCTTTCAGTTTGCTCAGGGCATCAATACGCACATTGGTAAGATTAATTGAAGGACATAGTGTATCCTCCCTAACTACACAGGGAGGCAGAAACAGAACTTGTGTACAACACGTAACATTGGAAGATACAGTCACCACATAAGCAACCCTGGTTTCATCCCGCGGCAACCTTGACTGTTCAACATCAGGTAACTCCCATTTAAGAGCAATCTGAAAGTTGGACGTATCATGGCCGTCGGAGACCCTTTCAAGTAGCAGGACAAGTTTGTCACACAAGCACTGCTTGTTTGCCGGAACAACCTTCACTTCTCCAGTGGTGGTACTTTTACCTGGACATTGCTTTGTTAGGCCCAGACTTAATTAAATTCCTGTAAAACAGCCAAACATTCATTTATGTCAAACGGTGTTTCTGCTGCCTTTTTGCTAGCATTATCGAGATCTGGAATCCACATCTTAACCCCAAACAGGATCTCATCAGGAGTCCGACCACCCAGGAACTTTGTTGCATATTGTTAAAAGCTTTCTGAACCCCATATAGGTGACGGACCCAACTGCGACCCGAGCCTAATACCCTTGCTGTTAAAGACTGCTTTAAGTCCCGTTTTTTCCTCTTCACAGCTGCGTTTGCCGCGGCATGGTATGGAGACAAGAAACGCAGGGTCACACCCAAACTTCCCATGGCCTCTTTCCTGAGAGCTAAACACCGGACCCTGATCAGAATGCTGTGTACCAACTGCGTATGTCCCAATAAAGACTTCCAGATCCTTTATAACAGTTCGGGCGTCAGCCGATCGCTGTGGCCATACCCACAGGAATCGAGAGCAGGAATCCACTACCACCAAGATATACTTGTAAGCCCCGTCAGATGATAGGGGATGCAGTGGTTCAAATAAACACAAGCCAAGGGCTTGTTAGAAATCACAAGCGGTGTCGGGGGTGGACGCGCCATGGTGGAACCCTTCTTCTGCTGACAGATGTCGTATTTCAGGACAAAGTCCTTGGCCTGTTTGTAAAGACCTGGCCACCAAAAGTGTTTCTGCAATAGTGAAATTGTAGCCACCACTCTTGCATGTGCATAAGCCAAACCCTCATGTGCAGCCAGAATTTATCCCAGTCTACGATCACTGTTTGGTATTACTCTGTCCCCCACTCCTGGAATCTGAGCATACGGTGTGTTTTGTGCATCTTACTTTTAGGAGTACTTGAGTGGAAAGCCTTTCGGCAGGTGTGTGTCATTGCGAGCAGCATTGACGGCCAACATGATGTCTCTGTCTCTTCTCATACTCGAACAAGTGATTGCAGCAACTGCGGCAGTGCGAACCGTCGCCTTTGCGGCTTTATCAGCCAGTGAATTCCCTGCAACGTGAACGCCAACACGTTGTTGACTCAGTGTATTAATGATATGAGCCTGTGGCAAGCATTCTTTCAGCCTCGCCACCTGTTCCCAAAGCAATTTGTGCTTCACTATGCAGGCTTTCGAATCCCTGATTCCATTCTGACTCCAATAATGAAGATACTCATTATGACTGTACACAATAATACGAATCACACACAATAAGTGTGGAGAATCCAGCGTCCATATTTTCTAGTGCCAGTACCAGAGCCTTAAGTTCTACCAGCTGTGCTGTGCAATCACCTAGTTACTGCTTGTAGGTTTTTTCAGGATGGAAAGTTCCATCATGCATACAACCTCATACGACTGCTCATGCAGCTGAATATTGGTGTTTGGTCCCTACAGCAGACTGAGCAGAACCATCAGTATAGATGTTTTTTTTTTGTTGTTTTTTTTTGTTTTTTTGCTGAAGTGACCTTTATTTCTTTCTAATAGCAGTTCACATACATATGATGTCAATGCATATTCATTAGCAACTGAAAAATACCATTCTTTGAAACATCGAATCTGGGGTGGAGTACAAGTGACCATTTTTTTATACCTAAAATGAAATCATATAGCTTAGATAAATGCACACATCTTGAAACAACGTTGAGCACCATGTTTACAAAGACACAGTGTGGTGATGAGCATATCTCAAGCATGACACAACTAAGGCACAGTTAGAAATGCGAGGTACATGGACACAGGGAAGAATGCAGCAATGGTGAAAAGCAGAGAGAAAAACTAATGGTGGCTTAAGAACGAGCTCTAGGATTCTTCATCTGTAAATAACATTAATACCTGCATCCTCATCTTACTGATTAGGGTACAGACTCATTGTTTGCTTTTAAACACCGTATTCTGTAGGTTACAGATCACAACTCTCTCTTTTCTGACATGCACCTTAGTAACTAAACAGTAAGTACTAAATGAACGTAAAATTTCCCAATTGGGCTGTGAAGGTTGTCTCAACCTAGTAAAACTAAGCATCAAACTACAGCTACCCAAAGGGAGGTTGACAATTTGTTCTTAGTATGAGGGAAGTGTTAAATGAAACTAAATACACAATACAGGCAGCATAAGCATTAAGCAATGCAGTGAATATAAAAGTCAACCAAGGTACAAAACAGTGATGTTAAATTAAATAAATCTTTACTAAAAATCATGAACTCAGTATTGAGATTTACCTGGTCCTACAATACAAACCTAACATTAGTTTGAAATGTATTCACATACCAAGGCTTGTAAGTCCTACTCCTCATGCAATAGAGACCCTGGAAGCAAAGAGTTGAGTCTCAGGCCAAAAGAAGCCACAGAAAACAGAGCCTAGCACACTTTTAAGTCTCAGGAGCAATGAAGCACAGCCAGGGATGGCCCAAGAAGCACACAATTTCCTTGTTGAATTCACTGCAGAGCAAGCTCCAAGAAACCGGGAATGGGGCCTCAGATCCATCTTAGGCCCAGCAAGTGTGGGGTAGTGGATTATAACCATTAAGGCTTTCAGAAGAGAAACCAGGTCACATACTGAGGAAGTACCGTGTCAACCCAGTTTAAGCACCAAGAAAAGGGAGAGCAGGGACCTTAGCATGCTTGGAATGCATCACAGCTCATTTAGTAGCTGGATGGAAAGTGTTAGGGTGCCGCCTCACAAATAGCTGTCACTATATACCATTATTTTACATAGTATTCTACCCAGTTCGTGTTTTCTTTGATGCTCTCTCCACTGGCCTGTATCTTCCTGGGTTCTTTCTTTGAGGATGGAGAAGAAACTGTCTTTTTCAGAAGCTCTGCATCCAAATGCAGGCCTTTCGTCACTACCCTTTCATAAGGGACTAATATTCTGCAACAATCTCAGCTAAAAGCATGAGCAGATTTCAAATTTTTAAAGAGGAACTTTTGTCCCTCTAAGTGCCTGACAAAAGGAGGACAATAAGGACGACAAAGGGGACTCCAGGGTAAAAAGACAGCCCCAGTTCCCGTTTCAATTATCCTGCCTAGCTTACGAACGCGTTGTGAAAAAGCTGCACACAAGTTAATGAATGTGGGACATCTGAGTTGCATGTGAACACTGCATGCACAACTAGGGACGCAAAGAAGCTGCAAAAACATACAATTAACTTTTCCTATATTCAAGACTATATTCCGGAATCTCAACTCAAAAAATGTGCAAACAGGAAAACAAGGAGTGAAGAAAACCATAATTGCAAATCATATTTAAGTGCATTGTATGCAATTCAACAAGGGATGGGTCTAAGGTTGAGCCCTGAAGACTTAACCATCCAACTCATGACCGCGCTGGGAAAAAGATGGATTTGGATTTCTTGCATAAGCCATCTCTACAACTAGCAGAAAATAAAGGATCTTAAGGAAGGGAACTATCCGTCTCCTTCCTGTCTCGAACTCAATCTCATTTCAAAGCATCCAACAGTCTGTGTTTAAAGGTGGAACATAAGACCAGCGAAGCGTAGGTCCCCACAGGTGAATTCTACATGGCACAAGTCCAGCAGGGCAGGCAGAAAGAAAAGTGAACCAAACCTTCTCTGCTAAGGGGATGTTTCCAAACTTTGCATCTGCTCGTTGACAGCAGCTGTTAAGGAAAAAAAAAAGCCATTTACCACCCTGCTCTCATATTTATTTTTAACGGTAAATGCATTTGAACATTCACAAAAATTATAACTAAGGTGGCACAAAATATCTTATAACTCCCTAGTATTGACAACTTGTCTTTCAATTTTCTTTTTCATATGCATGAGAAAATAATGGTAACTGTCTATAAAATATGCATCTGACGTGAACTGTCAACTGTACACTGGTAGCAATAGATGAAGTTACTTTAGCCTTAGAAGGTAAAGTTATTTACTTTTAATCCTATATTTCGGCATCAAGGAATACTTTTAGCATGTATAAAATACATGGTATAAATGTTAATTCTTTTTTATTTTTTTATTTTTCAAACACCTTTATTGAAAAAGAATTGCACTTCAAGGTTACAGTATATGCAGGCGGAGGGTCTGCAATCAAAGAGGAGAACCACATCTGTTGCATATATCAAATGAATCATCATATATAAAAAGCTCGTTGCATTACACAGAAAGAGAGGTTCTGAGGCGAAACAGGGGGAGCGGGGAGAGCACCCGGGAAAAGCCCAACGCAGATGGAAGAGGGCTCAGGGGACCAGAGGAGTGTGTGGGTGGGGAGGCAGCACCTCACGAGCCAATGCCGGCCGCCGCCGCGGGCTGAGTGCCGGCGGGGAGCGCGGGAGAGGTCACAGAGGGCAGGGAGTCCTGGAGATAGGAGACAAGGGGACCCCAAATGTCAATCGGACGGGAAGTGGCCGGCACCAAGGCCCAGAATTCGGACAGAAGTGTCTGACAGCGCGAAGCGTCCTCGAGCCAAGCGCTAACCTTGGGCACAGACATTCGACCCCAGCACTGGAAACCCTGTGCCGCGCGAGAACGAGAAGCATCGCAGTCAGCCGACGGGTAGCGTCTGGGCAGAATTTCACAAAGCCTAGGAGGCAAAGCAGGGGGTCTGGCTGGACCAGCGTAGAGGTGATCTCAGTGATAGCGGCGCACACCTCGCGCCAGTATGCTGAGACTTTGGGGCACAGCCAGGCAAGGTGGGAGAAGTCTGCCGCAGGAGCGGAGCATCACAAACATCTGTCGCTGGGGGTGAGGCCCATTTTGTGCAGCTGAGCGGGGGAGCGGTATAGTCTATGCAAATATTTAAAATGAATGAGGCGCAGGTGGTAGTTTGGGGATAAACGTTTGGTCTGATTGCAGCAGTAAAGCCAGACCTCCTGAGAGAAATCGGCGCCCAGATCTTCACTCCACGCCGCACGGGCGCGGTCAGTGGAGATGGGGGATTCCGCAAGGGCATAAATCTTGGTGACCAGCTTGTGGGGGCAGGGGGATGTGTAGAGAAAATTGAGGGCGGCCATCAAGGGGGGGGGCTGAGGAAACGTGGGATGAAGCTCCCTGCAGAGAGCCCTGAGTTGATAATAAAGCAGAGTGTCCATGGGGCCGGACTCTGCCGCGAGAGAAAAGAAAGTGTTGCTGGGGTAGAGGTCCGACACCGTGGAGAGTCCCAAGCGGGTCGCGTGTTTTACCATTCCGGCCGTCTGTAGAGGGGGGAATGTCGGGTTATGTGCAATGGGCATGGCATTTGCGGAGAGCAAGCGAGAGCCAGAATATCTCCGGAGCCCATCCCAGGCCCAGCGCAAAGTCTCCACTGTGTCTATCTCGCCGCGCGGGGGCTACGCTGGGGCAAAAAGAGTGGTCAGGAGCGGCCAGGGGGCAGCGAGATCAGCCTCCACCACAACGTGCGGTTGGAAAGGCGTCGGGTGGAGCCAGAAGTGGAGGAAGCTGGCTTGTGCGCTGAGGGCGTAAAGTTTGAAATCCGGGGCTTCCAAGCCGCCACGCGACAAAGGAAGGGCGACTATATTATATGCGATTCTAGGCTGCCGACCGGCTCAGACAAGGGTAATTATAAGTGAGCGGAGTCTGCGAAAGAAGTGCGCTGTGAGCGGGATGGGGACATTCACGAATAAATACAAAAACTTCGGGAGCACCACCATCCTGGCGATGACTATGCAGCCCGCCAGAGACGGGGGCAATCGTCGCCAGAGTTGGATCTTAGACTCCAGCCAATCCACAGCGCGGCCGAAGTTGGCCTTCCAGAGTTTGTCCACATCCCTGCTGAGCCAAATGCCTAGATATCTAGCAGGTCCCGACGCCCATACAAATGGGTAATCCGGAGTGAAGGGGACCGTGGCGTGCGTGAGGGGAAAAAGAATGGACTTGCCCCAGTTGACCTGGATGCCGGAAAGGCCCCCGAAACGTACCACCTCGCGGACCATAGGGCCGAGATTCTCCTGGGGATTGCGGACATAGAGTGTGACGTCGTCCGCATACATGGAGACGACAAGAGCTCGGGCCGCGAAACCGAGACCCCTCTGGGTGTGGTGGTGTCTGAGCCTGGCAGCAAGGGGTTCCATGGCGATGGCGAATAACATGGGTGAGAGCGGGCACCCCTGCCTAGTGCCCCTAGCGATGGGAATAGGCTCCGTAATTTGACCATTAATCCGAAGGCGGGCTGTGGGGAAGGTATAGAGAAGCTGAACCGTGCGCAGAAAAACCGGGCTAAAGCCTAAGTGAGGGAGTAGGTAAAAAAGAAAGGGCCACTCTAGAGTATCAAAAGCTTTGGTGGCGTCCAAAAGGGCAGCCACCGGCGGGAGGGCGGGATTGATTTGATGAAGAACGGAAAAAATGGTCTGGAGATTATGGGACATAGCGCGGCCGGGGTTGAAGCAAGGCAGGTCTGGACGAGCGATAAGCGGCATGAGAGGGAGAAGGCGGGAGGCTAGCAATTTGGCAAAGATCTTGTTATTAGTATTAATTAGAGACAGGGGACGATGAGAGTCGCGAAGCTCAGGGGGCTTGTCCGGTTTCAGGAGAAGCGTAAGCATGGCCTCGCGGAGCGAGGGGGGGAATTGGCCACTGTCAAACGATTCGTTATACATGGCAGCGAGGTGCGGGACCAAAAGAGGCGCGAATGCCTTATAAAAGGACGCTGGCAGGCCGACAGAACCGGGGGCCTTGTCTCCGGGCAGACTGTTAATGGCAGCTAAGATTTCCTCCTTGGAGAAAGGTATTCCTGGTGGCAATTGCATAGCCAGAGGAGCTGAAGGGTATCGAAATATTGATCGAGAATGTCACGCGGTGGCACGGCCCCAGCTGTGTAGAGTTGGGAATAAAATGCGGTGAATCGAGCCACTATCTCCTCGGGAGAGATAGTTCTGTCCGGGCCTCCGTCCTGGAGCGCAGTAATATAAGAGGCAGCGTGAGGCTGCCGTAAGAGGTTGGCCAGAGTCTTGCCAGGACAATCTCCCTCACCGAAGCGGCGCGCCCTCGCCTCTCTACCCAAAAAAGAGAGCTCTCTATTGGCCTCATCAGTGAAATCAGTGAGTTACCCCGGAGCTGCGCGAGAGTATCGGGGTTAGGGTCAAGAGAATGCGAGGAGTCCAAAGCCTTGATCTCCCCCTCCAACCTGTCAAGAGTGCCGCGAATAGAGCGTAGCACACCGGACTGCTTGGAGATGCATTCACCTCGGATTACCGCCTTAAACCCCTCCCAGAGCGTGGAGGGGGAGTCAACAGAGCCTACATTGAGGTCGAAGTAGTTCGTGATTGCGGTTTGAATCTCATCACAAAATACTGAGTCCCGGAGCGCATTGGGGGGCAGCCGCCAAGAGAACATGCGCCGCGGGGAGCGTGGGAGTTGCAAACAGAGACGAACGGGAGCGTGGTCGGAAAGGGTACGCGCCATATGTTCCACAGAGGTAAGCCACGCAAAGGCGACCGGCGTAGTGATCCAGCGGTCCAAGCGGGACCAGCATCCTCGGGAGCCTGTCACGCATGTGCCCTCGCGTGCCTCGGGGCGAGTGTGCCGCCACGCATCGAACAGTGAGTTATCGGTGAGTATGGAGTGCAGGAGAGAGGTTGAGCATGTGGCCCAGAGCGGTCCAGAGTGGCTGATAGTGTAATGTTAAAATCACCCCCCCAGAGGAGCGCGGCTGGCAAACCTGCGCGAAAAATTTAGGGTCATCAGAATTGGGACCGTATAGCGCCATGAGGATCAGTGGTTGGGCCAGGAGGGTGCCGCGCAGGATGACAAAGCGCCCCCCGGGGTCTGTAACCACCTGAGAAAGTATGCCAGGGAAGCCCTCTGCACAGTAGGATGGACACCCCTCGAGAGTAGTTGGAATAGAAGGAGGAGTGAATTTCGCCCCAATGCCTAGAGAGAAGCCTGGGAGAGGTAGCGGGCAGCAGATGGGTCTCCTGGAGGAAAAAAATGTCAACCTTATGCTGGATAAGGTGGGCATGTACCCAGCGAGCCTTGCGGTGGTCATTAAGACCGCGGACATTCCAGGTCCAGAGAGTGGTGTCCGTCATTTCGCTGTGCCAGGGGAGTGAATGACGAGTTGGGACAGATGTGCAAAGGGGACCATGAGCAGTGAAAAAGGGAAGTGCAGTGCAAAACGCAGTGTAGCAGATGTCGCGTTACAGGAAAAGACAAAAGACAAAACCAACAACGAGGCCTCGGGAGGAGGCAACAAACCCAGAGAACCCAACCCCCCGCCACCCACACCAACCCCCCAATTACGCTGAGGAACCAACCCCACCCACCCAAGGGAACCACAACTGGGAAGGGGAAACTCAGTGACCAGGAAGGGAATCATCCCATGGAGGCATGGTTTTCGACAGGGTGGCCAAGCCATGGGTTATTGCGGAAAACAATTTTGATCGGGGGAGGACAGTTGGGGCGCCTAAGAGGCAGGGGCCCAATGTATAAAAACAAATGATGCGGCGGGAAGCCTGAAATGGAAGCTGGCAGGAGGTCATGGGAGAGGGGAGATAAGGAGGAGGTCAAAACTGCAGGAGCGGTGAAAAGCCCCGCAACCATAGCGAGCCCCAGGGCCTAGAGGACATCGAGCGGGAGCACAGCAGTGGAGAGAAGGGACACATGCAGTGACTGAGGCAGAGAGGAGATCAGCCATGAAGGACGGCATTACACAAGAGAGTACAGCTTGCAAAAATACAATTACAGAGGCAAAAGTCAATCATTATCGCTCAGGTTGCCGTCAACACCAGCCTGGGAGCTGGATGGGGAAGAGCGTTGTGCCTGGTCAAGTTTCTTTGCATAAGCCAATGCGGCCTTCGGCTCCGTGAAGATATGCATTTTAGAGCCCTGCCTGACACGCAGCTTAGCAGGGTATGCCAAAGAGTAGGAAATGTCATGTTTTTGGAGTATTCGCTTGGCCGGGAGGAATTTGCGGCGGGCAGCCTGCACCGCCATTGTATAGTCAGGAAAAAAAGCAAGGGAGTTCCCCTGATGATGGATTTCCCCCTTCTCCCTGGCCGCACGAAGAACAGCGTCTCGGTCCCTAAAGTTCAGCAGCTTGGCGATGATGGGGCGAGCGGGCAGACCAGGAGCAGGTCGAGGGCCAAGAGACCGGTGAGCTCGCTCGACTATGAAAACAGGGGAGAGAACATCGCCGAAGAGATCACGGATGAGTTGCTCCACAAAGTCTTCCATTTTAGAGATGTTGGAGGATTCGGGCACGCCCGTAATGCGAAGGTTGCTCCTATGAGAGCGCGCCTCCAAATCCTCATTCTTGTTCTTGATCAGTTCAAGAACATTGTCCATTTGTAGGAGCTTATGATGGTCTTGTGTCGCGGCGTCCTCAGCATCCGAAACTCTTGCCTCAACCTGAGTCAAACGTGTGTCATGCGAGTCAGCCCGTGCCTTAACAGTGTCCAGTCGGGCCAACAGCTGATCAAGTTGAGTGGCAATGCCAGTGACTGTGGTCTTGACGTCCAGCATGATGGCCTTCAAGTCATCCTCTCTGGTCAGGCCGACATCAGTCTGGGTGGCCGGCTCGCCCGTGTCAGTGACTGCCCCATCTTGACGCGTTTGCCGACGTTGATCGAAGGCAAGCTTGGGTTGTTTGGGGTCTGTTTTCCCCATGATCAGGCATGGTCGTGTGAGCAGAGGCCGCCAAGAGTTGAGAGGCGGGGCGGCGGCTCAAGGCGAGGCAGACGGTGGTAGAAGAAGGCCGCGGGAGGCGGGTTGGACAGTGCGGCCAGTGGAAGCCCCGTGAGGAAGAGTGGTGAGGGTGGAGAGCCAGCTAACGGATCTGGGCCGCCGGTTCAGGGCCCGCGTGAGGGAGCTGCGGCGAGTCAGGGCCCCCAAGCGGGCGGAAACAGCCGGAGCGATGACGGAGATGTGCGTGGCTACTCCAGGTGAGGCATGCAGTCCAAGGAGCAACGACAGCCGCGCCTGGCACAGGAGGCCGTACGGGGCGGGAAGCAGAGGGCGGCTGTACCAGGGGATGCAGTCAACCGGTAGCCGGCCGCAATGACCGGAGCACCCGCAAGGCCAACAGCACAGGGCCCTGAAATAGCTGATAGGCCTCTTGCCAGAGGGGGAGCTGATGAGGGTTCAAAAGCGCTATTGCTCCCGATGAAGGGCGGTGAAGGCCGCAAAGCAGGTCCACAGGCCTTAAAGGTGAAGAAGTGCCAGCGTTGCAGGTCCAGTGCGCCGGGTGGCGGCAGCGGGTGGGCGGGAGGCAGCCGCGCGGACCCCGGCCCCTGCGGCGAGAGATCGGGAGTGCAGCAAGGAGTCCACGCCCGCGGGAGCAAAGGCAGCGGGGAGCGCGCCGCCCGCGTCGCGGGTCCTCAGGGAAGCGACTGGAGGTGATGGGCACGGGTAGCGTCGGTAGGCGCCCAAGCGGAGAAAGGCCCAGGCCCGTGGTATGGCGCGCACGCCCCCTACCCCGCCGCGGGGAGCCCCCGCAGCAACGCGACTCACCGGGGTCAGGAGAGGGCAGGTGGCAGGCTGGCTCCGAGGAGGCGATCCAGTCCTCGTAGATCGGCCCCGGGGATGCAACGATTCGGCAGTGCCACAACAGCACGGTTCGAGCGTCGGCCGCACGCCAGCAGGAGGGCCCAGTCGCCGCGCCTGGACTCAGCGGCAGAACTCGACGCAGCGGATGCGCCGGGGGCCCGGAGGAGGATCAATCGGCGCCCCCGGGTAAGGAGAGTCAGGATGGCGTGGAGCAGGGAGACGGCTCCACCGATGTCCGCAGGATCGTGGCGGATTAACGGCTTGGCCGGCAGAGCCCACTCAGAGTGCGGCCATCTTGCAGCCAGCTAAGCCACGCCCAACCATCAGTATAGATGATGTAGTCATCGCGATCTAGAGGCATGATTTAATTAGGCAGAGGATATTCCTGCTCGTACTGGAGAAATGCTTGTGTTTACAGTGTAGGGTCAAATCTGTAGTCTTTATCTGTTGCAGTGAGGGAATGTGCCCATTGTATCCTTCTTGAATGTAGAGCTTTAGCATTCGAAACGCTTGCTCTGGTAACCGCCTCTAATGTCGGTACTGGGGTCACTGCAATAATTTGTTTCCCTTGAGCCAGGGCACTCTTTCTCACTACAGCAGTCTGAACTGCTGTCATTATTTTTTCATTGGGTGCAAAACGAATTTCTGCTGTTATGTTATGTTAAACAGGTTTGTAAAGCGTGCAGATACTCGGCAGAGTGTCCCTGCGCTTAGGCAGTGGGCAGCCGACCGGCCACCAGATAGACTATTTAAAGAGCCAGGTCTTAAGCTTTCTCTTGAAGATGTCCAGGTTGTCTACTAAGCAAAGGTCGGCTGGAAGTTTGTTCCAGTTGAGTGAACCCAAATAAGAATAAGATCTCCCGCCTATTCTAAGGCGATTGATGCGTGGCACTCTTGCAAGGCGCGCAGAGGAAGAGCGCAAGGTGCTTGGTGGAATATATTCGCTGAACCTCTCTCTGCGATAGACTGCTCCCGTGTCATGCATGACCTTATGCATTATGACCATGCAGTGGTATAGAGATGTGATTTATATACAGTAGGTACTCTGTCACCTTCATTGAACGTGGCGTATGTGTACCCTGATATACCCGCGATTACACGGATCACCAGGTTTGTTGTATTTACACGTGAGTGCAAATGTTTGGAAGCTATCATGTCAGCTTATACAAAAAGTAAAATTTTTGTTTGTTCTTGTGTCCTGTATGTGCTTGAAAAGTCTGGATGAATGAGATCGTACAATGGTTTTACCCGTTTTGCATAATCTGGCATGTATGTTCTGCCAAAATAGAGAAATCCTGATATGGATTATAATCTTCTCAAAGTCGTTGGAGGCTGGAGCAACGCACATTTTTAAAGAAAATGGGTCGCCAGGCTCTTGCCCTTACTTGACAGCTCGTATCCCAAAAATAGGACACTGAGGTGGGCGATCTTTGATTTTTTTTTTTTATTGAATCTATAGCTCATGTGAGCAAAACCCAAGATTATGCAGTCTACTCTGGTCAAGTGTCCCATCAGGTCATCATCCATACATGTCATCTACATAGGACAATGCCTGATCATCAAAATTTTCAAGTAATTCTGTAACTCTGGCTGAAAACAGCCCGGGGCTATTCTTATACCCCAGTGGTAAATAGCAGAATTGTTTCTGAGAACTGAGCACTGTAAAGACTGTTAGATATCTACTCCGGGCGCTATATTTTGGCAGAAAAATCCATTTGAGATGTCTAGTGTTGTTTTGTATTTCTTCTGCACGTTATTCGTTAGCGCGGCACTGTGTGCATTTTGTACTGCAAATGTGCAAGTGACTGAGTTAAGGTGGCTGTAATCAAATACTAGACGATATGATTGATCTGGTTTCATTACAGGAAACAGAGGATTATTTATTGAAGAGGTGCAACTTTCGATCACACCTTGATATTCAAGTTGCTCTAGGATTTCCCTAACTTATTGTTTTGCTTCATTGTTTATTGGATATTGTCTTCAAGATTGTGGGGTTGCCCTTAACGGAATGTCATGATAAGGTGAACAGTCATCACACCCCACATGGTTGCGGTATAAAGCATGAGCTAGTGCTAAAGCATACTCCCTGGCATATGAGTGTTTAATTGATTCTGGAATGAGGTCGGAGAAGGCTGGTAAAATCACTGTTTCCCCTTTGAGCAATCCATTAGGAAGTCAGGTGACTAATCTTTTTCGGCCAGTAGTATATAACCTTGAGTGAGTTCCTCCCAAAAGAGGACATTAATAAATCTGGGCATGTCCCCCTCCAACCGTAGTTGAACTTCGTATAAACCATGCGGAACGCTTACCCTGGTATCCGGTGTTTCCACCGTGATATACTCACTCAGCGCTACTCTCACAAGACAATCCATCAGGCTCTGGCGAACTGTCATGACTTCTGCCACGCTGTCCAGCATTGTCAATGCCCACTCCCCATTCAGAAGCAGAGTCCTCGAAATCCAGGGCATGCATGACCTTGAGTCTGGCTACCTTCTTTTTTTTAAATTGAGGATTTGATGTTTTAGGATTGTCTTCCTGCTTAATTATGTAGTCAGCGTTGTGACTCCTTTCTTGGTTTCACGTGCTGTTCTGCTCTCCTCTCTGACCGTCCTCCTCTCTCCAAACATTTATCGAATTTATCCTGGAAGAGACGAGAGGAACGTGTTTCAGTATCCTGATACCTATCAGGCGGTTTAACATTATCAAGTTGTAACGTTTTTCGGTAGATTCCTATGTAGGAGACCCACCCAGTGATTTTGTTTTGTCCTGGTTTTTCTTGTTGTCCCACTTCTTCTTCATTGAAGGGTCGGGTGCTTGCTTAGAGTTATCCTTTTCAGAATTACTCTTCAATTGTAGTTTTCCTGGTCTGGCTCCCAAATGACCTCTACCCAGCGTAGCATAGGTTTCTTTGTTAATTTTAGGTAATTCGCTCTCCTGTGGTGCATGAGGAAAATCCCTTAGGCGGTTGCGTATAGTTAACACTGCTGCTTTCCCATGTTACTCAACATTATGGTGGATACTGCGGCGAAACTGCCCATCAGTTTCGTCCCTAAGTTCAGGGCAGGTGCTCCATACAAAATAAGAAACCAACCATGTTGTGTAGTTTCGACTAATTAGTAGGAACTGCCCATTTGTGGACGTCATAAACTTAGGATGGTACCAGACTGATTGCATGCACTCCCACAGGGTATGTCGCCCTTTGGACCAGCTAGTTCACAGTGCCACCGTTAGCCCCCCTAACCTAGACAGGGAGCGAACAGTTCTGGCAACTACTGAACATGACAACAGCCCGGGGCTATTCTTATAGCCCAGTGGTAACCCCTAACCTACATGTCTAAGGTGTAAATGTATGGTCTGCCAAGAAATCCCCTTCCTGATGATCTAACCTGGTGGGTAAGAGTGTAGGACCCCGTCTTGGTCACGAACTGGACAACCCTCACAGAAATGTCAGTCAGCTGCTGGGCGAAAGCTTCGGCATGCAGGGACCCCTCGAAGTCAGCAGAAGTGTCTCCTCTGATTATACTTGGGAAACAAAAGGTTTTATATAGAAAAAGGCATCCTTGCCTTGGGCAGAGATTGTGATCAGGCTCCCATTGTTTGTATTCCACAGATAGCTGTGTTGCCATATGGACGTAATAACAAACACATTTGTATAACTCACATGAGGGCCTAGTACACAATGCCAAGGCAATGTGATAGTGTTCTCGCAAAGTTCTTCATGTTAGCAAGGTCAATGTGTCCAAGAAACTAACCCAAGTGTCACAAATGCAAATGTGTGTCAAACGTCGGTGTGACAAAGTGAAGGCAACTTTAGGAAAGAACTGTGTACAAGTAAAATTTGCACATTTCCTACCAGATTGAACTCGGCACATGACAAAACTGTGCGTTTGTTGGACCGCATAAACGTTTAAATGGTGTGAGACTGATTCTTAGCACCCCTCGGTATGTTGGCCCATAGTCCTGGTAGCTCACAGTGCACCATCTGTACCCCTATCCATACATGGTAACAAATGGATGTGCAACCTCAGAACATGACAACGCTGACTCCCCAAGGAAATCGTGGTAACGATCTAAAACCCTTTCGCTCAGCCACTTATGCATACTTAAAGAGATACACAAGAAGTTCACAGTAAAGCGTTACAATATTTATTGAAGTATTGTGATTCTTGAGTAAAATACTTATGCTGCACTGATTAGTAGAAGGAAACAGAATAATGTGACTAACATTACGAGAATGGTGAAAAAGATGAACAAATCAACCATTATGCTGATTACCTAAAAGTATAATCTTGTATAAGTATGGCAATATAGTGTACTCTTACCTAGCGCATTCTACCCTATCATGTCTAAGGTGAGTGGATCTGCCAAATCCCTGTCGGGTGGTCTAACCCCCATTACTTGTGGGTAAGTGTCAGCAAGCTGCCCATCTTGGTGTAGAGTTGGACAGCATCCCTCGCATGAGGTGACAGGAATTAGCTGAGCTGGAATTCCGGCATGGACTGACCTCTCAGTGCCAGCGAAATGCTCCTCTGAATAAACAACGGCTTGATGTTACCATGCCGAAGCCCCAGTCAGGCTGCTATTGTTTATTTTATTGTGATAGCTTTGTCGCAGAGCGGCCAAAAACAAATAACATCCTGCCTGCTGAACTTAGCCCTTGTCCAGAATGTTCAAGGAGTTCTGATAGAGGGCCTACGAAGTGGTATTGTAAGTAAACTGAATTCGCGGAATGTTATCCTGTGTGTGCCCGCAAATGAATTTGTCTCTCATGTCATCTTTAGGGAGAGAAGGCAAATTAAGAACGTGAGCATGTAAAGATGGCATTTCTTAACCGGGCCAAATACCTCCACAGGACAGTTTGTGACACGTGAATACAGGCAGCTGTACCAATCTTTCGCTTACTGGTCTTAACCAGCCCTACTAGCCTTTTAGGCCGTGTAACTGACACCCAGCCCTGTTGACTTTTCACTGATGATCTTGGTATATGGAGGACTATTGCTTAGTTCTATAAGCCATCGGGGGTAATTCTGACATTTGATTGGCTCTGCTCCAGCTGTACCCGTCTTTCAGAGATGATCCTAGCATGTAAATGTAGTGCTGCCATGTTGCCTCATATCATGTGTGACTGCATCAGGTAGTCTGTGCAACCACTGGTCTACCACCTTATGGGACTTGTACGTTTACTTTATTCCATTGTAATGGTGGTCCCAGCATGTGAAGTGCTGTGAGCAAAAAACCTAGAACTGACTGTGGGTAGGCACTTGATATGGAGCCATTTTGAAGATTGACTGCTCCCATCATCCAAGCAAGTTAAGGGGAAGCAGTCATACATGCAATAACTTACAAAGTATGCTGTTAGCAAGAAAGTCATACACGTTAGGTATCACTAACATTACACAGAAATAGCAAGTTTTTTTATTTAATTTCCAGATTGATATGATTTCTATCTGAACAAGGAACACAAACAGAAGAGCGCAGACCTTGCTCCAAGCTTGCAGAATTTCTGTTAGGCCAAAGAGACACTGTAACTTGTAAAGTAATTTACCTGCCACTGAATCAAGCAAATAGAAAGAAGTCGACCTGCAATTAATTGCCACTCATTTACGAGAGCATTTTTGGAAGACTCGAAGCTGGATTTGGGAGAGGACTGTCAGAACTATGGGGCGGTCTTACCTTACTGTGGTGGTGGGGCAGGAGTGGGTTTTTAACGTTCTCCTTGTTAATAAATTATGCATTTGATGTTCTGTTCCACTGTACCCATTTTGTGGAATTTGGCAGGGGACATTTGGTAACCTCGTTAAATGCACTGTAGCATTGCCATAGGAATGTGCACCAGCCAGTGTGTGCAAGAAATTAGTGTCTGTTTTCCCGTTTACCTCTTCTGTAGGAACCTTGTCATAGCCATGCAAATCAACTTTTTGGCTCAAAGACATGATAATTTTCCCAGCAGGCTTGTACCATGCATCGTGTCTTGACCATCTTAATGTTGGAGCTCTCGTGTGATGTGGCCAAAGGTTGTTGTCTTGACTATTCTACGGGGCACACCAGATCTCATTTGTGTGGGGCTGATGGAATAGCTGCTCTCCTCCTGTGACTGAAACAGTGCATTTAGACCTTGCATACCCCCCCCCCCTCTTCCTATGCCGTACTGATCTTTAAAAATGTAAGCATCTGGCTGCATATCAGTGTAGACTCAGCTATGAAGTTACATATATTTGTGTGTTTGGCCCTTTTCTATGTTTACAGTGTAACACTGTTGATTGCAGATCATAACTTGGTTACTTTTTCCATCTTTCGGAAGAAGGGCTGATAATGGCGACCCTCTGTGTCTCACTACTGTCTGTCAGACTGTCTAAATGAACAATGGGGACACGCCAGGTAAGGCACCAAAAATAACTTGCTTCTGAATAGAGAGTAGGCAAGAACCAGATGCCTTAAAGATAGAGGTAAAAACACCCTGGCATAACAAAACTCTCAGCAAATTGATGACAACATTACTATAAAGAGATAACAACCAAGAGTACATCAAGAAAATAAGAAGATCACAAAAACCCAAGAACTCAGAAAAAGGGAACAAGGGAATAATGTATAATGTACGTTGAAGGCAATGAAAAATTGCTCTTCAAATCTTGTGACGCCAGGAGAATCATTTCAGTGCCCCTAATATAATGTCCTATGCTGCATGATCCCAAAATGACACGGAAACAACGTTCCTTCATTTTGTATTAACAGTTACCATGGAAGTGATTGATATTTCCTTGCAAATTTGGGTCCATGTAGTATGCACCTCCAGCCAATAGCTATCTCTCTAGATAAAACTGGTCCTTCCTCGTTTGTCTCCACTTCCCAAACTCTATGTGCATGAGGAAATATGGCCAACATTTTCTTGTGTGCTCCAAAACAAGAAAAATCCCACAATATGGACGGCTGTGACCGTGCAGAGCAGAAACAGAGCAGGTGGCACCATTTGACAGACATCTAGAGAAGACAGAGGATGGAATGGGGAGAAGTTGGCAGCAGGAAGAAGAGCTTTGGCGGCAAGTATGTACAATCGCGATACAGCAGTTACAAGGACTGGTACGTGAGGCACGACACACAACAAACATTAGCAACTTGTTTTGGCATGTCAAGGTTCCTGCCAAACGGTATTGGGGTGGATGGTAAAGAGAGGGTAAAAAAAAATGGGTATTTTATATTTTTAACTCTGATAGAATCATTTGCTGTCCAATATGGCAAAACACCATCCACTGAATTACTTTAAACTTGGTATAAAGGTAGAACTTAGCTCCGATGTGAGCCTTTGCTTGTTTTGATGTAAATCCGTTAACGTTTTTTCAGATATTTCCATTATAAAAAGGTGTTGGGTGGGCTATGGAGGTTTAACTCGTATTGGCTAGGTTCTGTATCCAAAGCTATCCTAGCACAGATGAAGACGGTGCACAGTGAGGGGTGGGCGCGTCAGGGCCAGGCATAAAGCCAGGCCCTGTAACCAACCACCGGCCAAAGTCATGCATTATATCATCAAATAAAATAAATTCACTGAGAAAAAATTGTTAAGGGATAGTTATGGTTTTTTCTATTTTAAGAACATTAACTTGTCTTAAAGACCCTTGAAATCAGTTAAAAAGCAAAGTTAAAGTAGAACCAAAAACTTGAAAACCCCCGAAACTTCCCAGTTATGATTACCTTCTGAAAACATAACTCGCACACCTAGTACAGTGTTTATGACCTCATCTACGATGTGACAGATGACATTACAAGTGACATAAATGATCTTGATATGCCATAGGACAATGGATACAGTAAGGTCTCTTTGGGTATGTTTTGTTTTCTTATTATGTTGTGCAGTGTCTGTGTGTATATATTGTGAGGTCATAAACATTACATTTAATGTGCGAGTTATGATTTTGCAGGGCAGGTGAGCGAGTCATGGTTTGCAGAATGGTTGCAGGCCTTGGAGGTGACATAGGTCTGAGGGGAATGCACCTGTTCGATCCAGTGAAGCAGTGTTAATTGCCACTGAAGAAAGTTGTGCATGTTCTGGTGCTGGAAACTGAGGCCGGTACCTCCTTAGAGGTTGGATGGGTACAGAGGAGTCAGGCTTAAAATCTTCCTTAACAGGGCAATTGTTATTCATTGCTTGGAATCCACAAGACCACGATGGATCCATAGTTGGAAGATGTTCAAAATGGCATTCTATAAAAAGGGCCATGGGCCTGATTTACGAAACATTTTACATGCATAAGTCAAACTTACACATGTAAATTCATGTTCTTGCTTCACAGAATAAGGATCTGTGTAAATTTATGATAGCAGATGTCAGTTGTGGCCGTTGAATTTGTGCCATCTATGAGGAAATTCCAGAGTTAAAAACAAGGTGCTCTTATGGGAATGGTTTTTGCCAATGTTGATCACCCAAACATTTTTTTAGGAGTATAATAACTTACCAATATTTATCTTCAGAGCTTAAAGTATACCTACATGAGTAGGTCGGAAGTGATGCAGTCAGTGTCGCAAAAGGCATTCAAATGTTCTATTTTCACTGGGAATGTGCTGGTGGGAAGGAAGGACATTTTATGGAAAATAATTTTCCATGAAAGGAAACAAGAATATAGAATATGCAGTTTAAATTTCTCTAATGTTTCCAGTTAGAAAATTAAGGGGATGTAACATACCTTTTTTTTCTTTTTTCTTTTCATGATCACATCTCTCGTTCACAGAGACAGGGTGACCCAACATTCCACGTGGAACTCTGGTATATCCGCTAAGGCAACAGGATTCCACATCAATCAATCAAAACAGCTTTATTCGATTATTACAAAATAATCATAAAAGCACAGTTAAGAAAAGACATCAAGTTAGCACATATATAAAATTCACATATTAATACACATAAAATTCATCACATCATAATTGATTTCCTACATCTTAAAACATTCTTTAAGAATGATAAAACAGTAGCAACTATTTGTATATCCACTAAGCATTGTAACATCAAATAGGCTGGACGACATTGTCTTAAGCCACTGTTTCTTAAAATTGGGGAAATCCACCTCTTCCTTTGAAAGGAGTAAAATTTACAGAAAAACAGGACATGGATTGTCGTTTGTGAAGACGAATCGTCACAGGGGCATTTGCACAACGTCCTTGCCCAATCGTTCTGCACCGGGAATGTAACTAATCTATGGAATAATCCTAATCTCAGTCGGGTCAATAAAAATCTATTATGATCACTTATCATCAAACCTAAATATGGCTGGAATCTGTCAGTAGACACAGTGAGCTGATGGGCTAATACAGATACTTTCTTCAATTCATCATTGCTTCTAATACCCTCCAAATGATTCAAACATATGGCTCTCAGATCTTTCCTCGATATATCACATAAACTTGTTGGATTCAGAAAATATTCGGGATGGCCTAAGGTGCACACAAAGTTTTTAATATACATAAGCCATCTTATGTGCGCCACCCCATCGAGACTGCCACAGTCCTGTAATATCTGTCGGTTCAGCCCCAACTGTTCCTTCGTCCAGATCCTATGCCACATAAGTACAGGTTGAATTTTACAAATATCTGATAAAAAGGTCATCCCCAATTCCATGTGACAAATATAGGTAGAGGTACTCTGTGGAACAAGCAAAAGAAATCTTAAGAACTTATTCTCAATTAGTTGTAATGAGTGAACCTCCTCGTAACCCCAAATGCCCGCCCCATAGGTAGCGATGGAGATGCACTTTGCCTTATATATTTGTAAAAGTGCCTCGGGAGCCCGTTTCCCTAGCTTTCTACTAAAATTCATTAAGGCGGCAACAGCTTTTGAAAACAACAGCTTCCTAGACTTTATCGCTTGGGTCCAGCTCCCCTTCTATCGAAGAGAATCCCCAGATAGGAGAAAGTTTTACAACTTTCTAATTGATTGGTGCCTAAAATTACATTTCTACATTGTTCGCTACCAACCCCACATTTCATTACAAACGTTTTTGAGATGTTAATATTTAAGCCTAATTTTGCCATAAAATTTGAAAAACTGCAAACCAACCTCTGGATGCCCACTGGGGTGCGGGACATGAGAACCGCATCATCGGCATACAACAATGCAGGAATCGAACGCTTACCTACTCGCGGGAGGTCCTGGCATTCCTCCTCCAACGTTTTCCCCAGATCATTTATATATAACGTAAAGAGGAAGGGTGCCAGGACACACCCCTGCCTCACGCCCTTCATCACCTTAAATTGTTTCGTACATTCCCCCCCAGCCCAAATCGGATCCTTGCATTTGCCCCAGCGTATAGTTGTCTTAAAAACACTATTAGAGGAAGGTCCACCCCTATATTCTCTAAGATTCTCCATAATTCTTCATGAATTACGGAGTCAAACGCCGCTGTCAAATCGACAAACGTCAAAAACAGCCTGCCCTTTTTTGCTTTTGTATATTTGCCAAGCAACATATTTAAGTTTAGGCCTTGGTCCACAGTTCCAAGGCCCTTACGAAATCCGTACTGTAAGTCACTCAGGATGGAATGATCTTCCGCCCAATCTTGCAATCTGGTTAGCAGGACCCTCCCGATAATTTTAACGGTGGAGTCGAGCAAAGATATCGGCCTATAACAGGCTGGGTTTGACCTGTCACCTTTTTTAAAGATCGGAACCAATACCGACTCAGACCAAGATGTTAAAATACCAGAGGAACTGCAGGCGTTTAAAACTTGAGTCAATATTGGGCCCCACAACCCGATATTATATTTAAAAAGGTCCACCGGGATCCCATCTGGCCCGGGGGCCTTCCCCCCGCACATGCCTCAATAGCCAAATTGACCTCAAACAAGTCAAAACTTAATTTATTGTCATCACTAGATTGTGCACGTACTGAGGGCACTATAGTCAAGTCCTCCTTGACTAACATTAGTGCATTATGACTATAAAGCTTGGAAAAATGATTCACCCAATCTGCCTCCGTAATAGCAAGCTCTACAGAGGCCCTATCACTCTCCAGAAGAAAAGGTGCATTAACAGCCTTCCAAAAGGCAGAGGAATCCCTAGTCTTTGTACTGTGATATAAGTCCTGCCAAGCTTCTTCTTTAAGAGCCTTTTTTCTTATTTTTAGTGCCGCATTGTACTTGCTTCTGGCATCCCTTACCTCCTTCAGAATTCTCGGTCTGTTATGTAAGGCCTTTTTAAGTCTAATATGGGCTTTGGTACACTTTGCATCAAACCAACCTAAATTAGGCTGTTTGTTTTTATTCGTCTTCCTGAATAATTCCTGCTTAATGCAGTCTGCAATATTTAAAAACCCATCAATTATATTTTTATTCGGTGAATCCTCATCTAGACAAACCAGAACCGACTTCTTACAATTTAAAATAAGTTTCTTCAAAAACATATCCGGGTCGATTTTATTCCATTTTAACGCATACCCATTCTGCCTAGATAGGGCTATGGTACCCACAGTATTTGTCCTATGATCTCTCTTCCCAGTCAGACTAGACTTCAACTGTATTGAGATGCTCAAAGGAAAATGGTCGCTCACGGCTATCTTATGAGTCAAAAAATCTCGTACCCTTGATTTATGTCTACAGGACATTAAAATAAAATCAATTAAAGAGGTTTTGCCACGACCATTATAAGTAGAATTAAATGGTACAGACTTAAAACATAATAAATTGGCAAAACCCAAATCTGCATTGAACATAATTTCATTTAAAATTTCTCCATGATGATTATGTGCAAAATGTTGGAAAGACTGAGATTTATCGCAAGAAATCCCACAACACCCAGTATCAGCATAATTACAAATGTTACAATTGAAGTCCCCGCCCCATAAAATACATACATCTCTATTGGGTAAAATCTGGATATTTTGTATAATAGTACCAATTGATCTCACGACTCCCTCAAACCTATCATGGGGTAAATTATTATAAAAGTTGACTACTAATAGGCTAAATGATTTATCAATAACTAAACGCACAACCTGGTAATATGGATCATCACCTATTATATCAATTTTATCAAAATTCAATAAATTTGCGACATATAAACATAGGCCCCCTTTTGCTCTACCTTTGGTAGACGGGACAGCCGGGGTGTGAAAGGTTCTAAAACCATTAATATGGATAGGATCCTCAATCCAAGTCTCCTGTAGACTAATAACATCAAATCGATTCACAAAATCACACCAAGTATGATCTGTCACCTTGGATCTCAGGCCTGCGACATTCCAGGATAAAAACTGACAGCAGTTCTTCCTGCTATCTCTACTAGCTTCAACAGTTGAACCAACTTTGGCTACAATAGTAGGAGGTGAAGAGTGCGGGATAATGGAAGGCCAAGAATTGATAGAAGAGGTGGCCGCACTTGGGGTAGATTGCACCGCATCTAACAAGTCTACCACGGTTAAATCACCTTTCTTGCATATAGGGCTCCCAGAAACACCATCCAATGACCTTAGTTCCTTACACAATTGTGCATTTACAGTGTTATCCTGCTTCATACCATAATAGCTATCCATCCTCCTCACATGATCTAAATCCAGTCAATCTACCTCCTCTAAATTAGGAAGAATGTCAAACCTATTATGGACTTGTACATTGTACCGATGTTCATGAACCAATAAGTGGGAGTCAGTGGGTACAGTTGAACAGGTTTCGGTAGTAGGTTTATAAAAATAACCCAGGGGAAAAATATTAATATCGGAATTCAGAAGAACCCGATTACCTACCCTGGAAAGGATCATTTGAACGAACTGAGGATGACAAAATGATAAAACCACACAATCACCACTTAACTTCTTAGGGCCTCTACCCACCCAGCTTATCCTTCTTGCCATCTTGAACTCAGAAAATAACCTTTCAGTCTGGCCTAACTTAGTTCCCAACCAGCAAAGGCATTTATTTCTGAGTGAGTCCCAGGATTCTTCAACTCCTGGAGATAAACACGGGACGTTCGCTAATACAACTGTGTATGGAGTGACCTCTGGGGGAGGTCCAACGTCGTCTGTGAATAAAAAATCTCCTGGCTGTCACGTACGGGGTATGGGTCCTTGCCTCTCTTCTCACGAGATATTAATGGACGCGGGCCAAGGTTGATCCTCTCCTCTAGCATATCCCTGTTATGTGACCTCATAGTAGATGTACTAAGTGAGTTAGATGACAGTTGTAAGCCCGCCAATGTGGGTTTGTTCCGGCCCCCTGACTGAGAAATATTCCTACTCGGAGCCTCAGGACCCTCAGGACCCAAGTCAACCCGCTTTATTTGTTGACTGCATAATCTAAGGTCCTCACCACAGTTAGATTGAGAAGGAATATGCCCGTCCGTGTCTGTACAATTATTGTGCGGTCCCACTAAGCTTGGTAAGCACGGTTGATAGAGGACCGGGCGTTTAGACAACGCCGCCTCAATATTGTCTAGTCTAGTGGACAAACCTGCCAAAGTATCTCGGAGAAATATATCCAGTGACTCTAATCTGAGTTTCAAGAAGTTGGAATCAATTTGGTTATTACGCAGGGCCCCAACTACTGGTCTCTCCTTCTTACTAAGTTTAGGCTTATGATGGTGCTGAGCTTTCTTAAGTGTGTTACTCGGGGTTTTAACGATGGTATTAGTTGGAGCCGGTACAGAGTCCGGACTTAAGATATGTGACAGATCTATATTACGAGGTCTCTTATCCGGGGGTTGAAGGACACTCTCATGGTCACTAATAGAAATTTGTTCCACAGTGTTTACTATACACCCGTTACTAACGCCAACCTCGCTAGGTACACATGACTGTTGGGGGGCAGAGGAGGGTTGCTCTGCAGGTATCACCTCCGCTAAAGAGACGGGCTCGATACTTAATTTCTCCGTATTGATGACTTCCTCAACTGAGATAATCTGTTGTTCTATAGCCCCCATAGCCCCGGTCAAATAATTTAATAGGGTCTGCCGGGGAGCCGCCTCCCGACCTGGCCTTGGTGCACTCTGTGTTTTTCTTTTCCCCATAATAAACTAAGAAAGGCACACTAAAACCCAACTTATTATTAAAAATAGAGCTGAGGATTAAAGGTGAGACAAGGCAGCTACTAATTCTATGAGTCAAAATAAAATATAGAATATATGACACAGTGACCCCCACTCAGATATAATCCCTCTACATATACTACGCACAACAATGCCCAACAACCTGAAAACACAGACTACAAGCTTACTAGTTGAGAACAGTCCAGCCAAATAAGAAGTAACCCAGACCAGCCTCTTCCGGACTATGATGGACTAAGACGGGCCCGGGGGCAAGGTGCAACGTGCGTTGCGTTGCGGGCTGCAGCGAGTACGACTATGCTGTGTCTTGAAAGGCTTATCCAGATGGAAATGTTCAAACCAACTTGTTAAGGGGGTGGCCCTACCCTGCCTCTTCCTGACGATGACGGGCAAGGACGGGCCCGCCCTTGGCCCGGGCTTCGCCCGCGCGCGTCCCGCGCCGCGAGGTAAAGTCGGCGCTTTTCAGCGCGGGTGATGGAGGCTCCTCCTCCTCCCCCTCAGTCCGCAATGCAGCAGGGCACTTTGGGGCTTGTGGTCTCCCCAGCAAGATGCTTCCGCGACCAGCAGCGCGTCCCGCGCCGCGAGGTAAAGTCGGCGCTTTTCAGCGCGGGTGATGGAGGCTCCTCCTCCTCCCCTCAGTCCGCAATGCAGCAGGGCACTTTGGGGCTTGTGGTCTCCCCAGCAAGATGCTTCCGCGACCAGCAGCGCGTCCCGCGCCGCGAGGTAAAGTCGGCGCTTTTCAGCGCGGGTGATGGAGGCTCCTCCTCCTCCCCCTCAGTCCGCAATGCAGCAGGGCACTTTGGGGCTTGTGGTCTCCCCAGCAAGATGCTTCCGCGACCAGCAGCGCGTCCCCGCGCCGCGAGGTAAAGTCGGCGCTTTTCAGCGCGGGTGATGGAGGCTCCTCCTCCTCCCCCTCAGTCCGCAATGCAGCAGGGCACTTTGGGGCTTGTGGTCTCCCCAGCAAGATGCTTCCGCGACCAGCAGCGCGTCCCGCGCCGCGAGGTAAAGTCGGCGCTTTTCAGCGCGGGTGATGGAGGCTCCTCCTCCTCCCCCTCAGTCCGCAATGCAGCAGGGCACTTTGGGGCTTGTGGTCTCCCCAGCAAGATGCTTCCGCGACCAGCAGCGCGTCCCGCGCCGCGAGGTAAAGTCGGCGCTTTTCAGCGCGGGTGATGGAGGCTCCTCCTCCTCCCCTCAGTCCGCAATGCAGCAGGGCACTTTGGGGCTTGTGGTCTCCCCAGCAAGATGCTTCCGCGACCAGCAGCGCGTCCGCGCCGCGAGGTAAAGTCGGCGCTTTTCAGCGCGGGTGATGGAGGCTCCTCCTCCTCCCCCTCAGTCCGCAATGCAGCAGGGCACTTTGGGGCTTGTGGTCTCCCCAGCAAGATGCTTCCGCGACCAGCAGCGCGTCCCGCGCCGCGAGGTAAAGTCGGCGCTTTTCAGCGCGGGTGATGGAGGCTCCTCCTCCTCCCCTCAGTCCGCAATGCAGCAGGGCACTTTGGGGCTTGTGGTCTCCCCAGCAAGATGCTTCCGCGACCAGCAGCGCGTCCCGCGCCGCGAGGTAAAGTCGGCGCTTTTCAGCGCGGGTGATGGAGGCTCCTCCTCCTCCCCTCAGTCCGCAATGCAGCAGGGCACTTTGGGGCTTGTGGTCTCCCCAGCAAGATGCTTCCGCGACCAGCAGCGCGTCCCGCGCCGCGAGGTAAAGTCGGCGCTTTTCAGCGCGGGTGATGGAGGCTCCTCCTCCTCCCCTCAGTCCGCAATGCAGCAGGGCACTTTGGGGCTTGTGGTCTCCCCAGCAAGATGCTTCCGCGACCAGCAGCGCGTCCCGCGCCGCGAGGTAAAGTCGGCGCTTTTCAGCGCGGGTGATGGAGGCTCCTCCTCCTCCCCCTCAGTCCGCAATGCAGCAGGGCACTTTGGGGCTTGTGGTCTCCCCAGCAAGATGCTTGCCAATGTTGATCACCCAAACATTTTTTTAGGAGTATAATAACTTACCAATATTTATCTTCAGAGCTTAAAGTATACCTACATGAGTAGGTCGGAAGTGATGCAGTCAGTGTCGCAAAAGGCATTCAAATGTTCTATTTTCACTGGGAATGTGCTGGTGGGAAGGAAGGACATTTTATGGAAAATAATTTTCCATGAAAGGAAACAAGAATATAGAATATGCAGTTTAAATTTCTCTAATGTTTCCAGTTAGAAAATTAAGGGGATGTAACATACCTTTTTTTTCTTTTTTTCTTTTCATGATCACATCTCTCGTTCACAGAGACAGGGTGACCCAACATTCCACGTGGAACTCTGGTATATCCGCTAAGGCAACAGGATTCCACATGGAAACAATTACACTACTTTAGAGTAACTGTTAAAAAAAAAAAAAACAGCAGAACGTTTGCAATAAACTTTAATTTTATTGTGTCAGTGATTCAACCCCAACAGTCAAAACTGGACAGGGTCATCTTCAGGACAAGAAACAATAGTCACTTAGAGAAGGCATCATTCGCGATAGCTCAAGTAAATGCCAAAAGATGAATGACTACCAAGAGGGAACAAATCCTAATGAAAACAATTCTGAGACGCATGAGTCAGTTTGCCGCTGAGCGCTTATTGAGGCACATTCACTCTTTTATCTTGACCTGAGGATGGACTAGAGGTCGGCGAGCTGCTGAAAGCTTGCGCCAGGCTGGAGGCAGAAGCTTGACCCTCAAAATCTCTAGCCCATAATGAGCCGAGCTTTCATGCAGTTTTTGCTTGCCACCCTCGCTCTAGCCTCATGCTCAAAGAGGTAAAAACAGAGCATTAACATTTGGGGTAAAGATGAGAGACAAATAGATACCTATTTAGTGGCTGATTTGTACAAAGTGACACCAGAAAACCTGAATGAATCGCTGCTTCCCCACTTTACCAAATTGTATGACCTTAGTCACCTTCAAATACGTGAGATCAGAATACCAGCTGTACGAAAATCTATTGTGTTTGATTTAATAGACTATAATGTTACTCTATATATAAGAATCTTGACCACATAAAGGGTTCACAGAACAACTCTCCTTGCCTCTTAGTTCACTAATGGCACTGTCACTGGGTTGGGGGGCGTGAATGGTACTAACTTCTCATTGTAATGCTATAATGTGACACATTAATGTAAAAGAAATGCACTTTTTTAAATGTTGAAGAGACTCAACCATAATTTTCGTGATGTTTGTTGTATGATTTACGTGGCAAACATTTTCAGGGCTCGGCTCGTGCAGGGTTTCTAAGAGCCAAGCTAGACCAATGGCTCGGGTCGGCTCGCCCTATTAATTTGTTGGTTCATCTACCTCTAAGATGAACCCATACAATTATGACTTTTGGGGTTGAAAACACATCACTATAAAAATAACACCTCAGTATCGGGGTTGTAGTTTGTGCATAGTGCACTATGCAAATACAGATTGCACACAATTCAATGTGTGGAACGTAAAATGTATACAGTCTAATGTGGAGAATTGATAGAGAGCAAGATCCTTGTAGTTTTGAAAATCTAGCCTTAGTCGAACATGGGTTACAGTTATCTTTGCTGTCCTTCAGCCGCGTCCCCCTCAGCCATGTTGGCATGTGGGGCTTTGGTGGGTGTGAAAAGGGGGTGCAGCAGTGAAGAATTGGGTGTGTGCGGGGAGTTCTAGGCTGGAATAAATGGTGAAACTTCCTTAGCCTGGCATATATATGCAAAATACGACCACAAAGTCTAAATTGAGTATACTCTGGCATTGACGGTTTGAAAAACTCAATTTGTAAAGGCAGTAAATATAGACCAATATTGGGCAACTACCGTACTAAATACATTGTGGAACTTCTGCCATTAAAAAAATCAATTTTGATGGCCTTTATAAGAGCTAGTTCCCAGCTGAGCACGTGTCTGCCAAAAGAGACAAGATAATTAAAGCTGATATTTTCTGCCCACTCTTTTTCATGTCATGTACGATTCAGTGTGAATATTTACTGTTTAAAAGTAAGCTGTTTCCTTTAATGACACTGCAGTAACAATTAATGATTGATAGTAATGTATTGTATTGGTTTGTGGCATTTATATATACAAACACTAACGCTGCGTCATTAAAGTAAATATTTGTTTTAAATGTGGCATTGCAAGCTAGATTTGAGTGCTTTATTAAAGGCAAGTTATTAATTATTTTTAGGCCGCTGTTTTTGCAGATACTTACAGGTACACAGCAACAAGGTCCAAAAATAATATATTTTTATGGGTACACATTATGCACTGTATTGCCTTCAGGCACCAGAGAAGCATTAGTTAAAAATATGAGTTTTAAACAGTAAGGAAATAAGATTTTTCCCTTTGTCTAATATTAAGAGCTTAGCTACATCATCCTTTCAATAAACAATTTATTTGACTGTTTATGCGTCATCTATCCTGTTTTTAATCCTTGCTTTAATTGTATATATTAGGACACTGCATCACTGGTCACTCTGCCACCTGCACCTTTTCACTTTGTTTTAAGTTGTTCTGCCACCTTATCAAGGGTAGAAAATATAAGTAATTAAATATTAAACGCTATCATTACAGAGGACACTTTACCACTGATATGTCAATCTGATGATAGTCAAAACGAGCAGGGAAGTGCTTGAAAGTGCACCCCACACCCTCCCCACCCGTTCGCAAAAATGTAATTTCTTGTAAAGAAAAAAACAAACGCTTGATATTTACAAGTACCTTATCTCCACCAACTGTAGAATTTCCAAAATAATTAGCAGTTGACACAGACATTAATCAGGAAAGTGATGCAATACTTTTGCCTGGAGCACACCTGACGTCTTTCAAGGTTTTGGGTCATACGTTCAATTATGAGAATGCTCGTGTTTCAGAGCAAAAGTCAGTGCATGGCTGGGAGTCTGTTCCAGTCTGCCCTGAGTGAGTTTTCTGGCTCGTCCTGTGCTTTTCCCAGTTGACTTGACGATCAATGTGGCTATTGCAGGTGCTCTACAGTTTTTGTTGATGTTCAGCAGTAGGGCATCCAGGCGTGGGGTGGCCAAAATGTATACTGTTCAATGTTAACCAGTCTGTGCAGAGATGATTAACAGCAGCGGGCGTACAGGCCTTTGTATCTGTATCCACGAAGGTGAGGTGGCCGACCATCCCTCCACAACAGGGATGCAGGTGAAAAGTGTGGATATTCCCTTCATGGTGTGCAAAGTGTATTGTGTGTGCTTGTAGAGCAGCGTACACAAGTATTGTCTGACTGGAATGTTGTGTGCATGCTGAATAGCGGATTCAGTGAAGGACTGCACAAAACTTGGTTCTCTTTCAGGTCCTTTGTCTACCTTCTGCAAGTGATAACATGAATGGAGCTCTCGATATCCTTAGATCTGTGGCGGGTTGGGAATATACTCTTCATCCTGCCAGTCAGCTCACCACCTCCAATCTCTCTATATCTCTCTCTCTCTCTCATATTGTGCTAGGCATCATACCAGCAACCTAAAACCTTGGCTAAGAATCTCTGTTTTCAGTTTTTCTTTTTTTTCTGTTTATTGCATTTTTCAACCAAAAGAACAGAACACAATGCACATCAATGGTAATACAAAATACGTAGATGAGACATCTCCATAGAGCATCAACAACACTTCTTACTTTCACTGCACAGAGGCTCCATATGTGAATAAGAAGTTAAGATGTTAAAGAAAGAGGAGAGCACACTACGGCAATGGTGCGAGGGTAGTAGAGTAGGCACCAGGAATGTTAGTAAGGCTAAAGATTCCACCCTGTGGTACTATCATTCAAGCGAGCGTGTGCACACAGAGCCTCAATCCCCCATTTCTGTGATCATCACAACCTCCCCATTCTCAGTGGTGCTGGGCGCCTCCCGCTCTGCCCTAGCGCGCAGATTATCTTGTAGTGGAGACCAAATATATCTCTGGGGCAGGCGCGCACTGGCATCAGTTCCCAGTAGTTGTTTAATTGCTCTAGATAGGATGCCGCGTCCTGAAGCCAGTCCACAGCTCATGGCGCTGTGCGCCTGCCCCATCTCATCGCCTCCCGTCGCTTGGCGAGCAGAAGAAGCATCGCAGTCAGCTTGCCTCCCTCTGCCGGCACATCTTTCACATAACCCAGTAGCGCCACTGGTGGGGAGTGCTCAATTGTGTATCCCATAATAGCCTCCAGGGTTTCAAAGATTGTGTCTGAGAAGTTCCTAGCATCTGGGCAGTCCTACGCTATGTGTAGGAAATCAGCGCAGGGTGTCGTGCACGCAACGCGCATCTGTTATCAATCCCGCTCGATGTAATTTCGCCGGTGTGCGATAGAGCCTATGCAGATAATTGAAATGTATAAGGCGCAGGCGATTGTTAGGGGAAAGCGCGCTCGCTTGGGTGCAGCAGTATTTCCACTGATCATCGGTGAGGGGGTGTCAAATCAGTGTCCTACGCCCTGTAACTAACGGGTGCACACTGGTGCACTTTCTTGCATGCCAGCGTGTAATTGCGTAATCGGCCTGATCGGCGACAGGGACATGAGCATCATCTCATGAACCTTAAAGACGGGTAAGGTATCTGGGAAGGAGTCGTGATGTGCCCGCATCGCTGCCCATAGTTGGCAATACATGAGGGCATTTAAAGCAGGGGTCTGTGCTTCCGACAGTGCTGACTGTGGTGTCACAAATTGACCATCTGGATACAAAGACCACATGCTGGTCAGCTGCATGCTGCGTAACCTAGTTCGGGTGCCCCTATCGAGGTTAAGGTGGCAGTGGGTGTCTGATAAGTGGCACCGATGGAGCAAATAGGTGTTCCAGCTTTGCTCTCCGTCTGAGCTCCCTCCAGGCCCACACCGTGCAAGTCACCATGTCAATCCGCCCACGCGGACACCTGGGAGTCTCAAATAACGCCATCTGCAAAAGGCAGGGCGCTGACAAATCGTGTTCAGGGGCCTTGTGAGCAAGGAACCATGTGGGGAACAGCCAGTAGTGTGCGAAATGCGCCTGGGTGCAATAGTAATAAAGATCTATGTCCGGTGCTCCTTGTCCGCCCTGTTTGAAGGGTAATGTCATCACCTCCCAGGTTATCCATGGCTGCCCTCCAGCCCATGCCAGTGATATCAGGTGGGATCGCAGTTGGCATTGAAAATTCAATGTCGGGGGGTGTGCCAGATTTAGGAATAAATAAAGAAATTTGGGTAGGATCACCATCTTGGCGATGGCCAGCCTCCCAGTCAGGGACAGTGGGAGTCCATGCCAGCACCCCACACATCTTCCAACCACGTCTTTAACCGCCTGGAGTTATCACGCCAGAGATCATTAGCATCCCTGCTGAGCCATATCCCAAAGTATTTTTCTGGGCCATCTTCCCACTTAATCGGTTATTCAAGTGTGAATTCCTCAGTCACATCTGTTAAGGGAAAGAGGGTGGACTTTGACCAATTAATCTTGACTCCAGAGAGTCCTCCAAACCTAGTGAATTTCCTGATCAGGGGGTCAATATTAGCTTGTGGGTCCCTGACATAGAGCATCACGTCATCCGCATACATTGAAACCATGATCATACGGGGTGTA
The DNA here is from genome assembly GCA_963921515.1 of Calotriton arnoldi. Lineage (NCBI taxonomy): Eukaryota > Metazoa > Chordata > Amphibia > Caudata > Salamandridae > Calotriton > Calotriton arnoldi. The sequence continues at coordinate 1,800,914 of CAWUFW010000751.1, forward strand.
AAGACAAGGCCACGCTGCGCGTTATGTTGCCACAGGCGGCTCAATGGCTATTGCAAATAATATTGACGAAAGGGTGCATCCCTGTTGGGTGCCCCTATTCACCAGGAAGGCAGAGGTAATCCCATTAACACGCAGGCGGACTGTCAGTTGGGCATATAGCAACCCAATCAGCCTGTAGAAAACGAGGACTTACACCAAGACACGACAGCAAGATGAACAAATAGGGCCATTCAAGCTAATCAAACGGCTTAGTAGCGTCTAAAAATAACGCTGCAGCCTTCATGGTTGACTCAATAGTATGGAGGAGGGCAAAAAAGGTACACAGGTTGTGGGACATCGACTTGCCCAGAACGAATCCGGAATGGTCAGGACGCACCATGGTCGAGTGCAGGGGGAGCAGTCTTGAAGCAATTAACTTAGTCAGAATTTTATTGTCCAGATTGATCATAAATAGTGGGTGGTAAACATCACACCGTCAGGGGTCCTTACCGGGCTTGGGAATCGTGACAACCAGGACTTCTCTAAGTGACAGAGGGAGAGAGCCTGTAGCCAGCACCTCTTCATTCATTGCAAGGGGGTGCTTGCCAGCACAGGGGCGTATTCCTTGTAAAAAGCTGCTGTCAGGCCGTCCAACCCTGGGGCCTTATCAGCTGGCAAAGCACTGATGACCTGGCGCACTTCTTCCACCGAGAAGGGCTCGCCAAGATATTTCCTTGTCCGTCCTCTAGCCTCAGCAGCTGGATGGAGTCAAATTATTCCGCCAGATTGAGGGGTGGTGTCGCAGGCTACTGCAATTTGTAGCGTTCAGAGAAGAAATCGACCATTGCCCCTTGTATCGCCTCAGTACCAACGTACTCATGGGATTGTTCATCTTAGAGTTCTCCTATGTAATCACTAGTCCAGGGTTACGCAGCATATGTGCTAAACTCTTCCCTGCTCTATCCCCCTCCCCGTATTTCCGCGCCCGGGATTCCTTCCCTAAAAAGTTGACCTCACGATGCGCCGCCTTCTCGTATTCAGTCAATTTACCTCAGATGGATGCCAGTATCTCAGTGTTAGTCAGAAAAATACTGGAGTTCTAGTTCCCTGACATAACCAGCAGAGTGGTATTTTCATTTACTGTGTGTTTTGTTTCATTCCAGACTACATACCTGACATTAAAGGATATTTGGTTGACATGTATCAACATAGTCTTGTGTTGGTTTAACATACACCATGCTTTTTTATTGTTGACTTAACTTCTAAAGTAATGTGTAGCAATGTGGTCCCTGCGCCTTCTCCCCTCCACTTCTCTGCTCCCATCTATCGGCTGGTGGACTGGTGGCACAGGATCTTCATCCTCTGAATCTGAGTCTGACACCTCAATGTATAGGCCTCTCCAGGTGGCAATATTGTGTAGGATGGCACACGTAGCTACAATCTTACAAGATATTTCGTGTGCATATTGTAACGCACCCCCACTCTTGTGCAGGCACGGAAACAAGTTTTCAGTAGGCCAAATGTCAGCTCAATTACACTCCTTGTGTGACGATGTGCACTGTTATATTGGCACTCATTTTTGGACTTAGGGCATACGCACTGTCACCTGCAAAACAGACATAGTTGTGAGGCTACATGATAGATTGAATAGGTGACAACAAACACATATCTGTTTGTAAATTGCTATTCTGTACTTAATAGATATCCATCATCAAACTCCCCTCTTTCCTGCCATCTGTATGTTCTGCTGTGTCTAAACATGAAGGAGTCGTGAGTGCTTCCTGGATATTGTGACACAATATCAGTTATGATGTTGTGGGCAGTGCATACCACCGAGATGTTGGGGGAATGTGTATTTTCCTGCTTCTGAATATATATTCCAGATGGGATGGGGGCATATGGGCACGTGTCTCATCTATACACCCTATGACATGGGGGAAATTTGCTATCATGTAAAATTGTAATTTGGTACTATGCCTTTCCTGGGCATTCCTGGGTAGGTATATCTGTTGGTGAATGTAGATCAGCATGGCATCTAGGAATGCACGGATGAAACGTGAAAGTGCACTTTGTGACACCCCTCCTGCTACAGCAATCACACTCTGTTAACTGCCAGAGGCCAATAGGTGTATTTTCTGCCTTTATCTATATTCTCCGGGTCAAATTCTGATACAGAAAAGTAAGCCCCGGTCTTCAATTATAAGTCCTGGTGCCCACCGCCTGCACAAATTAAGCAATGCACTTAGGGTAATGAAAAGGAGGAATTGAGGAGTTTTTGAATGATCAGAGCTCACCAGATGAGTGATGCAGGCAATTTCTTAAGCTATCGGAATGACTATATGGCCCTTTTATTGAGGTGGAAAAGAGCAGGAATCTAATGACTTGGAAGAATGCAAAAGTAATAAATGAATCAAATGTTGATTTCTGTTGTGAAGGACTGCTAAAACGTTTTTTTGCTATGATTTTCTAAATAAATGTATGTGACACAAGACAAGTGCTTTTTAACAATCCGTCTTTTCAATACGAAAATATGTTTAGGGTGGAGAGGGTAAATTTTAGTTTGCGGATTAAGCATTAGTTGTTTCATTTCAGAAATGAGAGTAAACCTGCAAAGGCAGTTTGGAAGATTGGCTGGGTCGACGCAGTCTACTGAAAAGCAAAATCCCTCCAGTTTCCAGTTTAAATGGGATGAAGAAAACACAGAGAGAATTTGTTTTCATGGGCATAGCCTGGAGGAAATTACGCAAGAAGAGGACAATATATTTTCACTGGTGAACTCAAAGTACTGGCTTAGCTCGCTGAAACTTTGTCAACAATCGTGAGTATTGTAGTATTTTTAACAACTTAAAAATATCTTAAATGGTCCTTTAATTGGATAATCATACTCATTCTATAAAAGATGTGTCTGCACTTTGAACCTCAATGTAATTAAACTGTCTGCATTATTACACTTTGTATGCTATGGCAGGACCGGAGGTGAGGAATATGCTTTCCTCTACCTTTTTAATGAGCTGGCGGGAAAGAAATATAAATCATGTCAATCCATCAAGAAGTGAACAACAGCACTGTCCATGGAAATCCTCAGTAGAACTGCCATCATCCTCTCTCTTTGTTTCTTGGAGCCAATAGAAGTTCACCTGCATACCTTCTCTTCTGAGGTGTATTCCTCTCGTAATAGTTGGTCTGGCCTACACAGAGTTACTCTTGGGGTTCTATATTTGGTGCTAAATTTGCCTTGTTTTTGTATTTACCTATGTTTAGTATTTTAGTAATCTTCCTTTAAGATTAGCATGCAGTCCAAGGCCATGCTCTTTTAAGCAGCTTGAGCGTCTCCCTAAGGTGTGCGCAATTGGCACCATGGACAGTGCCTCTCTGTGTGGTCTGAGAGCCTGTGCTCCAACACTCTGTTTTGCTCTGAGGTTGTGTGCCCAGTCCTATTGGTAAGTGAAGAGAGATGCAGGTCAGCAGACAAGTGTTGTCCATTTGTGCCGGTAATGTCTCTTTCGGACCATGTTGGACCATTTTGACTTTAACCTTGTGCTAATCTCGGACCTCGTCCGTACACACAGCTCTTGTCAGCCAGCTCCTCAGGTTCAGATTTAGCTTTCTCCTTAAGTTTTAAAAGAGATTTTATTTGTAATTAATTAAATACAATATAATAAGCACAAGATAAAATCATACATAAAGTTATCATATCAATAAAATATGCAAGATAGAGGGGAAAGGAGGGGAAAAAGTGACAATCACCAAATTATGGAATTAGGTATAATCACAGTACAGTAAATAACATCCAAGTCGAGAGTAAGAAAAAAATAGACCAATTAATATATTGCTATAATTGTAGTGTATGAAAAACATTCATGGAGGTTTAGTAACTTCCTCAATTCAGGTATTATGAGCACATGCATGCATGCATAGCAGAATTATCTAAAAAGGTAGTTATGGGTAGCCAAAGGGAGTCATGTTTAATAACAAGGGAAATTGGGGAGAGATATGCTCTATCTAGTCTATGGTTGTAACAAACTGCATACCACCATAAGATACTTTAGTAGAATTCTTCCATTCCCAGGTGATTTGCTGAAAGGCAACAGCAAGGTGTAAGTCTATTATGTAAAAATTGGTCACATGGGAATCCCAATATTCAGAGACACTCCCGAAGAAAATGTTAACAAAGGTAAGGGGGACTTGCGTATGAAATATGTAATTTATTTGCTGCCAAACCTGCATCCAAAATGTGTAAATATGTTGACAATCGAATAACATATGTTTTAAATCCGCTTTGTTGGATGAACAAGACCAACAAGAAGCGGAGAGAGTTGGATTTATCTTGTGTAATGAAACAGGAGTGAAGTCTATTGTAAATATAAAATAATGTCTGTGTGGCGTTGGCTGCTCTGGAAGATCTTCTTATTTTCAACCAAATCTTGTTCCGAATATGGATGGGAAAAGTAGGCTGGAGATCGGTTTCCCAGAGTAATTCTACTTCTGTTTTATCTCGATTGGTTGGTTGAGGAAGGAGATGTTTATATAGTTGTTAAGCAGAAGGGGTAGACTCCAAAATCGAAAGTATATTGGGTGGAGAAGAGGGAAATACAGGGGTAGATACGAGATTCTTGTAAGCATATTGAATCTCTGTGATTAAAGAATTGAATTTAGATTCCCAGGAAGAGGGTAACGAAAAACGCATTTGGGCATTGGCAAAAGAAATACAAATATCACCATGAAAAAGTTGGAAAGTCCAATGAAGTCCTTTAGCGTGCCAGTCTTTCCAAAAAACAGTTTTGTTGTTAATTCGAATGTGTTGGTTGTACCAAATGGAGGATTGCAAGAATTGGTCCTTAGGGGATTTGTGAGAGGTGAAGATAGGTTGGAAGATTTTTGAAATGTTATTACCATAGAGGTAAATTTAAGGCATCGTCCTCCTGTAATAGGAAGGCAGATTGTTTAAGGAAAAATGCAGTGTGGTAAGAATAAAAGTCCGGGAAGTTAACACCTCCCATAAACTTGGGTCTTTTAAGTTTCTGAAGAGACATACGTGGTTTTTTATTGTTCCATAAAAATTTTGATAAGAAGGAATATATTAACTTATATTGGGAATGAGGTATATTTATAAGAAGGTTGGAAATATAAAAGAGAATTATAGGAACCAACATCATTTTTATTACATCCAAACGGCCCCACCAGGATAAAAACAGGGGATTCCATCTGGAAGTGAGATTTTTCAAAGTTATTTGCAATTCTTTTAGATTCAGGGATACAGTTTCTTTAATAGTAGGCATAAACCATAAGCCAAGGTATTTAATTTTATCCGGTTTCCAACGGAAGTTCGAAACGGTATAATCAGCATGAAAACATAGTTTATTTAGGGGAAGAATCTCACACTTGTCCGTATTTAATTTGTATCCTGAAACCGAAGCAAAAAGCTGTACCTCCGATAGAAAGCTGGAAGAGACATCTGTGGCTGTGAAAGAAAAAGTAAGATATCATCGGCATAAACAGAGGCCTTTAATTGATTATCACCGTATTGAAAGCCGGAAATTTGGGACTTTGTACGAATCTTTATCAGAAATGGTTCAAGAGCGAGAATGAACAGGAAAGGAGAAAGAGGGCATCCTTGTCTAACACCACGGTATAGGGAAAATAAGGAAGAAAGAAGGCCATTAGCTAAAATAGATGACGTAGGAGACGAATATAATAGGGAAACATAATCAATTAAAGTTTTACCAAAACCAAACCAAGAAAGGGTAGAGAAAATAAAAGGCCAGCTTACACGATCAAGTGCCTTCTCAGCATCCAGGGAAATAGCTGCCAAGTAGTATTTAGAAGACTTGGATTTACTAAGGACATTGAAGAATAAACTAATGTTATCTGCAATATGACGGACTTTAATAAAACCACATGGTCCCCTTCCAATTAATTGAGGCATTAAAGATTCCAAACATAGAGCTAGTATTTTTGCAAAAAAATTATAATCTAAATTGAGCAAAGAAATAAGCCTGTAATTTTTACACAATGTGGGATCTTTTTTTCCTTGGGAAGGAGGCAAATTAGAGCATCCTGAAAAGAGCCACCAGAGGATTGAGAGGATATAAAGAATAGGAAAAGTTGATGCAATTTAGAAAGAAGAAAGTGAGAAAAATGAGAATAAAACTCAATGGTAAAACCACCAGGACCCGGTGCTTTACCATGTTTAATGGTACGGATTGCATTACGAATTTCCTGAATTTGAATTTCTTTGTCTAGTGAAAGAGAAATCTAAATTAAGATGGGAAGGAGGATCAATAGAAGACAAATATTGTTGAATATTATCTTGAGAAGTGGGAAAGTCAGGTGTATAGAGTTCCTGATAAAAATGGGTAAATTCAGCCAGAATGTCTACATTCTTATAAAGCATGTGATTAGATGAGGTAAGGATCGAGTTGATTTTGGAGCGTTCCTTTTTATTTTAAGATAATTGGCCAACAACCTCCCCGATTTATTTTGACCTCCATAGTACTTCGCGGATGCTTTAAGTAAAAAGGAATTTGCGTTATCTGTAGATAATTTATTAAAAGTGAATTTTAGTTTAACAAGATCTTCCAGGGAGGATTTAGAATTTGTACGATAATAGGAATGTTCTAATTGTTTGATACATGTAGTAAGGGAGTTCAAAGTACTTAAAGAGGATTTCTTCTTGCGGGATACAAAAGAAATAATGAAGTCTCTAGACGCAGCTTTAAAAGTATCCCATATAATTTGTGGGGAGATAAGTGAGTGCTCATTTTCAAGAAAAAAGGTATTAGCAAAGGATTCAAAACTTTGAGTAAAATTGTGATCTAAAAGAAGGGAATTGTTAAATCTCCATCGTCTAGTACCATGAGTTGGAGGAAGAAGTTCTATGTTTAAAGATACTGGGGCATGATCTGAAATAAGTATAGGACCTATATCTGATTGAGTGATGTGTTGTGCAAGGGGATGAGAAAGGAATAAATAATCTAACCTGGATTGGGAACAGTGTACAGGGGAGAAAAAGGTATATTCTAAAAGTATAGGATTGCAAAGTCTCCACGCAGCCACCAAAGATCGTTGTCCAATGGTAGATGTAAATTGGGTATGCATAAGAGAGGAATTAAATTTAGATTTAGAGTTACGATCAAGTATGGGATCAATGACCATGTTACAATCACCACCCACCAATAGATAATCATCCTTTTAAGTCATCAATTTGGACAGTATTGTGGGCCAAAAGGCATTGTCGGGGGAGGTAGGGGCATGAAGATTAAAAAGGGTAATAGGTATTTTATTAATTAATAGCGAAACAGACACCCATCTACCTAAATCATCAGAATCTTGTGATAGCAACTGAATATCTAAGCATTTGTGACAGAATAGCTACACCATTACGTTTCCCATTACCAGGGGCAAAAACATGGCTCACCCATTGTCGTTTAAGCTTAGCAATTTCTTTGTCCACAATATGAATTTCCTGTAACAAGGCAATATCACATTTTGAATTGGAAAGATAAGTTAATACTCTCTGACGCTTTATAGGAGAACCTAAACCTTTAACGTTACAAGATAAAATTTGCAAAGCCATCTATATTAGAATAGACATATTAAACAGTTTAAACTAAAAAAGTGAGGCAATAATAGAAATCGGGTATGTACATAATGCAGATTCCAGAAATAGCAGATAAATGTAATGTATATGCAAAAATGAAATAATATAATGAAACATAAGATGTGATTATAAAGGAAGAGTATTGTGAAATGAGGTATAAAGGAAAAAGGATGAAGCAAGGACTGTGATATAATAAAGTGAAGAGATTGTTGGAAAATGAAAAGGTAAGAGAAAGGGAGAAGGAAAGGAAGAAAAAGAGAGAAAAAAGAAAAGAAACAAACACCATATATACGAAAGACAAACAAGTACATCAAAAAGACATACCAAAAAGACATACCAAAATGAGGGTGGTAAAGCCACATAAGGAAGATGACACAACTGACCAGACAACTCAGGGCAGGTCGGGGGGGGGGAAGACACTCCATCCAAACGAACCAGTGATCACAAGGGTCAAAAAACGGGATGCTGCACCTAACATAGGGAAAAGAAAGGGAAACATGAAACCATGAAGCAAATCGAAACTCGAAAATCTATCGCCAGCCAGAGAAAAAGTTTTATAGGAACCACTGAAAAGGAAATGGTTAACGAACATCACCACTTCAAACATTAGAAAGTCTGGTAACGTCCATGTCATCTTCTCTACAATTGTCTATAAAGCGTTGTAGCAAAACCGGGTCTTCATAATTCGTAGTTTTGTTTTTATAATTTACTTTGAACAGACATGGGTGAAACAGGCCAAATCTAGCATTAATATTCCGCAAAGCTGGTCTCGTATCTAAAAATGTCTTTCTCTTGTCTGCTGTTTACTTTGCGTAATCCTGGGAGAAGAAAAGATTAGAGTCGTGCCAGGTTATCCGACCCTTAAGTTTGGCTGCTTGTAGCACTCTCAATAAGCCAGTGTATTCTAAGAAGTACATAATGACTGCTCTTGGTTTGGTAGAAGAAGCTGAAGAACGTGGGCTGTGTCCCATGCGGTGTTCTCTCTGGATATTGAGACTTGGAGAGTCGGGAATACCAAGAACTTTTGGAAGAAAAAACTTGAGAAATGTGATAGGTTCTGAACCTTCTTGTTTATTTATTTATTTTATTTATTTATTTGAGTTTTATATAGCGCTGGATAGACCCGGAGGTATCAGAGCGCTTACATAAGGAAACAGCATGTTACAAGTTACAAAAATTTCAAATTAGTTACAGCATGATTACGTAGTCAAGACAGGAGTTACTAGCGAACAAGAAAATCAAGATCCAAAAAAGATCAAGGGAAGTTGGGAGGCAACAGGAAGGAGACAGCAGCGGAGAAACTGACAAGACATATGTCCGAAGTCCGGCTGGGTAGGTGACGGCCATAGCGGTGTGCCAGAGCCAATCTCCCCTATAGCTGTCGGAGCAGCTCCACTGGGAATCGGCCATGTGATTCGTGCTCATCCGGCTTAGTGTGAGGATCAGGAAGTGACCAAAGGTCTTGAGTCCAGAGACGGGCGAGTGTAGAAGACGAGGGTGGCAGGATAGGAAAGGGAATGAGGATAGGCTGCCATGTTATAGTCAGGCAAGTTGAGTCAGATTGATCACATGGGGTCCAACATGGGGTCAGGCAAGAGATTCTGCCCCTGGTGTTCCATTCGGCCGGTCCCCAGTTTCAGGTGGGCATCTGCATCTTTCCGTGGCTCTCATAGCTGCAATGTTTTCAGTGTTTAAGTCTTGCCCTTCTGTCAGACCATATATGCGTAGGTTATTACGCCTGTTGCGGTTTTCAAGGTTTTCAATTTGTTTTTTAAGAGATGAAATTTCCGATTGCCTTGTGGGAACCTGATTTACCACAACTTGTATAGAGTCAACACGTTGTTCCACTTGCACAACTTTGTTTTCCATATATGTCCACCTATCCTCCAGAGCTTGCAGACGGTTATTAGTCTCTTCCATATGAGGACGAAGGGCACGAATTTCCTCCAGGAGTAAGTCCATAGATGTGGGTGGAGGAGAAGTGACAGAAGATGGAGGGTCCTTTATAATACGTTTGCCAGATGAGAGAGTAGAAGAAACCAACGGTTTGGGCTGAGGTTTCGAAGTTGGAAGTGGAATGTTAGACGAAGATGTCGCAGTACCCACTGGGGGGGTTACGGTATTGCAAGGACCTTCTTCCATGTTGGAATGAAGAATATTAAATGGATTATAATCTTCGAATGTAGATGACAAAGTAGATAGGGATGTAGTGCGTCTCACTGTCTTTATTCTCCCGTGAGGGAAGCGCGCCACTCATCTGTGAAAAAGGAGCCAGAAAACTGCTCACTGGCCGGCGGAAATCACATCCTTCAAATCAGGGAGTCTTCATAACTGGAAGGTACCCAATTTGGTGGTTGGAGTTGCGGTCTGTTCGAGTGGAGGTCGAAAACCCTCCCGAGATGCCACGGAGCCTCACCGGAGAGTGGCCATCTTCTCCTGGTGTCAAGCCACGCCCTCTCAGATTTCGTTTTCTCCTGATAGGACAGATCTATTGAACTGCAGGGGCAGTTTGCTATGCAGTTGATTTAGCATTAATGGGATTGCTGGTTTGTTGGGTAGTTTAATGCTACTTTTCCTGCTAGATGTATTTGTAATTAGATTGCACAAAAAATAGGAATATTGAACAATTTGTATGTAACAAACATTGTTGGCAGATAGTTATAAATGGCATTTCAAGTCCTCCTCATGCCAGGGGTTTTGTTGGTGGAGAAGATGTCCTATGCTTTCGATCCTAGGCTTGCCCAAGTATTTGTAGAAGTATGTTCAGCATGCTGTGAAGCAGCCTTTAAAAGGTTGCATGAGGCACCTATGCCCATCTTGGCTCTGCAAGAGGGCAGAATCCTTCAATGCAGGGATCTCTTGCATTAGCGCTTCAAGGGCTGAAGTTCCAGCAGATATGATGGGATCTTTTAAATGGGTCAAAAGAGCTGTCTTCAACAAGTGTAGCAATGGCAGTCCAGGGGGCGAAGAGTAGACAAGACTTAGCTATTAGGTTTCCCCGGTATTCCTCCTGTGAAGAAGGGCGATGTCCTTCCTGACTGAGAATGAGGATTCCTAAGATGAGTCTTAGACTTGGACATTGACGTCCAGGAGATTGGTGGACGTGTATTCTTCTGGTGTTGCAAGGAAGAGGCTCAGAGAAGAGCAAGTTGTGTTGCCTCATAGACCAGGAAATCAGATTAGATTCATAGCTAGATATGTTTGATCCCAACCTAATTAGACACCCATTGCCTGCTGCAAGGCCTTCTAGGAGTCTGTTGGATAGAGAGGTGAGGAGCCATCTCATTCCAAAGTGCCACAGGACATTGAGAGCAAGAACACTGTTAAATGGAGTGGAAATATTCATGTTCATGGGCAGGTTTGTAAGGGATCCCAAGAGAAGGGACCACAAGAGAAGGGTCGGCTGATCTTGACTGGCCTTTCAAGACAAGTTGTTAGACTTGTCATGGCCTTTCACTAAACTGTTTGACAGTGCTGAGGCAGCGAAGGAGCTACGTGAACCAATAGAACAGAGGTACTATCAGGATGGGTGCAGAAATTGCTGTCTCTCTTGGACAATGTTGATTGTATTGTTTCGGCAGAATCCCATTGTTCAGTATTACTGAGGGTTGACCCAAAGTAATTGGAGGTGGCCTCTTCAGAAGTGGTATCTCATGCCCACAGCTGTCTGTTTATTACCCTTGCACGGGGACTCCTACTGACCCTGGCTTTGATCCATTCCTGTCATGGGCACTAAGCCCAACCACAAAAGGGGTGCAGCATTTTTATCAGCACAAGTGGAGCAATGCTAGGTGTTAGACATTTTGTGGATTCCTGGGGATTCCGGAGGTTTCCATCACAGAAATGTAAAGAAAATGCATGATTTCAGGCAAAGTTTGAGGTTTGCGGGCATTGTGGGTAAGAAAACCTTGTGGGATCCATGCAAGACACACCACTCTGGAATCCCCTGGTTGTCTAGTTTTCAAATATGTCTGTGGTTGGTAGGTTTCCTGGGGTGGCGGCCGAGCTCAGCCCCAAATACTGCAGCTACCCCTATTGCTGATTTATCAATGTAGCGCTATAGGGCCTTTTGTGTGAAGGTCTCTTGGCCCACCCACACAAGTGAGGTACCATTTTTATCAGGAGACTTGAGGGAATGCTGTGTAGTAGGACATTAGTGGCTCCATACAGATTTCTGAAGTTTTCTTCACCGAAATGTGAAGAAAATGTGTGTTTTTAGTCAAAGGTTGAGGTTTGCAGGTCATTGTGGGTAATAAAATAGTGTGAGATCTATGCAAAGCACTTTACCCTGGGCTCTCCCAAATGTCTAGTTTTCATAACTGTCTAGGTCTGCCAGGTTTTTCAAGGTGGCAGCCTACCCAAGCCTAAAAATTGCAGCCATTCATCATTTTGAGAGTTAGCCATGCTCTCCTGGCCCATAGATAAAAACAACACCCAAAAGAATCAGATGTCCTCTTGCTTGCCATTGGGATGGGATGCTTTAGTCCGCAGGGTAGCAGAAAGAGTATTGAGGCTTTAGGGGTAAGGGTGGGGCCTGATGTTAGGGTGAGCAGACACCCCATTATTTTATTTAAAACAAATATATTCCTGCCATACAGTGGGCTTACTGCCCCCCCTGCCGGGGCAAATTGGGGGCATGGGGGCACATCTCCTGTCTGCTTCTGGGGGGAAATCTGCTTTGTAACCTTTAGGGTGAGGGTGTGGCCAATGCCAGAGTGCAACAGCTGCAGCACTTTGTTTTGCCCCTAAGACAATATCCCTGCTGTCAGGTGGATTTTACACTCCCCACCTCCTTCCGGGAAACAAGTTTGGGGCAACCTCTCCAATTGGGGCAAGTCTCCTATCTGTCCCCTTTGGGGGTGGTAGAAAGACACTATTGACCCCACTGTGGCAGGGGTATGGCTCGATCTCAGGGTAGGCCACTGCATCCTTTTGTTTATTTTAGCGCCTTTTTGAAATCCCTGGTGTCTAGTGGGTTTCCTGCTCCTTCCCCCCCCCCCGGGGGAGGGGTGGAAGAGATTGGGGGTGAATACCTTATCTACCCCCCAGGAGGGGCAGAAGGTCTATTGGGCCCTGGGGTGGGGGGAGCATGGACCCATGCTGGGGGAGCGCTCCCCCCAAACAAACATTGCCTGAACGCAGTCTCTAGTGGGCTTTCTAACTATTGTGGGGGCAGATTTGGGGTAGTCTTCTTCAGGGAGGGCAGAAAGGCTGCCTGCTTTGTTTTTGGGGCAGGTATGGCCATGCCCATGGTGGGAAGCCCTCACCCCTATCCCTGGTGTCTAGTGGGCTTTGTGCACTCCATGAGGGACAGATCGGGCGGTAACCACCCCAATCTGTCCCCAGGGATGGCAAAAGATTGTCTGCACACTTATTTGGGGTGGGGACATGGCCATGCTAATTGAGGGCAGCACCGACCCCTATATAAATAAATACTCTGGTGACTAGTGGGGTTCCCACCTCCCCTGGGGGGTGTAGATGGGGGTAATCTCCCCCATCTGCTCCAGTGGGGGAAGAAAGACTGTCTGATCTGTTTTGAGGGCATAGCCACCTTCATCCCTATATTTCTTTAAATAAATATTCCTGGTGTCTAGTGGGCTTTCAGCTCCCCTGGGGTGGGGCAGATTGGAGGTAATCACCCCCATCAGCCCCCCCCCCCCCCCCCCCAGGGAGGCAGGAAGACTGTCTGCTCTGTTTTGGGGGTGGGAGCATGGCCATGCCCATGGTGGGCAGCCCCCACCCCATATATACTATCCTTTGCCAAAAAAGCTCTTCAACGCCTCATCAGGGGTAGCAAGCGCTATATCAATGCAAACCTTTACCCTCTTCTATCCCTTCACTGTCCTTCTCAATCCAAATAACTGACTAACATATCCACCATTCAAATTACTTTCATATTTTCACTATACTAATTCACCACTAATGCTTTATGGGTTCTGGAGTAGCATGCTACTCGTCGAAAAAGCGCTTCGACACCTCGTCAGGGGTAGTAATCGCTATATACATGCAATTACTATATATATATATATATATATATCACTGCTTTTCCGTTTTCTCAATGGATTCCTTCCAACAACGGACACGGACCCAGGTAACGTGCTCAAATTTTCTTTATTCGCTTGTCAGCATTACGCGTTTCGGCTCCCTTGAGCCTTGTTCACATGACATGGCAATTCATTTCCTTTGTGTTATTTAAAGTGACAGGTGCATATTTTAGTCAACTACGTGACAGATAAAACCATAGACATAAAAGAGTAAAATGCATACATAAGTAACGTTCATAAAAGAAATGTAGGTACTTAATTTAAAATTTCTTTTAATTAAAACATGAATTCAACATATATGTAAAAATAAATATCATTATTTTACCATACATTAAATTTTGATGACTCATGGTTACTTTGGCTCCCCTTTCCTGTTTTTGCCTATATGGAACCAATCAACCTTAATACTCATATGTGATCAAAAATCATGGCTTAAATGCCCTCACATTGAGTTTTATTTATCAGTTCTTAAATTTCTCTCCTGCCTGCATATATTACTCCTTAAATGTCATCCCTATAAGGTGAAAAAAATAAAGTGCTTATGTGCATATAAAAGGTGCTGATCGTGTTACATATGATTGCATAAACATAGAACTCCGTTTACTGTCATTCTCATATGTGTCATATATTGTGGTGGTTTAGTCAAGTCTCCCTGTTGTTATGCGAGTATAATATGATCATATTTAAGATCACAGCTTAATTCAATTTAAATAATGGTATAATACCTTTTTCCCCTGATAATTAATAACAAATGCAGGATATGGATTTGTGTTAGCCTCTACTATAGTGCAAATATGCATATATGCATATATAAATAATCTAAAAATATATATATATATATATATATATATATATTATCTACTGGCGGTTGCCAGTAGATAGTTATAGTTACAACCTATTATCCATAGGAAATCCAGCGACATTCTATTTGAAATAACTCTCTTGCCGGTTGACGTATCTTCGCGAAATTTTCAAACTTTGTGGCCCGCTCCGGTCCGCTCCTACCCTGAAAGTCTCGGGGGATTCGTCAAGCGGGGGCCGAGGAAAAAGGGGGTCCCAAAACGCGTTTTCCCCTGCACTTTTCCATAGGAAACTTTAGACACGGCTACAGCCCGAACTGCTGAACGGAATTACACCAAATTTGGCAAAGAGGTAGTTCTTGGTTCAGAAAGAACCCTTTTGTTAAATGGTGTAAATCCGTTCAGTAGTTGCTGAGAAAATGAAAAGTAAAAAGTTAGTGATATCTATGGCCGAGTAGGGTCCGCGTACCCTCAGCGCACCCTGCGCGCACCGTCCCGATCACGAGCTGCATGTTAATTGGCTGTCAGCTGGCTGTCAACATTCCGATTCAGGAAATGTTGGCAGCCATTTTGTCCCTCGGTAGAACCGAGGGACAGAAACAAGTGCGCAAAGCGCACAAAGGGGGCAGGGTAGAAACACCCTGACCCCCTAGGTTTGCTCAGGCGGTCCCCGGGGCTCAGGGTGCGCGAATCCTGCCGAAAAAAAAAAATCGAAGCGCGGTCTCCCGCGCTTCGATGTTAATTGGCCCCCGGGTGGCCCAAGTCCCGGGGGCATGGTGGGGGATAGTTTAATGTGTGGGGGGCCTCAAGGGCCCCCAAGCCCCGGGGACCGCCACCCCCGGGGCTTTTTTAAAAATGGTGCGGGAGGGCTCTGAGCCCTCCCGCAGCCCCGGGGACCACCACCTCCCGTGGCTTTTTGTGTATACATTATAAAACCTGTGTGGGGGGCTCCAGCCCCCACACGCCTGGGACCGCCACCTCCCCGGGGCACTAAACATTTTAATATGGGGGTCCATTACGGACCCCCAGAGCCCCGGGGACCACCACCTCCCCGGGGCTGTGTACTGAATGGGAGGGGGCCGCGCGGCCCCTCTCCTGGAGCCCTTGATGGCCCTGGGGACCACCACCCCCAGGGCCGGCTCCTGCAGTGTCCCGGGTGCCTACCCCCGGGACACTGTAGTTTGCTATGGCAGGACGGAGCCTCGCGGCTCCCGTCCTGCCATAGCAAACTGCTTTGGATATTGGAAGAGAGAGCAGGGAAACCTGCTCTCTCTTCCAATATCCAAAGCGATTGCTTTTCCACATGGGGAGCAGCATGTCAGCTGCTCCCCATGTGGGACAGCAATGCCGGCTCCCAAGGGACGTGGGGAGCCGGCGGGACTGTGGGGGATTGGGGACCCCCACAGTCCCCAACGGAGAGGGCCAGCCCCGGGGGATGGGGTCCCCGGGGCAAGTAGTGGCCCGGGAGGGAGGCCACGCGGCCCCCTCCCCAAAAAAGAGAAAGACATTTTTTTTTTTTAAATGGAAAGGCCGGCCCCGGGGATGGGGTCCCCGGGGCCTTAAAATGGCCAGAGGAGGGGGGCCACGCTGCCCCCTCAAAATAATAAATATAGAGGCCATGCCCCGGGGGATGGGGTCCCCGGGGCCAATACAGGCCCAGGGAAGGGGGCCACGCGGCCCCCTTCCCGTTTTTTTTTTTTGTAATTTAAAAAGGGGTAAGGCCCTAGGGGATGGGGTCCCCAGGGCCCAAAAAGAAAAAAAGGAAGGGGGCCACACAGCCCCCTTCAGGGGACAAAAAATAAAATAAAATAAAAAACGATCGGGCCCGCAGGCCCCGCCCCTTCCTTCACCACTCTGCAAACGCGCCCCTGGCGCGTTTGCAGAGGGGAACAAATTCCCTTGAATACTGGGGGTCCCTGGGGGCCAACTAGCCCACCAGGAACCTCCAGTATGCGCCAGGGGGCTGCCTTGCAGAGACGTGTAGAGAGGCCACACCCCTTTTTACACCTCTCTGCAACGCAGCTCTGTGGCGCTTTTGAGGTATATGGTGGGCTAGTTGGACTCCGGGGACCCTCAGGATTCAAGGGACTTAATCCTCCCAACTTAAACGCGCCACGGGCGCGTTTGCACAGTGGTGAAGGGAGGGGCGGGGCTTCAGGTGACATGTGTGCAAACAGGCCCCGTGGCGCGTTTTAAGATGGGGAATTAAATCCCCTTCAATCCTGAGGGTCCCTGGGGGCCAACTAGCCCAACAGGTACATCCAGAAAGCGCCACAGAGCTGCGTTGCAGAGAGGTGTAAAAAGGGTGTGGCCTCTCTACACGTCTCTGCAACGCAGCCCTGGCGCATATTGGAGGTTCCTGGTGGGCTAGTTGGCCCCTAGGGACCCTCAGGATTCAAGGGGACTTAATCCCCAACTTAAAACGCGCCACGGGGCGCGTTGCACAGATGTCACCTCAGGCCCCGCCCCTCCCTTCACCATTGTGCAAATATTCCTCTAAAATCAGCCGAAATAGGAATTCCGATTTACTCACCTGTTATAAGGAGAGACCTCAGTGCTGTATCTTTCAGCCCAGTACTGGTCCTGAAAAGTAATTTTAACCGTACTTAGCAGTAACTTGAATTTCCTTCCATAGGCTAACATTGACTGGTTTCACTTGGAAATTCTTCTGTGTGTGGAGTTTTGGAACTTTAAAATATTCCTCTAAAATCAGCCGAAATACGAATTCCGATTTACTCACCTGTTATCAGGAGAGACCTCAGTGCTGCATCTTTCAGCCCAGTACTGATCCTGAAAAGTAATTTTAACCGTACTTACCGGTAACTTGAATTTCCTTCATAGGCTAACATTGACTGGTTTCACTTGGAAATTCTTCTAAGTGTGGAGTTTTGGAACTTTAAAATATTCCTCTAAAATCAGCCGAAATACGAATTCCGATTTACTCACCTGCTATTAGGAGAGACCTCAGTGCTGCATCTTTCAGCCCAGTACTGATCCTGAAAAGTAATTTTAACCGTACTTACCGGTAACTTGAATTTCCTTCATAGGCTAACATTGACTGGTTTCACTTGGAAATTCTTCTAAGTGTGGAGTTTTGGAACTTTAAAATATTCCTCTAAAATCAGCCGAAATACGAATTCCGATTTACTCACCTGTTATCAGGAGAGACCTCAGTGCTGCATGTTTCAGCCCAGTACTGATCCTCAAAAGTAATTTTAACCGTACTTACCGGTAACTTGAATTTCCTTCATAGGCTAACATTGACTGGTTTTCAGCAAAAAAGTTTCAAAGTGTTGATTTTCACAAACTACAAATATTCCTTAAAAATCGCCTGTATGACTTAAACGCATTCTTTCAACTGTTTACAGGAGATGCACCAGTGCTGGATCCAGGATCCAACACTGAGTAAGAAAAAATAACGATAACAGTTTTTACCTGCTAAGTGAATTTCCTTCCATAGGATAACATTGGTGATTCTATGAGAAAAAGTTTCTAAGTGTCAACTTTTAAAATACAATAATATTCCTTAAAAATCACGACTGTAACCAAAACGCTTTTACTCAACTGTTTACAGGAGATGTACCAGGACTGAATCTAGGATCCAGTCCTGTGGTTAGAAAAGTAATCCATAAAGTAACTAATTGCATTTAACTAGAAATTCACATTGAGCTGAATGTTGCATTGTGTTTGAAAATGTGTTGCCCATTACAACAACTGTAACTACTGTACTTAAAAGTCTATTGCCTATCTGCAAAGTATTTAAACTAAAGTAATTCATTAAGAGAAAGTATTTTTGTAATGTAATGTATAATGTAATTACAATGTAATTTAAAAAATAAAATATGTAAAAAAATTGTTTCTAAAAATGTAGTAAATCAGTATGAAAAAATTAATATAACAATTAATACATTTAAAAATTGTCATTTACAAAACCTTTGAAATTCACTAAAAAAACGTAGGTTTCAGGCACGTTATAGTTAGAAATTAGCATTTAAAAAACCTTTGAAATTCACTGAAAAAACCATAGGTTTCAGACACGTTATAGTTACAAATTAGCAATTAAAAAACCTTTGAAATTCACTGAAAAAAACCATGGGTTTCAGACACGTTATAGTTACAAATTAGCATTTAAAAAACCTTTGAAATTCACTGAAAAAACCATAGGTTTTAGGGACAGTTATAGTTACTTGGACATTGCACTCGTACAAAACCCGTGAAATTCCCCCGTTATAGTTAGTTCAGCTAACTATAACTCGCGCTCCGCAATGCACTGCTGATGACGTCACATATTACATCACTCATGACATGGTCAGTGACATCACTGATGACATCACTGATGACATCTCAAATGACATCACTGATGACATCATCCATGTGATAATCTGATGCACCTCCTCACACCCTAATATAACCTTTGATACACCCACTCTAAATTACAGACTGCCATTCGCAAAACCATAGACACTCCAACACCAATAACTACATACCCACTCACTGATTCTTAGGTCTACACACACACATCCACTCACTCACCCGTACAGTCACTCATACTTACGGTCACTCAGTACAGGACTATCATATGCACTCATACTCCTATATAGACACTCAAACACCGCCACTCATCCATAGAGGTACTCACACACCTAGTCAGTCATGCAAATAATTAAACACACTACCATTTACTCACCTATACAGTTATACACACACCAGCTCACTTACTCATACAAATACTAGCACATTCTTACGCTCTTATACAATCACTGATACAAGCACACACTCATCCATACAGCCACTATCACAATCAGTCACTCTCGCTCATAGCTATTTATATACTCCAACACACATATATACTGCCTTTCACATATGTAGTTACTCACACATGTACCACTGGGACATACATTCACTCACTAACACACTCTTACACACACTTACCCACCCATACAGTCTATCACAGATGCACTCTTGAAACCATCCACCCAGTGAATCACCCACTCACACATCTATGCACAGAGTCGCACACACCCCTCCCACACAAACACTCAGGCACCCATACAGATACTCACACAAGCATTCAATAACTCAAATAGACACTCATGTAGCTATTCACAAACACATGCAGCCACTTACACAGCAACAGACAGACGGATACAGACATTCACCCAGTTTAGTCACTAACCCATGCATTCAGTAAGATACGTTAAATCACTCACTTATACAGTCAGTCACGCACCTACTAAATCATCCATACAGACACTTACACACCCACTCATTCTTCAATACGTCTTTTCCTATATATATTAAAAATATTTAAACTTTAGAGAAACACACAGTCACTGGATGATGTCATCAGTGATGTCATTTGAGATGTCATCAGTGATGTCATCAGTGATGTCACTGACCATGTCATGAGTGATGTAATATGTGACGTCATCAGCAGTGCATTGCGGAGGCGCGAGTTATAGTTAGCTGAACTAACTATAACGGGGGAATTTCACGGGTTTTGTACGAGTGCAATGTCCAAGTAACTATAACTGTCCCTAAAACCTATGGTTTTTTCAGTGAATATATATATATATATATATATATATATATAAAATACATAAAGCATATAAATCACATAAAATCACCTAACATTTTCCAATTAGATTTTTAGTAAAAATTTCTTATCATTATAAAATTTACCATAAAAAAGGAAAAAAGGCATTCAATGTAGTTGTAAAAATCCCATCAATCTTATGCATATTTAGTCATATAAGCACGTGTATAAATCTTCGGTATTATTTAAACCTCCCGGGTGTTTACTGTCTAAATCCAAGATATATCTTGTTTCCAATTTTCCGAGTTTACATTCCCTATCACCACCCCTTCTACTGGGTGGGACTGCATCTATTACATAGTATCTTAGTTCACTACTATTAGAATTATGGTATTCTTTAAAATGTCTGGCGACAGGATATGTATTGTCCTGATTTGTTATCGCCCTGAGATGCTGTAATATCCTTTTATGGACTTGGAGTTTCGTGCTGCCTATGTACTGAAGACCACATGGGCACAGCAGCACATAGACAGCATATTCAGTTTTACATGTTAACAGCTTTTGAATTTTATGTTCCCGGTTGCCAAATGGCGTGAGGTATGTATTTCTATTTACACCGTGTTGGCATGCCTTACAAGTTCTACATTTAACAAATCCCTTATGTATTTGTAGCCAGGTTGTCCCTCCAATTGTTTCTGGATTTGCTTGAACCAGACTGTCCCTCATGGATGGGCCTTTGCTATGTGTGATGGACACCCTCTGCGGTAGCAGGGGTCCAATCACAGGATCATTAAGAACAAGTGGCCAATTATGATGCATGATTTTTTGTATGGCTTTTTGTTGCCTGCTATACCCTAATATTATTCTGAATTCCTTTTGGGTATTAGGTCCTATTGTGTCTTCTACTTGTTCTGTATGTTGTTGTGTCTCATTTGGTTTTTCTTTTAATAAGTTGTCCCTAGTCTGCAGCATAGATTTGTGCACAGCTTTTCTGATGATGTCATTAGAGTATCCCCTCTCCCGGAATCTCCTGCTACTACTGTCTTGAGCCGATTTTAAATCCATATTGTTACTACATATACGTCTAAGGCGAAGCATTTCCCCGTAGGGTATGCTGTTAATCAAATGCCTCGGGTGTGCGCTACTTGCGTGTAAAGTTGAATTACCCGCTGTCGTCTTTCTGTGTAATCTGTCTCAATAACATTATTGGAGATGTAGATTTGTGTGTCAAGAAAATTTACACTACTGTTGCTAATAGTTGCAGTGAAATGTAAATTGATCTTGTTGCAATTGAGGGATTCTACAAATTTCAATGCTTCTTCATTTGTGCCATGCCATATTACAATAAGGTCATCAATAAAGCGGAGCCATAACTTGATATTGTTGGTCATAGATTGCTTGTATTCATCATTGAGGACCAACTCCTCCCACCAGCCCATAAAAAGACAAGCGTAGCTGGGGGAGAAGTTGGCCCACATAGCAACCCCTCTCATTTGCTAGTATAATGTGTTATTAAACATAAAATTATTGTTGTTCAAGCAAAATGTCATCATTTCGGTTAACATTTGACTATGTTCAATACATTCTCTTGGTCTTTGCGATAAGTAGTGTTCCATGGCTCGAATTCCATCTACATGTTGAATACAAGTGTAGAGCGATGTCACGTCAAGTGCTATCAGTAAATATTCCTCATTCCATATAAAGTTTCTGATTTTTCTTAAAAAGTCACTAGTGTCTTTTACATAGGATGGGAGGGCTTTCTTTTACATACTCTTGAAGAAAATAATATATAATATATGTGTGTGTGTGTGTGTGTGTGTATATATAAGGGTTTTATTTATTTTTTAAACAAAAAATGGTTTCCCTGGTATCTAGTAGGGTTTCTGCCCCTGGAGGGGGGGGGGGCGCAGATCGGGAGTCATCACCTCCACCTGCCCCCCCTCCCGCCCCCGGAAAGGCAAAAAGATTGATGCCCCATTTATTAGAGGTGGGAGTATGGCCATGCCCATGTTGGGAAGCCCCCACGGCCATATTTCAAAACAAAATCTTCCCCTGGCATCTAGTGGGCTTTGAGGGGTTGGGCAGATCGGGGGTAATTAACCCCATCGCTTCGGGGGGAGGGGTGGAGGGGTAAGAAGACTGTAAATTTCAAATGCGCTGGGGGGAGCACAAGCCTTTGCCTAAAGGGCCGCTTTCCCATCCCTGGTGTCTAGTGGGTGGATCCCTGCTTGAGGACCGCTCTACTGTGGCGATCCCCAAGCAGGGATGCAGTGGGCAGAGGTAGCATTGGAAAGGGGGAGATTCTCCCTTTCCAAATATACCTAACTCAAAAGAATCCGTGCTCCGGGGGCTGAGATATGCTCCTAAGTACTAACTCAGTGAAAGTAAAACAGCTTATTTTACTTTCACTTTGCTGTTATGACGTCAATGCAACCTGCGTTCTGATCGTCCTTACAGCAAAGAAAAAAAAAAACAAACAGGCTGCTTGGGACGCTCTCCTCAAGCAGCCTGATGTAAAAAATAAATAAATAAAAGACTCCCTCTGGTGCTGAGCACCAGAGGGGCCAACACTTCCCTAGTGTTGCTTGACACACACACTGGGAAGGTAGTGCAGGTGTTGGCCACTGGACGATGCCCGTACTTAAAAGGTTAAATATTGAGCCTTGCTACATTGGTTTCGGTCTCCCTTTTCGTTTGTTTTTCATTCACAACTGAAATGAGATGTAGCATTCTAGCTTTGAATGGCCATTCTGTTAACTGAGACAGATTTTTTTCTCGTCCATCTTTACAGTTTCATTTTCTTTTTAAAAATGTGACTGGCTTGATCAGTAACCTGCTGAGTTCAATTTTATAGGGTAGTCTGTCAGCCTAGGGCCAGCTATGTGGAGTGAGTTTTGTCATCTAAAGTTCTGTTGCTTCAGCTGGACGCTCAGGGCTTGCTTTGCTGCATCTAAATAACAAGCAGGGGCATAGCCAATAGGTCTCGCCTGTGAAAGCAGTTGTCTTTGGCATTGTTTTGTACTCATGCTGTACAGCAGCACGGATGATTTGAAGTGTGGCTACAAATAATTTTAAAAACTGCTAGGACGCAGCCAGTTCTAATGTGCTTTTTTTTTTTTTTTTTTTTAAAGTGCATTAGAGCTGGATGCATCATAGTCATTTTTTGTATTATTGTTTTTACAGCATGGCTACAAATTATTGCCGAAGTCAGCAATGCCCATGCTGTACAGCATGAGCTAAATACAGTGGCACAGAGCCAATAGTCTCAAAGGCAAGACTGTGGTGTCGCAGTCTAGTGGCTCGGCAACCACGTGACACCGGCGGTGCCTGACTGGAGAGCGCGAGGGCGCGCAGTAGGTAATGGGGGCAATGAGAGGAATGTACGCACCGCTCTCCATCTCGAGAATAAAGTACACATACTCTGCAGCTACGGTCTCCGTGTTTTATTGCGGGAGGTCTACTACTCTACAGACTGGCGACGAGTTCGAACGGACCCCGCTGCATCCACTTGCTCGAGGCGCTCCGCTACTCCGCATGGCACACTCGGCGTGTAGCGCACACGGATCCTACGTGACGGAGAGGGAGAGCGGCGACAGCCACGCCGACGGCCAGCCCCCGACACGCTTCAATTCCGGCTGTCGGAGCATCAAGACCTCTAGGTACGACAACAGCGCTAGGAATTGCGCGCTCTGCGACTTGCTCCTGCACGGGACCGGTAAAGCCCTACACCTGCAGGAAGTGCTCCTGGCGGCCATCTTACGCACCCGAGTGAATGTGCACACGCAAGGTGCTCCAGGCATCCCCATCAGTCACAGCGCAGCCCAGGGCCATTGCATGCCCGTCAACTGCGGGAGTAAGCTCCTCCTCTGCCTCCTGGCCACCTCAGCCCACAGCGTGTCCTGCGCCTGGCACAACAGTGACACGCACACTTGCATCAGCCCAGGCAGGCACCTTCTGCGCACCGCCCAAACTGGACTGGGCAGGGTTCAGGGCGTCCCTGGGCAGCCATCACTGCCCAGTGCTTCAGTCAGACTTCCGACTGTGAAAGATAGAGCAAGTATCAAGGATGCTCCATAGCGCTCCCCCCTACTACATACTACTGCCTGCTGCGCATTCCCAATTGAAGGTCTTATCCAGCAGAAACACTCCAGCCCTCCACGATGTGTGCCCAAACCTTCTCCTTAACTAATCCGGTACCTTTCCTCCCCAAGCCTGGCGAGCCGGCCATGAAATGGGCGAATTGGCAGGGGTACTTCCTCAACTACTTGTCCGCCCTGGAAGACGAAGGGGAAGAAGCGTTCTCCAGCAAACGCAGAAAGAAGATACTGCTACACAATTGGGCCAGAGGGACTGCGAGTATACGAGAACATGGTTAAGAAACCGAGAGCTGCGACAGACGAAGATGTGTTTCAACACGCTTTAGATGATTTAGACAGTCATTACCAACCTGTCATTTGCACGGCCATAGACAGATACAATTTTTTCCAAAGGAAACAAAGTGACACTGAGACAGTAGAGGACTACGTCGCAGCGCTCTAAAAACTAGCCGCAAATTGCAAATTTGGCCATCTTCACGACGATTTAGTACGTGATCAGATAATAAGGCACACTGTCAACACTAACGTACAGGAAAAGCTATGGGTGAGCGGTGAGGCGCCCCTTCACGAAATCATAGCAATCGTCAAAAAGGCCGAACTGTCCAAAAGGTGTGCTGCAGCGGCTAAGAAGGACAGTGAAAATCAACCTACGGTGTGCAAAGTAAGCGACAAAAAAGTCTCTGCTGACAAACCGGCCCCCACAGCAGGGTATAGGACTGGCCGACGGCCCACAAGGAACTCGGCAGGGCCCGCTCATCCTCCTCCTGAAAAGAAGGGTTTTTGCTACAGGTGCGGCAGCCAGACGCACATGGCCAATGATAAACGATGCCCTGCTTTCCATGTAAAATGCTCCTTTTGCGGGGTCGTGGGACATTTCGGAAAAGTCTGCAGACGGAGACCCAGTGGTGCCTCTGTGAAATGCGTCAATTATGACTTTGAGACGGAGGTGGGGGACGGGGATGGTGACGATGATTGTATTTTGTGCATTGATGAACAAGTATTGGGCATAGATTGCAGTGCTAGAAGAAAACCATCCTGCCTCTTGACCATTGGGGGAGTCCAGATATCCATGGTAGCAGACTCAGGGTCCCCATTCACGATTATACAAAAGGGAAATCTGGGACAGAGATTTTGCCACCACCATAGGGCACCACCTACCCCCTACAGACGTACATCCCGTCACCTTCACAGGGGAGAGGATCCCCATGGTAGGGTTCAGACAACTACAATTCGCATTCATGGGGAGGGAGACCACAGGCAAACTGTATGTGGCAGAAACAGGACCGTGGGTCCTCGGATGGGCCGACCAAGGAGCGCTAGGCATCCAACTCCACCCCAGCGGAGAAACACAAGTGCTCATGACAGACGACCCTCCCGGACCAGATGTAGCCAACCTGTGAAAAGAGGGCCTGATTCACAGAACTAACTTACGTCAAAAACGTAAACGTAAAGTTAGTACTTTTTAGGTATTCACAGAATACACTTACTCATTTTGGTATTCACAGAATGAACTTACTCATTTTGGTATTCACAGAATAGTACTAACTTTACGTTTACGTTTTTGACGTAAGTTAGTTCTGTGAATCAGGCCCACAGGGCCTGATTCACAGAACTAACTTACGTCAAAAACGTAAACGTAAACGTAAAGTTAGTACTATTCTGTGAATACCAAAATGAGTAAGTGTATTCTGTGAATACCTAAAAAGTACTAACTTTACGTTTACGTTTTTGACGTAAGTTAGTTCTGTGAATCAGGCCCAGAGTTCCCAGATGTCTTCGGCGGGACCATTGGACAACTGTCCAAGTTTACGCACAAAATCTTACTGAAAGATGTGGCCATACCAGTTAGCCACAAAGTACGAAACATCCCGTTCAACTGCAGGGAAGCGGTACAACTTGAATTGCAGCGTCTAGAAGACAATGGCATCATAGAACCCATCGAAAGCGCAGAATGGTTGGCGCCCTTGGTCGTGGCACGGAAACCCAATGGGAAGGTGCGTCTTTGCATCGACCTTAGAGAATTGAACAAGAACATATTGGTGGACAAATTCCCGCTGCCACGAATCAACGATATGTTGGCCCAAACCAAAGGAATCAAGTGGTTCTCGACAATAGATCTCACAGCAGCGTATCATCAAATTCTGCTTCACCCCTCATCCCGGAAGTTGACCTCCTTCATTACTCCATTCGGCTGCTACCGATTTCGGCGACTACCATTCGGTCTAGCGTCAGCCGCGTCAGTGTTTCAGAAACTGATGCACAAGTTGTTCAAAGACTGCAGCGACGTCTTATACTTCCAGGACGACATACTCGTCATGGGTAAAACCAAAACAGATCACGATGCCAAACTTCGAACGGTCTTACGGACACTCTCAGCAAAC
This sequence comes from Calotriton arnoldi, assembly GCA_963921515.1. Taxonomy (NCBI): domain Eukaryota; kingdom Metazoa; phylum Chordata; class Amphibia; order Caudata; family Salamandridae; genus Calotriton; species Calotriton arnoldi. The sequence goes on from CAWUFW010000751.1 coordinate 1,827,351, forward strand.
GGCCTCATGGCAGAATTGGAGAAATGCAGGTTCGGTCTCCACTCCGTCACGTACCTGGGGCATGAGATCGGCGAAAACGGAATCTCTCCAAAGAAGGCTAACGTTGAAGCCATCAAGTCGGTGCCCACACCACGGACCAAAGATGAAGTTAGCTCTTTCCTGGGGTTGGCAGAATTCTATAGCAAATTCGTCAGGAGCTTTGCCACCAAAACTCACAGCCTACGCCAACTATTGAAGGAAAAGAATACATTCAGTTGGACGCCGGCTTCGAACCTAGAATTTGAAATGATCAAAAAGGACTTATGTGAAGCGGTTCCACTGCAAGGGTTCGACAACTCGGCCCCTAGCATTTTGACAACGGATGCCAGCGAGAAGGGCTTAGGGGCGGTCCTGTCACAACGTTCCACAGATGGCACGGAAACCACCATAGGATTCGCGTCTCGCTCCCAACGAGAAGTTCAGCGTCATCGAAAAAGAAATGCTGGCATCCATCTGGGCCATGGAAAAATTTCGGCAGTATCTATGGGGCTCCCGGTTTACCCTCAGAACAGACCACAAACCATTGATAAAGGTCCTCGCGTCAAGCAGTCATGCGAAGGCCACCCCGCGCATCGCCAAGATGACGCTCCGGCTACTGGATTTCGTCTACGATATGGAATACTTGCCAGGCCATAAGAACAAAGTGGCGGATTTTCTCAGCCGTTCCGCTGCCATGGAGGGAGCACCACACCACAATGAATGGGATAAGTACCAGGTAGCGCTCACGGCAGACCAAGAGACCATCATCAGCGCGCAGGACTGGAAGACGGCCTACGAAAACGACCCGGAACTGTCCAAAGTGAAGTCCTTCGTCACTCAAGGGTGGCCCGAGTAGAAGCACTTGAAAGACGTCTTCAGGAAGTACTGGGAAGTGCGCGAGGAATTGTCCCTCAGCGATGATGCCACATTCTTACTCAGAGGTGACAAGGTCGTTCCCCCGAAGGATTTACTGGACTGCATCCTAACTATACTGCATGAAGGCCATCTGGGAATCGTGAAATCAAAAAGAAGGATGAAACAGTCGTACTTGTGGCCAGCCGTTGACAACGCTGTGGAAAAGTACATCCGTGCGTGCCAGCATTGCGCCAACGCAGACAAATCCCTGACGTTGCTGAGACCCCCTTTGGGTGAGTTCATCACTCCCACCAACCCCTGGGAAGAGTTGTCTGTTGACATATTGGGCCCCATCCTGGACTCGTGGGGCGTACCCAAATATGTTATCGTCCTCGTGGACAGATACTCCAAATGGCCGGAGGTGGACATCTGCGACAAGGTGGACACCGATGCAGTCATTGCGTTCCTCACCAACACATTCTTGAGGGAGGGAATTCCGAAAATCCTCACAAGTGACAATGGTCCCCAGTTCACCTCGGAGAAATGGACGGCCTTCATCCGGAGAAATGGAATCACAAACAAACACACGCCAGTGTATCATCCTGCAGGTAACGGCCTAGCGGAGCAGTTCAACCGCGTCATCATGGGCTCTGTCCAAGCGGCCATCAGTGCGGGCAAGAACTGGGAAGCAGAAATCAGGAACACAGTGTGGGCCTACCGCATCACGCCCACCCTAACGGGCTACAGCCCTTTCATGATCCTATGAGGACGAGAACCGTTTACCAGAGACAACCTCGTTTGGATGGACATGAAACTTCAAAGCAAATGGTCACCAGCGGTGGTCAGAAGCAATCTAGAGAAGGCTCAAAAAATCTACAAACACAACTACGATAGGAGGCATGCAGTACGAGAGGTCTCCTTAACATCGGGAGACTGGGTCAGAGTGAAACTGGGCCACTTGGGAAAGAAAGGTGACAGCAAATTCAGCAAACCCCTACAAATCAGAGAACTCTATTCCGTTCGGCCCTACTTAGTGACGGCAAAGTATGGTCCCACAGCAGAATGGCAAAGTGCAACAAAGTCATCCAGTGGCAACCCAACAGCGCCGCTACAACGGCTGGATACAACGGAGGGGACTCTGATCTCGACGACGAAGCATCGCCTGTAGGCACCAGGTCTGGTGGCCCGATGAGGGGGACAGGGGGTGATACCGAGACTGCAGGGGCGAGGAATAACGATGATTCCACACAGCACACACCACCTCAGGAGCCCAATGACACAGACAACCCTGATGATAGGCAAAGGGCTTCCACCTCACACGACAGGAGCCAGGAAGAGAGTACCACGAAAACCAGTCCACACGTAAGGGATACACACGAGGAGCAGACCTCCTTCACACGCACCCGCACAGGCAGGATAGTAGTGCGGCCAAAGAAATATAGCGAGTTCACTATGTAGAGTTTTCCTGGGTGCTCACCCAACCACCACCTTGTAGCGACCCATGGGAAATGTTCCTCATCTCTCTCTCTCTCTCTCCCTCCCCCTCTCCCTCTCTCTCTCTCTCCCTCTCCCTCTCTCTCCCTCTCCCTCTCTCCCTCTCCCTCTCTCCCTCTCCCTCTCTCTTTCTTTCCCGCTGTGCACCCCCTGGAAGTGCAGCAAGTTGCTAGGACGCAGCAGTAACATGTTCATTCGCCGTGACGCCTCCGTTGAGGTGTCACCACATATGGGCCAGTTGTAGACCCACTGTTCATGTAACCCACTGCTTACGTAGGCATAGGCTTTGTTCAGATTACTCTTTTGTGTTGTTGTTAAGAGGGGAGATGTGTGGTGTCGCAGTCTAGTGGCTCGGCAACCACGTGACACCGGCGGTGCCTGACTGGAGAGCGCGAGGGCGCGCAGTAGGTAATGGGGGCAATGAGAGGAATGTACGCACCGCTCTCCCTCTCGAGAATAAAGTACACATACTCTGCAGCTACGGTCTCCGTGTTTTATTGCGGGTGGTCTACTACTCTACAAAGACCTATTGGCTTTGCCAATGTTTGTTTAAAAAAGGAGATAGGAGCTGTCTGCACAACTATCGCCAAGTTTGTGTTTTGGACGCAGTGACTAAAGTTTTCACAAGATTAGTTCTGATAAAAGGTAGCGGCGAGGAAACTAGTTCCCTCTAGAATAGGGTGGCTTCTGCCCAAATGATTCCACAATTACATTGTTTTTCGCTCTGGGCAATCCCAACAAAGCAGCAGAATCCCCGGGGCAGCTTCGTGGAATTTAAAATGACGATTGGTTTGACCATGTAGATAAAGCGACGCTTTGGGGAGAGCTCCGTACGTGGGGTGAGTGAGTGATTGACAAATCATATTGATGAAACTTCTTCTGTGCCTGTATGAAAGAAGCAGCTCCGAATGCAGCAAATTAAAAGACCGGCTAGGTTTAAATGGAAAATCATCGTTTTCTGGGGCTTGGCTTGGTCCCCCGGATAGTCCTACCAGCAGAAGTTGCCAGTTACAAAGTTAAGGTAACAGATCCTTGAGGTGAGCTGAGCTCAGTCTGGCGTTTCCCACAGCAGGTGGCCTCTCTAATTCCGGTATCGGTTCGTGTGGGTTGTTAGTCAAAGCAGACATTTGTCATATAATATTAGACTGTCTCTTTTTGTTAGCACTGCATCGGAGAGCCTACGACCTGTTTAATGCTTTACTCGGGTTGAAGCTATTTATTTGTTAGGTATGGAATCGTTGGGCTTAGCAGTTTACGTCAGCTTCTGGTAATGCCATAGAGAATGGATTTATGTAAATTACGTTTTATTTATAATGTATTTTATACTCTCCGTTTGGAAACACTTTGTTTTAAATACACTTATTTATTATATTATTAGCTATATGGAATGGGCCACCTCCTTCCTCGCCGGCAGAACCCAGAGAGTCCGCCTCCCACCATTCCGATCCGAAGCCTCCGAGATCATCTGCGGCGTACCCCAGGAATCGTCCCTCAGCCCAACACTGTTCAACATCTACATGGCCCTGCTCGCACGCATCGCCAGACAGCACGACCTCAACATAATCTCCTACGCCGACGACACTCAACTGATCCTCTCCCTCACCAAGGACCCCCTCGCCGCCAAATCCAACCTCCATGAAGGAATGAAGGCCGTCGCCGATTGGATGAAGATCAGCCGACTAAAACTGAACACGGAGAAGACAGAGGTCCTCATCCTCGGCTCCAACCCCTCAGCCTGGGACGACTCCTGGTGGCCAACGACGCTGGGAGCAGCCCCGACACCCACCGACCACGCACGCAACCTGGGAGTCATCCTCGACTCAACGCTCTCCATGGCCAAGCAAGTCAACGCAGTCTCATCCTCCTGCTTCAACACCCTCCGCATGCTTCGCAAGATCTACAGGTGGATCCCGACAGACACAAGAAGAACAGTCACCCAGGCCCTCGTCAGTAGCAGACTTGACTATGGGAACGCCCTCACGCGGGAGCCCCGGCCAAGCTCATCAGCGACTGCAACGCATACAAAACGCCTCCGCACGCCTGATCCTCGATGTACCACGCCACAGCCACATCACCCCCACCTGAGGAACCTGCACTGGCTCCCCGTCGACAGGAGAATCTCCTTCAAACTCCTCATCCACGCACACAAGGCACTCCACAAGACTGGCCCAGCCTACCTCAACAGACGACTCCTCTTCTACGTCCCCAACCGCCAACTCCGCTCCGCCGACCTCTCCCTCGCCACCGTCCTCGCATTCGAAGAACTACCACCGGCGGCAGATCCTTCTCCCACCTCGCCGCCAAGACCTGGAACACCCTTCCACTAAGCCTACGACAGACCCAAGACCCGCTGACCTTCAGGAGGCTACTCAAGACCTGGTTGTTCGACCAGTAGCAGCACCCCCCCCCCTTTTTTTCCCTAGCGCCTTGAGACCCTCGCGGGTAAGTAGTACGCTTTACAAATTCTGTGATTGATTGATTGATATCTATCAATTCAGGCTCTCATCTTGACCCTTGCTCTGCTCCGGTGCTGTAGCAATGGATGCAGTCTATCCACTTCTCACTTCCTTGTACAACGCTTCTATCTCTTCTCCCTTGTACAACGCTTCTATCTATTCTCCCTTGTACTTGAAGTAAGCTGTGGTCATGCCCCTCCTCAAAAAGCCCGCAGCTGGCCCATTCAAGGTCCGGGAATACTGACCCGTTCTCTCCTGCATCATATGTTAAAAATCTTCAGAAGGAAATCAATAAACATTTCTCAGCTTTTTGGATGATCAGGCTCTTCTAGGCCTGGCTCTTCTAGGCGTCTGCTCCCTCTACAGCACCGAGGCGGGCCTTGTGTATTCTCTATTCTAGGTGACCTGAGAACCACTGCGGATGTCGGTGGCCATGCTGGCCCATGCGTCATTCACATCACTGTCTGACCTGATGGTTTGCGCAGTGACCTTTCAGGGAAAATGTGGTGTACGGGTTGTTTAATTACAAATAATGAAACTTAGCCATGCACTGAAACATACCGTTTAATACTAGTATTTATCACCTTGAAAAATGTTGGTATTTGAAACAAAACAACTTTAAAAATTGTCACCTACTGTATGAGATCAACTAGTTAAATATGCAAATTAGCATTGGTGTCTATTTCTATCACAGATATCTACCAGTGAATTGGTGTATTAATATGGACGTGCTACTGTGAGAATTTAGAAATGTTTTAAGCGGAAAGCAGTCGGTCACCGCGGTCTAAACCACGAGTGTTCCGACTCCGGAAGCCCTACCACGCATGCCTTTAACCACGCACATGCCAGTTAACCAAGCATATGCGTGATTAAGGAAATGCGCAGTGTAGTTGTGGACTGCTGCGGACGGAAGCAGAAAGACCTCGCAGGAAGCGGTGAGGTAAGTGGGGCTGGGTGTAGTGGGCTGGGGGGTGGGTTGGGGGTTGTTTTCTGGGTTTGGGGGGGTCGGGGTAGTTTTGTAGGCTGGGGGGTGGGTCGGGGTTGTCTTCTGAGCTTGGGGGGGGGTCGGGGTAGTTTTCTGGGCTGGGGGTGGGACTGGGGTTGTTTTGTGGGCTGGGGGTGGGTCAGGGGTTGTTTTGTGCGCTGGGGGTGGGTCAGGGGTAGTTTTGTGCGCTGGGGGTGGGTCGGGTAGTTTTGTGCACTGGGCTGGGTTGGGGGTAGTGTTCAGGGCTGGGGGGTAGTTCACAGGGCTGTGGGGGTCAGGGACGTTTTTAGGACGGGGGTTGGTAGTAGTTTTCAGGGCTGGGGGCTTGGAGGTAGTTTTCAGGGGTGGGTTTGGGGCTCATTTTCAGGGCTTGGGGGTAGTTTTTAGGGCTGGGGGGGTCAGGGGTAGTTTTCATGGCTGGGGGTAGTTTTTAGGGCTAGTGGGTCAGGGGGACTTTTCAGGGCTGGGGGGTCAGGGTAGTTTTTAGGGCTTGGTCGGGGTAGTTTTGAGGGGGTAAGGGTATTTGGACCTCAGGGCGAGGAGGGGGTGCCATACCCCTTTACCATTCATGCCTTTACCACGAAGTTACATAGTAAAGGAATGCGTGGTTAAGACACATTCGTTGTTTAGGTTGCGTGGTAGAGGCACGCAGCATTGTTTATCCACTCGTGGTTCTATCATGCAACCGTTTTAGGCACTGACAGCGGCATGATTGTAGGGTTTTAGTGTCCAGAGAATTGCTTATGTAAACCAAATTAGTGAATCTTGTTTAATTAAGGAGCATCCTCTATCGAGTCACTGTTTCTTTACATTTACGAGTTTCTTGGCATCGAGCATCTGGAAAGGAAAGACAGTATGGTTCATTTAGAATTTAAGATCTTGGATAATATTTCCCAAATATAATATATCAAGAAAATCAACGAAGGCACAGCGAACAAAACATAAGGTGCCATTATTTAAAGCCAATCAGAACCTGTAATAAGATTATGGTGCAAGCCAACATATACAAGTTAAATCCTTTGAATGCAAGTGCCATCACTTTTTTTAACTGATAGTTTCCATGAGCTAAACCTTGCCTTTCTTTCTTCAACAAAAGGTGTCTGTGTAAGTCTAGTGTTTTTCTTTCCTCTCTTTTTGAACACTTGCCATATCCACTCATATAATTTTTCAACCAATCTTTACAATTTTCATTAGTAAGGAGAGATAACGGAAAAGTTAGCCAGATTTATTTTTTAAGTCGGAAACAGTGCCACAATGAGAAGTTACCCTTGTACTGTTACAAGAGCATTATATAAAGCAAGCATTTGCAAAGCAAAAGGACTTGTAAAACACCTGCTACAGTGAAAAAAAAGCACAACAAAAATATGATGGTTTCATGTCTACAATGCATATAATTTAAGGACTGATGTACAAAACCTTTTTTTCTGATGGATAGTTCTAAATGCAGATTCTTCACCATAGACTACTCCCAAACGCTCCAGAAGAATTTTTCGTATACCAGTGCTCCTGCATGCCGTTAGGTGGCACGGTGCAGCTCAGTGATGGCCCGCACTGTCCCTAAAGTGGCAAAGCGGAGCCGCATATAAGCTCCACACCAGCATCAGTCGCTTTCTTTCCGCACCTTCCAGCACAGGTCCAGATCTGCACTCCCAACTCTGTCAATTTCACCAATGTGCTAGGGAATGATGTCTCCACCCTAAACAACAGGTTTCAAGCCCTGCCGTGACTGCAGGAAGCAGATGTCGGTCACGGACCAAACCTAAGTGTGTTTGGGCTCGGGCCATTACTCTAAGTCGTGCAATAAATGCACCCTCATGCCCCCAAAGGCACTGTGAGACCTGGAAGCAAAGCTGTATGTCGCAGAACACAAGAAGTAGTTGCGGCTTTTGAGTAGATCTCGCTCCTGAACCAAGGCATGGACCTGACCCTAAGGCTGTTCCACAATGGCACAATTTCGTGCTTGAAGACCTCTGGTATGTTCAAGTCCAAGCATAAGAACACAAAGCTGGTCCTAATGTGTCCTGAATTTCCTGGGCCACTGTTGACCCTGCAGCATATCGAGGCCTGCAAAAAGACCATGCTGCAAATGTTTGCGTCCTTCCAAACCCTCTGGCGCCCCTTCACACCCTATGGAGTTGCAAGAACCCACAGTCCGGTTACCACAGGCTGGTTCATCCCAGTGCCATCTGTCCCCCTAAGACCCATTACTGACCCCGTACAGACTTCCACTCCGGCCTGAGATCCACACTAGACCCTGCCACACTAGCGCCAGAAGAGGGCCTAGTTCTGATGCCAATGTCGGAGCCCAAACCAACTAAAACTTGAGCCCAACCAATGTTGCACTATGAAATTACAAAAGCTCAACCTGTCTTCGTATAACCTGACTCTAACTCTAACTTTTGCCACATCTCACCTATCAGCAGAGACTGCATTATCTTTTTGCTTCTGACTCAGATCCTGTGCCAGAGCAGAGGGCACCCCAAGATGATGATGACTTGCTCTCTGCTCACTACACTGATGATGCCTTATACATTAATTTACAGAATGCCACCTCGGCTGAGACAGAGCGTGAATGAGCACTTGGGCAAGCAATGGAAGAGAGTGCCTTGTTTGTGATGGTGGTCTGGAGGGCATCTGAGGCACTAAAACTACAGTTACCTTCTGGTGAGACCAAAACAAATGTCCTCATGAAGATCTTACAGCCTAACCCTGCTCCTTCTGAGCCTGTTTCCCTTTAACAATGCCCTCACTGATACTTTGATGGCTAGTTGGTCGAAGCCTTGTTCTTGCCCGCCTGTGAATCAGCAAGTGACCAGTGTCACAGACCAGTGCCTGGTGACCTGAATTTTCTAACCTAGTACCTCGCATTGGAGAACGTTTTTGTGGAGGCCTCGACCAGCAAGGTGAATCCTAACTTATTTCCAACCACTCCCCCCGGACAGAGAATTGAGGCTTTTAGCAAGCGCCTGCCAATTTAACATTATGGTCTGTGAATGCTGTTTGTTTTTTGGATCATTACACGCATGACCAGTGGGACATGGCCAGCGAGATCTTGCTAGCAGTTCCAGAAGACGTTCAGCCTCTGTAGCTCAGACGATTTATGATGGACAAGATGTGGCAAAATATGTTATCCTTGCAGGTCTCGATACTATGGATTTGCTGCAAAAGACAGTACGTATTAGTGTTGTATTTTGTTGCCATACATCAATGCTTTCCACAGGATTCTCTGGCGATGTACAGACTTCCTTGTGAATATGCCTTTTAGTGGGTCCTGCTATTTTAGTGAGACTGGGTTAGAGGGCTTCAAGGACAGTAGATGTAAGGCGAGGCTAAGCAGTTCCTGCATCCATTCAGAAAGTTTATAGGCTATCCCAGAGGGCTGATGTATAGACAGAGACAGCCTTCCCAGTTTGTGCAGCAAATACCTCATTCCTTTAGATCTTGTGTACGTTGGTCTGGCAGGCAGGGTGTGGGCTGGCAGATGTAGCAGTCATCTATTTCCTCTTCCCCTGTTGCAACTGCCACTAATCCACTTTAGTTTGCTCTTAGTGATGTATGCTCAACCAGGGAAGGATTCAACACTTCCTCCCAGGTTAGGGATCCATGATACTTAGACACATGGGTCTTACAAATAGTTCAAAATGGATATACCCTCCCTTTTCTTCTGCCCGTCTCACTATTGCTCCCATATCAGAGTGTATTTCTGGTGGGCACCTGTCCATTTTGTTGCAGGAGGTGTGGCTATTGCTCTCCAAAGGTGCCTTTAGAGGGTTCCACTCTCAGAAAGTGGAGGGGGTTGTTATTCTTGCTAATTCCTTATTCCGAAGTAGGACAGGGGATTCAGGTGTATTTTAGACATTCAGCCTCTGAATGCCTTCCTGCAGAAGGACACATTCAAAATGCTGAAGCTGGCCCAGATCCTGTCTGCTCTGGACCCAGGAGACCAGATGGTGTCCTAGAACCTACCTGCAGGACACTTATTTTGATACACCCGTCCTGCAGTCCACAACTGTTATTTGCAGTTCAAGGTAGGCCAAGAGCATTTTCAGTTTGTTGTGCTCCCACTCAGCCTCACCATAGCCTCATGGGTGTCCACAAAGTGATGGCTGTGGTCGCTGCCCATCTTCTGAGGTCGGGATAAATCAACGACTGTCGTTGAAGCTCAGCTTGCCACAGTGAGGCGAACCTCTTGACATTGTTAGGGCTCATGATCAACGAGCCAAAGTACCACCTCATTCCTTCGTAATGGCTTCCATTCATTGGAACAATCCTGAACACAGTGGGGTTCAGGGCTTTCTCTCCGCTACAATGAGTCCAGGACATTCTGGCTTTGATCCCAATGTTTCAGACTCGATCCTTGATCACACTGAGAGGAGCTCTGAGGCTTCTTGTCCTCTTAGCCTTGTGCATTTTCTTAATCTGCTATGCTGGCTCTGCAATTAAATTTTAAGTTCCAATAGGCCCGGCATCAAGGCAATCTGACCTATACCATACAATTTTAGAGGAGATGGCTCGTGATCTGCCATGGTGGTTGCTCAAATGTAATTGGTCCAGCAACAGGCCTCTCTCCCTTCCACACCCAGAGCTGGCAGCGGTGATAGACGCATACTTGCTGAGTTGGGAAGGTTATGTGGGAGAGGTAGAGATCAGGGGGCTCTAGTTGGTGAAGGGCTAGCACCACATTGATCCAGCGCTATCAATAAAATTTCTTCTCCTATATGTCTTTGGACGTCAAGGTGCAAATATCCCTCTTAAACACAACTATATCCATATGACGGTGGGGCCCATAACACCGCATATACATTCACTCACTCATTTATTCCCTGGATTTCATCCGTTCTTACCTAGGAGAAAACAGTTAATGATTTGCTGGAAGGAGACGGGATACCTTATTATAAAAACGACATAATACTTCTCAAGCTCTAAGGTATTCCGCTCATTGGTCGATGGACCAACTAGTAGGAATCAGTTGATGGTGATTAAGACCAGCTCAATCACTATAAACCTTTAAACACTTTCATTTATCATTGAGCTAAAGAACCACTTGACTCATTGTTTTTAAAGATAATAAAGTTTATATAAAGTTTAGAAGCATGAATAAGTTTCAAATTTATTATTCAGGTTATTACATTTAGCATTATTATAAGAATAAATTGAAATTGCAATGCATACCTATTAGATGGAAAAATAAAGTTCGTCACAGCATGAACTCCCGAAGGATCTATCTATCTGTCATGGAAAACAGGCCTTCTCGTTACCTTTCCCTTTTAGTATTTTAAGAATAAAAGTCTAATAGTTTAAATGGAAAAATCTATTAGGATTAAAAAGGTTCTCCAATAGCAGCGTCTCATGCTCAATCAAAAATATAAAATAGCAGTAGCAGCCGCAGCATCAGTTCGTAAAAACGGCAGCGTTGAAAACAACAGCATCAATAGCAGCCCCCTCCCCTCTAAGAGTAGGTCTTCTTATACCCTAATACTAGCTTACTAAGTGAAAATGTTACATCTTCATGGCGAGATTCTCTCTAATTGGTCCATTCGGGTCAGTATACATCTCATTATGAATATCCTTGTTCCAACCAGTTCTTTGTGGCAAGTTCATACTTTTGTCGTTTCTCACGGGTTCATGACATTACCCCTTAGTTCATAGGTTTCAAACTGTATCCTTTTCTGATACTTTTCAGTCGATCAGTTTATTGTCCATTCATTTATTCACTGCGACTTCTCACACTTTTCGCTGTCTTGCTTTGGCACACGTTTATGCGATAAGGTCATCACAGCCTTGACCACGCTTCCATCCTAAGCTTTTGGAATGATCACATGATCCCTCTTGTTCACGGCTTTTCTCTCTTTCGTAACCTGCGTACTTTAGCTCATGGCAGCAATTTTTACATCGCGGCACAACAGGCCTAAGCGCACTATTATAAAGATAAACAGAACATAGTTAAGAATAAAGAATATAAACCTTTTCGTTTCCCTCCCGTCATTCTACGTACCCCAATTAGATATTACCTAGCAAAAGCGACATATAAAGCTATTCCTTACTTACCAACACTTCTTTTGCCACTACACAGTTTATTTCAAAGCACAAATCATGCATTTATTATTCTAATTAGTACGCAATTGTCAGACTTATGTTATCCACGTTAACAATTGTAAGTAAATTAGTTTGCACATATATAGCGTGTTACCTTTAACCCTTTACATGTAACATACATGGTTGGTTATTTACTAAGACGAACCTGTGTGTTAATGTATTTAACGTAAATATTAGGAGGTTAAAACATTTTCATTTACCCTGCTCCATCAACATCAATCTGCTGGGGTTTTTGGCCATTCGTCTGGCTCTGAAGGCCTTCCTATCACCCATCAGAGAAAGACTAGTGCAGGTTGTCACAAACACCTCCACCATATGATACTGCAACCAAGCAGAGCAGAGTTTGGTCCTGGGTCCTGCCCCTGGAGATGGTTGGAATGCCAGGGCACTTTATTTTATATGATATTTTATTGGTATTTCTCCGCATGGGTATTTCTTTAGTCATCTCTTCATGTCACCATCCATCCCCCACCCCCAATATTTTATTGAATTTTTGCAGGCATCCCCAATCTTTGTAAATCCTTTTTTCCAACACCATGCAGTTATCGATCCCTCTTCTCCAATCCTGAATGTGAGATATCCCTGCACAGCCACATTTTTGTGCTATGTCCCGTTTTGCTACTGCGATCCTAAATTAATCAATGTAAGTTTGTGGCTTGTTGCATCTGTCGTGTCCCACATACCCCTTAGCATCAAGGGGCCTTCGTCTCTAAGGGGATTTCCGTGACTTCAGTCAGTTGAATCGCTTTTGCCAGCTAGTAATTCTGAATTCTGGGATAGCTCTATATTATACGGTAAAAGGTGCCCTACTGCCCACAACCTCTGACATTTTGCATTGTGTACTCTCCCTTGTAGATGGCATAAACCTCTATTGTAGTATATTCTATTTAGTATTTTCAGTTGTATAAGTCTAACTTATTTTTGATGTCTGCCTCCCTGGGGAATCGGAGCACATCAGCCCACATTAAATTTGTGATCTGGTGTGCCGTTCACAAGACAGACAATTATAAGCAAAGCTGTTGGCCATCCTTATGTTCGTTTTATTTTTGGCCCAGCAAGGTCTTGCAGTAGGCACTATTAAAAGTTATTTGTTGGCTCTTGCGATCAACCGTCTTTGTTTAAATCACCTCTTGTGACAAGATTTATCAAAGGTTTAATGCACATGTTCCCTCCCTAACCGTTTGTAATGCCTTACTGAGACTTTAAATTGATCTTGATGTTTCTCATATGTATGCCCTTTGAGTCAAAGTTTAGCTGCTCACTGCTTCTCTTGACTTTAAAGACAGTCTTTCTCATTGTGATTGTCAGCTTGTCACATGAGTGAACTTTCAGTGCAACTACCATGCACCATCTTATTTCCAGACAATTTGGTGCTGAGGACTCAGCGGCATTCTTGCCAAAAGTCATGCCCCATTAGGCAATCCAGCTCTCTCCCAGTACCCTTTGCTCCCACTCATCCCGTGAAAGAGGTAGATAGGCTCCATTGACTGGACCCAAAGGGGCTCTAAGTTTTTTAATTTTTCATGCCAAAAATCATTGAGTAGACGATCAACGTTTTGTGGGAGTTCTCTGGAGCAAAGGAAGGAAAGAATGTGCAGAAGAGGCTATTTGTTGAGGAGGATAGTCATCTGTTTCTTGGCACTGGCCAAGAAACAGCCTCCAGAAGGTCTGCAAGCCGACTTGACCAAGGCTAAGGCCGCTACTGCTGCATTGGTACATGCAGTTCCTGTCCTTGACATCTGCCAGACTGACGCGGGCATCCGTGCACTAGTTAGCAAAGCACTACAGCCTTGACAGCCAGGTCCGACAGGAAGGGCATTTCACCCTCTGTCCTGTAAGAATTTTTCATCTGAGTCTACTGCACAGTCCCTCTACCTGCTGCGGTACTGCTTTGAAATCCATTCTAATGTGAGGAATCTGCGGTTAGAAGTGTCCATCAGAAGAACAAGTTACTTAATTTTGATAATGCTCTTTCTGTTGGGCACTCTACCGAACTGCAGGTTCCTCACTGCCCTCTCACCTCCCTGTTTTGCAGAGTGGCCTCTTTTTAGCATCCAAAAAGGTCTTAAGTTGGTATTCAGCACACTGGTACCAACATTTGTTCATGCTCTGCGTCCGAGGGCACAGAAAGGGAAAAATAAGAAACTGACAGCAGCACACAGGGGTGGTGCTTATATGCAGCTCCGCTTCATCACTTCTGGGGCATTACGGAGCCATCATGGAGCCACACAGTGCCACCTAGCTGTGTGTGGAAGCACTATTGAACAAAGGCTTCATATCCAGTCTGGCTTATGGAGTTTTCTAAGAAGAGGAATCTTCTGTTGGAGTATTCACCATCCGCAACCTTAAATTAAGGCAAAGACTTTTCTTTCAGCCACCCTTCCATAACATATTTCTGGGCCAAAGTCAAATCCTCATCCATCTTTAAACAATTGAGCCAATCATCTTCAGCAAACCCACCCTCATTGCACACATCAATCGCAGCAATGAGACACTCATCATCTTCCTCCTCCTGTGCACACCATGAGATCATAGGCAGGGGTGACCTTGACAAGTAATCAGCTCTAATATTCTTCCCAACTGGTATATGCTGGATGTCAAAATTGTATTGCGACAATTTCGAACTCAATCTGGCAATCCTCAACCTTGTGGTCCATCAACAGTGTGAACTTCCTCCCCCAACAAAACACTTGAAGCGTTCTACTGCCCAGCAACATGCTAGCACCTCATTTTCATTTACCGAAAACATTTTCTCATTGTCACGCAGCACCCTAGATGCAAATCCCTCTGTTCTCTCGCCTTCATTGCTCTTCTGGGACAATGTTGCCCTTAAGCCACTATTACTGGCATCAAGAGTGATTAAACACAGACTAGCAGGATCAAACTGTGCTTAGATCTTAGCTGACACAATCACTTCTTCCAACATGATAATCTCTATTTGACACTTGTCATCCCAAACAAAGACTTTGTTTTTCTTTAGCAATGCCCTCAGATTTTCTGTCTTACTAGGAAAGTCTTTGATAAACTTCGCATAAAATTCAAAAACTCCCAAAAAGGATAAAACCTGTTCTTTGTTGTCAGGAATGGGAGTTTTTCTAATCGCTTCCACCAAACCAGGGCATGGTTCCACCACATGTTCCGTAATTACATGACCTAAATACTCCATGCTCGATCCGGCAAACTCGCATTTCCTCAAGTTTGCTAATATACCAGCCTGTTCAAGCCTTTCTAATACCAAGCGCATCAACTCGTCATGTTCTTGAATGTTCTTAGCTGCTATAAGAATATCATCCTGAAAAGTGATCACTCCTCGATAACACATAGAACAGATTCCATAATTAGTTGGAACACTCATGCAGCAAAAACCTAACCAAACAACATTCTCTTAAGCTGAAAAGTACCCACAGGAGAAACAATAGCTGTAAGATGTCTGCACGATTGATCTAGTTCGACTTGATGTTATGCAGATGACAAATTAATTTTACTAAAAATGCATGCTCCTGAAAAACTCATCACAATGTCATCAAAGGCAAAGCGTGGGAATCCACCCAAATCATCCTACTCAAACTCCTCAAATCAACGCAAATTCTCAATTCTCCATTTTTCTTCTTACCAGTGACTAAAAGAGACAGCCACAATGATGATTGTACAGTCTCAATACCACTTCAATGCACATCTTTCCCAACATATCTGCTAAGTCTTCTCTAATTCTGAAAGGCACATTTCTCAACTTGTGCTTGACTGGCAGAGTACCCTCTTGGACCTGAATCTTATGTTTAAAGCCTTTGATCTTACCAAGACTGCTTTTAAAAACTCCTTTAAACCTTTCTGTCCACCCATTGCTAAAAGATGAGTCCGTATAGGAATGCATTTGCATGTCCTCACCTACCAGTGAAAATTGTATTTTCTTCCAAGTCCTCAATGTCATCCCAAATAAACCTTGGTGGTACCACCCTAAAATGTTAGCCCTTTCTTGGCCACATAAATCTTTCCAAAAATGGTCTTACCATTGAAATGCAACAAACTCTCAAAGTACCCTACCAAATCAATTTTCTTTCCTTCATATGATACTGGACACCTATCGAGTGGCAACAACTCGTTCCTTGACCATTTACTGTTGAATAATTCTTCAGTGATGGTCATCTTGACACCAGATCCACCAGTAAATGCAGAGTTTTTCCATCCACACAAATTTTAGTAGAGCGATCAGCACAATAAGATTCCTCTCCACCTGTTATAACCAACACAAGATATTTTGTTCTCTCCATAACCTCAAGTGCTCCATCACCGCTTTCGCATTCAGCGAGAACATTCACTCTATTTTTACTGCTCTGGCAAACCATGGCGAAATGCCCAACCTTACCGCAACTTTTACAAGTTGCGTTTTTTGCTAAACAAGGTTGGCCCATGGGAGAATGAATCGGAAAACCACATCTACAAGGAATGTTTTGACTCTTGTTACCCTTTGTGAAATCGTACTTCTTCTTCTGGGACCCAAACCTAAAAATATGCTGATCGTTTGTAACATTTCCTGCAATTGCGTGAATCCAAATAGTTCCTTTTTGATTAGTTCCTTGGACGCCTTATGGGAAATCTCAGTGCTTTCGACCACATCAATATGCTCAGCAAGTGAAGGGTTCTTTAAAGTACGCGATTTTTCCTGAACATTTTTATCCCAGCATCTTATAACTATTTGATCTCTGATGAACTGGGTGGTGAACTTTTCAAATTCACAGTCAGCAGCCAAAATACGCATAGCTGCTATGTACTAGTCAATTGACTCTTCCAGGTCTTGCTAACGACTAAAACCATTTGTGCCTACTGACAATCAAACGTGGTTGAATATCAAATTGTTTTTACAACTTTTTAACCACTTCCTGATATTCATCAAGCTCATTCTCTTGATCAGAAACATCATGTAATGGTGGTACGTGTTCATATATTGCCTGTCCTTCAAAGCCTAAATTATGTTCGAGCAAAATTCTTTTCCTTTCTGGGCAGTACCTATTACCCCCAAAGGCACCAAAATACTTTATAAAAGCTCTAAACTGGGGCTTCCAACTTACTGGAGGATCCCCTGGTGTTTATAAGATGGTGGTGGGGCATTAACACTTTGCATGATGATGACAGTCAGACGATAGGTAAAACACCCCCAAAGCACAAAAGCAACCAAAATGATTTTCCAAGTGTACACACACATTGGGGTGATTTATTATCAGCGTCAGAGTTTTTCGAACACAGACAAGTAAGTGTGTGTGTCACTGGTGTGACAGTAAATCCACAAATTCTCTCAACATGGCAGTGGTGTGCTCATCACTGAATATGCACAAGAATGACGTGGTGTGCTTGTTGCAGTTGTCGCTGTCAATTTGGTAAGCCAAATAACTAGTGTACGTGTAACTGAACACGTGCAGAAACTTCAAACCAGTGTGCGCAACTTCAAACCAGTGTGCCCATCATTAACATGTGCCAAATGCTCCAAGCGGATTGAAATCCATAAGTGTGCGCATCACAGAAGACGCAATGATTTGTTTTTTTAAAGAAATGAGTAGTGCGCGTGTCACTGACATGCACAGGACGCACCAGACTGGATGATGCCTGACAGCAACTCTTGGGACACACTGTGAAGCTTTACAGTGTGTGTCACTGAACACCTCCGAAATCTCAAAGCAAAGTGGCGGACACGTGATTTAATAATCTTGCTCACTCAGATGCACTCGTAGAAGTGTGGCAGTTTGCTTGGAGCACGATGACTCCGAAAAGATGGAATCAAGCTGACGGGCGTACTAAGGTAAGAGTCACGCGCAGAAGGAGAAAAGCACGGGTGCGTAACTTCCACCGGACCTGACGAGGATGTAAAGTAATTAGTGTCACAAATACCTCTGAGTCGGGGCTCGAATGATGCCCGTAATGCTCCAAATCTCCAATCGTTCCACAGCTTAAAACCTCAATCGTTCCTCAGCGTGTAATTGCCCTCAGAGCAAGAGGGTTGAGAAATATATATATATTTTTTTTTAAAGCAACGATCTTGTGTGTAGAGGATGTCGCACACGTAGAACAGCCAGAATGACCAACAGTAGCTCGTCACCAAATTGTAAAATTAAATCACCACAGTACCTCCGAGTGTCGATGATGATACTTTGCTTATGTCCAGTCCAAAGCAGCACCAAGAACCAACTGCCGCTCTGATCAAAACACAGCATTCCATAAACGAAATCAGAAATCACAAAGACTTAAGCATTACCACAGTAACCTACACTGGCATTCATTCCTCTCTCATTTGCTTTCTAAATTTCACAAATGTACTGCACCCACTTAATCACCTATAGACCCCACAAACACATTGAAAACCCATACAGGTCTCGTTCCTCCATACTGAGGAGTCCCAGAAGAACAATGTTGGGGGTTAGGCCTTGGCAGGAATATGTTCCTGTTTGAGAGAGACTGGAGGGAATTTCCATTTTTGGAGGAAAAAATGATACAAATCTGACAAATACCATGTTCAGAGTGTTCTGCTGGCAAGTCAGGAAACGGGAGGTCTGGCTTGCTCTCATACAGTCCGTAGGTCATACAGAATTAGAAAATGTATAGTTTTTAACCTTTTTTATATAGTCCTGAGTTTGGTATCTCTTATGAAATGAACAGTGAACTATAAACAGTGATTGTGCCACAAATTTGTGATCTGTGGTAATATTACATAATTAATTGTGCAGATTGCATTCCCTAAGGAAACCCATACATATTTTGTAGAGCCGGACTCCAGACATTCAAGGCAAAGTGTCCATGGTTAGCGTTCCAGGATTTATGTTTGTCCATTTGAGAAATCCAACAAATATATGCATAATTTGCTGATGTCGGAAAACATTCAGCAGCTCCCATACTTTGTCTGCTTTCCATTCTGAAAAGCAACCTGCAGTTGATATGTATGTATGTATATGGTATTTCTATAGCTCAAACCTAGCCAAAAGGCAGCTTAGCACTGTACAGCGTCAAAGGCAAGCATAAAGTTGACAAGTGCTAGGATAAGTAGGACGATTATGGATGGTTAATGCATTGTGATGTAGTGTTCTTTAGAGAGGTGAGTCTTCAACTCTTATCTAATTTCGGCAGCGTTGGGGCACCTGTGATGAATACAGAGATGTTGTTACAGATCTTGGGTGCATAGATGGAAAAGGCATGCTGCCTTGTTTTTTTTTTTTCCTTTTTACACTTCTTAGTCTACAGTCTGATGGTGTCCTGGCTGCAGGTGTGCTGAAAAGCACCAGAGGTGGTGAACTTGTCTATAAGCAGCAGTGCTGGTTGTGATGGCTTTGTAAATGATGCAGCTAGTTGGTTTTGAAGAAGGTGCAGGCCAGGAAGGAGAACTAATAGAGTTCCATCAGGATGGGGATGATGTGATCATAGTTCTTAAAGCCCTGGATGAGACTTGCTGCAGAGTGTAGGGTTCCCTTAAGGGGTGCCAGTGTGGAGTCTGGAAGGCCATGGAGCTGGGTGTTACCACCTTCCAGACGTGAGAGTACGAGGGCTTGAACAACAGTTCTGAAGTGATTTTCTGGAAGAAACGATTGCACTTTGTTTTCAAGTTAGAGCTGATACCAGTAAGCCGTATTTGTTTTTTGTTTTTTTGCTGATGTGTTCTTTGAAGATGAGGCTGGTGTCCAGGATGAATCCAAGTGACTTGGTATTTGGTTAAAGCTGGTACTCGAAGCAGTCAAGGCTCATGTCATTGAGTCAGATTTGTACTTTTTCTTGATTGTTGTTCTTGGCAAATAGGATTTCTGTCTTGGTTGGGTTGAGCGTCAGGTGGGCACTGGACATCCAGCAGATGGAGAGTTGTGCATTATCAGCATATTGGTGAATCTTGATGCTGTTATATGTGAGTAGAGCACTGCGTTGCTGCATGTAGAGGTTGAAGATGACAGGAAACAGTATGGAACCCCTGGGGACTCTGCAGGTGATAGGGATCTTTTGGGACCTGAAGGTGCCTCTGTGAAAAAACGGGTGATGGTAGGAGAACTACTGAAAGACATTGCCTGTGAATTCAATTCAAAACTCAAGGGTGCGTATGAGGGTGGGATGGCTGACTGTGTTGAAGGCAGCTGAGAGGTCCAGCTGTATCAGGAAGCTTCATGTGTGGTTAGGAGGGCATTGTCTACATCAGGGGTCTTCAAACTGGGGGCGGACCACCGTAGGGGGGGCCTCAGGTGTTCCCAGGGGGGCGCCAGGCTCTGGCCAAAAGAAGCATTATGCTGATAACTGTTCTTTGTTTTAATCAGAAAGAAAATGAGCGGCAGTAAGCCGCTCTGCAATGGGCCAACCCTAACATTTTTTGTCATTTATATCCTAACTGGGAGTATGTGTCAAAAGTGAAGGGACTCCAAATAATTTTCAAAATGCCCACCCCCATTTCTAAAATTACACTGTGGATATTTTACAGGTTAGTAAGGCCTGCCTGACCAGAATAGTATGTTTGGCAATCGTGTATTTGATTTCCTTTTTAAAACGGTAACAGAACTTCACTGCAATGTTTAAATAAGTCTAGACATACCTAAACATTGCCAATTTAATAGAATAATTGTGAAAAATTCTGAAGGGGGCCTGATAATTATTTTTTTCCACTCGAGTGGGGGACGGCATTAAAAAGTTTGAAGACCTCTGGTCTACATTGTGTAAGGTAGCAGCCTCAGTGATGCAGCATGATCAAGGCCAGACTGTTAGCCGTGCATAAGATGTTATCATTGATGTGATCTTGGAGTTAAGCATAGACTGCTTTTTCAGCAATCTTGCTGATGAATGGTATGTCAGTGATGGGCTGGTAATTGACGAGGTCATCAGGGTCTGGTGTAG
Source organism: Calotriton arnoldi (assembly GCA_963921515.1). Lineage (NCBI taxonomy): Eukaryota > Metazoa > Chordata > Amphibia > Caudata > Salamandridae > Calotriton > Calotriton arnoldi. Next base: position 1,848,102 of record CAWUFW010000751.1, read on the forward strand.
GCGGTGAGGGGGGTTTCTTATTCACTTCCAAATGGACCCAAAGCAAAGGCCTGATTTAAAGAGCCATCAGCCTTTCTCTTTTTTTCCAGTATCATCCCGGCTGGGAGCTGTCTGGAGCCTAACACCAAGATGCCAATTGAATGAAGGGAAACCACACAAGAAGCAATGATTTGGAGGCAGATTTTTTACTTTGTTCAACCCCTGTATGTAAAAGATATGAATGCACTGTAAGAATGTCAGATGTATCTGTATGAATAATCACACAAATAATTTAAATAACACATACTAAATTATTTTTTCCTATTTAGTTCTTTTATTGCACTACTCATCCCAGTGTAAAGTGTCAGAGCGCTTTACTTCACACACAACACACATTATACAGAGACAATAAATCATACACAAGTGTGTAGTTCAATGTACAGGAATTGTACATAAGACAGTGAGGGTTTCAAGGTGTACGAGTCACATATCATGCATGCTGATTGGCATTAGATTTTAAGAGTACATGGACAGAAGAAGTGCAAAGCAAGGGTTTAAAAACTAATGCAGTGGATGGGGTTGTCTGTACTAATAACACTTTATTACTACACAAAGGAAATATTTTACCAGCCTTAAAATAGTAACAGATTGAGAAAAGAAATAAGGTCTAAAGTCATGCCTTGCAGGTTTCATGCAGTCTTTTGATGCTGTTTCATAGCTCACTGTGCTATATTAGAAAGATTGAAACTTATGAACTGCAAGTCAAAAAGGATCTGTACCTATATACAAAAAATATAAATCTGTGATCTTCATGTTACATTAAGTGCTTTGCAGCAGGCACAATAACCCTCTATGCTACTTTATAAGTCAAAACTCCGACTAGTTGAAACACAGATTTGTCCAGGAAATCCATTAATCACCAGGGTTATCTTACAGGTATTATTAACCCCTTAAAATTGCTGGGCACACAAAGATCTCTGTGCAGATGCCTTAACCCAATAAGTTATTTTAAAATCTAGCCTCTTTGTGACCAAGTAAGTTAGCCAGAACAGACTTTCTGTCATATTTGTCATTGTTGCTAATTTCTTTGCTGCAGATTTAAAAGAAACAAAATAAATGTATACGTTAATTGTCAGATTCTGCTTTTCATGACGCTGCCCCTCATGACTCCGACCCCTTTCAGATATCACACCTGGACCTCCAATTTATGCGTTCCCGGAGTGAATTTTTTCCATTTGCAGGTCTTCCTGTCTCTAAAAGTGAGTGCTGATGCCCACCACCTGCAAACTCTTATACAAATTAAATGCTGCACTGGCCTCCACTGCGTCGCCAATTTGATCCAGGTAAGATCGCAATAAAGCCCTTTGTCTCCTCGCCACCTCAGGGAAGTTTTCCCATCATTTACGGACTTTCAGCCTGAGTTGAAACAGTACTGGTAGCCGAAAAGCAGGTGCTAAGAGAAGGCCCAAACTGAAATGGGGCACCAGGCCACGGCCCTTTGGTGTATTTTGACAACGCTTGTAGAGTGAACTCGTGTTCTATTGAGAAAAACAGTAGGAGCCTGATTCACCAACTGCACTCTGTAGTACATTTTGTAGTACTACACAGCATATTACAAATTGCAATTCACAAACTACGTGTGGAATTTTATGCCTCACATTACCTATACTTTGCCCTATTCTGGAGTCTACGCACATGTAAAAATAGGTTTTAGTACTAAATGTGGGAGGTCTCGGGGTGGCTTAAAGAAGTGCCAGACTTACTACAAAAGGGAATGGGATTAGAGAGGACTAATGAAGATTACGGGCGAGCTAGAGAGAGGTTTAGGGAAGGACGTCACCCACCCACACGAGAGAAAGCCAATTGCAATACTCAGGGGGTGGAGACATGTAACTTATTGTTTTGTAGTAAGTTTACATTCAGAATTTGTGAATGCTAAAAGTAGTAATCTTACTCAACAGTGTAATGTGGCCTTTGTGAATCATTCCCTTGGTGTGCAAATTTTTACCAAGGAACTCATACTTTTCACTTTGATGATCCCCAGCATATACGCTGAGTTACGCTATAATCTAAAGGCTGCTTCATATTTTTAAACGCTACTTTATCAGTCAAAAACACACTCCAGAGATATTCAATTCGCACTGGTGACCTGTTTGGGGTTATTTCTAAAGACAGTGGCCCCTAGACAAGGATTAATGAGAGCAAACAGTAAATATAGACCCAATCAGTACTATATTTTACAGCTGTCCAGCCGGACAGGTGTTTTTAATATATAGTTGTAAATATACACAAAATTCAGCAAGAAACAAATAAAGTGGGACACAAGCCTGTATCCAACTTGGTGGGAAGGACGTACAACATGAAACAAAAAGGCTCAGGCAGAGTTAATTGTTTGTATGAGACACATTTTGATAGGACAAACAAATTATAGTGGCGACACCATTACACATAAGTATTAAATAAAGAGGTGTATATGGCGTACAACAAGTCAACGGCGTTTCGATCCTTACAAAAGATATAGGATCATCATCAGGACATTAACAATGGTATGCCTGTATACATTTTGCCTAGATCCAGGTCAGAGTGACTTGGAGGAGGTTTGTTTCAGGCGAAGACCGAGTAGAAGTCCAGGCCAAGTACAAGGAGAGTAAAGGATGCAGACAGCCGCGGTCTGTGCAGTTGGATGCTGGGTCAGAGTCGACCTAAAAAAGGCTGTAACAGCTTAAAGGAGGCGTTTGAAATGTTCGTGCCGCTGAGCGGTCTCGAAATCAGAGTGGCCTATTGCAGTGGGCTGCTGTATATCAGGGAAGGCAAGCCAGTAACCTGTGAGCCGCTGTCTCTAGTGACAAGGAATGGGGTCGAGGCCAATCTGTGAACAACCTCTGTTACAGCATGTCTTGCCTGTCGGGATCGGGGATATGTTTGGGGTTGTCAGTATGGTGTTGGAGGGACTGGGGATGCCATGAGCACTATACAAACACATTCTAATAAATGAACTAGACGACGACATGTTTAGAGCACTTTGAGGATGAAAGGATGACTAATGCCAAACTTATTGATGTAATTGCAGGTTTTAAAATATGGGGAATACATTGATTGCAACTTGCGATAGAAAAGAAATGCACCCTGCCATAAAATTTGCAGCCCTTTATTGCGGGGTTTGCGCCCAATGATTGATAAACTTAGCAGACATACCTGCCTCATCCACAACAGCCCTCTAGGGCTGTAAACAAAGCCGGGTTGCTCTTGAGAGCGGGCTTGTGTGATGCTTTAGATCAATGGATAACATTGTTTTTGAGTTATAGTTCGGCCTTTCCACAACAACGCTTGTCCATGTCCCCCTTTCATCAGTGCTCTATTGTTGTTTGCAGTACACTAGGCCTTCTGGGCAACAAACCACTGTTAATCCAGTTTTTCTCTTTGAGGTCGCCCAGTATTTTGGGTAATTCAAACGTACACCTAAAAATATGAAAATACATTCTTTCAACTATAGTTCTGCATAAGACCATCTCGCAAGTGTAAATAAACCTATAAATGAATCTTCCGTCTCCTGTGCACCTTATCAAACAGAGCAGGTCGTGGCTTTGTTCCTCTTTAATTATATCTGATTGTGAGAGACCCGCCTTTTTGCCTGTCCTCTTTTTCCTTTGCATACCATTACAGGTGTACCGTGACAGCAATGATCTGAGTAGTGTAAACAGAGTGTTGTATTACAGCATTGCTAGGAAGTAGCAGTCTTTTCTACGAGCAAGACACTTCTAACAGTTCTTGGAAAAAACCTCGGTAAATATGAACAGGCCCTTTTGGTGCAGGCCCTCTTTGTATGTAGCAGGCTTGTAAGAATCACAGAACAGCGGGCAGTACGCTGCAGCGCAAAATAAGTACTGACATGCATTATGTTGGTTGTATGCAAGAGTCGTAATAGATACTTTGTATGCTTGGCAGATTTGAAGGTACAAGCAAGAGGAATAGATAAAACTCTAGAACTGTTGAGCGATAAAAGAAAAAGGGAGCTGGAAGATGTCAGAGATGGGGCATTCTGTAAGACCTGTTATATCATGGGTGCAGATATTCCCATGGTCCCCAAATCTAGGCCCAACTCCCTCAACAGCTGTCCTGTTCGTTTCTGAATTCTCTTTCACCCCCCATAAATGCAGTGGCCAAAAGCACCAATCTGCAGTTCTCTCTGCTTTGGAAACTTCTCTGTACAGACATCGGAGTTTAATTGACAAGACTCTTAATGATGGCATGGCTCTACTTTTGTAATGTCATTTACACTGAAGTCCCAAAGAAACCCATCCACTGCAAAGGCTTCAGAACCAGCTGCCAGAGTTTGCCTGAAGCTGCAGAGGCAGCATCACAACAAACCAGCTCTTAAAGTGCTTCACTGGCTCCTGGTGGAGGCAAGGATTACATTCAAAATCATCTGCACTTTACACAGAGCCTGCTGAAGCGTGGGCCTAATTTATCCATAGAAGCTTGCACCACATTACAACTCGCGAAGAGGCCATCCACGCACACCTGACCCTACAAAGTTACGGAAAGCAGCTCAAACTTGGAGTGAATACTCTTATAATGCAGGACCCAAGACTATGGGATACCCTAAGCCCAGGTATGATGTTGGAACTTAACTGTGTGCTCTTCAGGAAGAACCTAAAAACAGAACTTTCCCAGATCGCTTATAGTTGATCTGTAGATCATCCAGTTATTGGCATACAGCAATCACTAACTGAGCTAAATACCTACAGCACTAATAATAAACTGGTGGTTAAGACAACAAAATCAACAGCCTTGGTGTTTAATAATGAATTATGTAAGGTCATTAACCCTGGGCAAAGCACTACGCTACGCTCGCGTAGTTTGCGAAGTTTGCGCTACTTCGCACAACGCGAATTGCACGTAGCACAGTGCAAACACGCGTAGCGTAGCGTAGTGCAGCGGTCCTTTTTTGCTTGCTCGCTGTCCTCAACGTCAAGTTGGCGACCGCGAGCAAGCAAAATGACATCCCGGCGAGACTTTTTCCTCGTTCGCGATCAGCAACATCAAGTTGCCGATCGCGAGCGTGGAAAATAAACCTCCCGGCGAGATTCTCAATGCGGGGAGGTCAGGTTTCTCATTGCGAGTGGGATCGCGTATGCTCGCGACCGCTCGCGATGAGAAACTACCAGTCCGCGTTGAAAGCTGCCGCTCGAGTAAAAATCTACTCGAGCGGCAGTAAAAGAACAACTCTCACTGTGCAAGATGCCGTTTTCAATGATTGCACAGTGCGGACAAGCATCCGGCACTGTGCAATCATTGCGGAGCAGTGCACTACGCAGTTCGCGTAGTGCTACGCGTAGCTCGCGTGAGTGCGAACTGCACTTTGCGTAGCTTCGCGTAGCGCTACTTCGCGAACTACGCCCAGGCTTAAAGGTCATTGGATAGCATACTGCAAAGTTCCCAATTGAGAGAAATAGAAAATATATTTCAGAGTGTGGATAATGGAACGAGGGTCAGCGAAAGAACATTTAACTTCATTGAAAACCAAAGCTACATCATTCACATATGCCGTTTGTCGACTTTATAATAATTTACATACTCGTCGCAGAAACAGATTATCTATCTGTATGTTTTACGTAGTGTGTAGTTTGTGCTGCCTTGGTTTCTTGTCATATTCTTTTACATAATAGTTCTTTTAATTGTTGTTTAACTCGAATTCGCATATTATTTTTGTTGATTTCTGAATTTTAATATTATGATATTGGAAGATGGTTATGCACCTGGTATTAAGTGGGTTCCTCTTCCTTCTGCATTTCATTAGATGTGATAGATTTGAGTTTTTTGTGTGATTTTAATTAACCAACAATACATATTTTAATGATATACGTGATCTAAGCTCTTAAGGTGGTCACACCAAAGAACATTAGCCTGTCTTCTCCTCTCACAGACTGAAGCCGTAATTCCCTCTACGTCACTGGATACTTACTCTATATATACTTGGCAGCCCTAAGTAACCGTAAAGCTACACAGAGCACTCTGTAAAATTCCACACTAAATAAGTAAAGCACATGCTGAGTCCATGGAGGAACTGTAAACTGATTCTGGTGTTGTGTAGTTCCTATAGAAAATATATACAGAATCTGCGCGTTTAGACAACATACATTGTCAGATTGGTGTCAGACGAACTCTGATCACCCCCACCGGGTATGTTGGCCCTTTTTGTACCAACTAGCTCACAGTGCCACTAGACTCTCCTCTTAACAAGGAGAGAGTAGTTCTTGGCAACCATCGAACATGACAACCCTGATCCCTCAGGACCGTGGAAACAATATACTACCTTTCGCTCAGTCACTCGTGCTTACTTAGTTTGTCTCAGAGAGATACACAGAATAAGACAAGCTGGGCGTTTTCAATCATCATTTATTGAACAGTTGTTATTCTGGTGTGGAATAGATGTGCTGCAACAACTGTTAGACAGTATAAGATATAAATGATTAACAGTACTATAAAGGTAAAAGGATGGTAGAGTTTTACCATCTTACTAAAATCATGAATACATTAGAGTATATAAAACACATGATAAAAGGTGCGTACTCCTACGATGCCTCCCTAACTGGATGTACCTAAGTGTACCTAGCATGGGTGTAGGTGTTAAGCCAAGAATCCCTCTAGGATCTAGTCAACCCCATTACCTTAAGTGAAACTGTGGGACCCCGTCCTGGTCTCGAGCTGGACACCCCGCGAGGGATGGTTAGACCACTGCGAGCTGGAGTGTCTGCATGCAGGAACCTCAGCGTCTCTGGTCAGTGTGTCGGCCGGGAAGTCTTGGTCTCCTCTAGCTATCTTAGCAAGATGTGATGTATATATACACATAGGTCTCCCCAGGGGTCCTACCTTGCTGTATTACTGTGTCGGCCTAAGGATTACGTCAGGCATGAACTTTGTACATAGATTTGATACAGGAGATGGCAGTCCTGCTGTGCTTCCAAGAACCCTCATGCATAATGTATGAGATTTCAAACTAGGGAAAACCCGCGTTCTGAATGCAGTGTAATATCTAGGTAAAAAGTCAGTCCCTGTAAACCGTGACAAGTTTAATGTAGGGAGAGAATATAGGTGAAGTGTAACAAGTTTACCGAGGCCTATATTATAGTACCTATATGGAATATAACACCCACTCCTCTTCCGAATGGACGACATAGTTTTAAATTCTACACGTACTACTAGGTGTTCTAGATACTTGTACACCAATATACAAGACATTAGTTTCTTATTGTGTTAAAAACATTGGTTTAAAAACGTTTTCCTAAAAAAAAATCTAAAAATTTTGTTAAAAGAAAAGTATTAGAAATTGACAGATAGGCTACTGCTCTAGTATGTCCGTAGGTATAGTCCGAACTACTACAATCATTTTGAAAGCCATACATGTGTGAAAGGAATGTCAATTTTGATATAGAGTTTCAGTTTTCTTGTTTTGTTTTTATAAAGACGAATTTCTTCCCAGCACACGACGGGCCAAATGAGTCAAATGTTTGTGTCCTGGCTGGTAGACGCAACATTCTCGTTGCTTGCTTCCGTAGTTGGCTGTCCCTGTAACACCTCGCAGATTATATCTATTGAGCACAGATGATTTTCCGTACTGTCCACAGCCGGTGCTGGGGCAGTTTGTGCAGCCTGTACGCCATCCAAGGCCTGGGTGTCAGAGATGAGGCCGGTGTCTGTACCAACAGGTGCTGATGTTACCTGCGGTGGCTCTAAGAATGCCGACATCAACATGGAAATACGCTGGGGACACTGCAAAACATGGGCCGTTATCTGGTCCAGTAAAACATCAACGTCCGGTCGTGCACATGATGGGAGCGTCAGACAGAGATCCAACACGCATTCTTCTCCGCAAAACAGGCATCGGAGGACAGGTAAGATGCAGTCCATCCAGACTGGTCTAAACGACAAGAACCAAGAAGCACTTAGTTCCCTTAGACGAGGTATGCCTAGAAGTTGTACCATGCGATCACTGTATTTTCTCTCCAGGAGTACTGTTTCCATCTCGTTGGTGACTGGGACGTCCATTGCGTAGCAGAAACACGACAATCAGGATACCTGCTATTAGAAACAGGATCAACGGCAGTCCTCCAAAAATGCTTCCAAGTACGGAGTGTATAAAGTTGGGTATAACTCCGAGGACCGTCTGAAAGGTGCTTAGTAGTCCAGAACCTAGGTTCTTAAATAGGTGGACAATGCCTGTCGTATCAGACATGTTAAAGATATGATTTACCATTTCTGCGAAATGGAAAGGGCAGTTTGTACGTATAAGTGTCTGTATCTCTGCTGAAGACCTTGCTACTTGGAGATCAAAAGTCTCTCGAGCGGAGGTTAAGGGCACGGATTTCTGTGTAAGCATGGCTTTCATTCTGCTCAAAGTATCAAACCGTATTAATGAAATATTTAATGAAGGCCATAGCGGCGCCTCCCTGACTGTATGTGTTGGGGGAAACAATACTTGCATACAGCAAGTAAACCTGGAACTTACAGTTACCAGATATGCGATGCCCGGAAGTATCCCACAGCAACCTTGATCATTCAGCATCAAGTAACTCCCATTCAAAAGTAGTTTGAATACTGGAGTGATCACGGCAGATGGGGCACCCTCTAAGTGACAGGACAAGTTTGCTACTGAACCATTACAGGCCCCATGAAGCATTATATCCTGGCATATAAGTGATCCACTTAAGGTATTCTCGCAGTTAGTACCGCTAAGAAACACTTCTTTTTTCCCCACTCCGGCATCGAAATCTGTACGGCAATTTCCAAGATTCCTTGATGAATTCCTTACCCATTTCTTCATATGTCCCTACCTGTATTTGTTCTAGGCAATAATCGAATTGAAAAGTTGTGACCGGGAGAGTTATGTGGCCATGAATTAACCATTCTGTGGATGGTGATTCTGCCACTGTAAATGTTAATCTGTCCAGTTTTTCAACGCGCAGCATTGTATACTTTGCTCCCCTCTGTGCCATTTCTATCTGTTTTTCTGTCAGATTGTACGAGGAAAACAGAGACGTGCTGTTTATAAAACGCCATGGCGCATAACCTGTGCGCAAAGATTGCAGCGTCCAGCTTAACAACATAATAGAACGTAACTGTGATTGCCTGTGTTGTAATATAGACAAATCTTGTTCTAGTACATCAATAGCAGAAGATACAATGTTGCCCAGTGAATATATCCTGGATGTTAAGGTTGTTAACCCATTATCAACCACTGCTAGAGCTTTCTCCAGATTATTACGATCTATTTCTCGTAATCTTTCCGCGGCCTCTTGTTGAGAAATTTTCCAGATTTCATTATAGACAGCATATAAGAAACGTTTTTGACGTGGTTTCCTAGGACCTAATAAAATATCCCATAGGTCCACATCCCCTGTGAGTAAGGATAAGTGTTGTTTCACCTGTGTGAGTGTTGAGGTTTGTAGCCAATCAAGGCATAACTTCCTAACACTGTACGATGTCACTACCCCCGGGTGTTGTCTCTGTACATAACGTGGATCTGGCCTATTGATACTAAATCCTTTAGTTTTTCCCAAGAATTTTTCTTAACAGTTATTGGTGTCTGTGGGCCAAATCAACCATCCCTTCCAATCGGGGTCTGATCTATTGTATTGCATGATGTCATCAAGTTTAACCTCTTTTTGTGATGTTATGTTACCCTCAGTGTGTGATGGTTCAGGCAGCCGAGGTGTATTCAAATCCTTATTCCCGGCTAATCCAAGACAGGTTGTTTGTTGCACTAATTCATTCAAAAACATTATTTGTTGAGGAATCAGGCACGCTCTAAATAGTGCCTCTGTTCTCTGGACCTGCCATTCTCTAGTACCCCAGACAGATTTTAGGTCTATGGTGTCTTTCCATAAGTTGAAACCTTGTTCAGACAACTGGGTAATAAACGAAGCAGAATAGAACTGTTTGGTGTTTGTCAACATATTTTTCTGTGCTGTTGTAGGTGCAACCTTATAGTAATATGAGGCTGGGTCTGGCGTATTAAACCCTGAAAAATATGGACATTTTTGTACAAATGTTCTTAAATTGCTTTTCGGCAGTGTCGGGCAATGTTCCCATTGGTGATATGTGAAAACATTCCTAGGGTTAGCAGATTTATGCAAAAAGTGATGACCATAATGTTGATAGCAATACATTTCTTCAAAGTCTGACGTGTCTCCTAACATTTCATTATAAGAAAAAGCAGCAGATTTCTCTAAATCAGACAACATATTAGTTACAGTTTCATATCCCAATCATCGGAAAATGTACTGGAGGTAATGATATCACTCAATGATATTTTAAATAAATGTGGTATTTTTAAAAGTTCAGTCGGGCTAAATACATCGCAATCAACCTTGTCCCATACTATACCATCAGGTATAGGAACTGCTGTAATGTTCACTGATGACAGGTCTCTTCTTTCACAATGTGATGATAGGTGCGGTTTCAGGATCACATTCACTTTTCGTGCCGCAGAGCTTTCTCGAAGATAAGTTCCATTAATAAGCATACTAAAACAATTACTAAGCCTATCCAGAAAAGAAAGAAAAGTATTCCTGTAGATACCCAGAGTTCCACCCAAGGTGATACCAGGTAAGTCTTTTTAAGAAAGATCAGAAAATCTTTAAATCGTTGTAGACGAGTTTTTTTGGGCTGGCGGTGTTTCAGGTTCGCTTGGATCCAATGAAAAGGTGTCAAAGTCAATGAAATAGCCAGATGCAGTTCAATCAATTTTCGGTAGTTGCGCAGGTTTTGTGGAAACTGTAGCTTGCTCTTGTTGGGGCATGTTGACGTAGATATCCATGTTTGGTCTAATTGAAATTTGTCTTTCAGTTGAGTTCTCATTTTGAACTTCAGTATCAAGAGGAACGAGTTCCATTGCATTGTTTCTTAGTCCTTCATTTCCTGTAGGTGAACTTTCAAACGTGATGAGTCTTTCTGTTTGAACTTCTTGTATAGTTGTGAGAGGAGAGTGTCTGTTACTTCGAAGTCCACATGGTCTACTACTCAGTATCGGCCACATAGTGTGGTTTGATTAGGTCAATTGAGATGAATCTTTTCTCCTTTTTACCGGCAAGAGGTGGCAGAAGTACAGTTCTTGTTCTTTCAACTGCCAGGACAGGTACAGGCTTTCTGTATGATGGCCCAAATTCTTTTTTGTCCGCTATTTTTTCTCTGACCAGATCCCCGACTTTAGGGATCCAGACAGGTCTTGCCGTGACACTTTTTGCTTCCCCAGTGGCGTTCTTCTTTATATTGACATTACTCTGTTGTTCCCTGGTTTCATTCAGATCCTGTAAAACAGCCAAACGTTTATGGATGTCAAATGGTTTTTTATCTGCCACCGTGCCTTCACAATCTAGATCAGGTACCCACATTCTCGTCCCAAATAGGACCTCATAAGGAGTGACCCCCCCCAGAGAGCTTCTTGGCTGATTATTTAATTCTCTTTGTACTCCATACAGATGTTTTACCCAATTTCCACCTGAGCCTAATACTCTAGCTGTTAAAGATTGCTTTAAGTCCCGGTTTTTCCTCTCCACAACTGAATTTCCCTCTGGATGGTACGGAGAGGAGTACTGCAATGCAACACCCATACCTCCCATAGCTTCCTTGTAAGCCCTAGAGCTAAACCTGGGGCCACGCTCAGAATGAAGTGTGCCGATTGCGTATGTCCCTATAAAGACTCGCAAATCTTTTATAACAGTTCGAGCATCAGCCGAGCGCTGGGGCCACACCCATAGGAACCTAGAGCAGGAATCTACTGCAACCATGATATACTTGTAAGCCCCATCAGGTTGTAAGGGGCCGCAATGGTCCAAATAAACACACGCTAGTGGTTTCTCTGATATTAGTAATGGTGTCTGCACTGGATGTGTTGCTGTGGAGCCTTTCATCTGCTGGCAGATGTCGCATTTCAAGACATAGTTTTTAGTCTGCCATCTTAGCCCTGGCCACCAGTAGGTTGTTTCATTAGAGAAACAGTAGCAGAAACTCCTGCGTGTGCAGAACCTATACCCTCGTGTGCTGCTAGAATTAATCCTAACCGTCAATCCATATTTGGTATTACTCTATCCCCCACTCCAGGAATTTGAGCAAATGGAATATTGTTTGCATCTAACTTGTAGGAGTACTTAAGTGGAAACTTTTTCGGTACTGCTGAGTTTTTGCGTGTAGCAATAATTGCAACCATTATTTCACCGTCTATCCTCGTTTTTGAACGAGTGATTGCAGCTACGGAACCCGTGCGTACAGCCCCCTTCGCAGCTTCATCAGCCAATGAATTCCCTTCAACGTGAATGCCATCACGTTGATGACTCAATGTGTGTATCACGTGAGCCCTTGGTAGTTAGTTTTTTAACTCCACTACCTGTTCCCAAAGCGTTTTATGCTTAATTGTGCCACCTTTTGCATCTTTAAACCCATTCTGTCCCCAGTGCTGTAAATATTCATTGTATGACTGTACACAGTAAAAAGAATCGCACACGATTAGTGTGGGGAATTCTCGATCCGTATTTACCAGTGCCAGTATTAGTGCTTTTATTTCTGCCAGCTGCGCCATGCAGTCTCCAAGAGACTGTGTATTTGTGCAATTCGGATGAAACTTTCCATCCTGCAGCCGTCCTTTAACGATAGCACACGCGGCGCTGTATTGGTGTTTACTCCCTATGGCCGGTTGCGCTGAACCATCAGTATAAATAATATATTCGTACTGATCTAGAGGCATTATTTCATTTGGTAGAGGATATTCTTGTTCGTATTGCAGAAATGCTAGTGTTATGAAATTTGGGTCGTACCTGTATTCTAGATCTGTTGCAGTGAGAGAATTAGCCCATTGTATCCATCTTGGATGTAAGGCTTTAGCGTTGGGAACGCTTGCCTTTGTTGCAGCTTCTAAGGCTGGAACCGGTGTAACGACTATTATACGTTTTCCTTGAGCCAGAGCTCTTTCTCTAACTACAGCAGTCTGTACTGCTGTCAGAATTTTTTCTGTAGATGCAAAACGCATCTCAGCATTTGTGTACAAATGTGATTTATATGCTATTGGTACTGTTTCACCTTCATTATATGTTAGATAGGTGTACCCAGATTGACCCGCAACTATTCGGATCACCAGGTTGCGTACATTTACGCGTGTCTGTAAGTGTTTTGAAGCTATCATGTCAGCTTGTAAGGAACGAAGTGTATCTGTGTGTTCCTGTATCCATTGTCTTACTGAAAAATCAAGTTTTATTAAATCGTAGAAAGGTTTTACTCTTTCTGCGTAATCCAAAATGTATGTTATGCCAAAATTAAGGAATCCTAGTATTGAGTTTTTTAATGATTTCGGAGGTTGGAGCAGCGCACACTTTTCTAAAAAGTTAGCTGCCAGGCTTTTCCCTTCACTTGAAAGCTCATATCCTAGAAAAAGGATGTTAAGGTGGGCTATTTTCGATTTTTTAAAGTTGAATTTATAACCCTCAGAGGCGAATCCCAAAATTATGGTATTCACTCTATTCAAGTGTTCCTCCAGGTCATCATCCGTTAGATAAATATCATCCACATAGGACAATGCCTCTTCATCCAGATTTTGAAGTAATTCAGTCACTCTGGCTGAAAACAACCCCGGGCTGTTCTTATACCCCTGGGGGAGTCGACAAAATTGCCTCTGGGACCCTAGCGCTGAGAATGCTGTCAAATATCTGCTCTCAGGCGCTATATTTTGGCAAAAGAATCCATTTGAGATATTTATTGTAGTTTTGTATTTTTTCCGCACAATGTTATTCATTAATGCAGCACTGTGTGCATTTTGGACTGCAAACGTCTTAGTGCACGTGTTTAAATGTCTGTAATCTAAAACTAAACAATATGAATTGTCTGGTTTTGATACTGGAAACAAAGGGTTATTCATTTGAGAGGTGCAAGTTTCAATCACCCCTTTATATTCAAGTTGATCTAAGATCTCCCTGACCTGTTTCTTAGCTTCTTGCTTTATAAAATACTGCCCTTGTGCAGTTGGAGTGTTTTTTAGTGGAATTATGTGGGGGGTTGAATCTTCATCCCATCCAACATGGTTTTTGTATAATGCTGGAGCCTGGGCTACCGCCCACTCCCGCGCATATGTATATTTCAAATATTTTGGAACGTGGTCAGAAAATGCTGGTAAAATTACCGTTTCTCCCCTAGAGCAATCCATGACGAATGCTGGCGGCCAATCTTGTTTAGCTAACAAAATGTCATAGTTAAACGTCAGGTTCTTCCAAAAGAGAACTCTAACTGTTCTACATTTGTCCCTCTCCATCTGGAGTGTTATTTCATACAATTTATGTGGGACACTTACCCTAGTATCAGGTGTTTCCACCGTGATATAATCATTCAAGTCCGCTGTCACCAGAAATTCCATCAGGTTCTGGCGAGCTATTGTTACTTCTGCTGCACTGTCTAGCATCATCAGAGCCCATTCCCCGTTCAGTAGTCGAGTCCTCAGAATTCTGGGCATGTCTGATCTTTAGACCTGCAACCTTCTTCTTTTTGAACTGTGGTTTTGGTTTGGCTTTATCTTCTTTTTTGGAAGTATAGTCTTTAAGCGTGCTGCTTGTCTCTGGACTTTGTACGCTCTTCTTGTCTGACTGACCGTCCTTCCCTCTCAGAGTTTTTCGTTGAACCCTGAAAGGAACGAGAGGAACGTGTATCAGTATCCTGATACCTGTCCAGGTTTCCTAATATTATCCCTATTCCTAGGGTTATACCTCCTTTCGGAGGGCTCCTGTGGAGGAGATCTACCTCTGGATTGAGATCTGTTCTCTTTATTATTTTGTTTTTTGTTATTGTCCCACTTCTTTTTAGGACAGGTAAGTGTCTGCTTGAAAAGTCTCCTTCTTGGTACTACCCATGAGTTGTGGTTTTAACGCTTTTCCACCCAAACTGTCCCTGCCTAATTCTGCATACGCAGTTTCAATTATTTTGGGTAGTTCCTGTTCCTGTTGTAAAGGAATGAACTCCCTTAGGCGTTGGCGGATGGCCACTGATGCTGCTTCCCCTTTAATATTCGCCAGTATTATTGCTGATACCTGGGCATAGTTACCTAGAAACTTCATCCCTAAGTTCAAAGCAGGCTCTGCTCCGTACTCATTTTGTATCTGTCTTAGTATGTCTGGAACTACTGCTAATGACGGGATACCATGAGTTCAGGTATAAATTGCAGCAAAAACTGTACCCCCCCGAGGTACAGTCCTCTAGTTGTGGAGTGATCCCCATGGGCAGGCAGATTGTTAGCATTCTGTGTTTTTCATAAGGGCTAGTATTTGGGAATACTGCTTCTAGCTGTGTTATTTACTGAGCTATCCAGAATGGCATTTGTTCACGTTTTGCGGGCATTTTACCCATTACTGCGTGTAACGTTTGTGGTGTAATTTTAGTTGTTGTGTTTTGAACTTGAGCTGTAGTTGTTGTTGCCATTGCTGGCTGGACTGTGAATGTCCTTGTGACGTATTGCGTCATGTTTCTGTAAAGTTTTATTAATTCTTTGTGAAATATGAGTAAGTCTGGTCCTGGCATTGTTTCAATGTCAGGATGTGGTGTATAGGTTGCTAATATTGGCCAAGTTGCTCCTTCTCTTCCGAGCGGGCTAAGTCTTACTCTTCTTCTTATATGGGGTAGGGCGCCTTTAAACCAGTATAAGTGTTCCTAGTACGTAAGCAGAACTTCAATGTCCTCAAACGAACAATATTCCGCTGGTGCATCACCTTCTGTGTAGGTGTGAAATGTTTTTGTTCTTGTATTTGCTGCTGGGAATGTAACCCACGAATAAAATACCTCTGTTCTGTATGATTCGTGTGCCTCAATCACGAAAGCTACTATGCCACCCCTCGGTGTTAGACCATGCGCAAGCAGTTTCAGGGTGACTATTTCTAAAATTTGCCGCAATCTGTATTGCTTTTGCATCTTCCTCATCTTCTGAGAGGGGCAGTGCTTGCTGTAGTGGATCTATTTCCCCGTTAGTCATTGTGTATAGAACACGAAATAACTTCTCAAGGAAACTAAGATAAGGTGTTTTGCACAATTTTAGGAACTTTGTGTCCTTCAAGCTTGATTAACCAACAGCCAATAAATAGGATGTTTGCCATCTCAGCTGTGGCGGAACTTAGCCTACCCACTCCAGACGTCTCTGGTGTTTTGTGAATAGGGATTTCTGAGAATAGCACGACTGAACTACTCAGATTCTACTGTTAAATAAGTACCCAACCAACGTTGGCGGCGCCATGTCGTGTAGTTCCTATAGAAAATACACAGGATCTGCGCGTTTAGACAACATACACTGTAGGATTGGTGTCAGACGAACTCTGATCACCCCCACCGGGTATGTTGGCCCTTTTTGTACCAACTAGCTCACAGTGCCACTAAACTCTCCTCTTACCAAGGAGAGAGTAGTTCTTGGCAACCATCGAACATGACAACCCTGATCCCTCAGGACCGTATAAACAATATACTACCTTTCGCTCAGTCACTCGGGCTTACTTAGTTTGTCTCAGAGAGATACACAGAATAAAACAAGCTGGGTGTTTTCAATAATCATTTATTGAACAGTTGTTATTCTGGTGTAGAATAGATGTGCTGCAACAACTGTTAGACAGTATAAGATATAAATGATTAACTACTATAAAGGTAAAAGGATGGTAGAGTTCTACCATCTTTTTCTAAAATCATGAATACATTAGAGTATATAAAACACATGATAAAAGGTGCGTACTCCTACGTTGCCTCCCTAACTAGATGTACCTAAGTGTACCTAGCATGGGTGTAGGTGTTAAGCCAAGAATCCCTCTAGGATCTAGTCAACCTCATTACCTTAAGTGAGACTGTGGGACCCCGACCTGGTCTCGAGCTGGACACCCCGCGAGGGATGGTTAGACCACTGCGAGCTGGAGTGTCTGCATGCAGGAGCCTCAGCGTCTCTGGTCAGTGCGTCGGCCGGGAAGTCTTGGTCTCCTCTAGCTATCTTAGCAAGATGTGATGTATATATACCCATAGGTCTCCCCAGGGGTCCTACCTTGCTGTATTACTGTGTCGGCCTAAGGATGACGTCGGGCATGAACTTTGTACATAGATTTTATACAGGAGATTGCAGTCCTGCTGTGCTTCCAAGAACCCTCATGCATAATGTATGAGATTTTAAACTAGGGAAAACCCGCGTTCTGAATGCAGTGTAATATCTAGGTAAAAGGTCAGTCCCTGTAAACCGTGACAAGTATAATGTAGGGAGAGAATATAGGTGAAGGGTAACGAGTTTACTGAGGCCTATATTATAGTACCTATATGGAATATAACACCGGCACATGTGCACCATTGATAGGTACCTGAAATGCACAGGAGCTGGCATAACAAAAATGCCAAGATTTTGAACAGTGCGTCTTTTAAAACAGAAGCCTTAGAAAAAATGTGCCATTGGCACGGAGACCCCAGAGCAGCATACACTCTATTCCACGCAACAACAATTGTTAGCCATGTTATTAAGTTGATGCAGATAGGCATTTGTGTGTGTGTCTGCGCAGCCTTCTCTGAAATTAAGTGTGGACCTAGTGAGGTGTGGACTGTATATGTGTGCAAGGACTGAAAAGGTATGGGAGTTAGTATTTTATTGTATTGTATCATAGTATTTGTATAGTGCTTACTACTCGTAACCACGTAGGACAGCGAGTTACCCTGTAAGGTGTCTGGCGGACAGGTGTTGTTTTTGTTTTGTGCCTATGTGGGAAGTGTTTTCATGTTATATGCTATTACCACACAGGTGCTGTTATCGTGTTATTGGACACACCGACTGGCAGTGTGATAGGTGAGGGTATGTGAGAGATAGACACATAAATTATAAGTGTAGTAAGGAGTAAAACATATAGGCAGCTACATAGCACCAGCCTGATCATAAGGCCAGCCAAATGCTCGGTGTGTGTACACTAAAAAAGAAGGGTACTCCGAGAAGGGCCGGTAATCTATATGGCAGCATGCACCAGGCAGAGATGGTGTTGAATAAGTAAACAGATTGCCAAGAAGGCAAGAACTGGAATTGGTGAAATGAGCAGTAGCCATGCACTTTTTTAAAGACATGAATGCTTCCTACAGATGAACAAATACAGTTAAGTGAGACAGTGTATTTAGGAATGATGTGTTCAGGCACTCATGAGATGGCAAGTACTTTCCTCTGCCACCTCTTTACATGGTGGACGTTAACCTCTAGGCATCAAACCACCAGTAGGATGGATGTTGAATCACAAGCACCCTATCCCTCGCATGTATGGCTATGACTATCCTGTCTAACCTATGCAAGCACATACAAAATGGGATGATAAGTATTTTGATCCAATGGATTGGCACCCATAATTCGTGCCATGTCTGCTATTGGAAAACCTATAAGTGCAAAACAAAACCACAGTGTGGTATATGTGTATGTACACAGTATGCTACCATATAAGATACAAGACCTCACAAAAGCAGGATAATAACCAAAGTCAGTTGCCATACCTTAGATAGGTAGTCACAAGCAGAGGCATGACACGACACTTATAGCAATAGCAGGCGCACACCGAACCATGTAGGCATACTTGTATCAAAATTCCATAGACATATGTCACCATAAACAAGCACATAGGCACACATACACCTGCTACCCTCAAAAGGTGAAAGGAACAAAAAGAGCCCCTGTTGGGTCGAAGGTCCTCTGTACAGTTATGGGAAGCTCTCTGGGTGGATCTGTGTATATTAACCCACGGTTAGCGCAACAGTCATGTGAGTTCACTCTGGATTCTCCTAGTTAAACCACCCATGAGATTATGATGCAAGGTGGTCACTCACAGTACATCCAATTTCTGTGAGAGTGGCTACTTGTCCCCTCCAGATCCCTTAGAATGTTTGGGACAGACAGTGATCGCAGTGTAAGTTCTAGTCAGGGACACATGTCTTTTTACTTGCTGTCTATACAAAGATGTCCTGCCAACTCCCCTCTGTAAACTGGCAGTTCATCTCCCAGAACTGGGATCCTTTGCCTTCACCATGTCTCGGACATGTGTGGAGGTTGCTTATGATGCATGTCAAGTGTGTGTGTGTGTGTGTGTGTGTGTGTGTGTGTAGACGGACTGGTGGATGCTGGAGTCCCTTGGGCTTTCATGTATGTGTGCTGCACAAGATGGTAGTCTCCATTGTACAAGGCTGGTGTTGTTTTTTGAACATGCCAATCTACATATACACCTCACATATCCTCCCTCCCCAAATCTAGGTGTGTCTGGTTGAGGAGAAGAGCTAGCCAGCTCATTCCCATATGACTTGGCTAGGGTTCCCCTACTCGAGTGAACCGTACATCTCCTCCTTTCATGTGTGTACATTCCCCTTCTTAAGCCAGCATGAACGTGTTGCAGGAGGGACACAAGGCAAAGAGCCTGCACAAATAAAGAAGTGGAGAAAATGCTTCCTTAGGATTAGAGGAGCAAATTTACAGTCACAAGATGCAGCCTTCCTGATGATGCGAACTTGGCCACCAGAGGGATATCAGTACTAGCCTTCTGCCAACACCTTGATCAAAGATTCAACTCAACACTGGACAGGTCCTCTGTGCTGAAATCTGAAGAGCCAGGAGTGGACCAGTCTGTGTTTGTTGTTCTCCCTTCAGTCTGGGATGCCTGAAGAACCATCTTGCTGCTGGAACTGTGGTGCGAACGGAGGCCTGCATGTCTGTGACAGCCAGCTAGGATGTACCTGACCTGTAGAAGAAAGTCATGGCCCAGCTGGCACGAAGGACCTAGAGGACATCTTGGCATCTTTTTAGACTGAGACTGACTGGAATCACGGGGTTGTCGTAGCTAACTGCCCAGGAATTAGCACGACAGCATCTTGCTCGAAGCACTGGTAGATTGCCTTAAATCATCAAGAACGGTTAACCTGCTTTGTACTCTGTCCTCTCCATGTGTTGCCTTTATGTACCTCCTCTGCCATGTATGGAGGATTAGAGACTTCTGAAGTTCTATCCTGGCTTGTGGTGCTTATAGGAAGACACCCGGATTCCGGAACCAATGGAGCAGCTTCCTATCTACTCCTGTTTCACAAATATCACTAGTTGAAGCTCCATTCAACATCCTCCTGTATCTGGGCAAGTAGCCACTGGACTCTTTGATGCCACTTGCAGATGCCAAAGACCCATAGCTGTCTCCGCCATCTACAAATCAAGGTACAGTACTCATAATAACCAGACATTGTTCTCACCAGAGTCTGGTTGGGCAGCTGGCCTTAAGTGACTGGACCATGTTGTTAGAAATGAGGTTTCTGGTCATCAGAGTATGCACTCTGTACAAGCAGGAACCACCATTCTAGTCAGGGTAAGTTAGATACACACTAAAAGATAAACTGTGCTCACCCTCTGGTAGCTTGGCACAGAGCAGTCAGGCTTATCTAAAGAGGCAATGTCTAAAGTATTTGTGCAACACACAGTAACACAATGAAAACACCACAAAAATACTCCACACAGGGTTAGGAAAATAGATTATATTTTTATTAGTAAAACGTGACCAAAACGACAAAAATCTAATAAGTAGAACTGAAGTTATGTATTTTTAAAGAATAAAACAAAAAGTAGTGCTTAGAAGCAAACAGCATTAGGGGTTACTTGAAGTTGTGTTGGACCGGGGTTAATCCAGGCCGACCGGATGGAGGGCAGGTCGGCTACAGGACTCATGCAGGTCCCGCTGAAAAAGTACCTTGGACAGAGCAAGCGTCGACGTTGAAGACTCAATGCGACGGTTCCGATCCGCGCAGGCGAGGTAGTTGAACCCCATTATGATGCAGACACTGGGTCGTCGTCGAGCCGCACAGTCCTTCACAGCGATGTCATCGATCGGCTTCTGCATCGGCATTGAAAGGCAGTGTGCCGGTACGATCGCCGCAAAGTTGTCACTGTGACGATTTTGATGGTTCTGGACAGCAGAATTCACCTTTTAAGGACCTAGGACTGGATTGGCACCACTTGGCAGGGCAGGACACCTCACAGATGGCAGAGCCAGGTGCTGTTGCAGAGTTGAAGGAAGTCATTGATGGCCCTGAGACTTTGAACAGCGGGCAAGCCAGCAAGCCCTTGGCGTCTCTCTGGGTTCAAGTGAGATGGGTGCAGTCCTTGTCCTCAGCACGGCAGAGATCAGCAGGCAGCAGGGCAGCACAGCAAAGCAGAAGAGCAGTTCTTTCAGAGCAGCAGTCAAGCAGAGTGGCAATCCTTGTAGCACAGCAGTCTTTAATCCTGGCAGAGTTCTTCACAGGCCCAGTAGTGTATGTTGTTGTTAGGATCAGAGGCCCAGTACTTCTATGCAGTTGTGACTTTAAAGTGGGGGTGACTTCAAAGCAGGCCCTTGAAGTTACACAGGTCCCCCTTTCTTCCCAGCTCTGGCTCCAAACAATCAGTAGTGGGTAATCCGCCCTTTGTGTGGGAATCAGGACACTGCCTATTCAGGTGTGTCAGCTCTTCCCTGTTCCTGCCCAGGAAGAGCTGTCAGAATGTAGATGAATGCAGATGAATTCTCTGTTACACCCACCCTTCCTGTGTTTGTGGCTGTCGTAGAGGGAATGCACAAAGTGTAGCTGGCTGTAAGGCGCACAGGACAGTAAAAGCAGAGAAATGTCAATCAATCAATCAATCAGGGAATTGTAAGCGCGCTACTCACCCGTGAGGGTCTCAAGGCGCTGAGGGGGGGGGGGGTCCGCAGATCTGTTTAGCCGAAGAGCCAGGACTTGAGGGTCTTCCTGAAGGTGTTCAGGGAGGGGGCGCGTCTGATGTCTGCCGGTAGCTCGTTCCAGGTCTTGGCTGCAATGTGAGAGAAGGATCTTCCGCCTGCTCTGGCTCTGTGGATGCGCGGGGTTTCGGCCAGTGCGAGGTTGGAAGATCGGAGGTTTCTTTTGGGTACGTGGGAGTTGATTCTGTCGTTGAGGTATTTGGGTCCGTTGTTGTGTAGGCATTTGTAGGCGTGAGTGAGGATTTTGAAAGTGACTCTTTTCTCCACGGGGAGCCAGTGGAGACTTTGTAGGTGTTGGCTGATGTGTTTGTGTCGAGGGATGCCGAGGACGAGTCTGGCGGCGGTGTTCTGTATTGTCTGGAGTTTGCGGAGTAGGGACTTGTTGATGCCGGCGTAGAGTGCATTTCCATAGTCCAGTCTGCTGGTGATGAGTGCGTGGATGACTGTCTTCCTTGACTCAGGGGGGGATCCACTTGAAGGTCTTGCGGAGGGTGTTGAAGCAGCTGGAGGTGACGGCGTTGACCTGTCGGTTCATGGTGAGTGATGAGTTCGGTAGGATGCCGAGGTTCTTGGCGTGGTCTGAGGGGGTAGATGGGCTTCCGAGGGCGGTCGGCCACCAGGTGCTGTCCCATGCAGAAGGGGTGGTACCGAGGATTTCTGTCTTCTCGGCGTTGAGCTTCAGGCAGCTGTTGGTCATCCAGACTGTGACGTCTTGCATTCCTTTCTGGAAGTTGAGTTTGGCAGTGGTGGGGTCTTTGGTGAGGGAGAGGATGAGCTGGGTGTCGTCGGCGTAGGATACGATGTTGAGGCCGTGTTGTCGGACAATGGCTGAGAGGGGGGCCATGTAGATGTTGAAGAGGGTGGGGCTCAGTGATGAACCCTGTGGGACTCCGCAGGTGATTTTCATGGGGTCGGAGAGGAAGGGTGGGAGTCTGATCCTTTGACTTCTTCCGGTGAGGAATGATCGGATCCAGTCCAGGGCTGTTCCTTGTATGCCTGCGTCGTGTGGTCTGGCGACTAGTGTGAGGTGGGAGACGGTGTCGAAGGCCGCTGATAGGTCGAGTAGGATGAGGGCTGCGGAGTGGCCTTGGTCCAGGAGGGTGCGGATGTCGTCTGTGGCGGCGAGTAGGGCGGTCTCTGTGCTGTGGTTGCTTCAAAATCCGGATTGGGAGGGGTCGAGGACGGCGTTTTCTTCAATGAACCGTGTCAGTTTCCTGTTTTTTGTTTTTTTTTGTTTAAATTTCTTTATTGGCATTTTCAGAATTCTGCAATCCCAAACAGAGTATTCCACACATATATTCACATTATATCCAAATGTCAATAACATTTATACAGTATATAAAGGAACAAATATGTCTTATATTTCAACAAAATATCGTTGGTGATGTCTTTACATTTGCTAAGAACATGACTTGCATCTCTGCTAGATATGCACACTTGAATTTCAGTGTGCCATCGCTCACAATGGTTCTATTACACAATTTTAGCTTTATGATCGGTCCTAATCATAACTAACTCCCGATTCAGTAAGTTGGGTACATATTAACATTTTCCTATATATCTCCAACGCAGAAATACCTTTGCTGCTTCTCAGGACTGAATTGTACGTTATTACATAAAAGAAATGACCTTTCCGTCCAGTGACAGTGTATGAAACGAGAGCACCGAGAATGTCCAATAAATCTTATTATTTAAAACTATACAACCCAACCTAATACTATTAACAACAAAGAACGAAAAAAAAAAAAATCATTACAAAAAAGGAGAGAAAAGAAATTTGCCATCATAAAATACTAATGGAAACATTCTCTCTTGGCTGAGTGTTTGAAGATATTGTTGGATCTAGTACTCTCTGTGCAATGGGATAGTGCGTACCGTCAGGTGTAATTGCCAATCAGGAGAAGGGGACCCCAGTGTCCAGCCAGACAGCCAGAGAATGGACATCACCCCATGCTCGGAGTCAGGGAGATGTGGAGCAGGTGTATGGTGCAATCACTGATCGGTGACTAAGTTGCCCTCTACAGCGGCGGCAATATTGGCCCGTAATGTAATGAGAAGTGCATCCCAATCTTGCGCAATAGGGAATTTACGGAGCCCTGCTGTCTCCTCCCCATGCAACACCGTGCTTTCCGCTTGTGCCCACGTCAGGAAGGATCGCTGCCAGTTGAGCGCCACTGGAGGGTTCGTGTTCTTCCAGTTTTTGGTTATAAGGCGCTTTGCAGTAATTAAGCCCAAATCCTGAAATCTCGAGGCGACTTTGTTTTTTTTGGATCTGGCATAGAGCCCTAGGAGGCAGGATTCCCACGTCATTGGCAGCTGCATGGTCGTACAGGAGTTCAGTGCCGTGACGACTTCCTGCCAGTAATGCTGAAGAGATGCACAGGCCCACAGCATGTGGAGCAGGTCCGCACCAAGTTGTTGACAGCGTGCGCATGCAGCAGTGGCGGTGTTAAAATACCTAGTTATCATGTCCGGTGAAAGGTACGCCCTATGTATGATATATGTTTGTATGAGCCTAAATCTGGCATTTCTTGGTATATTCCTAGCTCCTGACAGTATGGCCCCCCACTCCCTCTCCGTCCAGGGCCAGCCCCTGTCTGTCTCCCATCGCTCCCTGAGTCGCTGCATCGGTTTCAGTGTGTGCGCGAGCAGCGCCTCCACCAGCCAGTGTACTACATGCGATCCTGCCCCCATAACATGCAGGTACTGCAACACCAGGTGCGTCGGTGGTTCAGTCGTTAGATCACCCCAAACCGATGACAGAGCCTTCAAAAGAGAAGTATGTAGTAGGAATTGGCCCGCCGGTAACCCGGACTCTTCGACCAATGCCTCAAATGTGAGCAGTGCCCCGTCCCTATACAAATCACCCAGAGTGTGTAAGTCTGCCTCATGCCAGGTCGACAACACTGCCTCCGACGTGCCCAACCTCCCTCGTGGGGTCCCCAATAATGGCAAGATCGGGGCATAAGGTGTCGTCATGCGGGTAAGATATAAACTTCTTTTGTAGCATTTATGGGCCAGGCCTAAATATAATTGCTTTGGCCGCGGGGACTTAACAATGGGGTGGTATAAATGGCATATTTGAGAATATGTCCAGGGCTGTTGCAGCGTTGCCGTGTCCTCCAGATGTCTACCGTCCAACCATTTCGTCACCCACTGTAGTTGTGCAGCTAAATAATACAACTCCATATTAGGAACGGCCAACCCACCTTGATCGATAGGGGCATACATCTTCCATAAAGCTACCCGTGGCCTGCCCTTATTCCATATGAGATCGCGGAACAAGCGTTCCAGATCTCGAAAGATCTTAGGCTGGACATAAAGAGGGAGATTGGAAAAATAATAGAGCAATTTAGGGAGTACAATCATTTTCAACAAAGCTATACGGCTCGGCACATTCAGTGGGAGCGTTTTCCAAAATTGCACCTGGGCTCGTATGGCTGAGACAGCCCGCACCAAATTTCCGTCAAATAAGTCATCAGGTGAGCGATATATAAAAATTCCAAGATACCTGAAAGTGGTGGGATACCACGTGAGAGGTGATCCGTTCAAAGTGACATCTTCCTGCACTGCGCAAGCATTAAAGGAGTATATCCCTGACTTAGCCCAATTGACCCGCAGACCTGATTTCTCCTCAAATGCCTGAAGTATACCTGCAATGGATTCCGGGATCGCCGTGATATCTCGGAGATACAACAGCAAGTCATCCGCATACAGGGAAACGGCATGTAACCCATCTCCCAACCGTATACCCCAGTGCTCACCATCAGTCCTGAGCAGTACCGCCAGAGGCTCCATAGCGAGAGAAAACAGCAACGGGGACAGTGGGCAGCCCTGGCGCGTCCCGCGTTTCACCCTAATGCAGTCGGAGACCAGATTGCCGGTGCGGACCCGGACCGTAGGTCGCCGATACAATAGACTAACCATGCGCAAATAATGATCCCCCAAGTCATACTTTTCCAACACAGCTGCCAGGTAGGGCCATTCCAACGAATCAAAGGCTTTTTCTAGATCTAGTACCAGGCAGCCTGAGTGTGGCCAACTATGTGTTGCATATTGTTGTACTCTAAATAGCCTCCGTATATTGAGGGAGGTACATCGCGCGGGGACAAAGCCATTTTGATCGGGGTGCACCAGCGTAGACACCAATGGTGAAAGGCGCCTGGCCAATAGAGATGCAAATATCTTGTAATCCGTGTTGAGGAGCGCAAGCGGCCGATAAGAGCCCAGCAGCTCCGGATTCTTATCAGGCTTGAGGAGGGATACCAGCAGGGCTTCGTTTTGTGTGGTGGAGAGGGCAGCGTCATCTAGTGCCGCCTCGTATACCTTCAATAATTGCGGTACCAAGATATGTGAATATGCTTTGTAAAATTCGGCCGGTAGACCGTCCGGACCCGGCGATTTCCCGTTAGACAAGGAGAAAACGCTATCTCGGATTTCCTCTGGGCTAAGGGAAACATTTAATTCATCCTTTTGGGTGCGGGTGAGCTGCGGCAAAGCTATATCACCCAAATAATCCCGCAGTTCTGAAGGTACAACCCGCATACACGAGCTGTACAGGTCTCGGTAGTGTGTGACAAACGCACCATGTATGCTCCGCTGGGTGTACGCGATATCTCCAGTGGCTGATTTCACCGACGCTATCGGCGTCGACGACTCGTTCTGGCGGATAAGCCATGTGAGCAGCCTGCCCGCTCTATCGCCCATGTGATGCGTTCTCGCCGAGTGTGCAGCATAATTGAGACAGCGCAACCGTTCTAGCAGCTGCGTGTGTTCCTCCCTGTGGCGTTCCAGCCGTTCCTGAGCGCCGTCTGTGGCAGCCTGTTCACTTGCGGCTAGTCTCTGTTCTAAACTAGTAAGGTCTTTTTCCAGTTGCCTGCGCATTCCCGCTTGCGTCCCCAAACAATGTCCCCTGGTCACTACCTTGAGGGCGTCCCATTCCACCAACGCTGAAGTGGCCGTTCCCTCATTGTCTTCGAAGTATTGTGCTGCAGCGGTGGCCAGCGAGTCGCGAAATGGCGCATCAAGCAGTACATCCGGTTGAAGACGCCATATCGGAACCGGCGGTAGTTCTGCTTCCCATTGAAGCTCTAAGACGTGTGGGTTATGATCAGAGTGTGAGCGTCCCATATATAGCGCACCAGGGCAGGAGTCCATCCGACACCATAAATCGGTCTAAACGCACATACAGCCGATGGGCCCCAGAGTAATAGGAGTATACCCTGTCTAGTGGATTCCTATGTCGCCACGCGTCTGTGAAGTGCCACTGCGTAGCCCAGTTTGCCAATGCTTTCGCTGCCGCATGTGTGGCGGTGCCCGATAAGGGGGAAAGGACCGATCTAGAGAAATGTCTAGGACACAGTTATAATCCCCACCCAAAACCATAGGAATATCATGCCATACGGATAACTTCTGCGACAATCTGATCTAAAAAAGCAGCTTGCTCAACGTTGGGCGCATAAAGGGATGCCAATACAATCGGCTTGCCATCCAACGTCCCCCTTACCAAAACATACCTGCCCTCCCCATCCACTATCACGTCTACCACCTGAAACGGGGTCCCTGGCCTCACCCACACTAGAGCCCCCGTGCGTAGGACGAATAACCTGTTGCATATAGTTGCCCTCTCCAGCGCCTGTGAAGGCGCGCAATTTCTGCCTTAGCCAAATGTGTTTCCTGAAGAAGCGCTATTTGTATGTGATGTCGCTTAAGATAGGAGTATATAAGATAGCGGCGCGCTGGGCTATGTATACCTCGCACATTCCATGTGCCTATCCTAATGGGAGCCATAAACAGCATGTATCAGGAATGCAACTGACCCCGGCCGGTTGGGGGACAGCAGGGGTGGCAGCAGGATTGCATCGTTCATCCCGGAGCACACACCTCTGTATGAATCCATTCTCCAAAACTCATACCCACGTTGATATAAGATGGCATAAAAAATAAGAAATAAACAACACACAAAAAATTCCATAAGAGCGAATCTGCAACGGGCAGTCGCTCAAACTTATGATGCAATGGCACACTACTTGCGTCCGGGGAGACTATTGTGCACAGCAATCAATTAAACAAATAAAGAAATGAGGGGACCGCCAATTGCGGCTACACTCGGCTCTGGCCGATCATTCAGCAACTGGGGCCGCTGCCTATTTACTATATATAATATTCCCATACTTGAAAGAAGGAGAAACAGATGGAGGGAGAGACCTGGCAACGACCAGAGACACCATCCCACGTAGTACCAACATTAATATGACTCCTTAATACAGTCTACACAATACCTTAACAGTACTTAGTGTCATTTATATATACTTGCATGTCCGGCGGTGGCTCACATCATGCTATCCACAAATGGAGGAAGGATTAACAATACAAACAAATGTTCAATCTATATTTTCAGAGGTCTGTGGAGTAACATGCGGTAACGTCGGAGAGTCTTGAGAGCCAGGGAATCCGTCCGAAAGTTCCTCGTCGCTGTGCGGGCCCTGACGATCAGAGTCTGAATCAGAAACCTGTCCCGGTGCTCCACTGATGTTCGCCACTGCCTGTACTGCTTCAAGCTGACCGCTTAAGATTAATTCCGGTGCAGGGCCAGAAGCCTGAGACGCTGACGACTGCGATTTCCTTCTCCTACTCCTGCGGCGCCGTGGTGCGGCCTCCGGAAGCGTTTCTCTCCGTCCTAATGGTGTTGAGGTATAGGATTCTACCCATTCTGCAGCGCTGTCTGGGGTAGTGAAGAAGTGTGTCCTGCCATTCGCGACTACCCTTAGTTTCGCCGGAAACAACAGGGAGTATTTAAGATTACATTGTCGCAAACGCCTTTTCACCGCCAGGAATGAGTGTCTCTGCTTCTGAACTTGGAACGTGTAGTCCGGGAAGATCATAACTTTGTGGTTGTCTACTTGAAGGTCCTGCAGCTTCCGAGTCTCTTGGAGTATGGCATCCCGATCTCTGTAGTTCAGTAAGCGTATCAGAAACGGCCTCGGATTCGAGCCCGGAGGCGGAGGTTTGGCAGGCACTCTATGCGCTCTTTCAACCACAAATTGCGGAGACAGGGCCTCCTTCGGAACCAGCGACCGGATCCAGTCTTCCGCATACATCACCGCAGCTCTCCCCTCCGTTCCTTCCGGCAGACCTATGACGCGTACATTATTGCGGCGGGCCCTGCCTTCGGCATCCTCTGCTCTGTCTTCCAAGAATTCCACTCGATTCAATAAGTCCCGAATGTGCTTCTCAGCCGTGGCTACTCGTGGCGAGACCTCTGCAACTTCTCCCGCCGTGGCGGCCGCGCGGTCTGTGAGCTTGCGATGATCCGCATGTAGTAACGTGAGGTCTAGTGCCACCTTGTCTATCTTGCCTTCTAAGGAGGCGCGAATTTGGTTCATAGTCTCTCCCAACTTTTCAACAGCTGCCAGCACCGCATCGAGCCTGTGCGTCACTGGGTCCTGTGTTTCCGCTCCTGCCATCTTGTCTACGTGCGCCCGAGTCTGCGGGTGAGGAGCCGCTGCACCCCCAGTGCCAGTCTTCGTCCGGCCCCCGCGCGACATGAAGTGATGGCTAATGAAACGTCAGTCGCCTCCGAAAGAAGCCGTGGATTCCCCACTCATCCACTGTAGCGTGCTAGCCAGAATGCTGGTTATATGGCAGGCAACAGACACCTGTGCGGTGGCCCCCACTAAGGCCCACAGGTCGCGTCCAGAGCGCCGCCCAAGCAGCGCCGGTCTTCGGCGTGTAAATTGTGTGTGGGCAGTATTAAGTCCCGTGGCTCTTCAGATTACACTCAACAGCATTAACGAACCACGTAAAGCTAACCCCTCGATGCACTGATGTGCCAGACCACAGTCTTGTCTCAGGTTACTTAACTTGGGCGGGAGGTCCCAATTTCTCCAGCACGGGGGGAGGAGGTCAACTACCAGTTCGAGACGAGTCACCAGGCCCAGCGCCTCACCTCAATCACCCGCAGGAGGGCAGGCCAGTCCCTGGACGCAAACCTGTTTCGCCTCACCGCAGGAGCCCACCAGCGTCCTCGGAACACCAGCCGCCACAGTCCACGACCGCCGTCCACCTTCAGCCCCTCGCCGTCTAGCGAAGCTCAGCAAGCAGGCCCCTCCTCACCATTGATCTGCTGCCGCCCAGCAGGCACCACCATTCCCCACCTGGTAGCTCCGTACGCAGAGGGGCACCTCAACGGACTCCACAACGCAGTTCCAGCTGAGCTGATCTCTGGCCGGCGCAAGCTGTATGCAGCGCTCAAAATAGTGCGGAGCCCAGCTACCAACAAGGTCCAGGGGAGGAGGCAATCCCCGATCTCACATGGCCTCTCGCGTTCAATTCACAAATCGGAGGCCCACTGAAGGCTGCAGACCAAAGAAATCACCTCTGCGGCCCGGTCAGACACCCACCGGTGTTCTCCCACAGCATGTCCCATACAAGGCCGCGGTCCCAGCACCGCTCCTCACCTCGCGGCCGGGGGACGGGCCAACCGTTACTCACCGGCTCCCCAGCCCTCACAGCCCAGATCTCCAGATGGGCCTGCGAAAGTCAGGTGCCGATTTTAGCCCCACAGTGTCTCAGCTGTTTGCGGGTAGGCCGATCAGGTGGAGCCGGTCCCCGGGGCCTCACACAGGCCCTCTGCAAGTGCGTACCTCTCTCCCACCGCCGCTCCGCGAGTGAGGAGCCGAGCCGCCAGCCCCCTCCGCTGGAGATCAGCTATGACCGTTCGGGGTCAGCAGCAATCGCGGGCAGCATGCAGGGCCACACACATCCACCATAGCCTGCCGGGCCTAGAAGGCGGGGCCGATCCCCGGCCTCACGTAGCCTGCCGCAGCCGGCACCCGCAGGGCGCACACGGCGAGTCCTCGGGCCGGGAGGTGCCGCACGGCGTCGCACGCCACCCAGGCTCCTACCGTCGCCACCGAGGCATCAGGGCAGTCGCAGGAGCAGCCTCGTCTAGCCGCGGCTACCAGTTTCTATTATCAGCCGGATATTTCGGCCAGAGCCGTGAGCCGCTGGCGGAGCTCCACAACTACGCGTCCAGCTCCATTGCTGGCTAAGCCACGCCACCGTGTCAGTTTCCTGTTGACTGTTTTCTCTGCAACTTTGGCTGCGAAGGGGAGGAGCGAGATGGGCCGATAGTTCTTGAGGTCGGTGGGGTCAGCTGTGGGCTTCTTGAGCACTTTCTAAAAGTGGCGTTTCTAAAATAGTAATATTAAATCCAAATTTACAAGTAAGGAGGATTTATCCTTATCATTTCAAAGCTATGAAACGTGATGCAGCCACTCCTTTCTAATCAGGAATTGTATCTTAAAAGTGAATTAAGGAATTCCCAATGCTAGCTTATGAGAGGAGTAGGCCTCACAGTAGTGAAAAACGAATGTAGCTGTTTGTCACTACCAGAATATGTAAAGCTTAAAAG
The DNA here is from genome assembly GCA_963921515.1 of Calotriton arnoldi. Lineage (NCBI taxonomy): Eukaryota > Metazoa > Chordata > Amphibia > Caudata > Salamandridae > Calotriton > Calotriton arnoldi. Next base: position 1,879,251 of record CAWUFW010000751.1, read on the forward strand.
TACATGTCCTACCTTTTAGTTACACAGCACCCTACCCTTAGGGCTACATGGAGCCTACCTGAGGGGTGGCTTATGTGTAATAAAAGGGGAGTTTAAGGCTTGGCAAGTGATTTTAAATGCCAAGTCGAAGTGGCAGTAAATTGCACTCACAGACACTGCAATGGCAGGCCTGAGACAGGTCCGGAAGGCTACTGGTGTGGGAGGCACAATCAATGCTGCAGGCCCAATCCGTGCTGCAGGCCTACTAGTAGCATTTAATTTACAGGCCCTGGATATATGGTATACCACTGTACAAGGGACTTACAAGTAAACTAAATATGCCATTCATGTATACACCTATGTCATCATGTTTAGGGGAGAAGCACATGCACTTTAGCACTGGTCAGTAGTGGTAAAATGCTCAGAGTCCTAAGGCCAACAAAAAAATACAACGAAAGGAAGAGTAAGCAGTCAAAAAGTCTGGGGGAAGACCACCCTAAGGATGACAGGTCTAACATGTCCTCCAACTGGCACCTCTGACCAGACGAAGGGTCACCACTACACCACCTTAAGGATCCCCTGATATCAACTTAAAACATGTTCAACAAGGGCGGCATCCTATTTGTTTTTGGTGGTGGATCTTTGTGTGACCATATTTCTCAAATCCTGAAAGAGCTGCCACAAATCTGCCATTAACTATGAGAGTAGACATATCAGTTACAAATCTTGTAACATCATATTCTTGTGCCTGGCACCTGTGGTCCATTAACGGGCATTGCAGGCCAAATGCTTCAACCATACTCCTGTCCCTTTGAAGATTCCCTTACTGGTTAACATTGATCAGCATAACACCTAGGAGATCTGAAAGCTTGTGGGGTTGGTTCTCAGTCCCAGAAGTTGCTAGACAGTTCTACTTTTCAAAGTGCGTACTGTTGTTAATGTGTAGTAATTTACCTACTTTTACTAAATTCCTTTATTTTCTAAAGTAAAGATCTGCCTGGTCACTCCATTAATTAACTGCTAGAGATTTTAACCCCAAACTATCTATAGGGTAAGCCTTGACTACGTGGCCTAGCTACCCTGACAGAGAGTGAAGTGCTAAAACAAGTAGTTTTTTTGGAGGGGGAGTTTTATACAGCGCAAACTATACCCAAAGATATTGGAGTGCTTTAAATGGGCACCAGTTGTGTTACAGATGGACATATTAATTTTGTTAGGCGAGGGGAGATTAAGTGATTTGCCCAGAATCACAGGATGTTGAGCGTCCGTGCCAAAACTGGAACCCGGTTCCCCAGCTTCGAGGTTGACTGCTCTAGCCATTAGGCCACATCCTCTCCCCAAGTGTCAAGATTTCACTGGCATAGTCCGAGGGACTCTGATGCTAACCCCACTCTTTCCCTTTCAGTGAAATAAGATTTGTAAGGAATTCCTAAATCTGAAGTGACTGTGAAAACTGTGTAAGCGTCTCGGCTTCCTGGCCTCGGAAGCATAGGCTGGTGGAAGGTCTGCCTCAAAGACCCTCATTTTGCAGTGAACTGATTGGTAACCCCAGTAATCTTATAAAACATGGTACCATAAATCTAAATATACATACATCATACAGTGTCTTGTGAGTATCAGTGCAATGTCTTACGTGGGTATGTAAGTGGGAAGGACCTGACTAGCCCCAGGAGGACCAGACTCCAGTCTGGGAACTGAATACGAAGCACTGCCTCCAATTGCAGAGATGCTAGAATCAAGATGACTTGGGGTGTTTGCCATTTGAGCAGGAATTACAGAATGGCAGCAACCAAAATTCAGTATCTTTGGAAGGAATTATTAACATGAGTTGCCCTAACCATCGAGGGGACTGAAAGGAGCTAAAAAACAAACAACAGATGTATGGAACACAAACTAAGCTGACCAGAGTGTTGAACACATCAACCGCTGTTGCCTAGCAAGCATACCGCTGTGACAGGAGCTTAAATCTTCTTAGTTCTTACAGACCCAGAAGTGTCTGGAACATTCCACCTTCTTCCAGAATGTTCCGGCTCTTTCCACCTTGCCCCAGAAGCGCTGATCTGTGTTATCCTGTGACTCGACCGTCCTTTGCCTCCCTCTCCTCCACCGGCCCATAGCAAGCTTGTATCGCGGAGTCTAAGAAATGTGTCTGTCTCCCTACAACACTGAACACAATCCCCAGAGAGTACGAACTCCAGGATTCCTGACACTTTGTTAATCAGTTTGAGTGCAGCAGTAACCCCAGGACATAAGTGGTAAATAACAGTAATGCTTACTGTAGCTGCCCAGTACCTTCTGACTGCCCTGTGACCACAGGAATAGGCATGTACTACTGGAGCACACACAATGTTATGCGGTTGTATCGTTGAAATGGCTGCTTGTCTGTTGGATTTATGAGCTGCAGCAATAACATGATATGTTTGCCATACTTCTCTCTCTATTCTATGAGTAAGTATGACCCATGTAGATGTTGTGGTTTACCACTGTGTGTGCAGCTATGCAGTGTCAATCTCCTCAACTTCAGCTCAGGGAAGAAGAGGTTGATACAAAGGCTATTGAAGCATTGCTCCTTGACCGAATAGAATTCTTAGAAGATGCAGAACAATTAGGGGATAATGAAAGCTCAGTGCTGATTCCATCCTACTTCAATTTGATTAAGTTAAGATGCAAACTGTTTTTCTAACTCTCTCTAGCTGTAGATGGACTGTGCCCACTGGCATAGTTCCAGGAAAAACAAAGGGATTGCAAACAGGCCCTAAGTCACAGAAAGTGCAACAAAGAACTGAGCCTTTTCAACAAGAGTCAGAGATTTTCTCCCCATATGCTTTTTTTCCGTATTAGGCCACACAATCTATTTTAAGCCTCCCAGCCTTCAAGACACTAAGAAAGCTGGTCTGCACACCACCACTGACAATCAATTAAACACCACTAACAATCAATTAAAGTGATCAGCATTCTTAAAGGCATATTTATGTAATTTGTATGGCAGTTGTAAAGCCTCATCGACTATAGTGATTGTCGCAAGATATTGCATCTGTTCAGTGTGGTTTAAAGGTAAAATCCCCATGTGGTCCTAAAGACTTTGAGGGATATGTTTGTGTCAGTGAGATATAGTACATTACCTTTGATGTCATTATTGCAAAGGTAAACGGTTGTGCATTGCCTGATGGGTTTATTGTGTTGCATAGATAATAGGCATTCTATTGCTAGAAATTTACTTTGGGGCTGTAATGTGTGCGTGAGGGTGTTTGAAGTTCAGAAAAAAATCTTTAGGGTTAATTTTATGAGGTATGGGATGTGCTGCTTGGGAAGCTTTGCTTTAACACCTTTGATGCATTATTGTGTGAAAGGACTTTTCAGTATGTTCTCTTATTGGCACCAGTAAGCATGAGCATGTTTTATTGTTGGTAATCATCAGTTTACTGTTATATGACTTTGGTGCTGTAGTGTGTATTTGAGGTTTTCAACTGTCTTGCTAACATGTTCTTGTGGTTCAGAGGGAGAGGATTGTGTGTGGGGTGTGATTGGCTCATGAGACTGAATAGTTTTGCCAACTAGATGGCCTTTTTCCCAATTTGTGGGAGTGTGTTTTTATGAGTGTGCTGTCTAATATGTTTTTTCATGGGTGTTGGTGAGGCGTTTGCTTAGGATTATGGATCAGTTAACAGATGATATCTGTCAGATGCCACATATATCGTATTGTCCTGAAGAAGACCCGCATGCGGAGGTCTAAACTTACCCTCAACCACTAACGTCGACACCACTTTATTTATGGCTTGGATTACATTGTATCAGTCCCCCCTTTTGGATGGTGCATTTTGAGGGTAAACAACCGTCACCTCGCATCCGTAACCCCGCATGCTGTTACAACGCGGTCGTAACAACGACCGCGTTGTGACAACGCATATCATTACCCCGCAAGTCGTTACAACGACTTGCGGAGGGGAGAGAAGGTGTTGGATTTAAAATCCAACACCTTCCCTACAGTCCGCACAGACTGGAGTTGGAATAGTAAATTTTACTATTCCAACATCCAGCGCCCCCCCTCCCCAAGTCGTTGTTAAGACTTGCAGGGTAATGGTATGCGTTGTTACAACGCGGTCGTTGTAACTACCGCGTTGTAACAACATGCGGGGTAATGGTATGCGGGAAAAAGAGGCATATTCCATTTTGAGTATAGGGGCACTGTCTTCCAATACGGACGCTGAAGAAAAAGAGAAAATTGTCATGTATACAGGCCAACGTACACTGGTTTACTGTTCTTAAGGTTACACCAGCCAGTGTCCATGTGAAAAAATGATGAAATTGTTGTCTTGATACATTTCTCTCTAAACTTTTCTCTCACTTATTCACTCTACACATGAGCACTTTTCTTTGCACCCTGTAAAAGCAACCGTTGATTGATATATCGTTTGTATTTATATGCATTATCTATTTGCTATTCTAAAAAAAGAGAATATAAAGGTGATATTTTTTTGTCTAAAAATAAGTATTTGTGTCGTTCTCTCTCTGGCGTATAGAGAAGAATACATTTTCTCTCGTGTAAAACAAGTAATTAATTTAAACTACTTAGTGACTACCCAGTAGATTTGGGGGTCGCAGCCTTTTTGGCTTAGCCAAGAAGGGCCATCAGGACCATCTTTTTTCTTTATCAGATTCCAAGGTTTGGCAGTACTGAAGCGGACTTATCGCATAAGTTCTTCCTGCCTACATACAGGAAGTATGTGTGAACGGCCGATTCTGCAAGAATTGAGGAGATTTGGTGGATTTGTGTGTAATTGGGTGAACCATTGAGCACGAGCCAGCGCAAACCCAGACACGAGCAATACCACAATCCTGTGAGCAGGAGAGTGGCACACAGCAACAGACAGCATTGCAGCGATCAAACCGCGAGCTGCTTGCTGAGAGCAGAGGAGCCGCGTCACACACATGCTGTGATGTGTGGTGGCATACTGAAAAGGACGCGGCAACATAACGCATCACACGCATGCACGTTGTTGGTGGCCATATTGTTTTGGGGAACAAATTATTTGAGTTAAGGCGGTACATTTTTTGGTTTTTTTACACATGTTTCGCCATTTTGAGTCATGCGGTGTGCCCGGTTTTGGTTGGTGGTGTACAACGAACATTGATGTGCATCAGTCTCAGGTGAAATATTTATTATCATTTACCAAATTTGGGCCTACCATATTTTTGGGAATTGTGCAGAAGACTTTGACTAACATTTTACAGTGTGGTATTGTTTTTTATTAATATGAATACTACATGTGGAATCCTCCTCCTTCATTCTTTAGAGGTTCCAATCAACCGAGTATGAAATGTGAAAAATGGTTGAGACATTTTAAGAATTACGTGTTGGATATTAATGGAAATTCGTTTGAACCAGAAGGGAAAAAAGCGTTGCTTTTAAATTTAATTGGTATGGATGCGGAAGACATTTTTGAGCACTTACCTGCAGTGACAGCACCACATGTAGTAGAATTTTTTTCGGAAGCATTAGGCAGACTTAAAAAAGATTCACTGAAGAACCACACATTGTATTAGAAAGGTTTAATTTTTACACTCTTCATCAGCTGTTGGGAGGAGTCCATCGACTCATGTGTCTCAGTATTAAGAATACTGGCTGCTGATTGTGCGTTTGATGCGCAAGTGGAAACTTATATTAGGAATCAATTAATCATACGATGCTATAACAAGAAAATTCACGAACAACCTTTACGTCAGCGTAATCCAACATTACAGGAAGCAATTGATATTGTTAGAGTGTAGAACGTTCCATTAATTTGGTTAAAACTGTTAATGTTGACAGTGTTTCCATGGGGATAGCTGCAGTGACAATGAAGAATGCTAACAAGTCTGTAGGTTCTAAAGGGAAATTTGTGAAAACACACACGCCTGCTGTTGTGATAAACAATAAGTGTATGTGCAGTCGTTGTGGTTTAAAAACACACTCAGCCCAATTTAAAGCATGTCCTGCTAAGGGTAAAGAATGTTTTAAGTGTGGGAAGGTTGGGCATATTGGGGTCGTGTGTCGGAGTGTACCCACGACAGTGTCTAGTGTGCAGGTTAATATGGATGATGAGGTATCCATGGAAAATGGAGTGTTGTGTGTAAGTGATGGAGTTGATACTGAAAGAGTGGAGAAAGAGGTTTGCAATATCAAAAAGATGTGTGATGAGGTGGATTCGGAACCATATGTGCGAAACTAACATTGATGGGAGAGTATAAATGTCATGGCTGACTCAGGATACCGATATGCCATTGTATCTGATTCTTTCATAAGAACTGGCTAGGAAAAGTGTCGGAACATATGGATGTTAGTGTGTGTGGCTTAGGGGTAAAGAAATTAACATGTTGGGTTATTTTGTGTCTGAAATAGGTTTCAAACGTAAGATCTTTATTGGTAAGGTGTATGTTGCCATTGATACATTGCAGGTATTGGGCTGGAGGCTCCAAGGGAAGTTGACATTACCCTGAATCCTAATGCCAAAGTGCAAGCATGTATAGAAGAAGAGAAAGTGAGGGTTCAAAGTGTTTTGGTGGGAGAAAACAAATAAGAAAGTCTTCTTAACAAACATAAGAGTTTATTTCTTAAGGAACACGGGAAGTTAAGGGGTGTTCCCACAATATTCAACTGAAAAAGCATGCTGTACCCACCAGACACAAATTAAGACATGTTCCATTGTCTGTTCGGTGTGAGTTGTCCAAAATGCTTAAGAGCATGTGTGAGGAGGGTATGATTGAACCTGTGAATGCATCCGAATGGATCTGCCCAGTTGGTTTAGTTGAAAAGAAGACTGGGGAACTCAGGATGTGTGTGGAGTGTGGACCTTAGGTCGGTCAAAAAGCAAGTTGTTGTGGACTGCCATACATTAGCTAACATACACAAATTAATCACTTTCAAAGGGCGTGCGCATCACACAAAGTCCAATAGTCAATTGTATTTACAAAAATTGTGATTTCTTTATTTTCATCAGTATAAAAAAGCATTGAACATTAACACTCCAGCCAACGCGTTTCATTCCCACACTGGGAACTTCATCAGGGCTGAAAGGTAACAAATGATACACATATTATTACCAAATCACGACACAAGACTAGACAAAAAATAACCTTCACATAACTCCACAAAACATCAATATATATTTAAAATAAGACAACATCAAACGTCCACATTTACAACAACACTGACCAAAAAACGAAATTATATATAAACATATATAAATTATTTTTTGATTTATATAAAAAGTTTTCCTTAGAGAACTGAACATCCTCACACCAGGTGCCCCTAAATACCAGCACCAACTGACCCATCACGCAATGCAAGTTATAAAATTGCACACCATCATATACAATGTCCATATAAGTGGACTCGACATGACCCCTCATTGAACACACATCTTTTATAATTAATTGCCTGTAATTATGTATCTCAATTTCCTCTTTATCAACAAAAAACCAACCCATGATCAAAAGAAAAACATGTGTGGGGCTGATGGATCATATTTAACAAAGATAAAAACAGTTTAAAATCACCGCAATCGTTAAAACCACAAAGTTGGGTATTCTATTGCAATTCTTACCGAATTAAAAAAGGAAGAAAAAATCGTTTCAAGTCCGTAGTTTTTATATTCCTTGTGTAACTGATCACAATTGAGGTGCAATCACCTCTGACATGTGTATGAGTATACGTTTTTCAATGTGCCTGTTAATGGAAGAGCAGATTTTACAGCATGCACATGACATGTCAGTTCTACAATACGCTCAATTCTTTGCTCTAATTTGAATTACAACAGAAACACCATAAGTGTTAAAGAATAACAAGAAACGAAAAAAGGAAAAAGAGGGGAAGAGGATGAGTAAAAAGCAAAGGAGAAAACATGTAATGGGATACCTATTCAAACACACACCAAATGTGTCATTAAACCAAAAAATCATATACCTAACCCTAACACCATAACATGCATATCTCCTTAAGACAGAAGAGCACACCATCATCCTCGGTTGGTCTTTAATCATAATAAATATGCATGTTATACAGACAGACCATCCCATATGGGAAAAACCATTCCCGTCACCTGACGAATCAAACACAAGTTGATGGCAGTAATATACACATGCATCACATACTATAAATCGTACTACCATAGGGAGAAGATAAATTGGCGAGCTTCATTTATAATTTGAATGTTAGAAAGAAAGAAATAAGAGTGCAATGAATCAGTACTCATCTACCAAAATATATAGTATAGTCAAAAAAGGGGGAGAAAAAACATTTTTCATTTAATATTTAAATATTTGCTCTATGTTAAATTGTTAACCTAACTTTTAGACACTTGCTGGCAGTAGTCAGAAGACGTTGTAATCATGTACTCTAAATGTAATTGGATATTCACGGTGGGTCATACCTCTTATCTTGATATTCTCAATCACTGAGCTTGCGGTTGTTTGAGGCACGGTCCTGTGTATTCCACTAGGACCCAACAATATGGTCTTGAGTATGATAACTCCTATAAAAGATAGGAGAAGAGGAAAGACCCCAAATTCATATCACAGTAGTACAACAATTGCTAATTAAAGTAGCTCTCATAATAATTTTAACAAGTGTATCTGCCGTGCAGCTACCCCGCATACCACAATGATAGTCCACAAAGTGGATGTTAATCAAAGTGGCTACCTTGTTCATTTCACTGGCATCTCCCCGTACCGCTATCCCGCAATTCCCAAACCATGGAGTTTAGACCTACGCGCTCCCCGCTTAGATTCCTACCTGCGTATACATGATAATACACATGTCAATACGTATATATCCTGAGCCACATATCTTTGCCTGAATTATAAAGCACACTATTGTGCATAAATATATCCTAATAGAACAACCCCACTATGAAAAAAGCGGGGAGAGTCCCACAATCAAAGCCGACACCGCCCCTCAGCCTGTGCCGGACACAATATGCCGTAGAGCAAGTGACTAATTCTCACTTGTTTCCCACGCCGGCTTCGGTCAAAGATATAACAACAAAACTGCAGTTTCTACCAATAAAGGATCCCGCTGCGAAATGCTGTACCGCCCTTACCACCTTACCTCGCAATCGTACGCGTCTTCCTCCTTGTTCTCGTGTCAAATGAATTCTCCCGCCACCGTTCGTAAATACCCAAAAATCCCGCCCACATGAAACGTAGACGTCCAATCGGCGGACACAAGGGGCGGGGGTATTAGAACGCCTGTCTGGGATAATCAGCGGGCCGGAAGGTCAACACGTCGCCATTTGTAAGTGATAAAGAATCACTCTAAACTAAGTACCACACCTTGATGTACCAACATATATAAGCCTAAATAGGTAGAAAAATATGAAGCGGTATGTTTTACTACAGTCATCAAATTACGTTGATCCACAATATATCTAAATTGGACTACCTGGTCACAATTTAATGTCCCAATTACGACCCTTAATATTCATAAAAATTACTCGTATTGAGATTATAAATTGTAATTAGCGAAATCCTACATGAATCCACTTCTATATAACACGATGTCCCTAGTAATGAATATATCATAAACTACACCGTATTGGAGGCCGCCATTGGTAAGTGGTTAACTTCACAAATTCTGCATCTATGCAGACAAAACATGGGGGAAAATTCCTGCCCATAACTGGAATAAAGATATGTAAAACGGTACCTATAAAGAAAAAAGGGGGAGTGTAGGATATCATAATATTACTCCATACTGGTATGTGTATAAAGTCATATATGAAAAAGGATAAACGGTGTCCCTATGTTATTCCATGATGGTATACTAAAACCATATTCGATACCAGGATACAGTTATGCCAGCAAGTGTCCAGAAGTCAGGGTTTGGATAATAATCCAAAAGAAAAAAAGAAAAACCAAATAATGCGCACACATACATTAATGATGTTAGAGAGGTACAAGGCATCTTGGGTCATGAGTGCTCAATATATCGCAAATGAGTCGTCAAGAATACCAACCAATGCAGTGCTTTACAACATTTTTGTCAGGGTGGTGACTCAATCAAAGCCTTAAGTGCACATGTCACTCCTATAAATGAAACAGCCAATTACAAACACACACTGCTTGTTTGTCTTTTCAGGATATAATACCCTGTAGCCCGAACCGAAACTGGGAGGAGGGGAAGGGGGTGGGGGGAGAAAAGAGGGGGGAAAAGAGGGGGGAAAAGAAAGGGGGGAAGGTTTTGAGGGAGGAAATAGCTAGAATTCTTAAACCTATCCAAATACTCAACACATTCTTGTACATACTGAGGGCTAAATCGTTTTGACACAGATGTATCAAATGTTACACTCTTTTCACAGTGAAGTAGAGCATTTAACTATTTCCCAAGAAGAAATGCATTTCATGGTCTGTGTTAAACCCCCTACTAATACTCCTTAGCCTGCATATCCACTTGGATTCACACCTTCGTAGGTTGAGTTCTCTATTGCCTCCCCTAGCCCCTACCTCCACATGTTCAATGGCATGGAACCAGAAAGTGGCTTCACCTCTATGGTTTTCCATGAAATGTTCAGTCATTGGATACCGTAAATCTTTATTAAGAATGGCCCTTCTATGTTCCTGAATACGCAGTTTCAAGCTGCGCTTGGTGCTGCCCACATAGATATGTCCACATGAACAACCAATTACATAGACCACATGGGTGGTATTACAATTAATAAATTTCGAAATGGTAAACTCGATAGATCCATTGAAGGCAAAATTCTTAGTCCTATTGATGCCAAGATGACATACATTGCATGAGCTACAAGTGTAAAAACCCTTAGGTTTTACTGGTAACCATGTCTCCTGTTTCTCTGGGGTTGAAGTTACATAGCTCGGACATAGTTCCTGTCTCAATGTATTGCCTCTCCTGTACGTAACTGATGGATTCTTTCTAACCGAAGTACAGAGGTTGGGAATCTCCTGTAGCAAATACCAATTCCTCTTCAATAATTTGAAGATCTCACTGCTATGTGTGGTATACTGTGTGATAAATCTGATATCCGCATTCCCCCTCTTGTCTCTATTTTTATTTTTTTTAGCTAGTGTAGAATCCCTAGTCAACTTACGTACTCTACTTTCCGCTGTGTCGAGGACCTGCTTCTTATATCCCCTTGCTAGAAATCTTTTCTTCACTTGTTGTACATTACTGTTGAAACAGTCATCTTCGCTGCAATTGCGCCTCATGCGCACCATCTCTCCGTAGGGGATATTCTTGATGGTTGAACTTGAATGTGCGCTATTAGCATGCAGTGTCGCATTGCAAGCTGTTTCTTTGCGATGCAGTGTACTTTGTATAAGCCCATCCTTGATATAAAAGTGTAGATCTAAAAAGTTAATGCTTTCCTTGTGATGCTCCATTGTGAGTTTGACATTGAAAGGATTGGTGTTTAAATATTGGAAGTATTCCAAAAGCAGTGTTTCGGTTCCCGACCACAGGCAGATGATATCATCAATGTACCTCCCCCAGAACACAATGTGCTCAGTGTAGGGGAGGCACATTGGTTCCAGGCGTGCCCCCTCTCATACCACCCCATGAAGAGGCAGGCATAAGAGGGGGCAAACCTGGTCCCCATGGCCGTACCTCTCCTCTGATGGTACCATGTGCCATCATGCAGAAAGTAGTTCATTGTGAGGATAAGCTCCATCATTTCAAGGACCATCTGATTGCGTTCATAGTGGTCAGCCGTCTCCCTGTCTAAGTAGGATCTCGCAGCCCTCAGTCCAAACTCATGCTGTATGCAGGTGTAAAGACTTGTTACATCAAGTGTCACAAACAGCAATTCATCTGACCAGACAAAGTCTTTAAATTTGGATAAAATATCTCGGCTGTCTTGGATATATGATGGTAAATCCAGAACATGTTTCTGTAAACTGAGGTCGATGAATTCTGACAGTCTCTCAGTGGGCGAACCCACCCCAGAAATGATGGGTCTCCCTGGGGGAAATGCCCCTTGCTTGTGAACTTTGGGGAGAATATAAATACAGGGAAACCTGGGATTCTCCACTCTCAGGTACCTATATTCCTGTTCACTCAGCAGACCAACCTCCCTCCACTCCACAAGTTTGAGATTAATCACCCTTGTTAGGTCATTAATGGGATTATGTCTCAATTTCTCATAGCATTGTACATCACCAAGTTGGCGTTCGATTTCACCAAAATAATCCATTTTGTTCATCACAACGACATTTCCGCCCTTGTCAGCCTCCCTTATGACAATTTCAGTATCGTTTTTTAGCCTTTTGAGGGCTTCTTTTTCACCTCCCGTCAAATTATACATAGACCCCTGGGTTCGTCTCATTTGGTTCTCCAATTTATATATGCCTTCACTTATTCTATCAGTGAATACATCAATATTATGATGATATGTTGTTGGTGTAAATTTCGAAGTGGGTCGCAATCCACTTTCCCCTGTCAAGTTCTCACAAATGTTTAATTCCTCTAAAACCGAGTGTACATCCACCTCTTCCTCACCACCCAGTGACATCAAACATTGCAGGTTTCTAACTTCAAGTATAGTATAATCAGTTTGTTCCACATTATTAACAGAGACATTTTCATGCGACAACTTCTCATTAAAGAAATCTTTTAATTTTAAGATTCTCGAAAACTTAAAGAGATCCACATGTACATTTGTTAAGTCACCTCCCTGAGTTGGGCAAAAGCCCAAACCCTTACAAAGTAAACTTGTTTCATCAGAGTCCAATATTTTGCAAGAGAGGTTGACAATTTTCAATTCTAAGTCACCCTCCGCCTCCACCCCTAAAGGATGAGTATCCGTATTCAATCTCACTTCTGTTTGGTCTTCGCCCTCTCTGATCTCCTGAGCGTGTCCTCGGCTACCCCTTCTTCGCCTACCTTGTGACTTCCTGCCCCCTCTCCTTGTCTTTTTGGTTGTACTTTTTTCAACTGATTTCCACTGTTCCTGAGTCTGGCTAGTTCTCTTTGAAAACCAGTGGTTCCCTCCCCTAAAGGGCGCTCACCAGTAATATTACTTGAAGATGCACTACTCACTGATGATAGTGATGTGCTACTAGATGACCTTGCTTCCTCACTTCGCTCTCTTACCCTTTTTCTGTCCTCATTGCCGGTAATCATGTCAAATTTTTTCGCAAAAGTATATATTCTGCCATCCCTATAGTCCCTATCATCCCGCTTGATCTTACGCAGCTTTTTCTCTTTCAAGTAATTTTGATGCCCCTCAATCACCTTTCTAAGGATCACATAGTTCTTATCCACCAGGTCCTTATTCTCACAAGACTCAATTTCTTTCTCAATTATCTCAATCTCTGACAAGAGCTTCGCCCCCTTCTCAATCGCGTGTCTTATCAGGATTTGCATCATAATGAGAGAGGCACCCTCTAAATTCACTTCCCACTCCTTGAGGAGCTCATCACTGAGATCCTCAAAGGTGGGAAATATTAATATACGTAACCCTCTAGGCGTTTTTTGTTGTCGATATACTGTTGTAGAGTTACCCCGTCCCACCATCGGGAGAGTTCTTGTTTTTTAAGACGTTCTAATTTGATAAATAGGGCACGTAAGCCCGATGTATTTTGAGCACTTGATCCAGTCTGTAATGATGTTGTATTCTTTCCAAACAGGTCTTGTGCCATTTCCTTTCTTTTATCGTCAAAACGTGCCATGTTGTTACAAGGATGGCTGCGAGTGCTGGTTAGTCCAATAAGATAAGTATCAGTTTGAACAACGGCGGACCACAGGTACCGCACCTCGTGCCAGTTCCAAAAAATAAAGTTTTGATGCGCAAATCTGCCCCTACGCCAACCGTTGCGTGGCGTCACTGTGCTCCAGATCAGAAAATCAATCACTTTCAAAGGGCGTGCGCATCACACAAAGTCCAATAGTCAATTGTATTTACAAAAATTGTGATTTCTTTATTTTCATCAGTATAAAAAAGCATTGAACATTAACACTCCAGCCAACGCGTTTCATTCCCACACTGGGAACTTCATCAGGGCTGAAAGGTAACAAATGATACACATATTATTACCAAATCACGACACAAGACTAGACAAAAAATAACCTTCACATAACTCCACAAAACATCAATATATATTTAAAATAAGACAACATCAAACGTCCACATTTACAACAACACTGACCAAAAAACGAAATTATATATAAACATATATAAATTATTTTTTGATTTATATAAAAAGTTTTCCTTAGAGAACTGAACATCCTCACACCAGGTGCCCCTAAATACCAGCACCAACTGACCCATCACGCAATGCAAGTTATAAAATTGCACACCATCATATACAATGTCCATATAAGTGGACTCGACATGACCCCTCATTGAACACACATCTTTTATAATTAATTGCCTGTAATTATGTATCTCAATTTCCTCTTTATCAACAAAAAACCAACCCATGATCAAAAGAAAAACATGTGTGGGGCTGATGGATCATATTTAACAAAGATAAAAACAGTTTAAAATCACCGCAATCGTTAAAACCACAAAGTTGGGTATTCTATTGCAATTCTTACCGAATTAAAAAAGGAAGAAAAAATCGTTTCAAGTCCGTAGTTTTTATATTCCTTGTGTAACTGATCACAATTGAGGTGCAATCACCTCTGACATGTGTATGAGTATACGTTTTTCAATGTGCCTGTTAATGGAAGAGCAGATTTTACAGCATGCACATGACATGTCAGTTCTACAATACGCTCAATTCTTTGCTCTAATTTGAATTACAACAGAAACACCATAAGTGTTAAAGAATAACAAGAAACGAAAAAAGGAAAAAGAGGGGAAGAGGATGAGTAAAAAGCAAAGGAGAAAACATGTAATGGGATACCTATTCAAACACACACCAAATGTGTCATTAAACCAAAAAATCATATACCTAACCCTAACACCATAACATGCATATCTCCTTAAGACAGAAGAGCACACCATCATCCTCGGTTGGTCTTTAATCATAATAAATATGCATGTTATACAGACAGACCATCCCATATGGGAAAAACCATTCCCGTCACCTGACGAATCAAACACAAGTTGATGGCAGTAATATACACATGCATCACATACTATAAATCGTACTACCATAGGGAGAAGATAAATTGGCGAGCTTCATTTATAATTTGAATGTTAGAAAGAAAGAAATAAGAGTGCAATGAATCAGTACTCATCTACCAAAATATATAGTATAGTCAAAAAAGGGGGAGAAAAAACATTTTTCATTTAATATTTAAATATTTGCTCTATGTTAAATTGTTAACCTAACTTTTAGACACTTGCTGGCAGTAGTCAGAAGACGTTGTAATCATGTACTCTAAATGTAATTGGATATTCACGGTGGGTCATACCTCTTATCTTGATATTCTCAATCACTGAGCTTGCGGTTGTTTGAGGCACGGTCCTGTGTATTCCACTAGGACCCAACAATATGGTCTTGAGTATGATAACTCCTATAAAAGATAGGAGAAGAGGAAAGACCCCAAATTCATATCACAGTAGTACAACAATTGCTAATTAAAGTAGCTCTCATAATAATTTTAACAAGTGTATCTGCCGTGCAGCTACCCCGCATACCACAATGATAGTCCACAAAGTGGATGTTAATCAAAGTGGCTACCTTGTTCATTTCACTGGCATCTCCCCGTACCGCTATCCCGCAATTCCCAAACCATGGAGTTTAGACCTACGCGCTCCCCGCTTAGATTCCTACCTGCGTATACATGATAATACACATGTCAATACGTATATATCCTGAGCCACATATCTTTGCCTGAATTATAAAGCACACTATTGTGCATAAATATATCCTAATAGAACAACCCCACTATGAAAAAAGCGGGAGAGTCCCACAATCAAAGCCGACACCGCCCCTCAGCCTGTGCCGGACACAATATGCCGTAGAGCAAGTGACTAATTCTCACTTGTTTCCCACGCCGGCTTCGGTCAAAGATATAACAACAAAACTGCAGTTTCTACCAATAAAGGATCCCGCTGCGAAATGCTGTACCGCCCTTACCACCTTACCTCGCAATCGTACGCGTCTTCCTCCTTGTTCTCGTGTCAAATGAATTCTCCCGCCACCGTTCGTAAATACCCAAAAATCCCGCCCACATGAAACGTAGACGTCCAATCGGCGGACACAAGGGGCGGGGGTATTAGAACGCCTGTCTGGGATAATCAGCGGGCCGGAAGGTCAACACGTCGCCATTTGTAAGTGATAAAGAATCACTCTAAACTAAGTACCACACCTTGATGTACCAACATATATAAGCCTAAATAGGTAGAAAAATATGAAGCGGTATGTTTTACTACAGTCATCAAATTACGTTGATCCACAATATATCTAAATTGGACTACCTGGTCACAATTTAATGTCCCAATTGCGACCCTTAATATTCATAAAAATTACTCGTATTGAGATTATAAATTGTAATTAGCGAAATCCTACATGAATCCACTTCTATATAACACGATGTCCCTAGTAATGAATATATCATAAACTACACCGTATTGGAGGCCGCCATTGGTAAGTGGTTAACTTCACAAATTCTGCATCTATGCAGACAAAACATGGGGGAAAATTCCTGCCCATAACTGGAATAAAGATATGTAAAACGGTACCTATAAAGAAAAAAAGGGGAGTGTAGGATATCATAATATTACTCCATACTGGTATGTGTATAAAGTCATATATGAAAAAGGATAAACGGTGTCCCTATGTTATTCCATGATGGTATACTAAAACCATATTCGATACCAGGATACAGTTATGCCAGCAAGTGTCCAGAAGTCAGGGTTTGGATAATAATCCAAAAGAAAAAAAGAAAAACCAAATAATGCGCACACATACATTAATGATGTTAGAGAGGTACAAGGCATCTTGGGTCATGAGTGCTCAATATATCGCAAATGAGTCGTCAAGAATACCAACCAATGCAGTGCTTTACAACATTTTTGTCAGGGTGGTGACTCAATCAAAGCCTTAAGTGCACATGTCACTCCTATAAATGAAACAGCCAATTACAAACACACACTGCTTGTTTGTCTTTTCAGGATATAATACCCTGTAGCCCGAACCGAAACTGGGAGGAGGGGAAGGGGGTGGGGGGAGAAAAGAGGGGGGGAAAAGAGGGGGGAAAAGAAAGGGGGAAGGTTTTGAGGGAGGAAATAGCTAGAATTCTTAAACCTATCCAAATACTCAACACATTCTTGTACATACTGAGGGCTAAATCGTTTTGACACAGATGTATCAAATGTTACACTCTTTTCACAGTGAAGTAGAGCATTTAACTATTTCCCAAGAAGAAATGCATTTCATGGTCTGTGTTAAACCCCCTACTAATACTCCTTAGCCTGCATATCCACTTGGATTCACACCTTCGTAGGTTGAGTTCTCTATTGCCTCCCCTAGCCCCTACCTCCACATGTTCAATGGCATGGAACCAGAAAGTGGCTTCACCTCTATGGTTTTCCATGAAATGTTCAGTCATTGGATACCGTAAATCTTTATTAAGAATGGCCCTTCTATGTTCCTGAATACGCAGTTTCAAGCTGCGCTTGGTGCTGCCCACATAGATATGTCCACATGAACAACCAATTACATAGACCACATGGGTGGTATTACAATTAATAAATTTCGAAATGGTAAACTCGATAGATCCATTGAAGGCAAAATTCTTAGTCCTATTGATGCCAAGATGACATACATTGCATGAGCTACAAGTGTAAAAACCCTTAGGTTTTACTGGTAACCATGTCTCCTGTTTCTCTGGGGTTGAAGTTACATAGCTCGGACATAGTTCCTGTCTCAATGTATTGCCTCTCCTGTACGTAACTGATGGATTCTTTCTAACCGAAGTACAGAGGTTGGGAATCTCCTGTAGCAAATACCAATTCCTCTTCAATAATTTGAAGATCTCACTGCTATGTGTGGTATACTGTGTGATAAATCTGATATCCGCATTCCCCCTCTTGTCTCTATTTTTATTTTTTTAGCTAGTGTAGAATCCCTAGTCAACTTACGTACTCTACTTTCCGCTGTGTCGAGGACCTGCTTCTTATATCCCCTTGCTAGAAATCTTTTCTTCACTTGTTGTACATTACTGTTGAAACAGTCATCTTCGCTGCAATTGCGCCTCATGCGCACCATCTCTCCGTAGGGGATATTCTTGATGGTTGAACTTGAATGTGCGCTATTAGCATGCAGTGTCGCATTGCAAGCTGTTTCTTTGCGATGCAGTGTACTTTGTATAAGCCCATCCTTGATATAAAAGTGTAGATCTAAAAAGTTAATGCTTTCCTTGTGATGCTCCATTGTGAGTTTGACATTGAAAGGATTGGTGTTTAAATATTGGAAGTATTCCAAAAGCAGTGTTTCGGTTCCCGACCACAGGCAGATGATATCATCAATGTACCTCCCCCAGAACACAATGTGCTCAGTGTAGGGGGAGGCACATTGGTTCCAGGCGTGCCCCCTCTCATACCACCCCATGAAGAGGCAGGCATAAGAGGGGCAAACCTGGTCCCCATGGCCGTACCTCTCCTCTGATGGTACCATGTGCCATCATGCAGAAAGTAGTTCATTGTGAGGATAAGCTCCATCATTTCAAGGACCATCTGATTGCGTTCATAGTGGTCAGCCGTCTCCCTGTCTAAGTAGGATCTCGCAGCCCTCAGTCCAAACTCATGCTGTATGCAGGTGTAAAGACTTGTTACATCAAGTGTCACAAACAGCAATTCATCTGACCAGACAAAGTCTTTAAATTTGGATAAAATATCTCGGCTGTCTTGGATATATGATGGTAAATCCAGAACATGTTTCTGTAAACTGAGGTCGATGAATTCTGACAGTCTCTCAGTGGGCGAACCCACCCCAGAAATGATGGGTCTCCCTGGGGGAAATGCCCCTTGCTTGTGAACTTTGGGGAGAATATAAATACAGGGAAACCTGGGATTCTCCACTCTCAGGTACCTATATTCCTGTTCACTCAGCAGACCAACCTCCCTCCACTCCACAAGTTTGAGATTAATCACCCTTGTTAGGTCATTAATGGGATTATGTCTCAATTTCTCATAGCATTGTACATCACCAAGTTGGCGTTCGATTTCACCAAAATAATCCATTTTGTTCATCACAACGACATTTCCGCCCTTGTCAGCCTCCCTTATGACAATTTCAGTATCGTTTTTTAGCCTTTTGAGGGCTTCTTTTTCACCTCCCGTCAAATTATACATAGACCCCTGGGTTCGTCTCATTTGGTTCTCCAATTTATATATGCCTTCACTTATTCTATCAGTGAATACATCAATATTATGATGATATGTTGTTGGTGTAAATTTCGAAGTGGGTCGCAATCCACTTTCCCCTGTCAAGTTCTCACAAATGTTTAATTCCTCTAAAACCGAGTGTACATCCACCTCTTCCTCACCACCCAGTGACATCAAACATTGCAGGTTTCTAACTTCAAGTATAGTATAATCAGTTTGTTCCACATTATTAACAGAGACATTTTCATGCGACAACTTCTCATTAAAGAAATCTTTTAATTTTAAGATTCTCGAAAACTTAAAGAGATCCACATGTACATTTGTTAAGTCACCTCCCTGAGTTGGGCAAAAGCCCAAACCCTTACAAAGTAAACTTGTTTCATCAGAGTCCAATATTTTGCAAGAGAGGTTGACAATTTTCAATTCTAAGTCACCCTCCGCCTCCACCCCTAAAGGATGAGTATCCGTATTCAATCTCACTTCTGTTTGGTCTTCGCCCTCTCTGATCTCCTGAGCGTGTCCTCGGCTACCCCTTCTTCGCCTACCTTGTGACTTCCTGCCCCCTCTCCTTGTCTTTTTGGTTGTACTTTTTTCAACTGATTTCCACTGTTCCTGAGTCTGGCTAGTTCTCTTTGAAAACCAGTGGTTCCCTCCCCTAAAGGGCGCTCACCAGTAATATTACTTGAAGATGCACTACTCACTGATGATAGTGATGTGCTACTAGATGACCTTGCTTCCTCACTTCGCTCTCTTACCCTTTTTCTGTCCTCATTGCCGGTAATCATGTCAAATTTTTTCGCAAAAGTATATATTCTGCCATCCCTATAGTCCCTATCATCCCGCTTGATCTTACGCAGCTTTTTCTCTTTCAAGTAATTTTGATGCCCCTCAATCACCTTTCTAAGGATCACATAGTTCTTATCCACCAGGTCCTTATTCTCACAAGACTCAATTTCTTTCTCAATTATCTCAATCTCTGACAAGAGCTTCGCCCCCTTCTCAATCGCGTGTCTTATCAGGATTTGCATCATAATGAGAGAGGCACCCTCTAAATTCACTTCCCACTCCTTGAGGAGCTCATCACTGAGATCCTCAAAGGTGGGAAATATTAATATACGTAACCCTCTAGGCGTTTTTTGTTGTCGATATACTGTTGTAGAGTTACCCCGTCCCACCATCGGGAGAGTTCTTGTTTTTTAAGACGTTCTAATTTGATAAATAGGGCACGTAAGCCCGATGTATTTTGAGCACTTGATCCAGTCTGTAATGATGTTGTATTCTTTCCAAACAGGTCTTGTGCCATTTCCTTTCTTTTATCGTCAAAACGTGCCATGTTGTTACAAGGATGGCTGCGAGTGCTGGTTAGTCCAATAAGATAAGTATCAGTTTGAACAACGGCGGACCACAGGTACCGCACCTCGTGCCAGTTCCAAAAAATAAAGTTTTGATGCGCAAATCTGCCCCTACGCCAACCGTTGCGTGGCGTCACTGTGCTCCAGATCAGAAAATCAATCACTTTCAAAGGGCGTGCGCATCACACAAAGTCCAATAGTCAATTGTATTTACAAAAATTGTGATTTCTTTATTTTCATCAGTATAAAAAAGCATTGAACATTAACACTCCAGCCAACGCGTTTCATTCCCACACTGGGAACTTCATCAGGGCTGAAAGGTAACAAATGATACACATATTATTACCAAATCACGACACAAGACTAGACAAAAAATAACCTTCACATAACTCCACAAAACATCAATATATATTTAAAATAAGACAACATCAAACGTCCACATTTACAACAACACTGACCAAAAAACGAAATTATATATAAACATATATAAATTATTTTTTGATTTATATAAAAAGTTTTCCTTAGAGAACTGAACATCCTCACACCAGGTGCCCCTAAATACCAGCACCAACTGACCCATCACGCAATGCAAGTTATAAAATTGCACACCATCATATACAATGTCCATATAAGTGGACTCGACATGACCCCTCATTGAACACACATCTTTTATAATTAATTGCCTGTAATTATGTATCTCAATTTCCTCTTTATCAACAAAAAACCAACCCATGATCAAAAGAAAAACATGTGTGGGGCTGATGGATCATATTTAACAAAGATAAAAACAGTTTAAAATCACCGCAATCGTTAAAACCACAAAGTTGGGTATTCTATTGCAATTCTTACCGAATTAAAAAAGGAAGAAAAAATCGTTTCAAGTCCGTAGTTTTTATATTCCTTGTGTAACTGATCACAATTGAGGTGCAATCACCTCTGACATGTGTATGAGTATACGTTTTTCAATGTGCCTGTTAATGGAAGAGCAGATTTTACAGCATGCACATGACATGTCAGTTCTACAATACGCTCAATTCTTTGCTCTAATTTGAATTACAACAGAAACACCATAAGTGTTAAAGAATAACAAGAAACGAAAAAAGGAAAAAGAGGGGAAGAGGATGAGTAAAAAGCAAAGGAGAAAACATGTAATGGGATACCTATTCAAACACACACCAAATGTGTCATTAAACCAAAAAATCATATACCTAACCCTAACACCATAACATGCATATCTCCTTAAGACAGAAGAGCACACCATCATCCTCGGTTGGTCTTTAATCATAATAAATATGCATGTTATACAGACAGACCATCCCATATGGGAAAAACCATTCCCGTCACCTGACGAATCAAACACAAGTTGATGGCAGTAATATACACATGCATCACATACTATAAATCGTACTACCATAGGGAGAAGATAAATTGGCGAGCTTCATTTATAATTTGAATGTTAGAAAGAAAGAAATAAGAGTGCAATGAATCAGTACTCATCTACCAAAATATATAGTATAGTCAAAAAAAGGGGGAGAAAAAACATTTTTCATTTAATATTTAAATATTTGCTCTATGTTAAATTGTTAACCTAACTTTTAGACACTTGCTGGCAGTAGTCAGAAGACGTTGTAATCATGTACTCTAAATGTAATTGGATATTCACGGTGGGTCATACCTCTTATCTTGATATTCTCAATCACTGAGCTTGCGGTTGTTTGAGGCACGGTCCTGTGTATTCCACTAGGACCCAACAATATGGTCTTGAGTATGATAACTCCTATAAAAGATAGGAGAAGAGGAAAGACCCCAAATTCATATCACAGTAGTACAACAATTGCTAATTAAAGTAGCTCTCATAATAATTTTAACAAGTGTATCTGCCGTGCAGCTACCCCGCATACCACAATGATAGTCCACAAAGTGGATGTTAATCAAAGTGGCTACCTTGTTCATTTCACTGGCATCTCCCCGTACCGCTATCCCGCAATTCCCAAACCATGGAGTTTAGACCTACGCGCTCCCCGCTTAGATTCCTACCTGCGTATACATGATAATACACATGTCAATACGTATATATCCTGAGCCACATATCTTTGCCTGAATTATAAAGCACACTATTGTGCATAAATATATCCTAATAGAACAACCCCACTATGAAAAAAGCGGGGAGAGTCCCACAATCAAAGCCGACACCGCCCCTCAGCCTGTGCCGGACACAATATGCCGTAGAGCAAGTGACTAATTCTCACTTGTTTCCCACGCCGGCTTCGGTCAAAGATATAACAACAAAACTGCAGTTTCTACCAATAAAGGATCCCGCTGCGAAATGCTGTACCGCCCTTACCACCTTACCTCGCAATCGTACGCGTCTTCCTCCTTGTTCTCGTGTCAAATGAATTCTCCCGCCACCGTTCGTAAATACCCAAAAATCCCGCCCACATGAAACGTAGACGTCCAATCGGCGGACACAAGGGGCGGGGGTATTAGAACGCCTGTCTGGGATAATCAGCGGGCCGGAAGGTCAACACGTCGCCATTTGTAAGTGATAAAGAATCACTCTAAACTAAGTACCACACCTTGATGTACCAACATATATAAGCCTAAATAGGTAGAAAAATATGAAGCGGTATGTTTTACTACAGTCATCAAATTACGTTGATCCACAATATATCTAAATTGGACTACCTGGTCACAATTTAATGTCCCAATTGCGACCCTTAATATTCATAAAAATTACTCGTATTGAGATTATAAATTGTAATTAGCGAAATCCTACATGAATCCACTTCTATATAACACGATGTCCCTAGTAATGAATATATCATAAACTACACCGTATTGGAGGCCGCCATTGGTAAGTGGTTAACTTCACAAATTCTGCATCTATGCAGACAAAACATGGGGGAAAATTCCTGCCCATAACTGGAATAAAGATATGTAAAACGGTACCTATAAAGAAAAAAGGGGGAGTGTAGGATATCATAATATTACTCCATACTGGTATGTGTATAAAGTCATATATGAAAAAGGATAAACGGTGTCCCTATGTTATTCCATGATGGTATACTAAAACCATATTCGATACCAGGATACAGTTATGCCAGCAAGTGTCCAGAAGTCAGGGTTTGGATAATAATCCAAAAGAAAAAAAGAAAAACCAAATAATGCGCA
Organism: Calotriton arnoldi; assembly: GCA_963921515.1. Lineage (NCBI taxonomy): Eukaryota > Metazoa > Chordata > Amphibia > Caudata > Salamandridae > Calotriton > Calotriton arnoldi. The sequence goes on from CAWUFW010000751.1 coordinate 1,903,027, forward strand.
CACATACATTAATGATGTTAGAGAGGTACAAGGCATCTTGGGTCATGAGTGCTCAATATATCGCAAATGAGTCGTCAAGAATACCAACCAATGCAGTGCTTTACAACATTTTTGTCAGGGTGGTGACTCAATCAAAGCCTTAAGTGCACATGTCACTCCTATAAATGAAACAGCCAATTACAAACACACACTGCTTGTTTGTCTTTTCAGGATATAATACCCTGTAGCCCGAACCGAAACTGGGAGGAGGGGAAGGGGGTGGGGGGAGAAAAGAGGGGGGGAAAAGAGGGGGGAAAAGAAAGGGGGGAAGGTTTTGAGGGAGGAAATAGCTAGAATTCTTAAACCTATCCAAATACTCAACACATTCTTGTACATACTGAGGGCTAAATCGTTTTGACACAGATGTATCAAATGTTACACTCTTTTCACAGTGAAGTAGAGCATTTAACTATTTCCCAAGAAGAAATGCATTTCATGGTCTGTGTTAAACCCCCTACTAATACTCCTTAGCCTGCATATCCACTTGGATTCACACCTTCGTAGGTTGAGTTCTCTATTGCCTCCCCTAGCCCCTACCTCCACATGTTCAATGGCATGGAACCAGAAAGTGGCTTCACCTCTATGGTTTTCCATGAAATGTTCAGTCATTGGATACCGTAAATCTTTATTAAGAATGGCCCTTCTATGTTCCTGAATACGCAGTTTCAAGCTGCGCTTGGTGCTGCCCACATAGATATGTCCACATGAACAACCAATTACATAGACCACATGGGTGGTATTACAATTAATAAATTTCGAAATGGTAAACTCGATAGATCCATTGAAGGCAAAATTCTTAGTCCTATTGATGCCAAGATGACATACATTGCATGAGCTACAAGTGTAAAAACCCTTAGGTTTTACTGGTAACCATGTCTCCTGTTTCTCTGGGGTTGAAGTTACATAGCTCGGACATAGTTCCTGTCTCAATGTATTGCCTCTCCTGTACGTAACTGATGGATTCTTTCTAACCGAAGTACAGAGGTTGGGAATCTCCTGTAGCAAATACCAATTCCTCTTCAATAATTTGAAGATCTCACTGCTATGTGTGGTATACTGTGTGATAAATCTGATATCCGCATTCCCCCTCTTGTCTCTATTTTTATTTTTTTAGCTAGTGTAGAATCCCTAGTCAACTTACGTACTCTACTTTCCGCTGTGTCGAGGACCTGCTTCTTATATCCCCTTGCTAGAAATCTTTTCTTCACTTGTTGTACATTACTGTTGAAACAGTCATCTTCGCTGCAATTGCGCCTCATGCGCACCATCTCTCCGTAGGGGATATTCTTGATGGTTGAACTTGAATGTGCGCTATTAGCATGCAGTGTCGCATTGCAAGCTGTTTCTTTGCGATGCAGTGTACTTTGTATAAGCCCATCCTTGATATAAAAGTGTAGATCTAAAAAGTTAATGCTTTCCTTGTGATGCTCCATTGTGAGTTTGACATTGAAAGGATTGGTGTTTAAATATTGGAAGTATTCCAAAAGCAGTGTTTCGGTTCCCGACCACAGGCAGATGATATCATCAATGTACCTCCCCAGAACACAATGTGCTCAGTGTAGGGGGAGGCACATTGGTTCCAGGCGTGCCCCCTCTCATACCACCCCATGAAGAGGCAGGCATAAGAGGGGCAAACCTGGTCCCCATGGCCGTACCTCTCCTCTGATGGTACCATGTGCCATCATGCAGAAAGTAGTTCATTGTGAGGATAAGCTCCATCATTTCAAGGACCATCTGATTGCGTTCATAGTGGTCAGCCGTCTCCCTGTCTAAGTAGGATCTCGCAGCCCTCAGTCCAAACTCATGCTGTATGCAGGTGTAAAGACTTGTTACATCAAGTGTCACAAACAGCAATTCATCTGACCAGACAAAGTCTTTAAATTTGGATAAAATATCTCGGCTGTCTTGGATATATGATGGTAAATCCAGAACATGTTTCTGTAAACTGAGGTCGATGAATTCTGACAGTCTCTCAGTGGGCGAACCCACCCCAGAAATGATGGGTCTCCCTGGGGAAATGCCCCTTGCTTGTGAACTTTGGGGAGAATATAAATACAGGGAAACCTGGGATTCTCCACTCTCAGGTACCTATATTCCTGTTCACTCAGCAGACCAACCTCCCTCCACTCCACAAGTTTGAGATTAATCACCCTTGTTAGGTCATTAATGGGATTATGTCTCAATTTCTCATAGCATTGTACATCACCAAGTTGGCGTTCGATTTCACCAAAATAATCCATTTTGTTCATCACAACGACATTTCCGCCCTTGTCAGCCTCCCTTATGACAATTTCAGTATCGTTTTTTAGCCTTTTGAGGGCTTCTTTTTCACCTCCCGTCAAATTATACATAGACCCCTGGGTTCGTCTCATTTGGTTCTCCAATTTATATATGCCTTCACTTATTCTATCAGTGAATACATCAATATTATGATGATATGTTGTTGGTGTAAATTTCGAAGTGGGTCGCAATCCACTTTCCCCTGTCAAGTTCTCACAAATGTTTAATTCCTCTAAAACCGAGTGTACATCCACCTCTTCCTCACCACCCAGTGACATCAAACATTGCAGGTTTCTAACTTCAAGTATAGTATAATCAGTTTGTTCCACATTATTAACAGAGACATTTTCATGCGACAACTTCTCATTAAAGAAATCTTTTAATTTTAAGATTCTCGAAAACTTAAAGAGATCCACATGTACATTTGTTAAGTCACCTCCCTGAGTTGGGCAAAAGCCCAAACCCTTACAAAGTAAACTTGTTTCATCAGAGTCCAATATTTTGCAAGAGAGGTTGACAATTTTCAATTCTAAGTCACCCTCCGCCTCCACCCCTAAAGGATGAGTATCCGTATTCAATCTCACTTCTGTTTGGTCTTCGCCCTCTCTGATCTCCTGAGCGTGTCCTCGGCTACCCCTTCTTCGCCTACCTTGTGACTTCCTGCCCCCTCTCCTTGTCTTTTTGGTTGTACTTTTTTCAACTGATTTCCACTGTTCCTGAGTCTGGCTAGTTCTCTTTGAAAACCAGTGGTTCCCTCCCCTAAAGGGCGCTCACCAGTAATATTACTTGAAGATGCACTACTCACTGATGATAGTGATGTGCTACTAGATGACCTTGCTTCCTCACTTCGCTCTCTTACCCTTTTTCTGTCCTCATTGCCGGTAATCATGTCAAATTTTTTCGCAAAAGTATATATTCTGCCATCCCTATAGTCCCTATCATCCCGCTTGATCTTACGCAGCTTTTTCTCTTTCAAGTAATTTTGATGCCCCTCAATCACCTTTCTAAGGATCACATAGTTCTTATCCACCAGGTCCTTATTCTCACAAGACTCAATTTCTTTCTCAATTATCTCAATCTCTGACAAGAGCTTCGCCCCCTTCTCAATCGCGTGTCTTATCAGGATTTGCATCATAATGAGAGAGGCACCCTCTAAATTCACTTCCCACTCCTTGAGGAGCTCATCACTGAGATCCTCAAAGGTGGGAAATATTAATATACGTAACCCTCTAGGCGTTTTTTTGTTGTCGATATACTGTTGTAGAGTTACCCCGTCCCACCATCGGGAGAGTTCTTGTTTTTTAAGACGTTCTAATTTGATAAATAGGGCACGTAAGCCCGATGTATTTTGAGCACTTGATCCAGTCTGTAATGATGTTGTATTCTTTCCAAACAGGTCTTGTGCCATTTCCTTTCTTTTATCGTCAAAACGTGCCATGTTGTTACAAGGATGGCTGCGAGTGCTGGTTAGTCCAATAAGATAAGTATCAGTTTGAACAACGGCGGACCACAGGTACCGCACCTCGTGCCAGTTCCAAAAAATAAAGTTTTGATGCGCAAATCTGCCCCTACGCCAACCGTTGCGTGGCGTCACTGTGCTCCAGATCAGAAAATCAATCACTTTCAAAGGGCGTGCGCATCACACAAAGTCCAATAGTCAATTGTATTTACAAAAATTGTGATTTCTTTATTTTCATCAGTATAAAAAAGCATTGAACATTAACACTCCAGCCAACGCGTTTCATTCCCACACTGGGAACTTCATCAGGGCTGAAAGGTAACAAATGATACACATATTATTACCAAATCACGACACAAGACTAGACAAAAAATAACCTTCACATAACTCCACAAAACATCAATATATATTTAAAATAAGACAACATCAAACGTCCACATTTACAACAACACTGACCAAAAAACGAAATTATATATAAACATATATAAATTATTTTTTGATTTATATAAAAGTTTTCCTTAGAGAACTGAACATCCTCACACCAGGTGCCCCTAAATACCAGCACCAACTGACCCATCACGCAATGCAAGTTATAAAATTGCACACCATCATATACAATGTCCATATAAGTGGACTCGACATGACCCCTCATTGAACACACATCTTTTATAATTAATTGCCTGTAATTATGTATCTCAATTTCCTCTTTATCAACAAAAAACCAACCCATGATCAAAAGAAAAACATGTGTGGGGCTGATGGATCATATTTAACAAAGATAAAAACAGTTTAAAATCACCGCAATCGTTAAAACCTGCGTATTCAGGAACATAGAAGGGCCATTCTTAATAAAGATTTACGGTATCCAATGACTGAACATTTCATGGAAAACCATAGAGGTGAAGCCACTTTCTGGTTCCATGCCATTGAACATGTGGAGGTAGGGGCTAGGGGAGGCAATAGAGAACTCAACCTACGAAGGTGTGAATCCAAGTGGATATGCAGGCTAAGGAGTATTAGTAGGGGGTTTAACACAGACCATGAAATGCATTTCTTCTTGGGAAATAGTTAAATGCTCTACTTCACTGTGAAAAGAGTGTAACATTTGATACATCTGTGTCAAAACGATTTAGCCCTCAGTATGTACAAGAATGTGTTGAGTATTTGGATAGGTTTAAGAATTCTAGCTATTTCCTCCCTCAAAACCTTCCCCCTTTCTTTTCCCCCCTCTTTTCCCCCCCTCTTTTCTCCCCCCACCCCCTTCCCCCTCCTCCCAGTTTCGGTTCGGGCTACAGGGTATTATATCCTGAAAAGACAAACAAGCAGTGTGTGTTTGTAATTGGCTGTTTCATTTATAGGAGTGACATGTGCACTTAAGGCTTTGATTGAGTCACCACCCTGACAAAAATGTTGTAAAGCACTGCATTGGTTGGTATTCTTGACGACTCATTTGCGATATATTGAGCACTCATGACCCAAGATGCCTTGTACCTCTCTAACATCATTAATGTATGTGTGCGCATTATTTGGTTTTTCTTTTTTTCTTTTGGATTATTATCCAAACCCTGACTTCTGGACACTTGCTGGCATAACTGTATCCTGGTATCGAATATGGTTTTAGTATACCATCATGGAATAACATAGGGACACCGTTTATCCTTTTTCATATATGACTTTATACACATACCAGTATGGAGTAATATTATGATATCCTACACTCCCCTTTTTTCTTTATAGGTACCGTTTTACATATCTTTATTCCAGTTATGGGCAGGAATTTTCCCCCATGTTTTGTCTGCATAGATGCAGAATTTGTGAAGTTAACCACTTACCAATGGCGGCCTCCAATACGGTGTAGTTTATGATATATTCATTACTAGGGACATCGTGTTATATAGAAGTGGATTCATGTAGGATTTCGCTAATTACAATTTATAATCTCAATACGAGTAATTTTTATGAATATTAAGGGTCGCAATTGGGACATTAAATTGTGACCAGGTAGTCCAATTTAGATATATTGTGGATCAACGTAATTTGATGACTGTAGTAAAACATACCGCTTCATATTTTTCTACCTATTTAGGCTTATATATGTTGGTACATCAAGGTGTGGTACTTAGTTTAGAGTGATTCTTTATCACTTACAAATGGCGACGTGTTGACCTTCCGGCCCGCTGATTATCCCAGACAGGCGTTCTAATACCCCCGCCCCTTGTGTCCGCCGATTGGACGTCTACGTTTCATGTGGGCGGGATTTTTGGGTATTTACGAACGGTGGCGGGAGAATTCATTTGACACGAGAACAAGGAGGAAGACGCGTACGATTGCGAGGTAAGGTGGTAAGGGCGGTACAGCATTTCGCAGCGGGATCCTTTATTGGTAGAAACTGCAGTTTTGTTGTTATATCTTTGACCGAAGCCGGCGTGGGAAACAAGTGAGAATTAGTCACTTGCTCTACGGCATATTGTGTCCGGCACAGGCTGAGGGCGGTGTCGGCTTTGATTGTGGGACTCTCCCGCTTTTTTCATAGTGGGGTTGTTCTATTAGGATATATTTATGCACAATAGTGTGCTTTATAATTCAGGCAAAGATATGTGGCTCAGGATATATACGTATTGACATGTGTATTATCATGTATACGCAGGTAGGAATCTAAGCGGGGAGCGCGTAGGTCTAAACTCCATGGTTTGGGAATTGCGGGATAGCGGTACGGGGAGATGCCAGTGAAATGAACAAGGTAGCCACTTTGATTAACATCCACTTTGTGGACTATCATTGTGGTATGCGGGGTAGCTGCACGGCAGATACACTTGTTAAAATTATTATGAGAGCTACTTTAATTAGCAATTGTTGTACTACTGTGATATGAATTTGGGGTCTTTCCTCTTCTCCTATCTTTTATAGGAGTTATCATACTCAAGACCATATTGTTGGGTCCTAGTGGAATACACAGGACCGTGCCTCAAACAACCGCAAGCTCAGTGATTGAGAATATCAAGATAAGAGGTATGACCCACCGTGAATATCCAATTACATTTAGAGTACATGATTACAACGTCTTCTGACTACTGCCAGCAAGTGTCTAAAAGTTAGGTTAACAATTTAACATAGAGCAAATATTTAAATATTAAATGAAAAATGTTTTTTCTCCCCCTTTTTTTGACTATACTATATATTTTGGTAGATGAGTACTGATTCATTGCACTCTTATTTCTTTCTTTCTAACATTCAAATTATAAATGAAGCTCGCCAATTTATCTTCTCCCTATGGTAGTACGATTTATAGTATGTGATGCATGTGTATATTACTGCCATCAACTTGTGTTTGATTCGTCAGGTGACGGGAATGGTTTTTCCCATATGGGATGGTCTGTCTGTATAACATGCATATTTATTATGATTAAAGACCAACCGAGGATGATGGTGTGCTCTTCTGTCTTAAGGAGATATGCATGTTATGGTGTTAGGGTTAGGTATATGATTTTTTGGTTTAATGACACATTTGGTGTGTGTTTGAATAGGTATCCCATTACATGTTTTCTCCTTTGCTTTTTACTCATCCTCTTCCCCTCTTTTTCCTTTTTTCGTTTCTTGTTATTCTTTAACACTTATGGTGTTTCTGTTGTAATTCAAATTAGAGCAAAGAATTGAGCGTATTGTAGAACTGACATGTCATGTGCATGCTGTAAAATCTGCTCTTCCATTAACAGGCACATTGAAAAACGTATACTCATACACATGTCAGAGGTGATTGCACCTCAATTGTGATCAGTTACACAAGGAATATAAAAACTACGGACTTGAAACGATTTTTTCTTCCTTTTTTAATTCGGTAAGAATTGCAATAGAATACCCAACTTTGTGGTTTTAACGATTGCGGTGATTTTAAACTGTTTTTATCTTTGTTAAATATGATCCATCAGCCCCACACATGTTTTTCTTTTGATCATGGGTTGGTTTTTTGTTGATAAAGAGGAAATTGAGATACATAATTACAGGCAATTAATTATAAAAGATGTGTGTTCAATGAGGGGTCATGTCGAGTCCACTTATATGGACATTGTATATGATGGTGTGCAATTTTATAACTTGCATTGCGTGATGGGTCAGTTGGTGCTGGTATTTAGGGGCACCTGGTGTGAGGATGTTCAGTTCTCTAAGGAAAACTTTTTATATAAATCAAAAAATAATTTATATATGTTTATATATAATTTCGTTTTTTGGTCAGTGTTGTTGTAAATGTGGACGTTTGATGTTGTCTTATTTTAAATATATATTGATGTTTTGTGGAGTTATGTGAAGGTTATTTTTTGTCTAGTCTTGTGTCGTGATTTGGTAATAATATGTGTATCATTTGTTACCTTTCAGCCCTGATGAAGTTCCCAGTGTGGGAATGAAACGCGTTGGCTGGAGTGTTAATGTTCAATGCTTTTTTATACTGATGAAAATAAAGAAATCACAATTTTTGTAAATACAATTGACTATTGGACTTTGTGTGATGCGCACGCCCTTTGAAAGTGATTGATTTTCTGATCTGGAGCACAGTGACGCCACGCAACGGTTGGCGTAGGGGCAGATTTGCGCATCAAAACTTTATTTTTGGAACTGGCACGAGGTGCGGTACCTGTGGTCCGCCGTTGTTCAAACTGATACTTATCTTATTGGACTAACCAGCACTCGCAGCCATCCTTGTAACAACATGGCACGTTTTGACGATAAAAGAAAGGAAATGGCACAAGACCTGTTTGGAAAGAATACAACATCATTACAGACTGGATCAAGTGCTCAAAATACATCGGGCTTACGTGCCCTATTTATCAAATTAGAACGTCTTAAAAAACAAGAACTCTCCCGATGGTGGGACGGGGTAACTCTACAACAGTATATCGACAACAAAAAAACGCCTAGAGGGTTACGTATATTAATATTTCCCACCTTTGAGGATCTCAGTGATGAGCTCCTCAAGGAGTGGGAAGTGAATTTAGAGGGTGCCTCTCTCATTATGATGCAAATCCTGATAAGACACGCGATTGAGAAGGGGGCGAAGCTCTTGTCAGAGATTGAGATAATTGAGAAAGAAATTGAGTCTTGTGAGAATAAGGACCTGGTGGATAAGAACTATGTGATCCTTAGAAAGGTGATTGAGGGGCATCAAAATTACTTGAAAGAGAAAAAGCTGCGTAAGATCAAGCGGGATGATAGGGACTATAGGGATGGCAGAATATATACTTTTGCGAAAAAATTTGACATGATTACCGGCAATGAGGACAGAAAAAGGGTAAGAGAGCGAAGTGAGGAAGCAAGGTCATCTAGTAGCACATCACTATCATCAGTGAGTAGTGCATCTTCAAGTAATATTACTGGTGAGCGCCCTTTAGGGGAGGGAACCACTGGTTTTCAAAGAGAACTAGCCAGACTCAGGAACAGTGGAAATCAGTTGAAAAAAGTACAACCAAAAAGACAAGGAGAGGGGGCAGGAAGTCACAAGGTAGGCGAAGAAGGGGTAGCCGAGGACACGCTCAGGAGATCAGAGAGGGCGAAGACCAAACAGAAGTGAGATTGAATACGGATACTCATCCTTTAGGGGTGGAGGCGGAGGGTGACTTAGAATTGAAAATTGTCAACCTCTCTTGCAAAATATTGGACTCTGATGAAACAAGTTTACTTTGTAAGGGTTTGGGCTTTTGCCCAACTCAGGGAGGTGACTTAACAAATGTACATGTGGATCTCTTTAAGTTTTCGAGAATCTTAAAATTAAAAGATTTCTTTAATGAGAAGTTGTCGCATGAAAATGTCTCTGTTAATAATGTGGAACAAACTGATTATACTATACTTGAAGTTAGAAACCTGCAATGTTTGATGTCACTGGGTGGTGAGGAAGAGGTGGATGTACACTCGGTTTTAGAGGAATTAAACATTTGTGAGAACTTGACAGGGGAAAGTGGATTGCGACCCACTTCGAAATTTACACCAACAACATATCATCATAATATTGATGTATTCACTGATAGAATAAGTGAAGGCATATATAAATTGGAGAACCAAATGAGACGAACCCAGGGGTCTATGTATAATTTGACGGGAGGTGAAAAAGAAGCCCTCAAAAGGCTAAAAAACGATACTGAAATTGTCATAAGGGAGGCTGACAAGGGCGGAAATGTCGTTGTGATGAACAAAATGGATTATTTTGGTGAAATCGAACGCCAACTTGGTGATGTACAATGCTATGAGAAATTGAGACATAATCCCATTAATGACCTAACAAGGGTGATTAATCTCAAACTTGTGGAGTGGAGGGAGGTTGGTCTGCTGAGTGAACAGGAATATAGGTACCTGAGAGTGGAGAATCCCAGGTTTCCCTGTATTTATATTCTCCCCAAAGTTCACAAGCAAGGGGCATTTCCCCCAGGGAGACCCATCATTTCTGGGGTGGGTTCGCCCACTGAGAGACTGTCAGAATTCATCGACCTCAGTTTACAGAAACATGTTCTGGATTTACCATCATATATCCAAGACAGCCGAGATATTTTATCCAAATTTAAAGACTTTGTCTGGTCAGATGAATTGCTGTTTGTGACACTTGATGTAACAAGTCTTTACACCTGCATACAGCATGAGTTTGGACTGAGGGCTGCGAGATCCTACTTAGACAGGGAGACGGCTGACCACTATGAACGCAATCAGATGGTCCTTGAAATGATGGAGCTTATCCTCACAATGAACTACTTTCTGCATGATGGCACATGGTACCATCAGAGGAGAGGTACGGCCATGGGGACCAGGTTTGCCCCTCTTATGCCTGCCTCTTCATGGGGTGGTATGAGAGGGGGCACGCCTGGAACCAATGTGCCTCCCCTACACTGAGCACATTGTGTTCTGGGGAGGTACATTGATGATATCATCTGCCTGTGGTCGGGAACCGAAACACTGCTTTTGGAATACTTCCAATATTTAAACACCAATCCTTTCAATGTCAAACTCACAATGGAGCATCACAAGGAAAGCATTAACTTTTTAGATCTACACTTTTATATCAAGGATGGGCTTATACAAAGTACACTGCATCGCAAAGAAACAGCTTGCAATGCGACACTGCATGCTAATAGCGCACATTCAAGTTCAACCATCAAGAATATCCCCTACGGAGAGATGGTGCGCATGAGGCGCAATTGCAGCGAAGATGACTGTTTCAACAGTAATGTACAACAAGTGAAGAAAAGATTTCTAGCAAGGGGATATAAGAAGCAGGTCCTCGACACAGCGGAAAGTAGAGTACGTAAGTTGACTAGGGATTCTACACTAGCTAAAAAAAATAAAAATAGAGACAAGAGGGGGAATGCGGATATCAGATTTATCACACAGTATACCACACATAGCAGTGAGATCTTCAAATTATTGAAGAGGAATTGGTATTTGCTACAGGAGATTCCCAACCTCTGTACTTCGGTTAGAAAGAATCCATCAGTTACGTACAGGAGAGGCAATACATTGAGACAGGAACTATGTCCGAGCTATGTAACTTCAACCCCAGAGAAACAGGAGACATGGTTACCAGTAAAACCTAAGGGTTTTTACACTTGTAGCTCATGCAATGTATGTCATCTTGGCATCAATAGGACTAAGAATTTTGCCTTCAATGGATCTATCGAGTTTACCATTTCGAAATTTATTAATTGTAATACCACCCATGTGGTCTATGTAATTGGTTGTTCATGTGGACATATCTATGTGGGCAGCACCAAGCGCAGCTTGAAACTGCGTATTCAGGAACATAGAAGGGCCATTCTTAATAAAGATTTACGGTATCCAATGACTGAACATTTCATGGAAAACCATAGAGGTGAAGCCACTTTCTGGTTCCATGCCATTGAACATGTGGAGGTAGGGGCTAGGGGAGGCAATAGAGAACTCAACCTACGAAGGTGTGAATCCAAGTGGATATGCAGGCTAAGGAGTATTAGTAGGGGGTTTAACACAGACCATGAAATGCATTTCTTCTTGGGAAATAGTTAAATGCTCTACTTCACTGTGAAAAGAGTGTAACATTTGATACATCTGTGTCAAAACGATTTAGCCCTCAGTATGTACAAGAATGTGTTGAGTATTTGGATAGGTTTAAGAATTCTAGCTATTTCCTCCCTCAAAACCTTCCCCCTTTCTTTTCCCCCCTCTTTTCCCCCCCTCTTTTCTCCCCCCACCCCCTTCCCCCTCCTCCCAGTTTCGGTTCGGGCTACAGGGTATTATATCCTGAAAAGACAAACAAGCAGTGTGTGTTTGTAATTGGCTGTTTCATTTATAGGAGTGACATGTGCACTTAAGGCTTTGATTGAGTCACCACCCTGACAAAAATGTTGTAAAGCACTGCATTGGTTGGTATTCTTGACGACTCATTTGCGATATATTGAGCACTCATGACCCAAGATGCCTTGTACCTCTCTAACATCATTAATGTATGTGTGCGCATTATTTGGTTTTTCTTTTTTTCTTTTGGATTATTATCCAAACCCTGACTTCTGGACACTTGCTGGCATAACTGTATCCTGGTATCGAATATGGTTTTAGTATACCATCATGGAATAACATAGGGACACCGTTTATCCTTTTTCATATATGACTTTATACACATACCAGTATGGAGTAATATTATGATATCCTACACTCCCCCTTTTTTCTTTATAGGTACCGTTTTACATATCTTTATTCCAGTTATGGGCAGGAATTTTCCCCCATGTTTTGTCTGCATAGATGCAGAATTTGTGAAGTTAACCACTTACCAATGGCGGCCTCCAATACGGTGTAGTTTATGATATATTCATTACTAGGGACATCGTGTTATATAGAAGTGGATTCATGTAGGATTTCGCTAATTACAATTTATAATCTCAATACGAGTAATTTTTATGAATATTAAGGGTCGCAATTGGGACATTAAATTGTGACCAGGTAGTCCAATTTAGATATATTGTGGATCAACGTAATTTGATGACTGTAGTAAAACATACCGCTTCATATTTTTCTACCTATTTAGGCTTATATATGTTGGTACATCAAGGTGTGGTACTTAGTTTAGAGTGATTCTTTATCACTTACAAATGGCGACGTGTTGACCTTCCGGCCCGCTGATTATCCCAGACAGGCGTTCTAATACCCCCGCCCCTTGTGTCCGCCGATTGGACGTCTACGTTTCATGTGGGCGGGATTTTTGGGTATTTACGAACGGTGGCGGGAGAATTCATTTGACACGAGAACAAGGAGGAAGACGCGTACGATTGCGAGGTAAGGTGGTAAGGGCGGTACAGCATTTCGCAGCGGGATCCTTTATTGGTAGAAACTGCAGTTTTGTTGTTATATCTTTGACCGAAGCCGGCGTGGGAAACAAGTGAGAATTAGTCACTTGCTCTACGGCATATTGTGTCCGGCACAGGCTGAGGGGCGGTGTCGGCTTTGATTGTGGGACTCTCCCCGCTTTTTTCATAGTGGGGTTGTTCTATTAGGATATATTTATGCACAATAGTGTGCTTTATAATTCAGGCAAAGATATGTGGCTCAGGATATATACGTATTGACATGTGTATTATCATGTATACGCAGGTAGGAATCTAAGCGGGGAGCGCGTAGGTCTAAACTCCATGGTTTGGGAATTGCGGGATAGCGGTACGGGGAGATGCCAGTGAAATGAACAAGGTAGCCACTTTGATTAACATCCACTTTGTGGACTATCATTGTGGTATGCGGGGTAGCTGCACGGCAGATACACTTGTTAAAATTATTATGAGAGCTACTTTAATTAGCAATTGTTGTACTACTGTGATATGAATTTGGGGTCTTTCCTCTTCTCCTATCTTTTATAGGAGTTATCATACTCAAGACCATATTGTTGGGTCCTAGTGGAATACACAGGACCGTGCCTCAAACAACCGCAAGCTCAGTGATTGAGAATATCAAGATAAGAGGTATGACCCACCGTGAATATCCAATTACATTTAGAGTACATGATTACAACGTCTTCTGACTACTGCCAGCAAGTGTCTAAAAGTTAGGTTAACAATTTAACATAGAGCAAATATTTAAATATTAAATGAAAAATGTTTTTTCTCCCCCTTTTTTTGACTATACTATATATTTTGGTAGATGAGTACTGATTCATTGCACTCTTATTTCTTTCTTTCTAACATTCAAATTATAAATGAAGCTCGCCAATTTATCTTCTCCCTATGGTAGTACGATTTATAGTATGTGATGCATGTGTATATTACTGCCATCAACTTGTGTTTGATTCGTCAGGTGACGGGAATGGTTTTTCCCATATGGGATGGTCTGTCTGTATAACATGCATATTTATTATGATTAAAGACCAACCGAGGATGATGGTGTGCTCTTCTGTCTTAAGGAGATATGCATGTTATGGTGTTAGGGTTAGGTATATGATTTTTTGGTTTAATGACACATTTGGTGTGTGTTTGAATAGGTATCCCATTACATGTTTTCTCCTTTGCTTTTTACTCATCCTCTTCCCCTCTTTTTCCTTTTTTCGTTTCTTGTTATTCTTTAACACTTATGGTGTTTCTGTTGTAATTCAAATTAGAGCAAAGAATTGAGCGTATTGTAGAACTGACATGTCATGTGCATGCTGTAAAATCTGCTCTTCCATTAACAGGCACATTGAAAAACGTATACTCATACACATGTCAGAGGTGATTGCACCTCAATTGTGATCAGTTACACAAGGAATATAAAAACTACGGACTTGAAACGATTTTTTCTTCCTTTTTTAATTCGGTAAGAATTGCAATAGAATACCCAACTTTGTGGTTTTAACGATTGCGGTGATTTTAAACTGTTTTTATCTTTGTTAAATATGATCCATCAGCCCCACACATGTTTTTCTTTTGATCATGGGTTGGTTTTTTGTTGATAAAGAGGAAATTGAGATACATAATTACAGGCAATTAATTATAAAAGATGTGTGTTCAATGAGGGGTCATGTCGAGTCCACTTATATGGACATTGTATATGATGGTGTGCAATTTTATAACTTGCATTGCGTGATGGGTCAGTTGGTGCTGGTATTTAGGGGCACCTGGTGTGAGGATGTTCAGTTCTCTAAGGAAAACTTTTTATATAAATCAAAAAATAATTTATATATGTTTATATATAATTTCGTTTTTTGGTCAGTGTTGTTGTAAATGTGGACGTTTGATGTTGTCTTATTTTAAATATATATTGATGTTTTGTGGAGTTATGTGAAGGTTATTTTTTGTCTAGTCTTGTGTCGTGATTTGGTAATAATATGTGTATCATTTGTTACCTTTCAGCCCTGATGAAGTTCCCAGTGTGGGAATGAAACGCGTTGGCTGGAGTGTTAATGTTCAATGCTTTTTTATACTGATGAAAATAAAGAAATCACAATTTTTGTAAATACAATTGACTATTGGACTTTGTGTGATGCGCACGCCCTTTGAAAGTGATTGATTTTCTGATCTGGAGCACAGTGACGCCACGCAACGGTTGGCGTAGGGGCAGATTTGCGCATCAAAACTTTATTTTTTGGAACTGGCACGAGGTGCGGTACCTGTGGTCCGCCGTTGTTCAAACTGATACTTATCTTATTGGACTAACCAGCACTCGCAGCCATCCTTGTAACAACATGGCACGTTTTGACGATAAAAGAAAGGAAATGGCACAAGACCTGTTTGGAAAGAATACAACATCATTACAGACTGGATCAAGTGCTCAAAATACATCGGGCTTACGTGCCCTATTTATCAAATTAGAACGTCTTAAAAAACAAGAACTCTCCCGATGGTGGGACGGGGTAACTCTACAACAGTATATCGACAACAAAAAAACGCCTAGAGGGTTACGTATATTAATATTTCCCACCTTTGAGGATCTCAGTGATGAGCTCCTCAAGGAGTGGGAAGTGAATTTAGAGGGTGCCTCTCTCATTATGATGCAAATCCTGATAAGACACGCGATTGAGAAGGGGGCGAAGCTCTTGTCAGAGATTGAGATAATTGAGAAAGAAATTGAGTCTTGTGAGAATAAGGACCTGGTGGATAAGAACTATGTGATCCTTAGAAAGGTGATTGAGGGGCATCAAAATTACTTGAAAGAGAAAAAGCTGCGTAAGATCAAGCGGGATGATAGGGACTATAGGGATGGCAGAATATATACTTTTGCGAAAAAATTTGACATGATTACCGGCAATGAGGACAGAAAAAGGGTAAGAGAGCGAAGTGAGGAAGCAAGGTCATCTAGTAGCACATCACTATCATCAGTGAGTAGTGCATCTTCAAGTAATATTACTGGTGAGCGCCCTTTAGGGGAGGGAACCACTGGTTTTCAAAGAGAACTAGCCAGACTCAGGAACAGTGGAAATCAGTTGAAAAAAGTACAACCAAAAAGACAAGGAGAGGGGGCAGGAAGTCACAAGGTAGGCGAAGAAGGGGTAGCCGAGGACACGCTCAGGAGATCAGAGAGGGCGAAGACCAAACAGAAGTGAGATTGAATACGGATACTCATCCTTTAGGGGTGGAGGCGGAGGGTGACTTAGAATTGAAAATTGTCAACCTCTCTTGCAAAATATTGGACTCTGATGAAACAAGTTTACTTTGTAAGGGTTTGGGCTTTTGCCCAACTCAGGGAGGTGACTTAACAAATGTACATGTGGATCTCTTTAAGTTTTCGAGAATCTTAAAATTAAAAGATTTCTTTAATGAGAAGTTGTCGCATGAAAATGTCTCTGTTAATAATGTGGAACAAACTGATTATACTATACTTGAAGTTAGAAACCTGCAATGTTTGATGTCACTGGGTGGTGAGGAAGAGGTGGATGTACACTCGGTTTTAGAGGAATTAAACATTTGTGAGAACTTGACAGGGGAAAGTGGATTGCGACCCACTTCGAAATTTACACCAACAACATATCATCATAATATTGATGTATTCACTGATAGAATAAGTGAAGGCATATATAAATTGGAGAACCAAATGAGACGAACCCAGGGGTCTATGTATAATTTGACGGGAGGTGAAAAAGAAGCCCTCAAAAGGCTAAAAAACGATACTGAAATTGTCATAAGGGAGGCTGACAAGGGCGGAAATGTCGTTGTGATGAACAAAATGGATTATTTTGGTGAAATCGAACGCCAACTTGGTGATGTACAATGCTATGAGAAATTGAGACATAATCCCATTAATGACCTAACAAGGGTGATTAATCTCAAACTTGTGGAGTGGAGGGAGGTTGGTCTGCTGAGTGAACAGGAATATAGGTACCTGAGAGTGGAGAATCCCAGGTTTCCCTGTATTTATATTCTCCCCAAAGTTCACAAGCAAGGGGCATTTCCCCCAGGGAGACCCATCATTTCTGGGGTGGGTTCGCCCACTGAGAGACTGTCAGAATTCATCGACCTCAGTTTACAGAAACATGTTCTGGATTTACCATCATATATCCAAGACAGCCGAGATATTTTATCCAAATTTAAAGACTTTGTCTGGTCAGATGAATTGCTGTTTGTGACACTTGATGTAACAAGTCTTTACACCTGCATACAGCATGAGTTTGGACTGAGGGCTGCGAGATCCTACTTAGACAGGGAGACGGCTGACCACTATGAACGCAATCAGATGGTCCTTGAAATGATGGAGCTTATCCTCACAATGAACTACTTTCTGCATGATGGCACATGGTACCATCAGAGGAGAGGTACGGCCATGGGGACCAGGTTTGCCCCTCTTATGCCTGCCTCTTCATGGGGTGGTATGAGAGGGGGCACGCCTGGAACCAATGTGCCTCCCCCTACACTGAGCACATTGTGTTCTGGGGGAGGTACATTGATGATATCATCTGCCTGTGGTCGGGAACCGAAACACTGCTTTTGGAATACTTCCAATATTTAAACACCAATCCTTTCAATGTCAAACTCACAATGGAGCATCACAAGGAAAGCATTAACTTTTTAGATCTACACTTTTATATCAAGGATGGGCTTATACAAAGTACACTGCATCGCAAAGAAACAGCTTGCAATGCGACACTGCATGCTAATAGCGCACATTCAAGTTCAACCATCAAGAATATCCCCTACGGAGAGATGGTGCGCATGAGGCGCAATTGCAGCGAAGATGACTGTTTCAACAGTAATGTACAACAAGTGAAGAAAAGATTTCTAGCAAGGGGATATAAGAAGCAGGTCCTCGACACAGCGGAAAGTAGAGTACGTAAGTTGACTAGGGATTCTACACTAGCTAAAAAAAATAAAAATAGAGACAAGAGGGGGAATGCGGATATCAGATTTATCACACAGTATACCACACATAGCAGTGAGATCTTCAAATTATTGAAGAGGAATTGGTATTTGCTACAGGAGATTCCCAACCTCTGTACTTCGGTTAGAAAGAATCCATCAGTTACGTACAGGAGAGGCAATACATTGAGACAGGAACTATGTCCGAGCTATGTAACTTCAACCCCAGAGAAACAGGAGACATGGTTACCAGTAAAACCTAAGGGTTTTTACACTTGTAGCTCATGCAATGTATGTCATCTTGGCATCAATAGGACTAAGAATTTTGCCTTCAATGGATCTATCGAGTTTACCATTTCGAAATTTATTAATTGTAATACCACCCATGTGGTCTATGTAATTGGTTGTTCATGTGGACATATCTATGTGGGCAGCACCAAGCGCAGCTTGAAACTGCGTATTCAGGAACATAGAAGGGCCATTCTTAATAAAGATTTACGGTATCCAATGACTGAACATTTCATGGAAAACCATAGAGGTGAAGCCACTTTCTGGTTCCATGCCATTGAACATGTGGAGGTAGGGGCTAGGGGAGGCAATAGAGAACTCAACCTACGAAGGTGTGAATCCAAGTGGATATGCAGGCTAAGGAGTATTAGTAGGGGTTTAACACAGACCATGAAATGCATTTCTTCTTGGGAAATAGTTAAATGCTCTACTTCACTGTGAAAAGAGTGTAACATTTGATACATCTGTGTCAAAACGATTTAGCCCTCAGTATGTACAAGAATGTGTTGAGTATTTGGATAGGTTTAAGAATTCTAGCTATTTCCTCCCTCAAAACCTTCCCCCTTTCTTTTCCCCCCTCTTTTCCCCCCTCTTTTCTCCCCCCACCCCCTTCCCCCTCCTCCCAGTTTCGGTTCGGGCTACAGGGTATTATATCCTGAAAAGACAAACAAGCAGTGTGTGTTTGTAATTGGCTGTTTCATTTATAGGAGTGACATGTGCACTTAAGGCTTTGATTGAGTCACCACCCTGACAAAAATGTTGTAAAGCACTGCATTGGTTGGTATTCTTGACGACTCATTTGCGATATATTGAGCACTCATGACCCAAGATGCCTTGTACCTCTCTAACATCATTAATGTATGTGTGCGCATTATTTGGTTTTTCTTTTTTTCTTTTGGATTATTATCCAAACCCTGACTTCTGGACACTTGCTGGCATAACTGTATCCTGGTATCGAATATGGTTTTAGTATACCATCATGGAATAACATAGGGACACCGTTTATCCTTTTTCATATATGACTTTATACACATACCAGTATGGAGTAATATTATGATATCCTACACTCCCCCTTTTTTCTTTATAGGTACCGTTTTACATATCTTTATTCCAGTTATGGGCAGGAATTTTCCCCCATGTTTTGTCTGCATAGATGCAGAATTTGTGAAGTTAACCACTTACCAATGGCGGCCTCCAATACGGTGTAGTTTATGATATATTCATTACTAGGGACATCGTGTTATATAGAAGTGGATTCATGTAGGATTTCGCTAATTACAATTTATAATCTCAATACGAGTAATTTTTATGAATATTAAGGGTCGCAATTGGGACATTAAATTGTGACCAGGTAGTCCAATTTAGATATATTGTGGATCAACGTAATTTGATGACTGTAGTAAAACATACCGCTTCATATTTTTCTACCTATTTAGGCTTATATATGTTGGTACATCAAGGTGTGGTACTTAGTTTAGAGTGATTCTTTATCACTTACAAATGGCGACGTGTTGACCTTCCGGCCCGCTGATTATCCCAGACAGGCGTTCTAATACCCCCGCCCCTTGTGTCCGCCGATTGGACGTCTACGTTTCATGTGGGCGGGATTTTTGGGTATTTACGAACGGTGGCGGGAGAATTCATTTGACACGAGAACAAGGAGGAAGACGCGTACGATTGCGAGGTAAGGTGGTAAGGGCGGTACAGCATTTCGCAGCGGGATCCTTTATTGGTAGAAACTGCAGTTTTGTTGTTATATCTTTGACCGAAGCCGGCGTGGGAAACAAGTGAGAATTAGTCACTTGCTCTACGGCATATTGTGTCCGGCACAGGCTGAGGGGCGGTGTCGGCTTTGATTGTGGGACTCTCCCCGCTTTTTTCATAGTGGGGTTGTTCTATTAGGATATATTTATGCACAATAGTGTGCTTTATAATTCAGGCAAAGATATGTGGCTCAGGATATATACGTATTGACATGTGTATTATCATGTATACGCAGGTAGGAATCTAAGCGGGGAGCGCGTAGGTCTAAACTCCATGGTTTGGGAATTGCGGGATAGCGGTACGGGGAGATGCCAGTGAAATGAACAAGGTAGCCACTTTGATTAACATCCACTTTGTGGACTATCATTGTGGTATGCGGGGTAGCTGCACGGCAGATACACTTGTTAAAATTATTATGAGAGCTACTTTAATTAGCAATTGTTGTACTACTGTGATATGAATTTGGGGTCTTTCCTCTTCTCCTATCTTTTATAGGAGTTATCATACTCAAGACCATATTGTTGGGTCCTAGTGGAATACACAGGACCGTGCCTCAAACAACCGCAAGCTCAGTGATTGAGAATATCAAGATAAGAGGTATGACCCACCGTGAATATCCAATTACATTTAGAGTACATGATTACAACGTCTTCTGACTACTGCCAGCAAGTGTCTAAAAGTTAGGTTAACAATTTAACATAGAGCAAATATTTAAATATTAAATGAAAAATGTTTTTTCTCCCCCTTTTTTTGACTATACTATATATTTTGGTAGATGAGTACTGATTCATTGCACTCTTATTTCTTTCTTTCTAACATTCAAATTATAAATGAAGCTCGCCAATTTATCTTCTCCCTATGGTAGTACGATTTATAGTATGTGATGCATGTGTATATTACTGCCATCAACTTGTGTTTGATTCGTCAGGTGACGGGAATGGTTTTTCCCATATGGGATGGTCTGTCTGTATAACATGCATATTTATTATGATTAAAGACCAACCGAGGATGATGGTGTGCTCTTCTGTCTTAAGGAGATATGCATGTTATGGTGTTAGGGTTAGGTATATGATTTTTTGGTTTAATGACACATTTGGTGTGTGTTTGAATAGGTATCCCATTACATGTTTTCTCCTTTGCTTTTTACTCATCCTCTTCCCCTCTTTTTCCTTTTTTCGTTTCTTGTTATTCTTTAACACTTATGGTGTTTCTGTTGTAATTCAAATTAGAGCAAAGAATTGAGCGTATTGTAGAACTGACATGTCATGTGCATGCTGTAAAATCTGCTCTTCCATTAACAGGCACATTGAAAAACGTATACTCATACACATGTCAGAGGTGATTGCACCTCAATTGTGATCAGTTACACAAGGAATATAAAAACTACGGACTTGAAACGATTTTTTCTTCCTTTTTTAATTCGGTAAGAATTGCAATAGAATACCCAACTTTGTGGTTTTAACGATTGCGGTGATTTTAAACTGTTTTTATCTTTGTTAAATATGATCCATCAGCCCCACACATGTTTTTCTTTTGATCATGGGTTGGTTTTTTGTTGATAAAGAGGAAATTGAGATACATAATTACAGGCAATTAATTATAAAAGATGTGTGTTCAATGAGGGGTCATGTCGAGTCCACTTATATGGACATTGTATATGATGGTGTGCAATTTTATAACTTGCATTGCGTGATGGGTCAGTTGGTGCTGGTATTTAGGGGCACCTGGTGTGAGGATGTTCAGTTCTCTAAGGAAAACTTTTTATATAAATCAAAAAATAATTTATATATGTTTATATATAATTTCGTTTTTTGGTCAGTGTTGTTGTAAATGTGGACGTTTGATGTTGTCTTATTTTAAATATATATTGATGTTTTGTGGAGTTATGTGAAGGTTATTTTTTGTCTAGTCTTGTGTCGTGATTTGGTAATAATATGTGTATCATTTGTTACCTTTCAGCCCTGATGAAGTTCCCAGTGTGGGAATGAAACGCGTTGGCTGGAGTGTTAATGTTCAATGCTTTTTTATACTGATGAAAATAAAGAAATCACAATTTTTGTAAATACAATTGACTATTGGACTTTGTGTGATGCGCACGCCCTTTGAAAGTGATTGATTTTCTGATCTGGAGCACAGTGACGCCACGCAACGGTTGGCGTAGGGGCAGATTTGCGCATCAAAACTTTATTTTTGGAACTGGCACGAGGTGCGGTACCTGTGGTCCGCCGTTGTTCAAACTGATACTTATCTTATTGGACTAACCAGCACTCGCAGCCATCCTTGTAACAACATGGCACGTTTTGACGATAAAAGAAAGGAAATGGCACAAGACCTGTTTGGAAAGAATACAACATCATTACAGACTGGATCAAGTGCTCAAAATACATCGGGCTTACGTGCCCTATTTATCAAATTAGAACGTCTTAAAAAACAAGAACTCTCCCGATGGTGGGACGGGGTAACTCTACAACAGTATATCGACAACAAAAAACGCCTAGAGGGTTACGTATATTAATATTTCCCACCTTTGAGGATCTCAGTGATGAGCTCCTCAAGGAGTGGGAAGTGAATTTAGAGGGTGCCTCTCTCATTATGATGCAAATCCTGATAAGACACGCGATTGAGAAGGGGGCGAAGCTCTTGTCAGAGATTGAGATAATTGAGAAAGAAATTGAGTCTTGTGAGAATAAGGACCTGGTGGATAAGAACTATGTGATCCTTAGAAAGGTGATTGAGGGGCATCAAAATTACTTGAAAGAGAAAAAGCTGCGTAAGATCAAGCGGGATGATAGGGACTATAGGGATGGCAGAATATATACTTTTGCGAAAAAATTTGACATGATTACCGGCAATGAGGACAGAAAAAGGGTAAGAGAGCGAAGTGAGGAAGCAAGGTCATCTAGTAGCACATCACTATCATCAGTGAGTAGTGCATCTTCAAGTAATATTACTGGTGAGCGCCCTTTAGGGGAGGGAACCACTGGTTTTCAAAGAGAACTAGCCAGACTCAGGAACAGTGGAAATCAGTTGAAAAAAGTACAACCAAAAAGACAAGGAGAGGGGGCAGGAAGTCACAAGGTAGGCGAAGAAGGGGTAGCCGAGGACACGCTCAGGAGATCAGAGAGGGCGAAGACCAAACAGAAGTGAGATTGAATACGGATACTCATCCTTTAGGGGTGGAGGCGGAGGGTGACTTAGAATTGAAAATTGTCAACCTCTCTTGCAAAATATTGGACTCTGATGAAACAAGTTTACTTTGTAAGGGTTTGGGCTTTTGCCCAACTCAGGGAGGTGACTTAACAAATGTACATGTGGATCTCTTTAAGTTTTCGAGAATCTTAAAATTAAAAGATTTCTTTAATGAGAAGTTGTCGCATGAAAATGTCTCTGTTAATAATGTGGAACAAACTGATTATACTATACTTGAAGTTAGAAACCTGCAATGTTTGATGTCACTGGGTGGTGAGGAAGAGGTGGATGTACACTCGGTTTTAGAGGAATTAAACATTTGTGAGAACTTGACAGGGGAAAGTGGATTGCGACCCACTTCGAAATTTACACCAACAACATATCATCATAATATTGATGTATTCACTGATAGAATAAGTGAAGGCATATATAAATTGGAGAACCAAATGAGACGAACCCAGGGGTCTATGTATAATTTGACGGGAGGTGAAAAAGAAGCCCTCAAAAGGCTAAAAACGATACTGAAATTGTCATAAGGGAGGCTGACAAGGGCGGAAATGTCGTTGTGATGAACAAAATGGATTATTTTGGTGAAATCGAACGCCAACTTGGTGATGTACAATGCTATGAGAAATTGAGACATAATCCCATTAATGACCTAACAAGGGTGATTAATCTCAAACTTGTGGAGTGGAGGGAGGTTGGTCTGCTGAGTGAACAGGAATATAGGTACCTGAGAGTGGAGAATCCCAGGTTTCCCTGTATTTATATTCTCCCCAAAGTTCACAAGCAAGGGGCATTTCCCCCAGGGAGACCCATCATTTCTGGGGTGGGTTCGCCCACTGAGAGACTGTCAGAATTCATCGACCTCAGTTTACAGAAACATGTTCTGGATTTACCATCATATATCCAAGACAGCCGAGATATTTTATCCAAATTTAAAGACTTTGTCTGGTCAGATGAATTGCTGTTTGTGACACTTGATGTAACAAGTCTTTACACCTGCATACAGCATGAGTTTGGACTGAGGGCTGCGAGATCCTACTTAGACAGGGAGACGGCTGACCACTATGAACGCAATCAGATGGTCCTTGAAATGATGGAGCTTATCCTCACAATGAACTACTTTCTGCATGATGGCACATGGTACCATCAGAGGAGAGGTACGGCCATGGGGACCAGGTTTGCCCCCTCTTATGCCTGCCTCTTCATGGGGTGGTATGAGAGGGGGCACGCCTGGAACCAATGTGCCTCCCCTACACTGAGCACATTGTGTTCTGGGGGAGGTACATTGATGATATCATCTGCCTGTGGTCGGGAACCGAAACACTGCTTTTGGAATACTTCCAATATTTAAACACCAATCCTTTCAATGTCAAACTCACAATGGAGCATCACAAGGAAAGCATTAACTTTTTAGATCTACACTTTTATATCAAGGATGGGCTTATACAAAGTACACTGCATCGCAAAGAAACAGCTTGCAATGCGACACTGCATGCTAATAGCGCACATTCAAGTTCAACCATCAAGAATATCCCCTACGGAGAGATGGTGCGCATGAGGCGCAATTGCAGCGAAGATGACTGTTTCAACAGTAATGTACAACAAGTGAAGAAAAGATTTCTAGCAAGGGGATATAAGAAGCAGGTCCTCGACACAGCGGAAAGTAGAGTACGTAAGTTGACTAGGGATTCTACACTAGCTAAAAAAATAAAAATAGAGACAAGAGGGGGAATGCGGATATCAGATTTATCACACAGTATACCACACATAGCAGTGAGATCTTCAAATTATTGAAGAGGAATTGGTATTTGCTACAGGAGATTCCCAACCTCTGTACTTCGGTTAGAAAGAATCCATCAGTTACGTACAGGAGAGGCAATACATTGAGACAGGAACTATGTCCGAGCTATGTAACTTCAACCCCAGAGAAACAGGAGACATGGTTACCAGTAAAACCTAAGGGTTTTTACACTTGTAGCTCATGCAATGTATGTCATCTTGGCATCAATAGGACTAAGAATTTTGCCTTCAATGGATCTATCGAGTTTACCATTTCGAAATTTATTAATTGTAATACCACCCATGTGGTCTATGTAATTGGTTGTTCATGTGGACATATCTATGTGGGCAGCACCAAGCGCAGCTTGAAACTGCGTATTCAGGAACATAGAAGGGCCATTCTTAATAAAGATTTACGGTATCCAATGACTGAACATTTCATGGAAAACCATAGAGGTGAAGCCACTTTCTGGTTCCATGCCATTGAACATGTGGAGGTAGGGGCTAGGGGAGGCAATAGAGAACTCAACCTACGAAGGTGTGAATCCAAGTGGATATGCAGGCTAAGGAGTATTAGTAGGGGGTTTAACACAGACCATGAAATGCATTTCTTCTTGGGAAATAGTTAAATGCTCTACTTCACTGTGAAAAGAGTGTAACATTTGATACATCTGTGTCAAAACGATTTAGCCCTCAGTATGTACAAGAATGTGTTGAGTATTTGGATAGGTTTAAGAATTCTAGCTATTTCCTCCCTCAAAACCTTCCCCCCTTTCTTTTCCCCCCTCTTTTCCCCCCTCTCTTTCTCCCCCCACCCCCTTCCCCCTCCTCCCAGTTTCGGTTCGGGCTACAGGGTATTATATCCTGAAAAGACAAACAAGCAGTGTGTGTTTGTAATTGGCTGTTTCATTTATAGGAGTGACATGTGCACTTAAGGCTTTGATTGAGTCACCACCCTGACAAAAATGTTGTAAAGCACTGCATTGGTTGGTATTCTTGACGACTCATTTGCGATATATTGAGCACTCATGACCCAAGATGCCTTGTACCTCTCTAACATCATTAATGTATGTGTGCGCATTATTTGGTTTTTCTTTTTTTCTTTTGGATTATTATCCAAACCCTGACTTCTGGACACTTGCTGGCATAACTGTATCCTGGTATCGAATATGGTTTTAGTATACCATCATGGAATAACATAGGGACACCGTTTATCCTTTTTCATATATGACTTTATACACATACCAGTATGGAGTAATATTATGATATCCTACACTCCCCCTTTTTTCTTTATAGGTACCGTTTTACATATCTTTATTCCAGTTATGGGCAGGAATTTTCCCCCATGTTTTGTCTGCATAGATGCAGAATTTGTGAAGTTAACCACTTACCAATGGCGGCCTCCAATACGGTGTAGTTTATGATATATTCATTACTAGGGACATCGTGTTATATAGAAGTGGATTCATGTAGGATTTCGCTAATTACAATTTATAATCTCAATACGAGTAATTTTTATGAATATTAAGGGTCGCAATTGGGACATTAAATTGTGACCAGGTAGTCCAATTTAGATATATTGTGGATCAACGTAATTTGATGACTGTAGTAAAACATACCGCTTCATATTTTTCTACCTATTTAGGCTTATATATGTTGGTACATCAAGGTGTGGTACTTAGTTTAGAGTGATTCTTTATCACTTACAAATGGCGACGTGTTGACCTTCCGGCCCGCTGATTATCCCAGACAGGCGTTCTAATACCCCCGCCCCTTGTGTCCGCCGATTGGACGTCTACGTTTCATGTGGGCGGGATTTTTGGGTATTTACGAACGGTGGCGGGAGAATTCATTTGACACGAGAACAAGGAGGAAGACGCGTACGATTGCGAGGTAAGGTGGTAAGGGCGGTACAGCATTTCGCAGCGGGATCCTTTATTGGTAGAAACTGCAGTTTTGTTGTTATATCTTTGACCGAAGCCGGCGTGGGAAACAAGTGAGAATTAGTCACTTGCTCTACGGCATATTGTGTCCGGCACAGGCTGAGGGGCGGTGTCGGCTTTGATTGTGGGACTCTCCCCGCTTTTTTCATAGTGGGGTTGTTCTATTAGGATATATTTATGCACAATAGTGTGCTTTATAATTCAGGCAAAGATATGTGGCTCAGGATATATACGTATTGACATGTGTATTATCATGTATACGCAGGTAGGAATCTAAGCGGGGAGCGCGTAGGTCTAAACTCCATGGTTTGGGAATTGCGGGATAGCGGTACGGGGAGATGCCAGTGAAATGAACAAGGTAGCCACTTTGATTAACATCCACTTTGTGGACTATCATTGTGGTATGCGGGGTAGCTGCACGGCAGATACACTTGTTAAAATTATTATGAGAGCTACTTTAATTAGCAATTGTTGTACTACTGTGATATGAATTTGGGGTCTTTCCTCTTCTCCTATCTTTTATAGGAGTTATCATACTCAAGACCATATTGTTGGGTCCTAGTGGAATACACAGGACCGTGCCTCAAACAACCGCAAGCTCAGTGATTGAGAATATCAAGATAAGAGGTATGACCCACCGTGAATATCCAATTACATTTAGAGTACATGATTACAACGTCTTCTGACTACTGCCAGCAAGTGTCTAAAAGTTAGGTTAACAATTTAACATAGAGCAAATATTTAAATATTAAATGAAAAATGTTTTTTCTCCCCCTTTTTTTGACTATACTATATATTTTGGTAGATGAGTACTGATTCATTGCACTCTTATTTCTTTCTTTCTAACATTCAAATTATAAATGAAGCTCGCCAATTTATCTTCTCCCTATGGTAGTACGATTTATAGTATGTGATGCATGTGTATATTACTGCCATCAACTTGTGTTTGATTCGTCAGGTGACGGGAATGGTTTTTCCCATATGGGATGGTCTGTCTGTATAACATGCATATTTATTATGATTAAAGACCAACCGAGGATGATGGTGTGCTCTTCTGTCTTAAGGAGATATGCATGTTATGGTGTTAGGGTTAGGTATATGATTTTTGGTTTAATGACACATTTGGTGTGTGTTTGAATAGGTATCCCATTACATGTTTTCTCCTTTGCTTTTTACTCATCCTCTTCCCCTCTTTTTCCTTTTTTCGTTTCTTGTTATTCTTTAACACTTATGGTGTTTCTGTTGTAATTCAAATTAGAGCAAAGAATTGAGCGTATTGTAGAACTGACATGTCATGTGCATGCTGTAAAATCTGCTCTTCCATTAACAGGCACATTGAAAAACGTATACTCATACACATGTCAGAGGTGATTGCACCTCAATTGTGATCAGTTACACAAGGAATATAAAAACTACGGACTTGAAACGATTTTTTCTTCCTTTTTTAATTCGGTAAGAATTGCAATAGAATACCCAACTTTGTGGTTTTAACGATTGCGGTGATTTTAAACTGTTTTTATCTTTGTTAAATATGATCCATCAGCCCCACACATGTTTTTCTTTTGATCATGGGTTGGTTTTTTGTTGATAAAGAGGAAATTGAGATACATAATTACAGGCAATTAATTATAAAAGATGTGTGTTCAATGAGGGGTCATGTCGAGTCCACTTATATGGACATTGTATATGATGGTGTGCAATTTTATAACTTGCATTGCGTGATGGGTCAGTTGGTGCTGGTATTTAGGGGCACCTGGTGTGAGGATGTTCAGTTCTCTAAGGAAAACTTTTTATATAAATCAAAAAATAATTTATATATGTTTATATATAATTTCGTTTTTTGGTCAGTGTTGTTGTAAATGTGGACGTTTGATGTTGTCTTATTTTAAATATATATTGATGTTTTGTGGAGTTATGTGAAGGTTATTTTTGTCTAGTCTTGTGTCGTGATTTGGTAATAATATGTGTATCATTTGTTACCTTTCAGCCCTGATGAAGTTCCCAGTGTGGGAATGAAACGCGTTGGCTGGAGTGTTAATGTTCAATGCTTTTTTATACTGATGAAAATAAAGAAATCACAATTTTTGTAAATACAATTGACTATTGGACTTTGTGTGATGCGCACGCCCTTTGAAAGTGATTGATTTTCTGATCTGGAGCACAGTGACGCCACGCAACGGTTGGCGTAGGGGCAGATTTGCGCATCAAAACTTTATTTTTTGGAACTGGCACGAGGTGCGGTACCTGTGGTCCGCCGTTGTTCAAACTGATACTTAACATACACAAATTGTTTGCAAAATTGGAATAGGGCAAACTATTTTACAACTATAGACCTTAAAGCAGCTTGTAATCAGCTCTAGGTAATTAGTGATTCTAGACATAATACTACGTGTAGAACACCTGATGGGGCTTTCAGATACATTAGGATGCCGTTTGGACTTGTCAGCTGCATCAGCATTCCAGAAGCTGATGTTTTGTCTTTTAAGGGATATCAATGGGTTAGTTGTGTTCCAGGGCAGCATTTTAGTGTATTCTGAATCAGCTCGTCAACATCTTAGAATTTTGAGTAAAGTGTTGACGATATTAGAAGAAAAGGGCATTACAGTTCTTCTTGACAAATTTAAGTTGTTTGCCCATGAGGTAGAATATTTGTGGCACACTGTTGCTGAAACAGACATTCCTCAAAAGAAAGTTTTATTAGAATCAATCTGATGCATGCAAAAGCCTGGTAGTAAAGAACAACTCAAATCATATCTAGGTTTGTGTCGAGTATTACTCAAGATTTGTACAAAAGTTTGCTAATATTGTGTTTCCTTTGCGGGCTTTACTTAAGAAAGGGGCAAAATTTGAATGTTCAGAAGATTATCCGTGTACTTTCAACGTTTAAAAAGGGGAAATCATTGACTCTAAACCACTGTCCTAGTTTGTCCACAATGCTGTAAATGTAGTTACTGTGGATGCCAGTGCCACTGGTTTGTGGGCTGTTTTGAGTCAAATTAATGAATGGGTGGAACGCACTATTGCTCTTGCGTCCAAACCATTGACCGTCGCTGAGTCCAGGTATTCCGCCTTAGAACGAGAAGCATTGGGGTGGACTTGGTCAGTGGAACATTTCAAAATGTACTTGTGGGGTAAACCTTTCCATTTGAAGACTGATCATAAACCATTGATTTCTTTGTTGTCCAAGCATGGCATGGAGAAAGCCTCATCCAGGTTAGTGAAGTTGTTGGTCAAATTATATGAGTACAATTTTACAGTGATGTATATACTAGACATGCAAAATGTGAGAGCAGATTGTTTGTCTAGGTTTTCGGGTGAAGTTCAGTTTTCCAGTCGTTCACATCCTTAGGAAGAATGTGTTGTGGCAAGTTTGGAGGATGTAGTACTAGCAGTCAAACAGGTTTTAATGGAAGAAGAGTGGTTGCAGGCTGTTTCCACTGATTAAGTGTTGAGGGAACTCAGAGAGTACATTGTGATGGTGTGGCCATTGGAGAAGCATGTATCTAAAGAACTTCAAGTTTTTTGGAAGGTTAAGGATGATTTATGTTTGGAAAATGAGGTGATTATGTTCCACCTTCTGGTATCAGAAAGAAACTTATATTGATTGGTCATTTAGTTCATACGGGACAAACTTTACCACCCTTAAGAAAGTGAGGGAGATGTTTTTGTGGCCATACATGGATATGGATATTGTCAGGTTTGTAGAAATTTGTCCTTTATGCCTCAATTCGGATTAGGTATTGAAAACGCGACCATCAAATTATGTTCACACTATGTTGCCAGCGAAGCCACGGAAAAAGTTAGCCATTGATTTGTTGGGGCCCTATAAAGGCATTGGAGTTGGAAAAGCTTACGTTTTAATTATGATTGAATATTTTCAAAATGGATAGAGCTTAAGTGGGTCTCGCAACCCAACACAGAGACGGTCATTGATTTTCTCCAAGACGCGTTCCGGAGAGGTTTTCTTGATTCTATGATCTCAGACAATGGGACATAGATCACAGCTAGTAAAGCAGTTGATTATTTCAAGAATGTGGATATTCAACATATAAGAACTGCATTATACTCACCAAACATGAATAGTTTGGTAGAGAGATTTAACAAGACGTTAGTGGAAGACATCCAATTGACTCTTAGAGGGCATATTGATGTTAAAAAACATGTAGCAGACTTTTATGGTCATATCATTGCACACCCCATTGTACTACCAAATTTTCTCCTTTTATGTTACTTAAAGGGAGGAAACCAAGATAGGAATTAAATCCAAGCTGGTTGTTTTCCAGTGGTAAGACTTGTGACTCAAAGAAAATGTATGATTAGTCAAGAGTAATGTTGTAGTTAAGGAAACTAAAGAACAAAAAAAAGTACACTCAAAATAAAATCCACTACGTGTTGGAGAGAGTGTCCGAATCAAACTGTATGTACATGTTAAGAAAGGGAGTTCCAAATTCTCCAAAGTATGGAGAATTGTAAAAGTAGGAAAAATGTCAGCCTTGCTTAGCAATGGCACGTGGTAGAGTATTTCTAGATTAGCTAGGGTGAATAAAATTGTTAAGGAAGATTTAAGTGTGTTTAATAAACCTGATTTTGCAAGTGATTTGTTCAACTCCAAAGTTAGGATGGACAATTTTGATAATGGTGCAGCAGTCATTCCTGAGATTACTGTTTCATCAGGAAGTGCTGGAGCCAAAAAGAGAAACACAATAGTACCTAAATAATGTGAGGATTTTGTTAAGTACAGGTAATGTGCATATTATATTATGTATAGAAGTATGTATTTAAGTTTTATTTTGTTGGTTATTTTATTTTTGGAGTTTTTTTGTATAAAGAAGGGAGGTGTGTGGTAAGTCCTAGTCAAGATTCTATGACTAAATTCTGTAACTAAGTTTGCATGTATCTATTGATAGTTGAAGATATCCTTACATGATTATTATTTACATTCATTCTCATTGGTCTTTCTATTATGTATGGGCAGTTTACATTCCAAGTTCTGGGATGTGATTCTAAGTCAGTTTCTTCTGGTGCTCACCTTGCATTGATGCTCCAAGAAAGAGTACTACTTATCTACACATTTGTGGGCCATCTTTACTTACCACAGCAATCAAATAAGGAGCAGAGAACTGAGGTAGACAAGGAAGTCATCCAGTAATGAGCAAGTTGTTGACCAAAAGCCCACTCTCTGTGTATTAATTGTACACACTGGGTCTTAGACAATAAACAGGCAAGACCTAAGAAGGACCGTTAAAATTATGATACATAGTGAAACCCAGAAGACCTTCTAAAGCTGAGATATGACCCCAAACACTTCTGTTTCGCACTGCAGTAAATATTATCCTAAAGGACTGCGCTTAGGTGATAAGACTTCTGGATCTGTCCGCCTTATTATTACAGCGTTTACAAAGTCTTAGGGAAATGTACAGACGTGCATTCAGTGCATCATGTGGCTATTATAAATATGGCCATCTTATTAAGCGGTTCTGCTTCTGAGTGCAACTGGACAGCTCAATGGGTTTAAGTCTCTGTGCTTCAGTTCAAGTTAAGATGGTAGAAAGGTGAAAAAGCCATTGAACCTTAAATCCCATTCGTAAAATATAGTGATGAATTTAGGTTACCAAGTGTGTCTGTGTGCAGTTCAGCTAAGCTAATTTCTTAGGTTTTAAAAAACCTGTATGTTTAACAGAGATCTAGGCTTCTCCTTTCACGCTTGTGGTTCTAACTCCCCCTTGTTACCACTCTGTCTTAAATGTAAATAAATACAATAAATAAGCTCGGAATCTGTACTTATTGTCCAGTTAAGACACAGTTTGGTGGAGACCAAGTAAGGACATAACTCGTCTTATGTTTTCAAGGTTATTTTCAAAACTGCATAGATATACAAATAACTACCTGCTGTGTAGTGCGCTATAAAAATAAACTCAAGGGGGCCTCTATTTCAATATGAGCCAGTCAGAGTTCAGATTTTCCAATGTTGCGGGCACCTACCCACGGTCCAAAGACACCCACCAGACCACCAGCCTTCACCAGTCCCAACTTGGACCTGGACTTTTAGAGTTAGAGTCAAACAACTGGGTTAAACCTCTGTATGCCTAACTATTAATGGGGACACAACCTCATGCAAGGACTATGAAGACAAATACCTCTTAGTCTCTCTTCAGCTGAATAAAGTCGATATCAGACCCCCAAAGATACTCAGTTCATTTGGGACGGAGCACAGGCACCACTAGATGTCGACAGGGAAACACCTCTGTGGCTCCACGACAGCAGTTAATAATTATCGGTAGTTGCTTTGATGATATTGGACAGCAGGGGTCATGTGGCTTGGCTAGTGACCCTCAAGGTGATTTCCAAGCATATCTTCAGCTAGCTGAGTCATGTGGTGATTGTACTTTCAGTCAGAGGCCTCCTCCTCTTCCTCTATGGGTATTTCTACTTTCTCTGCAGTTTGGGCAAGTACTGCTGGAATGCTGCATCAGGGTATATGCATTTACAAGAACATTGGATACTTAAGAGCTTCATTAAAAACAAAGGAGTGGATGCAGGCCATAAACACTGGTATAGGCATGCTGCCGTCAACATTTCAAGGCCCTAATGCACATCGCCTCGCCCTACATTTGGAAATACGTTGTTTTGCAAGCAATTGGATGGTGAGGGGGAAATGGAGAGCTCCACCCTTCATTCTCCTGGAGCTCCCGCTGCTAGGCACAGGAGCCACGGGAGCAAGGGCATAAAAGGCTTGAGAGCCCCTTCCTTTCCTTCTGCCCAATTAATTTTCAGGAATTGAACAGTTTGACGGAGCAGCAGAGGGAGAGGCTTGGGCTGTGGAAGAGCATCCTCCATCCTTTCAGTGCTTTAAATGAAAATATAGAGGTGCAGGTACTCGCTATCCAAGTGTACCAGTTTACTTTGGAAAAATGCTGGTACTCTCCTATTCAAAGTATTGCACCAGTAGTGACAAGTGCTGGTATTCTCCCTTTTAAATTGAAGAAGGGCAGGTTTTCAGTACCTTCCCATTTAAAGCACTACATCTACTGATCTCACTTTCAGTGATAAGAGTTGCTGGTGGGACCTTGTAGGCCAGCGTGCGTGGCCTCGGAAGTAAGTCAGTGCTCATTCATTGACCACAGGGGCCATGAAAGGAGGCAGAGGGAAGCAAGCTGCAGAGAGCCGCAGGTATTTTAAAGCAATTTCCATGCAGACATTTTAGGACATAAGTACATTCTTCCTTTGTAGAGTGTAATTCTCCCTACAGACCAGCAGTGGCGTCTGGTACAGAACGGGGGTGGTGGTGCGGGAGGGGGGTGTGTAAACAAAAATATAACACATCTGCACAGCTGCCGTCTCTCGTCCGTCATCTCTCCTCCGCTTCTCTTCCTGACTCCCGGAAGCACACAGACTCCCCTAAGCCAATCGCAACGCTGCTGTCACCAACATAACAGCAGCGTCGTGATTGGTCTAAGCGGCCTAATTCGACACTTAGACAGGGAGTGGGACCCTGTGCATGTTCGCCACCCAGGCTGTGCAATACAGCTAGGTGGAGAACATGCTATGTGTGCATGACTGTTTCGCCGGCCCAAACCCTCATGCTCACTTAAGTGCACATATTTCCTCCTCCCCCTGCTCTGACAGCCCAGTCCCGCCCCGCCTTAACCCCTACGCTGCTAGGCCTTTCCCCCCCTGTGCTAAGCCTTTTTTTGGCTATTTGGGGTAGTTCGCGCTTAGGCCCCTGTAACTTTTTGACCACATAAGGTATCCACGCCAAATTTGCGTCCTTTTCTTCCAAAATCATGGGGATTCTAAAGGTACCCAGGGTTTGTGGATTCCCCTGGAGGGGACCCAGAAATTAGCCAAAATACAGCTACATTTTGGGTTTTTTGGGAAAAATGGGAAAAAAGTGCTGCAAATGAAAGCGTCTGGTTTTTCCCCTGCAAATGGTATCAAAAAAGGGTTTGTGGGGCTGAAATCACAATTTTCCCAGCTTTTAGGGAATGACAGACTTTTGTCAGAAAACCAAAACATTTTACACAGTTTTGGCATTTTCTGGGATATAGCCTATTTTTGCTATTTTTGTGCTTTCAACCTCCTTCCAGTTAATGGTAGAAATGGGTATGAAAGCAATAATGGATCCTGGAAAGCTATACATTTTAGAAAAGTAGACACAATTCTGAATTCAGCAAGGGGTCATTTGTGTAGATCCTTCAAGGTTTCTTTATAGAAACAGTTAAATATAGGAAAAATTGAAAATTAGTTGAAAAAACAGCTATTTGTGTCAACGTTTTCACCTGTAACTTCTTCTGATTATGACAGCTCTTTGAAAGCAATATACCGTTACATCCGCTGGACCTTACTGGTTGTGGGGATATATAGGACTTGTAGGTTCACCAAGAACCCGACGAACCCAGAGCCAAAAACTGAGCAGCGACTTGCAATGGTTTTTATTATGTACCGGGTATATAGCAATTATTCTGGGAAAATGTATACATGGAAAAATCGGTATGAAAGACAC
Organism: Calotriton arnoldi; assembly: GCA_963921515.1. Classification (NCBI taxonomy): domain Eukaryota; kingdom Metazoa; phylum Chordata; class Amphibia; order Caudata; family Salamandridae; genus Calotriton; species Calotriton arnoldi. The sequence continues at coordinate 1,938,532 of CAWUFW010000751.1, forward strand.
CTATGTATTTCTGAAATGGGAACAAAATATAGAGTTTAGAAACAGTAGATATTTGCCCATTTCCGAAATTGGGAATACTCATACTAGCATGAGAATTATCGGTCATTTTTCAAAATGACTTCTTTTTACACATTGTCTTTCATTTGGAAGGCTGAAATGCATCGAAAGTCAATAGGTAATAACAGTTGCTTTACAAATCTGAATTACCCTAAGTCTCCCGATAAAAATGGTACCTCACCTGTGTGGGTAGGCATAGTGCCCACGACAGGAAATGGCTCAAAACGCAACGTGAACACACCACATTTTCACAATGAAAAATGACCCTCTTTCTGCAAAGTGCCTAGCTGTAGTTTTTGAACCCTAGCTCTGCCGGCACCTAGGGAAACCTAGCAAACCTATACATTTTTGAAAACTAGACACCCAGGGAATCCAGGATGGGGTGACTTGACTGCCTCTCACCAGGTTCTGTTACCCAGAATCCCTTGCAAACCTAAACAATTGTCAAAAAAACCCACATTTTCCTCACATTTCTGTGGTGGAAAGTTCTGGAATCTGCGTGGATCCACAAATTTCCACCCACCCCGCGTTCCCCAAAGTCTTCCGAGAAAAATGGTACCTCACTTGTGTGGGTAGGCCTAGTGCCCGTGACAGGAAACGGCGCAAAACGCAACGTGGACACACCACAGTTTCACAGTGAAAAATGACCCTTTTTTGGCAAAGTGCCTAGCTGTAGTTTTTGAACCCTAGCTCTGCTGGCACCTAGGGAAACCTAGCAAACCTATACATTTTTTAAAACTAGACACCCAGGGGAATCCAGGATGGGGTGACTTGACTGGCTCTCACCAGGTTCTGGTACAAAGAATCCCTTGCAAACCTAAAACTTTGTCCAAAAAAACCACATTTCCCTCACATTTCTGTGGTGGAAAGTTTTGGAATCTGCGTGGATCCACAAAATTCAACGCACCCCCCATTCCCCAAAGTCTTCCGAGAAAAATGGTACCTCACTTGTGTGGGTGGGTCAAGTACCCGCGACAGGCAAGGGCCCAAAACCTATTGAGGCGACATCAAAATAACCTATCACAAAACAACCTGGTTTTGCAAGGGGGGTCCCATGAGTTTTTGGCCCCGTGCTCGCCGGCCATCTAGGGAAACCTACGAAACCCACACATTTCTGAAAACTAGACACCCGGCGCATTCCAGCGACGTATGCCTTGCGTGGGTCCTCCAACGTTTTCCTACCCAGAATCCCCGGCAAAACTCAAATTTAGCTGAAAAAATCACTTTTTTCTCAAATTTCTGTGTGGGAAAGTTCTGGAATCTGCGTGGATCCACAAATTTCCTACCACCCAGCGTTCCCCCAGGTCTCCCGATAAAAATGGTACCTCACTCGCGTGGCTGGGTCAAGTAACCGCGACAGGCAAGGTCCAAAACCTATTGATGCGACATCAAAATTACCTATCACAAAACCTGGTTTTGCAAGGGGGGTCCCATGAGTTTTTGGCCCCGGGCTCGGCGGCCATCTAGGGAAACCTGCCAAACCCACACATTTCTGAAAACTAGACACCTGGGGCATTCCAGCGAGGTATGGCTTGCGTGGGTCCCCCAAAGTTTTCCTACCCAGAATCTCCTGCAAACCTCAAATTTAACTGAAAAAATCACTTTTTTCGCAAATTTCTGTGTGGGAAAGTTCTGGAATCTGCGTGGATCCACAAATTTCCTACCACCCAGCGTTCCCCCAGGTCTCCCGATAAAAATGGTACCTCACTTGTGTGGGTAGGCATAGTGGCTGCAACAGGAAATGGCCCAACTCGTACTGTGGAGACTTCAAAATTACCTATAACAAAACTACCTGGTTTTGGGGGGGGGCACCTGGGGTTTTGGCCCCAGGCTCGCCGCCATCTAAGGAAACCTACCAAACCCACACATTTCTGAAAACTAGACACCCTGCGGAGTCCAATGAGGTATGGCTTGCGTGGATCCCCCAACGTTTCCCTACCCAGAATCCCCTGTAAACCTCAAATTTAGCTGAATAAACCACATTTTCCACATATTTTTGTGTGGAATCACCGTGCCGGCACAAATGTCCTACCCCACAGCAATCTCCTTAGTGTCCCGGGTAAAATGATACCTCACTTGCGTGGGTGACTAATGCAGAATTGGCTAAAAACGTATTTTTAAAAAAATGTAGCGCTTAGAATTCTCGGTGCTATACCCTTAATCCCTATGTTTTGGGCTCTTCCCAGTCACAGGCCCTTGCCCTACCCACACAAGTGAGGTATAATTTTACTCGGGAGACTGAGGGGAACGCTGTGGGGTAGGACATTTGTGCCGGCACGGTGATTCCACCCAAAAATATGTGGAAAATGTGTTTATTTCAGCTAAATTTGAGGTTTGCAGGGGATTCTGGTTAGGAAAACTTTGGGGGATCCATGCAAGCCATACCTCGCTGGACTCCCCCGGGTGTCTAGTTTTCAGAAATGTGTGGGTTTGGTAGTTTCCCAAGATGGCCGCCGAGCCCGGGGCCAAAAACCCAGGTGACCCCCCTTGCAAAACCAGGTTGTTTTGTGATAGGTCATTTTGATGTCTACTCAATACGTTTTGGGCCCTTGCCTGTAGCGGGTACTTGACCCACCCACGTGAGTGAGGTATCATTTTTATCAGGAGACCTGGGGGAACGCTGGGTGGTAGGAAATTTGTGGATCCACGTAGATTCCAGAACTTTCCCACACAGAAATTTGAGAAAAAGGTGTTTTTTTCAGCTAAATTTTAGGTTTGTAGGGGATTCTGGGTAGGAAAACGTTGGGAAACCCACGCAAGCCATACCTCGCTGGACTCCCCCGGGTGTCTAGTTTTCAGAAATGTGTGGGTTTGGTAGGTTTCCCAAGATGGCCGCCGAGCCCGGGGCCAAAAACCCAGGTGACCCCCCTTGCAAAACTAGGTTGTTTTGTAATAGGTCATTTTGATGTCTCCTCAATACGTTTTGGGCCCTTGCCTGTAGCGGAGTACTTGACCCACCCACGTGAGTGAGGTATCATTTTTATCGGGAGACCTGGGGGAACGCTGGGTGGTAGGAAATTTGTGGATCCACGTAGATTCCAGAACTTTCCACACAGAAATTTGAGAAAAAGGTGTTTTTTCAGCTAAATTTTAGGTTTGTAGGGGATTCTGGGTAGGAAAACGTTGGGAAACCCACGCAAGCCATACCTCGCTGGACTCCCCGGGTGTCTAGTTTTCAGAAATGTGTGGGTTTGGTAGGTTTCCCTAGATGGCTGCCGACCCCGGGACCAAGTCAAGTACCCGCTACAGGCAAGGGCCCAAAACGTATTGTGTAGACATCAAAATGACCTATCACAAAACAGCCTGGTTTTGCAAGGGGAGTCACCTGGGTTTTTGGCCCCGGGCTCAGCGGCCATCTTGGGAAACCTACCAAACCCACACATTTCTGAAAACTAGACACCCGGGGGAGTCCAGCGAGGTATGGCTTGCGTGGGTCCCCAACGTTTTCCTACCCAGAATCCCCTGCAAACCTCAAATTTAGCTGAAAAAACACTTTTTCTCAAATTTGTGTGGGAAAGTTCTGGAATCTACGTGGATCCACAAATTTCCTACCACCCAGCGTTCCCCAGGTCTCCCGATAAAAATGATACCTCACTCGCGTGGATGGGTCAAGTACCCGCGACAGGCAAGGGCCCAAAACGTATTGAGGAGACATCAAAATGACCTATCACAAAACAACCTGATTTTGCAAGGGGGGTCACCTGGGTTTTTGGCCCCGGGCTCGGCGGCCATCTTGGGAAACTACCAAACCCACACATTTCTGAAAACTAGACACCAGGGGGAGTCCAGCGAGGTATGGCTTACGTGGATCCCCCAACGTTTTCTTACCCAGAATGCCCTGCAAACCTCAAATTTAGCTGAAAAAACCACAATTTCCACATATTTTTGGGTGGAATCATCGTGCCGGCACAAATGTCCTACCCCACAGCGTTCCCCTTAGTCTCCCGAGTAAAATGATACCTCACTTGTGTGGGTGGGGCAAGGGCCTGTGACTGGGAAGAGCCCAAAACATAGGGAATAAAGGTATAGCACCGAGAATTCTAAGCGCTACATTTTTTTTAAAATAGGTTTTTAGCCAATTCTGCATTGGACACCCACACAAGTGAGGTATCATTTTACTCGGGACACTAAGTAGAACGCTGTGTTGTGCCGGCACGGTGATTCCACACGAAAATAAGTGGAAAATGTTTTTTTCAGCTAAATTTGAGGTTTGCAGGGGATTCTGGGTAGGGAAACGTTGGGGGATCCACGCAAGCCATACCTCATTGGACTCCCCACGGTGTCTAGTTTTCAGAAATGTGTGGGTTTGGTAGGTTTCCCTAGATGGCGGCCGAGCCCGGGGCCAAAAAACCAGGGCCCCCCCCCCCAAAACCAGGTAGTTTTGTTATAGGTAATTTTGAAGTCTCCACAGTACGATTTGGGTCATTTCCTTTGCAGCCACTATGCCTACCCACACAAGTGAGGTACCATTTTTATCAGGAAACCTGGGGGAACGCTGGGTAGTAGGAAATTTGTGTCAGCCCGGTGATCCTACAACTTTCCCACACAGAAATGTGAGAAAAAAGTGATTTTTTCATCAAAATTTGAGGTTTGCAGGGGATTCTGGGTAGGGAAATGTTGGGGGACCCACGCAAGCCATACCTTGCTGGACTCCCCCAGGTGTCTAGTTTTCAGAAATGTGTGGGTTTGGTGGGTTTCCCTAGATGGCCGCCGAGCCCGGGGCCAAAAACTCATGGGACCCCCCTTGCAAAACCAGGTTGTTTTGTAATAGGTAAATTTGATGTCGCCTCAATAGGTTTTGGGCCCTTGCCTGTCGCGGGTACTTGACCCACCCACGCGAGTGAGGTATCATTTTTATCGGGAGACCTGGTGGAACGCTGGGTGGTAGGAAATTTGTGGCTCCACGCAGATTCCAGAACTTTCCCACACAGAAATTTGAGAAAAAAGTGATTTTTTTTTTTAGCTAAATTTGATGTTTGCAGGGAATTCTGGGTAGGGAAATGTTGGGGGACCCACGCAAGCCATACCTTGCTGGACTCCCTGGGTGTCTAGTTTTCAGAAATGTGTGGGTTTGAGTACGTTTCCCTAGATAACCGCCGACCCCGGGGCCAAAAACTCATGGGACCCCCCTTGCAAAACCAGGTTGTTTTGTGATAGGTAATTTTGATGTCGCCTCAATAGGTTTTGGGCGCTTGCCTGTCGCGGGTACTTGACCCACCCACACAAGTGAGGTACCATTTTTCTCGGAAGACTTTGGGGGATCCGGGGTGGGTGGAATTTTGTGGATCCACTCAGATTCCAGAACTTTCCACCACAGAAATGTGAGGAAAATGTTTGTTTTGACAAATTTTTAGGTTTGCAAGGGATTCTGGGTAACAGAACCTGGTGAGAGCCAGACAAGTCACCCCATCCTGGATTCCCCTGGGTGTCTAGTTTTCAAAAACGTATAGGTTTGCTAGGTTTCCCTAGGTGCCGGCAGAGCTAGGGTTCAAAATCTACAGCTAGGCACTTTGCAAAAAAAGGGTCAGTTTTCATTGTGAAAATGTGGTGTGTCCACGTTGCGTTTTGGGCCGTTTCCTGTCGCGGGCACTAGGCCTACCCACACAAGTGAGGTACCATTTTTCTCGGAAGACTTTGGGGAATGGGGGGTGAGTGGAATTTTGTGGATGCACACAGATTCCAGAACTTTCCACCACTGAAATGTGAGGAAAATGTGGGTTTTTTTGACAAATGTTGAGGTTTGCAAGGGATTCTGGGTAACAGAACCTGGTGAGAGCCAGACAAGTCACCCCATCCTGGATTCCCCTGGGTGTCTAGTTTTCAAAAATGTATAGGTTTGCTAGGTTTCCCTAGGTGCCGGCAGAACTAGGGTACAAAATCTACAGCTAGGCACTTTGCCAAAAAAGGGTCAGTTTTCATTGTGAAAATGTGGTGTGTCCACATTGCGTTTTGGGCCGTTTCCTGTCGCGGGCACTAGGCCTACCCACACAAGTGAGGTACCATTTTTCTCGGAAGACTTTGGGGAATGCGGGGTGAGTGGAATTTTGTGGCTCCACGCAGATTCCAGAACTTTCCACCACAGAAATGTGAGGAAAATGTGTTTTGTTTGTCAATTGTTTAGGTTTGCAAGGGATTCTGGGTAACAGAACCTGGTGAGAGCCAGACAAGTCACCCCATCCTGGATTCCCCTGGGTGTCTAGTTTTAAAAAATGTAAAGGTTTGCTAGGTTTCCCTAGGTGCCGGCAGAGCTAGGGTTCAAAAGCTACAGCTAGGCACTTTGCAAAAAAAGGGTCATTTTTCACTGTTGCGTTTTGCGCCGTTTCCGGTCGCGGGCACTAGGCCTACCCACACAAGTGAGGTGCCATTTTTCTCGGAAGACTTTGGGGAACGCGGGGTGGGTGGAATTTTGTGGATCCACGCAGATTCTAGAACTTTCCACCACAGAAATGTGAGGTTTTTTTGACAATTTTTTAGGTTTGCAAGGGATTCTGGGTAACAGAACCTGGTGAGAGCCAGTCAAGTCACCCCATCCTGGATTCCCCTTGGTGTCTAGTTTTCAAAAATGTACAGGTTTGCTAGGTTTTCCTACGTGCCAGCTGCGCTAGGGCCCAGAATCCGCATGTAGGCACATTGCTAAAAAAAAGTCGGTGCCTAGTGGGCTTTCTGCCGCCTTGGGGGGGAATCGGGGGGGGGGGGGGGGGTTCGCCCCGATATGCCCCCAAGGGGGGCAGAAAGACTGGCTATTTTTTTGTGGGGACGGGGGCATTGGTATGCCCATTTTGGGCAGCCCCCACGCATAAAAAAAGCCAGCGAAATCGCTGGCGCCTAGTGGGCTCACTGCCCCCATCTGCCCTCCGGGGGGCAGAAAGACTGGAATTTCTCTGGGGGGGGGTATTGTCATGCCCATTTTGGGCAGCCCCTACCCCTACATGAATAAAAAAAAATCCCTGGCGTCAAGTGGGCTTTATGCCCCCACAGGGGGGTAGATTGGGGGCTACTGTCCCCATCTGCCCCCCAGGGGGGGCAGAAAGGCTGTAATGGTGGCGGGGGGGTGGGAGCATTGACGTGCCCGTTTCGGGCAGCCCCCACCCTAAAAACGCGCAAAAAAAAATCCCTGGCGTTTAGTGGGCTTTCTGCCCCCCAGGGGGGGCAGAAAGGCTGTAATGGTGGCGGGGGGGTGCCCGTTTTGGGCAGCCCCCACCGTAATTACATATGGCAACGAAAAATCCCTGGCGTCAAGTGGGCTTTCTGCCCCCCCGGGGGGGCAGAAAGGCTGTAATGGTGGCGGGGGTGTGGGGGCATTGGGGTGCCCGTTTCGGGCAGCCCCCACCCTAAAAACAAATGCGCCAAAAAAATCCCTGGTGTTTAGTGGGCTTTCTGCCCCCCCGGGGGGGGCAGAAAGGCTGTAATGGTGGCGGGGGGTTGGGGGCATTGGCGCGCCCGTTTTGGGCAGCCCCCACCCTCATTGAAATTGCGCACAAAAAATCCCTGGCGTCCAGTGGGCTTTCTGCCCCCCCCGGGGGGGCAGATTGGGGGCTACTGCCCCCCAGGGGGGCAGAAAGACTGAATATGGCCAAACTTTTTTGCGGGGGAGCAATGGCCCTTGCCCAAGGGGCCGCTCCCCCCCTCCCTGGTGTCTAGTGGTGGATCCCTGCTTTGGGATCGCCCTCCTGGGGCGATCCCCAAGCAGGGATCCACTGGCGAGGGGTACCATTGGAAAGGGGAGATTCTCCCCTTTCCAATGATACCTCTCCCGTCTTTCTACGTGCTCAGGGGGCTGAGATAGGCTCATTTCAGTTTCGGTTTCAGTGAAATGACGTCAGCGCGACGTGCGCGCTGATCGTCATTTCACTGAAAGGGGGGGGGGGCCTCGGGAGGTGGGGAAGCTCTTCCCCAGCTCCCGAGGCTACAGGGGAGAAATAGAAATCCCTCTGCACCAGAGGGATTTCCGGGGCCATGTGACATGACGGCCGGGAGCCGCCCTGAGCACACGAGCACCGTTGCTCACAACGGCTCCCGGCCGTCATGAACATGGAAGGGGTTAACCTGGCTCGCACTGAAAAATAAAATGATAACATCGTTATCATTTTATTTTTCCTTTTTTGCACTGTTGAAAAGCAGTGGGCGACGCTCCTCCGCCTTAGCCGAGGAGCCGCCGCTGCCAATGACTTTAATGACTTGTAAAACGTTCACTAAAATCCCCAGCTTTTGTTATCAACTCTCAATGGATGGGCCTTTAATGATGAATATGTCTCTCTGCGCAGGCTGCAAGTCTGGGATATTGCAGGTTTGTACAGCAAAGAGCTTCTATCAAATGTTAATTGTTTCTGAAGTTTCCCTCCCATCGTAATTTAGCGGTATGTGCTGTGTGAACACATTGAGTATTCCTGATTATTAACGTACCTATTTCTCGTTGTGTTGGCAGGGAATGTAAGCATTGGACTGTCTATGAAGAATCACATTTCCCAGGGAGCTACAATTTTTTGCTGCAGCTCTTCGGATTTTTACTGAACATAGAAACTTCTTTGATCCATGAAGAAGTGTGCTTAGTTGAGCGAAGTCTGTTCAAAACAAAGTTTCAGAAAAAACAATCGAAAAATCGAAGGAGATGGTACAAGAATAAAAAGTAACGAGTAATGTAATAAAATTATCACAGATTTGAATTTTTGCACAATAAAAGCGTAACAGTATTGTTTTTTTGTACAATAGCCAATGTAAAATATTCGCTGTTACTTCTTTTGTATTTTTTTCTATAAAATTGTATCATCAAACCAGTGTGATTTGTTGTTTTGTAGTAGATGGACAAAGCACTTTGATAGTTGAGTTATAACAACTACCACTGTAAAATACATTTCAAACTTGTGAACATGCCTTTATTAAACTATTGCTAAAAAAAATTTTTTTCATACTGATCAGAATGTGGGTAGATCTGTGGGTAGATCTGTGGGGTATGAATCCACAATGGTAGTATTAAGTAACATAAGGAAGAATCCTGTTTGCTAATATTTGACATTATTCCGCTGCTTTTTCTTTTTTATGTACTAATACAATATTAGTGTGTCTCGTGTAAGCTGGCAAGAATCCATTCGTATCTCACCCCTCAAATCCTTGCAGCAGTTTGGGGCTACGTTGATTTAACATAAGTTAAAAAAAATCCTGCGGATGGCCACTGGGGCCAGACACCCTACTCAGTGTCTGCTCAGTGCCGGATCGGTCAGAGAGCACTTACTTGGCATAGTATCTTGCCTTATAACACCATCCAAATGCGCACGCAGAGACTACGGGCTCTTAGGTAAAAATCCATGCTTTCTGCACTTTTATTACATTATTTTAATCATTTTTTAAGTCTCCATCATTTGCTTATTCATTAGGGATCACCCGGGGTTTCCTACCGCGTTACTCCACTTCCTGGTCCACAACGGCTGGTGCCGTTTGTGTGGAGGAAGTATTTCATTTTGCTCAGGCAAGCTGCCGGTTGGCAGTCCAGCATTCTCCTTCACGTCCGGACGGCTATATCTTGCCGGCGTTGACGTACAGCTTTAGACTACGGGCTCTTCGGTAAAAATCCATGCTATTCCGCACTTTTATTACATTATTTTAATAATTTTTTTAATCTCCCTCATTTGCTTATTCATTAGGGATCACCCGGGGTTTCCTACCTCGTTACTCCACTTCCTGGTCCACCGCGGCTGGTGCCGTTTTTGTGGAGGAGGTATTTCATTTTGCTCAGGCAAGCTGCCGGTTGGCAGTCCAGCATTCTCCTTCACGTCACGTCTGGCCGGCTATAGCTTGCCGATGCTCATGCACAGCGGCCGCGCCAATGGCGCACCCAAGGTGCGCCAAAGGCAAGCCCATCTGCCCCGTCCGCACCAGACCGTCACCAGGAGCCAGAACCCCTGCCCCTTTTATATCGGAGAACAGGTACGCTCAAACTACTGTATACTCCCCAGAACAGCTGAGGGTATTAGACCACGTGCAAAAGGTTAAGGCCTCCTGTTGTGGTTTTATCCTTCCATCTTTGGAAGGTCCTGTTGCCTGCTTAAAATGCAGATTTCAAACCCTGTCCTCCATTGAAGGTCTAACTCCTTTAGAATCTAATAGTAACAAAGATAATACCTCGACAGCGGTTCCTAAAGGCGCGCTAAAGCCTCCCCTCCAAGACGTCGTCGCCCCCTTAAATAGCTCAAACTGCTTTCTTGTCAATGTTAGATCCCTGCCTAAACATGCTGTGGAACTTTGTGATCTACTTACTCTTTCCTCTTATGAGATTGGATTCCTTACCGAAACTTGGCTAAGTCCCACATCTACCCTTTCCATCACACTTGCTCTACCAGCCAACTTTAAAATACTTAGATTAGATAGGGAAACCAAGGTTGGAGGTGGTATCGCTATTATTTTTAAAAAGAATATTAAGGCCTCAATAGTCAACACTATCTCAGAGGACTGGGCACAAATATGTATTTTTAAACTTCACTTTTCCCCCAAACTCTGCTGGAAAGGCGCAAGAGTCTATCGCCTCCCCGGCCCAAAAAGGGACTTCAGTCAACGCTTATTGGAATTTATAGCTCCCCATGTACTTTCAACTCAACAGTTTCTTCTGTTGGGAGACTTTAATTACTACGGGGAAGATCCCCTGAATACAGAAACCAGCCAACCAACTATTATCTGACTTAGAAACTTTGGGTTTACGTCAACAAGTTACGGGACCAACTCACATTGTAGGCCATACCCTTGATTTAATTTTTACGAATATTCCACAACTCAGTTGTGACCCACCAAAACCCATACTCTGGACTGACCATTCACTAATTTGTTTTCTTATCCCCTCCCACAAGACGAAAAGCCAAGCTCTCACCTACCAAAATAATCCATCCAGACAGAGGCGGAAAATTACCACACTCACATGGGCCAAGGAACAATAGCCCTCCATCCGCTGTGACAACTCAGACGTCGACCTAGCGCTTTGTAATTTTAATAGGGCGCTGAATTCTGTTTTTGATAAATTAGCCCCTCGTAGACACTTCAAAAAGAGTTTTCACAGACCTCACACACCCTGGTATTCATTAGGTTTAAAGACTGAGAAAGCTTCTTGCAAAAGACTAGAAAGGAGATGTGGTCAGACCAGTCTCCCCACTGACAAAAATACTTATAAGCTGGCTTTAACTACTTACCATCGCAACATCAACAATGCTCGTAAATTACATATTGGGAAGCAAATTGACGAGGCGGGGAATTCATCTAAAACTCTTTTTAAAATACTTAAATCCTTTATAAACCCGGCGGCATGCTCTCCAGAACCTAATCTGTCGCAACCACCCTGCGACGCCCTTGCCGACCACTTTGAAGGAAAAATCAAAGTGATCTACCAAAACAGGATGTCTTTACTCCTTTCTCTGATGCTATTGTCAACCTAGGTAAATTTGAAGTAATCTCCTCAGAAATCACCCACAATCTTCTGATTTCTGCAAAATAGGGCTCACCAATAGATGTTTGCCCACCCAGAGTTATGACAAACCTCGCTCATGAATTGGCCCCTCAAATTTGCTCTTTATTTATTCTATCCATTTCAAAGGGAAAAGTTCCTTTAGATTGGGAATCGGCTTTGATCAGGCCTATCCAAAAAAAGGCCAATTTAGCTTCAACTGCCCTTATTTACTTCTAGCCAATCTCGCTCCTTCCTCTGCTGGCTAACTTGCTGGAAAAATATTTAATAAGCAACTGATAATATACCTCGAATCAAACAGCTTATTGGACTCTTCCCAGTCAGGCTTCAGACCGCTTCACAGTACAGAGACAGCTCTGCTAGCGGTCACTGACCATATCACATGCTCCCTTGATGCAAATGTACCCACAATGCTGGTTCTGCTAGATCTGTCAGCAGAATTTGATACAGTGTCTCACTCTAGGCTTCTTGACAGACTACAGGAGATCGGGATTCATGGTACGGCTCTGCAATGGTTAGCTGTCTTCCTGTCAAACAGTACCCAAAAAGTCATTCTGGGCTCTTATAAGTCTAGAACTATGTCATTAGACTGTGGTGTCCCTCAGGGCTCCCGTCTAGCCCTATGCTTTTTAACATTTATATGCCCCCCCTCGCCAAAACTGTCAGAGATTTTGGTTTTGGGATTGTTTCATATGCTGACGACATGCAGCTGCTTTTCTCCTTTGAGAACAATCTGTCCAAATCAAAAGCATCTTTCTCCGCTGGGATGAAAGCCATTGCAACCTGGATGTCGGAAAACAGACTTCAGCTTAACCCCACAAAAACTGAAGATGTTATTCGGACAGGCCCAACTTCTTTGGTCACCCGATTGGTGGCCATCAGAACTGGGTTTGGCCCCGGTACCCAAATTAGTGGTAAAAAACCTGAGAGTCCGCCTGGACCAATCCCTTTCTATGATAGAACAAACCTCAGCTATTAAAGGTTCTTGCTTTCATATGCTGCATTTGCTGAGAAGAGTCTTTCCTTTACTACCACTCTCCACAAGGAAAACACTTGTCCAGGCGCTGGTCATCAGCCGTCTGGACTATGGCAATTTGCTTTTCGCCGACATGAATGAGAAGCTGCTCTCTAAGCTTCAGGTAGTTCAGAACACCACTGCACATCTTGTATGTAATCTCCCCCCTGGCATGGCAACCGCACCTCTTCTTCAGTCCCTACACTGGCTACCAGTGAGAAATGGAATTATTTTCAAGATCTGCTGTTTAACCCACAACGCTCTCCATGGACAAGGGCCCACATATTTATCCTCTAAACTCTTGCTTTATATCCCTCCCAAACTTTTAAAATCACGTGACAAGGCCTGGCTCAAGGTCCCTAAGTTCAGAAAGGCCAGGTCAGGCTGCAGATAGTTCTCCTTCCTTGCCCCTCATCTTTGGAATAAACTGCCATTGCAACTACGCACCTGTGAAAATCACTCCCATTTCAGAAAAGCTCTTAAGACCCACCTATTGTAAGAATGCCTTCTTTTTGCCTGCTGTCCGTCATCTTGGTCTCGTGCCGAGATACCCCTTTGGGGGTGATTCGAGCGCGTAATAAATTAAAATAACATAACATAGCATGTCCCCTGGGACTCTTGTTTTGCTGTGTCACCTATCTCAGCTATCCATCAGGAGGTGCCATCTCTATTGCTCAGTCAGGCTGTCATTTTTTCCACCTTGTTCCTTATCTCCTATAATCATGTTCTGACCCATATATAGTGAGCCTTCGTAGCATTCGAGTTTACCTCCCTATATTCATCTTTTAGTTCGGCTGGTGCTCGCTGGCTGTGCCAAGCAGTTGCCACAGATGCGTCCCACTCTGCCACAATAACAGCAGATTCGAGTTCCATGTTCTTGGGGTTCCTCTACCTTTTCTCGAATGTGATGCTGGACATGGACTGTCCTCAGACAACCATTTTAAAGGCTTTCCATAGGGTATCCTGAGGAGGAACTGGCTCTTCCTTCAGTGCAAACAAATGGGTGGCTGCTGTAGCTAGCTTCAACTACTACTATAATTGACTCTGTACAGCTGTTGTAACATTCAATCAAACCAAGGCGTAATTCTCCCCCTCGCCCACATTTACACCACTCAATAAGATATAGCTTAAAATCCCAATTAAGTAGCTAGTGCACCTATTTTTGTAAAGAGTGTGTGAAAACGATAACTAAAGCCATTCCAGTATCCCCCTACTAAATTTAGAAAGTGGTTCGTTTTTTATAGCATCTAATTTCTGTGTAGCACAGATGAGAGTAGAGGTGGAGTTTCGAACTTCCCAAGGTAAGCGCTGATCTCCGCATCAGCACCAAAGAAAAAACTTGAGGACTAACTTGTGACTGCACCATCTGTAAAGTTTTTTTAATTTGGTTTGCCTTTTTCTTTTCTCCTTAATATACTGTGAATTTTTGTGCACTTTGCGAGTTATTTATCGATTATATTTTTACAGTTTATTTAGTGCACTTAAGCAAGCAAAAAGGGGTGCAGGAAAGATAAGTGGGAAAAGAAATCATTCAGGGGATGAATGCTTGGAAGAAGATGTTGAGTTGTTTCCTGAATGATGTGATGTAAGTTCATTACAGACTGTGGGCAGAAATTTCCAGAAGGATGAGCCATGTTGGAGTAAAGTGCTTCCCTTTGTCTACTACTGTCCTGATGGGTGCAATGGGAAACCGACCGTTGGCAACTGGTTGCGCAGTATGGGATGAATAATTTAAAATGGCAGATCCATCCTGTCTTGTGTGGATTTGTTTACCAAACACAAGCCAGTCCTTTGTTTATCGCTATCCGGTATGGCCACTAGCAGGGTCTTCCAATCGAAGTCACCTTCTTATCCCCCCAACCATCATCCTCACCCAGTCCAGCCTTCTTTCCTCGTTCTTGCCTCTGTTGTGTGCCTCACGCCTCTCTCATCTACTTTAACTCCCCACTTGGTGTTCACCCCGTCATCCTTTTAAAGGTCAGATGATTCGGTGCAACTTGCTGTGGTGACTTACCTCTTTGTGTTAGGGCCCAGAAGGGCAATGGGCAAGAGACCCTGCTGCAAATCCTTAAATCCTGCAGTCATTACATGATCTCCTCGCTCACAAGGAAGGATCTAACATTCCTCCTGGAGTCATTATCTATCTTTACAAACTTCCCTTCTCCGTCTTCCCTTCTCTCTTAACATCTGTTAACCCTGCTCCCTAACTGCTTCATACTACTGGACCCTTCATGTTCAGACCTTACAGCAACGGGATAATATCAGCGTGACTACGACTGGGAAACTGGGCCATCTTTCAGTGGTCCTTATACTGAAGTTAATCTTGTAGATTTGGAAAACTCACACACTAGGGGGCCTCTGAAGTGCAACTGCTCCTCCATCAGCAATATATCTATATCTGAAAAAAAATTATTTCAGCTTGTGCAGGTCCTGGGCAGAGGCCCAAAACTGTTGCATGTGTCCCTGATAAATCTCCCTCCTTTACCCCTGTACTCCAATAGCCACTTTCCACAGTGGACTCTGCAGCCCTACTTTCTAAAATTCCTGACACTCACATTCTCCCTGGTCCTTCGTTATCTTTCCATTCTGTGCCCCATTTCCTTCATTTTTTCTGGCATGCCCATCCTATACCCCACCTAACTCCATCTTTACACCCAACGCCACCAATACCATCCTTCCTCTCATCTCAGCCTATTGCCTCTTTTTTCATTTCACCCCCTTCTACCTTTCACTTCCCTTGTCCTGTTCCTCACCCCACCTCACTGCCAACTCAGTTTTTTTTTAAACCTCTTCATCTCCTGCCTTTATTCTTTCATGTTCCTCCCAGCTGGCTTTCCCCTCCCTTTGATGGTGTTTCTTTATGATTCCCTGTGTGTGTAATTTCTCCTCTGATTGGTTGGTTAAACTCTCATCCGCGGATCCCTTCCTTCTAGCCAAAGATCTTCTATGCCACCCCCCACTTCCAGTTTTCTAATTCCTTTTCTTTAACTCTGCCTGCCATGTAACTGCACCATTTCTGTCCTCTTGCTTCCAGCCACTGAATACGTATGTACTCTGCCTGGATATCCACCTGCCATTCATTCCAGGACCGGTTCGCACAACCTCTCCAGCCCTTCAATCATTGGACTTCACAATTCAGCCAAGCCAGTTAATTCCTTTCTCAGATTGTTTAAAACTGAGTCAGACACCCTCCTCCCCTTAACAATATTTACATACGCTCTCCATACCACAATCCCTCGGCTTTGCTCTTTTCTGCTTCTCCACTAATGCACGATCTATCAATAAGAACCACCATTAACCTTTCACCCATTTTGGTTTAGACCTCATCTTCATTACTGAAACATGATGACACATCGTCCATGAAGCTATTTCTCTAGGGAATAATATGTATACGCAGAACCACAAGCCAGAGGAGGAGTAGCTGTCTTCAACAAAAACACCACCACCAAATGCTTCGCAAATGTATCACCTGTATATTGTGAGCAGGTGTTCCTCAGATGCCATCTACCTTCATCTTTTTTTTATTTTCTATTGATCCAGTGTCCGTTTCCAGTTCAACTTTCATAGAAGCATTTCTGTACTCATAGCAACAACAACCATATCTCTTCACTCTGCAAGCAAGAACAATCACAGAAACTTTGCTGGGGCAAGATTTGACCTGTTGGACTCATACAAACAAAGCCACCGATGGAACAAGACCTCTCAGTTAGAAAGGCGTTGCAATAGAAAGCCAATCGAAAACATGGTACACATCCCCCTAGAATGTGAGTGGTATTCAAAGAGCAGAAATATCCCTCTGGAGAAAACGTCAAGACTAATCCAATCTAAAGACAACTACAGTACCCTGTCACTCCTCTGGGAAACCACTTCTTTGTAATTAGTCAGAAAGTTGTGGCCTCTAAAGCAGTTTGGAAACTTAGAAGTTAAAAAATCACTATGATGGCCGCAACCTCAAAGGAGACATCAAGAGCAACCTCACAGACCAGCACAGATCAAAACCACCTGCAGCCATACAGCAGCCAAACAGAACAGCTTTTCAATTCTGGACATAACAGTGAGCCTAGGAAAAACATTTGCTCGTGGTGCAGCATCCACATCCCTATCTACCTTCCCCCCCTGGCGCCAAAGCCAACAATCTCTAAATCACAACGAAATACCAAATAAATGGGCCATGGTGAAGGGATGGCCATAACAGAAATATGTTTAACTAAATCAAAACTGTTGCATTTAGATGGAGGGTCCTTCTACTGACCACATTCACACACATTGATTTTCATATTCTCTATCTAAAGGGTCTGTGGGCTCATGGTTCCTTTGACACTCCCATTTCACCATCTTGCTCTTCTGGCGCTCCAAGAAGTCCTTTTTGTATGCTAAAGTCTCAATGACCGAATGCCAAATAAAGTAAAGGAATACTTGACTATCGGGAAACAAAGACGATGAAGGGCATTTGTAATTAGTCAGAAAGTTGTGGCCTCTAAAGCAGTTTGGAAACTTAGAAGTTAAAAAATCACTATGATGGCCGCAACCTCAAAGGAGACATCAAGAGCAACCTCACAGACCAGCACAGATCAAAACCACCTGCAGCCATACAGCAGCCAAACAGAACAGCTTTTCAATTCTGGACATAACAGTGAGCCTAGGAAAAACATTTGCTCGTGGTGCAGCATCCACATCCCTATCTACCTTCCCCCTGGCGCCAAAGCCAACAATCTCTAAATCACAACGAAATACCAAATAAATGGGCCATGGTGAAGGGATGGCCATAACAGAAATATGTTTAACTAAATCAAAACTGTTGCATTTAGATGGAGGGTCCTTCTACTGACCACATTCACACACATTGATTTTCATATTCTCTATCTAAAGGGTCTGTGGGCTCATGGTTCCTTTGACACTCCCATTTCACCATCTTGCTCTTCTGGAGCTCCAAGAAGTCCTTTTTGTATGCTAAAGTCTCAATGACCGAATGCCAAATAAAGTAAAGGAATACTTGACTGTCGGGAAACAAAGACGATGAAGGGCAGACATATCATAGTCAGTTGAGATACATTATATGATACCCCATTACCTGACATCTATTTTCCATTGACTAGATGCGGAAGGAGTTCTAAGTTGCATGCACCATTGTAGAGTCAAATTTCCTTTAATTTGATAGATTCTAGCTGCAGATTTTTTACCTTAAAATTATCCCCAGGAGTCAGACTGTATCCGGAAATTTTTCTTGAGCAGTATCCCTGCCGGTAGGTGGCGTCGTTGGCGTTGTCTGTGCTGTAAGTGACGTTTGCGGTGCCTGAAAAGGCGCCACCTAGGCGCGCTGATGTCTGTTCTTTTCTTTCCGCGCCAGTTGGCACAGATGCAGGAAGAGCTAGCCCTTAGTTACTTTTTGACTGCTCTTTTTTTGGCATTTTGTTGAAGTCTTTTTTGAGGTATTATTTCCTGGTGTGACAATCATGTCATCAAAGAAGCCCTGGGGCGCCTGTCACCGACAGATTTTGGTGATTGACCCGCACGTTGTTTGCCTCTGGTGCCTCAAACGAGACCATGACCCAAAGGCCTGTCCCGACTGCCGCGCCATGCATCCGAAGGCTTTGAGGGAGCTGTCCCCCAAGGCAGTGCTTGAAATGGAAAAATAGAAGTGCAGGTACTCTAGACCAGAGTACCTGCTTGCTTCTGAGAAGTGCCGGTACTCTCCAATTAAAAGTATTACTCTCTCTTGAGAAGTGCCGGTACTCTCCCTCTCAAAATTAAAAAGGGCCGGTACTCAGTACCGGACAGTCCCGGCCCATTTAAAGCACTGCCTCAAGGTCATGGCAGCTCGATGCTCGAGCTCCCAGGAGTTGTTGTGGAGTCAGAGGCCGTCGTCCAACTCCAAGTCGTTGAGCCATTCGGGTAAGTGTAGGTCCCGCAAAAAAAAGAAGCGTGCTTCGACTTCACTTCGTCCGGCGAGATGAGGGAGTGTCCTTCGAGGCCTGGCTCCGTGGTTGACCCAGCACCTAGGCCTACTCCACGCCTCCCTGCTTTTCCGGGAGCTGCAGCGACCCCTCTGTAGGAAGCTGGCTCTCTATATAGTGGACGAAAACGAGGTACACTGTTTAGAGTCAAGGTAACCCTAATTGGTTTACAGAGGCAAAAATGATGACACTAAATGCTCTCTTTTGTGGTAGTGTGGGCACGCAGCTTATGCTGATCACAGGATAGTGCTAAGCATTTGTTGTACTTAAAGAGGCAATAAATGAGACACAATCTCAAAAATAAATCTAAGACCAATTTAGGAAAATAAGTCGTATTTTTATGTAAATGTTGATACCAATAAGTTAGTTATCAAGTAAGTACTTTTTTAAATATCAATTTCTACAGTTAAGTAATATGTTCACTTAAATGCATCTTTGCGCAGCAATGCTTTCCTATGGGTGGAAAAAAGGCAGTTATTTACGGTCGGGGTCTGGGGGTCTCCTTCTGGGCTTATAGTCGTAGAGGGCCAAGGCCCAAAGTACCTCCAGGAGTTACTCGTTACCTGCCCTGGGGCGTCCGGGTGCAGAGGTACTGGTCTGGTTGGTAGCCTTGTGCGCTACGCTGGTGGAATGAAGGGGGTCCACCTAGAAACAGGCTACAGGGGGTCTTGGGGACAGGTCCAGGAGCTCCCAACGAAGGGCTCGGATCACAAGGTTCATGGGAGCAAGGGAGCACAGTCGGTTTTTGGTTACCTGGGCAGGAGCACTGGGGTGCAGAGTAGATAGGTCGGCTGGGCTCTGTGCGTCCAAGGCCCTTGTGGTTGTCAGTCTCACTGTGTAGAGTGCAGAAATCAGGAAAGCTGGGCTACTCTGGAAGCGGGTCTCTGCGGTGCTGATGTCCCTCGACAGCTGCTCGGTCTAAGTGCTGTTAGAGTCCCGACTAGACTTAAACAGGCCTTGACTGCTGCAAGGGATCTGGTACCCCTGGCATTGGTGCTGTGCGGCTCTGGTCGGTCCTGGTGTCCTCTCACTCAGTGGAGGGGACAGATCTGACCTCCGGCAGCACAGGTACCTCTTCCTCGTGGCTGCAAGGACATTTTTCTTCCACCACCCTGGCATTGAACACCGCATGCCTTTTGGTCTGCTATTCCCACGCTCTGTGGAATACGGTTGTGCAGATGCTGCCTCATCGCCCGCTCAAGAATCCGCCCAACAGCCACACCAGCAAGAAAGCCACCTGGTTCACCGAAGACCTCCAGGCCTCCAAACGAACATGCCGAAAACTGGAGAAGATCTGGCTCCACGAACGGACAGCGGACAGCTACGCCGCCCACAAGAGCGCCACCCGCAATCACCATCACCTCATCAGATCCGCCAAAAGGGCCTCACTCAAAGACCGCCTAGACAACAACGCACACAACAGCAAAGAGCTCTTCAACATCGTGAAGGAACTCTCAACCCCAGCTCCAACACCAACGACATCCAGCCGTCGCAAGACCTGTGCGACTCACTGGCCACCTCCTTCCACCGCAAAATCGCCGACATCCACGACAGCTTCAACACCACGACCGCCCCGGCAACCACCGAGACCACTGCCCCCACAACCACCAACCGCCTGCTCTCCTGGACCAACATCAACGACGAGGACACCAGCGAGATCATGAACACCATCCACTCCGGTTCACCGCTAGACCCGTGCCCTCACCACATCTTCAACAAAGCCAGTACAGCCATCGCGCCCCATCTCCGGAAAATAATCAACATCTCCTTCGAGACAGCAACCTTCCCGGAAAGCTGGAAGCACGCCGAGATCACCGCCTTACTCAAGAAACCCAAGGCAGACCCCAAGGACCTCAAGAACTTCCGACCCATCTCTCTGCTCCCGTTCCCCGCGAAGGTCACCGAGAAAATCGTCAACAAACAACTGACCCGCTACCTCGAGGAGAACAACATCCTGGACCCTTCCCAGTCCGGCTTCCGCAGCAACCACAGCACCGAAACCGCCCTCATCGCCGCCACCGATGACATCAGGACCCTGCTAGACAACGGAGAAACAGCAGCCCTCATCCTCCTGGACCTATCAGCCGCCTTCGACACGGTCTGCCACCACATACTACGAACACGCCTTCACGACGCCGGGATCCAAGAGAAGGCCCTGGACTGGACCACATCCTTCCTTTCCGGCCAGAACACAAAGCGTCCGCCTCGCCCCCTTCCGATCCAAGGCCACCAAGATCATCTGCGGCGTACCCCAAGGCTCCTCCCTCAGCCCAACGCTGTTCAACATCTACATGGCACCCCTCGCCCACGTCGCCCGACAGCACAGCCTCAACATCATCTCCTACGCCGACGACACCCAGCTGATCCTCTCCCTCACCAAAGACCCTCACACCGCCAAAGCCCACCTCCACGAAGGAATGAAGGCCGTCGCCGAATGGATGAGGACCAGCCGCCTGAAGCTGAACTCGGACAAGACGGAGGTCCTCATCCTTGGTTCCAACCCTTCAGCCTGGGACGACTCCTGGTGGCCAACATCACTGGGAACAGCCCCGCCACCCACCGACCACGTACGCAACCTAGGGGTCATCCTCGACCCCACCCTCTCCATGACTAAGCAGGTCAACGCCGTTTCCTCATCCTGCTTCAACATCCTCCGAATGCTCCGCAGGATCTTCAAGTGGATCCCCACCGAAACAAGAAAAACAGTCACCCAGGCCCTCGTCACCAGCAGGCTGGACTACGGAAACGCCCTCTACGCAGGAACGACGGCTAAGCTCCTGAGACGGCTGCAACGCATCCAGAACGCCTCTGCACGTCTTATCCTCGACATCCCCCGACGCAGCCACATCACACCCCACCTGAGAGACCTGCACTGGCTCCCTGTCAACAAGAGGATAACCTTCAAGCTCCTCACCCACGCACACAAAGCACTCCACAACTCCGGACCAGCCTACCTCAACAGACTCAGCTTCTACACCCCCACCCGCCAGCTCCGCTCGACCAGCCTCGCCCTCGCCACAGTCCCCCGCATCCGGAAAACGACCGCCGGCGGCAGATCCTTCTCCCACCTCGCCGCCAAGACCTGGAACACCCTCCCCACCAACCTCCGACAGACCCAAGACCTACTGGCCTTCAGAAGACTCCTCAAGACCTGGCTCTTCGATCAGTAGCAGCACCACCCCCTCTTCCCCCAGCGCCTTGAGACCCTCGCGGGTATGTAGTGCGCTTTATAAGTGACATGATTGATTGATTGATTGTTGATTGGGAGGGATGTATCTAAGTTCACCATTAGATGTGGACTATACACCACCAACTCACTAAGCAGAGCAGTTTCGTCGACAGTGGCCCTGCAGTGCCATGCCTGGTTGAGGGCTACTGGCTTTTCTGGGGATGTCAAGTCCTCACTTGTGGATATGCCCTTTATGATTCCTGTTTCTTCGGAGACAAGGCAGATTCGGCGCTGGAGCGCTTTAAGGACAGCAGGGCTACAGCCAGATCCTTGGGCCTTTCTATAGGCCTCTTGTCCCCCTCAGTCCACCTTTCGCTCCTTTCGTGGCCACAGAAGGGGTGTACAGCTGCGTCCTTACCCACCCAACCCCACGTCGCACAAGCTTTCCATCCTCTGCATGGACTGGGACGAGGTTCCTACCGGCCCCATAGGTCGGGTAACAGCGGTCGGTCAGTCCACCACCCCCCCAGCAGCCGCCAAACCCTTCTATTCTACCCGTTTATTACCATGGATACCCAGTAGGCAGGATTCGTCATCACCTGCCCTGCTGGTGGTCCATAGCATCAGACAGGGGGGTTTTGCAGATTGTCTGAAGGGGCTACTCCTTCCCTTTGGAGACTACCCCTCTCTCCATGCCATTCACTTACGACAGGCTGATGGAGGACCACCTATCCCTTCACTGCAGGAATTGATTGATCTTTTGGCCAAAGGAGTGCTGACACCATAAGTAAGTTGTGGTTGCTATTCCCGCTACTTTCTGGTGCCCAAGAAGGACAGAGGCCTTTGTCCTATCCTCAACCTGCACTCTCTCAATATCTTCCTCAAGAAAGAGAAATTTAAGATGCTCACTCTTACTCAGGTCTTGTATGCCCTGGAGCTGGGCGACTGGATAGTAGCGTTGGACTTGCAGGATGCTTATTTCCACATTTCCATCCTGCCTGCCCACAAGCGTTCCCTGCGGTTCACAGTGGGCCATGAGCACTGTCAGTTCGCTGTGCTCCCTTTTGGTCTCACCTGCGCCCCTGGGGTGTTCACCAAGGTGATGGCGGTGGCTGCAACTCATCTGCGGAGATCAGGAGTGCCAGTCTCCCCCTATCTTGATGACTAACTGTTGAAGGTGGGCTCGCCCCAGGCTGTCGTCTCCCACTGTGTCCAGACTATGGCAGAACTCATACATTTGCTGGGGTTCACTATCAACGTGCCGAAGTCACACCTGACTCCCTCTTGTATGCTCTCTTTCATCGGAACTGTTCAGGACGCGGTGCAGTTTCGGGCTTATCCTCCCGAACAGCAAGTCCAGGATTTCGGTGAGACCTCCTGCATCCTGCTTATGACACATACCCATTGGCATATGCGGGCTCTGCAGTGGGACCTAAAGTTCCAGTGGGTGCAGCATCAGGGGAATCTCTCCAACGTGGTCCAGATCTTGGAAGGGTGGTTAACGAATCTGATTGGGTCAGCAGCAGACCCCTCTTCCTTCCCCAACCAGATCTGACAGTAGTGACAGATGCTTCACTCCTGGGATGGGGCAGCCATCTGGGAGAGGTGGAGATCAGAGGGCTCTGGTCTCTGGCGGAATACAGACTCCACATCAACCTGTTGGGGCACCAAGTGATCCGTTTGGCATTAAAAGCCTTTCTACCCTCTATCCAGGAAAGGCTAGTGTAAGTGTTCACGAACAACACCACCGCCATATGGTACTGCAACAAGTAGGGTTGGGTCATTGACCCTTTGTCAGGAAGCCTTGCATCTCCGGACATGGCTGGAACAGCAGGGCATACCTCTGGTGGGTCAACATCTGGCGGGCTCTCTGATCACCAGAGCGGTCAAACTTCACCACAGATGCCTCGTGGATCACAAATGGCATCTCCATCCGGAGATGGTGCAAGGGCTCTTTCAGCAGTGGGGAGAGCCTTAGTTAGATCTGTTCGCCACTGCTGAGAACGCGCAATGTTAGCAGTTCTGGGGGCGTGGCTACGGCGCGTTGCGAGATGGCTGCCTGCTGAAGGAGCTCCGCAGGCCAGACTACAATATCCGGCAAATACCATACATAAAACTCATCTTGTGCTCGAGGAAAACATTTTCCCTGAGTACCGGACCTATTCTGCTCAGGCGGCGGCACTTTGCGAACCTGCACCCAGTGGAGAACTCCCAACTTGAGGGTTGGCGATTATCAGCGGAGCTGACGAGAAAATGGCCGCCGGCATTTGAGGTGCAGCAGCGGGAGTGAACCTTGCCTGGAGGCCGAGAGGCTGCTGCGACCTAATCGGCTGCGAGAGTGGCGCCCCGCTGTGCTGTGGCGGCATCGTGAGGCGGCGGCGGAGCATCTTCTGATCTGCGCACGGAGTGACAGGGGAGCGGCGTCTGCTGTACTCTGGGGGCCGGCGGAGCGGGCTGCTGGTGTCTGCCGAGTGGCCGCGAGGCAGGACTGAGGAGGATCTCCGGATAAGCGGATCTCCACCCCCGGGAGCTGGACACGTTCAAGGTAGGAGCGGCGGGGGCCCTAATCGGTTGGCGCTGTCTTGAGCACCGCTGCGCTGCTCGGGCCTGCTCTGACGCCGTTGTGGAGCGGGACCTGTGACCGGTGCCGCGTTTCCTCATACTTGCGCAGGCGACTTGGGCCTAGCCTGCCCCCTGCACCTGAGGCGCTCCCCCTTGCACTACTGCTGCGGGTTGGGTACGGTATACGGGGGGCTGCGGGCACCGCCTAACTCCCCCTCTGCAGGGAACGCGGGGGGTTGTTGCCGCGGTGTGCGCGCTGTCTGGGCCGGCCCTCTCTCCGCGCGGCGGTCAGGGTGGGGCCCCCTTCCTCCAGCGCTTGCTCCGGGCGGATGGTTGGCACCGCGAGAGGCCCTTGGTGGCAGTGCTCCTGATCTGTATCTGTATCTGCCTCTCCCTTGGGGAGTATTGACGGCCGGCTGCGGCTGGGATAGAACTCTGCGCCATAGACAATCTCTCCTGCCCGACTGCTTGGGAGCGGGCCGAGTGCTGCCAGAGATAGGCCGCTTGTGGCGGGACTGGTGGGCCGCCCGCCTGCTACCAGGGCGCATACACTTCTGAATTGGCTCCCTTCGTTTTGTATCTACTGATCTCTGGTCGGCCCGAATCTCCCCCAGGAATATTGCTTGCCATAACGCAGTACAACACACGGTGAGCCGCGGCCCGCTGAGGAGCCACTCCGCTGTGACTATGGGCAAAACAGACCCCAAACAACCTAAAATTCCATTCGAGTGCAAGCGCCACACACGCACGGCGGAGGCTCCGATGGAGACGGGCGCTGCTCAGGTTGTGTCGGACAATGTTGATGACCCGGAGGAAGACATGAGGTCTATATTGCTAGAGGTGCGATCTGGCATGAAAACCATTGATAGCAAGATTGACGCCCTTGCGACCAGCCTGGACGCAGTTAAAAAAAAGGTGGAAGTGCATGAAACCAGATTAGATGCACTGGAAAACAGACTATCGGACACGCATGACACCACTGCTGAAACGAGGACACAGCTAGTGAACATGGAGAGAGTGCTGGAGGTCATAAAGATGAAGAATGAAGATTTAGAGGCGCGCTCACGCCGGAACAACATTCGAATTCTTGGCCTTCCGGAAACGACAGCCATCTCGAAAATGGAGCCCTACATTGATAACCTACTACGGGAGTTGTTCGGTCCGGTATTATCTCCGGTTATGATCGTGGAGCGGGCGCACTGATCACTTAGTCCCAGACCGGTCCCTGGAGCGCCACCGCGCCCGATAATAGCACGTCTTCTCAACTACGCGGACAGGGATGCCATCCTTCGGGAGGCGAGAGCTAAAAGTCCTGTCACCCACCAGGGCAAACCCTATCTTTCTTTCCAGACTACACCCAGGCTGTGCAGGCCGCTCGCAGGGAGTTTCAGCCAGTAAAAAGAATCCTGCAGTCTGCCTCTGTCCCGTGCGCTATGCTATATCCAGCCAAACTGAAAATCACTCACGAAGATCAAGCACATTTCTTTACAGACTCTAAATCGGCCCTGAAATTTGCAAAACATATCTGCCCCCGAAAACTTGATAAGACTGCTCCCAGGAATTTAACTTCGTCGCCGTCTCACGGGGATGCTGACTGCTAGCCCACTCACGTTGATGCTTCTGAGGGGTGCTTAGGTGTCTGACCGCATCAGTTCTTTTCTTGTTGTTAATCCAGGGATATTGTTATATGATCATGGAACACTGATGGGAACTATTCATCCACTTTGGTCTGTCGCTATGCAGCGTGGAAGGGACTCTCCACTGTTGTTCATCCTTTCCGGGTTCCTCGAGAGGGATGCACACACTGTTAATGTAGTCTGGCCACCCTGCCGATCGGCAGGTGTTCACTGCCGTTCCTCCCCCCTAGAGGGTGATCCCCTAGTTGATGGAAATTCTAACTTTAGTTGGGGTAAATATTGGGATGGGGAGGGGTGTGGTTTCTCGACCTAATTGGGAGGTTGGAGTGGGAGGGGGGTGGGTAGGAGGGTACCGTGCATTTGAAACTAGCCAATGTACCTGTACAGCCTTGACAAAGGCAGTCTTGTGTGATTGTATAGACACCATGCCTGTATTTTATACTGTTTATTCACTGCAACATGAAATTCAGATGCTCACTGCACTTGTGTATACTACTACTGTAAGGTCCTATGGGTGAGAAGTACAGACTACTAACGTGGAACATTAGAGGGCTCAATTCCCCGAAGAAATCCCAACAGGTGCTTGCATATTTAAACCTCCATGGCACCCAGATCGCACTCTTACAAGAGACGCACTTGACTAGGACCTCCGCTGCACACTTTGCGCGCAAATGGGCGGGGTTCACGCTGGCCTCCTCATATTCATCTTACGCCAGGGGTGTCATCATACTGGTCAAGAAAGGGATCCCGTTTACGCCTCATCTGACTCACACCGACGAGGAGGGCAGATGCGCGATGGTACAGGGTAAACTGGGGGACACATTAATTACTCTCATAACAATATACGGCCCCATAGCGGATGAACCCGAAGTGTTCCACCGTATGTACAGCAAACTCCGGCAATGGCCCGAGACAGCCATAGTGTGGGGGGGGGGGGGACCTTAACACTTATCTAGACCCCACACTGGATAAATCCAATCCACAGAGCAATCGCACCCCCAGAGTCAAGCTATCCTGGCTGATGAAGGCTGATAGCCTGAAACCGGTCCTAGGATGCTTGATTCCGGTCCAGGGAAGACATGGCTTGGCAGTTCGGTCTGGACTGTTCCCATGAGGCACAGGGTCAAGACTGATTTGCATATGGCTATGTCTGAACTGGGGTGGCGTGGTGAAGCAAAATAACGATGGATTAAACCCAGATCTGTGACTGGGGGTGAATGTTTGCCAATGTGCAGCATTCCGTCCATCATCTTGTGTGTTTTGCATTTCGCCCTAAGTGGGAAGGGTATGCCCAGACGGGGGTCCCGTGCTCACTACGCCACTGGAGTCAAGCTATCCTGGCTGATGAAGGCTGATAGCCTGAAACCGGTCCTAGGATGCTTGATTCCGGTCCAGGGAAGACATGGCTTGGCAGTTCGGTCTGGACTGTTCCCATGAGGCACAGGGTCAAGACTGATTTGCATATGGCTATGTCTGAACTGGGGTGGCGTGGCGTGGTGAAGCAAAATAACGATGGATTAAACCCAGATCTGTGACTGGGGGTGAATGTTTGCCAATGTGCAGCATTCCGTCCATCATCTTGTGTGTTTTGTAGCTCGGAGTGTTAACCAGGCCCGGTTGGAATTTGGACTGGTGGACGTCTGGAGACTGCGCAACGATACAGCCAGGGAGGGCACACACGCCACGCCTGCACACAACAGTTGGTCCAGGTTGGACTACTGGCTGCTCAGTGAGGGCGCAGCGGAGTGGGTGTCGGAGGTCATCAACCACCCGCGAACTCTCTCTGACCATAATCCCGTACAGCTCACCCTACACATCCCCACTCCCGCCTGTCGCCCGTTCACATGGCGTATCCGCTCGGAGGTGCTTCTGGATCCACTGTATAATGATACCGTCCGCAAGGCAATAGAACACTACTTTCTAGAGAATAAGGGCACTGTTGATAGCGCTGCCACACTATGGGAAGAGTTCAAAGTAACTATTCGGGGTGTCTGCATGAGCACCACTGCCGGCATACTGAAGGATCTAAGGACACAACTTAGCAAGATAGAAACCACCCTAAAAAGCCTCGAGAGAGCCTACACAGATAATCCTTCCTTAGATACATTATCACGCATCCAAGCTCTGATTCATGAATACGATGCGGCTGCGGACACTGAAATACGTTTCATTAACCGTCGACATGTGGCCAGGCGCTATGGCGAGGGCGGGAGACCGGGCCGCACATTAGCTGGGACAATTAAAAAGCGGGAAGACCATTACCATATTGAAAAAATAGTTGACTCTCAGGGCAGGGAGCACTATACTCCGCTGGACATTTTAGAACAGTTCAGAGAGTGCTATGCTGGTATGTATACGACTCGCGGGACAGGACCAGCCTCCGCATCAGAGGAGTATCTGGAAAATATTGCTTGTGCATGGCTGGCTGACGGTCATAGAGAGTATTTGAGTCAACCGATAGATGTAACAGATATCAAGGCCGCGATCTATGCTCTGCCGAATGCAAAAGCTCCGGGTCCAGACGGTTTAACCGTGGAATTTTATAAGGCCTACATGGACCTTCTGGCACCATATTTATTGGAGATGTATGCTGAGGCGCACGACACCAGCATATTGCCTCCGTCCCTTCGGCAGGCACTTATCATCACTCTGTTGAAGAAAGACAAGGCTCCCGAGGCCTGTGACTCTTATAGGCCTCTATCTTTGATTAACATTGATGCAAAAATACTAGCCAAGATTCTGGCCACGAAACTTCAGCCATTAATGCCGTGCTTGGTCCTGCCCGACCAATCGGGATTTATACCGGAGCGCTCCACATCTCACAATCTACGGACCATTTTCGCCATGATGCACGTTCTTGACCCTAACCTGAGCGCCGCGGCGGTCATGCTTGACGCAGACGCAGCCAAAGCGTTTGACTCTATAGAATGGAACTACATGTTTCGCATCCTACAGCATATGGGATTCCCGCCACTGTTCCTGGGGTGGATCAGGATTTTATATACGGAACCATCGGCTAGAATTCGAGTTGGGGGCTAACGTCTGAGGCTTTTTCTATCGAGAGGGGCACCCGTCAGGGCTGTCCCTTGTCGCCGTTGCTTTTTGCCATTGCCCTAGAGCCACTGGCATGTGTAATACGGCAAAGACATAGAGAGACTGCCCTAAATTTCAATCAACGACCGGTCGGTATTTCGCTTTACGCCGATGATATGGTGCTATTTCTGAGGGAACCTGTGCGATATCTGACGCAAGTGCTGCGGGAGTACACTAGATTCGGACTAATTTCCGGCCTCACCATCAACTGGGATAAGTCAATCATTATCCCTCTGACAGCAGGCACCTCCTCTGGAATACCCGATAATATGGACAGCAGACCCAGTCAAGTATCTGGGTCCACCGGGACCCTGAGTCAGTGGTGAGGGAGAACTATGGGCGGGCCTGCACCACACTGGATCATCACATAGACACATGGATAGCACTGCCGCTGTCTCTGGCGGATCGTATCGCTATTATCAAGATGGTGGTGCTTCCTGTATCTCTTCTCTAATATCCCAATAAAACTGACACAGGGGTTTTTCACCACACTGCGGACCTCTTTATTGCGGCTGATATGGGGAGGCAAGCAGGCCCGAGTGGCCTGGGATACTATCACTTTAGACTATGCCAGAGGGGGTTTTAGCGTGCCGGACCCATATCTATATTATCTGAGTGCGCAGGCACAATATGCGTACTATTGGGTAAATACGCACGACTTTATACCTCATGTGGCGGTTGAGGACGGAGACGCCTCGCCGGTCCCTCTCCGCAGCATTATCACTCATACACGGCATGACACCCCAAAGACGGAAATAAATACGATCGATGCTACGATAGCAGCTTGGCGTGCTATTGGGCAGCTTGCGAACAAGTTACCGCTATATGCCCCTGCGATGTCAATAGAGTGGCATGCAGCGCTCTCAGTGACGCAGGAAACCGGCCCCATGCGGCTGCTCAGGGAGGCGGGACTGTCCACTATGCAAGACCTCTATCAGGGCGGCACCTTCCTAGCCCCTGCAGATTTACAATACATCACTAATCCAACCCTGCTCTTTAGATTTGCCTTCCACCGCCTGCGACACGCAATTAGAACGCACTATCCCACATATCCGGCTGAACCACCGACACTCCATTCTCTTCAACTACTACTGACCACCCCCACACGAAAGAAGTTAATCACGAGGCTGTACAGGGCAATACGGGATGAGAAAGTAAGTAAGTCGGACGGGAGCTTAGCAAGGTGGAATGCTGCACTATCCGCACCTCTGACACTGAAAGACTGGGAGCATGTGTGTAGTCTCACTAGTAAACTATCACCCAACGGGAACCTCCGCATCATACATTTTAAATATTTACATCAGACATACCATACGCCCCTTAGACTATACAAATTTGGTTTGAGGGAAGATAGCAGATGCAAACTCTGTGGGCAGGGGGAAGCTGACTTTATGCATCTTGCCTGGGAGTGCGGGAGGGTGGCTCGTTACTGGGAGCGAGTGGTGCAACATATAAAAGAAATGTCTGGTTCGGATGTACAATGTACGTCTCTGGTTTGCCTTCTGAGTTATGTCCCTCATGTTAAAGGAGTTCTGGGGAAGTTTGTACGCATTGCCCTGCTCATGGCTAAGAGGGGAGTGGCCATAACATGGGAAAGCACACGAGCGCCGAGTGTTGCGAATTGGATCAGAGACATGGTCTATTGTAAAGAGACGCTGGAATTATATGCGGAGGAACTGCCGATCTCCTCTAGGCCAAGGGACATATGGGAGCCACTGCGTCTGTACCTGCAAAGACAAGCCAGTGCTGACACCCAGGGTGAGGCAGACTGAACTTTGGTTATATAAGTGTCTCATTCGACTTACGGAGCATTGGCCACAGTAATCTGAATTGTCATATCTCTTTATTATGATGTTGACTGATCACGTGCTGTATTTGGCTGTTCAAACCCACAAGGTAATTTGTAACGCACTATTGGTGTTTATTATTTTTGAAATACGAATAAAAAGATTTTTTTTTTTTAAACGTTAGCAGTTCTGCACGCTGGAGTTTCCAAGGCAGCTCTCGCTTGGAGAATCTTTTTGTCTCGAGTGGAGCACAGGCTTCATGTACTAGCATAGGGATCATGCACTAGGCCAGAAGGGGCCTTCCAGGGCAGGCATTGGCAGAGGGAGTACAGAGGAGCAAAGGTTAGGTCACGTGTGAAAAGATGGTGAATGAAAGGGAATGGGGATTAATGTTTGGATGGTTTGTTGGGAGGTTGTTCATATTGGCGGGAAGTTTAAAGGGTGAGGGGTTGGTTTGATTAATTGCATTAGTGAGTTGGGGTTTCTTACATATGTTGTGAGGTATATAAGCTTGAGCTGCATACCTCTCCTAATAAAGCAGCCTTTTGCTCTTACTTTACCCTGTTTATTCTGCACATTCTCGCCCGATAACTCTCTGGAGGCAATTACAGTTTCCAGTATCCTTAAAAGACCCTAGATCCAAGGCTATTGAAAAGGTATTTTGCTTACTTAAGGGACTTTAGGAACTTCTACCCTAACTCCAGCCTATCTCTGCACATCAAAATCACAGAGATGATGTTGAATTCCCAAAGCTCCTTTGTCTTTGAGGTTGTCTCTCTCCTGCATCCTGCCCAATCTAGTTTCTACCCCACCCATGAGAATGATACTGCTCTGATGGCAGCTACTGATGACATCCGGATGACCGTAGATTGTCTAGGTTTAACTGCCTTGGTCCTGTTCTATCTCGTGAAGTGTTTCCCTCGATCGACCAGCCAGGGTAAATCCCTACACTCCATGTGATGGGCATTAGCTCAGTAGGATGCAGTACGCTGTGAAAGAAAAAGCGTGAACTGGAAAATGATGTCCCGTGTGACATGGAGTAATTGGTAACTTCAGTTCAAAATGTAGCAGGAACGATCCTGTTTTTTGTTGAGGTAGAGAAAGTGGCTGCAAGTTGAAATCCTGTAGTGAAACTGTACAAACACAAGCATCTACATTTAAATGAATAATCGTGTCAGTAAACTGTGGGGCTAACCTCGTCTACCTTTGCCCTGCCCAATGCAAGGCCATAGCCAATCCATTAGACCCCAGCACTGTTTCTTTTGATTTCATAGGGCTGCCCTCGTCTATCTGAACCACCTTTGACTTCTGTTGCCGGTTCCCCCCATTCCCACTCTGGTGGTAGATTCCTATGAATTTTGCTGCAGACAAGAACCTCCTCATAGTTCCGTTCAACTTTTCTGACGAAATACTGCACATCTCCAAAGATGACGATTAAGTTTTCTTCTGATTATTCCAATTGTAAGTGTTCATGGTTCAATTAGTGCAGCTGGTGACAGATGACCTCCTTGATGCATTCATCAGAGCATTGCATGTTCAATCACAGAACAGTGCTTGTGTGGACTAGTGACACCTAGCTCCCACTCAGGAGTGGAGGGTGATGATAAACTCGTTCTGTGGACCGCTGCTCAGCTCAGATCACGGGTTCAAATCCTGATAGACCTGACTCAAGTTTTTTTCATCATCTTAGCTCAATAAAAAAATGAGAATCATTGATAAGGGTGACAGCACAACTTAATTATGAACCATCTAGGTGCAGTTCTGTGCATAGACTAAAAATAGTCATTATGTCCTTTTGTGCAATATGAACATCTATAATGTACCTCAGTGTTCAATCCTATATAGTTCATCAGATATTCATGCAGTGACAAAACCCTTGGTCACCGTTTTTTTAGTGTACTACCAAACCTACATCATGTTTTCTCCACTTAATTCCTAGATCTAACATAGAGCAGTTCCTTGTTTCATATTTACTTCTCTCTTTTTATATAGCACTTCGTCCCGCACTTCTGCTGATTTTAAGCTCTGTAAATAGCACTTGATACTACTACCCAGTTTAACATGTAAACCTGAGTCATCCTTTCCAGGACTCGAGCTCGTGACCTGCAAATAACCATGTTTTACAAAGAAGCATTCACCTCTTTGGTCCATTCAGACAATCAGGTCCCCCAGGATTTAGCAATTTGCAAAAAAATGGCGAAACTGGCCCTTTTGTAAAAATACCGCAATTTTTTTAAAAGTGTCTGAAAAATCTGTTTAAAAAACAACTATGGTGTTCACCCTTTTTTTACTGGCTTTGTGCTGCAGCTCAGCCAGTAAAGGAGGGTGAGCAACAGGCCAGCAGGCAGCAAAGATGTTAAATTCCTCTGTCACCTTACTTTGAAACGCACAGAGCCCCCTCCTGTGCGATTTGCCTGTAGCCCACCTCACAGGTTTGTGTGCCCCCTGCGGACTCTGCAGGCCCTTGAAAGGCTCTCCTAGCCCCCATCCTCCACTGCACACTTCTCCCTCGACCCACTCTTGTCTCCTATTCACCCCTAACCTCCCCCATGTTGCCTCACTTTTTTTTATATATACCCTCAACCTTCTCTACTGCCCCCCACCTGTCTGCTCCTGCTGCCCTGAACGCACATGTTGTCTGATGCCAAAAAGAGACGGTGTCCTATTGTATTTGGCATCAAACACCATCCGGTTCCAGGCGATGTGCTCCTGGAGACTCTGCAACGTTACAGTCTGTGACATAGCACAGTCTCCAGCAGTGACAGAGCACAGGCCTTCAGTATTTTTGTAGCCGGCACAATTTTTGCACACCGCAAAAGAACAGCAAATTTTGAGATTTTGGGTAGTAAATTTTGCTTTTTTTGCTACAAAATTTGCCACAGAACCGCGAAATCCTGGAGGGTCTTGACAATCCTACAGTTATAGATCGGTTAGGTGGGCAGCTCAGGTGGTTAACCACCTGTTGCCAAGATCTATTGGCAACACTTTCTAACTCCAGCCGAGAGGGCGCCCCTGTCTTTCATTGACTAGAGATCAATAAAATGAGTACCATCTGGCCAGTATGAAAATAATGCCTTTTATATCTATGTACCCAGCACTGAAACTGCAGAGCGGTGTCAGCAAAGTATTTTCTAAAGATTGTTATCAATATATGTTAAACATTGTGGGGAAAATTAGTTTAGTACTATAACTATATATATATATATATATATATATATATATATATATATATATATATATATATATATATATACACACATACATACATATATATATACACATACATATCCTACTTGTGGTCGCCAGTAGGTACTTCTAGTTAGAATCATGTTTCCATAGAGAAAGCGTTTTTTAACTTGCCTATAACTTTGGCACCGTTTGATAAAACTTCACAAAATTTTCCAAGAATAGTGTCAAGTTTGGTTTTGTTCTGCATGGAAAGATTCAGTGCAATCTGTCAAGTGAGGGCTGAGAAAAAAAGGGGGGGTGGGGTCAAAAAAAAGTTTGTTTCCCCATGTTAATTTCCATAGGAGTTTTGAACACGACCACAGTACAAACCACTGGACGGAATTACACCGAATTCGGCAGGAAGGTAGCTTTTGGTTCACGAATCATGCTTTCAGTTATCCGGTGCAAATCCATTCAGTAGTTTGCGAGAAATCCAAATGTGTATATCTATGATTGCGACTAATTCACGATTATTTTGCTATGATTCACAAATACACGTGCCAACAGAAATGCTGTGTTTGGCTGGCCGCAACCTGAGCAGAAAGTTGTGGCTGCCATTTTAGTTTGTTTGCAAAGTCCCCAGGCCAACACAGAAATGGCCATTGCACCATACGTGATATTTGCGAATTCGTCACGACACTCAGCACAGCCTCCTGTGTAACTTCATTTAGAATTTGCGAATATCGACAAACATTTTTAAAAAATTATATTCACACAGCCTGTCTCACTTACACACTCACAGACCCATTCTTACACCCACTCAGAAACTCATGCACCCACTCACAGACCTACAGACATTCACGCACCCACTCACAGACCCACTCAGACTCATGTACCCACTTACAGAACCACTTATACTCACACCCACTCACAGACCTACCCAGAGACTTGCACACCCACTCACAAACCCACCCAGAGACTTGCACACCCACTCACAAACCCACCCAGAGACTCACACACCCACTCACTGACTCAGACACTCATGCACTCACTCATAGACTGACGCACACACTCATGGAGGCACTCGCAAACCCACTCAGACACTCATGCACCCACTCACCGACCCACTCAGAAACTCATGCACCCACTCACAGACCCATACAGCCAATCACACCCACAAAACCACTCACACCCACTCACAGACCCATACAGCCACTCACACACCCACTCACCAAACTATACATCCACTCACACACACTCACTCAAAGGTCACAGGTTACAGTTAGGAAATAACATTTTAAAAACCTTTAAAATTCTCTAAAAAAAAAAAAACAAGGATGGTTACAAGGATGTTATAGTTAGGAAATAACATTAAAAAAACCTTAGAAATTAACTGAAAATGCCAAAGGATACAGGGACGCTATAGCTATGAAATAGATTTTAAATTGTCACTGACCATGTCATGAGTGATGTAATATGAGAAGTCATAAGCAGTGCATTGCGGGGGTGTAAGTTATGATTTGCTCCAATAACTATAACTGCTGAATTTCTATGGTTTTGTGCGTGTGAAATCTGAGCCGAACTATAACGTCCCTGTAACCTTTGTTTTTTTCCAGTGAATTTCTAATGTTTTTTTATATATATATATATATATATATATATATATATATATATATATACCCATACATATATACCCATACCCAGCTCCCACAGAGTTATCCATGGAAGAAGGCACGGACTCGAGGCAGTCAGGATACGGCATCTGTTTTATTTAATCAGGTCATCCTTAATCCCAAAGATAAGAGAGAGACACGTTTCGGCTTACTGGAAGCCTTTGTCAATCTGGTTGGCGCCAATGTAACAGCAGTATATGTAGCCCATCCCACTTAAGGCATTCATAGACCTAAAAAGCATACTATCAAGCATGAAAACACATTGTAACTCAGTAATGAGAATACAAGATTTCTATGCGTGGATATCAACGATGTAGCAGGTAAAACCATTTGGTAATGTCTAAATTGCATAATACAAATATACACCCAACATATTATATCGTTGTCTTGGTTGCATGCATGTATAGATATATATTATACTAGCCATCCGCCCTAGTTGGAAAATTGATTTACATGTGCTTTGCGCCGCCAAACCCCCATTACGTATCGCCTGAATAATAAAAGAAGCAAACTAAGTTGCGTGCATTAAAAGAACCATGCAGTTGTATTTCCCTTCAATAGTCACTTCACAGCAACCTCAGACCCAACATGTTTGTCAGTCGCTGATAACGGATCCGCCAGCATATGGCCTCTGACCCCTACTGTGGGAACAAAGTTCACTTTTGCCCAGTCGATGAAAACCTCCAATCCAAACGCATTTCACAAAGGACATAGGGGCAGGATAAATCGCAGCCGCTTTCCCGGGGGCCCAACTATGCACAAAGTCTTTAAGCATAGGACTAGCACAGTGCTGTCCATGTCGAGCTGTAAAATGACAAAAGCCATTTACCACTCCAGGCACAATATTACAGCTTTTGTCATTTTACAGCTCGGCATGGACAGCACTGTGCTAGTCCTATGCTTAAATACTTTGCTGTAGAAATGGCAAAAGACTTTGTCCCTTTCTATCTCGGCGTGGATGGCACTGTGCTAATCCTATGCTCAAAAACTTTCATAGAAAAGCAAACATTTGAGGTGAGCAGATCTAGAGTGTCGCTGGTGTTGAGAGGGCTCTATACAGGAGCTGGTTTCCACCTAAACTTGAGAACTACCCAGAGATCTCTGCTTCTTTTTTGTATATATATATATATATATATATATATATAGATATATATATATATATAGATAGATAGATAGATAGATAGATAGATATAGAGATAGCTATATAGAGATCGATAGATATATTTAAGAGGTGGGAGAGCCACTGTAAGATAAAGCATGGCTCTGGCTCAGCTCGAGGTCCTGTAGGAACCTCAAGCCCATACGAGTCAAGTTTTCACGTCACTTCTGCCTACCTCTCACTCTCTACCCAGGATGTGGTGTTTATTCCAGAGTTGTCGACTTTGGAACCGGGGAACTAGGTTAGAGTCTCGGCCTCGGCTCAACATCTTATGATTCTGGGCAAATCATTTAATCTCCCCATGTCTATAACCAATGAATGTGACATTGCGTAATGTAACTGGTGCTCATGTAAAGGCTTTAAGTGTGCGCTAATCATAAAATCTGCAGAGATATGCACAGAGGTAAAAACAAAACCTTACCATAAGGAAAGACAAACTAGATTCCCATAAACTGGTTGATTTGTGCAAAATGAAACCAGAAAACCCTGATAAATAGCACCTTTCCTGCTTGACTTGTGTGATCTTTGGCAAATACTTTATTTCTCCAAAACTTGGTTTTCTTCATTATCACGCACGAAAGCATTTTCAAATATGTGAGTACAAAATACCAGTTGTACAAAAACCCGTTGGGTTTGATTTAGTAGACTACAGTGTTGCTCTCTAATAATCCCGGACAGGTATAGGTTTACATGATGTTTGTTTTGTCTCTTAGTTGACTAATGGTTCATTTTTTTAAACTGTCACTTTTAATAAGTACTTCTCAGTGCAATGCTATGATGTGAGGTATTAATGTCAAAGCTTTCAAATGTTAAAGAAATGTTGAATTTTGAAGAGACTTTATCCTATTTAATGTGATGTTTGTTGTATGATTTACAAAGCAAACATTTCAGGGCTCGGCTCGTGCTGTAAGATCCGGGCCAGACACTTGGCTCACTCTCCCTGTTAATTTGTTGGCTCGCCCATCATATATATATATATATATATATATATATATATATATATATCCGATTATCCCCACGTCGTTCGAACGTAAGAAAAGTCGCACTCAGGATTTTTTATGAAGTTTTTAAGTATTTATTGACTACATTGACCCGGAAGTGGCAATTCATTTTAAAGCATTTCCCATGTATTTTAGACATATAAGAAACATGCACAAACAAAGGCGGAGAACTGCTTCAAATTAGAAAACAGACTCAGATCACATGATTAGCATCTATTATACAAAACGCTAAATTAAAGTGACCCTCAAATCGTGATTTATGTTGTGGTGCATAACACTTTTCATTAATTAGGCACTCAGAGTGAGAGACTTGGTCAAATAAAAAGCAAGTGCTACAAACTTGAGGGAGCACGGTAAAGGCGTCGTGCAAGTGTAAAGCGCGGCGCGTACAAAATGTTGGAAAAGGCAAGTGCCTTACTTAGCGCATGAGTATTAGCCAGCATGCTGCTGTAATAGCTGGAGGTAGAAAGGTCAAGTGACCTTGTAGATATCCAGCCAATCTCGTCATGCTCCCTGTATTCAAGCCAAGGACCAGTCATGTCTGAGAAAGGGATAGGAATTGCCCTAAGGGAAGACGTTTGTTAGAGCCAGATGGGGTCCATTAAAGGGGGGGGGATCTGTGGGATGGCAGGGAGGGGAGTAGGCAGTTACTGGGTAACAGAGCAGCTGCTCTGGACTTGTAAAGTGACTGCCCAGGTGTCACTGAATCAAGGGAAACTGGGCAAAAAGGGAGCAGACTGGGATGGTGGGGTAGGGGGATTTTACAGAAACAGAGGGGTAAATGGGCATACGTTCTGCCGAAGATACCACATTTGTCAATCTGTTTTAACCCAGGTGTACATGAAGGTCTTCCTCACGATTGAGGCCTCCAGGGATTTTACTTTGAAGTTTAATGATATATTCAGATTCCAGGCGTCGCAGATGACGTTCCCGATCTCCTCCACGTGCTGAGGCTGGAACCCTGTCAATGCCAAAGAACGAGATTTTAGCGCCGATATTAGTGACATTCCTATGCATCAAATCACAATGTTTGGCCAAAGTATAGGACATGTCTCCATTTCTGATCGCGCGCAGGTGTTCTAGAATGTGCTTTTTTACGGGGAATATAGTGCTCCCCACATAGCACAGCCCACATACACAAGTCATGACATATACAACAAAGTCAGTGTTGCAATTGATAAAGTTGTGGATCTTCCCAGATTTACCATTCGGAAGCTTGTATGTCTTAACATTGACACTGCTACTACAGGCCTTGCAGCGCCCGCATTTATGGAAACCCGGGAGTTCCCTCAACCAGGTACCCTGTGTTTTGCTTCTTTGTGTGAGGTGACTGTGTACCAGTATGTCCTTCAGGGAATTGCATTTCCTGTATGTTACGTGTGGTGTCGGACTGATCAGTTTACCAATAACCCTATCATTCCTCACTAGGTGCCAGTGTTTGCGCACTATCTTGTGTACCGCCTGTGAGGCGTTGT
Organism: Calotriton arnoldi; assembly: GCA_963921515.1. Lineage (NCBI taxonomy): Eukaryota > Metazoa > Chordata > Amphibia > Caudata > Salamandridae > Calotriton > Calotriton arnoldi. The sequence continues at coordinate 1,977,725 of CAWUFW010000751.1, forward strand.
TGTAGGTGGTGATACGCCTGACTTCTTGTTCGGTTTTTACTTTTATCTTGGGAACCAGAAGGCTGTTCCGCTCCCTGATAGCCGCTTTCTCCGAGGCTATTCTGATAGTTTTGCTGGTATACCCCCTTGTTTTTAAGTGGCCATACATCTTGTTTTTCTCTTTGTCGTAGGCCTCAGTGGAGATGCAGTTTCGTTTGGCCCTGAGAAGCTCACCGTAAGGGATGCTTCTCTTCAGCCCGTCAGGGTGATGACTGTGAGCATGTAGTATGCTGTTACCAGAGGTGGGCTTTCTAAAAAGGCTTGTGTGCAATGTCTCATCTTTCGCCTCGACCAGGACGTCGAGGAACTCAATGGTGTTCACATGAGTTTTGCTAGTAAAGGTGAGGTTGAGATTATTTACGGACAGCCCTGTGATAAAACTTTCTAAGTCCCCTTGTGGCCCGTCCCAAATTAAAAAGATATCATCGATATAGCGGGTCCAAAGGACTAGGTTGTCCATATAGGCTTGATTCCCACTGTGCCACAGATGCTCCGCCTCCCACCACCCCATAAATAAACAGGCATAGCTGGGAGCAAAGCAACTTCCCATGGCAGTCCCATTGTACTGTTCATACCATTGGTCTTCGAAGAGGAAACAGTTATTATGTAAGCAGAAATGTAACATGTCAATCAAAAGCATTGTGTGGTCGTACATAGACAAAGACCTATCTCTCAGGTAATATTTGCATGCTTCCAGACCCAGATTGTGTTCTATGCATGTATACAAGGATACCACATCCACTGTAGCCAGAATATATGTATCCTTCCAGGGGATCTCCTGTATTTTAGACAGGAAGTCCATAGTGTCCCTACAATAGGAGGGCAGATTGATAACATATGGACAAAGAAAATAGTCTAAATAAATTGAGGTGTTCTCTAAAAGGCTCTGGTTTGCCGAGATGATAGGTCTCCCCGGGGGGTCAATGGGATGTTTGTGTACCTTAGGCAGCATGTAGAACACCGGGATAACAGGTTTTTTAATCAGGAGAAACAGAAATTCGTTTTGGCTTAACATGTCTCTTTCATGCCAGTTACTTAAAATATTGTGATATTCAAGTACAGTTTTGTTGTATCTGGTTAAACTGGACCTCAGGTAACTCCCAGAGAATTCCAGTTGCCGTCTCGCCTCTAGCCTGTATTTGTTTGTGTCCCAGAGGACAACGTTGCCCCCCCTTGTCTGAAGGTTTGATCACAAAGGTTTCCGCTTGTAGCAAGGACTGTAGTCCCACCCTCTGTGATGGTGTCAAGTTCTTTGCAAAGTCATTACGCTGAGTTTTCCAGAGTTCCATCAAATCTAATAGGACCGTTTCATGGTAGGTATCAATCCCATCATGCAGGGTCACTGGGTTAAACCTAGATTTAGGCTTGAAGTCATTTCTGGATCTTCTGTCCAGCACCATGTCCATGCTGACTAGAAGTTCCCGGTCAGTTGCCCAGTCTCGCATTCCTACTTCCATTTCTCTTAGAGTGGCAAGCATTTCAATGTCGCCTACCACGAGTGACGTAGGTGCGGGATCTGCTGAGGTTCCTGGTTGGGAAGCACCAAGAGAGCCACTGCTTTGTTTGAGGGTATGCATTTTTAAAAGCTTCTGTTTTCTGATAAAAAGAAAGAGGTCAATGCGAGTCTTAGCATAGTCAAAGTTCGCAGTGGGACAGAAGGACAGTCCTAGTTCCAAGACTGACCGTTCTTCTGGGGAAATCACATGAGAGGAAAGATTAATAATGGAAAGGTTAGGTTGCTCACCCATCATTTGTTGCGTTTTGAGTGCCGTGTGCCTCTCCCATGCGGCGTCTTGTTGTCTCTTGCCTTCTCCACCTCTCCTGATCCCTCTTTTCCTTGTTCTTTGCCTCCTCCTTTTCCTCAATCTGGGTCTGGAAGCATGCAAATATTACCTGAGAGATAGGCCTTTGTCTATGTACGACCACACAATGCTTTTGATTGACATGTTACATTTCTGCTTACATAATAACTGTTTCCTCTTCGAAGACCAATGGTATAAACAGTACACTGGGACTGCCATGGGAAGTTGCTTCGCTCCCAGCTACGCCTGTTTATTTATGGGGTGGTGGGAGGCGGAGCATCTGTGGCACAGTGGGAATCAAGCCTATATGGACAACCTAGTCCTTTGGACCCGCTATATCGATGATATCTTTTTAATTTGGGATGGGCTACAATGGGACTTAGAAAGTTTTATCACAGGGCTGTCCGTAAATAATCTCAACCTCACCTTTACTAGCAAAACTCATGTGAACACCATTGAGTTCCTCGACGTCCTGGTCGAGGCGAAAGATGAGACATTGCACACAAGCCTTTTTAGAAAGCCCACCTCTGGTAACAGCATACTACATGCTCACAGTCATCACCCTGACTGGCTGAAGAGAAGCATCCCTTACGGTGAGCTTCTCAGGGCCAAACGAAACTGCAGCTCCACTGAGGCCTACGACAAAGAGAAAAACAAGATGTATGGCCGCTTTAAAACAAGGGGGTATACCAGCAAAACTATCAGAATAGCCTCGGAGAAAGCGGCTATCAGGGAGCGGAACAGCCTTCTGGTTCCCAAGATAAAACTAAAAACCGAACAAGAAGTCAGGCTTATCACCACCTACAACAACGCCTCACAGGCGGTACACAAGATAGTGTGCAAACACTGGCACCTAGTGAGGAATGATAGGGGGATGGGTAAACTGATCAGTCCGACACCACACGTAACATACAGGAAATGCAATTCCCTGAAGGACATACTGGTACACAGTCACCTCACACAAAGAAGCAAAACACAGGGTACCTAGTTGAGGGAACTCCCGGGTTTCCATAAATGCGGGCGCTGCAAGGCCTGTAGTAGCAGTGTCAATGTTAAGACATACAAGCTTCCGAATGGTAAATCTGGGAAGATCCACAACTTTATCAATTGCAACACTGACTTTGTTGTATAGGTCATGACTTGTGTATGTGGGCTGTGCTATGTGGGGAGCACTATATTCCCCGTAAAAAAGCGCATTCTAGAACACCTGCGCGCGATCAGAAATGGAGACAAGTCCTATACTTTGGCCAAACATTGTGATTTGATGCATAGGAATGTCACTAATATCAGCGCTAAAATCTCGTTCTTTGGCATTGACAGGGTTCCAGCCTCAGCATGTGGAGGAGATCGGGAACGTCATCTGCGACGCCTGGAATCTGAATATATCATTAAACTTCAAAGTAAAATCCCTGGAGGCCTCAATCGTGAGGAAGACCTTCATGTACACCTGGGTTAAAACAGATTGACAAATGTGGTATCTTCGGTAGAACGTATGCCCATTTACCCCTCTGTTTCTGTAAAATCCCCCTATACCACCATCCCAGTCTGCTCCCTTTTTGCCCAGTTTCCCTTGATTCAGTGACACCTGGGCAGTCACTTTACAAGTCAAGAGCGGCTGCTCTGTTACCCAGTAACTGCCTACTCCCCTCCCTGCCACCCCCCCCCCTTTAATGGACCCCATCTGGCTCTAACAAACATCTTCCCATAGGGCAATTCCTATCCCTTTCTCAGACATGACTGGTCCTTGGCTTGCATACAGGGAGCATGACGAGATTGGCTGGATATCTACAAGGTCACTTGACCTTTCTACCTCCAGCTATTACAGCAGCATGCTGGCTAATACTCATGCGCTAAGTAAGGCACTTGCCTTTTCCAACATTTTGTACGCACCGCGCTTAACACTTGCACGACGCCTTTACCGTGCTCCCTCAAGTTTGTAGCACTTGCTTTTAATTTGACCAAGTCTCTCACTCTGAGTGCCTAATTAATGAAAAGTGTTATGCACCACAACATAAATCACGATTTGAGTGTCACTTTAATTTAGCGTTTTGTATAATAGATGCTAATCATGTGATCTGAGTATGTTTTCTAATTTGAAGCAGTTCTTCCCCTTTGTTTGTGCATGTTTCTTCTATGTCTAAAATACATGGGAAATGCTTTAAAATGAATTGCCACTTCCGGGTCAATGTAGTCCATAAATACTTAAAAACTTCATAAGAAATCCTGAGTGCGACTTTTCTTACGTTCGAACGACGTGGGGATAATCGGTTATTTCAGCGGGTCCAGCGCCTGCCTGTCTGCACCAACCCCGACTGGTGGATGTAATCAGGAAAGGCTGGACTACTGGTTACATATATATATATATATATATATATATATATATATATATATATATATAGTGTCCCGACACTTTTCTCCAAATTGCATAAATGTCCCGGTTTTCGGTTACTGTCTAGGTTGAGCATGCGCACAGGTGTTAAAAAGATGTGCGCATGCTCACTACAAGAGAAGTTACGCCAGGTGAGCAACACAACATTTTAAAACCTTTTGGGATGAATGTTTTTTGCATGACTTTTAGCATCTTGGCATTCAGTCTAGGGTGACCAGATTTCCCCAGACAGACCCGTTTTTTCACGGACTGTTCCGGGGTCCCAACACTTTTTTCTAACTTAAATTGATGCCTCGGGTTTTGAAGAGGGTCGGAAGAGCGCGACCCTGACACTGTGGTGCTCGCTTAATTTTCACCAGCTCTCTTCTCATATCTGGGACAGAAGTTCTGTGCTTACACGAGTCACCTGCTGTGCCCCATCATTCTCGCAGCACAGCAGTCATTAAAGAGGCCTGAATCAGAATGCACTAGGGCACCAGCCCGAGTCGGGTCTACTCCCAGGATGGTAAGGTTGTAAATGGTAGAGTTGCGAGCAGCCCAAATTATTCAGGCAGTGGATGGGGCCTGGGGTGATGGTGAGACGGAGGCAATCTTAGGTGATACAGTCTAGGGTACAGAAGATACAAAAGCACAAATGAAACCTCATCCATGTTTTTTCATTTGCTTTCTGTGCTTGTAATTTTTTTTGTACATTATAAAAAAAAGACTACAAGTCCCAGAATGCAAAGAAATCAGACTGAATGTGAGCTAGTTGTGGTATCTTGTCAGGCCGGGGGGGCTACGGTGGTCAACCCATACGTATGAGAGGTTTCTTTTGGGGCACGGTTGGCTATAAGGATAGAGTTGCTGCAACCAAGGTCTATGTGTCAAGTAAAGGAGACAACATATTGCGGTGGCAAGCGCAGAAGGATCTGGGTATCTATCTCAATCCGAATAAGAACCCGCAACTTTTGGTACAAGAGGTGGGCAAAACACATGTGGGGATTGAAGATGAGTTCAAAGAGGTGTTCTCAGAACGGTTGGGCTGTCTTAAGAACTATGCGCACAAAATCAGAGTCAGAGAACGCAAAACCAGTGTCAGCCAAGGTCAGAAGTCTGCCTATTTCCATGCAGGAACCTGTGAGAGAGGAATTGGAGAAACTGTGTTGTTTGGGTGTGATTGAACCTGTGGAGGCCACGGAGTGGTTGGCACCCATAGTAGCAGCCAAGAAAGGAGATGGGGTGGTGCGCTTATACATAGACCTTAGGGCGCTTAACAGAGAGGTGATTGTACACAAGTTTCCCCTCCCCAACATCTCTCAAATGATGAGCAGACTAGCTGGTTCCAAGGTCTTTTCTACTCTGGACCTAACAGCCTATTATCAAGTCAGGCTACACCCAGAGTCACAAGACCTCACGGCGTTTGTCACACCTATGGGGGCCTACAAGTTCAAACGTATGCCTTTTGGACTTGTTTCGGCCGCAGCCGTCTTCCAAAGGATCATGAGCAACCTTCTAAAAGGAATTCTGGGTGTACTATGCTACCACGATGATGTTCTGATCTTTGGAGAAGACAGCACACAGCATGAACGTAGGCTCAGACAAGTCCTAGGGAGATTCCTAGAGCAAGGCCTTACCGTGAAGAGGGAGAAATGTAGGATTGGGTGCTCAGAGATAGAATTCCTGGGACATAAGGTAACGGTGGAAGGGATACTTCCCAAGACAGAGTTGCAAAACACCATCTTTAATCTAACCCCTCCCAGAAGCAAGGAGGAGATCAAATCCTTTATGGGTATGATTGAATTTTACAGTAAGTTTGTTCAGAATTTTGCTAGACGTACCTATCAGATTCGTAATCTTCTCAGGAAAGGGGTAATGTTTGACTGGAGTGAGGCATGCCAAAGGGAGTTCGATGACACTAAGAAAGCACTGGCTGAGGCACCTAATCTTAAAGCTTTTGTTCCCGGCAGGAGGACTATCCTAACAACTGACGCTAGCTCTAAAGGGTTGGGTGCAGTTCTGAAACAAGAAGGTGAAATGGGGGAAGAGACCATAGCATTCACCTCTCGTTCTCTACGCCAGGCAGAGTACAACTACTCGGTGATCGAGAAAGAGGCTCGTGCTGTGCATTGAGCCACTAACCAATTCAGAGATTTTGTGTGGGGGACAAAGTTTGACGTAAGGACAGACCATAAACCCCTTGTCGAAGTCTTTACCAAGAAAGGGTTGGATGCCATCTCGAGCAGGATCAGGAGGTGGATTGTGAGCCTACAAGAATACACCTTTGGGGTCGAATATGTACCAGGGATGAGGAATTTAGCCGCTGACTGTCTCTCGCGGCTTGTGGAGGAAACTCCTGTAGGGATCAAGGATGAAAACAGGCAAGGTGAGGAGGACTATGAGATGAGCAATGAGAACGTGTGTGTCATCACTCAAGGGGCGGTGGATGAAGTACGATGGAAGGAGGATTTGAGTGCAGATGTGCTTCTTCAAAAAGTATGTGAAAAGACCAAGGGTGGCTGGTCTGATCTAGACAAGAGGGAAGAGTCTCTCAGGCCATACTGGATGGTCAGAGATGAGCTTTCTGTCATGGACAATTGTCTTTTCCGTGGTACAAAGTTAGTTCCTCAAGGAAACTTGAGAGAGGTTCTGGTTAACTTGGCTCATGAGGGCCACCTGGGCATTACCAAAACTAAGCAGAGGTTACGCCTGGACTATTGGTGGCCAAATATGGATTTGGAGATAGAGAGGAAAATAAGAGAGTGTGTACCATGCTCCGCCAGTGATAAGATACTTAAACAACACACACCGCCCATGCACTGCAGGTCACCGGCGGAAGGTCCGTGGGCTGAGGTAGCTTTAGATATAGTAGGACCATTAACAGGAGAAAACCGCACTCCATACGTACTAGTACTCCTAGATTTGTACTCCAAGTGGCCTGAGGTAAAGTTTGTGTCAGAGATCACAACTAAGTCAGTCATCGAGTTTCTACTGGAGGTGTTCCTTCGTGAAGGCTTACCCAGCAGCATTCTGACAGATAATGGGGTACAGCTCTGCTCCAAAGAAATGAGGGAATTCCTAGAGTGCAATGGGATCAAACACAAGTTGTGTGCTCTCTACCATCCTGAGGGCAACGGGATGGTTGAAAGATTTAACAAGACCATCAAAGAAAGCATCCAGTTAGCTAAGGCCAGTGGGTTGAGCTGGAAAGACGAGGTTATCAAACGTCTAGAGGCTTACAGGTTAACTCCCCATCAAACCACGGGCATGACACCATTTGAGCTATTGAGAGCTAGAAAACCCAACTCTAGATTGGTACCAGGTTGGATGAAATGATACAAGGGGTGGACCACTCTAACCAAAGAGACACCATGGAGGGACAGAGAGAGGAAGGCCATGGCGGATAGAAAGAGGAGGTTTGACAAAATTCACGCAGTAAAAGAGATTCGATTCAAAGTAGGTGACCTAGTTAAGATCAGAGCTCCGACAGGGAGACCGAGCTGGTCAGAGTTCACGGAACCCACAAGAATTGTTAAACTGTTCAGAAATGCTGTCAAGACTCAGGATGGGCGAATCTGGAATCTGGGCATAGTGGTAAGATGCACTGCTCCCACAGCGCATGTGGACACGCCTAAAGGTGTGGAGTCGGGCAAGCCAGGTTCTGCCATGTCTTATGAGTCAACAGATGCTGGGAAGACCAACACTCACTGTAGGTTGAGTGGTAGGGTTGCCTGTCGTCCCAAATATTTGGAACATTATGTTGATAAGTAATCATGAGTTTTCCTGTTCTATGTCTTTCTAATTCTCTTCTGTTTTAATTGTAGAGGATGGGGATGTGTGGTATCTTCTGTTTGGGGGGATGACTGTCCCTTTGCCGCACCCCTCACTTTCTGGTCATATTGTTCTTACCCTTTTTGAGATGCTGTAGAATGTTGCCGCACCAAAGGTTCTAAGTTGAGCTCCCTGCGAGGAGACGGCGGACACCGGCGGTGTGAGCTGTGGCTGAGGTCATTTGCTGTTAAGTACAATAAAGCTCTTATCGAAGATAAACAACGTTTCCCTGTGATTTTACATGCCCGCGTGAACTCTTGAATTTCACAATAGTCTTACATTATTTAAATGGAGCAAAGCGTACAGCCTTTGAAACACACTATATATATATATATATATATATATATATATATACTGCCTTTTTAGTAGATTATGCCCTTGTAGTCCCATGTTTCGGTGTTGTCATTGTGATATTTCAGCAGTTGATGGTAGATGGCAATGTTTAGTCCTATTTCTATGTCTAGTGCTGTCTCGGTTTTTTGGTTCTAGAAATCTGGTCACCCTAGGAGAGGAGAACAGAAAGAGAGGGAGAGAGAGAATGCGAGAGACTGTGAAAATGTTCAATCAACTGTGCCTCACTATGTCGATCTTGTGTATTTTCTTAAGGGAAGCCACGGCTGCTGGTGCACGCATCGGTATATGTGATCTGAGAGCCCTCGAGGTAGCTCCATTTGTAAGGCCGCAAGGAGCGCCCAATTTCAAACCTCGCGCACGGTTGTTCAGCAGCAGTAGTGTACTAGACTGTAAACTGAAAATGTTAGCTGCGTCGCTAACGAACTTTCTCATTTTAAAACGAATGCGTAATGGGCAGGTGAATGTAAAAACAAACGCAGGTTCAAAAGAAATCTTTTGAAGGAGACCGCCTTCGAAGAGGTGACTTGAAGTGTGGTGTCTGTGCGAGTCATAGAGGCGCCTGCTTTGTGGCTGTTTTGTTGCTGAAATGTTGTCATGAGCCCCCCTCCCATAGGGCAGATTTATAAATGCCTGCTGCGTGACGTAGACGGGGCATTAGCCTAATAAAAGGTAAGTTGCGGCTGTTAAGTGGACTCCCCGGCCTGAGGCGATTGCACCTCTGCTCAGCACTGAAGCTCTGTTGTCTCCTTGCACTGTTGGAAAAAACAAGAAAAGAAGCGTCTAAGATAAGGCACCCCGTGGTACATAAACACGAGGCGATGGTTACTGCTAACACGAGGGTGCTTGGAGCCAACACCGCGCAGATTAGTGGCACGCCCTTTAAAACACCTAATTACAACTCCTGACGCCCACTCTTCTCCCATGGCAGCACTACGGTGTTTACAGCTCAATTTCCTTGGTTCTTAACTTGCAGATGTACTTTTTAGTTTCCTGATTATGCCTTTCACGTGTGGTGGACGTTTTAGCCGCCCAAAACCTGCATCATATTTAATTTCTGGATTATTTCAGAAACCTTTCTTGGCCTCTGTTAGAGCCAGCTCGGCGAGGGCACAACGCAAATAGGGACATCTGAGCCCCAACCGTGGTGGTTGGGGTCACCTGCCTGGGGTGTCAGGGCAACGCCCAACTGTGACTGCAAACTGGGCTAAGTACAACCCCTTCGCACTTGCTTATCAAGGTAGCAAGCGCGCAACGACCATTGGGCTAAGAGGGCTTTAGACCGCCCACCCCACACACCCAGGTGCCAAAGGTATGACCTATTCCGTAGGTACCTGCATCATCATTTACTGTCATTGTGATTACGTTTGTTTGAAGGATCCTGTGTGGAAAAAAGACTGTGAGAAAAGTGGTCTTTAAACTCTTCCTGGTTTTGATTAACTTTACCGGTCTAATGTATTTACATATGCACCATCTGTCACAAAATGTTACAAATATTCTTTAGAGGTGATCCTGCAAACCCCAAAAAGGGGTATATACATTCTACCAAGGTTGGACGAACATTTTTTTCCTCATGGCTCTTTGGTAGTTTTCAAACATTTCTTGATGAAATTACAATTGTGATATCCCAGATATTTTAAATACCTATTATACAAACAAATACAATGTTAACCAATATCATTAACCTAGGTGAGGTCCACTTATGTGGTATGTATTTACTAGGGTTGGAGAGCCTGCAAGCTGTGACATTTCGCTAATGAATATGTACTTTTCATGCCTGTTCACATAGTATCCGATACTTCTTGTCATTGTGTTCTGTCTGCCTCACTTTGTTTGCGCGCTTGTTCGAATTTTGATATGGTTGATCATATTCATGTTCTACATTACCAATTTTATCCTACTTTGTTCAGTTTGTTTAGTTCCTTCCCATCGTATGTTTATTTGAGGGGGAAGGAGTAGAGTGTAGGGGATGGAAGGTGTGGGGTAATATGATTAAGTGTATTTGTCAATCAAGGTGGGCATTCATCTGTTTTGGCTTCTATTGCAAATACTGACCAATCAATAGAGCAGGACCTCTGACCTCCTGGCCGGAGTCCTGCTCTCCGCCGTGCATCGCCTGCCGCTGCCCCCGACACCTCCTCCTGGTAGGTGTTCGAGGCCATCCTGTTGCCTGCCTGCGTGTGTTCCCTGCTTGCTTCCTTCAATTTTGTGCCTTAGCGTGCCTGTTAGTGTGCCTCATTGTGCCCGTAATTGCACCTTTATTGTGCATTATTTTTACCCTCTTGTCGATTGTCTGCCCGTTAACTTTTGTTTTCTTTGCCAGATTTCGCCGCCCTTCTCCCGCCGCTGATCCCCGCGGCCCCTCCCCCCTGCCGTCTCCCGCCTCCCACCTGCGCTTCCCTCCCCCTTCCCTATTTAATGGCGGCCGCGCAGCGGGCGCGCCAAAGGCAAGCCTGTCTGCGCCCGTCCATGACCGACCGCGACCAGCACCAGGGACCCTAGATCTCCGACCAGGCACCGCTACGACTCCGCTACCCTCCTCGCACTCAACCCCGGAAGGAACAACAACTGCCAGCTCTCCACGCCGAGCACCACCCAAGGACAATTATCCTGCCGTCACTGCTGCCAGACCTTCAACCCCACCAGCCACCACCTCTGCACCGAACGCCAACACATCCGAAACCCTGAGGTGCATCCTCCTCAACGTGTGCTCCCTGCACAGACACGGCGTTGAGATCTGGGACCTCCTCGACACCCTATCACCAGATGTCGCCTTCTTTAAAGAAACCTGGGCCAACGCCTCCTCAGCCCCGACATCACCACCGCCATCCCGGACGGATACAAGATCCAGAGGAAAGACCGCCCCAACCGCCCAGGACGAGGACTCGCCATCGCATATAAGAGCTCCCTCCGACTCTCCACCTCCACCACAAATGACTCCCTCTGCACCACCGAACATCTGCACTTCCAGATCCAGACCAGCCCTAGAACCACACTTCGCGGCACCCTCGCTTACAGACCCCCTGGACCTCGCGCCTCGTTCGCCACAGCCATCGCCGACCTCATCGCACCCCACGCCATCGCCTCCATGGACTACATACTCATCGCAGACCTGAACTTCCACTTCGACAACCTCAGCGACCCCAACTCCACCACCCTCCTGGACAACCTCGCCAACATCTGCCTGAAACAGCTCATCACCACGCCCACCCACAAGGCAGGACACACCCTCGACCCCATCTTCGCAGGAGATAACAGCATCCACTTCAGCCACACCACGCAACCCCCTGGACATACCACCACTGCGTACACTTCAACGTCGACAAACCCACCGCCTCCAAACCTGCACAGCACCCTCCAAGAAGGAACTGGAGCAAAATCACTGAGGAGCAGCTCAACTCCGCCCTCAACCGCCACCCCACCACCACCTCGACCGACGCCAACCTCGCAGCCAAAGAACTCCACAGATGGATCTTCAACTGCGCAGACGAGCTCGCACCCCTACGCAACTCCGACAGACAGCGCCCCAGGAAGGCCACCTGGTTCACCACCGACCTCCAAGAATCCAGACACACCTGCAGACATCGCAAGAAGAACTGGAGAAACAGCAAAACGCCAAAAGATCGCACCACCTACAAGAACGCCATGACGGAATACCACCAACGCATCAGATCCACCAAAAGGACCTCCATCCAAAACAAGATCCTCGCCAACTCCAGCAACTCCAAGGAACTCTTCAGCGTCATTCAGGAATTCACCAAACCCCCCAGCGAAACCACGGACATCACCCCCTCCCAGGACCTCTGCGACAAGCTCGGATCCTACTTCCATCTGAAAATCAAGAACCTCTACGACCACTTCAACGACCAGACACCTGACTCCGAAAACCACCTCCCTCACCAGCAACGCCAGCCAGCCTACCGTCTCCTCCTGGACCCCAGTCACCACGAAGACACCATTTCGACCATGAAAGGCATCCACTCAGGGGCCCCCACGGACCCATGCCCGCCGCACATCTACCACAGAGCCGCCATCGCTCCAGAACTTCGACACACCATCAACAGCACCTTCGAGACCGGCATCTTTCCCAACGACTGGAAACGCGCAGAAGTCAGACCCCTGCTCAAGAAGCCCTCAGCAGACCCCAGGGACCTCAAGAACTACCGACCCATCTCCCTCCTCCCCTTCGCGGCCAAAGTCACTGAGAAGATCGTCAATGCCCAGCTAACAAAATTCATCGAAGAAAACTCCATCCTCGACCCCTCCCAATCCGTATTCCGCAGCAACCACAGCACCGAGACTGCTACAGATGACACCCGCACCCTCCTCGACCAAGGACACACCGTGGCTCGACCTCTCTGCAGCATTCAAAACTGTCTCCCACCGCATACTCACCGCCAGACTCCACGACGCCGGCATACAGGGAACCGCCCTCTACTGGATCCGCTCCTTCCTCACCGGCAGAACCCAAAGAATCAGACTCCCACCCTTCCACTCCGAACCCACGGAAATCAACTGCGGAGTACCCCAAGGATCGTCGCTCAGCCCCACGCATTTCAACATCTACATGGCCCCCCTCGCCGCCATCGTCGGACAGCACGGCCTCAACATAGCATCCTACGCCGACGACACCCAGCTCATCCTCTCCCTCACCAAGGACCCCGTCACCACCAGACTCCACTTCCAGGAAGGAATGAAGGACGTCGCATCCTGGATGAGCAGCAGCTGCCTGAAACTCAATTCGGAGAAGACAGAGGTCCTCGTCCTCGGACCCTCCCCCTCCGCATGGGACAACACCTGGTGGCCCACTGCCCTCGGCAGCCCTCCAAACCCCACGGACCATGCCCGAAACCTCGGCACTGTACTCGACTCCGCCCTCTCCATGACCCGACAGGTCGACACCGTCGCCTCCAGCTGCTTCAACACCCTCCGCATCCTCCGAAAGACCTTCAAATGGATCCCCCCCGATTCAAGGAAGACCGTCACCCATGCACTCATAACCAGCAGACTGAACTACGGAAACACCCTCTACGCCGGGATCAACAAGTCTCTGCTCCACAAACTCCAGACCATACAGAACACCGCAGCCAGACTCGTCCTCGGCATCCCTCGACACGAACACATCACCCAACACCTGCGTAACCTCCACTAGCTCCCCATCAAGAAGAGAGTTACCTTCAAGATACTCACCCACGCCTACAAATGCCTCCACAACACCGGACCCCAATACCTCAACGAGACAATCTCCTTCCACGTACCCAAGAGAATCCTACGATCCGCCGACCTCTCTCTCGCCGAAACCCTGCGCATCCGCAGAGCCAGAACAGGTGGAAGAGCCTTCTCCTACATCGCGGCCAAGACCTGGAACGAGCTCCCGATTGACATCAGACGTGCCCCCTCCCTGAACATCTTCAGGAAGACACTCAAGACCTGCTCTTCAACTGAGCGGAGCTGCCTACCTCCCCCCTCAGCGCCTTGAGACCCTCACGGGTGAGTAGTGCGCTTACAATTCCCCTGATTGATTGATTGATTGATTGAATGGCTTAATGTTCTTTAAAATGTCACAAGTGCAGAAACATTCCCCAAATGTTTGTAGGAGGAGGTCCTCAGCCCTCAAGTAAAGTGATCGTTAATTCCTAGCAGATTCTAACCTAAGTTGCTGTTCTATTGTCTGTAGATAGAGAATACCAATTAGGCCTTGTCTCAACAATTATTGGAGAATACCTCTACTCCCATGGAAAGTGTTTGTTTAAATCCTACCAAATTAAGATCATTACTGCCAGCTTAATGTGCTATAAATTGTACTATTCACCAATAAATTTGGGTAAAGCCTTTGGTTAGGAGCTGCGTGGCTCTGCGGGACATTGCATCGCTCTGAGTCAGATCCAGTGAAACCTTCAGTTAAGGAGGGGAAGTGCACTCTGACGCCAGCCAAGGGTCCAGGATCTTGAGGACGACACTTGGGGGTCAGGACTCACTCCCACAGAAGTCAGCAGAGGGAGGCCAGGTCAGTTGGAGTTGGGTCTGGTCAGCTGGGAAGCAGGAAAAAGGCCTCTGGAACGTTTTGTGTCCCTTTAGTTCACCACAGGAGGTCAGCCAAATGACACTTGGAGTCACTTCTGGGGTACTGGGTTCAAGGCAACCAGGCCCAGTCTTGCTTCAGGCTTCAAACAGCAGGCCAGTTCTTCTTCTGAGTCTTCACAGGTCCACAAGTGTTCTGATTTCAGGTTCTGGGGATGCCACTTTTAGTCCCAGTGCAAGCCTGTGGGTGGTGGTCACCCCTTTGTCTAACTTTTAAACTGGTTCTGGTCAGTTCTTCCATTTTCCATAGGTTTGGTTCCAGACTGGTTAGTAAAACAAAGGCATGCTGGCACAGGTGTGAGCTGCATCTGCCAGTGACAGCGTAGGCTTCTTCTGAAGACAGGACCGGCTTGGTACAGCCCACAGGCTACCCTTTGAAGTGCAATCAGGGCAGGGACACAGCTCCTCCCCAGCCACCCTCTCAGGAAGACTCACCTCTCCACACACAGGCCCTTTTTCCACTGTCTGGAAGGACTACACATCACACCACAGGAGAGCCATTAACAGTCAAGTGACACTGGCAGAAGTGCGCATTTGGCTTAGTATGGAAAATGCCAACTTTCTAAAAGTGGCATTTTCAAAATAGAAAGTTAAAATCTGACTTGACCATCAGTTTGGGTTTTACATTTCTATTCAAACAAGTCCTTGAATCAATTTTCTAGCTAGTTCCAAAATTAAACTATGCATTATAAGGCATCAGTAAAATTTGAGTACACATGCCACAACTTCTTCAGCACAATTTAGCACCATCCCTATGAAATGTTTTTTTTAAATCTAATTTAATTATAACAGATGGTTAAAGTCTTTTATTCTTAAACATGCGCCATTTGCCTTTAAATTTCCAAAGCATTACCTTAAATTCCTGTAAAGATGTCTTTCAATCCTATTAAGTATTTATCAATACTATTAAATTCATATCTAGGCCTGGGCCAGCTTAATCGGAGGAATTTGGTAATTTTGCATTACTCTTGTAATGCAGAATTACTGATAAATTCCGCCGCTCAGCCGACTGAATTAATTTGCAGTGTTCATTGCTTCTAAAACAAGGCTGGAAAAAGGACTAGTCCCTCTATGTTTAAAAATCACTGCAGATTAAAGATTAATCTGCAATGTTTTTTAAACAGAGAGGGACTGCTCCCTCTTGAGGCCCTGTTTAGAAACCAAATCACTCCGTGCATACCCCTCGGCGCCCTTACATAATCTGCAGTGATTACTGCAAAGTATGTAAGGGTGCAGAGGAGTATGCACTGCAGTGATCTCTAGCCAGGGCGGGAAGAGGGAGCAGTCCCTCTGTTTAAAACCAACATAGAGGGACTGCTCCCTCTTCCCGCCCTGTTTAGAGATCACAGCAGTGCATTCCCCTCGGCGCCCTTGCCTACTCAGCAGTAATCACTGGAGAGTATATAAGGGCGCTGAGGGGTATGCACTGCAGTGATATATAGCGGTTTCTAAAGTTTAGAAACCACTGCATGCCACTCAGCGGCAGCGCCCTTACATAAGCTGCAGTATAATCACTGCAGAGTATGTAAGGGCGTTGAGTGGTCTTTGACTGTTGTTTTTTTTACCGCAAAATGCATCCTTGCATCCATTTTTGGATGCGAGGATGAATTTTGTATTAAGAAAATAACACCAAATACCTTGTCCACCCCGCCACAGTATTCCGCAGAATCTCGCGGAATTTTAATGTAATTCTGCAGAATTAAACTCTGCCCACCCCTACTCATATGCTATAAAATGGACAGTTTACCAATAAGTTTCCCAAACTTTCATTGTGGGAAAAAACTCAAACAGTCTGTAAATTTCCCAAGCTTTTGATGAGAAGCGCATCAATGATTCCCAGTAGAATTGTAAACATGTCGTATGTTTTAAATACCATACAACCTGCCCTATGAGCATTTAGGGCCTACCTTACAGGTGACTTATAAGTATTAACAAGCATTGGCATAGCCAATAGGTCTCGCTTTTGGGACCTTATAAGTATTTAGTTATGCAGCACAATATCCTTGGTGCAACAACATCAACTGTTGCATGGCTACACACTTATATGGTCCCAAAAGCGAGACCTATTGGCTATGCCAATGCTTGTTTACATAGTAACTGTTGAGTATCAGCTACGTCCTACTCCCAAATAGACAGCTAGCATGTCAACCGACCAGATAGAGAGATTCACACAGAGAGAGAGAGAGAGAGAGATTCACACACACACACACACACAGAGAGAGAGAGAGAGAGAGAGATTCACACAGAGAGAGAGAGAGAGATTCACACACAGAGAGAGAGAGATTCACACACAGAGAGAGAGAGAGAGAGAGAGATTCACAGACACAGAGAGAGAGAGAGAGAGATTCACACACACACAGAGAGAGAGAGATTCACACAGAGAGAGAGAGAGATTCACACACAGAGAGAGATTCACACACAGAGAGAGATTCACACACAGAGAGATTCACACAGAGAGATTCACACAGAGAGAGAGAGAGAGAGAGAGAGAGAGAGAGAGAGAGAGAGAGAGAGACCGACCGACCGACCGACCGACCGACCTACCTTGTGCCACTGACAGTGGCTGGTGTAAAAAAAGTACTTTGTGGTGTACTAGTGTGCACAATGTAGCCTGGTTGTGTCGTAATATAAACAAAAGGCATTGTGATGTACCAGTAAATACAATTCACCCAAATTGGGGTATAAAATAAGGGTACTGCTATGCACTAGTGAGCACAATGCACCTGGATTGTGGTATATTTCGTACAAAGGCGATTGTGATATACTGGCGAGTTAAATGTACTTTGTCTGTATTGTTATGTAAACAAGGGCCTAGTGATACAGCGTGCAAAATGCATCCTGTGTGTGGGTTATTATGAACAAAGGACCTGCAAGTGTACTTTTGTGCACAGTTTACACAGTTTGAAGTCAAAGTCCTCTCTGTGCATATATCAAATAATAGGTACCAATAGGCATACCTGTGTGCAAGACCTAGGCACACCGGTCTGCAAAACCCATCGTTACCATAATTAATATTAATCATGCCAACAATATGTTCTGCAGACAGCTCTGCTATCGAGCCAGACCCCAAAACATACTACTCGCCTACCAAAATATCCCACCTGACAGGTATCACACTTTTCGGATATTACTAAGCAAGTGTGATGATATTAGTGTGAATACCCTTATTAACCACTTTCATTGAACAGTAATAAATTGTACTTCCGTAGTGTTCACTGCTAAATATTGGATGTTAGTAGTTCAAATAAAAACGTGCCAACAGACAAATATGGGGCTAGAAGAATGAAAGTCCGAGTCAGCCATGTTGGAGGCACAACACATGAACTAGCATCAACATGCAACTTGGTACAATTGGTAGCAAGGTGCTGGGAACCTGATGGTATTTGCTACTTTACAGTTTTAGGATACCTTACTTATAAGTGCTGCTCTGCACCAATCTGAAATGTGAACAACAAGGTAGGAGAATATAGAACAAGAAAAATGAAGAAATGAAAGAAATACAAAGAGATGCATACTGAGAGGTAGTACAAAAAACATAGTGGTCAAGAAAGGGAGCAAGGAAAAGAGACTGAAGAATAAAAAAAGGAAAGACGGTGATTGGAGATGAATAATGGAATGAGAAAGACGGTGAGTCTGTTCTTTGGTTTAGAAGAATATAGAAAGGGAGAGAGTTAGAAATAGACAGAGCTGATTAAATAGATTTTTTTTTTTGTCAAATATAAATTGAGAAAAATAAAAAGAAGCCGAGTGAAGAAAGATAGGGATATAGAAATTTAAATGAATAACGAAAGAAAAACAAAAATAAGGCGCGAGAAATAGAACGAGGGTGGATGAACGAGAGATAGAGGAAGGGAGGGCAGCGAGGGGGAATAGAGAGAGAAATATATAGAGCGAGAAACAGAGGGCGAAGGGGAGCGCGCACGCCCCAGTGCTATCTCTTGCTGCACAGAGACGGTTCCTTGGATTGCTGCTCAGGAGCTGACGGATCCCAGGGTGGAAGGGGCTGCTACACGGGAGCTGGGGGCACGGCTGGAAGGGGCTGCTGCTGGAAGGGGCTGCTGCGACGGGGCGGTGGAAGGCGCTTCTGCTGTCAGTAGCACTGGTGGACACGGCTGCTGGAGGCACGGGGCCTCACCTGCCCGGGATGTGAGGCCCTCGCCATCCATGCTGAGAGCGGGGAGAGATGGCCGGGGCTGGGCAGGAGCAGGGCCGGAGGCGGCAGGCCGGGGGTGCCGGGCTCTATATGGGCGGAGATGACACATATATACATATCATTACAACATAGGAATGACCAATGTAATTCAAGCTTCTGGATATACTGAGTCAAAACAAACACAAAGAAACGCACTGAAATAAGCTCTATGGTGAGCAGAGGAAGTACAGGCAAACAGAGGAGAAAAAAAGCACAGGGACAGCCATGGCGAACGAGTGGGGCTTCCACAGACAAGAAAGCAGGCATAGAGGGCACATAAAAACTTGGCGGCAAAGGGCAAATCGAGTGAAGTGGTAACAAAGCAACACCGTGCAGTGCGAGCATATTACTTGAATTGTTCTAACTAGGGAACAAGGGCACACAGAACAGCATCAGCACAGAGAACAATAGCACTGCACAAGGAAATGAAAACATTGTCACAGTAAGCAGAAGAGCTGGTCAAGTACTTGGGTGTGTCGTAGAATAAAGCACTGCAAGCCTCGGGTAAATCCTCGATAACACAGACAGTGAGAGCCGCACGGCCATGAAAGTGACGCGGCCGCGAAAGTGATCGAGTGGCACGCTGAAAGTTTAATGAGCCATGATGAGGAAAGCCAGATGGCGCATGACGCTTAATGAGGAAGAGATCGGAAAGGCAGATGGCGGCTGTGCGCGTGCCCGCGCGTGTAATTGCAAGCTTTAGGCCACAAGCAAAAGCTTGTGGTCGGATTTCTAAAGCCCACTCACTAAATGTCTCGCCAGACCAGCGCATTCACTGGCTCAGGCGAGACCTAAAAATGGCCAAATAATTAGCTTATACTATCACAAAATTTGCAGCATCATACTGCATATTTTCCATTTTCTTGTCTCATAATTTAGTAAACCGTACAGCATTATTTGGTCCTCTTTTGCCGCATAATTCCAGTGGCCCTTCCCATGTGCAGAGCCACTGGAATGAATTGATTTTTCAGTTGCTGCATTTTCCACATAATTATGGGTTTGACACATTTGCCACATAATCCACCATCGGCGCTATTATCTGCAGAGTTTACCAAAAAAATGAATTTCTAGCTCAAACGAATTAAAGTTACAAAAATGTGGTGCACCTGTTACAGCGCAGTGGAAGTGCCTTCACAAAGATTGACTGGTCCCTTTTCTATTGCTGTACATGGGTCTTAAACTGGGTGTAATGAAGTGAGGCCTTGTCCCAGATAGGCGACAAAATATTGGCGGTAATACTGTTACAAAACGTGCCTTTTCTTGCTGCATAATTTAGTCAGCCGTACCTCATAATTTGGTCCTCCCTTGCCTGATGATTCCGGTGGCCTTGTCCATACGCGCCCCAAAATGAACTAGTCATTGCTGCTGTGGTTTTATGGGGGAATTGTGCTCCAGAAGTTTGTATTAGACCAACTGCAGCAAAATGTAAATGTAAATATGTTAGCACCTGGTTATGAGGAAAATGTATTTTTAGCTTAAAAACCTAGTAAAAGAAAAAACAGCAACACGAGATTACTTAAAAATGTTGACAATGGTTCAATTATGTTTTTTTCTCCCTCTCGCTATGGTGACTTGTGCGCCATGGTCGTATGTACATAAAATCTGCTGAAACCAGCCCCCCCTCCCCCCTTATAATATATAACTTTGCCTGGGCCATGCCTTGCGGCCTGTTCATGCTCACACAGTTCATGTGCACGGTTATTCATTTATTAAAAATACATCTCGTTGGAGAAGATGGCCGCAGGCAGATGCTTGGCAAGAATAAAAGCACGGGCAGAGTTGTTAAACCGAAGTGCGGGGTGAAGGAGACAAAAACCGCGCCTTTCAATACAGAGGAGCAGGCAGACGAAATGTGTACAAGACAGAACATACACGTCTCAACTGGTGCAGGGTCCCACGCACTCTGCGGGCCATTTACTGGACCCAGTTTTTTCCAACCTTTCTCCCCTGACCGTCCACACCCCTTCTCCGATGTGCTGGTCTGATCATTATTTAATAACTATGACACTCTCGGGGGGAGTGCCCGTGAGGAGCGTACCTCAGAAACTTTCACTCAGACGCCCTTGGCATAAACTTGACATCGCTCAGTTTCACGGCCTCCTTTCCACTACCATGCCCAGCATTCCAGATGACCCAGACATGGCCGATAGATCATTGTCGGATTGGATCCTCCGTGCTCTGGACGCTCTCATCCCTGTAAAGTGGTCAAAAAGTCGTAACACCAAATCTAGTCCCTGGTACAATGCTAAGCTCACCTCCTTGCGTAAAGCGTGCAAAAGGATGGAGAGAGCTTGGAGAAGGGACTACGACCCAAATTTGAAGGGGTGCTATCAGGCAGCCATTAAGAAATACCATAGGGATATCCAGACTGAACGGGCAACTTACTATGCGGATGAGATCAGGAGCAGTAATAACCCCTCCAAAAGTATCTTTTCGATACTGAAAGATCTTAAATCATCAACAGCCCTTAATACGGCCGTAATATCGTCAGATGAGCAGTGTGAGGCTCTTGCCTCCTTTGTTGAGAAGGTGGAAATGATCTACAAGTCCTTCCCCCAGATCGCGCTATGTTCTGATCGCGTGCCTAGACCCCCTCCTATGCATACTCTGGCCGCTTTCCCGCCGATCTCACAAGAGGAGTTGTCTGTGCTCTGTAGCAGAATTAAGTCTGGCTCTCCCACCGACCCCCTGAAGCCTGACCAATTCTTGAATATCTTATCTGTGCTCCTTACACCCTTGAGCCAGGTGATCAAATATGTCTTTCTACGGCGGTTGTCCCCAGATCATGGAAGCAAGCCAGGGTGGTCCCTCTGTTAAAAAAACCTAATCTTGATGCAGCAAAACCAGAGAGTTTCCGTCCCATCTCCCTCTTGCCCTGGGTCTCTAAGATCTGAGGCCTATATCAACTCCATCTTGACGGGTTATCTGGAGGAAAACGACATACTGGACCCCTCTCAGAATGGTTTTCGTTCTGGTCACAGCACGGAGTCTGCTCTCCTAGCTGGGACCGAACATCTGAGGGGGGCTCTAGACGAGGGTCGTACCTCGGCACTAGTCCTAATAGACCTTAGTGCCGCGTTCGACACGGTGTCCCACCAGATCCTGCTGAAACGGCTGGAGGAGGTGGGCATCGTGGACTCGGCCCTGGACTGGTTTGCCTCTTTTCTTGTGGAGAAGACCTTCCAGGTAGCCGCCCCCCCTTTTGCCTCTAAGATCTATACTATCAAACAGGGGGTGCCGCAAGGCTCAGCCTTGAGCCCAACCCTCTTCAACCTATATGTCCAGCCGCTAGCTACGGTGGCTAAGAGCAGAGGGATCACGGCAGTATCATATGCGGATGATACTCAGTTGGTAGTCGCACTCTCGGACGACTTAACTCGGGACGCATGTAAGTTCAGGAGTGACCTTGAGGTCATCGCGGAGTGGATGACTGCCAACTGTCCAGCTCAACACCAGCAAGTCCGAGGTATTGCTGGTAGGGAAAGGCACTGAGCTGTGGAGTGAGCACTGGTGGCCAGCCACTTTGGGGCATGCACCTGCCACCAAACAGGTGGTACAAAACCTGGGTGTCTGGGTAGACTCCGCCCTCAGCTTCCAGACCCAAACCAAGAAGGTGGCGGGGACCTGTTTTGGTATATTGCGAGGGCTCAAACCTCTGTTGGGGTTTTTGACCCCTCCATTAGGCAGGTCATTGTCCAGGCTTCCATAATGTCGAGACTGGACTATGCCAGCTCACTCTATCTAGGGGTCTAACAAGACTGAAATCTTGAGACTGCAAAGGGTTCAGAATTCTGCGGCCAGAACTCTCCTTGGCCTACCTAGGACCTGCTCTGCGTCTAGTGCTATTCGTAGGCTTCATTGGCTGCCTGAGGCCAAACGTATTGAGTTTAAGTCCCTTTGTATCTCCTTCAAAATCATGAACTCTTCTTCCCCAGCTATTCTGGCCAACCTACTTGAACCATACACCCCTTCCCGTCAACTTCGGTCGACGGGACAGAATCTGGCGGTTATCCCTCGGGTGAGGAGGGTACGCGCCGGGGGCGCTCTTTCCGTACTTTGGCAGCCTAACTTTGGAATGCGCTGCCCATCCCCATCTTGAAGAATTATGTGGCATTTCGTAAGGCAATTATAACGTACCTCTTCCCTCCGTTGTAGGCCTCTTCCCCGTTAGAGGCTGCTCAGTTTTCTGCTGTTAGCGCCGGGACGCCCCTTTGCTGGGGCAGCTGTGCGCTCTATAAAACCGCAAAACAAAACGTACGGCTTGAAAGTTTTTTGTTTTTTTTTACGCACACAGGTTATCCTGAATAACAGCGTAAGGAGAACAATTTTTAAACGTCTTTAGCTTGTGTGAAAAACCTGCCTCTACCTATTGTATAGATTAAAGGTCTCTTTTTGTACGTGTTAAACACGGGTGCAAAATTAAAATTGCACACTTTATTTAAAAAAATGAATTTGTTCCTTCAGTGCAGCTTTAAAGGTACCCTACCTGTCACCAAGGGCATTACTTGACCATTGGCACCTTGTGACGTCGAGACACGACGTACACTAGTTGGCTTAAAAGAGGGGTGTCATGTTTGGGGTGTACACTTTGGAGGCGAGGTGAGTCTGGTAAAGTCTTGGTGCAAGTAAGTACCGTAGAGGGTATTCCCTGGGCTCTGGTGCAAACGTGGAAAACGGGCCCCGTCACTGCTGGGGCGGTAGTAAAATGAGCGATTATCAGGGTCTAATGAGCCGTTGTGGCCCGGGGCCACTGCACCTGCTTCGCCGGTGGTAGCAGCGCCTCTGAGTGACGCGGAGAAGAGGGGCGCAAGGGCCGTTGGCTGGGAGGCAGGACTGCGCCATCCCGAGGGGGGTGGGTGTAAGCAGGGCAGAGGAGAGGAGCCGTTTGTAAGCAGGGCAGGTGAGAGATGGTGGTTGTAAGCAGGGCAGTGGAGAGGGGCCGATTGTAAGCAGGGCAGTGGAGAGGGGCCGATTGTTGTAAGCAGGGCAGGTGAGAGAAGGTGGTTGTAAGCAGGGCAGGTGAGAGGGGCAGTTTGTAAGCGGAGCAGAATGTGGTTGTAAGCAGGGCAGTGGAGAGGGGCCGATTGTAAGCAGGGCAGGTGAGAGAAGGTGGTTTAAGCAGGGCAGGTGAGAGGGGCCGATTGTTGTAAGCAGGGCAGGTGAGAGAAAGTGGCTGTAAGCAGGGCAGGTGAGAGGGGCCGTTTGTAAGCAGGGCAGGGGGCAGAAAGTGGCTGTAAGCAGGGCAGGTGAGAGGGGCCGTTTGTAAGCAGGGCAGGGGGCAGAATGTGGTTGTAAGCAGGGCAGTGGAGAGGGGCCGTTTTTAAGCAGGGCAGGTGAGAGAAGGTGGTTATAAGCAGAGCAGAGGAAAGGAGCCGATTGTTGTAAGCAGGGGAGAGGAGCCGATTGTTGTAAGCAGGGCAGGAGAGCCAATTGTTGTAAGCAGGGCAGGAGAGAGGAGCCGATTGTTGTAAGCAGGGCAGGAGAGAGGAGGTGGTTATAAGCAGGGCAGGTGAAAGGGTAAACATGTAAGCAGGGCAGGTGAGAGGGGTAGATAACTAAGCAGGGCAGGCGAGATGGGCGGGTTGGAGGAGGAACAGGTGATCTAAAACGGTGGTGAGCAGGGCAGGTAAGAAAGGAGGGTTATAAGCAGGGCGTGTGAGAGGGCGGGTTGTAATCGGGGCAGGTGAGAGGAGCCGGTGGTGGTGGTGAGCAGGGCAGCTGAGGGGAGCCGGTGGTGGTGGTGAGCAGGGCAGCTGAGGGGAGCTGGTGGTGAGCAGGGCAGGTAAGAGGGCGGATTGTAATCAGGGCAGGTGAGAAGGGAGTTGTAAGCAGGGCATGTGAGAGGAGCCGGTTGTAAGCAGGGCAGTGGGTCCGTTGGTGTCGGAGGCAGGTGACCCGCTGGGTGGCAGAATAGGTGAACATAAGTGCTGGTGGCGGAGCAAATGTCCCCTCTTCCCCCCTGGCAGGACCCCTTCCCTCCCTCGCCCAACCCCCCTGTGAGACACGACAGCGCTGCACCTCACCCAGAACAGGAGGCTGAAAGTCTTAAGCAGGCAGAGGCAGCCGCCCCCCGGCCGGTCCGCCATGGCTGGAACCCCTGCTCCGGCCGGTCCCCGCTGTCCGAGCCCCGGAGATGCTTCGATGGACCCTCCCTGAACCCTCCGGTGTCACTTCCCGCCCCGCGCACTCCCTGCTTCCTCCCCGTCCTGCTCGCACTGCTTTCGGTTTCAGGAACCGCTCCCAGGTCAGGCCCGGCCCGCCCCGCCCTTTAAAGAGGCAGCCGGAGGCCTGTGGCGTCGAAGCGGCTGCAGGTGGGTTTAATCCATAGAGGGGTGCAGCCTCCGTCGGTGCAGCGGGTGCACTGGCACCGGGGCCCAGAGGCCTGGTTATTACTGCATTTCACAGATCAATCGACGGCCGTGGGTACTACAGGTCCCTTCTTTCACCATGGCCAGTGACGCACTGGCTAAGCCACTGACTGTGCATTATCCTAAAATGTATAGGATCCAGAGGGGGAGGGAACGTGTGGGGAGAGGAGACTGCTTCTTTCTAGGCCTAGGAACCAGGTTCTTCAAGCTACAGGTGCCTTCCTCACAAGCATGATAGCCGGGGAAAAAGAAACTCACCATGGCTATAAAAAACAAGCATTTGAAGGCACGCGCGGGGAGGAGGGGGGGCGACGCGAGTGGTGCGTGCGCCTCGCGCTGAAAGTTAAATAAAAAAAATAAAAAATGAAGCTGATAGCCGCGCGGCCGTGAAAGTGACACGGCCGCGCGGCGCGAAAGTGAAAGGAAAATGAAGCTGACGAGGAGGGAGTGGGAGGAGGGGGGAGGGTATTCACCCACTGTAGTGCACGTCGCGCGCGCTTGTGCGCTTGCGAGCAGCAGGCGTGACCACACGCTCGTGCACCATGGCCTTTTGCTTGCGCGTAACCGCCCGAAAAAGGCCACGACGCACGAGCGTGTGGTCAGCTTTCGAAACCCCTTACGTAAAGTCTCGCCAGCGCAGCGCTTGCGCGCTACTCGAGGCTCGACCTAAAAAGGAATGTTTAGGCCTGGCGAAAGGTTTATTTTTAACAGTCGAAATGGCAGTTTAAAACTACACTACAGGCTGCAGTGGCAGGCCTGGAGACATGTCTTACAGGGCTACTTTAGTGGGTGACCCAATGAGTGCTTCCAGCCTACTAATAGCATTAAATTTACAAGGCCTCGGGTACATGTAAAACCCTATACAAGGGACTTACGAGGGACTTATAAGTAAATTATAGAGTCCTTATGCCAACAAAAATGGCAGCTACAGAAGGCAAAACTGTGGGGAAATACAATGCAAAAAGGATAATTTCCAACACTAACATTATGACTATAGCCAACGACAGGACTCTGCAAGCCTTTGCCAGCATGGAGGTGACGTCCAGGAGAGGACCACAACACCCAGCAGCCCCCACGGAAGGCCACACCCCTCTCGCGCTCTTAAGCGCCCTGCGGTCTCGCAGTCATTGTAGCTGCTAGTGACAGGACTCTGCCAGCCTTTGCCAGCCTTTTCCAGCTGGGGGTGACATCCAGGAGAGGACCACAACACCCAGCAGCCCCCACGGAAGGCCATGCCCCTCTCACGCTCTTAAGCGCAGCACGGTCTTGTGGACATGCCTGGGCCAAGGTCGAGCCCATCCACGCCTATCATCCCGGAAGAGGCAGGGCTGTGCCACCCCCCTAATGACGAGGTTCTGGGACTTACAAACATACCACTGTGGGAAAAAGAAAGACCAAACAACTGGAAGCAGGATGGAAAAGTGTCACAACGCTTGATTCCTTTCTGGTGAGGGCTGCAAATGTACTGTCCAAAGAGATTGAATTGACAGAACGTTGACTGTCCCTTGGATAATGGGGTCATCATTAACGACTGTCCCCCGAGCAACCTAACCACTGACCCCCTGGAACATAGTTTGCCAAGTCCTCCTCCAATTACTCAGGGGTGTTTAAATAATAGTGCTGTCTCACCAAAGGAACCACCAGTCAAAAGGAAGAGAGGAGGGACGAACCAACAGCACTCACTAAAACCAAGGAATTTGAAAGCGCCGTCTAATGTAACTGACCTGGTTTACACTCAGGGCCCCTCAAATGAAAAGGCCCAGAAGTATACACAAAGTTTTTTTTTTTTTTTTTAAACTTTATTTTTCATTTTTACAACCGCAGAAAAAACAGTTACATTCAGTTGTCCAATGTAGTCACTTTTGATAAATACATACAGTATATTTCCAGCGCATGATAAGTACATTTCCCTAGTCAGCCTGTACCCCCGAGCCGTCATTAGAAGAGACCAAACATTATTATTCGAACACCAGAGACTAATTATAACATTAATGATATACAGAATCCCAGGATCCCCATTTCCCAGCGGGTCGGTAGACCAACCAGTTGGTGCAATTCTGGACTGCTCAATATCTAACCAGGTGAGTCTCAGCAAATCAGCCCACACCAGTTCTATCTAACTCGACAGGCGGGGCAGTGTTCGCCGCTTTATTCAGCAAATATTGTCTATATGGGCCCCATATATCCCTGGGGGCACAGCGCGCTGGCATGAGTGTGTTATAAGTATCGGACTGCGTAGAGCAATATGCCAAATCCTTCTCCCATTCGGCAAGCATAGGCAGTGGGCCCCTCATCCATCGCATCGCAACTCTTCTCTTAGCTAATAATAAGCTAATTTCTGCTAGTTTTCGTACCCCCTTTGGGATCCCCCGAGCATACCCCAGTAGTGCCACCAGAGGCTCCTCGGGTAGCTCAGTCGACAACATGTCCGAAAGGGCTTGATACACACTGCGCCAGAAAGTTCTTATACCGGGACAAGTCCATGCTAGATGCAGGAAAGTAGCACCACCAGCGGAACATCTAGGACAGGTGTCATCGTCACGGAGCCCGTATCTATACAGCCTGACTGGTGTGTAATATGTTCTGTGTATGTATTTAAATTGTATTAACCGGTGTCTACCGTTAAGAGAAACTGACCTCACCGAGGCAAAGCACCATGTCCACTGTTCGTCCGTGACTGTGACATTGAGCTCAGCGTCCCAATCAGTTTGAAATTTTAACTTGGGGAACTCACAGGCCGTGAGAAATGCTGTATACAGTCTAGTTATGCCATGCTGTGTGTTAGGGGCTTGTAATAGGTACGTTAACGCGGGCATCTCTGCCGGTTCTACCATTCCTTCCGACAACAACCCTCGCAGAGCTCTACGGAATCTATAATATTGGAACATATCCAAGGTTGTAACATTGGACACCGGACTTGACACCTGATCCCAGGTTTTAACCCCTCCGTCATGAAACAGGTCACCCAAACACTGTATATTCAATTTCGCCAGTACTCCCATTAGGGCCTTGTCCCCCCCGTGTGGAAGCCAGCTACACCAGGGTATGGGGAGCTTTGGGCAGTATATGAGAGGGAGATGCATTTGTTTCGCAATCTTAGAAAACTGCGCGCCTGTGCAATTCACTGGATCGATCCTACCACATGTAGTGCGTGCTGCCCCTGTCACCCTCCCTGGTAGCGGGGAAGGGGACACGACGTTTCGCTCAAGTAGAAATTGCGGCATATTCGGGGGGCCATGGAACCATATGTGTGCATGCAGGGCTTGTGCCGCTCTGTAATACTTCTCCATGTCAGGTGCATTTAGCCCTCCCCCAGCGTAGGGACGTGTGAGAACTTCCCATCTGACCCGCGGCTGCTTCCCCGCCCAGACCAAGCGACTCAGTGAACTGCGTAGTGTGTTAAAAAAAGATCGTGGTAGACTTATTGGTATATTGGCGAACAGGAACAGAAAACGCGGGAGAACCACCATTTTCACCAGCGCCACTCTGCCCATCAACGATAACGGCAGTTTTATCCACTGATTTATTGATTCGGATAATTTCTGGAGGGCTCGGCCGTAATTTTCTGATAAGACTAGTTCGGCATCAGTGTGTATTTTGATACCCAAGTATCTTACTGGGTCCGTGGTCCATTGTAATGGGTACGCAGTATTGACTTGTTCTGTGACTGAGGTGAGTGGGAACATAAGTGATTTCTGCCAATTGATATGGAGTCCTGAGTGTTGGCTGAATCTCTCTACTTCTTGTAGCATAGGTGGCAAATTTTGCGCTGGGTTTCGGATATAGAGTAGAGTGTCATCGGCATAGGCCGAGATCACAGTGTTGTAAGTTGGGGAACGTATGCCTTTGTATGCGTGGTATTCACGCATTGCGCATAGTAAGGGTTCGGCCACTAGTGCGTATAATAGAGGGGAGAGGGGACAACCCTGCCTCGTCCCTCTGGTGATTGTTATTGCCCGAGAAACTGCACCATTGAGTTTCACCTTTGCTATCGGATCTTTGTACAACACCTGGATTAGCTGCACGAAAACATCCCCCACGCCCACCTTCCTGAGCACGGCATACAGAAAGCGCCACTCTACCGAGTCAAATGCTTTCTCAATGTCAATAAATAATGCCGCTGCTTTGATCCTAGGCTGTATACACGCTATGGTACCGAACAGTGTACGGAGATTATTTGTAAGCGAGCGGCCCGGGATGAAACCCGTTTGTTCCGGACCCACCATCTTGGGCAGCAAGGGGGCCAGTCTATTGGCCAACACCTTTGCAAAAAGCTTTGTATCAGTATTTAACAATGAAAGAGGCCTGTATGATGAGCAGTGTTCCGGAGACTTCCCAGGTTTGAGTATTGTAACTATGGTCGCCTCCCTCATAGTCGGTGGCATAGTGCCTGTCCTGACCATCTCCTCAAACAAGTTGAACAGATGAGGCAGCAGTTTGTCGAGAAAGGCTTTATAAAACGCCACTGTTAGGCCATCAGACCCAGGGGTCTTCTCGCTAGGCATGCTTTTCAATGCGGCTGATATTTCCGTTGGTCTGAGTGGTCCTATCAACCGTTCTCTGTCACTATTAGTCAGCCAGGCCATATTAAAATACTCCAAGTATTCCTCGTCCGATTCAGAGGAACTGTTGGGCCGTGAGATATATAACCCTGTATAATAATCTGCGAAGGCTTCCAAAATGGCGGGTGTGTCGTGCACCAGAGTCTGTCCCATATCATAAACCTGCGAAATGTGATTGTCTCCCCTAGGAGGCCGTACCTGAGCAGCCAAGGTGGCGCTTGGCCTATCCTTTTCCGCATATGTTCTGGCTACAGCGTATTTACCCAGATGTTTTACCTCGTCCTCCGCCAGAGTTTGAAACTCATGTATTTGAGCACGAATCTGAGCTAGCACTTGCGGGTCTCCTGTCTCTAAGTGGACACCTTCCAGCCTACTTAACGTTTCTTCCGTGGAGGCCAAACGTGCCCGAATTGACCTCAAGACCCCAGCATGTTTAGAGATAACTATCCCCCTTATGTACAATTTAAAAGCCTCCCACATCGACCCCATGGAATCTACACTACCTACATTTGTTAAAAAAAATTCGTCAATGGCAGTACCCAGCTCTGCACTAAAGACCGAATCCAATAAAGAATATTGTGGGAATCGCCAGGATCGATACTGTGAACTCTGGACTGGCAGCTCCAATGTTAGGCAAAGTGGGGCATGATCCGATAATGTCCTGGACATGTGTGTGCAGGCTTTGACTGAGGCGAGCAACGTCAGGGAGGCGAACCAATAATCTATACGGGTATGCGTGTCATGAGCTGCCGAGTAATGCGTGTACTCCCTCCCCGTGGGGTTTCGCTGGCGCCAAACATCACACAATCCCTCGGCTCGTACCATGGATGCTATAGCGCAGGCAGCACGTGAAAGTGGCCTCGTGGCACCCCTTGAACGGTCCAATTCCAAATCTTGTATACAGTTAAAGTCCCCTCCCCACAACATGGGTAGATGAGCGTATTTTGAGATCTTAGCGTGCAGTGTGTGATAGAACTGCGGATCGTCATGGTTGGGACCATATACCCCCACTAGCAACCACTTGTAGTGTTCCCTGCGGCATTTCGCTATTATGTATCTACCGTTGGGATCAATATCGACAGCCTGTATTTGTATGTTAGAATTCTTTCGTGTCCACACGAGTACTCCCCTAGCATGAGATGTGAACCCTGCGGCTAAACATTGCCCCTTCATTCTCCGTTGTGTCAGTAAACTTGTAGTAGGGAAAGGTGGGTCTCCTGTAGTACAGCTACATCAACCTGGTGCCTATACATATACGCAACTACCTTTCGTATTTTGCGTTGATCATTTAGGCCTCGGACGTTCCAAGAGAGGAAACGTACCCCTACGGGATGAGTACTAGCACCTGGGAAATTTGTGGCCATCCGATCCCGGATATACAGTGACTGCGCGTCTGAATGCAATTAACGAGTAGCGACTATACCAATAATACGGTTGCATCTTTTTAACCTCCCCAACTCCCACCCACCCATCCCCCCACCCCCCCACAGCTTATCAAAATAAGTAGATACAGCTTACCCAAAAACTTTCCCTCCCCAGTTTCAATTTTGCTTCGTTCCTGCCAACTGGGCAGCAATCCCCAACTTTATACCCTAGTGGAATACACTCGGTGGCGATGGTCGCCGGACCCCCAACAAACGGTAAGGGAGGTCAGCCCCGCCCGCTGTATTCTCCAACCTCCGAGACATATTTACAATTGAACTATCAATCTGCAAATCGAAATCAAAGACATTTTGTTACACCTTATGTCAAATTGCGGAACACCTTAACAAAGCCCCCACGACAGCCAGCGGCCAATGCCAGGTACAATCAGGACGGCATAGCAGATAAAGAGGCAGCCACTGTGCCCCCAGTATTATCTGTAAGTGTACTGTCATCCTCCGCTGCCGCAGACAGTGTGGGACCTCCTTTCGCTCCTTCCACACCGAATTTCTTAAGGTCTTTTTGTAGAACACTGGGGTCTGTATACAGTCTCGTTTTGCCATCGATGGAGACCTTGAGGCGAGCAGGATAAAGCATCGCGTAATCCACTTGCAGTTCTCTAAGCTTACGTTTGACAGGGCCGAACTTCTTCCGCGCCTCTTGGACCGATGGTGTGAAATCAGGAAAAAGGGAGAGTTCCGCACCTTCATATGGGAGTGTTTTCAGCTCTCTTGCGCGTCTTAATGCAGCATCCCTGTCCCTGTAATTCAACAGACGAATGAGTATTGGTCGTGGAGGGGCTCCAGGTGGAGGACGCGGGCCAAGCGATCGGTGCGCTCGCTTCACAATGAATACATCGGAAAAGGTAGCTCGCCCCAACAACTGTACTAACAATGTCTCTATAAACTGCTCCATGGGACCCATGGCTGTCGATTCTGCCAGGCCCAACAGGCGTAAATTGTTCCTGCGCGAACGCGCCTCCAAATCTTCAGCTTTATCCTTCAGGGTGGTGACCAATTTCTCCATTTGACGCTGCGTGGCCCCCATTTCGGTCTGTGCATCCTCAGTATCTGAGATCCGGCGCTCCGCTTGATCAATTCTCTCGGCATGCTTGTCCACTCTTTCGGACATCCTGTCGAGTCTGTATGCCAAGGAGTCTATTTTCGCATCTATGGAGGTTAAGCTACGCTGCATTGCCCCTAGAATCTGCCGGATATCCCCTTCAGGTGCGGTTGCTTCGTCCGGCCCAGCAGCGTTATTCTGGTCCTGTTCATCCTCCCGGAGTCTAGTGGATTTGCGGTGTTCGAATGAAATTTTAGGCTGCGTTTTATCTGTGCGACCCATGTCCGCTGCTATAAGTTAGGTGTGCTGTAGTGACACTGTGTCGGATATTAGCTCCCAGTGCTGAGGCGCGATGCAGCCTACCCCTCCGGTAGCACTAATCCCGTGTGGGGGAACACCTCTGTGTGGGCCCCAAATTCGAGGCTGGCTGTGCCTTCGCTATGAAGATGCGGGGTCATGCGGCACCCAGCCCCCACCACAACTCGTGCCCTGTCTCTGCGTCCACAAACACTAACGCGTGCTCTGCGCAGACCCAGGCGAGACACAGTCTGCATGTGGCATTTCCAGTGTTCTAAGGCACCCCCAGCTGGTCACGATGGTCTCCGGGGCCCCCTCAAGGTAGTGCACAGCAGCAGCGCCCAAAGGGACCTCTTACGCGGCCCACAACGCTGCCACACTGCCACGCATTGGCAACGATCTTACCGGAGGGGGATAAAGGCAGCCAGGCGCACCCGCTCCGTCCTCGCACTGCTCCGCCGGAGCGCAGAGCGCCGCCACGCACTAGGCCTCCGCTCCTCGACTCGCACACCACAGTTGGGTCTCGCAGGAGACCTCGCCGCCGCCTGCGGTCTCCATCCTCGGAGCGCACGCACTCCGGTCCTCGCGGCCGCCGCCCAAGCCTCCGCACTCGTCGCGGGCGGAGCTCCGTCCTCAGCAGCGCTGTCCTGCGCCGTCGATATTTTCAGCAGGCCGCAGATCGGAAGGCCCAGGCCCAGCCACGAGCGGAGACCGCGCTCTGCGCAGCGGACCCGACACCGGCCCAGCTCACAGCAGGTGAAGTCGCAGGCTTTGAGACGTCTTTTGCAGATACGTTTTCCACCTACAGTGTCTCGGTGGCGCGAATAATGGTAGGATTATGCGGGCGGGTGCCGGAGCTCGCTCAAGCAGCGGCCATCTTCAAGCCTGGCTGACCACGCCCCCCTTCAAGTATACACAAAGTTAGAACAGATTATATTAAATGCGATCCAGTCTCCAGTAATGCATCTAGAAGCCTTAGGGCAGCGATTAGTGACACTAATCGAGAAGGGAGAGTCACCACAGAAGTCTGGGCCCGCCAATACTTGCACTGAGGCACCAGGGACTTTAAACCCTACCTTAAAATCACCTGGCCCAATTCTGGATGAAAAGGTCGAAAGGCGCATGCAGGGAGACCTACATAATTTGCAGAATTACCCACAACAAACATGCGTACAACCAGTGGGCCAGAATATGCTCATTTTGGAAAAAGTTCTGGAATTAAGGAAGTCCCAATACAAAACTACAGAGCAACTCTTGAGGAAAGCATTACATTGGTTGACTAAATTTGGTAGAGTAGGCACATTTATACATAGGCACATTATTATGGCCAGGAGAATCCCCTGGGTTGGGCCATCACTGAAATCTATACCAGGGGACTGTATTGTGATAAATTTTAACACACAAGAATTGGTGAAGGACTTGTTAGGATACTTACTATTGCACCTTCAAAGGGGAATGCAGGTATACGCCTTACTGTTAGGATTCTTTTACAAACCGCATGAGGTTTGTAGGATTGAGGCTGGTTCAAGAGACAACACGACATGTGCCCAGAGGGAGAAAATACCTCAGAGAGGGCCAAATGGGATAATTACCAGCAATAGGTTTGCCTCATTAGAGAGCTTAGAGGAATGCGATTGACTCCAGGAGTCGGTCAACGCTAGAGGCAATGAAAGTAAACATAGTGAGCATGAGAAGGGAAACAATGGACCAAAGGAAATTAAGTTAATCTCATGGAATATAGCAGGATTCAGTCATAAGAGGGCTGTAACAGAGTGGCAAAACAAAATAAATAAATATGATATTGTCTGCCTCCAAGAAACTTGGGAGACAGGACCAATATCTATGGATGGTTTTAGAATTTACCAAACCCCGGCGGTTACAGCTAGAGCAGGCAGGGCAAAAGGCGGGATAGTGACTTTTGTGGCAAATACTGTCCGCATTAGAATATTAAAGTTCTTCAATGAATCAGTATATTTCCATTATTTAATATTTAAAGGACAGTAAGATTGGGATTTGTTATTATTTCATTTTTATAACAGTAAATTTGAGGGGATGATGGACACTGTGAGAAGAGAACTGGAAAAAGCGATTGAGGAAGTTAGTGCAGATTATCCCAAAATATTAAGAATCCTCTGGATGGGTGATTTTAATAGCAGAGTTTGTCATTTAATGGATAATATAGTGTGCAGGATCACAGATTGCTGTGGAGATCCGATTGTACATTTTAACCACATCATTTATTGGGAGGCACTAAATAGGATTTTAATTATATGGGATATGGGGATTGAAAATAGTGTCAATGCAACCTCAGGAGATATGGATAAGACCTATGGTTGCCCCAACTCAGGCTCCACAATTGATTTTATAATCACCTCTGAACCCTTAAGTACTAGGCTTAATAACAAAAAGGTGGTGTTTACGGTTTTTAGTAACCATGCCTTTCTTGCTTGTAATATTTGGTGGGAGTTTAAGTCCTACTCACAGTCAGATCCAGTGCAAAACCTGTCCTGGCCAGAAATAATAGGTATATCCTAAAATGGGACAAGGTGGAGGGGCAAGACTTCCTTCATACCCCGCTTGTCACTAAGTACTCGGAGATCATGATCTGCCTTGACATTGGTGCCCCTCCAGATCAAGTTATATTAGCTTTTAAAGAAGTTATGTGAGGGATTAAATACCAACTGACACGCCATTTCAATAACAAATATATGATACAAGATTCATGCTTTGACCATAATTTTACTTAGGCTGCTACTAGGTTGCATACTGCCTTGCGCGCAGTTCCAAGGGTTCAGGGCTGTATACGAGCATTACGAGCAAGTTACAAAGATGCAAGAGGGGCTGGATTAAGGGAGCTAAAGCTCAAAGCGTGGGAAGATTTGAAAATGGCACTGCATAAAAAGGATACCCGGGAATTTTGGAGGGTGTTAAAGGCGCCACTCCTAAAGGATGAGGAGGGTCCATCCTTCGAGTCACACATAGAGGAAGATGGGTGGGTATCATACTTCCAAAATATATTTCAAAAGCCCATTATAATCGTAAATAATGGTAGAACAGAGGACCACCTACCATCCCATCTAATCTTTGAGGTGGAAGAAATTGATTGTGCAATGGCTCAGACCAACTTACTGAAGGTTTCCTGGTCCTGATGGGGTTCCGGCAGATGTATTTTTAGAAATGAAAGCACTATGGGGCCCTGTGTTGACTAATCTTTTTAATGTTGCAACCAAACGAGGCCTCCCGAGTACCTTTAAACATTCGATAATTGTACCAATCTACAAAAAGGGAGATAGGGCAGAACCGAAAAACTATATACCCATCTCATTAATTAATAGCTGTGAGAAGCTGGCCTGGTATATGATGTACACTTATGTAAGTGGACAACTTGCACCAGTCCAGACAACACTTATGGTGATTTAAGAGGTTTTAGACAACCTTAGAAAGCTCTCTAAGTGGTAGCTGTGGAGAGCAGCCTTCAGGCTTAGTCCAGAAGGAGTGTAAAGCAGCTTGTTTCACCAGAATGCAATCTTATAGTACAGATTAAGTGAAAAATAACCACGCAAGGTATTTATGAAAATATGTATTTATTATATAATACTCTCTAACACATACAGATATCTCCTACCTGGAGATATGCACACAATACTTTAGCAAAGAAACACAGTAAATAGCACGAAATACACAGTGACCCCAGGGGGGGACCAAACCACATACTAAGAAAGTGGTATAAGAACCATGACTGGAGTCAGGACAATGTCGAGAGGATGTAGAAGTGCTGGGGAATGAAGGAACCACCCAAGGTGAGTATCTAGGAACCCCACGGAGAGCGTGTGCAGTGTGAGTACATGACCACGTGCTCCGTACAAGTCTACGTGTAAGTCGCGGTTGGATTTTTAAAGATTAAGGACCCTTCCCAGTGGACCCTGAAGAAACCCCATGGAAGACAGAAGGTTGGAGAGCCACCCCACCCGTGGAAACCCTAGTACCCACGTTACCTACACCAGCAAAGCCGGGTGCATACGTGTGAAGTGATGTCGGAAACCGCCGTTGTTTCCAATGGAGGACTTCTGGAACGTGCCACTGCTGGAAGAGGAGAAAGTGTCCGGTGGAATCCGAAGGTGGATTCTAGACGAGAAGTACCTGCAAGCAGAGGGGACAGAGTCCATGTCACTCAGGAGTGACCAGGAGACTTGGAAGACAAATGCCCTCTGATGTCGGGTGTTGCAGGAGAGTTGACGAGGACCTGGACTCTGCAGCTGTGAGGACCAGGTGATGCTGAGGAAGACCAGGAGCCATGCACGAGCTGTCCCACGAAGGATGTCTAGTGCTGAGGTGTCGGTGTCAGGCGGGAGCTCCAACAAGCCTTGGCAAATGCAAACAATGCAGGAGCTGAAGAAGGAGAAACGTCGGGACCAGCAAGGTCCAGGGGACTCACCACAAGCAGGGGAGTTGGGGCAGGCCCCGAGCAATTAGGGAAGCCCAAGAGAAGCAAAGGTGACACACAGATCGGAGGCACTGGAGTCGCGAGAGGACCTCAAGCAGCTCACCAAAAGATGCAGGCCACAATGCACACGATGCGGTGTGGCTGAAGATTCTGGTCACCGGAGATGCTCGAGGTTGGGGCTACTTGGAGCCTGAAGATCTTCTTGGAGAGAAGTCAACAAGCCTTTGCAACTGCAAGTTGATGTGGTGCACAGGGGTCCGGTTATTGCAACCTCCATGAGGGATGCTAGCCTCAAACTTGGTGAGAGGGTAGAGCAGGCCTCGGGAGCTGTGGAAAACCACCACCTGTTTTGCAGAGCTGTTCGGAGTCTGGAGGAGCTCAGGATCAGCAGACCAGTCGACTTAGTTGCGGTGACTGCGAATGCAGGTGAGTGACTCCTTCACTCCGAGGGAGATTCCTTCAGGTGTCTTTGAAGCCCACAGGCCTTGGAAGGTTCCTGTATGGTGCATAGGCACAGACGATGCAGAAGACTGGAAGGGAGACGGAGTCAGGCCCAAACGAAGTCAAGAGTGCCCAGACGGTAGAAGAGTAGTGGTGTCTGATCTGAATCTTATCCCACGACGAATCTAGGGACCTTCACCCAGGTAAGCCCTTAAGTACCCTAGGGAAAGGGTTGGGAAGATTCAGGAGACCCTCCCAGGGGAGGGTCTGGACAGGGGGGAATTTACTCCCATGTCCTTTTCCAGTTTCGCACCATAGCGGGAGCCAACGGCTTCCAGAACTGGTTTGAACTGGACTATGCACAGGGACACCAAATGTGCCCCTCATGCAGACTAAGTGGCGCTGGCAAGCACACCCACCCCATCCCAATACACTAAATCCTGTCTGGGAGGTGGTCACACCTCCCTGTGACAGGATGCCTATTGTCCTACCTTCCTCTGCTTGAGCCTGGCTCAGCAGCAGGAGGGCAGAATCGTGTCTCTTGTGGGCAGCAACCATTTTGTGCTGTCCGGGTCAAGAAGGCTGGTACCGGGAACACTGAGAGCCTAACTGAGGGCTCTTCCAGTGCTTGATACCAAACATGATAGGATTCGTTGCAGCCGTTTTCGAGATGGTCATCACGTAACTACGCGGTGCCCCTCTATATAGTATATGGCTGCTTCACTGACAACCCGGGAGAATGGACTCCGTAGTCTGCAGGGGTGTCCTGCTCATGCAGGGGCACCCTTTCACTTAGAACCAAGCACCCTGCCTTCAGGATTGCAAAGGCCTGCTATAGGGGTGACTTATAAGTTTTAAGTGCAGTGACCCTAGATATAGGAAACCTATATCTTTAGTAAGTGGTGCTAGCACCAACTTACACAGGCTGCATTGGCTGGCCTGTAGTTCCATTTTGAATGGTCTATCATAGGTGGCAAAATACATGCTTCAGCCCATGGGAGACCTCTGGCGTATCTATGCCCTGGGTACCTTAGTACCATATACTAGGGACTTATAAGGGTACCCCAGTATCCAATCTGGGATGTACCAAAGTACTCAACACAACAGTTTAGGGAGAAAGCAGATAGACTGGGGTCCTGATTAGCAGGATCCCAGTCAGACTAGTCAAATGCAGCTTAGCACCAGGCAAAAAGTGGGGGTGACCATAGAAGTAGATCCTACTTTCCTACAATAGCACAGCAAAATTAATGGGCAGAGTGCTTTTAATAGGTTAGATGATTGGGTACAAGAAAAAAGCATTCTAGCAGAGGCCCAGTATGGCTTTAGGAAAGGGAAGGGCACAATTGATCAATGCCTAAACTTGACCATGATTATGTCTAAATATACATTAGCCAAAGAGGGCCAACTATGTATACATTTATGGATCTCACAGCGGCTTTTGACTGCGTGGCTCATAGCAAACTTTGGGTAATAATGGAAGAAATAGGAGTGAATCCCCCTAATTATTGTCTTTATTAGGCAGCTATATACAGGAGCAACAGCAAATGTTCGGGATGGAAGGAAAGGAGAATGCACAAGGGCCTTTAATATTGAGAGAGGGGCAAGACAGGGATGTGTACTTGCCCCATTTTTGTTCTCCTTGTACATTAATGGGCTAGAAGCAATATTGGGGCGAACGACAAAAGATGTTCCCCATGTAGAGTCATCCCCCTTACCTATAATCCTCTATGCGGATGATGCAGTGCTCCTGGCAAGGGCGCTGCAGAAGCTCATAGAGGAGTATACAAGCTTTATGGCTAGGTTAGAAATGTATGTAGATGTGTCTAAATCCTTAATCCTAATTGCGGGAGCATGCCCTAAGAAATCCTTCAACTTCCATATAGAGGAGAGAAAGTTGGAAGTGGTTGATACAGTTTCCTATTTGGGGGTATTATTTGACAAGAAGCTAGCTTGAAAAGAGATGGTCCTAAGTGGAAAGACCCTCTTGGAAAATGGTATTATGGCACTTGCAAAGCTTGCCACAAAATTGGGATCAAAACCTATACCAGAAATGTTAAACATATACCGACTGAAAACTATGATTAGTGTCACATATGGGGCAGCAATTTAGGTTAGGATAGATCTGGCACCTTTGCAACGTGTGGAGGATGATTTTTGCAAGAAAATGCTCTAGCTAGCCCGTTCATGTGCAAAATATCCCCCCATTTGGAATTGGATCTATCACACCTTGAGGATGTACCTAGACTGGCCCCTTTGTTATTATGGCTTTCTATATGGAAAAGGCAATTTTCATATGAAAAAGGCAGTGTGTACAATTAAACCAGGCAATCCTGAGGGATTGCTTTAAACTGGATTATGCCCATAGGATCCCCTGGCTAAAATATGTACAGAACACCTTGTCTGCGCTGGGATTGCGAGCTCTATTTGAGTCGCTGTTGCAAAGCGTTAATTTCTCAAAGGCCAAACTAAAAAGATTTTCCTAGGAAAATCTGCAAATGATAGATGGGAAAAGAATAAAGCAAAAACTACAATAATTACATACAGCCTGCTTCCCCCTCTTGAACATGTATTACAATCATACCTATCATTTGCACAGAACCTTCAGCACCAATACATCTTGATTAGGTTTAGATTGAACTACATTCCTTTAATGTTTGGATTCCTGGCAAATACCCATTCTGTGAACGATTTACCACCGTGTCCGTGTAATGGGAGGGCAGCTCATACAATGTTACATATTTTATTCTTCTGCACTTTCTATGGGCCCCAAAGGAAAGCCTTTTTAGTCCCAATGCTGCGGAAATATAAATTTGTCTAATGTATGCCTGCATTGCACTTTATCCAACAGTTGCCAGACCCTTATGTGTGTTATTCCCTTGTCTCCTTCCTATGGGCGGTGGCTAGGCGCAGAGGCTTGTCCTTGCAGATGTTTTAATGGACATTAATGAGTTGGTAATTAAGAAATTGTGAATTTATGAAATTATTTGTATATAATGTATGGTTTTAGGTGTTTTTAGTGGATATAATTTATTTTAACCTGTATTTGTACTTTTTTTATAAATTGAAATAATGCAAAATAAAGTAGAGGATTGATTGATTGACTATAGCTTTTCAACAGATAATCATGTTAGTTGCAGACCATAAATATCACCAATATTAAATTGTGCTTCTAAAAATGAATTACCTAGAGCTTCCATCGATTTTTTTTAAAAACTACAAAATCTGGCCCACCAAGTTTATTTGCACTTGCAGTAACCTGGTGTACAAAACTCCCATTTCCACAATAAAGCTGTAAGGATTAGTATGGAAGTGAATCATCAGATACATAACTATAGTCAATAACATCCTTAACAGCCTACAACTAGTACGTCTTCTTTTAATTTCAATAGTCATCCATTCACATCATTCAGAAGTTCTATTCCTGATCACAATTGTCAATTGGTCAGGGACATGAATCTGAAATAGTAATCACTTCGTTAGAGAACATCTAGCACCAGTTGTTTTGTTGCGTTGAACAAAATATATGGTCGGACCTATCACATTACTAAAACACCTTCTCTACAACCAATGCAGTGATTTAACCAATAGCTCTTTTTTCTTCAGACTTATTTTTACTGAATTTCAACAAATAAAGGAATAACTAATGCAGTGGAGGACATCTTATTGGAATGTGCCTGCTAACGACGACATGGTTCCTCAATGAGCATTATTGAAATAAAAAGAAGAGAAATAAATAGAAACATAGAAAGGGAACATTCCCCTCCTTTGCCTTCCTCCCTCCACTGCTTCTCTATGGCATTGTTAGATCCAGACCTGGCATTAGATGAACCACCTGAATAACCTATGGTACATATTTTCAAAAAGGTAGGGTAGTTCTTTGAACTAATGTCTTATCTCTCTCATTGGTGCTAGGCTCAAAAGAATAATGCCAATGCTCTCCCTCTTGGATAGACCGTTGTTCAGGAAATCCAGTGGCAGATCATCAAGCAGAAATCTCCTCACCCCCCGAACAGTAGATGAGCCACATTAAACTTGCTAATCAACCACTCCAGCCCCAGTACTGACCAAAGTCTATGATGCCATTAGGATACTGAGGACAGCTCTGCTTTCTTCCAAGAACATGCAATGACTGATTTTGCAGCACCCAAGCATTGCCATATTAGATGTTGATCAGACCTGGACATCCTCCCAAATCAGGTTGGTCCCAAGAGCAGGAGGATAAGCCCCGGTTCCAAGGGAATACAGAATCCCAACATCTCTTTCAAGACTTTAACTATTTTCCTGCAGAACCGATGGTCGACGTGGGTGGGATCGGAGGGGCACCACATGTCCATAGTTTTCTAATTTAAGTACAACTATTCCCTTACTTTTTGAGGAAAGAGAACTGTCCCGTGACGGTTAATTCCGAGAATTGAAATGCATCAGCAGAAGTGTAAGGCAGGGAGGTCTCTTGTGCTTTGAAACCGAGGGAGGGGCAGACAGCTAAACACACCTTCTTGCCACTGTGCCTGCTTGCCTGATAGAAATGTAAATGTGTCCAACTGGCTAATCAGCAAATGTAAAGGGTGCTTGGAATCCAGTATTGGCTTTAATATATGTAGTCACTTGAAGCTTCCTGATGACAGTTTATTGCAAGAGAGTAACCAGCTGAGTTTTGAAGTGCGTGCTTTTAATGGACAGGTACAAAACAAATTGCACTATTTACAGTCTGGGTATTACTAAAATCTATATTTTGGAAGCACTTTATCTGAAACCTTTTTACCCATTTTGTATCAGCCTATCTCATACTGTGTGTAATGCAGTGCTTTCTGTCACAGACTGGCACCTTGTAGCACT
Source organism: Calotriton arnoldi (assembly GCA_963921515.1). Lineage (NCBI taxonomy): Eukaryota > Metazoa > Chordata > Amphibia > Caudata > Salamandridae > Calotriton > Calotriton arnoldi. The sequence goes on from CAWUFW010000751.1 coordinate 2,019,821, forward strand.
ACACATATGCAAATCACTATTCTCCACTGCATGAACCAGGTTTCAGTTCTGTGGCTCTCTGGTTACACATACCTCTGCAGTGCATTAACTAATAGAGGTTTCATAATGTACGATAGTGCATTTCCCACTAATTAACTTAACTTGTATTTATTTTTCATTGAATCTGTGCCTTATTTCATATGTAGTTACCTGAAGGTGAAAGACCATAAAAAAGGTAAAGAATATTTTGTTTTGTTAGCCACGCCTTTGCCTCCTTCCCTGCGCTCAATCACCCTGTCCCCTTTGCCCACTGCATCATAGTTCCCATACTTTTTTATGCACTTTGACTACTGTGCAGAAAAGTACAATTCGAGGACACCCCCGCCATAATGGAGCATGTCACGCCTCCCCCACAGCCTCCATTAGTCCTGCCTAGCAGTGATTTACATATAATGCATTTTCATAGGTGTGAGATGCCAGTTAAACATGATCTTAGTGTTAAGGCTCCTAGTTTTCTGTTTTTACTGATTTTTAGAGATAAATGGAGGCAGAAAATCATCTTTTTTCTAAGTCTGTATTTATTTTTAAATGTGGGGAAAACAGAAAATAGGTCATGTTTCGAGTGATTCTTGATGCTGTTAATCATGATTGCCAGGCCCAAAGCCGGCAGGCATGGGTCTTAAAAAACAGGGCAAGTTTCCCTAATTAATCTTTTAACAGTTGCTGGTGTGCATGTGTTTATATTACAAATCTATTTTTTTCTAGGAGTGTATTGTGTACAAGTTAAGCATTTTCATGTCTTCCCTATGGCACTAAAACCTGTCAGAAATTCCAGTGTGAATGTACCAGTAAATGTTAAATAAGTGTGGTAATATACCAGTTAAATGTAATTATTTTCCAGAGAACACAAAATAAACGTAGATGAATACAGTTAAAATGAGAAAAAATAAATTTGGATAAATACAGGCGAAAATATCTAATAAATAAACACTATAACACCAGGAACCCTACTTATAGTGTATCTGCACGCAGAGTGAGCTATTATGTTTATCTAAGCTCGTGGTATCCTATTATTTTACCGTGATGTGTTTATTTAAGGCTTTCTCCCAGAAGGATCTATTCTTTCCATACAGCAGTCGACTGCAGATCCATCAGCGATGTGTACAGTTTAGAGACCAGGCCCTTGGTTCCCACCAGCTTGTTTGAAAACCATTTTCTCTCTAGTGGCAGTGGCTGCTTGTTTACCGGTGAGTGGAGGATGCAATGCTGTAACTGAGCATAATGAAGTGGTCTCTCCAATTCATCTACAGACAAATCTATTTTACATTGCGTAAATGACTGAATTGCCCCACCATCCAAAATCATGAAGCTCCTCTGCCTGTAACATGGGCATAACTGCATTGCTGGGGTGAATTCGTCATTGAAACGTAAAGTAGTGTATGTATGGAGATGGGAAACTTGTAAGGCCCATTTACTTCACCAAAGTGTCCTATACATGGAGGGTAGTGGCCACCATGGTACTAAGGTACACATTAGTAGGCATCTGATTCTTGTCTAGCCAAATGTAATCCTTCAGGGGGTCACCCAACTATGGCAAGATAAAAAAAAAACCAATTGTTGTCTCCCCGCCCAGGAAATATAAATAAGGGCCGATTTGCCCAGTTCCAGTTCACCTCTCAGATCTTCTAGTAAGGGTGGGAAGTGGCGCTATACATGTCTGATACTGGGCACATGATTTGAATGCCCAGATATTTGAGATATGAGCGTGTCCACTTGAGGTGGTACTTGTCCCTTATCCCTTGCCCCAGACATGGCGAGGCCACCTCTGGGGCAAGGGACAGATTGAGAGCCTTGGACTTGTCCATATTAATTTTATATCTTGCAAACTCTTCAGACTCTCTCATTATTCTAACGCTGGCAGGGATGTGACAGGGTCACTTGGAAAGAAGATAGGCATCACCACATAGAGCGTTTTTGTATTCTTCTGACCCAAACGGTATTCCGCAAATGTTTGGGGAATGATGGATGTGACAGATGTGCGGTTCTCTACTCAGAGCAAACAGCAGCATTAATAGGGGACATCCCTGCCTAGTACCTTTATATATACCAAATGTCCTTGAAACAAGGCCTTTGAGTGCAATTCTAGCAGTGGGAAAGCGATGATTAGCCAGTACCATCTTCAAATATAGCACTCCAAAGCCAGAGAAGGCTAAGATTGCGGCAGGAAAGTGCCAGTCCACCTTTTCAAACATTTTCTTTGCGTCCAAAGGCACAAGCATGGCTGGTGTCTTGTCCCTCTGTACCTTTTCCATCAGCTGTACCATATGTCTGAAGATGTTTATTCTTGATAAATCCACCTGTCACTAGGCATCCCGAATATGGTGGATCTTGTCTGGTAGGATGGTTTGAAGTCTGAAGGTCAGAATGTTAGTACATAATTTAGGGGCACATTGACTAGAAGAGAGTGTCACAGAGCCATAGCTACTAAGATGTGGTGCTGCTGCTCTCTTTAACTAAAACTAGTCAAAACTAGTACTAGAACTAGTATATACCTCTATACTGACCTATTTAATTTGACAAGCGACCTAGCAAGGTTCTAAATTACCAAAACCCTCTACACGTCATGCATTTATATTGAGGCCCCACATGTAAATAGATTTACAAAACATATTGTTATGCAGTATATCTTTTTATGAAATTCTTTATTTTATTCTGAAAATCTCTTTCACAGCATTGGCGCATAAACAGGCTGCCTAGCTCGAGGCATACAGCTTTGCTCAGTACAGCACACATACAGTGTGAAAAGTAGGAAAGAATAAAAACATTTCTCCATGTTGGCTCCTGCCAGAAGGAAGCGTTATATGTTGTTGTAAAGCAATGTCTAGCAATTTTATTAGCTAGAGCTTTGTGTCAAAAACCACTGGTGGTAGCATGGGAACCCCCATGTACCTCCTACAGGATGCCCCCTAGAAGCAAAGTTACGCGAAGCACTATTTGTATTCCATTTGGTGCAACTTTACTGTTTTGTGCTCGAAAGTGAATACTTTAACAAGACTGCACCGGTGTGACTTTATGTAACTTTTTCCTGGTGCAAATTCTTGATAAATCTGTCCCTTAATGTCTACAATGAACAGGGCACTTGACCTGTCTGAGGCACAGAGATGGCCTTGCGCCCATGTTTAGGGATGACCAAGACCATGGCATCTCTCATGGAGGGTTTCTGTGCCCACCTCCGCAAACCGATTAAAGAAAGAAATGTGTCCGTTTAGGAGTGACTCTAGTACTATATGCCTTGTAAAAATTACCCGTAAACCCATCCAGCCCCAGTGCTTTCTAATTTTCAAGACTTTAGTTGCTTTGTGGACCTTTTTTTCTGTGATGGAACTATATAATTCTTCCCTCTGTAAAGAAGACAATTTGGGATAAGTGCCTTAGCCACATATGGAGCTTGACGAACAGGCAAAATCGCATTTGCTTGGAACAGAAGATCCTAAATTCTTCAAGCATTTCTGTCTGAGATTATGGGATCACCCCATGGACTTTCCTAATTTCTCTGATATATTCTTTCTCCCCATTGCCACGAAGATGACATACCAGGAATGTGCCTACCTTATCCCTAGAAATATAAGAGTAGCAGCACAAGTGAAGCAGTAACAACTCTGCCTTACTTAACTGCATGGTCCTCAGCTTCCCCCGATAGGTATAAGTTTGCATAGGAATGTTAGAGAAGGTTTCACTCGGTGCTAGGTCTGTAGATCCTTTCAGTCTGCTTCTCTGAGTCTCCCTAAGCCAGGGTCGGAAGTATATCACAAGGGAAATACATTTACTTTATACTACAAACCATCGTTGGAGAAGCTTCTAATCCAAAGTTTAGGGTAAAGTATTCACCAAACCGAATGTCCTGCCTAAAGACAGGGTTTCTCATCATTATTGTATGTTATCTTCATGGTCCTGCCCAGTCTCAGGTCCAAGCTTAGTGACATGGGGGGCATGATCGGGAGGTTGCCATTACTGCTCTCTCTACCTTCCCAACAAGGATGAGTCAGGGCATTTTTCACCAAAATGTTAACTATGTGACTGTTGATCAATGGACATGGGAGAAAAATGTAAATTCTATATCATTAGTGTGCGGTTCTTGACACAAATCTCTAAGTCCCAGCTCTCGCAGGATGCCCTTTCATTAGACCTGTCCCTGTGCCTGTTCCATACTAAGTTGAAATCCCCTGTTATGCAACCTTGGCTAGTGACATAAGTAGTGGTGTGTAAAATTTGTATAATTAGCTTTTTCATAATTATGCAAAAGTTCAGAAAAATGGTGTGAAAGTGCACATAATTATTCAATGCAAAACCGCTATTTGGAGCTGTATTTTAATGCTAAATGTGTCCTCGCATCCACTTTGGACATGAGGAGGCATTTAGTGCACAAAAAATAGCAGAAAAAATACAAGAACTGCTAACAGTCTGGTTGTTCATGTTGTCCCCTAGTGCTTCACTGAATTTATGCGAGATTGCACCTACCTACTGAAATTTTTGCCCCAGCCTTGTCATAAGAAAGTTTTGTGGAAATGGCACCCGAACTACCTTTCAGAAGCATATTATAGCTATTTACAGGGAGGCCAGCCAATTGTCCCTGCAACATTAAGAATCTACCATACTTGGGTAAAGCACCTTTGGGAATATATTATGTTATGTTATCGAATATAAATATATAATCCCTCTACCCCCGCCCTCCCATGCAACTAAATGCAAAGGATCAAACCATCTTTATTTCCTCACCATTCAGGTCATCTAAGATTAGTGCCTCCCAAGCCTCAAAGTTCTCCTCTACCATACATAGCCACCCATTACCATAGAGCACAAAGCTTGAATCTTCTTCCCTCGAGGAGCGACTGATGCAACCGAGACGCTGCCAGGCCTCTAGGTCTCTCCAAGGCCATGCTCTCTGATCAGATTTCAGTGCTCCTTATTTAGTCCCTTATTGCTACTGCGATTTCCCCCCTCCTTCTATTGAAGGTCTTCCACTGCCAGGAGTCAGCCAGACCCTCCATCTTAGCCTCAGATGTCGCCTCAGATCTTGGTCTTTCACCATTTTTGTTCCCCTCGGGATGGTCACTCCCTAGGAGTTTCGCCGTCGCTATTCTATCATTGAAGTGATATGATCATTCTTCCAAGTTGAAAGCTTTTCCAATTAAAAAGGTTAATCTGTAACTCTTTGCTGCGTTGAGGCTAGGGGGCAGTGAACACTCCCCATGCTGACACAGCGAGCCCCTTAGGAGTGGTTTACCACTTTCTGCTATCGGCCACCATCTTGTGCACAGGAGCCTCAAGTTGGAATGTGGCCCCAAGCGACCCCTCAGCTCTCCCGATGGTGCCTCGGAGTGGATACAAGCTCTCACATTCACTGCAAGGGACCATCATGACACACAGTCGGAGGCCTGGATAGATGAGGATAGTCAGTATGAGCTGGGAGCAGGTGCAAAGCTGGGAAAACACAACCCGCCTATTGCGCCGTTTTGGCCGTATCCCAATACCCCTTTTTATTGCAAATATTGGAGATAAACTTTTATGATATAATTGCCATTGGAGCTGAAGGGGTTTCAAATATTGGTCAAATGTCTTTTCTAGGCTAATCAGAAAATTGAAACTGCTCTCCTGGAGGACTAAGCAACCCTCTTTACATTATAGACAAGGATTTGCACCAGTGTTGATTTTGTTGGATCTCTTCATCACTTATAAGCCCCGTAATAAATCCATCATGGCATGAGCAAAGATCGAGCAAAGTTACCCAATGGGTGCATGTGGATTCAGAGGAGAAGGTTCTGTGGCCAGGAAACTGTTTCCCTGTATTTTATGTCTCATTGGTCAGTGTCTTGTGATCTTTCCAATAGAGTATCAGGGATTGAGAGTGGAAAGAGGGAAAGAGGAGATTCATTTTTGAGTACTACTTGCACCTTTGGGGAAGTTGTGGGAGCTGAACCCCAATAGTTTTCTGAACCCCGCTTTTTACCTTAGGCAGTTCAGCTCTGTTATCTCTTGTTAGTTAATAGTTTAGCAGAGTAAAAGTCAGAATCAAAACTGGGACTAATTAATAACTGAGTTCTAGATCAAAATAGAGTTTATAAGATTTATTACAGAATTGTTAATAAAAACAACACAGAAGAATGCATAGTTCGCCATTAAGGCTCAGATACAGTACACAGGATCATAAATCGTAATAAAAACCCTATTTAGGCAATTAAATCTCTTTAGATTCTAAGGGCCTCATTTACTTATTTTTGGCGTACGGCATTGCCTCAAGCCTTCCTGCTGCGCTGCCCTACGTCAAAAGAAAAGGGCAGGAATGTGCCGTATCTATGAGATACGGTGCATACCTGTCCTCTTTTACTGCACTGTTGCACAAATGGCTGTCTAGCACCAACATAGGCACTATTGCACCATGGTGCAAGGGTGCCTGCATTGAAATGAGGTTGTTTTTGTGCAGGAAGGGACACCTTCCTGACAAAAAACACAGTTTACGCCAACCCTGGGAGGCATAGACTTTTGACTCATTTCCAGGTTTACAGCATGTTGTAAATATGGAAATGTGTCAATGCCATGGGTGTTATGTGGGAACACCCACCAACGTTCATGGCATGCCTCCATATCACAGTGTGAGGCAACGCAGTGACTAGCGCTGCGTTGCTTCACACCATATTTACGAGGCCATGAAAAGCCAGGCAGGGTGGCTTTACATGGCCTCGTAGACATAGCTCTGAAGTGTGCCCCACCGTAGCGTCATTAGTAGTGATGTTCCGGTGGTGCACGGGGCTTGTAAATGAGCCCCTCTGTATCAAACTCATAAAGAGTACTGACAGTATTTTTATTTATTTATTTATTTTCAATTTATAAAGCGCCCGAATCACCCCATCAGGGTATCTCCGCGCTTGAACTGCTGTAGAACTCCAAGGGGATGTTAGATTAGTATAAAGTCGCTTTTAACCACTTTCGAAACTTTAAATAGTCAGTGCAAAGTCGTAAGTGAATGGGGAGTTGGTTCCAGTACCGTGGGGCCAGGTGGTAGAAAGCTTTGCCACCTATTCGCGCCCTTTTGAAGCGGGGGACCTGGAGCAGAGCTTTAGATTCCGAACGGAGGGGTCTGGAGGGCTTGTACCTGACCAGTTTGTCTCGTAAATAACTAGGGCCTAGATTGTTTAAGGATTTATAAGCCATGCAACAAATCTTAAATTTGATCCTCTGACGCACTGGGAGCCAGCGCAGTTTTTGGAGGAGGGGAGAGACTCAGTTCTGAGGGGAGCATTGGTCACCAAGCGGGCTGCTGTGTTCTGGACTACTTGCAATTTGCTCAAGGAGCTTTCATTAGCTGCAATCATAAGAGCATTGCAGTAGTCCAGACGGCTCAATACCAATGCCTGGACCAAGGTCTTCCGGGTGGACAGTGGTAGAAAGGGGAAGACTCTCCTAAGGAGACTGAGACTGTGAAAGCAGGCTCCCGCTGTTGTGGAGATATGTTCCCCCAATGTAAGTTTCTGGTTTATTTTAACACCCAAGTTTTTTACTACCAGCTTTGGATGAGAGGCAGGGCCTAGGACCTCCGGCCACCAGTTAGGGGACCAACTAACTGTTGCTTCTCCAAATAGCATTATTTCAGATTTTCCTGCGTTTAGTTGGAGGAAATTATCCTTCATCCAGTCCGCAATTGATTTCATGCCCTCCGCAAAGGTGGTTTGAATATTGGAGCTATTTTTGTCGAAAGAAAAGAGAAGTTGGGTGTCGTCAGCGTAGGATATGGGACAGAAACCCAGCTTTCTCATGAGCCTCGCCAGAGGGCGACATAAACATTAAAAAGAGTAGGGCTCAGGCAGGAGCCCTGTGGTACTCCCTTGGACACCTTGGTGGTCTGTGATCGGAAAGGGCCAAGGTGAATGGTTTGGGTTCTTTCGGACAGAAAGCTATCCATCCATTTCAAGGCGATCCCTTTAAGGCCTATATCCTCTAGTCTCTCCAGTAAAGTCTGGTGGGAGATGGTATCGAACGCTGCGGACAGGTCAAGCAGCACCAAAAGTACTGACTGACCACTGTCTAGCAGCGCTCTGATGTTATCTATGACTTCCACCAGCGCGGTCTCCGTACTGTGTCTGGGTCGGAATCCAGATTGAGAGGCATCCAGACGGTTTGAGGATTCAATAAATTCAGACAAGTGCTTGTTGATGTGTTTTTCAAGGAGTTTACCTTGGAGAGGAAGCAGAGAGATGGGGCGGTAGTTGGAAACATCCTCCATTGGGATTTTAGGGTTTTTCCTGATGGGGAGAATTTGAGCGGCTTTCCATTCTGGTGGGAGAATGCCTTCCTTCATGGAACTATTTAAAATTGAACAAATAGGTTCGGCTAATTCCTTAGATAGGATTGCGGCTATTCTGGCGGGGATAAGGTCTAGTGGTGACCCTGATTTTACAGCTTTAAGGAAAGTCTCTGTCTCCTTAGGAGTAAGTGTCGGGTAGTGCTCCAGTGTGGTGCCATTGGAGATAGCTGGTGGAAGGATCACCTTGGGGCCTATCTGTGAGCCTTTAGCTACGATGATTTTGTTGTAGATTATTTCAATTTTCTGGGTTAGGTGGCTAGCTATATTGTCACACAGGGCTTGAGATGGGGCTGCCTCGACATCGCAAGCCTTAGGATTCGTAAAAGTTTTTAAGATCTGATACAGTGTTCTCGAAGTGTTACCTTCTCGTTCAAGTTGGGAGGCAATGTGTGTTTTGCGGGCGTTTTCAAATTTTTGTGGTACACGGACAGAGCTTGTTTGAATCTGTCTTTGTCTAATGGGTCATATGAGTGGCGCCATATTCGTTCCAATTTTTTACATTGTCTTTTTTTGGTCCGGAGGGAGACCGAGTACCATGCTGCCTGCTGGCATTTGTTAATGGTAGGGCATTGTTTCAGAGGGGCCAGGTGATCTAAAGTGGCTAGTAGGCTGGTATTGAAGGAGGCTAATCGCTTCACTACCCTGTCAGATTCCTGGTTTTGTGGTAAGATAAAAGTATCTTGAAACTGGGTGGGCGTTATTTTATGCCACTGTCTACAGCTACTTTTAATGAGTGGTTTGGGAGCTGTGTGTTCTTTGGGACCGCTAATGCAGAATTCAATCATTGAATGGTCTGTCCAAGTCAAGGGGCATGTTGCCCCGCAGGTAATGTTAGAGGAGTTAGTTAAGACTAGATCTAGCGTATGTCCTGCTAGATGTGTGGGTTCATGATTTATTCTATTAAGATTAAATGAGGACAGATCTGCCAAAAGTGCGACCGCCTCTAGATTGGTGGAGTTTTCGCTGTGTACGTTAAAATCGCAGAGGAGTATAAAGTTTCTGGCTGAGATAACGTGTGGGGATATGAGTTCCATGAGTTGTGAACTGAAGTTAGAGAGTTGTCCTGGAGGGCGATAAACTAAGGCTCCTTTCCAGCTGGATCGTGAATGAAAATCAATTCTAAATACTAGAGTCTCCTGTAAATCATTGCTGATTTGGTCAAGAATGGAGATTTTTATGGGGTCTCTATAAACAATGGCTATGCCCCCCCCTTTCCTAAGTGGTCTGTCAAGTTTTTGTATGTGATATCCTTCTGGAAGGGCCATCGCTATTGCGGGATTTGAACTAGTATTGGTCCAGGTTTCTGTCAGAAATCCTAGGTGAGGACGAGTGGAGGAGAGTAAGTCCCATATGTTTATGGCGTGTTTTGGCAACGATCTAACATTAGCCAGGAAGCAGTTCCAGCCGTCGGTGGTATGGGTGGCCGGAAGAGGATCTGTGTAGTTCATGCTTTGGAATCTACAAAATCTACATGCAAAAGGTCCGGCTACTTCTATGGCTATGGGACATATGGTGTTCCCTGTATGACTACTACTACTACTGGCATACTTATTATTAATCTTTACCAGCTCCTGTGAAGGTGCGGCGAGCATCTACACTATAAGTGGAATTAATAAGCTTTGGGGCTGAACAGGCAGAAGTTCCTGCTCCGGGCGACAAACAGGCGCAGACGGGCTTGCCTTAGTATCCCAAGGGTGGCAGGCGAACCCACGGAAGGTGATGTACTGTTATTTGAGGAATCTAACTATACACAAAAGTGATGTGGAGGAATCGATACAGTACAAATTTCAATAGGACACATACAAATTATATCCTATTGTTAGGTACACAGTCCTTTTCTTGTTGACTTACTAACATTATTGCACATACCGCCTCTGATTCCAATAGGAACAATTTATAAATTCTCTTTTCTATAATTCCAATAGGAACAATTTATAAATTCTCTTTTCTATAATTGTTCTCTTGTTCTGATCAACACATGAAATACATAAATACAATAACCCACATAATTTAACTAATTACATAAACATTAACAAAAAGCAATTCAATACATTTAATTATGCATAATTATGCACATGATCATACATTCCTTCCTACCCCAAACTTAGAATCTAGTGGTTGCTACATAATTATAAGCAATCCGACTCCGAGATAGTCCTATACACACATGAGGTGAACACTTCGACCTCTGAATCAATCCACAATGTGTGTATCAAATTTCTTAACAGGAACTAATAATCCATTGGACTCCTCTATTCAATGCAGTCGACGCATTTCGGCCCCCTCATCTGGGCCTCAACGGGACAAGGGTGCAAGGAAATCACCTATAAAAAATGGACCATACTGTACATCAGTTGCCTACATACATCGATGTGCTGATGAACTTAAAAGATTTGTGAAGAAGAGAGGAGAAAAATCCAAGTGCCTGTGCAATCCATGCTACCAAAATTACTACACCCAAACATCACACACCAAAAACCAAAAATGTGCCGCGTGCCTCCAAGGTGAAGATATCACAATCTTTAATCTAAAAAGTGACACCAAGTAAGTCAATGTGCGCAAAAATAAAATATATTAAAAAAGTAATAAAATTGCACAATATGAGAATACTGACATAAAGTAAAGGCGTGTCCACATCAATTCACCAATGTGAATATAGAAACAAATCAGAAATCTCTACTACTCTTATCAGAGGAACAGTGAAAAATTGACTTACATTGCCCGATCGGGTCGACGCTGGACATCAAAATCCAGTCAACACTAATGGGGCGCTCTCAGGGGAGAACAGGAATTCCAAAACAATTGAGCGGGAACTCTAGAGGGAACAACCACACTTCATCACCCTTCTAGGCACGCTAAAAGTATTTTACCTGAGATGTGTATATCTAAACAGGGGGAGGTAGATATATGCCCACTAAGTACCTGTATCCGTAACAGATGGTAAATCTCCTGCCTGGTCTACAATGTCGGGAACAACGAATACGGACGCCGAAGGAGAGTCACCAAGAGACCCTCTGGCGTGCTGAAAAGATGACAAAGGACAGCCGGAGGTTATTAAACCTGGAAGTCCTTTTATGCCAACCCAAATTGGCCGTCATTCATCTCACTTTTACCTCCACGCTGGTGCAATACATTTTTAAAGAAGCCGGCGAAGCTCTTAGCTGCATAACCGCCGCAGTAACAGCAGAGCAGAAGAAATGGTGCTCGTACCTTCGTGCCGGTCGGCTGACGGTCACGTGACGCTAATCGTCCTGGAAATAGAAAGAGCACAACCTATTTAAGAGGTAACCATCGAGGAAACACTCCACTACAGCTATGGACGCGGGCGACGCTCCAATGTATAGCTTTCTTTAAAAAGAATAAATAAAAATGTGAGAATAGAATCACAATTAATAATAATAATATTCACCAAGTGTAAAAACCAAAAGAAAGCCTCATCAGCACATCATTAACATAGGTCAAACCCTCTTTGCCATGAAACACAGTAATCAAGAGAAATGTTTGTGTGTGTATATACATGGCACAATATTACAAACAATTGTTACAAATGCATATGAGGAATAATAATTTTTACAAAAAGAAAGTTTTAAGAAATCCGCAGATAAGGTTATCAACAAATGAATCATTACTAAAGCAACATGAACCTGTCATTTCAAAACCTATAAATAATTTGTAGCAACATTCATCAAAATACAGATTCAATGAACACATACAGTTGACGATTGCTTAATCATTACACAGGATAACTGATCATACCCGTCATTGGCTGTTAAGAACATGATATTTGGACAAAATAGTGACAAGTAGTTCCTGAGTCCCAGGCCTAGGACTAATATGATGTAATACAACCTCAACATTCTAGTATGAATCCACTGTCTTAGTTCTCTATCTGAATATATCAGGGCCCAAATTTCATCATGATCAGACCTTATACAGCTCTTCTATATTTCTCGATCATACGTGCCTCTAATTTTTAAGAGTCATTTGTAGGTTCACTTTATTGGTATTCTGAACCACAATCAACACTGACCATTGGATGTCATTCTCATTATGATTATGTTGCTGATTATGCTGGACAAGCGGGGCACCCTGTATGTTACATCTTAATCTAGATCTATGCTGCAGAATGTGCATTCTAACAGGTTGGATTGTTTGCCCTATGTAAACCTTTTCACATGGACATTTCAAGCAATAAATCACAGTTTTTGTGTTGCTGTTGGAGAAACTATGTTGTACATGTTTTTTACCATTAAGCATGCTTGATTTAGAATCATTCGTCATTGGGCATGCTATACAGTTATTACATTTAAAGTGCCCAATCAGTGGTGCAAGTCCCATCATTCCCCTTAAGTCATTTCTAGTCTGTGATGGTCGTGCTGCTTTGACCAAATGTTGTTGAAGGTTCTTTCCTTTGCGGAAAGTAAACATAGGTTTTGGAATGCCTAAATGACTTACCAATTCCAATTGCGCAAAATTATCTTTTTAATTTTGTTCGCCTTGGGATTGTAAGTTAGTACACACGTTAAAGGATTCAGGTCTGACTTGGGTTTAGGGGTCAATAGTTCTTCTGTTGGGGTAAACCATGCTCGTTTGAGCGCTGCTCTCACCAATTTCTTGGGGTAACCTCTATCGGCCAATTTATTTTGTAAGATCTCTGCGTTCCTGAAATAGTCTTCTCCATTTGTGCAATTGCGACGAATTCTGAGAAATTGCCCATAGGGCAAGTTCTCCTTTAAACTTCTCGGATGTCCGCTCGTAAAATGAAGCAATGTATTGCGATCAGTGGGTTTAGTATATAAACTGACCTCTAATTTCCCATTCTTACTCAAAATCCAAACGTCTAAGAAGTTGATCTTGTCATTACTGCAGGTCATCGTAAACTTCAGGTCCGGGGTCCTAGTATTTAACCAACTATGGAACCGTTGTAAGGTCTCTCGATCCCCTTCCCACACCATCAGAATGTCATCAATAAAACGCAGCTACTGTATAGTATGTAATTTAAAGGGATTAGCCGGCTTGAAGATACACTGATTTTCAAAGAAGTACTGTTATAGAGGGGCACGTCTGCCAAGAGTCTCCCGCTGTTGGGTTTGGGAGAGTCTGGTGGCCACGCCTACACTTAGCTGAGGGTTCCAGCGCTGCTGGGGGTCCTCCATGGTGTTGTCTGGCCGGGGGGATACCGGGGGTCGGCACTCTAGGTGTCTGTCTGCTATGTGTCCTGGGGATACATGCACCTGCAACACCATGATGGGATGGGACTTCCTTATGCCTTTCCCAATCCATCATGGCTGCCTTTCAATATTTCCTTGTGGAACTTTCCCAGTCTAAGATGAAGGGGTTTAACTTCCTCTTGACATTTGATTTCTTCCAGGTCTATTCTTCCTATTGAAAGGCTTTAAAAGGATTGTCCGGTACATCTCAAATCTACTGGACTCCTGGTTCTGGTTTGGGTTTTCCTTCTTCGTTCCCTGCTTGCTGTTGTTGTACTGATGAATTCTGGAGTATTTTTCTGCCTTGCTGCTTTTTAGGTCACAGTCGGTCTAGTTTGCTAAAGACATCTTGATTGACATTCAGAAAGTTGATCTAGGAATGCATTCTGCCCATTGTTTGCCATTGGCTTTGTGGTTTCCAAGGCACGTTTTCTTGCTTTCCATTTGCTGGCTTTATTTGTTTTAGGCTGTCCAGCTTGAGGTCGTACCTTCCCTTATCCAAACCTTATTTTCAGTATCCTTCCGAGTGCTCTCTTTCTGTAAACAGGGCTGTAAATCTTGTTCTTATCTCGCAAAAATGGCTGTGCATTCAAAGACTGATTCTGACTTCAAAGTGAGAGGATTTATGTGACATTCTTTCTGGATTGTGGGGGTAGTAAAGAGTGTTTTTCTAGAACACAACAACATTTAAATGAACTGTGTAAGTATCTCAGAATATATCAGAATAAAGAGCAAATGTTTTGTTATTTCTGAAGTGTGTTGGAAACAAATACTTTAATATGATTAAAACAAATCATTACACTGGGTCAGTTGTCCTTAACCTTTTGACTTCTGGGGACCCCCACTTAATCATTACTGGAACCCGAGGACCCCCACTGAATCATTATTGGAATCTGGGGATCCCTGCTAAGTCATTACTCGAAGCCGGGGACCCTGGCCTAAGCATTGTTGATGATTTGAACCGCAAAACAATACACAAAAAAATATAGAAAAATTGCATTCAACAAACAAATACACAAATGAAGACACATTTTATTTAATTTGCAAACACATATAAATAAAACAAAAATCAACATTTTAATAGAATAGTTGGAGCTTTTCTAAATTCAATTGAGGCCACTCATTGTTCATACTGTATTCTGTTTGATGCACCTACACTGCTGCCACAAATCAATCTGAGGATACTAATTTAATTTTTAGCCTTCGATTTCAAATTCCTTCACATTTACAGTATGTTTTAAAATGCTCAATTGTACATTTAGCTTCTTTATTTATATACACTTTCTTAATCTGTTAATAATATCTAATTTACTAAGTAGTCGCAGACCCCCTGAAGAGGCTTTGCGGACCCCCAGGGGTTCCCCGACCACGGGTTGAGAACCACTGAACTAGGTGATGCAATTTCCACACATTTTCGCTGTGCACTGTATAGTTTTATTAGTAAAACTGTATGTCTGTGAAAATGTCATGGTCATTTCAATTGAAAATGTGTTGTCTGTAATGGCTGTACACTACCACACCATGAATACTCTACTCTGCATTAGTCCACTCCACTGCACTCTACTCTGCACCACTCCACTTTACACTACTCCATGCCACTGCACTCTGTACCACTCCACTCTACGCCACTGCACTCTACGCCACTGCACTCTATGCCACCGCACTCTACAGCCTCTGTACTCTAATCTGTACCACTCTACTCTATGCCAATGCACCCTTTGCTACTCTACACTACTGCACTCTTCGCCACTGCAATCTACACTATTCCAGACTCCAGTGCACAAGTCCACTCTATGCCACTGTACTCTACGCCACTCTGCAACAGTGAACTCTACGCCACTGCACTCCATGCCAATACACTCTACGCCAATGCACTTTAATCTGTAACACTCGACTACAAGCGCCAGCACTCTATGCCAATCCATTGTATGCCACTCTAATCTACTCTGCACCACTGCACTCTACACCACTTTACTCTACGCCATTACACTCTATGCCACTCTACATAACTGCACTCTACCCTGCACCACTCCACTCTATACCACTTGACTCTACTCTGAATCAATCTACTCTACGTCCATGCACTCCATGCCACTCCACTCCACTCTGTGCCACTCCACTCTGTGCCACTCCACTCTATGCCACTCCACTCTACTCTTAACCACTGGACTCCACACCAATGCACTTTGCATACCTGACCTCTATGCTACTGTACTCTACTCTGCATCACTGTACTCTACACAACTGCTTTCTACGCCACTCTACTCGACTCTACACTACTGCACTCTCTACTCTGCTACACTGCACTCTCCACCATTGAACTCTACCCCACTCTACACTACTCCACTCTACGCCACTGCACTCTATGCCACAGAACTCTGCCACACTATACTCTACTGAGCATCACTCTATGCTACTCTGCACCACTGCACTCTATGCCATTTGACTCTCCTCTGCACTCTATGCCACTACATTCTATGCCATTTGACTGTACTCTGCACCACTGCCCTCTGCCTCACTCAACTCTACGCCACTCCACACCACTCTATGCCACTCTATTCTATGCCACTGCACTCTATGCCACTGTACTCTACTCTGCGCCACTGCTCTGTGCACCTCTGCACTCTGTGCCACTACACTCTACTATGCATCACTCTAATCTACGTCACAGCATTCTACGACGCTACATTGTACGCCACTGGATTCAATGCCACTGCAGTCTATGCCACTATACTCTACAACACTCTACGCCAATGCACTCTACACCAGTCCACTCTGCCAATCCAGTGTATGCCACGCTACGCATCTCCACACTATGCCACTCCAATACATGACACTCTCTGTCACTCTACTGTCCAACACTCTACTTTTCGCTATTCTACTCTAGGACACTCCAAGCCACTCTCCTCTATGCCACTAACTTTTAGCCATGCTGGTGTACCACATGGCTAAAACATATTGGCAAAGCCAATAGCTCTTGCATAGACGAGACCTATTGGCTTTGCCAGTGCTTGTTCCTCCTGGCAGTTTCCATAGATGGCACATTCCAGCCTCTGTGTTCCCTTCACTGGCTGGCAAGGCGGCTTCTGGAGGCAATCGTCCCAACTTCAGATCTCGTACCATCCCGTCCAGACAGACAATCCTCTTTGCGTCCAGCTCTTGAGAAAGGGAGGAAAGAAAGTCTCAAAATAATTGGACAGAGTCTCTGGAGGAAAATGGGAAGTTGCCCCTGAACCTTCAAAACAGTTTTTTTTTTAATACAAATGTTCATGCATATCAAATTAATTTTTTTTAATTCAGCATGGTATGGTCATGGTTACGTCGCATTGGCAAATCAAAAACAGCCTTGCAAAAACTAAAACTTCTTAACGTAAGAGAAATCTTACCGTGGAGATGTATAGCACGAAATGAAACATTTCTCAAACAATAGCTCATCGAATTAGGTTCTTCTGCAAGCCTGCATCGGAACTTCCAGCGGAGATCCTTCAAAAATGATATATCAGTTACACGATGGAAAATGGCATTCATATTACACGCTTTCTAGTACAATCACTCTCTCACACCATTGCACTCTGTGTTCCGCAAAACTGTGAAGCAAGAAGACTCACCAGTGGGTCTCTGATTGGGAGGGGGGAATGACAGGAGCAAGATGAGCTGAACGTCAGAAACCTCATCCAATCTATCAAAATTGAGTCTCTGTGCAAAATATGTGGCCTGTGTTTATTACATTATTAATCACACTTCTAATCAACATTATGAATTCGTTTCAAGTGCATTTGCATCAATTCATCTGTTCTGACCATATGCAACACTAAAATCATTCATTCGCACAAGTAAATTGTCATCCAAATTTACACATAAAAAAAACTTTAACAAAGTCATATGAGGTCCCCTGAAGCTTATTAAGTGGCAGAGCAGTGTGCATAAATGTACAGAGTGTACACAGTGGTGAATGGAGAAGTTTAGCAAGTAGATTCAACACACAGCCAGATGACATAGCTGACAAATACACGTGATTCATGGTGTGCATGATCTTTCTCTGGCACTAAGCAGGGATGGCCACAAAAGGAGTGCTAAAGGACCGCCGGTGCCTTCAATGTAAGTCCCTCTGTGTCAACTGGCATGGTATCAACAGCCGAATCTAAGGTTTTGTATGCCTTTTGGCACCATGACGACTACAAACGTACGATGCAAAAGGCAAGGAGCACATTGTTTTTGAATATCTATGTTCAATTTACTGCCACGTGATAGCAATCTTAATGAGCACACTCTATGAACGCAGCTGGTGTTCTGCAGCTTACAGCTCATAATATTAATTTGTATGCCGGGACTCGGCAGTACGGTTCATTGATGCCATCACCCATTTGTAGAGCAGGTATGTGGGTCTGTGTCACCAGGGCACCATGTTTCAATGCCTGGACAGTCATTTCACAGACAATGCATTCTGGGTAGGATGTCTTGTTTCACAATGGACAAAACTGAACCAACATACAACTTCTGCCGTGCAGGCCTCCGTGACATCGAGCCCTATAATCTCTCTACAAAATTACACATATTCGTTGCGGTTTTCCAACCATAGCTTCAAGATTTTGAAGTAACTCGTCACCGATTTGTAACTGAGTGACTGAATCGGCTGCAAACTGAAATCAGTCTAAAGCTGTGTAGTTTCCCGTTCCGTTTTTACTCAGTAGACTTATTTTTTCAGTTTGGCACTTGATTCCTAAGAGACCAGTACAACTAAAACAACAGCGCTTAATGACTCCGTTTGTGTTGCCCACAGATAGTATTTGCACTTTCTTTTTCTTGCAACCTGTCATTTGAAAGGCCTGCTCTCCTGCTGAGAGCATTGATGAGACGAGAAGCATTCAGCTGTAATTTAAGACCTGCGTGCGAGTTCATGGAAACTGTCAAAACAAATCGTAAATTTGAGCCATGTACATATATAAGAAAATTATATGAGGTGATTATTTTTATGGAACGTAACTGCGAAATACGTATTACGTACATTTGAAAGTAGTTTAGAAAAAAAATCTTTGAACATTGAGTTATTCAGTCTGTTTAGTATATGCTTATGTGTTGCAAAGTCATCCTGTGCCCTGGGCACCCCCCAACTTTTTGCTGACTGGTACTGGTGGTAACTGACTCTGGGCTCTGCCTAACCAGGCCCAGGGCCAGTACTATGCTGAAGACACACGTAGAATACAGTGAAAACACCTACATACACTAGGGTACACTATGGGTTAGGGTACCCCTGTGATTGGCATCACCTCCCCTGTCAGGCCCTAGTACATATAGGGGAGGGGATTGAAACTATCTTTAAGTCCCTAGTATAGAATAGGGCAGGGCAGTTTAGAGGCCAGCAGCCTTTTCTGCACTTGCGTGTGTGCACTGCTGAAGCCTGAGGTCAGTTTAAAATCAGCCCTGTGTTGCAGGACTGCTTTTAAAATGCAAAATGTGCCCAAACTCGACTTTGGTGTTTAGGGCCCTTAAAAATGGATAAACTACAATGTTTTGGCCTCCCCTAGGTGTCCCAGGGGCGGTGGGTCAGGTACTTATAAGGAGAATCCTTTTAAAAAGGTTTTTATATGCCCTGGCGTTAGTGAAATTGCACATTTCACTCCCTACATTGTAGTAAAGTGCTTCCCAAAATCGACTTTTGTGCTAGGAGCACTGTGAAAGGAGGATCTGCAATATTTTGATATATTCAGAACCCTAAAGTCTTTCCTAGGTGTTCTAGGGTTGGGGGGGTCCTGTAGGTATAAGCAGGGTTCTTATAAAACCTGTTTTATAGGCCCTGGTATTAGAGAAATTGTCCAGTTCATTTTTCCATTGCAGATCCCCAGCCCATAAAATAACACTGATAAAGGTTATTAGTTAATAACTAGAGAGAGAAAAGCCATAAAACTAGGATTAGAGGACCCAGTAGAGTGGTAATGATAAATCCAACAATATGGTATTGCTTAATTTATTCTAAAATGTACAGACAAGAAGTTATAAGACTTTCTTGTCTGTAAGACAAAATTCAGCCCTCTATTGCTATGCCTTGATTGGTCAGAGATAAGTGGGTGAGCCTGGCTGCTTTGAAGAGGTGATAAATGGCCCCTGGGGTTAGGAAGCCTCTCGGGGAGGAGAGGTTGCTGGGCATAGGAGTGCCAGAGCCAGGGGAAGGGATAGTAAATAATGCTCTTCAAGGGAAGGGGAAGACAAGCTAAAGACATCAGCTTCATTTACAACTCTCCTCTTTGAAGCAAAGGCAGATGCTAGGCTTAAGAAAGGAATGAGCAGTTGCAAGGGGAAGAGACTATAGAGATTAGCCATCCTAGGCGTGTGTTTAGATAGCTCTCCTGTCTCTGCTAACAATTCTGACATATTGAATTTTGGGAGAATAGTGGTTTCTGGGTTAGCATTTTGCAACACTTTGAAGGAAGAGGTCATGTTCTGGGGTGTTGCCCTGCACCTCATTGGACAGGCGTGCCCTCCTGCTTGACCCCAGAGAACACTGAATAAGTATCTGAGAGGGGCGGTGACTTTCAGATCTGCTTTTGAATCCTAGGAGAATCAGAAGGGCCCACGCTGAAGAGTTTGATGTGCATTCACCAGGCCTGCACTCTGAAGATTGTGCCTTTTGCACCATCTGAAACTACAGCCCTGTGGATCAAACCTGCTTCAAAAGGACTAAAGAGTAGACTCCCTGCAAGCTACAGGTTAACTGAGCTCACCTGGACCATCACCACAAAGAATCCCTAGCCTGGAGTACTACCAGTGGATTTGTAAGGGTTTTGTCCAAGTGGATTGTGGGAATTGAAGTCTCACACTTTCAAGGACCCTCTTAGAGATTCCAGAACCTTGGATTGTGTGTTGGACACTTTGGGACCCGCAAGAAGAACTTCAGGAAGGAGTTCTAACAGGATCCAGCCTGCTGGAAGGGGCTGCACAAGACTGGTGAGAGATCCTCCAGAACAATTACTAAATGTGAATGTGTCCCTGTCAGAGGCAACGAAATGACCAAAAGGGGCACTGTTGGTTTCTAAGCACTAGAAAGTGATTAATCTTTAAAAATTCATATCTCTGGTTCCCTACAGTGCATTTCTTTAGTTTTGGTGTCATTTAAAAGATAAATATATTTCCTATTTTTATAAATTGGTGTTGGATTTTTATTGTGTGTTGTGTCTTAATTATTTACTGAATTGGTGTTTTTAAATGCTTTACATACCTGTCTTTGAAGTTAAGCCTGCCTGCTCGCAGCCAAGCTACCAAGGGTTGAGCATGGGCATAATTTTCTAAGACCTATTCTGAGCCCTATATCGTGTCAGTGGTATTATTGCCAATGGTAAATGCATATCTGCCACTACTAATAATCCACTTTCCAACATTATGGTACTATACTTTTTAGACATATTTGTTTTTGCAGTTTTATATAGCGCAAACTCAACCTGAAGGTATTGGAGTGCCTTACATGAGCACCAGTTCCATTACACAAGGTCACATTTTTTTCCAGGTATGGGGATATCATGTGATTTGCCCAGAATCACAGGATGTTGAGCTAACACAGAGGAACAAAGCTAGTTCCCCAATTCCAAAGTGGGCAGCTCTGGCCCTTCCGCCACATTCTGATCCAATGCTAATATGTAAATTTGCCTCCTTAGGTTGTTCCGAAATCCATATGTTATAATGGAACCTGTCTGTTGGATTGGCTGAGTCGGCTGCACAGAATTATATGTACAGGCAACACGTGTGGCCAAGCAACACTGGAGCCACGTGCCCCATAGGATATATACACACAGTTGGATACGGGCGACGGATACTTCATGGTCAGAAGTGTAGAGAGGGGAAATCGGGACATTATATAGGTTAGTTAGTTTCGACACCTGTTCACACCACACACCGAGAAGCATAGGCCCCTCCTGCTCAGTTGGACAAAACTCTGAACCCCTATGACAGCACCGCCTGAAAATTTCGAATACACTTGTGGAATGTCAACGGCCTCAACAATAAAATCAAAAGAGGTGCAGTCTTTCAACTACTACTGGGCAATCACTGTCCCTTTTTATCATGAGGAGGATACACTAGAATATATAATTCTGGCTACATCAGCGCCTCCAGGGAGACAGCCATTCTCCTCCAGAGATAGTTTCCGTTGCAGGTCACAAAGACACACCATGACAACCTAGGCAGATTCACTGTTATAGAAGGAACCCTGGGTGATTGTTATTGGACCGTCACTTCAGTTTATGCCCTCCCACCCCCGGTAGAAGATACACTTAAAGCATGCGCACAAGTATTGCTACAGACACCACAAGGATGGACAGTTGTGGGAGGGGACTTCAACTCAGTCCTAGATCCCACATTAGATACCAATACTACCCACTACCCCAGGTATATCCTCCTGAGAGCCTGAGCTCGTTTACTGGCCCTTACGGATACCTGACACCTTTTTCACCCCAACGCCTAATGCCACATTCTATTTTCACTCACATAGCTCCTTCTCTAGGATAGATGACCTCTTTCTTCCTTCAGTAGAGACTAGCGAGTTGGTGCAGATGCAGATCCTCCCCTGTGTCCTGACTGACCACGCTCCGATAACGATCTCGGTCAAAATACACACCACCCGGCCCACTAAGGTGTGGTGACTGAGTGCCTGATGGCTATGTGACGCCGCCTTAGCTGAATTCCATAGGCAGCAAATTGACAACTATATTGAAATTACCAAGTATATAGTGCATTCCCAGATAGTGCTCTGGGAAGAGCTGAAGTCAGTCACAACAGGAGAGGTACTATCCTACCAAACAGTGGCAAACCAGCGCAAATATAGTGAACTTATAGCGCTTGAACAGGCCATCCACAGGGCAGAGGAGGAAGAAGGGGCATAGATAGAGGAACATGCATAGTACAAGTTAGGAATTATGCGGTTGGCTCTTAGACAGTGACTTCTAGACTCAGCAGTGGCGGCTCCTCTGCTAAGGCGGAGGCGCGTCGCCCCACTGCCTCGGAGCAGCGAAAGAAAGGAAAAAATTAACTAATAATAACTAATGTTATTATCATTTTATTTTGTCCTCCTGCTGCAGCAGTTTGCATGAGGGGGCAGGGTGGGGCTGAAGAGCAGTGGAGGAGGGTACAGCCCTCCTAAGTGTGCAATGACTGTTTGGTCGGCCATCTCTGGCCGCCTAAACCAGTCATGCTCACTTTCCCCCTTCTCCATGCAGGCTGCATTACAGCCTGCATGGAGAACATGCCCACCCCTACAGCCCCTGGCTGAGCTCTGTGTCACGGTGCTCAGACCAATCACAATGCTGTATTGCAGCGTTGTGATTGGCTGCGGGGAGCATGGGAGCCCTGGTGCTTCCTGTTTCCTGTTTCTTACAAGAAGCCAGGAAGAGGACGCAGGAGAGGTGGCGGCGGCCGGCCAGCCGGGAGGTAAGTGTTTTTTGTAAATTATTGTGATCCCCCGCCCCTTCCCCACCACCTGCCCCACTGCTGCTTCCAGGCAGCACCCGCGACTGAGACTCAGCGTCCCTCTCCCAAGTGACAATCCAATATAAGATATATGAGATGGGGGACAAAGTAAGTAATTAATATATTGACTTGCGAATAGAGAGCAGGAACTCAGAATAGTCTCTGTTCTCTAAATGACAGAGATGAGTTGGCTTACAGACCCCAAACAGATAGCTCGCCATTTCGCAGATTACTATGCTCAGCTCTACACCAGGCAACCCGTGCCCAGAGCTGAACACTAACACCCATTTGTAGATGTCCTAATTGTGCCCAGACTCTCGAATCTTGATAGGCAAGCTCTCGATGAACCCCTGACTGAAGAGCAGGTCCCAATGGCCATCCAATTGCTCCCTGTGGGCCTTAATGGTTATCCACTCAAATTATTTAAGAAATATTCTTCCCATTATTAATGGGAACATACTCTGAGGCTGTCAAGTCTGGAGAGCTACTCCTCAACCTGCACAGGATAATTTTCCCTGTAATTTTAAAACCCAGGAAGCCACCAGGCAAATGTGCGCTATAACGGCCCATTTCCCTTATTAACCTAGAGTCGAAGCTCCTCGTGAAGATACTGGCCAATAGGGTACTTAAAGTGATCTGAACAGTGATACAGCCGAGCCAAAATGGGTTTATGCCGGAACGTAGCACGCTGCACTGCCTGAGGCATCTCCGCATCGCAATAGCGGTGTCGACAGGGTCAGGGGAACTCAGGTCCCTGGTGTCCATTTTTTTTTTGTTGAGTTTCATATAGCGCAAACTCAACCCGAAGGTATTATAGCGCTTTACATGAGCACCAGTTGTGTTACAGACGGACACATTCATTTTGGTAGGCACGAATAGAATACGTGATTTACCCAGAATCACAAGATGTTGAGCGTCCCTGCTGAGATTCGAACCCGGTTCCCCAGCTTCGAGGTCGACCGCTCTAGTCATTAGGCCACATCCTCTATTTGATTTCGAGAAAGCTTTCAACTCTGTACGTACAGTGGCACTTCAGGTTCCGCTTGTTAGAATGTATGAACTTTGGCCCCTGTTTCAGCCGATATATTTCTGTACTCTACTCTAGGCCATGGGCGAGGGTCTGAGTGATAAGGGAGCTCTCACTGGAGTTTGCTATTGAGCATGGTATGCATCAGGGATGTCCCTTGCCACCCTATCTCTTCGCCCTAGTGATGGAACCACTAGTGGAATGGATTAGATGAGACGCCCAGCTCAGCAATTTTAGACGGCCGGGAGGGTGCAAAAGACAGAATCTCATTATATGCTGATGACGTCCTGGTCTACACCAGTGACCCGGAGTTCTCCCTGCCTTGCTTGATGCACATATTGCAGGTATACGCCGTCAGGTGAGGACTGAAGGTCAACTAGACTAAATCTACATATATGCCACTAACTAGGTTACATGATGATATTCGAGTGCACACCAATCTAAACTGGGCAGAGCATCACTTTATAAACCTAGGCATGCACATAACACACACCAAAGAGAGGGCATGGGACATGAATGTTGCACCCCTGGTCTCTTGAGTGAAGCGAGACATGGACCTCTGAGAAAAACTCCCTCTTAACATAGCCGGCAGGGGAGCATTGTTCAAAATAATATCCCTACCCCGGCTGTTATACACTGTACAAAACTACCCATATAACATCCCCCACATAGTCTTTAACTCCCTGCGGTCAACAATTGTGTAGTTCCTGTGGAGAGGAAGGGCCACCATGCATCGCATATCGCAAGTGTGGGCTAGGCTCGTATGACAGAGGCCTAGGAATAGCCGACATTCAATTATATTATTGAACTAGTCACATTGTGCCAATCAATGACTGGACATTCGCTGGCCGCGTAGATCCGGCAATAGCCACTGAGCTTCGAGCCCTTGAGCACTATGGAATGGCCGATTTGCTCTGTGGGGACTACCGCCATGCCAGCCTCCCCACGTTGACATCAACTTCACTATCCTGCTGGCACCAGGGGCTGCGATGGATTAAGTGCCATGGGGTGGCAACTAAAGAAACACCACTGTGAATTGGGAAATGGCTTAGACACACAACAACCTTGCAAGGCTTCTGCGCCTGGGACAAAATTGGAATTTCCAAACTAGGAAATATATGGGAGGGCAGTTCAATACGCACGTTGTAGTACGTTAAGGACACATACGAAATGCATACAACTCAGTTCTATTGAAACTTACAAATACGCCATACACTTGACCAACACCAAGAAAGTCTAAAGACCCTTCCAAAATATAATCCCCAGAGGCTAACATCACAATGTCTTAGTTAGGGAGGAAGGGAATCTCAAAGTTATACTGCACATTAATAAACATTACCCTAGGCCCATTAGGTGCATTAAGAAAGCGATGTGAACGGGATGTCAGTGCTTTTGAAGAGGAGCACTGGGTGGTGGCACGGATGGCTCCCAAATTACTGGCAGTCTCTATGAGGCTGTGGCTAATTCAATTTAAGTACCTACATATGGCTTATTACATCCCATGAGACTGAGCAAAATGAAGCAAGGCATAGACCCTCGATGCTTGCAGTGTAAACAACAAATGGGCACATTCTTTCACCATATTTAGGAATGTAGAGTGATACAAAGGTGCTGGCACACTGTCTGTGACACCTTATCTTTGGTAGTGCGGCGGCAGGTGGTATCTGAACCCAAAATGGTGATATTGGGACTGATGGACGAATGGGGCAGCAGCAGATGCACTAGATTGCTGGTGGTAGACGACCTCATACTTGCAAACAAGTACATCGCTAGACACTGGAGAGCAGAAAGGGCACCCCCATGGTGAAGTGGTCTTGTGGAATGGACTATTATGCTAATGCCAAATGCAGATAAATAAATCCAGGGGATGTCCTGAAAAACACAAAATTTGGGGGGCCTGGATTGCGCATAACACGAGCTACACAGTTTAGCTGATTTCAGATTGATCTCAACCTTGTAATCTACAGTGCAGCGGGGTGGGGGCGAGGATGGGAAATGTACATAATATGACTTTAATGTAATGTGTGAACATATATGTTGCAGAAACCAAATAAAAAGAGTTGGGGAAAAAAACATGTGAATTGAAATAGCGTGACCAGACCACCAATGAATCAAGAACCCAACAGTTTAAGTGAGTCCAGGATAGTCTCTTGTAAATCTGCTCTAATGTGCTCAAGTCGTGCTTAATACAGACCACCGCAATACCCGGCTTTTCCTTCTGTCAATTACCACACGCGTCCTTGCTCTTCTGCATGGGCGCAGTGCTTAACATCACAGTTTTAATCATCACTGACCACCCCATGGCATGCAGGATTGTTCCCTCATTTATTGATAATCCTTCAGCAGTACTCTGGATGAGACTACACTCTCAATGCCATGTGACAAGGGCATCAAAAAAGTAATGATCTGTCTATGGACGTAGCTTAGTCAGTGAGACTCAGAGGGTGTGATTCCCAAATGAACCAACTAAGAAAGCAGTGGGCTGAGTGGTAGAGAAGTGAGATGATCAAGGTTCAGGATGGACTGTTCCCGTGAGTAACAGGGTTAGTTCTAGTTTGCATCCTTTGGGGCAGATTTGCCACTTTTTCACGCAGTGCAGCAGCCGCAAATGCTGCGCTGTGTGAAAAGGAGAAAGGAGGAGAGCGCCAAATTTATTGAAATATGGCTCTTTCCCCCTTTTCCCTAGTGCTGGTGCTGAAATCAGCTTCCGTGCGCCACGGAGACACATTTGTGCCATGGTGCAAGAGTGTCTCCGTGAGTCTGGCATAGGTTTCAGTACAAAATACTATGCTTAGACTAACTTAAACCATTTTCCTTCTTTGTATGTGTACTGTACAGTGCAGCAGACGTACAAAGTCGGAAAAGGAAGGAGAAATGAAGGCATTTCTCCTTCCTTGTGCCTAATTCAAAAGTGTGCAGTTTTCTGATGCTAAACCCTGTCTACTGTATTCAGTAAATTGGGTTTAGCATCAGAAATCTTGGGTGGTTGCATGGGAACCCATGGTACGCCCTCTTGACGCTAAGAAATTTAAGCAGTGCTATTCTCTGCTTTGTGTTACTTTCACGTTATTTCCAGCGCTAAACAAGTTTAACGCTAGAAAGTAAATCGAAAAGAATGATTTTACACCAATTTGTGTTACTTTTGTGACGCAAACACAGCATAAAATCTTACTAAATCTCCCCCTGTGTCTAGAATGGCACAGTGGGTGAAAAATGATGGGTTGTAATGCTACCCCAGCGAATGTATGGTTAGACTATTTGCAAGCATTTGTCCCATCACCTTTTGGATATTGATTGCCAGTAGTATACCTGGAAACCTGAGACTAGCACAACTTTCCAAGTCTCCTACTGCCAATGTTTGTGAATTCCAAAAAGTAATACATTTCTGTCCATTCAAGGAGTATTTATAGGAGTGCAGATTTATCATATTTTTGGTAAACCTTTAAGTTCCTGATCCAAAAAATCAACAAGTTAAATCTTCTTTGTGAGATGAGCACAACAAGAAAAGCCAACACATGCATAGCAGACTCAACTCAAGGCCCCTAGACCCAAATTCCTAGCTAAGAATGGATTTATTTAAAGGGTATCCCCTCCCAAATCCCCCCTGTAGCTACGCTCCTGGACCTATTTGATACCCCTTCCATTTTGTAGCCTGTCTGGACCCTGGCACACACGCTTTGACCATATTAAAGTTGTCCATATCTACATTCAGTGATCCTAGAGTTACCAGATGCTTCTACTAATATGTCTGCCTGATACACATATTACACCTATGCTCCCCGCTACTTGGCTGACAAACTGACCATCTCTTGGGCTTAGAGATATGTGCGTAGTACAGAAATGCTGTGCCTGGAAATTACATGTTTTAATAAATGCCACTTCCCAGCTATTTCTCTCCAAATATGGAACTCCTGTCTCTGTGCTCCACCTAAATGACCTCAATTGGCTTTCAAAAAGACTAAACAGACATTATTTCACTCGTCATCCTCCAGCTGCAGACCTGCCAACTTACAAGGTGACACTGTGTGATACATAATTTCAGCTTCCTTCACAAGCTCCGTCAGTGAAGAGCTGATATCACAAAGTGGAACAAAAGATGAGCTGGAAAATCTTTTACAGAGTGGGTTTCCAGCTCGTGATCGGAGGCCCTGTACAGCCAGCGTCCATTAAGGGGGTTATTAAACATCCACAGGACAACGACGGCAGGCTTAGACGACTTTTTTTTTTGTGGCGGGGTTGAAGAAGGCAGAAGTGCTTCAAACTGCGTTTAGCACTAAGCTCCATGGCCCCACTCCATCCTTGCACACGGTGACATTGTTATGTTTCGCCTAGGCAGCGCTTGCGCTGTCTCTTCGAGACATGCTGTGTTCAGGATATAGGCTTGAAGCTCCACCCATTGCCCGCCCATGTTTTCAATTGGCTTCTGTGACTGTCCTTTGTAAATGCTTCATTGTGTTTGGACACTTTGCTTACAAGTCCCTCCGTAGTTCCTCCTTTTCTACTCTTGTAACCTCCCATAAGGACTGCCCCTATTACATGTGTTGTAACTCAGTATGTTTCACTTACAGTTTGTGAGCACTCTTTTGTTAATGACTTCTTCGGCGTGACTGCCATTGCAGGCACAACAGCTACACACATTAACGTGCAAGGTAACATTTTCTTTATGTATTTTTTATTAAAGCGCGGCACGCTGCGCTTAATCGCTTAATCTTTAACTCTTTTTTTATTTTTGGAGCGTGGCATGCCGTGCTTTATCTTTACCAATGGCAGCCGCTTGTCTTTGCTTTTGTTGTGCGCGGCTCGCGCAACAACAGGTTTTTTTTTTTTGGAGCACAGCACGCCGCACTTCATCTTTACCAATGGCGGCCGTGTGTCTTTTCTTCTGTTGTGCGCGGCTCGCCCAACAATGTATTTTTAAAATTTTTGGAGCACTGTATGTCGCGTTTCATCTTTACCAATGGCGGCCAGCGTTCTAGTCCCGATAGCTCTCCCATTGCATTCCGTTTTCTGTAATCCTGTCTCAACTGGACACACGTCATAGTTTATATGCAGAGCGCCTCATGTTCTAGATCGGCTATACCATAAAATGGGTCAATCTATCACTGCGCTGTCCTTGGACAGAACTCTGTGCTAAGTCAAATACCTTAGAAATATAAATGGCGGCAAACTTCACTACTACTTGCAAGTTTGTGAATGCAATTGGAGTTTAGTTTTACAACTTGGAATCCAAACATCTCTTCATTCAATACTGTTTGTAAGGAAGGTGGAGTCTTATTACTTACAGGCTAGAAATGTTCCCATTTGAGCAGTTCGGGTGGGTAGGTGTGGCTATGGATCAGAAATGTGCTTTTGTCGAGCTCAGGGTGATTCGTTGATGATCTCCTCATTATTGAGATCCGTTGAGAGTTCAAGTCACCCAGCTGTCATCATGTGCCCCACTGTTTTCCTATGTAAACATTGCACATCCTGTCAAAAAACAACTTTACAAGTTAATTAGTTATTAATATACTGTTTCATTATTTTAGTGCATCCGATTTCGGTTCCGAGTTTGCTTTTGTTAATCACAGCCACATTGTATCTGTAAGTGTAACGTAAACGCCACAATCTTTCAGCTCTCCTACTAAACCATCCCCCGGCCCGTAATTACGCTTGCGCATTACACACACTGCGCAGGCGCACTGTTGCCAGTTGCAGTCCTATAACAAAATAAAAGTCTGGCCTGGCATGAAGCAAGGGCAACACAGTAAAGGGAGGGCAGATCAACTCTTATTTTTGCTGACCGTGCACAAGCAACCCTTCTGAAAGTACAGTGTCTATTTCTTAAGTAGATTAACAACACCAATCGCTCTAACTTTCAACAATGTGAGACCTATTACTTTGCAAATGCTTGTTTTATTAGTTGGCAGGTCTGCAGCTGTATGTTTTCTGTGATTATGTGAAGCTGCACTAAACTCCTATTGCTCTGTATTTTTACTTTCCCCCTCAAATTCCTTTGTAAAGCTTGCCCTTTTACATTGAGTATTAAGAAAGTGATCCCTGACCTTTCTTGTTTATTCCATGCCCTTGCACCATACTGACACTGTAAATTTCTTGCCCTAATTTTCAGAGATCCTATATAATTTCTTGTAACTTCCCACAGAATGTTGGGTTCTATGCACTCGCTGTATTATGTTGTTTTTCTGTTATCACAAAACGCAATAGGCTTCAGCCCCTTGATCATAATTGAAAGGCTTTATGCCTATCTCACTTCCCTGCACTTGACTCGATGGCTTTCATTCCCTTTCTTGTGTTTGTCCCACATTTCGGTCTCACATTGTAAGGACTGGATACATTGCATCATTCCACTGCTTAGTTAAGGAGACTATTTTTTTTATTTTACTTTCAGCATTTTATGGAAGCTCCTGTGTTTTCTTGTTCACTCGATGTGTGCTGCTTCACTCCTCACATTTCCCCATGCCATTTCGAAACAATAAATAAAATAAACAAGCATTGGCATAGCCAATAGGTCTTGCCTTTTGGACCTCATAAGTGTTTAGCCATGCAGCACATTATCCTGGGTGCTGTGCCACCAGACTGAAGAGTTATACAATTACTACACACTGGATCATGCAGTCCAATTCAGGAATACATGCTTGCCTCAGGAAACATTTATTAACACCTTCCAAGAGTTTTTAACGCACAGACAGAAAGACAAGTCCCTCGATGCAAGTCAACAGCACTATAACATTCTATGTGCAACGGCTTCACTAGAGTATTGAACAGCGTATGGTGCACTTCGTTTACAGCACCCCTCTGTCTCTCAAGCACTACAACACTGCCCCATCTTGCCTTTTTTCCCATCTTTACTTTTAGCAGCTGCGAGAGATCCATATATCAGCAGCATACACAGACACAGCAAGTGAAGTTCATTTGTTCAATATTTGTGGTTATTCAGTTGAGTGTGTGGTGCTCTTCATATCCTATCCCTGTAGTACATACCAAGAGTGCACGCTGCTGAACTACCTCTGTAAAGCTATACAGCGCGAGCACACACACAACACATCGACACACACAAGGGAATAGAATCGAGTGCATGTTTTTCGGGCGTGATTTGTATACGTGCCCTTCGGTTGAGTGGCATGCAGAACTCCGAGTATGGTACAGATAGGCAGTATCATTGTAGAAAAATGCAAAAACGCGTTCTTGTGTTATTGAATGCTAGCATGTAATTATAGAGCGCAGTAGCTTCTTTCTGCTGCAGACACAGAAATAACAAAAACATAAGTACAGTGAGTGGGGATGCACTCTAACAATACATTCAACAGAACACAACAGATGTAAGGGCACACAGACTAGGCGTCGGGACAGCATGCCGCTTGCTGTAAGCATCCCTGGGGCGGCAAGGGAACAAAACAATTTGAGGACACGAGGACGGAAGGCAAAAATCGTAAGCCTCCCCGGCACAAATTAGCTGTATTGCGGGAAGGACTAACAATTAAAGTGACGATCGCAGAATGAAAATGCGTTGAACGTGTGGAGTTAATTTAAAAATTGTATGGGTGCAGAACAAAAGAAAGTTGATGGCAGCTGGGCTGTGCATGTTATTAGGAAGGGGTGCTGTGCACGTTGCCCATTTCCTTGCATGCCGCCTGCTCCGAGTGCCCGTGGGTTGGGCTCTGAAAAGTCCCTGCCCGGCGAGCGGAACAAAATAATTTGAATTTG
This sequence comes from Calotriton arnoldi, assembly GCA_963921515.1. Lineage (NCBI taxonomy): Eukaryota > Metazoa > Chordata > Amphibia > Caudata > Salamandridae > Calotriton > Calotriton arnoldi. The sequence continues at coordinate 2,051,550 of CAWUFW010000751.1, forward strand.
AGCGACTAGGTGCGGGGAGAGGACCGAAGAGAGCTGCAATTAAACATGTATGATGCCCCCTCGCATGCTACCTGCTTTGAGCGTTGGAAGTGGTGCTGTGCACGGTGTTGCCTCGCATGCCGCTTGCTCTGACCGCCCCCGGGCTGAGCTCTGAAGAGTTCCCGGCTGGCGAGCGGAAGAAAATAATTTGCGGACGTCTGCAGTTATTTAAATAAAAAATGTTTTGGAGCCAAGTGCAATACAAAAGAAACGCAGGAGGCGCCATGTTAAAGATAAAGCAAGGTGTGGCGCCTTCTGAGAAAAAAAATAAGCCGATCCTCAAGCAGAGATAGCTTATCGGCAACAGCTGCCCCCGAGAGTCGCATTACCTGTTAACTGCGACGAACAACAAGCGAAAGAGAAAGCACGTCATTTTAGGCGCAGCTGCTATTGTTTAAGTGGCGGCGTGCGGCGCTGCTGAAATTAAAACATTGTGTGGCTGAAAAAAAAAATAACAGCCATGCAAGAGACTTCATTTCAGGAAAGGGTTATCTGCTAACCCGCAAGTGGTGCGCGTGCGCTGTAAGGAATGTTAGGAATGCATCTGCCACCCTGCTGCTCGCTCCCGCATGTCCCACCTAAAGAGGTGGGACATGCGCCCGCCTTTAGCCATTTGCGTGCTTTCATTCTTGAAAGCCACACACAAAGGCCAATGGAATGTGTGGGAGTTGTCAGACCCACATGGAGAAGTTTCGGGGAAGTTTGGAGTGCTCACAAGAAGCCTCCCATACAGCAGTGCATGCCCGCTGCACTAGGCTCGACCTAAAAAATGGAGGCCACGTTATGACGCACGTGCAGATGTGCCTATCGTTAATAGGAAACCCAATCCAAGATTGCCGCACATGCGAGCATAAGCGTCTTGATGCATCCGTTGGCAGTCCAAATAAGCAGTAGCAAAGCCAATAGCTCAGCTATTTAAAGCCGAGACCTATTGTTTTTGCCAATACATGTGTTATTGTTGTAGCAGCTAGAACTCATGATGGTTTCTAAGAAAGACTGTACATCATCGTTAAAATGTCACCTCTTTATTTTTAGTATTTATCCTTTAATTTCCAGTCGAAATACTCTTAGCATTACTGCACTTCCCACCTCTATTAAGCTCTCTCTGTTTCGTATTCAGGTCACTGTGCCCAGTTCCATACTTAAAACATGATATTAAATGATGAATCTAAAATACATGATGATATGAGTTAATAACAATGAGTTTTTAAAGAACTCTAACTTGATTTATTTTGTAATAGCGACAATATATTTAGTGCTTATTGTACTAACATTTGAGATAATATTTGTTGTAATCATGTTCAGCAGCATTGTGAATTAGAAAGAAGATGGCTTTATTGATTGTGTCGATTCACAAAACCATTTGCGTTCCTATGTTGAGTTTAGGTGAGCAAATGGCATGTTTTATGAGTATAAGTTCACATTTTGTATTCACAAATCATGAATTAACGCTACACTGATAAATGGACTCCATCATAATGGGACATCTTAGGCTGCCTGATCAATTTATGAGGTATGCACCTGAAGGACTGAGACTGAAACGTTCATGGCTTTGGATACCCATTCTGTAAGTTTTTCAGTAAATCCAGGGCTTTAAGTGGGATGAAAAAACTGGGGGGTCTCTCAAATGGGCGTGGCCAATGTAATTAAGGGCGTGGCTTAAAACAAGTAGGATAAAAATCTGTGCTTATCATAGTGTGCTGCCCGACTTGTATTGTGCTGCTTCTGTCATTACATCCAGATATATGATACAACAAGTAACATTATACCTACAGCAAGTCAAGACTATTGGCTTTGTCACTGGTTGTTAGTTGCATAAGGTAAATAAGCAGCAACTATGGCTTGTATATAATATTGAAAAAGCTTCCACTTAAAGCCCTGGTGCCACCACGACAATGTTGCTGCTCCTAAGTTTCAAAAAGAGAAGGGAAATCCAGAGAGAAAATGACTCTCTTGAAAGGATTTCCCTTCCCCTACAACGCTCACCTGGCATGACGTCATGCCCTAACTTCTCCACTGGTGAGAAGTGAGCAGTGTGAGCATGCGCACATCGATGTGCCTGCTGTCACTGCAGTCCGGAAAAAAACGGACCGCCTGTGCCAGGGCACAAAACAGAGCCCGATAGAGACCCGTTTCGAGGCCTCCTTTAAAAAACTGCCGGTGCTCAGCACAGGTGAGACCCGGCCCACTTAAAGCCCTGAGTAAATCATATGTGACCAAGCTGTGATAGCATTCGGGAACAGGATACCTATCCTGGAAAATTCTTTGAGGATGAATTCATGCATTTCTTTTCGACCCAAGGTCATCAGACCACTATTTCCAAGGGGACAAATAAACACATCAGGGGGTAGAGCCTCCCACCACTTTTTTCCTTGGGCAGCATCTCACGGAGCTGGAGCTTTCTTGTATGCCATGTTAACCACTTTCTGAATTTTGCCCTCATACACTGCTTGATCCTGACCACTGCCCATCAAACAAATGAGTGGCCTTCCATCCACACACATTTAGAAACCATGACTCACTAGAACAATTCAGAGACACATTTGTGAGAATACAAATAAATAAAAGAAAGTCAGGGCAGAATCAAATTTCTATCTTGTAACTATCCAAGTTCACCGGCCAATGTTTTCACCTGGTGAGAACTGAAACCTGCCCTCGTCACAATGGTTGCCTTATAAATTCTAAAGGAATAGGAGAGACATTTCTAGAATTAATGCTAGCTTTTGACACTGAAGGCAAAAGAACCTCATAGAATTGATGAAGTGTTAAAACCATGCCATTCCCATGTATCAAAAGGGCAGTAGACTGGGCAATCAGCCAAACTACCAAAGATTGCCTGAGGTGCCTACATGCCAGGCACTTCTTGAAGCTAGACGATTGACCATCACCCAAATGACTTGTTTTTTCATAGGTCATCTTATCTATTATGTGCACCCTTAGCGATCTGATGGCCCTCAGGATGGTCAGTCCTAGACCGCCCCAGCAGTTCTCCAGCCACACTGCTTTAGCCCTCTTTGTGAGAAAATAAGGCGAGCTGTCCACTGACCCAGGCAAAGGACCCTAATGCAGACAATTGAGACTTAACTCAACTAATGGTCTTCCCTTGCACATGCAGTTCTTTGATAAACATTACTACTGATTCACATGCAAAGATGCCATCCCTTCATTTATCAGATCCCCCAGGATATTGCGGCATGGATTAGCAAATTTAGCGGCACAAATATGGAAATTTAGCGGCACAAATATGGAAATTTAGCGGCATTTTTGCGGCACTTTATTTTACTCATAATCATCCATTTTCAGCTTTAAAGCAATGGAAACTGTTTTAGCAGAGTATTCCACTTTGAAATAGGCAACCTAGGATATGGAACAGAGGAAGCAGCCCACAGGTGAAGGCTGCTATCCCTTGGAAATGCAATCCTCCATTTGCTTAGCCCATTCTTGTAATCGGCACACCGAGTGAGAGAGGGAGACATTTGAAAGACTGTATCCCGCTTCCTGGACCTGTGACTGGGCGTGAAGCTTCAAATGAGTCCTCATTGGGACCACCAGGGCAGCTTGTAATTCTGAACACTGAGTGAAGGAAATGTGTTTTGTTTCTTAATTGCAAGTACCAAATGTCACCAGTGGCTTGGCATGGCACATTTTGCACTACCCATGTAGGCGCGCTAAATGGCCCCTAATTATAATTTCACTCAGCCCTAGAGGCATTGCAACATACAGATTTAGCATATATAATTTTTGCCCGGTGAAATCTGCTGCAGCTTAAACGGGCACGCGCCACGCGTTAGAAATGGTGCAGAAATCGCGTGCTCGGTAAATGCTGCATCCAGCGGTGTCGGTATTTACCGGGTGTGCAATTACCACTCTGATAGCGCTGGATTCACAAAGAGACGTCTGCGCCCATGTCCATTCTGGACCGCTGCGAGATATCAAAGAAGTCGGGCAGATCAATTCGAGGTGCCAGCCTCGTTTCTTGTATACAAATTAGACAATGTCTTTGAAGAACTTTCATAGGCTCTGCAGCTGGAAGACGCCTCCATGTTTCTGCGGGTTTTTGGGGACACGAGGAAGGAGTTTGCCCCGCAGAGTAGCCACGTGCAAGCACAACTTACCCCGATGAACATATTTCTACAAACTAGAACCTTTCGCATGCCTCAACATTTAATTTACGGTTGCTGTTTTCTACTTTCCTCCCATCCTCCTTCTTCTTAAAACAACAACGTAGGTCAGAGCAGCAATATCAATTTCAAAAACAGCCAGCTTACTTGAAGGCGATGTTTTTGAGATCAATATTTGTGCGCCCCAAGTGCATGCCGAGAACGTTTCTTCGGATTATTTATTTATTTACGTTGGAGCTGGGCCGGAGCCATGAAGTATGTATTTTAACATGCTGAGGTCCCTGGCACGCCGCCATGCTCGTGCCTCTGGGTTAAGCACTTTACTAATGAGTTATCAATACCGAATGATTGATTTCTGAAGTAGGCTCAGCATTTGTCCTCTGTCGGCAGGGCAATGCGAACCAGCACTGCTCCATCAGAGAGTGTACTGCATGCACCCATTCAATAATTGGCCTCTCTCGGATTGGTTAATCCCAGCTAATAAGAGGGAAGTCTAGTCCCTATTTCCTTTCAGCCCTTGCTCGCTCTGCAGTTCACTCTTCATAGAAATGTAAAAACCTTTTCCCTGCATTCCTTCATTTTCGCAGGCACTTATGTAAAAATCGCGGCATTTTTACAAAAGTGCCGATTTTGCGGCAAACCGCGAAATCGCGAAATCCTGGAGGGTCTGATTTAGCGCGTAAGAACAGTTTGTATGTCCAGAATGTGTTCTGATAGGCATTGCTTGTTTAGGGGGCCAATGAAACTGTAATTGTTGGACCGATCAGCCTTAGGGTGGTCTTCCACACAACTTTTTGCCTTCTCGCCTTCTATTTTTGCTAAATTTGTTTTTGTTGGCCTTAGTACTCTGAGCACTTTACCACTGCTAACGTGCTTGTGCTCACTCCCTATAACATTGTAAAATTGGCTTACACCTGATTGGCATATTTAATTTACTTATAAGTAAGTCCCTAGTAAAGTGGTATACCACATAACCAATGCAAGAACACTTCAACGTTCAATGTAGGTTTGTTACATTTACCTTGATTTGACAAAAGTACAATAAAAGAAAATAATTGTTCATCATGTTAGATATTTCTATTGAAACTGCTGTTTGGTGATGGTGGTGTTTTCCTGCATCTTCCTAAAATTACTGAATACTTGCTGCATTTGGGCTCTATTTCTCACTTCTTGCATTTGGGCTTTATTTTCACCCTTCATTTCTTACCTATCACAACTTAAACATTTCACCCCCAGCAAGTACTATTAAAGAGTTGTGCCTTTTTATGATATTCTGGAATCTGCATGAGTTTGTTTTCTAATAATAGATTTGTATTTTAAAGTTCACAACGAGGCCTATTCCCCATCAACCCAGTCAATTTTTTTACTTTGGCACTTATTGTCCTTCATTTATAAAAGTAGTCTTTAGTTAACCGCCCAGGCCGTCCTCACTAATGCCATGGAGATTAAAATCTTTAGACATCCTGGCATTTCTCATACAATTATTATGATATGTGGAGGAGATCATATGTTTGTCATGTTATAAATGTCAGCAGGAGTTTTAGTTTCTTTTAGCAAAAAACGATACTCCTATGACACTAAAAAGGGACTACTTTCAATAGAATTGTCCACTGATATGGTTAGTGTTAGACCTGGCACCATTGGCATGGGTCTCCCTTCCATTTTTTTCACTGTTGCCTCCTATGTTTTTGCTATGTTTTGCTGGTCTAGATGCTTTGGGCACTTTGCCACTGCTGTTCAGTGCCAAAGTGCAAGTGCTCCCTACTGTAAATTGTTGTAATGGATTAGTGACTCCATGATTGGCTTATTTGATTTACTTGTCAGACCCTAGTACAGTGCACCATGAGTGCTCAGGGCCTGTAAATCAAATGCTGCTGGTGGGCTTGCAGCACTGATTGTGCCCCCCACAGGAGCAGCTTGTAAAATATGTGTCTGGGACTGCCATGTCGACCTGGCAAGTGCCAGTCCCTAAACCTTCCCTTTTCTGCGTGTTAGTCACCCCTAAGGTAGGCCCAAGGTACCCCTGTGGGCAGGGTGCATTGTATGTGAAATGTAGGACATGCCCTGGTGTGTGTGGCATGTCCTGGTATTGTATTACAGCCAATTTTGTTTTTTCTCTATTGCAAGGCTATCTGTTCCCATAGGCCAGAATGGGCAGTTTGATTATAACATCTTATAAACATAACTGACCCTAGGAACGAGATAGAGAAATAAAGTTTAGTATGCCTGAACTCAGAATGTTAAAATACATCTTTTAGTGTGGGTGATTTTTACATTCTGTGTTTGAAAATATAGAAAGTAGGTATTTTCTTGCCTAACCATCCAGTATGCCTCTGCTAGGTTTGTGTATTCCATGTCTGGTTTGTGAGTGACAGGAGGCTGGAGAGGGCTTTGGCTCCAGCAGTCTGATGAGTCAGGGCTGGGCTGAATGGGACCTGGGTTGAATAGAGAGTAGGGGGAGGAGATTTCCTTTCACATGCCTGAGCCTACATAGAATAGAGAGAAGGGGGAGGAGATTTCTTTTCAGCTACCTGGGCCAGGTCTGCTTTCAACAATGCTGTCTCCACCTCCTGCCAGGAAGCTGCACCAGGGAGGACAGAACTGGTTTGGGCTGGGTACAGACACTCTCTGCCTTCAGAGAACAAAGGATTTTGGAGTATAAATATTGGGGCCCAGACCCCAGAACTTTAGATCACTTCTGGGAATCAAGACAAACCTTTGCCAAGGAGAGAAACCAAGGAAGCTGAAGGAGGAGACTGCCCCTACGCTGGTTACTGTTTGGGGTTGGCCTGCAGTGGTTACTTATTGCCAAGGAAAGGAGAAAAGGAACTTTGTGTGTACTTTATCATCTTGAGGAAGATCTCCAAGGGCTTGAAGCTGAGCTTGCCTCCTGTTCTGAAGTCTCAGGGACACAGACTTCACCACCAGCTTCCCCTGAATTTCCTTGCTGGGAATTCTACCTGCAGAGAGGTGCCTGCTGTTGTTTTAGGACCTCTAGAGACTGCGTGTCGCTGGGAGCTGGAAGCGCAACGCAACGAGGAAGAAGCGTGTCGCCGCCACAGCTGTTTGCCGTCGCATCGACGAAGAAGCGTGTCGCATCGCCGGAGAAGCGTGCCGCCGCCGCATCACCGGAGAAGCGCGTCGCAGGGCGTGTCGCTGCTCAAGAAACCACCGATTTCGCAGCACGGCCGTCGGGTGTGCACGCATCGCATCCCAGTTGTCGCAACGCAACAAAGACGCCATTTTGTTGCATCACACCGGATCGTCGCATCGCATCGAGGCGCCATCTTGTCTCATCGTAACCGGAACGCAGTAATGAAACAGACGCTTCGCCTCCTCTCAGGTAAGGAACAGACACATCGCCTCCCCTGCGCTGCAGTAAGGAACAGGTGCGCCGCCTCCCCCGGGACAAGGAACTGACGCCTCGCCTTCCCTGCGACCCTTTTGTTTATATTGCGTTACGCACCCAAGGTACTTTGAGAGTAAAGTGTCGCATTTACCATCTACATTGAACTAAGCTATTTCTACCATTTGAAAGTCATATTTTTGAGTACTGTATTGTGTATTTTTGCTGTTTGGTCTTGTGTTAAGTCTAGATAAAGATTACTTATTTTTCTAAACTGGTGTGGTGTCCATTTGTAGTGTTTTCACTGTATTACTGTATGTGTTCACAAATGCTTTACACACTGCCTCTGAGATAAGCCTGCCTGCTCGTGCCAAGCTACCAAGGGGGTGAGCAGGGGTTATTTTAGGAGTGTAGCCCCCTTATCCTGACTAGAAGCAAGGGCCCCTACTTGGTCAAAGGTACCTACCTCTGCCAACTAGAGACTCCCATTTATAACAGTTAGTAAATACAGCATTGGTGTATATTCATGAATAAATGAAGACTAACATCTTTGTCACAGAATTAGCAATAACAATCAGCCACTCACTTAAGTATCCCCTTAAAACATGTGTCAGGTCTGCCATTGCAGCCTGTATGCAGTTATAAACTGCCGATTTGACTTGTCAAAATAACCCCTTTTGGCAAGCCTAAAACTCCCTTTTTAATACATATAAGTCACCTCTAGGGTAGGCTCTAACCAGTGTATAGGGCAGAGTGCAGTGCATTTAAAATGTTGGACATGTACTTTTAAGTTTTATATGTCCTGGTAGTGAAAAAGTCACACATTTCTTTTTCACTACTGTGAGGCCTACCTCTCCTATAGGATAACATTGGGTTGCCTTATTACACTTAATAAGTGATAACTTTTGTTTGGGAGCAGGTACAAATGCCATGTTTGTACCCTAGTTTTATAATCTTCTTTAGTGGTGAAGTCAGATTTTAAGTCACAATTCTGAAAATACCACTTTTAGAAAGTTGGCCTTTTCTTGTACTAACAATTTGGTGCCTGCAGCCTGTTTCCAGGGTGACATGACTAAGTGTAGTTGTCAGTTGGCCTTTTTGCATTCCTCCTAGACAGTCACACAGTAGAGAGCCTGGGTGTTTGCAGGATGGGCCATCCAAGGCAGGATGGGGGAGGCAGAGCTGTGCACAGCCCTACTTGCACTTCAAAGACATTGCCTCAGTTCAGACTCAGAGCTTCACACTAGCCTATTGTGCCTGCAGACAGATTGGAACCAAGGCATGGAGGCAGGAAACTCCAGAAGCTTCTCCCTCTTCAAAGCTGCCATTAGGTAGAAAAATAAGACCCTCAGACTCGCTCTTCAGTTCACTTCTGGACCTGCGGAAGGACTCTCAACTGACTACCCTGCTGCATGTGGCCTTCTGTGTTCTTCAGAGGACTTCCCTGCTTCATCAAGAGGATAGCCCTGCTGCCTAAAGCCTGCCCTGTGTCCTCAGAGGTCTGCCCTGCTTTCCTGCTTGAACCCAAGACTTCCGAAATGACTCAAAGGCCTAGTTGACTGGGCTCCTGATCAGAGCCTCAGGAACAGAAATGACTCCAACCATCTTGAACCCGCACCTGGACTCCAATTGGTGCCCCTCCTGCCCTGGACCCTTGGAAGTGGTGCTAAAGGCGCCCAGATAACCAAAACACAAAACTTGGTTCTAAAATAATTTTCTGCCAAAAAGTGCTCTGAGTACCTGCCTGCCAATCCGCTCAAGATGGATCATCAGTCTGCTTGACTTTGTGGCAGCTCCTTCCACATTCTTCTACACAGCAGCAAATGCTGTTCAGCGGCTCCTTGCAGAAGGGGTATCCAGCCTTGTGGAGACGTCGTAGGCTTCATCCGTCTGGAGTCTTTCGTCTTCCAAAAAAGAGACTAAGCCCTAAAGTAGAAATAGTAGAAATCTTCACCATGACTTCGTCCAGCGGCTCCCGACGACAACGCCGCCCCCTTGGACAGGGCCGGCTGCCTTGCCCCGCTCCATCGTGGTCAGCCATAATTTTGGCTTTGCCCCAGTCTTGCACAACTAGATGTTTACGGTTGACACTTTGTTCTTTTAGGCGCTATTTTTCACTTAAAACTTTAAAATTCATAACTTAAGTTCTACTGATTGGATTTTTGTCGTTTGTACTCTATTTTTATAAATTGGTGTTGGATTTTGCTTGTGTTCTGGTTCATTTTATTACTGTTTAAGTGCTGCATAAATACTTTAAACATTACATCTAAGTTAAGCTTCACTGCTTTTGTGCTAAGCTACCAGATGGTTAATTAAGCACAAGTTAATTTAATGACGTTTTTGTGGTTTACCTTGACAAGAAGTGTGGCTATTGCTTGAGCAGGGTTTGACCCCCAACAACCTAATTTCTCACAGTAATCAATTCTGGCAAGGTGAGGCACCAAGCTTCTATAGCTCCTCCAGGAAGTCCATCATGAATTCTCCTGCATGAGAGAGATATCTTCCGAAATCCTGCACCTTACAAGAAGAGGTGCATTCATTTTTCCAGTTATTTCACAGAAACCTCATAATGTAGCCATGTATGGACAAGAAGTCATCTAAATAAAGAATAATATTGTTGAAAACAGTTATCTTCTGAAAAACCCACTCACTCATTGAAGAGACTGAATTTCTCAAAGTACACCACAATATGGCATAGCCCATCAGCATATATTTGTCATAGTAGAACACCCCCTCAAACTGGAAACCCAACAGCCGTTAATCATTTGGGTAAAATGGGAGCAGACAGAAAGATGCCTCAGCTGCAGCTTTTGCCAACAGTGCACCATGACCTACATTTCTCAATTGTATAATTATTTGTGAAGGGATTTACACTGGACTCAGCAGACAAGTGGGTCAATCACCTAATTCACTGATACACCTATAGGAGACTTTAATTTATGGATTAAGCAACTGTGCTCAGGTTCTTTGTTTGGAAGGTGAACACACAAAATCATGCATTTAAATGTTTCTGAAGGGCATCCCTATATGGTATAGGCTCCTAGACCAACTCCTTCTCAATCTTTGCTCTTACTATTTTAGTTTAGGAAATACCTACTATTTTTCACAAATTATGTTACATTCTACACTCTTAGCTGGGTAAGCCTGAATCCCTTTGAAAATTCATCATACCACTCTCTCGCTGTTGTGTACTCTAGGTATTGAATAAGCAATGGCAGCAAAAATTCAATTTTTAGGAGAGATGAGACCTGCCTACCCTCAGTGGTCCAATGTTGCCAGCTCTTTATCTTTCTCTTTGGATTTATAAGTGTACTTTGACTCCAGGTGGGAAACCAGGCCATAGAAAGAGCAGATGTATCACAACTTGAAGGTATCTAGGCATCTCTTACATACCTACCTGTTTGTGCATGATATAGTGCTGCCCGTCAGTATACATTTGTAATAGTAGAAACCATCCTCAAACTGGAAGCAATCATCTGGGTTAAAGGGAGCAGTCAGAAGGCTGAATCAATGTCAGCTTTTGTCAACAGTGCACTATGTCCTAAATTTCTCTGTTTTTCTACTGCCTGGTCAAATTATGTATAATGGACTCAGCAAACCTTGGGTCAGCCACCTCATTGACTGATACACCCTTTGGGGGAGTTAGATTATGGATTAGGCAAAAGTGCCCAGGTTCTTTTTCCAGCACCACACCTAAAGCTAAACACACACAATCCTACATTGAAGCGTTTCTGAAGGGCCCCACTATACGGTCTAGGGCCAACTCCTTCTCAACGTTTGGTCTTACTATTCTAGGATTATCAAATACTGGCTTCTGTTTTTTGCAAAGGTTGTTACGTTCTACAGCATTAGCTGGAATACTGAAACCCTTAGAAAAATAATCATTTTACTCTTTCGGCGCTGTGTATTTAAAGTATTGATTAAGCTATGGTAATAAAAATTACATTTTTACAGGAGATAAGACCTGCCCACTCTCAATGGTTCCATTTTAGGCTCCGGATCTTTCTCTTTAGATTTCTTTTTGGATTTCTAGGCTCATTTTGACTCTGGGTGGAATGCCAGGTTATAGATAGAGCAAGCGTGTTAGAACTTGCAGGTGCCTAGGCGTCTCACACATATCTTCATGTTGAACGCCCAGCTTGGGCCCTTCTTGCCACCTTCTGACTGGATGGGGGCGAAAGGACTACTGCTTGTAAGCAGCATTCCTGCCTGACGTTTTGTCAAGCCACACCCTGAATTCTGTCTGCAGCGACTTGATATCTGCCTCATCTGCTTTTACTCAAGTCATGCTGTGCCCCATAATCTCTTGGCTTTTTACAAATCTTGAACCTGTAGTAAACCAAAGCTACAGAGAAGAACAAATTCTACTGCTTGTGGATATGTTCTTCTGATTGTTTTTTGAGTAGAGTTGGCATATATTATTATTGTGCCAACATAGACAAACTACACACTGGACATATGTGTGTCTAATTTCTTTTCTCTGTGCCCCTACTAATGTGTGTTATTCTGTAATATACATAGAATGAATGAAATAGCTTTATTTTTGTCTCCCTTTTTTCCATTCATTTTGTTACCCATGATTGATTTTGTTTATCCAGTTCAATTGACATGTATTTGCGTATGATTCTATTCACTGTGTCATATATATTAGACGCCTAAATATGTGGACCAAGTATGTTACACTTACACAGGATTACATTTTTGCCAGGCACATTTATGCATGAATAAATGGTAACAGTCTCAAGGAAACAAAATAATTCAAAACTGCTCTTAAGAATCTGCGACTGGCACAGACTCAGGAAGTGTTGTGGAATCCTTTGTGAATTTCATGGTTGTTGGAATGTATTCCATACATAGGAGGAAATTTAAGGGATTCAATTTCTGGTTACAATTTTGTGAATTTGTGATTCACCCTCATTAAGTATCTATAGGTCAAACCTGCCGCAGTTTAACAAGAGGAAAAGGATTGGTATTTACCCCATGGGACATGCAGATTTTCGTACAGTATGTACCAAAATCTGCATGTTATTCCCCCAAAACTAGGAATATAAACAAATTGTCGCATCCAATAAATTCTGAACACTTCGGTGTCAGATTTTTAGCAGATGTTATCGCATCTGATATGGCCTACTCATAATCAGGCCTTTAATGCGGACAGGAGTGGCAGTGGTATCAGCCAATGGTTGAAGCTATTCATGACTTTATTTAAAGCCCTTCTGAAATTTACCAGTCAGTGCTAATCTGGTAGAAGGAAATTTGCCTAATGCTGCATCATATGTACTATCAACAAGCACATACGGTAAACAAGAAAGAAATTTGAATTTCTTCTACTTGAGGTCCTGCAAAAGTAAGCACTCTAAAAATCTCGCAGACAGAACCCACATACGCAAATCCACAAGTAGCAAAAATTCACCTTTCGAGACGAAGTGCGAGCTTGGGGATTTCAAAAAAGTTTGAGGAAAATACGCGGATGCATGTAAAGTGAAGTTCCAACTGAGCACGATGGTTGAAACACCTAACACAATCAATTCTAAACCAGGGGCGTAACACAGGCCCCCGCTGTGCGGGGACCCCTCATCACAGAACTCAGGCATGAGAGCTCCGGATTAAATCCGGAGCGGGTCCCCTCTGTGTACCTGGCAGGGGGGCCGCCTCAACTTTCGTTACGCCACTGTTCTAAACGTATTTAAAAACAAGCATTGGTATAGCCAATAGGTCACGCCTTCGGGACCTTATAAGTGTTTAGCCATGCAACGGTTGATGTTGTTGCACCAAGGATATTGTGCTGCATAACTAAATACTTATAAGGTCCCAAAAGCGAGACCTATTGGCTATGTTTTTCAATAGTGAAGGCAGTAATCCTTGTTATTGGCAGGAGGGTGAATGTGCACATTGAGCAGCATTTGCTGCTGCTTTTGGGCCAGTCCAGGCCTGGTTGTATCTTTTTGTTATTATGGTGGGGAGAAGGGTTTACATTACTTATCAGGTGACATTTGTGTGAGAGGGTGGCTCTCTGTGTCACATGACACCAAGTACTATAATGTGACCTATCCGTAGCTGCTTCCTGTTGTGTGCTTCATGCGAATTGTAACACCGTGAATCCTGATTTGTTAATCCTAAATACTTTGAAATCTGAGATTAATAGTTTTCTCCTTTCCTATAATAATGCATGGGCATACAAATCCCAGAATACAAAGAACACCTAGGTATAAAAAGCAGACGTTTTGTGATCAATAGGAAACAACATTGCAAGAGAAGAGTTTGGAATTCAAAAACAGGGAGTGGATTGCATTGTGATGCAGTCAATATCCAAACACATAATTATAAAGTCTCAAAACAGCAAACTAGAAAGAGAAAAGATACATTCAAGCCATAAACACACAATTGGAAGTTATTAGTGCATATTTGCTTGTGGGTGAATACTTTGCCAGCTCTACAACAGTAATACTTTTTTTTAAGTAGTAATCTCTAGTCAACTGCGACTTTGGATTGTAATCTTTTAAACGCCCATTATTTATATAAAACACATTGTATTCCGTCTGGGTTGGACGCTCAGATGAGAAACGGCACTGACAAGAAAAAGCGCTATTTTGTATTTAAAAAGCACAATGCGCTAGTTGTGTTACGTACTCCGAAAGGGACACGTTAAGTATTTTACACATAGCTAGCATTTTGCCCAAGCAATTGTGATATTTCTAGTGCCGTTTTTGTGTCGCGCTTGGTTAATATCGGTCGGTGTTGGAAGTCACAAGTGTCTGCAGTGGTTTCAGTCTAGTGCTCAGCCCCTTCTAGATTGCTTTTAAACAGTCTGCCCTTCAAAATTTGGTTTTTAATGTATTTCGATAGACTCCATCGTCCTCTAGCCATCACATCAGTCCAGCGCGAGGAGGCTCATTGATTCTTCCCCGCCGTGCTGGCAGTGCATTTCTTATTTTGTCCCCGCCGGCTCCCCGTGTGATGGGAGAGAACATGTCAAAGAGGCTGAAGCTGCAGTTCGGAGGCGAGTCTGAGATGGAAGAGCGTTCCTTCAACAATCCCTACCCGGACTACGAAACCGTCTGCTCTGCGCCACTGGACCCCGAGGAGGGAGGCCCGGAGCAGGACCTGTCGGCGGGAGACCAGGACATCCCCTTCGACAAAGATGGAAAGGTAAACAAAGCGCTCGGCACAGGGCGTGGGGGCCGAGAAACTTCAGCACAGCAGGCAGACTGGGGGGTGGGGGGCAGGTGGCCGAGCCCCGTAAGGTTTGGAGGGCGGGACAGGGTGGCTGGGGGAGCTGAACCAAGCAGCAGTCGGCCGAGGGTGGAATATAAATAAGACACAAGTGGGGCAAGGGCGACGGGGCAGTAGCCCTGTAGGGCAGATGGGGGAGGGGTAACATGGAGAGCCACGAGGGTGGTGGGCAGAAAACAAACCAAACGCCTCTAGGGAGAGAGGATTTAAGAACAAGAGAGAGACGAGAGGTAAATGCTGAGGAAGGGGGCGTAAAACATACAGGCAGGGCAGCGCGGCGACCGTGAATGCGCTAATTGCAAACATAATCCCAAACAGATGGCGCCGCTGCTCGCTCCCGCAAGCTGTAGGCCGTGGGCGGATACATTTACTGGGAAAGGTGGGGCATGCACCCGCCTTTACCCAATTGCGTGCTGTCTTTTTAGAAAGACGCACGCAAAGCCCAATAGAAATAATGCTGTAAAAAAAGCCATACGTACGAGCTTGTGAAAAGTCCAGAGTGATTCCAAGAGGCCCGCTCCTAGAGCAGCCATGCGCGCTGCGCTAGGCTCGACCTAACAAAGCAGGAGCACACATTTTAAGTTTTTATAGGTTTCAGATCCCAAACTGCCGACTGACATACATGCAAAAATGAAATAAAATATATAGTGCATATTGCTGTTTTGCTTACTGTATATGTGAAAAAGAGTTTGGATATTAACTTTGATGAACTTTAAAATATACAAATGTAACACCTACACGCAGTATTTAGGTACTACAAAACAGACTTTGATTTATATTATATTTTGGAAATACGGATCGCGACCTCCAAGCCACATATTTGTGACATGTAGCTCCTTAAAGGAGTCCGTGCCTCATTTTTTTCATTCACATTTCCATAAAAAAGAAGGAACTTGTAAAGCGTAGTCATCGCTCTTCTCCAGACTCGATTTGAATCCATTTTAAGGTGATGCAATTTCAAACAGATTTGGGTATTATCCATCACTTACAGTGAAATCTGATTATATTGGTCAAAGCTTGGCACCACTTAACAAGTCTCCACAGAACCCCCACCCAACCACTTCGCCGTTTGAAGACCACTAGTTATAGAACCATATTTTCCCTGCGGAACAAGCGGCCAGAGCTTTCAAGACACCTGAACGACAGATATATTAGCTTAAAATATGACTCTCCTTTCCATTGACAGCCAAGACCAGTCCTCACAGTCCTTTAGAGAATGAGTGAAATTTCCTAATGTCCTGTGACAAGTGAGCAACTGCGTTCTAGAAATTCTGTATTCGCATTAATTATTACAGGTGCAGCTAAAGGCAAAAGGCAATTTCATAATCCAGTTTTTCAATTATTACAGTCCCTACCAATTCTATATATAATTTCCTGTTGATAAATGGAAGAATAGATCTCAGTTAGCAAAGATGGAAAACGTTACGTGGGTGAGATTTCCAACAGGCTATGGAATTTAGGTGCATGAGAAGGAGGGTGAAATACAAAGGGGGTCATTACAATGTTGGTGGGACCGACACCGACGGCACATCGGTGTCGGTCCCACCGACATCTGAGGCCGTGGTCAGACCGCCGCATTTTGATGCGGTCGGTTGGACTGCATAGGTGCAGGGACAGCTCCCGACAGGCTCAAGGAGCCCTTCGGGCGGTCGGTCGGATCACATTCCCCACAATGGAGACGGTGCCTTCTCAGGAACCACCAAGGGGATTATGATCCACCTTTCCGACTGCCCTTTCATGGCGGTCCGCCCGCCATGAAAAGGCAGGTGGAAAGTGACTTTGGGGGCCCCTAGCAGGGTCCTCTTCCCCCCTGGCCGCTTTGGGCCAAACATCCCTGCACCGTGTGGCAGGCATCACATGGTGCCTGCCACACGGTGCAGGGATGTTTGAAAACATAAATGTTTCTATTGCAGTTTGTGCTAGGGCCCTTTTTCGGCCGCCGCACAAGCTGCAATAGAAAAATGGATGTTTCTGACCCCCATAAGATGGTCGCATCCTAATACTGCGGGTGGAACCACCGACTAATAGTCGGGAGGTTCTATTCCTGCTACATTGTCGGACGTTCGTCCGACTGACATCGTAATGACCCCCAAAGTGTTGAAAGCTCCGACGCATGCAGTGTAACAAGGAGAGAGAAGCCTACATCAGCCACTCCTAGGGTGTCATCATGATGACCTCCAGCAAGGTTTTTGCTCCATAGCTAGGACACTGATCAGAAGCTATCCTAAAAATGCAAATCCTGTACAAAATCCTCCAGTTGGTTGGCAATAACCTTCAACACAATCATTTAAGATAATGGTAGACAGAACAGGTCAATTATTTCACAATATGCTGGGATCGAACATTCATGTTTTGCAAGCCTTGGGGGTCCTCCACAGTTTGAGTAATTTATTCTATTGTAGAAACAAGAAGTGGTTGCCATATGATCACGACATCAAATTAAAAACACCCAAAATGTACATTGTTTTAATACCAGGTCTCCACCATTCACTAATCTTTACAGTCCCCATCTGTTATTGACCTGAATATGTAGTAATGCGGAACTCTTTGACATTTTGTATACAAAAATTGGTGAAAGTTTACTTTGGAATTAGAGGCAAGATGCATATAGGATTAAGTAGTAATTTCCCAATCTTGAATAATGTGGTCGCTTAGCTGATTAATCACTTGTGCTTTCATCTTAAAACGGGTTTTTATTCACAAAGATTGACTTTTTATACCCTTTTAGAGTGTTCTTCAAAACCAGATCTCCAGACTTGTTAATTTTATTCTATTGAGTTTCAAATTAATGGCAACTATATGGCTAAAGTAGCATTAAACCAGGGGTAGCGCATAGTCCTCGTGCAGTCAGCCTGAACATGGGCCATTTTGCTGCAAAACCCTGTAGTTACATCCATGAAAGTAGCATTGTGCTTCTCTCATATCGGAGAGGAGATTTCTCATTTCTGAGAAACAAAACAGGGCTGGTAAACAAATTGAGGGCCTCATTTATGAAATGCTTCGTATTTATTGTATGGTGTTCCATGTCACAAGGAATGACAGATACATCAGGAATCCTGATGTATCTGCTGGCGCAAATCCCACGCATTGCTGGAGTTGTGTCGTAAGCATGACGCAACTCCACCAATGCATGGGGGAGGCCTATTCCCATTGCACTGCTTCACCCTTATGCCTGCTGTGAGGCAGGCGTAAGGTTGTAACGCAGTAGCGTCCTAAAAGTGGCGCAGTGAAATCTGATAGATTTCACTGCGCCACTTCTACCAGGCTTTTTCACGTGAGAAGGCCCACCCTGCATACATTCTACCTGACGCAGGTATTATGTAGCGCAGGGGTTTACATAGTGACGCATCTGCTGAGATGCATCACTTTGTACAATTGGCGCAATGTGGCGCATTATTTATGCCGCCCCTGTGTCACAAAAAGTGACGCAACGGTGACGTAAAAGTGTCGCAAGCCGTCATAAATAAGGCCTTGACAATCGATATTTCTTTTTTAGGTAAATGTAATGATTTTTTAAAATTTATAATAACTAATTATTGTATTGTATTGTAATTGCATTTATATATCGCTTACTTCCCCTGACGAGGCGTCAAAGCATTTTTTCGGCGAGTAGCACGCTACTGCGGAACCCATAAAAGGTTTAGTGGTGAATTAGTATAGTGAAAATATGAAAGTAATTTGAGTGGTGGATATGTTAGTCAGTTATTTGGATTGAGAAGGATAGTGGAGGGATAGAAGAGGGAAAAAAGTTTGCATTTATATAGCGCTTGCTACCCTTGATGGGGTGTTGAATCGCTTTTTGGTGAGTAGCACGCTACTTCAGAACCCAGAAAGGATTAGTGGTGAATTAGTATAGTGAAAATAGGGAAGTAATTTGAGTGGTGGATATGTTAGTCAGTTATTTGGATTGAGAAGGATAGTGGAGGGATAGAGAAAGGAAAGAGTTTGGATTTATATAGCGCTTGCTACCCCTGATGGGGGGTTGAAGAGCTTTTTTTCGGCGAGTAGCACGCTACTCTGGAACCCATACAGTGTTAGTGGTAAATTAATATAGTGAAAAATGAAAGTAATTTGGGTGGTGGATATATTAGTGTGAGGGATGGGCGGAAAATAAATCTGGGAGGCCGTATGTGTTTCTTAATTTTGGCGTTTATTATGAGAGGTCAATGCAAAAAAAAAAAAATCTTGGGCAAAGCATAAAGAAACTATTGTCTTAGTTCTGATAATTGTTCCTGGTTTGTCAGGGCTTCTTCATTCCTTGGTGAAACTCCTTTCTTCTTGTCTTTTTCTTAGGTCTCAAGTCCGGTCTCCAGTGGTGCTTCATACCCGGATTACCAGGGGAGAACACAAGGAAATCGAGGTAAGTAAAATGGTCTCTCCAGTAGGTGAAATAGTGAAAGTGACCATCACCACACCGGGTACACATAACGCTAAAAACTCCTTTTCTTTGGTTTATTATTAAAGCTCCCGGTTTTATGGTA
The DNA here is from genome assembly GCA_963921515.1 of Calotriton arnoldi. Classification (NCBI taxonomy): domain Eukaryota; kingdom Metazoa; phylum Chordata; class Amphibia; order Caudata; family Salamandridae; genus Calotriton; species Calotriton arnoldi. Next base: position 2,070,770 of record CAWUFW010000751.1, read on the forward strand.
TTTCTTTTTTTGCCATTTCCGTCTGTATTTATCCATATTTATTTTTTTCTAATTTATCTGTATTTATCCATATTTATTTTGGGTGTTGTGGAAAAATTAAGCTTAAATTAGTATATTTCCACATTTATTTAACCAATAAATATGCACTCATGCTTGAATGTCGGCCAGATTTCAGTGCTGTGAACACCCGCAGAAGATAAATCAGTGCACTTACAAGAAAATATGCACATTTCAGTATCAACCTTGTGCATATCTACTGCTGTTAAAGCCTCTTTACTAAAATTCCTTTATTTTTTAACCCCCTTATCTAGCAATTCACACATCTATTGGCCTGGCAGTCATGGCAGACAGTATTTAGAATTACCCAAAAAGTAACCCAATTTCCGTTTTTATCCACATTTAAGAAATAAATACAGACAAGAAAATAAATGTTTTCTGTCTGTATTTATCTGTAAAAATCAGTAAAAATGGAAACAGGGAGCCTTAGTTATTATTCTTTTAGTCTTTGATAGCTTCTAACCCTCTGATAGGGGTGGAAAAAAGGGGGAAGGTTTTGTGCACAAAGGAGAGAGAGAAAATAAATACATACATATAACTAAATCTGTGTTGCTTTGTTCACTTTCTTTTAAACTAATTATATGGACTTTCTTTCAGTCTTCCTGAATCCTTTCTATAACTCTCCTTAAGCTACCGCCTTAATCTTTTCTTCTTGTACTCTTCTTATATGCGTTTGTCTACTTTTTGCTTTCTTCCCTAAAGTCTGCCTGTTTCTTCTTGGGATCAGTCATTGGCCTTTGTAGTACATCAGGGGCTCTCTTTGGTCCCTCTCTTTTCTACTTTTCTCCCCACGTTTCTCTTCTCCACCCCGTACTTCCCCAAAGCTACCATCTTCCCGTGTCCACGTACCGGATAAAGCCGCAACTCTCTCCTGAGTTGCGGCGGGGACTTCAGACCTCCCGGGGCGACCACCACTCCTCGCTCCATACTTCTGGAGCCTCGTCGTCCTCTGCGCTGTTCTCCCGTTTTCGCCCGCCGAAATTGGACATCCGTCTTCTTCCTCCGCATCGGCGTCTTTGTCCTCCTCTCCTTTATCCCGTTGAGTCCAGACTTCTCCTTCCTTTCTGGAGTCTTCCGGATACCGCCTTCCTCCGCCTTCTGCCCCTGGTCCGAGCGTCCGTCCCTCCAGGTCCGTGCTCGCTGGTGATTGGTCTCTTGCGTTTATAGCTCCACCCGCCTTCTTTGTCCGCGTCTCTGTCGTGTACCTTGACCCTTTCTTTCTTTACTTCACAAGTATCGGGTCCACGGAACAGGTCATCAGGCTGGGGGCAAAAAGGTAAGTCCAAATGGGTCAGGGGTGCTAGGTTCGGGTCCGTGGGATGAATTGGAGCATTATTAAGAGGGGGCGGGGTCGGCTCATCCTTACACCCCCCCTCCCTAACTTTCTTGCTTGCAAGAGAGACCTCTCTGGGGTATCGGGATAGATAATCAGCGTTAAGCTGGTTTTTCACTTTTCTATGATGTTTGCTGAATCTGAAAGGTTGTAATGCTAAAAACCTCCGTAACACTCGGTCATTGTGTCGTTTGTTACGGGATAGCCACTCTAATGGAGCATGATCTGTGTATATATGAATTCCCTAGCTTCGAGATAATATCGCAGGGACTCAATAGCCCATTTAATGGCCAATGCCTCCTTTTCTTTAAAGCGTATTGTTTCTCCAGTGGAAATAATTTTCGGCTGATATATGTTATTGGCCTTTCATTCCCTTGTTTATCTGTTTGGGAGAGAACCGCCCCTAAACCTTGCTCTGACGCATCTGTTTGTAAAATGATAGGTTTACTATAATTTGGGCTGAGCAGGACTGGTTCGGACGTAAGAGCGCGTTTAAGTTGATGGAAGGTGCGCAGGGTTGCAGACGAAGGATTCTTTAGTTCTTTTTCGTTTTTTTTGTCCTTCTGTAACAAATCCGTCAGAGGGGCTGCTATTTGTGAAAAGTCCGGGATAAACCGTCTGTAATAACCTAAGACGCCTAGGAAGGCTCTTAGATCCTTCTTTGTTTTGGGAAAGGGTAGGTCCGTTATGGCTGCGACCTTTTCATGTTGGGGTTTTATACAACCTTCCCCTAGAAGGTACCCCAGATACTTAACCGATTTTGCAGCTATGTGACTTTTGGTTGGATTAATGGTTAGTCCTCCTTCCTGCAAGGCTTGAATAACCAAAATCAGATGTATCAAATGTTGTTCCCAAGACGAACTATGAATAACTACATCATCTATATAGGCGGCTGCAAGCGTGCTACATGGTCTTAGTATGGTATTCATGAGTCTTTGAAAGGTCACGGTGGCCCGTGTAGTCCAAAGGGTAATACCGTAAAATGGTACAACCCCCCCAGGTGTGGAAAACGCAGTTTTTTCCTTATCTTGCTCGCTTAGTGGCACCTGCCAATAACCTTTGCATAGGTCTAGAGTGCTGATATATTGGGCCTCACCCAACCTTTCTATCATCTCATCCACTCGAGGGAGTGGATATGAATCGAATTGTGATATCTTATTCACCTCGCGAAAGTCAATGCAAAATCTGATAGACCCATCTGGTTTGGTAACGATAACGATTGGGGAATTCCATTCACTGGTGGAAGGTTCTATACCCCCATTTTAAGCATCTGTTGAATTTCGTTCTCAACAGCCTCTCCCCTGGACTCTGGTATTCTATAGGGGTGTAGTTTGATTGTTTTCCTGGAAGGGTCTGAATCGAGTGCTCTATAATTGATGTTCTCCCCGGAATTAGAGAAAACACCAATTGAAAGCGTAGTAAACAGGAGTTTATTTCTTGTTTCTGGTGATCTGGTAGATCCGGATCTATACTCTGTAGATATAAGGGCGAGGGATCCTCATTGATGCTTAATAAAGCAGGTTTGGCTCCTTCCCACTTTTTTAACAGATTAATGTGGAAAATCGAAGTATTTGTTTTCTTTTCTAGATCCATCTCCAACCGGTAGGTGACCGGGGTTACTTGTTCTACCACCCGAAATGGACCTTGCCATTGTCCCAGTAACTTATGATCAGAGGTAGTCAACATAAGCAAGACCAAATCCCCTATGGCAAGGGTTCTTTCTTTGTTTTTTTTGTCGTACCGGATCTTTTGGGCGATCTGGGCTTGTTCTAAATGTGCTTTTACAATTTCTCGGATCTGACCTAATTGATATTTTAGGGTAAAGACATACTCAGGTAAGGGGTTTCCTGTCTCCTTTTCCTCCTCCTTGAGCATATCTAACAAGGTACGAGGTTGTCTCCCATATAATAATTCCAAGGGGAGGTATCCAGTATTTTTTTGATGTTTGCATCGAATAGCAAAAAGGGCAAGGGGTAACATATCCTCTCACTTGCGCGTTTCTAATTCTAACAATTTCTTTAATGTTGTTTTTAGTGTGGCATTATATCTCTCCATTAACCCGTTTGTCTGTGGGTGATAAGCAGACGTCCTTATTTGTTTAATATTTAACTGTTGGCAAACTTGTTTTAGTAGTTTGTAAACAAAGGGTGTACCCTGATCAGTCACAATCTACTGTGGGAACCCTACTCAAGAGAAAATGTTAATCATAGCCTTAGCTATTTGGATAGCATTGGGCTGTCCCAGGGCCACTGCCTCAGGAAACCTGGTTGCATAGTCGACCAGGACAAGGATGTATAGACATCTGCTACGTGAAGGAAGGAGAGGACCAATTATATCCATGCCTACCCTTGAGAAGGGTTCTTCTATTATAGGGAGTGGTTTTAATGGGACCCTAGATGGCAGACTTCTACTATTTATTTGACAAATTGGGCATTCTCTACAGTATCTTCGTATCTGTTCATAAATTCCGGGCCAATAAAACTTCTCTAGGATAGCCTTTTCTGTATTTTCCCCTCCAAAATGACCCCCCAGCAATTGACTATGGGCCAGAAATAACACCTTTTCTCTATATGAGCTAGGTACCAACAGTTGTGGGTTATGGTCCCTCCCCCCTTTTCGGTACAGTAAGCCCTTGTTTATAAAGAATTGGGGACATACTTGGTCAGGGTCTTCTATGGGAGAGGCTCTGTTCCAATCTTCCCTTAGAGTCGGGTCTTCTCTCTCAGCTCTTCGAAACCTTTGATCGGATTCCCATATACCCTCTTTATTAGCTTGTGCTAGGGCTACATGATTCCATTCTTTCTTCTCTACCTTCCTCTGTCTGCAGCTTTTCCGGGCTTTGCCTTTCGGTCATTCGTCGTCTTGTACTTGAGAAAAAGGAGCTGTCTTTCTCCATTCCTCTCCCTCTTTCCAGGTTTTCCGCAATAAACTGTCCATATGTGGATAGTCTCTTCCCAATACCAGGGGTTCCGGTAATTTTGGTATCAGTCCCACCCTCATGGGAACTGGTTTACTTGTAGCTTCATGTTGGATCTGCACTTCAGTGGTAGGATATCTTTTGTTGTCCTCATATACACACTGGATATTTACCATATCGTTCATGGTTCACACTCCCCCAGGGACCGCCTGGGGTTGCATGACACTCTGTATACATCCGGTGTCTATTAGAGCTTCCCTGGGTTCTCCATTGACAGTAACTTGGTGATGGTAACGGGGACTTGAGCCTTCATGTGCACCATACAACACTTTTGTTATGCCCACATCCATTGGTACCTCCTTTTGGGGGCATGTACGTGCGATATGTCCAAATAACCCACAATGAAAACATTGTTGACCAGGAGGGTTAGGAGGATGGACAGAAGGGGCTACAGGGCCTGGCATCAAGGTAATAGATTCCGGCTTTTTCGGAGTTGCACTCTTTTGACTCTTTGTTGGGACCCCCCCGAAGGTTTCCAATTCGCCTCTTCCCTACCCTTTTGTATCTCTTGTGCCCGGTAATATGCACTAGCTATTTCCACAGCTCTTTCCAAGGGTATTTGTGATTGCTGTCGGACCCATTGCTGTATAGGAGGGTGTAGGGAAGAAAGATACTGTTCCAAATATATCTTCTCTAATATTTCTTCTTTTGTTGAAGTGGAGGGCTTCAACCATCGGTCAGCCAGGTCTCTCACTCGGAAATACAAGGCTCTTGGCGTTTCTTGTGCTCCCTCTTTTATCTGCCGTAGTCGGATCCGATACGTTTCATCATCTACCCCTAGTCTTTCAAGGATGCTTTTCTTCACCTCTTCATAAGGCGTAAGACCATGGGGGTTGGCTGCTTGGTAGGCAGCCTGAAGTTCCCCGGAGAGTAGTGGTCCGAGATATTCCCCCCATTTGTCAACAGGCCAAGCTGCTGACCTTGCCATCCGTTCAAAATTTGCGAAAAAAAAGTCTGGATCTTCTCCAGCAACGTATTTTTGCATTATCACTGAGGGGAGTGCTGCTGTTTGTGGTCTCTGTTGGTTGAGTACATCTGCCAACCTTCCTATTGTGGACTCTTGAGTCTGTTTTTGCTCGGCCAGGGTCCTATGTAATTTCTCCCTGTCTTTTTCTGCGACGTCCAGAAAGCGCTCTATGATTCGTTCCAGTTTCTCCTGGCCTTCCGCCAGTCGATACACGATGGCCTCCATCCTCTGTGATCCCACTTCTGACACCAGGTTTGTGAGGGATGGGCGGAAAATAAATCTGGGAGGCCGTATGTGTTTCTTAATTTTGGCGTTTATTATGAGAGGTCAATGCAACAAAAAATAAATTTTGGGCAAAGCATAAAGAAATTATTGTCTTGGTTCTGATAATTGTTTGTGGTTTGTCAGGTCTCAAGTCCGGTCTCCAGTGGTGCGTCGGCCCTGGATTACCAGGGGAGAACACAAGGAAATCGAGGTAAGTAAAATGGTCTGTCCAGTAGGTGAAATAGTGAAAGTGACCATCACCACACCCGGGTGCACATAACGCTAAAAATTCCTTTTCTTTGGGTTATTTTTCTTTTAGTCTTTTAAAGCTTCGAACCCTCTGATAGGGGGAAAAAGGGAGAAGGTGTTGTGCACAAAGGAGAGAGAGAAAATAAAAACATACGTATAACTAAATCTGTGTCGCTTCGTTCACTTGCTTTTAAACTAATTATATGGACTTTCTTTCAGTCTTCCTGAATCCTTTCTATAACTCTCCTTAAGCTACCGCCTTAATCTTTTCTTCTTGTACTCTTCTTATATGCGTTTGTCTACTTTTTGCTTTCTTCCCTAAAGTCTGCCTGTTTCTTCTTGGGATCAGTCATTGGCCTTTGTAGTACATCAGGGGCTCTCTTTGGTCCCTCTCTTTTCTACTTTTCTCCCCACGTTTCCCTTCTCCACCCCATACTTCCCCAAAGCTACCGTCTTCCCCTGTCCACGTACCGGGTAAAGCCGCAACTCTCTCCTGAGTTGCGGCGGGGACTTCAGACCTCCCGGGGTGACCACCACTCCTCGCTCCACCTTTCTGGAGCCTCGTCGTCCTCTGGCGCTGTTCTCCCATTTTCGGCCGCCGAAATTGGACATCCGTCTTCTTCCTCCGCGCCGGCGTCTTCGTCCTCCTCTCCTTTATCCCGTTGAGTCCAGACTCCTCCTACCTTTCTGGAGTCTTCCGGATTCCGCCTTCCTCCGCCTTCTGCCCCTGGTCCGAGCGTCCGTCCCTCCGGGTCCGTGCTCGCTGGTGATTGGTCTCTTGCGTTTATAGCTCCACCCTCCTTCTTTGTCTGCGTCTCTCCGTCGTGTACCTTGACCCTTTCTTTCTTTTCTTCAAAGGTATCGGGTCCACGGAACAGGTCATCGGGCTGGGGGCAGAAAGGTAAGTCCAAATGGGTTACGGTTGCTGGGTTGGGGTCCGTGGGATGAATTGGAACATTATTAAGAGGGGTCGGCTCATCCTTACAGTTAGTTAGTTATTTGGATTGAGAAGGATAGCAAAAGGGTAGAAGAGGTAAAAAGGTTTGCATTTGTATAGCGCTTGCTACCCCTGATGAGGTGTTAAAGTGCTTTTTTGGCGAGTAGCACGCTACTCCGGAACCCATAAAGGATTAGTGGTGAATTAGTATAGTGAAATATGAAATTCATGTGAGTGGTGGACATGTTAGTCTGTTATTTGGATTAAAAAGGATAATGGAGGGATAGAAGGAAAGGATTTAGATTTTTGATTTTTAGAGCTCATAGCAGTAGGAGGAGGCTTGGGATGAGTAACAGGGAGGTGGAGGGGGAAGAGTCAGAGGGAGGGTTTAGAAAGGCTTGTTTTCGGGATCGGAATAGTAAAAACAGGTATTAGATGATGCAAGGACGGGTGGAGTAGGGAAGAGTCTCGAAAGGGTTATTTTGGGTACCATAGTAGTGGTGTGGGGTTTGGGATGAATGAGAGAGTGGAGTTAACAGATATATTGATAAAGGTATAGGGTGAGAAATAGGCTAGTGCATTGGATAGAGTTGTAGAAAGAGGTTTGAGATGAGTCAGAGAGTTGAGCTGGAGCATATATTGAGAGCAGTATAGGGTGAAAATAGGGTAGTGCAGTGGATATGCTGAGTTAAACGAAAAGTAATAAATAAGTAAAAGTAATAAATATATAGATCCAAAAGTAATAAAGATATAGATCCTTAAGCACATGGAAGGTATATAGATGCATAAAGGAAGGTAGTTTATGTAGATCAAAGATGCATTGAATAAACTCTGGCTTTCAAATGTTTTAAACATGTCAGAGATCAACAATATCCCCCCTCACTTCTCATCCCCCCTGTCATGGGGGAAGCTCACCTCCCATACTGCATTACAGATACATTAAATCAGAGCTATTGCAGCGCACAACATTATGTAACACATTGCCCATGATGATCTTGCAGTAACCTGATAATAGTACTGAAGGGTGTCAAACAGTGTCCTCTGTTCCCTCTGTATGTTCTTCTTAGCCCTCTACGTCTAGCTATTTTTGTTCCAATACAACAGCCACCAAATCCCCTTCTAGTATGCCTCACTGGCCCCCGTCCAATACTGCAATTTCTTGCGAACACCTCCTTCACCCATTTCATTGGCCCACTGTTGCTGCGTCGGAGTTGTCATTTTTATCCATCTGAGAAGAATACATTTCTTGGCTACCACTAGTCCTAGTTCAGCTTTCTGCACATTTGCTGGGTAGTTTTCATTTTGGGTACCAAACCCAAGAGACATATTCTGATGTTTAAGTGCAGAGTTATAGCTGTTAGGGTGCACAATGTCCACCTCCTTCTAGAACCTGATTATACTCTGACATTCCCACCACATACGTATGTAGGTACCCACAGTCTACATATAGGACATGTATCAGCAAGCTTGGGGTGCATTGTATGTAACATTCATGAGGTTATATATGCCTGGTGTACATATTTATAATTAATCAATTTCAGTCTTGCGTGCCGGGTAACTTTCCTACAATTCTGAAAGATCCTGTGCCATTGCCTCAATTTCCTCCCCCAGAACCCTGCTCCAGTTTACCTTCATATTTTCGAGTTTCTTAGTTCCCTGTGGCAATAACACCATGTACAGTACGGATATCAAACCCAGCATTACCTGTTTTAATGCATTAATTTCTGGTTCCTGCGGGAAATCTTGCTACTTGTTTTTTATGGGGCTACACGTCTGGCATATGTAAAAAAAATGTGTAGTCCCAATCCTCCATGTGTTACAGTATTGAGGGAACCCCATTAATCTGCCATTGTCGTACAAGTCGGTGTCTGGGGTGTTCCTTCAGGCAGAGCATCTCATAAGAATCTTGGTCAGTTAGGGGCTAGAACTGTGCGTCATGGTATCAGTTGTGGTAAATACATGAGTGTGTGTCCTTCCTGTCTTCCCACCTTTTTCCAAGACAATTGTTCTTAAATGAGTGGGCATGCATACCGTTTACTAGATACTAATGCAACTGTCATAAATTCCATAGGGTGTATTATCAGTTGTAAAATATCACACACTGGGTCCAGGTATTCCCCTTGTTACCATGATACTACATAATGTAACTGTGCTGCTCTAAAATTCGGTGCCAAAATTCCACCCTTTTCCCCGGGTAATTGTAAGATTTCCAGCAATATCCTGGCTTTCACCTGCCTCCATTATAGCCTCCTAAGCATAATTCTGGGATATGCAAAGGCATATGTTGTAACACATAGACCACTCTAGGAATTATAATCATTTTACTAATGGTGATGTGACTCATAACGGACATGGGAAATCTCAACCACCTTTTAATACTGTTGCCTAAATTATGCAATAGCAGGTTCACATTATGGTGGGATAGGTTCCCAATCTTCACTTAGCATAATCACTGGGTATCGAAACGGGGTGGTTTGGATCTGTAGTGGTATCTCTATCTCTGCCCTTACCTGAGCTCCATTCATAGAGTATTTTGCAGATTTATGTAGGTTCAATGTGATGCCCGATAGGCGTCTCCCCTCTCCCAGTGTTGTTGCCACTGCAGGCCATGTCTCCCTCAGACCCCTCAGCATCAATAACATGTCATTGGCATATAATGTTATTACAACTAGTTTAGTTTTAAGTAATATGACAGAAGAAATGTAGTGTGTTCTCCTAAATCTCAGGTTTATTTAACTTTTATGATGAAAGCGAATATCGATGGTGACAGTGGGCATGCCTGCCTGGTCTCCCTCTATATATCCCATCTATTGCATACTCTGGGGCATATTTACAATATATTGGCACAGAGCAGCACCGCGAGTCTTCTAGCTGCGCTGCCCTACGTCAAAAAAAAAGGCAATGAATGCACCATAATTACAAGATACGGCGCATTCCCGTCCTTTCTGCCAGTGCCGGCGCACAAACTGCAGTTGAGTGCCAATGCAGGCACCCTTGCACCATAGTGCTGTTGGCATGATTGTTTTTGTGCAGGAAGGCACAAAAACAATCAAAGGAGGCATTTTCCTTGTTCTATGTGTGCTCCAGGAAAGAGGAAAATCCGAGGAGAAATGTAAATATTACTCCTCGTTATACCTGCTTCGGGAAGGCGTTAGTTTTGGCGCTGCCCCAGATTTACGCTATGTTGTAAATCTAGTGCAGTGTTAAAAACCATGGGTGTTGCTTGGGAACACCCACAGCAACACCCATGAAACGCCCTTTCCACGCAGAGTAAGGCATTGCTTTACTTCTTATTTACAAAGCCATGAAAAGCCATGCAGGGTGGCTTTACGTGGCTTGTAAATATGGGCTGGCACCCTGCGCCTCCGAAGCATCACAAAAGTGATGCTCCGTGGTGTAAAAGTGCTGCAGGGGCATTGTAAGTATGCCCCTTTGTGTCCTTTGTGTGCTCGGGCCTTACTACCTATGTACAGAAGAGAGATCCACTCGGGGAACTGGTATCCCAGCATGTACTTTTCAAGTGTTTTGTCCATAAATGTCCAGTCTACTGGGTCAAATGCTTTTTGGAAGTGTAGACTAGCCAAGGCACATCCCCCTCTGGTACGCGGAGTGTGCTTCATGACCATAAATGCCTATCATATATCAGTAGCAGTCGTACGTCCCCCTACAAATCCTACCTGATCAGCATGTGTTAGAGTTTCAACTACTTTAGCCAGTCGTTTAGCTAAGATCTTGCCTACACATTTTATATCTACATTGATCATAGATAGTGGTCTATAGGATTCACATTCTAAAATATCGTTACCCAGTTTCATTATTATCACAATTTGTGATTCCCTCATAGTATCTGGAGGCATGCTTCATTGTACTTATATCTAATACTGGTGAAGTTGAGGAGTGGGCATATTCTTGATAAATTTCCACAGGAAGATCATCCGGTCCCAGTGTTTTCCCTGACACCATATGATGCATTGCACATTTGATATTGATGATATCCAATGAAGCATTAAGGGCTACATGTACAAAAGGTTTTAGCAGTCGCAAATGGAGAATAGGGACGTTTGCGACCACTTAATAGCCTTTTGACTTGTACTAACTATTTTGTGAGTCATTAACTTATTACTGAATCGCAAAATAGGGTTTGTGAGTCGGTATTAGGAAGGGGCGTGTTAAGGGTGTCCCTTCCTAATAGTGAGTCGCAGGGGGATGTATGAATGTTTTTCAACTGGAATGCAGTTGCAAAACATTCGCAGTTTACCACCAACTTCAAGTGCAAATGTGGGCACAAACATTTTTTAAGAGCAGGCAGTGGTCCCATGGACCACCGTCTACTTTTTTTTAAAGGCATTCCCATTTTTCTTTAAGGGAAATGGGCTCAGCCCTAGGAGAAGCCTGGCACACCTTCAAACAGCAGCAGGTGAAGCGCTGCCACGGATGTCGCCACGAGCCTCGGCCGGAAGATTGACCGGCGGCGAGTGAAGTGGGGCTGCGCGTTCTCCCGGAGACGTGCGCGGGCAGAAGGGCCCAGGGCTAGGTGGCTGGAGATTGCGTGCGTGGCCGCCGATGGGGCCCAGTGAGGCCAGGACCACTGTGGCTGAATGTAATTAGAGCGCCCTGGGCGCTGGGACTCACCGACCTTTGCGGCGGCCCAACAGCGCTGCAGGAGGGAGTGCAAGGGGCCGGTGCACAACGGCTTGGGCATCTCCGTCACCCCCAAGTCAAGTGGAAAAGTAAAGGAGAGAGGCCTCCCCTGTCAGCAGAGATCGAGAAGGCTTCCTCGTTGGTGGGATTGAGAAGGAGGCCTCCTCCACCCCTCACCAGAACCAAGTAAGGAGCCCCTGCAGGGTGTGAGGCACAGCGGAAGTGCTGGGTGATGGCCTGCTGGGCCTGAGTTGTGGAACTCGAGACTCGTTATCTGCCTTCCTATTGGCAGCAGGCAGTGACATTGGGCAAGTCTGCTGAGATTGATACACTCCATCTGCCTCATACCGGCAGCTGGGCAGAGATAATAGGTACGCCGGTGACGATAACTAGGAGTTGCACAGAGCACCGTGGAGGGGTGAGCCCATCCGGGGTAGATGAGGATCTCCTGGACAAGGGTGAAATTGTTCCAGAGGCGGGGCCCTGAGACCCTAGGTTCGAGTGTCAACGAAGGAGGGGGAGACCCGGGTGTGGCATAGAGGCTCTGGACTTGCATCTCTACTAAGGGAATCAGCGCAATAGACTGGAGCCCCTCGAGTGCCGGGCCCCGGAAAGGATGGTTTGGACCAAAGGCTCCCACCCTGGAAAGTCCAACCAGATAGACAAATATATGGTTGCAATGGGACCGCCGGATTCCAAAGACTCGGCGGAGATGACTGCTGGGGAGCCTACACCGGAGCCCTCCTTGAAAGACATAATGAGGGCAATAAAAGAACTCCAGGGCACGTTTGACCCAAAACTGGATACAGTGACCGAAGAGGTAAATCTGCTGTGTGCGGATTTCTGCAACATGGCGGACAAGGTGTCGACCGCCGAAAAACAAATTGGGGCACTGCAGACCAAGACCAAATGTCTTGAAGAACAGGTTGCCTACCTCACCAAACAAAACTCAAAAACGGTAGCCCGGCTGGAAGATCAGGAAGGAAGGACCAGATGCAAAAATATACGCGTGGTGGGGGATCCCTGAGGGGGCGGAGGAACAGTCAGCAGATCTTTTGCTATAAGACCTCATCCCTAATTCCCTCCAACCTAAAAGACTTTCTAATTATTTCTCCATCGAACGTGCTCACCGAGGGCTGGGACCGAGGCCGCGCCTGGGGGCTCCCCATGTACACTAATCGTGTGCATATTCAAATACAGAGACTGGGACGCAATCCTTCAGGCTGCCCGCACTCATGGGGATTTGCAGTATGAAAATTCAATGATTAGACTCTTCCTGGACTTTACACTCCAGGTGCAGAGACTTTTGACTTGATCAAGAAGGCCCTGCGAGACAAAGACATTAAATACATGATGCTGTAACCAGCCAAGCTCCGAGTAATTGCCAATGGCAAGTCACTGTACTTCACCACGCTGGAAGAGGCTTCGGACTGGCTGGAGGGCTAGTGTATGGCAGGTTGCGGAAGGAATCGTGGACACGCTGCTGCTCCCAGAGACAAGGACCCTGAGTCGCGGAGCATTCAATTCTCTGCCGGGCGGCGAGCCCAGGAGACTGTCTCTGAATCAGGATGAATGCTTATTGCACCGACACCTGTATGGTACCTTTTCTCTTTTTTGAGGGGTTGGGGGAGGGTAGGGAGGCCTCGGGGCGCAGACTGAGACTTGGGGGGTAATTACCGCCCGTAGCACCAGGCACGACTGGCCGGGATGGTATCCGAGACTCTGTGGGAAGCTAGACCTGGACACACTGTTTATTAGGGGTGTGAGATACATAACTATTCACGATCCGACTTGTTCTCGTTGGCGGCGGTAGCGCCGTCCCATTGTTTTATGCATAAGCTTGGGAGACATGCACTCTGTAAGTTGGGGAAGTGGGAGGTTCGCAACACACTATGCAGGGAGACAAGGAGGGGGGATTTCTTGGCATTGTTTACACTTGTTAACAGGTTGAATCGTTTGGCTCATCTAAGATAAAAATTTTGAACAGTGGGGGCGCACGTATTGCACGCAGCACAGGCACGTCTGACTACCCAGGGTCTAGGCATATTTTTACAACAGAACTGCAACGGACCCACATGCGAATATGGACGTGGAATGTCAATGGGTTAGGCAATAAAATTAAACACACTTTGGTGGTGCAACACATTAAACGTCACTCCCCAGATGTAGTATTGTTGCAAGAGACACACCTTAAAGGAAATCGTTATAAGGCTCTGGACCGGTTCGTGTATAGACTACTGGCCCACTCAGGGTACTCTATGGACTCTCGGGGGTGGGTATCCTGCTTTAAAAACTCCCTGCCCTTCACAATGGCCAGGGTCTGGTGGGACAACATGGGAGGCTATGTGGCCCTCACAGTCACTTGGGAGGGTCGCTCCATTCATTTATGCTCACTATATATCCCACCTAGGCTCCACAGCGTACTCCTTCCAAAACTTAGTGCCCTTCTTCTGGAACTGCCAGCAGGGACTCTCCTATTGGGACGGTGACATGAATGCTGTGATGGAGCCTGCCTTAGATAGGCTTGGTGCTGCAGGGGGGCACACGGAGAGGGAGGTACTCCCAGCCTTTATGTTCGCAATGGGTATGGTGGATCTCTGGAGGAACCATAATTCTCAATTGAAGTAGTACACTTACTACTCAGCTTCCCATGGCTTGTTGTCACACCTAGACTACCTCTTTGGCATCACGCCCAGGTTGAGACGTTTGAAGACGCGCACCATCATGCTTGGGGAATTTCCGACCACTCCCCCGTTAGTGTCGGAGTTAGGGGCCCACCACTCAATCCGCCCGCCTTCCCCAGACTTGACCCATGGTATGTACGAGATCAGGAGCTTAGAGACCAATTGAGCTTGGGCGCCGACTTCTACTTCCAAGAGAATAGGGGATCAGTGTCATACCCATGTGCCCTGTAGGAAGCGTTTAAAGTAGTGATCCGTGGACAGGCTCAAGCACTGATCGGGGGGAGGGGGGGGGAAGAGGGAGGCAGTGATACAGGGCCAAGCACTTGAGCGTGAAATCCTTGCCCTTTAGGCACAAATAGCGAGGGGGCAGGGGCGGACCTTCGACATCACCTGTTGATGAGGCAACATGATTTACGAACCTTGGCCAAGAACGCAGCCCGATCATACACACTAGCCGCACAGCGCAGGCTGTACGACATAGGGGACAAAGAGTCAAAAATACTCGCCTGGCTCCAGAGGAGGGCTAGGGAGAGATCCTGAGTGGTGGGGGTTAAAGATAGTACAGGATCTCTACAGACGACAAATTCTGCCATAGCGGATACATTTGCATCTTATTATGAAGGCTTATACACGCCTGTGAGTACTAGAACAGGATTGGATTGCGAGGAGTTCCTACGGGATTTCTCCCAGCCGATGCTGATGATCGAGGAGACAAAGGTTCTGGAAGAGGAACTTACGGTAGAGGAGGTGGAATCTGCTCTCAGGGCCCTACAATCCAATAAAGCCGCAGGTCCCAATGGGTTGCTTATTGAGTTATTCAAAGGAATGTTAGGCAAGATAGCGGCACCAATGCTAGAGATGTTCCAAGCGGCAAAGGAAGCCGGCTGCTTACTGGAGGATCAACGTATAGCCACAATTGTGTTCATACAAAAAAACAGGCAAGCCCCCTGAGGAGTGCAGCACCTATAGACCAATCTCTCTCCTTAACATGAAGGCTAAGGTACTGGCCAAGGCCCTCGCGACTAGACTCATCTCGGTCCTTCCCTCCATTATTCATGTTGATCAGTCCTGCTTTATGCCTCGAAGGAGCACTCGGCTTAATCTCCGGCGTCTATAGGGGGTGCTACACATGACGGGCTCGTCGCAGGCGCCACAGTCTGCAATAATGGCGTTAGACTCCACAATGGCGTTTGATAGTGTAGAATGGCCCTATCTATATGCGATCCTGGCCAGACTGGGATTTGGCCCACAATTCTGTGACTGCATCAGGTTGCTCTATCGGGCCCCATTGGCTAGAGTGAGGGTTAATGGAGTGCTGTCTAGGATTTTCCCCCTGCAGAGAGGCAGGGATGCCCTTTGTCGCCGCTGATATTCGCCTTAGTGCTGGAGCCGTTGGCATGCTGGATTCGGCGAGATCTGCTGATATGGGGTATTCCGTCACAGAGCAGCAGGGAGGAATGAATATCCCTCTATGCCGTTGACATAGTGATATATGTCTCCAGGCCATATAGCTCCATAGCAAGAATTCTCTATGCCTTCAAGCTCTTTGGCAGTTATTCGGGCTACAGAATAAACTGGGCCAAATCAGTGGTGTTTCCCCTATCAGGAACCCCCCCCCCCCAGGCTTCCGAGGGGATGCGCGGCCCTAATTGATCTTGAGGGATTTAAGTACCTCGGTATATGGGTGACCCGGGATCAGCGACTGTTCTTGCAGCAAAACCTCACCCCCAACTAGACCAACTCCGTTCAGACGTGGCACACTGGCACACCCTCTTGGTATCTCTACTGGGCAAGGCGGCGTTATATGGCGTTATATAGGAAGGCGCTCTGGCCAGCTTTACTAGCTGGATTATGCAGGTGGTGGACAGTCTTTCTCCGCCTTCGCGTCAAAGGCGGGCCAGGGAGTCGCCCTCTAAACCCTGGTTCTCTCCCGAACTAAAGGCTCTCAAGCAGCAATGTAAAAAACTGGAATGCTGCTGGCGGAAGGACTACTGCCCTTTAGCAAGGACGACGCTCAGGGAGGCCCAAAAAACGTATTACACTGCCATAGGTCAAGCTAAAGGCCTTTATTATGCAGACCGTATAGAGTCAGCTAGTAATAACTCTAGGGAAAGTTTCTCTATTGTTCAGAGTTTTCTGGCTCCCAGGGCAGAGGCTATCAAGCTCCCTGCCTCCGATACCTGGTGCGAGAAACTCTCCAACTTCTTTATTAATAAGATTCGCTCTATTCAGGCAAAGTTTGCAGGTCAGAGCCGGCCTACTGCGGGAGTTGTGCCCCCTGATGCCTCACCAGCTCACTCTTCCTTGCTGACAGCTTTTACACCTATTGACTTACCGGATTCACTTAAAATTCTCAAGGCCATGAAATCAGGCTCACCGGCTGATCCCTGCACGGCTAGGCTTTTGGCCTCTGTAGCAGAGACAGTCAATCCGGAAGTCAACATGCTTATTAATCTCTCCTTGCAGGAGGCGCTTGTCCCAGCAGAGTGGAAACAGGCAAATATTTTGCAGCTTCTAAAAAAACCTTCATTGGATCCTCGGGATCCGGGCAGCTATCGCCCCATTTCCCTTCTCCCCAGTGTGGCCAAAATCTGTGAGAAGGCTGTCAATAAACAGCTGACGGATTTCATTGAAAGCTCAGGCTTACTCCATCCAGCTCAATCGGGGTTTAGAGCCGCTTACAGCACCGAGTCCGCTCTAATTGAAGTCTCCAAAGCTATTCGGGACTGCCTGGATGCTGGTGGAAGCACTGCCCTTATACTGCTGGACCTTTCAACAGCATTTGATACTGTTCCCCATTCGCTGCTTTTGGCTCGTCTGGCGGATATAGGTATCTCAGGCTTGGCTTGGAGCTGGCTGAAATCCTTTTTGGAGGGGCGTACGCAACAAATCTGGCTCCCACCATTTTCATCTCCGCCTCAATGGGTGACCACGGGAGTGCCGCAAGGGTCCTCCCTGAGTCCCCTTCTTTTTAACATCTACGTCACTCCTCTGGTACAGTTGGCGGAGGAGTTGGGAGCCAAGATTGTGGCGTACGCCAATGACACCCAACTCCTGTTTACTTGGGGCAAGTCAGAGTTTTCCACTCTGGAGGTAAAAAACTGCCTGACAGCTGTATTTCAGTGGCTCTCAGCGGCTCAGCTTAAATGCAATGAAGATAAGTCGGAAATTCTCCTTTATGGGAATTTTCCTCCTCGGTTCAGAGAATCACTTTGGCCGTCCGACTATCCATTGCCATCTTCTTCGGGTCAACCAGTTAAGAACCTGGGTGTTTGGTTCGATGAGAATTTATCCTTTTCGACCCAAATCAAGAAGCTGGCTGGGGGCTGTTTTGGGATATTAAAATCCCTTAATAAATTCCTCCTGTTGCTTCCTAGGGCAGCGAAGGAAACGGTGACCCGGGCACTGATACTGTCACGTATTGACTATGCCAATGCTCTGTACATTGGCTTACCGGACTATACTCTCAACAAACTGCAGGTGGTCCAGAATGCAGCGGCTAGGCTTCTGTTTAATATTCCAATTAGCAGCAGCATTAGACAACACCTGCGCATACTGCATTGGCTGCCTGTCATCAATCGTGTGAAGTTTAAAGCCCTGGTTGTTGCACATCGTGCCTTGTATGCGTCTGGGCCTGCCTATTTTAGGATGCGCTTTACGTTTTACACTCCAGGAAGACCTTTGAGGTCAGCATCCCAGCTTCTTGCCCGGATACCTCGTGTTCGTCGCCAAAGAATGGGGGGGTAGGTCTCTTGCCTTCCTTCCTTCCTTATGCTTTGCGCAGCATTCAAGATCTGGGTCAATTTAAAAAACAGCTCAAAACATTCCTGTTTTAATCATTGTATCCCTTTTAGCACCTCAAGGTTCGTGCCGGGACACTCCCTGGAGTATCTGTGCGCTTTATAAATTCCAGTAACATAACATAACATAACATATAAAATGATGGCCCTGCCGCGTTTTCTGTATGTGCTTCAAAACACACCCTACCCCATCCTGCCAGCCTTTTTAAAACAAATTGATCACAAATTACGGACTCTACTATGGCAGGGAGGCATGCCACGCATTGCGCTGAGGAGGTTACAATGGGGGATTTACGACGGGGGCCTGGCTATCCCAGATATTAAAAAATACTATTGGGCCTTCCAACTTATAGTAATAAACGATTGGGTTTTCTCAGATTGGGATGAACCGGCCTATAGGGTAGATAGGGCGGCAATACATGCAAGTAATTGTGAAACTGTCCTCTATGCGAGACGTTGGAGGGTGGGCTTATCGTTGCACATGTTGATGGTTGTAAAATGCTTGATTGAGGCTGATCGCTACCTGGGCTGACCGCTTTGGCACCCTTATAGCACAGTGACAAGCTGAGCGAGGTGACTGCCCTATCAGAGTTCTCACGGGGGGCAAAGATAGGAATAAAGCACCTAGGGGATGTTTGGAGGGGGGGGAGCATTGCTGACCTTTGAAACACTTAGCCATGAATACGAGTTGTCACCTACCCAGATACACCACTACCCAACTCAGTCATGCCCTCCGGGTTCATATTCAGGAGGGGGCGAGCCTGCCGGATGCCTCCCCCTTGGAGGATCACCTACTCGCAGACTTGATTCCGGGCAGGGGTGTATCAGTGATCTATCTGAAGTTAATGAATAGTTCCCCCAATCCCCTGAGACCCTTGAGAAGAGCCTGGATGGGCGACATAGGAAACATTGAAGACGAGGACTGGGTAGAGTCCCTACAAAGACCTCGAGACATAGCCGTCCAAGCGTGATTTTGTCTGATACAGTTAAGAATACTTCACCGGGCTTATTACTCATGCACACTACTATGTAAGATAGGAGCGTAACGGCACCATTATGCGCAAAAAGATGCACGCAAGAGGGCTCCTTTTATCATATTTTGTAGGAATGTCCTGTAATCCGATCTTACTGGCGGGGAGTGGCGAGGGTGATGTTGAAGGTCCTAACGATCAGAGTGCCGCTGTATGCCAAGTGGTTGATATTAATGATACAGGGAGAGGTGGGCTGGCGTAAATATAATAGACTTTGGCAGGCTCTGGCTGTGGCGAAGCGAAGCGAAACATAGCGAGGTGGTGGGGGGCCCCTCTCCCCCCATCTGTATCAGATTGGAAGGCTGACCTCGACTGGTGCCAGTGAGCAGAGGAAGTGATATACCAGAGCAGAGGTTAACCCAAAAAGTGCGAAAAGATTTGGAGCCCCTGGCGGAGATCCCGGGGTGATTCTCAGACAACGGGCGGGGACTCGTCGCTTAGTGTAGTTAATCCTGGCCTGTGATAGGCAGAGAGGGAGTGTGCACACTGTTATTGGACCAAGTAAGAATGTATAGTCAATTTTGCACCCATGGGATGAGATGGAGCCTCTTGGCTGTCTATCACTTAAATAGTGTTGTACTTGTATACCGGCAATGTGCTTTCAGGATATGTATTGTACAATGAGCTGGTTTGAAAAAAAGAATTAAAAAAAAAAAGAATATTGATAAGGCAGGTCCATTTGCGACCCACTTGGAATTGCAAACAGTGTCAAACACACTGTTGTACATCGCATTTTGCAACTTCCTAATTGCAAAACGCAAAAAGTGTCACAATTAGGAACTCGCAAAATGTAGCGATCGTACATGTGGCCCTTAGTTCCTCCCTCAGCTTTGGTAGCTGGGCTTTTCCCAGTAGAGCCTAAACCGCTTCACCATTCCTAAATATCTGTTTAGTGTACTGTGTGGTGTAAAAGTCCTTAAATCTTTCTGTTATGGAGGCCTGATCTGTTATGACTTGACCTCATTCATTGAGAATCTCTGCCACCATCTTATTACGTTTTTTCTCTGTTGACTAACAAAACAAGTAGATGTCCTGTCTTATTTCCTTGCACATGGGCTGATTCATTATATGTTCTGGAGTCAAGTTTACCAAGATGGTCCCTGGCCTGAGTGAGGTTCTCCATTAAAACAATTCTGGGGCCGATTCACAGAACTAATCTGAGATAAAATCCTAAACTTACTACTTTTGGTATTCACAGAAGGCATTTAGTAGTAGTAAGTTAGGACTCCTAACTTTACTACTACTAAACTGAGACAAAATCCTAACTTTACGACTTTCGATATTCACAAAAGGCATTTAGTAGTAGTAAAGTTAGGAGTCCTAACTTTACTACTACTAAATGCCTTCCGTGAATACCAAAAGTAGTAAGTTTAGGATTTTATCTCAGTTTAGTAGTAGTAAAGTTTGGAGTCCTAACTTTACTACTACTAAATGCCTTCTGTGAATACCAAAAGTAGTAAGTTTAGGATTTTATCTCAGATTAGTTCTGTGAATCGACCCCTCTGTCTTCCCAGGTTCTCGGTCCCACTACTATTTGCCTATCCATTTCCTTTATTTTACTCTCAAATGATCCTATTGTTTTCAGTGATTTCCTGACCCCAAGTATTGTGCTGATACATTTCCAGTAATCATTACCATATATACTTCCCATAGCATCCCTACCGATTCTCCTGTGTTCATATTAATGGCAAAGAATTCTTTTAAGACAGCCCTGATCTTCTCCCGGTAGTGGTGGTCCTGTAATTTTTTGTAAGTGCCACTGGTTTGTAGGTACAATATAAACCTCTCCAAGTAGTTTTATGGATAGAGGAGCATGGTCTGACAATGAGCGGTACAGATATTCCGCCTTTCCAAAATCAAATATATATGTTCTGGGTCATGGGTACTCGCAAACATTTTCCCAGGGGCCACAAAATATGGGTCTGGTGTGTCCGAGGGCTGCACTGCTGCCAGAAGGGTGGGAGTGGAGCTTTGCTTTTTTAAGGTGGGTGCTGGGGAAAGAGAGCCTGTACATGGTGTGGTCAGTAATTTATGGAGATATTTTGAGGGCTTTATTCCATACTACCCTCTAAATTAAGCTCCTAGTCCCTAGAAGAGTCGTAGTTTCGACAATACTGTGTTAATGTGTATCTGAATCGCTATACCTCTGTCGCATCTTGGGGTAAGCCTTCTCTACTTGCTTTCACTGCCTTGGGAGAGTAAAAAAGAAGTATCTTCATTATTGAATTGGAATGAAATAGAATTGCACAATATGAAACAAGAAAACCTACGATCAATCCATACTTCCCCACTTGACCAAATTGTGTGATCCTGGGCAATTGTTTTATTTAATTTTGCCTCCTTTTTCTTCATTATCACTTATAAGAGCACCTTGAAATCCATGCATTCAAGATATTGCACTATACAAAACCTTCTATTGTGTTTGTTTTAATAAACTATAATGTTGTCCATGTATATTAACAACCCAGGCCACCCAGAAGATTCAAAGTGACAACTGACTTGCCTCTTAGTACATTATTGGCATTGTTGTCATATTGGGAGGAGGCATGAATGCTTCCAGAGTCAATGGACAGATGTAATCTGGTGTACAAAGGTGAAATGTTTCTGCATGGTAATAAAACACCCTTTTTTGAATTTTGAAGAGAATTTGGCATATTTTAACACATTTGTTGCAAGATGTCTTAAAAAATTGTGTTCCTAAAGTTAAGTGGTGCAGAATACCTTACTTGCGTCTTATCTTTTACTTTAGTTAGTTGTAAATTAATGCTTGTCTGTTTATTTAACATATTTCTGAATGTTAGTGCTCTATATATTAAACAGCATCCCAATGCGGTTGTTCAGCAGGGGGCCGCATGTGAAGGTCAGGAGGGCCGCAAGCACCCCCGTGGGCTGTACTCTGAGTATCACTGTTCTGGGTGTATCAGGGCAAAAGCTATATGGAAGAATGTGTTGTGTGATGGTGAATAAAAAGAGTCTCTGTGTTGTGCTCTCCCAATCTCAATTAGGTTCAAGGTGTCCATTGCATCATGTAGGGCCAGAGAGGATCTGCTCAAAGGTCTAATAGTTGCACTGGAGACATCGAGGTATTTTTCTAGAAGCAACTGAAGTCACGCATCCATATAACTTTATAGTACTTTTAGGGAGTAAGTAACTTAATTATGTCTTCAAAGAAGACAGAAGTGTCTAAATTTTGTGCATATGTGTTCAGAAACACTGTTGGTATCCCATACAGTATCCTAACTACTCCTACATATCGTCCGTTGGCCTCTTTAAATAGGGTTTTCCTCCCTCAATGGAATTGTAGATGCCATCCATATTGCCACTCCTCATGTGGAAGACGTAAAATTTGCTTGGCAAAGCATCTCCCCCATTTCGGGTACAATTTCTTAAGCTCCTTAGGTGTCTCTTGCACCATTGCTAATTGGAAATTTACGCTTCAGATAAGACCATATTCTTTGTCGCTTGACAACACTCTGTATTCTCTTAACATTCCAAGATACCATTGTGGTCCCCTTCGTCTGCATGTGTGATTCTGATCTTCAGGGCAAATGTATCAATCTGTTTGAAAACTGTCGGTGAGCTTCCCCATTCCCTCCCAATCCTAACTATCTCCCTTCCCGTGGGACCAAGACCAACTTGGCCGTCACATGCAGCACAATCTCCGCCCCAGCCCGTTCTTATTTTAAAAAATCGAACTTTTTCCACTATAGGGTGGCCTAACTCGGCTCCCCTGAAGGGGGCTACCCAGGTTACCATCTCTACCAGATTTTTCCCCCAAAGAGTTGGGAGACGGAATACAGCATTTCATAAAAAATTGGGTCCGATCGTTCAAGATGATTTGGTTTTATAGACGGTACAGGGATTTCGTTTGGAGTTTTATGCAATCCCTCACAATTCTTGGCCACCGAGGCAGATTAATTTTTCTCAGCGCTTGGATACCCTCACGAGTGACAAGCAGTGCTCTACAAATCTACCTTACATTACTACCAGCCCTAGCCACAAACAGTGGCTATGGAATGCAGTTTTTTCAGTGAATTCAAGGGTGGCATCACCCTATTATATCATCTATGCCATATACTGTATATCGCCCCCCTTCGGCATACAAAGGCATTCTCAGCAGTGTCAAATCCCACATGCAGAACAGTACAGGGCAAAAATAAAGCGGAAAACACAATTAGAACATTATACATTATTCAGGAGAACTAGTGATTCTACAAATTTCGAGCTTTCTTAGGACGATCAAAGAAATGTCTTTTTCCTCAAGCATTGATTCATAGGCGGGCAGGAGGGAGTAAAGCGTACAGTATGTTTGAATTTCTCGGTTTTCCTAAACTTCTCAAATGTCTTTCTTTTCTTCTGTGCGACTACACCATAATCAGGGTATATGTCTATGCAGTTCCTATTATATTCCATATCCCCCTGTTGCCTTGCCACTGTCAGGATACATATTATGTCACAATATTGCTGCAGTCGGGCCATAATCATCCTGAGTGGAGCCCCAGGGCGTGACTTCCATCCCGGTGTTCTGTGCAGTTTATCAATCTGAATTTTCTTCATTCCTTCAATGGTTTTCAGAAGTGAGGACAACACGGTCTCTTTCTAGGCTTCCACTGGCCTTGTTTCGGTGCACTTCTGTAATTCTAAAATTCAGACATTATTCTGCCTCGATCTATCTTCAGAGTCAGTTAACTTATCTTCGTGAATTTTCAACCATGTTCCAAAATCCATGAGTTGGGTAGCATAGTGGATCGCCGAGCCCACCAGTACGTCGTCCATCCTAGTCTCAACTTCCCTTGTGCATTCCCTGATATTGTCCATGTCCATGTGTTGCAGCGGGAGTGCTACTATGCTTGAGATGCCATCAATTTTCTCCATAATAGCGCTATTTCCCTCCAATATTAACTGCTTCAGATCGGTAGTGAAGGGTGGACTCACCTCACTAGCAATGTCCTGGGGGTGTTCCTTGTTGGGGGAACCCTGCGCCATCATTGCTAGTTCCTCCTTTATGGTGTTCTTACTCCTCGTGTAGAATATTGTGTCCTTAAGCCTGACTCGACATTTGGGGCTACTGGTCCACCTCGGACAGTCTCACACAGGTAGCTCCCCCACTTGTTCTGTGTGGGACAAGGTTTTGTCATGGAATTCGTGGAATGCAGTACTGGGACTTACACATTGATACATGTAACACACATGCACTATCTCTTAAATCAAGTGCTGTGATCTCAAAGAACAGAAATCAGCTGCAGTTCTTTTTACACATGCTTGCCAACTACATGAGCACAGTTCCTTACCATTTGGTGTTCGTTTCAGCAGCAGGTGTAAAAAAGCCAGAAAAATTGTTGTCCTCTTATGTGGATGTAACAGACGTCCATCACCTTGCTCCCCAAGTTTGGTTACCCTTCGGTATCTGGGGTTGCGGGGATCACCCCTGTGGGCATTTACTCAGTTTGCAGTGCATCCAAATTGACCACGCACCCTTGCTGCTAATTTATGTCCATACAGTTAATAGTTACCCATATTACTGGGCATCAATAAGATTGTGGCAACAGGCCTGAACCCAGCTATGAGTGGGGCCAGGTGGGGAATCAACACCTCTTACTCTGTAGTTGTTAGTCCGCCCGGCCGTGCTGCAATATGTCTAATAAGGCACCCAATGATACCAGCTGTCCTTGCTCCAGAGCCCGGTCAATCTGTTAACATGAGTGTTGCTAAGCAGCAGAAGGTCTTTAGTCCTAGCCAGATGCCTGCCGGGAGACATGGCCAGGCACGAGAACAGGCCTTCTAGTCCAGGGGCTACTGCTCACTCCACACTCTACTGCACCACCCAATCCCACTAGGCAGTGGTGCTCCTTCACCAGTGTCGTTCTTGACATGCAAGTGTCTGGACTTGTGGGGTGACAACATTTTTCAAGAATCACTGCTTTTATTGTTCAATGGTGCTGAAGGGGGTCATTATCTGGCAGTGCTGCAGCAAACTACACAAGGCTGCATCTGATTAGGCAGCCATCTTGGCACGTCCACCAGGTCAAATGTAATACTAAAGAATTATTTCTAGGTAAATAAACATCTGTGGTAATAGAAACATGTTCAGGAAAATCTGTAAGTCGTTCCTGGGTCAAGGATCATGGCTGTGTGGGGTGTAATGAACATTGCAGATTTGGGCCAGTTGGTAAATATTACATTCAAATGTAAGGCCTCATTCCCCTTCCATGCCAAATCCAAAGGTGGGTGCAAATGGTAGTCTGAGCCTATATCAAGATTTACAATTCAGTTTTTGCCTGTGTTATTTATGCCCGGTAAAATCTGGTACATGTTGTGCAGGTCAATTAAGCCAAATACAAGTCTGTGAACCTCTAAATGTGAGAAAATGTGCAACTAGAGCAATATTCTCATTCCAAGGTCCAAAACTCAGAATGATGCACATATTGTGCAAATCTTAAGTACCAGATTCCATTGTATCACTATTTACTGTGTGTACAATTAGCACCTGGGATTGTGTGAGAAGTGGAATAAGGTCTAAGGGCCTTATTTAGATCTCGGCAGATGGAATACTCAGTCACAAACATGACGGATATCCCGTCTACCGTATTACGATCCCCAAAGGATATAATGGGATCCTAATACTGCGGGCAGGATCTCTGTCATGTTTGCGATGGAGTATTCTGTAGCAATCTTCGTTAACAGAAGGATGACCACCAGGCAGGTAAGAGTTCATGAAGTTTATTTTGACGGACCTGTCACGGTAACGCACTGCCAAGCGCTTCGTGCCAGTCTTCAACTGCTGTTACTCGGACGTTCCACATTCCATGAAACATCCGAGTTACAGCAGAATACTACATTACTTCTCCCCTTTGATGACAAAAGAAAACATCCATCTTCTCAAATGAAACAACTTGAAATGAATGGGTTATGCAATCTAACAGAGGATATGAGGAAAAACAAACATATACTATATACAAGAAGGGCAAAACCAAGAATACCAACAAATAAAAAAAAAAAACCGATCAGGAAATACAACAGGAGATAATAACATCTGTAAGCAACATGTTAAAAACAAAACAAGATGTAATAACTCAGCGACTTGACAAATGGCAAGAAGGGCTTCACTTATTTCTGAAAGGTAGCCTTCGCACCCGTCTCCCTCTTCGAACTTTCCTACCATCATGCTGAGTGGAGGATGAGTCTGACTTCTCCCCTTGGCTAGGACCAACCAAAGGTTGTGGGGAAAAGGGCCTACTGGAACTCGGAGTACTGGAACCAGTACCCTCAGTAGCATCTTGGACTTTCATTTTTCCCAATTGAGGTCCTTTCTCAATCTGCTCGTTCTGGCACTTCACCACCCTAGCAACATTCCACCAACTCCTGCCGTTAATTCTGACAGCACTACCACTTACTTTATCAACAACAACAGGCTCACTGAATTTCTCTCCTCCTTTCTTGGTATGAACACCCTTTTTGATACGTACAACATCCCCTACTTGGATTTGTGGTTCTTTAAGTCTCATACGGCTGTCGTAGTTTCCCTTCTGCTTTGCCTTGGCCAACACAGGATTCCTTTTGACCGTCACATCATGGTCAACTAAGGACACTTCACCCTTACTCCATTTACTCATCCAACTCGGACAGTTCTTGGAAAAGGGCTTCCCTACCTCTCAAAAGTTCAAATGGAGACACCTCAGTAGAACTATGGGGACTAGTTCTATAAAGCCAAACCATGGCCCTAACTGCATTAACCACTACAAATTTATTAGCAATTGCCCAGCTGACACACTGCACCACCACCCGATTCATCCTCTCAACCTGTCCATTGCTTTGGGGATGGTACAGCGAAGTTTTCAAATGTTTGACTTCCACCAATCTTAGAAAACTGGTAACCTCCTCGTTAACAAACTGTACACCATTGTCTGACAAAAGGAACTGTGGGAAACCTTCTCGCATAAAGATTGTTTTTAAGAAGTCAATGACCGTTTTTGCATTAAAGTCAGATACAAATTTTACCTCTGGCCACTTGGAATACAAATCCACCAGCACCAAAGTGTAACGGCAATGGCTAGGAAGAGCATAACAAGCATTGGCATAGCCAATAGGTCTCGCCTTTGGGACCTTATAAGTGTTTAGCCATGCAGCACATTATCCCCACTCAGAAGCCCACACACTCCAACAACACATAGCACACTGGGACCAGTAGGGCCAATGTTATAAGAAGGTAAAGTGAACAGACAAGGCCTACTCTTGTGGGTTACAAATATACCAGAACTGGAAGAAGCACATCATCAGACATGGGTCAACTTAAATTCTAAGCAGACTTCAGAAAACAAAAAACAGTCTAAAACTGTCAACAACCACAGAGGCTATTTGCCCTGTTGGTGCTAGTGTGGTGCAGTGAGGGGAAAGATGCTAGAAGGGTAGCTAAATAGCAATTATAGTCATCATCATTTATGGTAGCACACCATGCAAGATTCAAAGATTATGTAACTTATTGATGTTGTGGTTTTCTCTTTAGTTTTTTTTGTTTGTTGCTTGTTTTGGGAAATGAGGGATGGTGTAGTGTGTTAATGTTATTATTTATTTCTTTAAGGAATCTTTAATGTAATGGCATTTGGAATGTGGAACATGGGAATGTGGGAAGTACATTGTAAGCTTAGGCACACCGTCTTTGATGCCAATCGTGATTAAAAGTATTTTTTAAGGAAGCTTAATCAGCATTCTTGTACTTATTTGAGTTGTTGTTGCCTTTACCCGCAACAAGGGGGTGTCCCTCACCTTACTTTGCTGCCGATAATGAAATTGTGGCAGATAAATTGCACTATATAAAGTCATTCGAGCCGCCAATGCCTATGATTTTTTCTGCTGTTAATTAAGCATGTATTTAAACCAGCATTTGTATTTAATGGAACATGAACAGTAATCTAGATCAATACTTAAAAAATAGATAGGAAAATGGGTGTACAAGTTTGCCTGGATTGGTCCCTACACAGCGAGGACACCGCTCCAAAATGACGCTAACTTGCCACGCCTCCTGAAAGGATGCTCATTATTCATATACGGGAACGAAGGGAAAAACTTGCCCGAAAAAAAGATGGCGGCAAGCTTGCACTCAGAGGTGCGGAAGTAACGTCACCTGCGGAGAAGATAGCGAACGGAAGAGGGGCGGGAGCCGGAAAGGGCTGTTTGTTTTCTATCAAGATGGCGGCTGGGATGTATCTGGAGCATTATCTGGACAGTAAGAGAATGAAACAAATTAAAAGGAGCACCGATTTCAACGAAGGGGAATGGTGGGGTGGACAGTGATGAGAAAGGGTGCATGATGAGAGGCGGGACGGTGTAGATTGGAAGGGGAGGTGCCAATTGAGGCAGCAGTGGGCGGGGGGAGTAAAATGCGTGCATTTGGTGGTAAATATGGTGATGTGCGTGGATGGAGCAGGCAGGGAAAAGGAGTAATACGTTGAGAGCGTATGTACAGTGAAGGGTGCAGTGCAATTTCCCTATGTCATTAGAGCCTTATTCAAGTCATTTGCTTTAAAACTATAGTATTCTAATTAACTTAAAGCCAAGACCACAACTCCTGCAATGCAGTAAGCCAGTGAAAGATTATGTCTCAGATATATGATTTGGCTTCAGTGGTATCGATGGGCATAGAAGGAGGGCAGAGCAAGCGTCCGCCATCAACAATGCTGTCAGGTTCACAGGTTTGAGTCCTCACTGAAAAGCAATCCAGCCCATAACTATTTGACTGTTTTCTTCCTATCTGTACGATGCAGAATGGTGGTGCAAGAAGCGGACCAGTGAGTGCAAAGCTAAGCAGTTAAGAAAACAAGCAGCAGCTGTTTTCAAGCACACTCGTGCTTGTGGTGGCATCCGCCTTGCGGGACCGAGCAGCGGCCAATTAGCATGCGCGCCGCTGCTCGCTCCCGC
This sequence comes from Calotriton arnoldi, assembly GCA_963921515.1. Lineage (NCBI taxonomy): Eukaryota > Metazoa > Chordata > Amphibia > Caudata > Salamandridae > Calotriton > Calotriton arnoldi. The sequence goes on from CAWUFW010000751.1 coordinate 2,099,625, forward strand.
AAGGTGGATGCCGCCACGAGCACGAGTGTGTGCTTGAAAATGAGCAGAGCGACGGCTAAAGGCCCTCCTATGCAGCGCATGCGAGCTGCGTAGGCGAGACCTAAAAAGGACCAACCAGGTCAATTGCCACTTTTTCCCACGCATGTGAGGGACACTCAATGGGTTGTAAAGGAGGCTTCCTTACAACAAACTTTCTTTCAGCAGATGCGCAAATGGCACATCTGCCAACAAACCCATCAACTTCTGTATCCATGGACGGCCACCAAAAGGTTTGTCTAAGTCTGCGTTTCATAAATGTGCAACCTAAATGACCTTCATGGGCTAATTCAATCAATTTAGACCTCAATCCGGATGGAGGCGCCAATTTGTCTGTTCTGAGTAACAACCTGTCCTCAACAGATAATTCATCGGACACTTTCCACAAAAGTTGACAGGCAGATTCTATTGTTCTTACTTTGGGCCAACCTTTGATGACATACTCCATAGCTCGCTTGCACACTACATCCATGTCCAACTCCAACCTTCACTCTGTCTCAGATATAGCACACAACTCCTGTAGATCTAGTGCTGCAATGAAACAACTCTCCTCACTCTCCTCACTCCCTTCATCCTCCTTCTCTTCGTCTCTGAGAGATGAACTTCTAGATAGAAAATCTGCCCTAGCATTTCTAGCGCCAGGTATGTGCTCAACATCAAAATGAAATTGCAAACATTTAGTTGACAACCTGGCTATGCGAGGTGTCTGCTCTTTGATCTTATCGCGATTCAAAATTGTGACCAACGGCATATAATCCGTCTTGACCAAAAATTTGGTTCCCCAAACATACGGTTTAAATTTCTGGATTGCCCACCAGCATGCCAGTAACTCCTTCTCTATGGTACAGTAATGTGTTTCTGAATCTCTAAGAACTCTAGACGCATAACCAATAGTGTTCTCATGACCTGCATCATTTTGTGTCAAAACAGCTCACACCCCGTGATTACTGGCATCCACAGTGATACAGCATGGTAAATTTGGGTTGAAGGGTTTCAATACTTTAGAACTGGCAAGCTGGTGTTTGATCCAGACAAATGCTTCTTGGCATTTTGCATCCCAACAAAACACAACATTCTTTTTTAATAAGCTCGTAAGTACTTTGACATGGTTGGCATAATCTGGAATGAATTTAGACTAAAACACTTAGGCCTATGAAAGATTTCAAAGTAGTTTTGTCAACAGGGGATTCAGCATTGATAATAGCCTCCACTAAGCAAGGCCTTAGTTCAATACCATCACCCGACACCATGTGGCCCAAGTACTCAACCATGTTTTTGACACTTTCCTTGTTTCAGCACGATTCCTTTTTCCTGAAAAATGGACAACACTTTGTCAAGTATGCCATTGTGCTCCTCTACTGAGGAGGCAAAGATCAACACGTCATCCTGGAACACCGCTACACCCTTGACCCCTTTGAGAAGTTGGTACATGATTCTCTGGAAAACCACGGCAGCTGAAGCCAACCCAAACGGCAACCTACAGTATTAGAACGTACCTATGGGTGAGACAAATGCAGTATAATGTCTTGACTCCTCATCTAAGACCACCTGATGGTAGGCAGACACAAGGCCTAGTTTGGTGAACCATTTCGCTCCCGTTATGAGTGCCAGGAGATCTGAAATTTTTGGAAGGGGATGAGAGTCCACCCAGATGGCTTTGTTTAGACTGCGCATGTCTACACAAACCCTCAAATCTCCATTACGTTTGTGAGCCACCACCAATGGAGACAACCATAATGAAGACTCGATAGGCTCTATTACACCCTTGTCGCACAAATTCATTAGTTCTTTTTCCAAATCTTCGCTGACAGGGAATGGCCCACTGAGCAACTGGTGCTTAACAGGGAGGGATCCCTCTTTAACTCTTATCCTGTGACAAAAACCTTTGATGGTACCGACCGCTTCAGTGAACACTGAGGACAATTTGGCTCTAGCTTCCTCAGTTTGCGTCTCACTAACCATTAACACTTGGTCTTTGGTGCCCAGTTTCAAAACCATTTTGAACAGACCCTGGTGGAACCAACCCAGAATGGATAACCCTTTGATAGCCACGTAAATCTTTCCAAAAATGGTCCTCCCTCTGAACTCAATGGTTTCTTCAAAAAACCCTGCTAGTTCTATTCTCCTCCCCTCATATGACACAGGTGCACGGTCTGGGGGTTCCAAGGACCTGCAAGGCCAATTCTCCTTGAATACCTCTTCAGCGATCATAGTGATTCTGGCCCCTGAGTCAACCAGCAGTTTAAGATCCCTGTTCCCAACCATGATATCAACGTAAGGGTCCAACACTCTGAGGGATCATCCATTGCCACATCCTCTTCCTTGACAACCAAGACCATATCTTGCAACTCGTTTTGAATCAGTTCCACAGAATATCTGGACCCCTCTCCATATGTATCGACAACAAGATTGACTGATTTCTCAGAGTTCTTCTTGGAACTTTGGCATACCTTGGCAAAATGACCAACCATGTTACATATTCTGCATGTCACAAACTTCGCTGGGCATGTCCTGCCCCCTTTAACATGAGCCAAATTTCCGCACCTAAAGCAAAAATTTGACTGACTAAAAAAACTATTTCTGCTAGTTCTATTTACATCTTTGTTTTCTTTAGAGGCTGGGCTCTTATAACCACTGTGATCTCTAACCTTAACCACATTAAAAGTTTCAGTTTTATCCTCTAATTCCTTGGCAGAAATCTGAGATGTTTCAATACTTTTGGCAATGCGTAGGGTCTCTTCTAATGTGGGATCGCCTAGGGATAGCAATTTTTGTTGGATTGATTTGTTAACACTGTGACTAATGAATTGATCACGTACAAGCTGGTCTGTGAAGTTTTCAAATCTACACTCACCTACCAGTCTTCTGAGTGCAGAAACATAAGCATCAACATTTTCATTCGTTAGTTATTTCCTCATGAAAAACTTGTGTTGCAAAACCACAATGCTAGGTTGCACATCAAACATCAACCCCAGCTTCTTTATTGCTTCCATGTATTCATTTATTATCTCATCCTCAGCTCTAACCAACTCAGGCAAGTGTTTAAAAATCGAGCGTCAATGGAATGTAGCAGGAGATAACTTCTACGTTCAGGCCGAAACCTTGATGCGCCAATTGCTCCCATGTATGGCTCGAAAGCATCCAACCAATTTCGCCAAGACACTGGTGGTTCCCCTGGGTTTTCCAGGAAAGGAGGTGATGGATTCACAGTGAGCAAAAGAATGATGGATTTAACCCAGATCTCTTGACTGGGGGTGAATGTTTTGATTTGTTCTGCATTCCGTCCATCAATTGTATGTCTTTTGCTGAGAAGTATGTGGGGTAGATGAATAATCACCTTCCCCCAAAAATACTATAACCAAATTGAATTTGACGAAACAGTATTGGTGCCCCATCGCCCTTTGGCAACGCCCTGACTAAGGTGTGCGTGTCACCGTTTAGAACATGGCAAAAACACTACCACCAATGTGCAGAAATATAAGCAGTATATGTACTGCAGCTGTGAGATGTGCGTATCACCGGCTGATCACTGATGTGGAAAAGGCAGCAACATGCTAATCAAGGTGTGAATATCACTGTTTTAAACTTTTGAATCGTTTGTTTTATTTGTTCACAAACATGGGTTGTACCAGAACCATAGTATTTAAACTACTACTGTGTGGCAAGACTGGGTAACATTACCGCTTTAAAAAAAACAAAAAAAACATCGAGAACGATAAATCTTGGCCAGCCGCTTCGTGACTATTCCTTCCCCAATACAAAATGGCACTTATCCGTTCCACGTCGAACGTTGCCACACTTCCCAATTAAAAATGACTCCTGTGCGTTCCCCCTTGCGCGTAGTCACGTTGTCAGGCTGATGCACACGTAACTCAAAGGCTAGGCCTGGCGTCAGGCAGAAGGCTGAGGCCTCAGCATGTCCTTGCGCGATTGCCTTCCCCAACTTTCCTCAAGTAATTAATACAAGGCTGCCCACCGCTGATGTCGGATAGTCGCTAAAAGATTGAAATGCTTATCTGATATGCCTCTCCGGTTGCTCGTCCGCTCCTGCCGACTTCGGCCGAGTGCTGCGCTGCGCAGCGCAGCCAGCAAGGGTTCTTTTGCAGCTCCGCCCGCTCGTCGCCAGGGAAATGGTGTAGCAATCTTCATTAACAGAAGGACGACCACCAGGCAGGTAAGAGATCACAAAGTTTATTTCGATGGAGCTGCCGCGGTAACACACTGCCAAGCGTTTCGTCCCAGTCTTCAACTGCTGTTACTCGGACGTTCCACATTCCATGGAACATCCGAGTTACAGCAGAATACTACACAAACATGACGGATATCCCGTCCGCCATATTATGATCTCCATTGGATATAATGGGATCCTAATACGGCAGGCGGCATCTCCGTCATGTTTGTGATGGAGTATTCCCCTCCTCCAAGATCTAAATTAGGCCCCAAGTCTTTCTTGAAGAGCTAGGTTTCTGGTGCATAGGGTACTCAATGAAACTGTGGTGTACATGGTGGGACTTGACGAGTTCCTCTACGTCATATGTTGAAAGTCTCTGCCAAGAGAGTATACCTACGCCCATCTCTGGGAGAACCAGGTACAAGTCTTGGTTTCACCTGCCTATTTGAAGTATAATGTAAGCAAATGACAAAGCCATGAACTGGCACTGTTCCCGTCCAAAAAAATGGTTTGTGCCAACATATGTTTCCTAAGGTGGAACATTGATTATAATAAGGTGAAATTGTATAGGTATCCCCTGCACTGTTTATTTTTAATTAAGTCAATAAAAAGAGATCATACAGAAAGTATTTCCACTTGAACAACTAGGCAGAGATCTTCAATGAGCTTTGCAAAATGTCATCCAACAGGGGCCTCTGTCTGTTCATAATCTTCACATCTTCATGACCAAAGTGGCTGAAGTACCGCACAGGTCTCAGAAAGTGATTCTCCGGGAAGGGTGCAGTTCTAGAAGATAAGACACTTGAATAATAGTTAAAGTGAAGCTACAACTGGGGCAGACTTTCTCTGTTACCAGTCATAGGACACAGCCTTCTTAATGTTCTTTGCTCTGAAAAAGACTGTTTGGCAAATAAACACCCATTGTATAGACTTGGCATGTTTGCCGTCTATAGTCTTGGTGTGCTGTCATATTATTTGCAGTTTTCTGTCCACTCTCATTTTGCATGTGCTGATGGGTTTGCTTGAATTTTCTGACTTTTCATCTTGGGCATCTTTGGAGGGTGGAGAAGTGAGCTGTAAGTAGAGCACATCTTCTTGGTGTGCTAGAGGACAGCTCTCCGAGATAGGTCAAAAAGCACCCTAGTTTGGATTTTTGTTTCTGAGCTATCATCAGTAGCCAGCACAGATTTGATAATAGTAAGAAACTGGACTATTGGTTTGGGAGGTGGGGTGGAAGCCCCATTCAGGCAACAACCACAGTCCTTGTCAGGGTGAAGCACAGAACGTCACTAAACTAACCTGTGCTAAACCCTTTGGCAGCTTAGCCAAAGCAGTCAGGCTTAACTTAGAGGCAATGTGTAAAGTATTTATGCAGCACACAAACAGTAATAGAGTGAAAACATATCCAAAAATCCCTAACCAATTTAGAACTCAGAGTAAATTTTAATTAAACAAATTATACCAGAATGACAAAAATCCAACCAGTAGAACTGGAGATATTCAATTTAAAATTTGTAGTGAAAATACCGCCTAAATGCAACAAGCATTGGCAAAGCCAATAGGACTCGCCTACGCAAGAGCTATTGGCTTTGTCAATGTGTTTTAACCATGTTATACACCAGTGTGTCTGCTGTTCAGCATGGCTAAAAGTTAGTGATGTAGAGTTGATTATCGTAGAGTGGAGTTGAGTGTCGTAGAGTGCAGTAGAGGCGAAGAGTGGAGTCGAGTGGTGAAGAGTGGAAAAGAGTAGAGTAGATTGGCAAAGAGGGAATTACCGAAGCGTAGAGTGACGAAGAGTGGAGTAGAGTGGCGAAGAGTGGAGCGGTGAAGAGTGGCAAGGAGTGGAGAAGAATGGTGAAGAGTGGAGTAGAGTGGCGAAGAGTGGAGTAGAGTGGAGTGCTGTGCAATGTCATGGGCATAGAGTGGAGAGGCGTGGAGTGGAGTGTTGTAGAGCGGCATAGAGTAGCCTGTCGTAGAGTTGAATGGCATAGAGTGGAGTAGAGTGGTGAAGAGTAGAGTAGAGTGGCAAAGAGTGAAGTAAAGTGGCAAAGAGTGGATTACCGAAGAGTGGAGTAGAGTGGCGAACAGTGAAGTAGAGTGGTGAACAGTGGAGGAGAGAAGAGTAGAGTGGCGAGGAGTGGCGTGGAGTAGAATGGTGAAGAGTGGAGTAGAGTGGCGGAGAGTGGAGCAGAGTGGCGAAGAGTGGCATAGAGTGGAGTGTTGTGGAGTGTCATAGGCGTCGAGTGGAGGGGCATAGAGTGGAGAGGCATAGAGCGGAAAGGCATAGAGTGGAGTCTCACAGAGCAACATGGAGTAGAGTGTCGTAGAGTGGAATAAGTTGTAGAGTGGAGTAGAGTCACAGAGTAGAGTTATAGAGTGGAGTGAGGTAGAGTGGAGCAGCGTGGGCTACAGTGAAGTGGCGTAGATTGGAGTGGCGTATAGTGGTGTAGAGTGGAGTGTTGTGGAGTGTCATGGGTGTAGAGGGGAGGGGCGTAGAGTGGAGAGGGGCGTAGAGTGGAGGGGCATAGAGTGGAGAGGCATAGAGTGGAGTGGAGTGTCATAGGGTGGCATGGAGTAGAGTGTTGTAGAGTGGAGTGGCGTAGAGTGGAGCAGAGTGGCCTACAGTGAAGTGGTGTAGAGTGGAGTGGCGTTTAGTGGCATAGAGTAAAGTAGACATCATACAGTGGAGTGTTGTCGAGTGTCATGGGCATAGAGTGTAGGGGCATAGAGTGGAGAGACGTAGACTGGAGGGTCGTAGAGCGGCGTAGAGTAGAGTGGAGTAAAGTGGTGACGAGTGGACTTGAGTGGCAAAGAGTGGATTACAGAAGAGTTGAGTAGCGTGGCAAAGAGGGGATTGGGGAAGAGTAAAATGGCGAAAAGTGGAAAAGAGTGGTGAGGAGTGGAGTAGAATGGCGAAGAGTGGAGAAGAGAAGAATGGAGTAGCGTGGCGAATAGTGGAGTAGAGTGGAGTGTTTTGGAGTGTCATGGGCTTAGCGTGGTGGGGTGTAGAGTGGAGGGGCGTAGAGTGGAGAGGTGTAGAGTGGAGAGGTTTAGAGTGGAAAGGCATAGAGTGGAGTGGAGTGTTGTAGAGAGGAATAGAGTGGAGTAGAGTTGTAGAGTGGAGTAGAGGAGTGGAGTGGAGTAGAGTCGTGGAGTAGAGTGGAGTGGAGTGGTGTAGATGGAGCAGAGTGGCCTAAAAGGAAGTTCCATAGAGTGGAGTAGCGTACAGTGTCATTGAGTGTCATAGAATGGAATGGTATAGAGTGTCAAAGTGGAGTGGCATAGAGTGTCATATAGTGGAGTGGTGTATAGTGGCATATAGTGGAGTGGTGTAGATTGTCATAGAGTGGAGTAAAGTAGAATGTCATTAGTAGAGGCGTGAAAAGTGGAGTAAAGTGTCGTAGAGTAGAGTTGATTGGTGTGGAGTGGAGTGCTGTGGAGTTGTGTAGAGTGGAGTGGTGTAGAGTAGCATGGAGTGCCGTAAAGTGGCATGGAGTGTTGTAGAGTGCTATTGAGTGTCATAGAATGTCATAGAGTGTCAAGGAGTAGCATAGAGTGGCACAGAGTGGCATAGAGTGGAGTACAGTGGCCTAGAGAGAAGTGGTATTGAGTGGCGTGGAGTGGAGTGTCGTAGAGTGGCTTGGAGTGGAGTGGCTTAGAGTGGAGGAGCGTAGTTGCAGTGGTGTAGAGTGGAGGTGCATAGTGTGGAGTATGCATGGTGTGGTAGTGCACTGCCATTACAGACAACACATTGTCAATTGAAATGACCATTACATTTGCACATACAGTTTTACTGATAAAGCTTTCCAACGCACAAACAATAATGTGTGGAAATGGCATCACCTAGTGTACTGATTAGTTTTGATCGTATTAAAATATTTGTTTTCACATTTCCAAATTACAAAAAGTATGTGCTCCATTAGTGCTTTCCTAATTATGATATATTCTGAAATATTTGCAGAATTCATTTACAGACATTTAAATGTTATTGTGTGCTAGAAAAATATTTTTTTTCCCAAGACCAACAAGATTGACACCTAAATCCTCTCACTTTGAAGTCAGAGAAAGAAAAGTAAACACCAAGCTCCCTCAGAAGACAGAGCCTGACATTTCACTGCCAAATGTAACAAGATAAGAACACATTTTAAAGGCCTGTTTACAAAAAGGAGGATTTGTGGAGGAATATATAGTGCGATGGTGTACAAGGTTTGCTCCACTGGAAGGACAAAGACATGCTGGTCAGTCTAAAACAAATAAAGCCAACAAATAGAAAGTGAGAAAATGGGAGTTACAAACCACAAAGCCATTGGTAAGCAATGGGTGGAATGTATTTCCAGGGAAGCTTTCAGAATGCCCAAAAGAAGTCTCTTGGCAACAAGACAGCTGCACTGTCTGGTAGGCTTTGACCTAAAAAGCCCCACTCGTGGTCATCTGGTCGTGCTTAACTGGGGGGGAAGTCACAAGTTCAGGCCAACTGCAGTGGAGTGCAGTTCAGATGCAGGAACCAAGTTAGTCCTGGTGAAGAGCTACCTTCTGAGTCCAGCACAAAGAGTTCCATTTGCGGTGGAGGAGGCCGCTAGGAGCAGGCCGAGTGTTGCGGACTGTCGTCGCTGTAGCGCGAAGAGCCGGTTGAGCATCGCAGAATGGTCGTTGACCGTAGCTACGCGTTGACGGTCACCACAGACTGTGGCTCTCGTACGAAGAGCAGGTCTTACCGGAGCTTCACGCTGGCGCTCATAGGAGCTAGGGAAGCACCTCTTAGAGATCAGGGACTCACGCCAGAAGAGTCCAGCAGGGCTCAGGCAGGTGCAGTTGCATTTGCAGGTCCAGTTACACCAGGTCAGCTGGTCAGTTGCGGGGAATCCTCTGAAGCTTGTTGTATTTCTGTAGCTCTCACGATAGGTCAGCCAACTGACAATTGGCATCACTCTGGGTTAGCCTGGGATGAAGGTAAGAAAGTTCAGTCTTCCTTCTCAGACAGCACGTCAGTCCTCAGCAGCAGGGCAGTCCTTCTTCTGTAACTTCCACAAGTCCAGGAGTGTAAATAAACTTCAAACTTGAGAATTTGTACATTCTGTAAGTACTTAGTAAAGGCGGCATGACTAATAAGATGTGAAATACTCTATTTGCTGTCAATAAAGCTTTAACCAATATCAGGTAGTTTTCACGAAGTGTCATCCAATAATAAAAAGTTAAGTGGGGGAGTTCTGACATACCGTTCCTCTTTAGCTTTTCTTAAGTCATGATTTGGTGCTCAATAATTCAAAATGTATCTGTTTATTATTAGGCAATTTTATTTGTATTGCTTAAAAATGTAATCAAATTTTAAGTAAAAACTTAATTTTTATCAGGTTGAAGTAACTGATATTAGTTAAGTAAATCCTGCCACTTTTTTTGAGGTAACATGTTAATTGTGAGTAAAATGTTATAAATTGCTAATAATAGTGTTGCTAAGTCAATGTGTTTCCTCTTTACCCTCAAGTTGCATCTCATCAAAGCCAATCAAGAGTTTTCTGCAATTGGTTTAGATAATCAAGTACGACATGCATATCCTGCTACCAAACCAAAGCTCTATACACAGGTAAGCTAAGTTTGATCTGCAGTCTTAAACTGTTTACTCATGAATAGGCTAGCCTGTTTTAGGCTTAAGCCTATAATAACTGATAAAACCACACCGAAAGGGAAATAGCCCTCACCAGTATAAACATATAAACACTGAAGAAAACACCTGCACAATCACAAACTTAGGGGCATATTTACATGCACCTATCGCCACAGGTACGTCACTTTTTACAACGTTCCTGTGGCGATAGGGGCTTCGCCTTATTTACAAGGCGGCGTTAAGCCACTTAATGTGACTTAACGTGGGCTTGTAAATAAGATACCCTTTCACCCTATACTTAGCGTGAAAGGGGTGGGCAATGGTTGTTGCGGTGGGCGTTCCGCCGCAACACCTATTGATTTTGATGCTTCCCCATATTTACAAGGGTGGCGTAAATATGGTGCAGCTCCAAAATTAAGACCAGGAAAAACCTGGTCTTAACATGGCGAAACGAGGAGAAATTTTTAATTTCTCCTTGTTTTTGCTGTTTCAATGTGTGCTGCATTCTGCAACACACATAGAATTAGCAAAATACCATGAATGATTGTTTATGTGCAGGAAGGTGTCCCTTCCTGCACATAAACATTCATTAAAAAAATGACGATTTGCAACTTCTATGTGTGCTGCACAATGCAGCACCCATTGGAGTTTCAAATCGCCATTCTAGATTGTTTATGTGCAGGAAGGGACACCTTCCTGCACATACACCTTCCTGCACATAAACAATCATTCCCTCAACACAGGCACCCTTGCACTATGGTGCAAGGGTGCCTGCGTTGGTGCTAGGGAGCTGAATTTAGCGCCAGCACAGGGAGAAATGCAGGGGTGCGCCGTATTATTGTAAATACGGGGCATCCCTGCGTTTCTAAAGTGTTGGTGCGCAGTGTTAGCTATTTTGGAGCTAACCCGCGCCGCCACTTTTGTTGTAAATATGCCCCTAAATGCCATTCAAAGAAAGGAAAAGGAGAGTGAAAGAGTCATTTTTATTTCTTCCTGAAGTGGCCAATACATTGTAACCTTGTTATGCAAGGTAGCAGCAAGAAAGACTGGGCTAACATTACTCTGCTTGAGTTTTGTTGTTTAGGGATGTCACTAAAATATTGTTTATTTGATATTTTGGCTATGTTTGACTCTTTTACTGATAGGTAAAATGGCTGGTTTCATAAGAATCTTTCCCAATATGTACCATCACATTTACCCACAAAGAACGGGTAAAACCCCTTGATACATCAGCCCCTATTTCTAGAGAGTCAGTATTGATAGTAGGTGAATTGCCAAACACCTCAGGCTTTAAAGATTAAGATTCAATGCAAGGTGTAGTGACAGGTATATGTGAAAATAGTGCTACACCAAGCATCTGGGGTAGTGGTGAAAACATGACACCAGACTTTTGGAAAACATGGAACGCAGTGTCACTTGGAATGTTGAAAGTTCTTACCAAGTTCAACAAAGATTGGTGTGATATTGTTTTGTATTTGTAGTAATTCAGCTTCGTATATGAAAAAGTTGTGTGATGACCTGTCAAAATCGATACCTGAGCTGAAGTGCTTCCCTGTAAGAGATCCTTGCCACTTGCTAGATGGTATGATGAAAGCATCTTTACAATCTTCAGAGTTAATGAAGAAGGCTATTGACTTTTTAGTCCATTCTGGTGCACTGTTTTGTTATGCACAGGAACTAAAATGCAAATATTTCTCATTTTGTGCTTTGTGTGGCATCAAAGAAAGAGTCATCCCAACTGTGTCATTTAGCTGATGGTTCTCAGTCCTGGAGGCCGTGAATGCTTTATTATCCATGTGGCAACCGTTTACAGAATTTTTGCCGAGTGATGATGCCAAAGGCAAGAAATGTGAGAATCTTCGGTTGCAAATTGATAGTGATGTGAAAAAAGTACACTCTACTGTATTCTTAGATTTTTACAGGAAAACATGACTGCTGTAGTGGACAAAAAACCAGAGTCTGAAAACACCCTTGTCTACCAAGTGTTCAGCATAATTGGTGTAGATCTGAAACATCTCCTTGAGAGTAGTCTGGGCGACACTTTTAGTGACTTTGGCACTGCAACATGTTCCATGTGAGAGTGCTTGCCACTTGTTAAGCAAAGAAATGTTGAGGAGTAATTCAGGAAATGTTATTTTACAATGTATGAGAAATGGCTTGCAATGATGCATAGAAATGTCCCTTCATCAACCATAGCATTTGAGTTCAATGAAGCCTCACTGTGGTACTTTGCGCAAGTTGTAGATACCTTCCATAAAGGGGAATTTTCTCTGGACTTTCAAAAGTGCTGCTTCATTTTTGACCGCTTCAATAACTCTGAGGGCATATGCGCCCAATTCAAAAAATTTGTTGCAGACCCTGTCCCAGAGAATCGCAATCTTCAGGTGCACCAGTATTGGCATGGAACGCTATGTCAGTGGCCAGAGTTAGCAAATTGAGTACTGGCTGTTTTGGCTTTACCTGTCTCAAGTGTCAATGTTGAGAGGGCCTTTTCACAGATAAAAGTTTACTTGGGAAGGAAAGAGCGAGCGCGCGTGACCAAAGACTCACTGAAGAAGTATTGTATGGTGTACTATAATAAGTTTGATTTGTAAAAATGTATTTGGACCTCAGATATACTGTACGTACACTGTCTGTATACCATGCACTATCATTGCAGATAGCAAGCAATAATAAAAGCAAAACGTTCCATAATCACCAGAAAAACACTGTCTCTGTTGTTTTTAATGGCGTGAAAATGTGTAACCACTGATAACCACTGTTTATTAAGGTAAAACCACACCAAAATTTACCAAAAAATAGAAACTGAAAACAGGAAAGCCTACTCATGAATTACCAGTAGTGGTTACAGCCCCAAATTACTGCTTGAAACAGTAGGCAAATTTAGAATCATGACTCAACGTTCTTGTGGTAGAAAATGTAAATTCTCTCAATAATGCCTTCAGACTAGTATTTCTACTTAATAATCAGCAGACTATGAATAGGTAAACTATAAATAAGTACTATCATTTTATTAGTGCAGACAGTGATTTGGATTTACCATTCTCTGCTCAGATCATGTTTACTAAGAATCCTAATATTGGAAATATTACGACAAACAGCCACCTAGATAAATGTGAAAATTAAAAAGATAGCTTGCTTCTTCCCCAGCTCTGAGACTTCTTGTAGTCATTGCAAAGAATATGACTTTGCAATTGAATGCAACACTGAATTTGTAAACGGTTTGCATACAAAGATTAAGTTACATGCAATGATTACATGTTTGTCAACATTTATGGTCCATGTGATTTTTTTGTAGTTGTGTAAAACTTTATACGGGGAGCACAATTTGGATATAAAAGACATGCATTACACCCAACATGTTCAAGCAACTGAATCACAAGACCACTTAGAACTTCAAGGAAGCACTGGCGGTTAATCAGGGAGTATGGATTTCTCTTCCAGTGTCAAACATGCAACATGTGTTGGGGAAATTAAGTAATTAATATTTCAACAGCTAGAACTTAAAAGGATTGTTAATTGCATTCACTTAACCCAAAAAGCGTGAATAGAGACACAGAAATAAGTTAATTCCTCTTATTCTGTATCCAGAGGTTGGTAATTATACCTGTGTAATTTAGAAGCACTGATTGGCATTGGGTATTGTCAAGTATCACTGTGATGTATGCTATTTGACTGAACAAGTGTTCTGAAGTAGTTAAAGGTATAACTATGTGAACCACCTCAGGGAGTATCTAGTCAATTTTGCTAAGAGAATATAAGCTTTTGTTGATCCTTTTCGCATTGTCTTAAATAGAAATGTTTGTCTGCATATTCAATGAACAATATTGAGTCTACTGTGGCTTGTATCTTTTTCAGTATTCCCATACTAGCAAATGTTTAGAGTAGACATTAGTTGTTTTGAGGAAATTAAGTTGACTGTGTAAACATTTTATTGGACATTGTAAATTAATGTTGGGGTAACTTCAAATAACAAAATTACGCACTGGATACAAACACTGTGCACCATCTTGTAATCAAATTGGGATCCTTAATGTTGTGAGGGCTGATGTGACTTTTAAAGGTGTTTTTCTTAATTTCAAATAACAGAATTGTATTACTCTTTGTCTCTTGTGCATATATGTGGTATGTGTGCACAGTGCTACTAATTTGTGCAATACATAAATATTTAATTTTAATATTTTTAAGAAAGAATGCAAATATGTACAGAGCATGACAGACTCATTTAATACTCATTAGCCAGTAAACCTGAGAAATGGCAGTAGTGCTTCCTGAAACCCATGTGTCACTGCAGTGAAGATGGAGACTTCTGGTACGTTAGAACATTTTATGGGGCAAGACTTGTGACTTGACATAAGCTCAGATTCTAGTCACTAGGGACTTGTCAGTACTAACCATATGCCACTGCAGCTTAGTGCCTTCTGCCATTAAAGACTGAACTCTTGGCCATTCTCCAACATAACCACAAGTCATAACGAGTAAATAATTGGGTTAACCTGGCTACCTGTACCCCATAAGTAGATTCTTAAGTTAGCAAGCCCAAAACAACTTGACATTGCCTTAAAGAAACCAAGCTCAACTGTTCCTTCTTAGGAGAGTGACTAATGAAAACTTTGTTTAAATATGTGAGGACATTTGCCACACACGATAAGGCCAGAGTTCAATAAGATGCTTGCTTCAAGGGGGGGCGGAGCTTGCTCGCGACCAAGATGGCCGCTTGAGCTGCGAGCTCCGAGACACCGTCACTCTGTCCTCAAATTATCCGGAAGCTACATGACTTGAGACGCAATACGAGGCGCAGTCTGGCCACCGGAGGACTGTCGGAGGAAAAAGATCCAACTCCGACGCCGATGCGACCTGAACTCACGAAGTTACGTCGCCCCGCCGGAGGCCGCCCCGCCAGGCCCCGATCCCCGGGCTAAAGTGGTGCTGCGAAGGGGTACTTGCCCGGACGCTCTGCCACCCGAGGACCCGGAACGCGAGCATCGCGCTCTGCGGCCGGGATTTCTAATGTGCCCACAGCAGCAGCGCAGATCCTGTAGCAACTGCATCCCCGGAGTGCTGGCTCGTTCCCCGGCGCCGCGCTGCACAGCTGCGGTTGAGGTCACAAGGCTTGGAGCTGTCCCGAAGACCTGCGGCGATTGGGAGCAGCGACCCGAGAAATAGTGCCCCCGCTGCCATATCGACCCTGTTTGCCCCTGTTGCTGAGGCTGGCGCTGCGGGGTAACTGCCTGCCGCACCGCGCACACTGCGGACGTGCTTTAAGGGCCTGGAGAGCTTGGGAGAGCTTTACACTCCGGGTCCGCCATTTTGAGACCGCGAGTCGCAGGCGCGCCGCGCTGCGTCCAAGGCGGTGAGCGGTATATACGGGTGGCGATCGCTGCTCCCCTGAGGGCCGTACCGCAGGAGCTCTCGACATACAGTGTTACGGACCACCCGGGAGGCGGAGGTTCGGCGGCCCGCACGTTGGGAGCTATTTGCTGCAAGGATGGGCAGAGTTGACAAAGCGCAACCAAAGCTTTCGTTTGAGCAGAACAGGTCAAAGTCCCGGGACACTTCCACTGAAGACGCTGCCAGAGTGCAAGAGCAGACGGCTGAAGACTCGAACCCTGATATCCGGAGTATGCTGGTGGCCATGGAGAAAAGCCTGCAGAGTGGTATTTCATCACTGGGCACTAAGATGGATGCTTTATCCTACAGGATGGACAGAATGGCTGAGCGTCTTGATAAGCATGCTGAAAGGCTGGACATGTCAGAACGTAGGATAACGGAAGTGGTGGAGGCGCACACCACCCTGGATACTGAACATAAACAACTTGGCAAAGTCCTGAAGGTCTTACAAGACAAAACGGAGGACTTGAGGCGCGCTCCCGACAGTGCAATCTTAGAATTACTGGCCTGCCGGAAACTACCCCAACTGGCAACATGGAACAATTCATTAAGAAACTACTTGTTACCTTGCTAGGAGAAGGAACTTTTTCCGCTATGTTTGTGGTGGAAAGGGCCCACCGCTCCCTGGGACCACGCCCGCCTCCGGGGGCGGCCCCTAGGCCGATCATCGCAAAACTGCTCAACTATCGAGACAGGGATGCTGCGTTGAAATTGGCAAGGGAAAAACAACCTTTGGCTTATGAGGGTTCCACGATCTCACTGTTTCCGGACTTCACAATCCGGGTGCAGGAAGCGCGCCGACAATTCGTACCGATGAAGAAACAGCTCCGTGACCTGGGCATCGACTATGCCATGTTGTATCCTGCAAGACTCCGGGCCAACAGACAAGGCCGCTCCCATATCTTTATCGACCCAAAGGCCCTGCAGAGGGCTCTGAAGGACTGGTCCAAAGAACATCGCCACAGTCCGGAGCGGCAATTGCTTGATGAAGCGGCGGGAGGTCACTAGAAGAATAGGACTAAATGCTGAGCGGCACCTTCAGGCGATAAGTATGGTCTTGGGGCAGTGTTTTGGGTGTGATAGTTTTCTCGTGAGGCCCCTGCGGGCCAGCCGCTGCAGACTGGGAATACCTCTTGTCAATTAGTGTTGAGGGGAGTCGGCCTAGGTTCAGCTAAAAACCAACATTACATGTCAGCGTTGGGGTTGGCCTTGGGGGCGTTGCTGAGGGTTGGTAGGGGCATAGGCTCAGAAGCACGTGATCGATTATAACTCAGTGGGACTACTCCAGGACTATTGCGAATAGCTGGTATCCATGCCTGAGCCACCATATTCCGGAACTGTAACTAGAATTACAGCACTAAGTCTCCTACTACTGCTGGGGTCGGAGATACTGCGAGTCATGTAGTTACACACTTAGCCACTGACGGTGATTGGGGTAAGGCCCTACCAAGTCCGGATAGTACTCCTTTTTGGACGAGCAACATCCGCCCACGAGTGAAACACACTAGGGAGGGTATTTTGTTTTGGTGGGGGGGGGAGGGGGTTGATCAGTAGTTTCAGGGGATGTACCGCGGCCAAGTTGGGGATGGTCTGACGTGGGTGGGGGGAGGGCGGGCTGTGAGAATTGCAATGTTGTTTTTGATGGTTGATGTATTTTATCAGTTTGCACAGGGTGTACAAGATAATTATTCGCTGCACAGGTCAGGTTGTAGATTAAGCCTCAACACTTCTGATGGTGGGACCCAGCAATGTTAACAGTTCTGCGACACTAGATACCCTCCGAGCGCTCACATGGAATGTTAGGGGGCTTAATGATCATAGGAAGCTTCGCATGGTATTGAACTATTTGCACAGACATAATATCGACATAGCTTTATTGCAGGAGACACACCTCCCACTTAATAGCCCACTACTCCGCAGCAGAGGATTGCTAGGTAATATACACGTCTCAGGTTTTACTACCCACGCGCGGGGGGTGTTGACTTGGGTTAACCCTAGATCTCCATACTCCTTGGTACCACTTGATACAGGCAGGGACGGCCGGTATGTGATTTCCAGATGTCACGGGAAAGGCATGGATCTCGTACTAGTGAATATTTACGGCCCTAACTACGATTGCCCGGAATTTTATAATGTACTGCCAGCAACTACACGGAGGGACAATTCCTTTGGGGTGGTGATTTTAATCTGGTTAGAAATCCAAGCTTAGATCGGTCGGGGGGCCCCGTGAGACGCCCCTCTGCCGCAGCTAGAGTGCTGGAGGGTGCTATGGTTAGACTGGATCTTTGCGATGTCTGGCGTATGCAGTATCCGGACAGGGGAGGATACACTCACTACTCAGCTTACCATGGTCTACATACCCGCATTGACTACTGGTTGGCTTCCTCGCTTCTCAACGATCACACTGGAGAGTGTTCGGTTCTCCCTCGCTCTCTGTCGGACCATTCCCCCCTCTTGCTAGTACTCACCACGCCTAGGAAGACCATTCCGCCATTCACTTGGAGGTTCCCCCCCTATTCGCTGCTGGATTCGGCCTTTAGGGAAGACCTGGCTGAAGCTATAGAATCTTTCTTCACTATTAACGTGGGGTCAGTGGATAGCTTTCAGGTTGTCTTGGAGGCCTTCAAGGTCTATATTCGTGGCGTCTCTATAGCCAAACACTCGGGGGTTCTTCGCTCTATCCGACAGCGTCTGGTTGATTTGGAAAAGAAACTGGGAGACTTAGAAAAACGCCAACTAGCGTGTGTTGACGAAGCAATATCGCGGGAAATTAAAGTATTGCTGGGAGAATATCAAGACGCGGCCGATAGCGAAGTTAAACACTTAGGCAAATACGCCACGGCGCGGGTTATGGCGAGGGTGAACGGCCGGGCTCCGTTTTAGCACAACTACTGAAGAAAAAGTGCAGTAAAACACAGGTCACTGAACTCAAATCGGCGGAAGGCGAAACGCTAACTGAGGAGACGGATATTGCGGAAAGGTTTAAACAATTCTATGCTGAGCTATACACATCTCGCTCTACCGGTACGGAGGGTGAAATCTTTGACTACCTCGCACATATTAAATTACCATTCCTCACCAATACACATTGAGAGTTTCTCATGAGGCCTATAGAAAAAGACGAAATCCAATTGGCCCTGTCGAGTATGAAAGCCTTGAGTGCCCCAGGAGTGGACGGCCTCACAGTAGCCTTCTATAAGGCATTTCTCGATATTTTACTCCCGTACTTATCCGAGCTTTTTGATGACGTGTGTTTCGGGCACTATGCCGCCTACGATGAGAGAGGCGATTATAGTCGCCATACCCAAGCTGGGTAAGCCGTTGGAGGAGTGCGGGTCTTATCGCCCACTCTCTCTGCTCAATGTTGACACCAAACTATTTGCTAAGATTCTAGCTAATCGATTGGTCCCCCTGGCTCCGATACTAGTTGCCCCTGAACAGGCTGGGTTTATCCCAGACAGGAACCTCACCTACAATCTCCGCACGGTCTTTGGGGCCATACAGCATATCAGGCAGGACACTAAGGTGGTCGCAGTCTTCCTCGACATGGAGAAGGCCTTCGACTCCGTCGAATGGCCCTTTATGCGCCATGTGTTGACTAGAATGGGATTAGGGCCAGTCTTCCTTCAATTGATAGGGGTGCTATACAACTCCCCCTCCGCTAGAATAAGGATAGGAAATTTGGTGACGGATTCCATTGCCATTACCAGAGGGACGAGACAGGGATGCCCGCTGTCTCCCTTATTATATGCATTGGTGGCCGAGCCCCTGGCTTGTGCGCTGAGAGAGTACCACAGCCACAAAGGCGTCTGATTTCCGAAATATGAGCTCATAGTGTCCACCTATGCGGACGACACATTACTTTACGTCCGTGATCTGGAAAATAACCTTTCTTCAGTCTTAAGGGAGGTGGTGCACTTTGGGGCGCTGTCGGGACTACGGGTTAACTGGCCTAAGTCCATAGTTTTCCCTCTCACACTGGCCACGACACCCTTTGAACCGGACTACCCACTACAGTGGTCTACGGAGGCGATACGATATTTGGGTATCCAGATACATTCTGATTCGGAGACGATATTTAGGGAAAATTATGGTACAGCTGTCAGCAGATTGGAAGATGAGGTCGAAACTTGGATCAAGTTACCCCTATCTTTGCTAGGCAGGATATCTATCATGAAAATGGTGGTGTTACCCCGGTTTCTGTTCCTTTTCACAAATATCCCCATGGTTTTACCTAGCTCCTTTTTCCATAGAGTCACTACATTGCTGATAAAACTGGCCTGGGCGGGCAAACAAGCGCGGGTTAAATGGCAGATACTTACTTTACCATACCATCTGGGGGGGTTAGGCGCGCCAGATTTAAATTTATATTATAGAGCGGCGCAAAGCGCTCAAGCTTACTAATGGATGCATGGCTCGCCAGACGTCCCGCATCACCGCATAGAAACGAGTGTCGCTGACCCGCTGCCACTGCCGGACATGATTTTCGAAACCACAGATCGCAGAACAGGGATACTTGATTCCATTAATACGACCCGTCAAGCTTGGCACCACCTACTCCAATTACAAGCAGGAGCTCTCCTGTACTCCCCGGCCATGCCTATTGAATGGACTCGTTGGCTCCCCCCATGCAGAGATAGAGGGGTTATATGCGCTTTGAGCTCATTGAACATCCTGACTGCTGGGGACCTATTCCACAACGGTGTAGTTAAAAAATGGGAAGAGCTAGAGACCCAGGCTGCCACTAACACTCTGCTAAAGCAGTTCCAATTCCACAGAACGCGACATGCACTACATGACATACTAGGAGATGACCTCTAAGAACCTCCAGAGTTGATGGAATTAACCTACACCATCAAAGCTAAGTCTCCCCGCAAGATTGTCTCTAACATTTACAAGCTGTCAATGTCCCATAGGGAAAATCATTACACCAAAGCCAGGCTGGCCTGGCAGCGGGATCTACAGCAGATTATAGATGACCCCATGTGGACCTCC
The DNA here is from genome assembly GCA_963921515.1 of Calotriton arnoldi. Classification (NCBI taxonomy): domain Eukaryota; kingdom Metazoa; phylum Chordata; class Amphibia; order Caudata; family Salamandridae; genus Calotriton; species Calotriton arnoldi. The sequence continues at coordinate 2,119,820 of CAWUFW010000751.1, forward strand.
TGCTGTGCTAGTACTCGACGTATTTCTTTAAACGGCAGACATAGGCTGATCCATTTTAAGCATACTATACGCCAGAGAGGTTACACAGATATGGGTTGAGGGATAGCCCGGCTTGTGAAAGGTGCAATGTGCAGACTGCAGACTTCTTACATCTAGCCTGGTCCTGCCCGGGGGTTCATAAATTTTGGGAATCTGTCTTTAGCGAATTGGGGAAAATAACTGACTCGACACTATCCCCGGACCCCGCACTGGCCCTTTTGGGATATTCCAAGCAGACACCCAAGGCTATATGGAGACTGGTTGACATGGGACTGCTCATGGTGAAGCGCAGGGTGGCGATTAGCTGGTCTAGAGGCCCTACACCTACTATGGCACAGTGGTCGCACGACATGCTGTACTGCAGTACGCAAACTGAAAACTTCAGCGAATTACTTCCTCCCCGGAGTCGACCCAAGAACTTCTGGGGGCTCTACACGACATATCTGTCCACTAGAGGTACTGACACGAATGGTATTGGTGACACCACGCTAGATAGCAATAACCCTACTCCTGTCCATTAACTTGCGTGTTGCTATCCATCTTCAGCTGCTAAATCTTATATATCACGTGGCACCAGACCCTCCGTTCCCAATACAACACACTTGTGCAGATGGGAGGGACTGTGTATCTAGAATTAGTTCAATACACGGGTATTTCACCATAGTGTTACATTTATTTGCAAATGACCTGTATGTACTTTGTTTTTCTGTAATCCACTGATCGTCATATACTTTACATGCACTGGTTATGATGTTACACCGTGCACCAAGATTGTTATGTATCAAAACTCAATAAATATAATAAAAAATAAAAAAAAAGATGCTTGCTTCAATATCCCAATTTTTTATATAACGTTCTATTTCACAAATTACTACCAGCACTCTCCCAATTGTTCATGAAGTAACTACTCCCAGTTTGCTTCATAGAAAATTAATTCACATATTTCCTCATTAGGATTTCATATTTTCTTTTTGGTTTAATTTCATGACTGCATATAATATCAATCAAATATGGATTGGTTTATTCAGATATGTACGTAATTTAAAACTAAAAAACATTTGTCTGTTAAAACAGGAAACCGAGTACAAGACAATTCTATTTTGGAGGAAACCTCCATGACAACACAAGATGTCATTGGCACTTTAATGTTTTATATATGCTTCCACACCCTCCGCCTCCTTCGTAAGACCTTCAAATGGATCCCCCTCGAACACCGAAAGACCGTCACTCACGCCATGGTCACCAGCAGACTCGACTACGGCAACGCACTCTACGCCGGAATAAACAAAAACCTCACCCGCAAGCTACAGAACATCCAGAACGCCGCCGCAAGACTGGTCCTCAACCTGCCAAAACACTGCTACATCTCCCAGCACCTGCGCACACTCCACTGGCTCCCCGTCGAGGCGAGAATCACCTTCAAGATGCTCACCCACGCACACAAGGCCCTCCACGGCACTGGACCAGCATACCTGAACAGCCGACTCAAATTCCACGCACCCCAAAGGACCCTACGATCAGCCCAGCTCTCCTACGCCATGGTCCCCCGCACCAGAAAGACCAGATCGGGAGGCCGCTCCTTCTCCTTCCTCGCGGCCAAAGCATGGAACGTCCTTCCGCTCCACCTCAGACAGACAACATCACTCCCCATCTTCGCAAGGAACCTCAAAACCTGGCTCTTCGACAGACCCCCTCCTTCATGGAATAGAACCTGCACCCCCTCCCCCCCACCCCATGCGCCTTGAGACCCTTACGGGTGAGTAGTCGCGCTTTAACAAACCCCTGATTGATTGATTGATATCTGAAAAGGATAGAGATACGATTACTTTACACCAATTGTTCTTGGAAGGGATATTGATTCAACAAAGAGTAAGTCTCGTGGCCTGAGAAGTAAATTGATGTTTGTATCTCAATTGCAAAAAGAACAATTGATGGACAGAATGCCGAACAATGTCATACATTCACCCCAGTACAGAGATCTGGGCCTAAATCCATCATATTTTTGCTCACCTTGCCATTCCAGTTTGGACCCAGCCATATGCAAATCAGTCTTGACCCTGCGCCCAATGGGAACAGTCCAGCCCGAACTGCCAGGCCAGGTCCTCCCTGGACTGGAAACAAGCATCCTAGGACCGGTTTCGGGCTTTCAGCCCTCATCAGCCAGGATAGCTTGACTCCAGTGGCATGGAGAGCACGGGACACACGTCTGGGCATACCCGTCCCACTCGGGGTGACAAATGCAAAAAGAACAATTGATGGATAGAATGCAGAACAATGTCATACATTCACCCCAGTACAGAGATCTGGGCCTAAATCCATCGTTTTTTTGCTCGCCATTCCAGTTTGGACCCAGCCGTATGCAAATCAGTCTTGACCCTGTGCCCAATGGGAACAGTCCAGCCCGAACTGCCTCAATTATCAACAGGCAACACCACTTATATCTTTTTGTATCTAATGATGCAGGAGCTTAAGTACAACACAACTTAATACTAGGAAAAATCTCAGACAAGGAGAGAAGAAAGCACTGGCATTACTGAAGCAAGATGACAGTATCATTATACAAGAAGCACCCCTTAAGGAAACAATATAGTTGTGATGAATAAAAGTGCTTATAACAATGAGATCATAAGTTAATTAAATGACGAGCTTGTTATGAAAAATGATGGTAATCCCATGATAAGATTGAGTAAATTGAATAATGATTTATTAAAATACTGAAATGATCTATGTCTCCTTGTCAATGATGAGCATAGGTACTTAAGGGTAGAATACCCAAGCTAGCTGTGCTTATATACTGAAAAGATGTACTTTTTCTGCCAGGATGACCCATCTTCTCCAGCATTGGTTCTGAAACAGTGAGAATATCACAATATGAGGATATTATCCTAAAACCATTTGTGAGCAATATGTTTTTGTATACAAAATACACCCAACATGTGCTTAATATTTTGAGGGATATGTGTTGGGATGAAAGCATAACCTTTATGACCTTGGATGTAAGTTCACTATAAACCAGTATTGCGGAGGAATATGGATTTCTAAATAGACGTCCCGCTAATTTTTGTGAACAGACCAATATGATTGTTGAAATGGCGCACCTTATTTTGAGACAAAATGGTTTCCGACATCAATGCATGCGATGTAGACAGAAAAGAGGCACAGCTACGGGGTAGAGGTTTACATCCTCTTAGCCAACCATTATGTGGGTTGATATGAGAAGATGTATGTCTGGTGTTACAGTGCTGGAGAGTGGACAGGAAAAACACACTATTGGGAACGTTTTATCGATATCATAATCTGAACACGTGAGGAGATAGAGTTGAGTTGTAGTTTGATATACCTAAATATGAATAAGTTGAATTATACCATTAGGATTGACGAGTAGACCACATAGGAAGAAGACATCCTTTGCTGTGAGTTCTTACCCTAGATCTCAAATTAAAGTGATACTTCATGGTGAGTTTACGAGTCAATTCCAGTCAAGAACAGGAATTAAAGAAAACACTGAATGATCTAAAAAGGAGATTTCAAAACAGAGGATATGATGAAACTTTTGTCTTAAAAGCAGTGAGGAAAAATTATAAATTGGATATAGAAAGAAACTTTACTTGCCAATATGAAAAATAATAGAGAGGATACACAAAGGGCTCGATTGATAACCACGTATAATTGTGATGCACTCAGGATGAGCAGAATGCTCAATAAACATTTGCACATATTTACTCAAAACCTATTGATAATGGCACACAGACTCCACAGAGGAAATCTCCATGAAACACTGGGAACAATTATGGCGCGACATCCCCAGGATATACAGGAGCATTCCACAATGCGAAACTGCCTATAAACTCATTGCCCGCTGGTATTACACACCGACACGCTTACAGAAAATGTTCCCGCTTCATCACCCCTCTGCTGGCGCTGCCAATCAGTGACTGGTGATTTTATTCATATTTGGTGGTCTTGTCCACTACTAACCAAGTCCTGAGTCACATCAAAGACACCATAGGTTTCCCCATACCAAGCTCACCCACAGTGGTCCTTCTGGGTATCCGACCTCAATACCTCATAGCCATGACTCACTCAGATTGGCGCCTCATCGTGCAAATGCTGGGGGAGGCTAAACAAATCCTTGCCCTCCACTGGAAGAAGCCCTCTGCTCCACCCATCTCCTTGTGGCTCACGCGCCTCTGGCACGTCATGGTGATGGAACTCTTACCATGCCAGGTTACACATACAGAACCCAAAGTCACTCATACCTTGCAATCACTGATTGATCATTTTTCCAAACTGAAATACTCCTGATTCACCCCTCCCCGACTCCGCGCCCTCCAGCTCTTCCAAGATGTTCTCCTGCCTCGTGGTGCTGAAACTTCATCGTGAGGTGTCCAATCCCATCATAGGAGAAAATTGCTATTCTTCACCCAGCCCCCAATGGGGGCCCCAACAGTCTCTCTCCGGAAAGCCCGGCCCTTTATTCTCCTTTCCACCTTCCCTACTGTCCTCCCCCCTCTCCCTCCCCCCCTTCCCTCCTACCCCCCACCCTCTTTCTCCTTTGTTCATCTCTCTTGTCTCTTTTCTACCTTCTTTGCCTTCGTTTCCCCTGCCCCAGCCCCCTTGATAGCCCGTACGTCACCCCTGACTCCTTTCCCCTCCCCCCTGCCCAATTATTATGTTACGTTGAGTAGTGTTTGTTTGCTCCTTCTACCACAGTTATTATTTCTTAATTGAATTACGTCTCTATGCTCGGACTTTAAGATGTTAGATATGTGTGGCAAGCTACCTATTGCTCTCGATGACTCTCCTGTATATCAATGCACAGATTGCCACCAGCTTCTGCCTGCTATATTCCTTGTACTGTGGTATATGTTTATGTTCTATCATAATAATAAAACAGAATTGAAGTAAAAACCTATTGATAGCCACATATGAGAATAACATGTCCAGAATTTCCTTCAGTAAAGGGGTTGCTCTTAAGAGCAGCAATAAAATTGTGCAAATGTGAAAAATGTAGTATGTGTATGTTTGCGGTGGATGGGATAACCAACTTTAGGTACAACACAGAAAGAGAATTTTGTATCAAAACTTGTATTTCATGCAACACTAAATTTGGGGTTTACATCCTGACCTGTTAATGTAAGTAAATGTATGTAGGTAGTACTATTAGAACAGTACGAGATATGATTTTGCAGCATTTAAGACAAATTAGGACTCAAGATCCTGATCCTCCTAGCGAGCTGCTGCATGCAAAAGTATTGCAATAAGACTGAAATCAATTTAAAATTCCATGCTCTAGGGGGCATACCAAGGTATATAAGGGGTGGTAACAGACAACTTGAATGAAGAAGAGCAGAAGCACAATGAATTATGAATTATGAACATGAAGGCAGTAGAACTTGGGCTAAATATATGGATCATGATTGCATATTTCTTGAGAGATGATTTGTCACATATGTGGAATATGGTGCTATGCACAGAAGTTGCTGGTTGGTGACAATCATGTTCATGACCTTCTGAAACATTGAGGTTTTTTTAACTGCATCATTAGGAGATATCTGAATTGATAGATGTATTGTGGATGAGTATAGATGAACTTTGAAACATGGATGCATGTCTGATTTAAATATCTTTTCGCTCATTAATACGATATTATTGCAACAACGTAGAGATATGTCATATATTGGGATGTGCTAATGTCTATGAAAATGGACAATGTTTATGATGTACAACACTGATTATCTTTAAAGCAATTCAATTGGAATCTATGAGGGTTACATTTGTTAACTAACTTCATTAATGGTTGCAATAAGGATTTAATACACATTTTAATTTACAAAACAATATTTTGGTTGGTGAATTCTGTAATTAAATTACATTCTGTATATTACAGATAGCGTGTGTATTTTTATGTGGGTATATATTGGGTCTTTCTACATGTCACACATTCTGACGTTAATGTAAAATATATTGAATATAATATTAATTTTGTTTTGTTAATTATAATATTATTGTTGTGTTAATTGTACTGGGAAGTAAACTAGTATTTTCCAATGTTATAATTTACTTCATGTGATATTTATTGTAGTTAGAGTAGTAAATCTTATTTTTGTGTGATGTAAATATTTTTTTTAGTGTTGTGTTAGGTGGGAGTACTTATTTTTATATTTAATTCATATAATAATGTTTTTTTTAATGTAGTGGGAAGTTAATATATGTATTTATTTTAATAATTTATTTTATGTTGTAATTTAGATAATGTGTTTGATTTATCATAATAATAATATTTAAAAATGTCAATATTTTTTGTTTGTAAATTATACATAATTAAAATTTAAAAATATGTTTACTTTTTATTTTAAATTAAATTGTTTTTATTTTTTTATATTTGTATGTTTTTGGTATATTTAAATATGTATACATATATTTTTGATAATATATTATTTACGATTTTTAAAATTATATTATCATTTAAAATATTAGTTTATTTTATTCTTCTATATTTTTATCCTTGATATTCTATCAGTGAACTGAGTAATGCTGGGTTGGTGCTGAGTGATGCTGAGGTGGTGCTCAGGTGATGCTGTGCTGGTGCTTAGGTGGTGCAAATTGATGCTGAGTTGGTGCTGCGCTGGTGCTGAGATGATGCTGCACTGGTGATGAGGTGGTGCTGCGCTAATGCTGTAGTGGGGCTGTGCTGGTGCTGAGTTGGTGCTGCGCTGGTAGTGGTGCAATGATGCAGACATGGTGCTATGCTGATGCTGTGGTGGGTTTGAGTGATGCTGAGGAGATGCTGCGCTGGTGCTGAAGTAGTGCTGAGTGATACTGTGGTGGTGCTGTGCTGAGGTGATGCTGCCCTGAGGTGATGCTTTGCTGATGCTGAGTTGGTGCTGCGCTGATGCTGAAGTGGTGCTGCGTTGGTGCTGAAATGCTGCTGAGGTGGGGTTGCGCTGGTGCTGAGGTGGGGCTGCACTGGTGATGAAGTGGGTCTGCGCTGGTGGTGGTGCACTGATGCAGAGGTGGTGCTTTGGTGATGTTGGGATGGTGCTGATGTTGAGGGGGTGCTGCACTGGTGTTGAGGTGGCGCTGCGCTGGTGCTGAGGTGGTGCTATGCTGGTGCTGACATAATGCTGTGCTGATGCGGGGTTGGTGCTGCCCCGTGGTGGTGCACTGATAAGGAGATGGTGCTCTGCTGATGCTGAGATGGTGCTGTGCTAATGCTTCGGTGGTGCTGTGGCGGTGCTCAGATGATGCTGAGTGATACTGAGGTGATGCTGAATGATACTGCGGTGGTGCTGAGGTGGTGCTGAGTGATGCTTTGGGGTTGTTCAGGTGGTGCTGTGGTGGTGCTGAGTGATGCTGAGTTGGTGGTGCGCTGGAGTTGAGGTGATGCTGCACTGGTGATGAGGTGGTGCTGCGCTAATGCTGAGGTGGTGCTGCGCTGGTGATGAGGTGGTGCTGCGCTGATGCTGTGGTGGAGCTGCACTGCTGCTGAGTTGGTGCTGCACTGGCAGTGGTGCACTGATGTGGAGGTGGTGCTGTGCTGATGCTGAGGTGGTGCTGTTGTGGTGCTAAGGTGGTGATGAGTGATGCTGTGGTGGCACTGAGTGATGCTGTGCTGCTGCTGAGTGTTGCTGAGCCATGCTTGGTTGGCAGTGCTGTGCTGGTGCTCAGGTGGTGCTGAGTGATGTTAAGTTGGTACTGTGGTGAGGTGATATGTGCTGATGCTGAGGTGGTGCTGCACTGATGCTTAAGGGCTGCTGCGTTGCTGCTGAGGTGGGGCTGTGCTGGTGCCGAGGTGGGGCTGCACTGGTGGTGATGCACTAATGCGGAGGTGGTGCTGTGCTGGTGTTGAGGTGGTGCTGTGCTGGTGTTGAGGTGGTGTTGTGCTGAAGTGGTGCTGCGCTGATGCTGAGTTGGTGGTGCACTGGTGGTGGTGCACTGATGAGGTGGTGGTGCTTTGCTGATGCTGAGATGGTGCTGTGCAGATGCTGAGGTGGTGCTCAGGTGGTGCTGTGCTGATGCTGAGGTTGTGCTGAGTGATGCTGAGAGATGGTGTGGTGGTGCTGAGTCATGCTGAGGTGGTGGTGCTGCACTGGTGCTCAGGTGGTGCTGAGCCGGTGCTCAGGTGGTGTCGAGTGATGCTGAGGTGATTCTGCATTGATACTAAGGTGGTGCTGTGCTGATGTGGTGCTGCGTTGGTGCTGAGGCGGGGCTGTGCTGATGGTGGTGCACTGATGCGGAGGTGGTGCTGTGTTGATCCTGAGATCGTGGTGATGTTAAGGTGGCGCTGTGTTGGTGCTGAGGTGGTGCTGCGCTGATGCTGAGGTGGTCCTGCACTTGTGATGGTGCACTGATGAGGAGGTGGTGCTGTGCTGATGCTGAGGTGGTGCTGTGCTGATGCTGAGGTGGTTTTCAGGTGGTGCTGGGCTGATGCTGAGATCGTGGTGCGCTGCTGCTGAGGTGGTGTTGTGCTAGTGATGAGGTGGTGCTGATTGATACTGAGGTGGTGCTCAGGTGATGCTGTGCTGGTGCTTAGGTGGGGCTAAGTGATGCTGAGTTGGTGCGGTGCTGGTGCTGAGATGATGCTGCACTGGTGCTGAGGTGGTGCTGCTCTAATGCTGAAGTGGTGCTGCGTTGGTGCTGAGTTGTTGCTGAGGTGGTGCTGTGCTGGTGCTGAGGTGGTGCTGCGCTGATGCTGTAGCGGGCTGTGCTGGTGCGAAGTTGGTGCTGCACTGGTGGTGGTGCACTGATGCCGATATGGTACTGTACTGATGCTGAGGTGATGCCGTGGTGGGTTTGAGTGATGCTGAGGAGATGCTGCGCTGGTGCTGAGGCAGTGCTGAGTGATGCTGTGGTGGTGCTGTGCTGAGGTGATGCTGAGGTGGTGCTGCAATGATGCTGAAGTGATGCTGTGTTGGTGCTGAAATGCTGCTGAGGAGGGTTGCGCTGGTGCTGAGATGGGGCTGCACTGGTGATGAAGTGGGTCTGCGCTGGTGGTGGTGCACTGATGCGGAGATGGCGCTGTGCTTATGTGATGCTTTGATGGGTTTGAGTGATGCTGAGGAGATGCGCTGGTGCTGATGCTGTAGTGGGGGTGCACTCCTGCTGAGTTGGGGCTGCACTCGCAGAGGTGTACTGATGTGGAGGTGGTGCTGTTGATCCAGCAGGTTACTAGCAACAAGCATTCATACACCGAATACTCACCTGGGCCCATTCATTCATACTATGCTAGCAATTTCCGCTGGTGGGTCAGTTGTACTCTTTATCAAAATCCCTGCTACCAATTACTTTTCTGATTGAAGAGTAATGACTTACCAATGGACCCTTTGCTAATTGGGAAGTTTAAAATGAGTGACGTTCATTACAATTCATAAATTCTAAAATAATCACTGAGTCAAGAAGTTTTAAAATGTTTATCTAAAGTTTTAGCAGAGTAAAATACAGAACCACATGATACTTAAATCGTATATCAAGGATGAAGCATAATAATCAATTATCGATCAATGACGGTTCCTCAGAATGAAGAAGATAGAGACAGCAGCACAACTAAAGGTTGCATTTATATTTACCTAAAGGTGCGAGACACCAAACCCCTTGGCCAAGGAGTTGGAAAGGATCGGTCCCATAAAGGATGAAGATCAAAGACCTCCGGACCAGGTTCAGGACAGGTGACCTCTCTATCAACGACGCCTGCGTCGTTCCCCTCTCTGACACTTCGCTCCTCCTCGAGTTTCTCCGTGTCTTCCTTCTAATGGATTCCGCCGCCCCCACCTCAGGACCTCTCTGGACAGCGGTTCAGTCTGCAATCGATCAGCTGGTATGTCTGAGCTACAGCGCCAAAAAGCCAACTAATTAACTAATTCTATATCTATTATACCCTTCTACGCCCAGGTACCTCCCATTAATGTTTCAAAATTATGGGCCCACTACTTCTGATTGGACGGGGACAGGGGGTTGATCCTCACACCATGTCATTTAGTTCAATTTCTTTAAGCCCATTGTTTTAAAGTACCGCCCATCACAATTAATACATTTGCTTTATTTCCCACCCGTTTCCCATTGATTCAGCAACACATTTTTGTATACAATTGTATCGTTTTCAGGTACATTTCGGATGAACTTGTGAACCAGGCTTCGCGACCTTGGAGAGCTTCCAAGTTGACTTCATCACTTCCTTTGGTCAGCCTTTCAGGGCGCATGTGCAGAACCAATGTCTCTCGAGCTGCAGTTCAACCAACCCAGGCCCATTTTACGAACTAATAAAAGTCAAAGAAGAAAATATTAATATCACAATATAAATGGTTTCACTGTATACCCACTTTGTCTACTCTATTCCCATTTATTTATAAATCTATTCGCATTAATAGCATTAGAATACCACAGCTTTAATTGCAGCGTATGCGCAAGCTTTAGCACGTGAAAACAGTAAGCAGCCATTTTAATACACACTGCGCAGAAGCAAAGATTTCCCTCCAAGCAAAGAAAGACGTCACACCACGTGATATGGTTGACACATGCACAATGAGATTCCCGCGCATTAGCGGCCATTTTAGATTTAGACAAGCGTTACTTGTTAGTTTAAACACATAGGCAAGCTTCCCTCTTTTTGTATTGATGTGTGCATTGGTTAGTACGGACATTACAAAGATTAATAATTAATACTGTGAGAGGATTGCTTACGAGCAAGTCTCATTGTGAGTTCTTGCTCCATCAATCCCCTCTCTGATGGCGTTTCTGAGCCATCAAAATACTACCCACAACCAGATGCCAACTTTTAGCATAAAATTGTCTCACTTTCATTTTTACACTTTCTGTTTTTATCATCTCCTTTCAGTTTCTTGTATAATTCACTTTTCAGATCTTCTAGTTCAATTTCATCAAACTTTCGTTTCTTTCCTTTTCCTGTCACTTTATACGTCTCATTCTTTCTACAACACTTGCACCATATTATTATTGATAGTACTATTATTGCTATCCCTGCTAAGGGCACTAATATTTGACCTATAAGTCCTTTCCCTACATTAGCAAACCAGGTACCAATTGACGCTATACTATTCGTCAATCTTGCCCATACACTATCAACTTCCAGTGGTTTAAGTTCATTCTCAAGTTTTGTTATATTTTGTATATATGTTCCAATTTCTGCACTTTTGTCAGGTATGTAAGTGCAACAGTGTTTCGTCTTCAATAATTTACAGACTCCGCCCTCTTTTGCTAATATTATATCAAGAGCAAGTCGATTTTGCATAACCATAGATCTAATCGCAACCATCTCCGCATTAATCATAAGAAATCCTCCAGCAGTGTCCGTTGATAAGCGATCAACCACTGTAGATAATTTACATATTTTCCTTGAGTTCAGAATTATTCCCACTGAAGGTATCAATGCACCGAATATATCACCTACAATTTCAGAAAAACTAGCTCTTTTACTACGTGTTAATTCACTATTATTTTCATTGCTCCCAGTGTTTCTTTTTACGTGGTATATTTTTGGAAATACTATTCCAAAATAACAACTTCCATACCACCGTGCAGGAAGCCTAAAGTAAGCCTTATTCCCACACACATAATAGATTCCAGGAAAAACTGAATCTGTTCCTCCTTTCAGTCCCCAACCTCCAAGAATTAAGAAATTATGTTCACATTCACTGGTACCGATGAAAATATTGTTATACTCAGTCTTTAACCTATGTAGACAAATTTTCCCTGTCTTTACAAAATCCAGAGCCATAGCAGCTTGAGCCTTGCCAGGTGTGTAACTACCCTCTTTCTCAGCCCAAGGTGGCAGATGAGCCTTATGCTCAGATGCTTTCTTTTGGAAATCTTGTCTTCTATTTTCTACTAAATTTAAAAATATCTTTTCTTCTTCATGTAACGAACATGTTAGATTGCTTCTATGTGCATGTGTTATGTCTATTGATTTCATCGTTAAGAAAAATTCTCCCATAAACTGTGCATCTTTACTACTAAGCACTGGATTCATATTCTTTCGAATCGGAACCTCAGAAAATATCACATCCATGTCTGAATAATAGTACTGAAGTCTCCCTGTTCTATAAAATAAACTAGTCAATACACTACATGATATGCCATAAGTTAATGGTAAATGATGATATGTTAATCCTTCAGCTACTGATTCGGGTAATTTCATACAGACATAACAATTACTAACTTCCATGGTATCTACATATTGAAATAATAATTTTGTGAAAACATTCAAACTAGTGTCGTTATCTGTTACCTCATGATGAAACTCTGGTTCATCTTCTGCCTTTAATTCTACTCTATTACTTTTCAAATTATCTACCCTTCCCTTCGTTTCGTTGTTAATCTTTTTATCCATAATCAGAAGGTAAGGAATTGCTACGATCACAACTAACCATACTATAAGCACCACTACCAGACTACATATGCATATAGCACAGCATCTTTTACAACATTTCCGTTTCGGTCTCCCAGAAACTCTGTCGTCAGGCATTTTGACAAGGAAGATTTCTCTTCTTATCTTTTCTTTTTCAAGACTTTAACGTTATCAAGGTGGTTTTATTTCTTTTTCATAAGTCAGTTCCGCACTTGTTCCTTCGTCACCACTTTCACTTGACTCTGAACTCTCGTAGTCTTCAAGGATTATATAAGTCCAATCAGGACCTTTAAATTTATTGTTCACAAGTTTCAGTCTTTTGCTTTTTCGTTTTTCAGTTCCACTTGTTTGTCCGGTTAGGCTTGTTACTTCATTTACTTGTTCTGGATCTTCACTTCTGGTTCTTATATGGTATTTCACTCTTTTAATGACACTAGGCCAATGATCACCTTTTCTGATCTTCTTTGTTTGCACTGTCTCTTCACTTCTTATTTCTTCTTCAGAAGTCTTTTTAATTTCAAGTTGTGGCACAGTTTGTTTTTCTTCAATTTCAGTTTCTTCTTCTATTTGTTCTTTTTCAGGTCTTATTGGGTTTTCTTCAGTTGCTCCATTGTGAGTTTCTGATAACTGACTTGGTTCAGCATTTGCATCTTCATGCTTGATATTCTCATGATCTTCTTCTTGAATGTATTTTCCTAAATCTAACTGGTCCTGATCAGGGCTTATTGCACTTTGTACTTCTGCAGCCTGACCACGTTCTTCTAAACCTGTCTGTCCCTGCTCAAATTTTGTTGTTTTGTTGTTGATTTGAGTCCAATTTCCTCTCCCTATCTGGTCCTGCTCAGGTTCTTTTATTGTTTCATTTTCCTGATCCTGAGCGGCTTCTTCTTCACCTATCTGGTCTTCTCTAATTTCTTCTAATTTTGATTGGCTTCTAGTTCTGTTGTAAGCTTCTGGTACATCAACCACTGGTATCCAGTCCTGACTTGTGCTCGGTTGTTCTTCTTCAGCTTCTCTCGAATCCCTCACCTGAGATTCTTCAGCTGGGCAACCTTCAGCTTCCTCAGTTATTGATGCTATCTGAGGATTTTCTTCTTCAGGGTCCGGTACCCTTTTGGTGTGGCTTACATGAATCCAATTAGGCAATCCTGCACATTTCACTGCTGTATTCGTAACTAGTATAACCTGACAAGGTTCGCCCCACCTGGGTGATAGACACGTTTCTCTTGTGTGATGCTTTACAACCACCCAGTCTCCGGGATTCAGATCATGCTCTTGCTCAGGCTGCCTGGACACTGCGTCTTTCCCAACCTGGTGAGAGACAGAACGCACTAGGTCAGCCAATCCTTTGCAATAATCCAGAACCATATCATCAGTTATATTCAGCAGTTTACTTGTAGGAACATGTGCTTGTCTCATTGCTCTTCCCATGATTATTTCGTGCGGACTCAATCCGGTATTTCTATCAGGAATGCTTCTGAGTCCCATTAACACAAGTGGCAATGCATCTGGCCAATCTAATGATGTTGATGCACACATTTTTGCCAGTCTGGATTTTATTGTGCCATTTATTTGTTCAACCACTCCAGAAGCCTCTGGGCGATATGCACAGTGCAATTTTTGCTCAATCTGGAATGCTTCGCAGATTATTCTGATCACATCGTTGTTGAAGTGCCCTCCTCTATCTGATTCCAAAGTTACTGGGAAACCGAACCTAGGAATGAGTTCTCGTAGTAACAGCTTTGCGACTGTAATACTGTCATTCCTTCTGGTAGGGTAAGCCTCCACCCACTTTGAAAACAGACACACTATGACAAGTACATATTTTAGTCCTCTACATGGTGGTAACTGAATAAAATCAAGCTGCAATCTCACAAATGGACCCTCTGCCTTTCCAATTTTCCCAAAACCAATTACTGTTTTCCTTCCTGGATTATTCATTTGGCAAGTTAAACATCTCTGGCAAAGACTCTCTGCTGCAGCCCTAAACCTTGGATTGTACCAATTTTGTCTGAAGAGCCTAATCATAGCATCTCTCCCTACATGTGTGTCTCCATGATACATTCTGGCCATTTGTGAAATCAGACAGTCGGGCATGACTGGTCTGCCATCGGTATAAATCCACACATCGTCATCTGCCCTTTGAGAACATCCCAATTTAATCCACGCATTTCTTTCATTCTCATCAGCATCGTCTTGCAGTCTTTTCACATCATTCCATGTTTCAGGTGGTGCATATAGCATAAGTTGGCAGCTGATTCCCATCCTTTCAACCCTTTTATTTACTGACAACCTGTTCTTGGCACAGTGTTGAGCCACCAAATCTGCATATCTGTTACCGACTACCACCCAGTCATCTCCTGACTGGTGTGCGGCACACTTCACCACAGCCAATTCTTTTGGTGATTGTATTGCTTCCAACAGTTCCTTTACAAACTGTCCATTTTTAATAGGGGATCCTGAAGAAGTCATGAAATCCCTCTGCATCCACAGTTGGCCAAAATCATGCACAACCCCATAACCATATTGACTATCTGTAAATATAGTTATTTTCTGATTCCTCCCAATTTTGCAGGCTTTAATTAAAGCAATTAATTCAGCTACTTGTGCAGATTTGACCCCTGGTAAATAAGATGCTTCGACTATTCCAGTTAATTCGCATACTGCATATGCTGCACTTAGTTTACCATCTTCATGCCTTTGGCATGAACCGTCCACAAACAGCTCCCTGTCTGGGTCTCTGAGAGGCAGTTCCTGTATATCAGGACGCGGTTTTGTGCACAATTCTGTGACTTGTAAACAATCATGTTCCTCTTCATCGTCTTTAACTTCTTCATGATACGGGTCTGGTAATAATGTAGCAGGGTTTACAATTGTGCACCTGACAATAGTTACATTTTCAGCACCTAAAATTATTCTTTCATATTTAGTCAGCCGACTAGGAGTAAGATGCTGAGTTCTGGTTCTTGTCAACAGAATCACAACTGAGTGTGGAACAAACACTTTTACAGGATGTCCCATTACAATTGATTCACTTTGCTCAATGCTCAAACAGGTAGCAGCTACTGCTTTTAAGCAACCTGGCAACGCTGCTGCCACTGGGTCCAACGTAGCAGAAAAGTATGCTATAGGACGTCTGTCCAAACCATGTCTCTGAGTTAGGACTGAAAGTGCACAATTTTCTCTCTCATGACAGAATAATGCGAATCCTCTTGTATAATCAGGCATGCCTAGGGCAGGTGCTTCACACAAAGCACTTCTCAATTTTACAAAAGCTCCTACGCTCTCATCATCCCATTCAACTGGGTCCTTTGCCTTCTTTTTCGTCATTTGAATCAATGGTTTTGCTAGCAGAGAAAACCCTACTATCCACTGCCGACAATATCCCACTATTCCAAGGAACATTCTCACTTCTCTTTGAGTTACAGGCATTTGCATTCTTTTGATTAATTTTACTCTTTCAGAAGTTATCCTTCTTTTTCCCTCTCAATTTGGTGTCCTAGATATTTAACTGCTGTTGTACAAAACTGTAGTTTTTCAGGCGAAACTTTATGCCCTTCTTCTGCCAAGTGATTTAATAGTGCAATGGAGTCGACAACACAGTCCTCTCTAGTGTTAGATGCCACTAGCAGATCATCTATATACTGCACTAAGACTGAACTTCCTGGCATTACTAGCTTTTCTAAGCACTTTTTCAATATTTGATTAAAGATGGAAGGACTCTCTGTGTACCCTTGAGGAACACGATTCCATACATATACTTTGTTCTCAAATTTAAATGAAAAAAGATACTGGCTATCTGGATGCAATGGTATGGAAAAGAATGCTTGACATAAGTCAATCACAGTAAACCATCCTGCACTCCAGGGAATCTGGTATAGGATTACTGCAGGATTTGGCACTATAGGACAACAAGGTTCCACAATTTTATTTATTTTGCGTAAATCCTGAACAATCCTATACTTTCCACTAGGTTTCTTCAAACCCATTATTGGTGAATTACAAGGGCTACTCATTACTTCTTTTAATATGCCTTGTTTTACCATTCTGTTAATTTCCTCAATAACTCCTGCTTTTACTTCAGCACTCATTTTGTACTGTCTGGTATTTGGAAAATATTGCACCTTCTTTTACAATGACTTTTACTGGGTCTATTTTGGCCATTAGTCCTACTTCTTTCCCGGTGAAATCCCATACTATGGAATTTACTGTAGTTCTTAATTCTTCTGGCAACTCGTCTTTTGTTATTAAAGAGAACATCTCATCTACCTCTGTACCTTGCTTTGCAATCATAATTTTGTATACATGGTCTTCATCCGGGGTCTGAACTGCAACACCATCCGGTGTGCAGAAAATTGTGCAGTTCATTTTACACAACAAATCTCGGCCCAATAAATTCACTGGACTGGAATCACACACTACAAACTGATGCATTTCTCTAAAATTTCCAATTTTTACTTCCATTGGTTCGGTAAGAGGTGTTTTAATTTTACGATTGGTCACACCCACAACTTGGATAGCTTCTCCAGAGAGAGGAAGGTCTGGGATGTCTGCTGTTCTCACAGTAGACCTGGTAGCACCGGTGTCCAAAAGGAAAGTGATATCGTTACCTCTTACTTTCCCTTCAACATATGGACCTGACTGGTCTACCGGCAAGGATGCGCCAAGTACGCACTCCTTCTTCCCCTCTCCTAGGCACCGTCATTGATTATATGAACAAAAATCATCCTGTAAAAGAAATTGTGAAGTTACATAATCATTCTTACCACTTCCTCCTTGATATCCGACGTCTGTACCGTGCTTTGCTCTGCTTACATTACCCTGTATAGGTGCAGGTGGTAACTGACTCTGAGGATTTACACCCTGCTGTGAGTCGTTCTGCGTCTGTGGATTTAAATTATGATTTGGGCCATTATTATTTTGAATCTTTTTACATTCGTTCTTCCAATGCCCCAACTTTCCGCATCCATGACAAGGAAATTTCTTTTTAGCCTCTTCTCTACTCATTCGTCCTCTCATTTTATTACCATTTCCTGTGTCACCATTTGTTCCAGAATCTTTTCCCTGATTATCAGTTGGATTATCCAAATTAATTCCCTGTCGCTCAGCCATTTTCACTTGAGCCCGCATCACTTTCTCTTGTAATTTCTTGTGCCTATCCTCAATATCGTCTCCACAATATTTCGCATATTTCAAAATCTCGTCTATGGGTTTCCCTTGCCAGCACAACATGTGCTGCTTAATCATCTGACAAATCTCTGGTTTTAATCCATAAACAAATCGGTAAACAAACTGACTCATGTTTTTATCTCCAATGTCCTCAAATCCACTATACTGTTTAAATACCTGCAATAAACGTTCATAATAGGCATGTACCGATTCACTTGCTTCTTGGGTAGTTCGGTCTATTTTCACCCAATCCGTTTCTTTTGGTGGTATTTTCCCTTTCAAGTAAGTTATTACCTGCTGATACTTTTTCATTACATCACTTGAGGGGGCACCTGTCTTTGGATCTCTAGGATACTCTTCACTCGGCCAGTCAACCGTAATCTTACAATCTGTCCACAAATCGGCAGGTACCACTATGTCGAACAAACCATCCAAATCCTTTAACAATACTTTTGACACTTTCACAAACCTCTCAACCTGCTTGTACCATTCAATGGGCTTTTCTCTCAACTTGGGAAAATCATTCGTAAATGACAGAATATCCTGTCTATTCCATGGGACATGTACATAACCTCCTCCAGGAACTTCTTGCATTGGATACATTTGATCTGCTTTCCCTGTTTCCTTCATTAAGTATTCAGAAGTGGTTCTACTGTACCATGCCTCTTCCTTTTTCTTTGTCCATCTAACTTTCCATTTATCTAAGTCTCCCCATTTCTGTAAAACTGTCATTAATTCTTTTACTTGTAGTTTTCGACCAGAGGCATTCATGTTTTCTAAATCTTTGTCAGAGAAGTCTGCTCTATAGGGTTTCTGTAGCACTTTTGACTTCCCTATTTCAATTCCCATCTGCAAGGCCAAATCTGATAATTTCTCATGAAATATCTTTACATTTCTAGTGATGCTTCTGCAGACGATACAATAGTTCTTCTTCATCGTAAGTGTTTAAACGATCTACTCCCACATTTCCTGCTATCATTTCTTCTAACTCGACTTTTAATTTGTAGATGTCCATGATCTTTGGGGGTGCACTCTGTCTGTCTGATCCTTGTGCCCATCTTTCTAAGTCTTCTGGTGTAACTACTGTGGAACTCTTAGTTCCAGATGATGTTACTATATTTATATTTTTAGAGCAACCAGGTGTTATTCTTCTAGGAGTGCTATTTACAGATCCTTGAATAGGTAAATCCATTAAGGATATCATAGATTCACAATCACTGATTTGATCATCAATTATTACAGGTTCAGGTTTAGGAATTTCTACAGGTGTAGGCATCACCAATGGTTTCGGGTAATTTTCTTTGTTACCATATAAAGGAACTACTGGACCAATCGTTACAGGTATGGTCAGGGAATCAGGATGTACATTTAATTGTGTTATTTTCTGTATCAATTCTGCTCTGTTTTTGTCTAGAGCTTCCTTCTCTTTATCCTGAAGTACCCTATTAACTTGTGGATTATGTAATACTTGCGGTACTAATGGTGTCTTTAGAAGTGGTGCACTTGGTGTACATCCACTTGTCCCTTCCTGATATGGTGGTGGATTCTTTAATATTTCTTCCATAAATTCGTCTTCAGAGTCTCCAAGCCCTGTCAAATGTTTTGTCTTTTCTGTACATTTACCTCCCTAACGAGTCTTCTGCCATTAATCATCTGGATACAAACCTTCTGTAAGCATCGCTCTTCTCCACTGCTTCATTTGACCGTCCCTTGACTCATTTTGGTATCTAGGGAAAAATCCCCGATAACCCCTACTGCTTCTCGCTCGGTCACGTTCGAATGCCTCGGTTTCCCATTCTTCTAAGGCTTCGTATTGAGTTAATCTCGGTCTAGGTTCTAAATTATTCATCCTCAATCTCAAATTTTGAATAATTCTCCCATTGAAAGTGCCATTCTCTGGGAATGCTAATATTCCATCATTTTTGGTATATTCTATCCAATTTTCTAACCATACGCAAGTATGATAACCTCTCTCCATCATCATGAATGAAGCGGGCGTTTTTGCTGGTGGAATAATAATTCCTTCTCTAGTTTTCATGGGTTTATCTTTCTTAAAATAATTTTTAACCTTCTGTAGAAATGACATTTTTCTCTTTTCTCCATACATTTTGGGTAAATATCTATATATCGAAATGTATTCTGCAAATCCTAAGAATCTCTTGTCTGGACAGGTTCCTGTTAAAGTCGGATCACGTTTCCACATATATCTCCCACTTATCCACTAAGACTTCGGCTTCTATCCTACCAACCAATTAAATTCCAACTAACATTTGTCTCTGAACCAATCCTAGCGCGGCTTTTCAGTGACGTCTATCTGATGACCCCTCCTTTACAATCTGCGCTTTTCTGTCCCTCGCTGTTTCGACCAATCCCAGCGCGACACCTGTGACGTCAGTATTACTCCTGACTACTGACCCCTCCTTTACAAGAGTCTTTCCACACCAGCTGTTTTAACCAATCCCAGCGCGGCGTTTTGTGACGTCAACTTCCTCTCCGGCAGCTGACCCTCCCTTTACAAAATCGTACGCAAAACTTTATTTTCTGTGTACTTCTTATTAAAATTCAGTAACAACATAAAAACATTCGCTATTGTGTCAGTTTCGCTAACTTGAAAGAATAGTTTCTCTCTCACACTTAGTAAAACCTTTCCGTTTACTAAACATACACTACGAGTAAAACCCTTCCGTTTACTCTTCACGTAAGCTTCAGAAATACCTGTTACTTCTTCAATGTTACCCTTTCTAGCTGATATAACATCAGATTTTCACCAGCGTATTCCTTTGCTATCACTCGCACACACAGAGTCCCTAACGAGTACTGATAGCCCTGCTTAACTTTTCAGTACTATTTCTGCCTTACAGATAACCTCACTGCAGTATGGCTTCCACTTACCATCCGCTATTCAATTTTTCCCCGGGGAATTCTGGACAACATAAAACAAAACTCTTGAACAAACGGATGTTAGTTTAAACGAATAAAATTCTCATTACCCAATTAACAAAGTACAACCATAACCATCCTCTGATAACCAGAAAACTGATCCAGCGGGTTACTAGCAACAAGCATTCATACACCGAATACTCACCTGGGCCCATTCATTCATACTATGCTAGCAATTTCCGCTGGTGGGTCAGTTGTACTCTTTATCAAAATCCCTGCTACCAATTACTTTTCTGATTGAAGTGTAATGACTTACCAATGGACCCTTTGCTAATTGGGAAGTTTAAAATGAGTGATGTTCATTTCAATTCATAAATTCTAAAATAATCACTGAGTCAAGAAGTTTTAAAATGTTTATCTAAAGTTTTAGCAGAGTAAAATACAGAACCACATGATACTTAATCGTATATCAAGGATGAAGCATAATAATCAATTATCGATCAATGACGGTCCTTCAGAAGGAAGAAGATAGAGACAGCAGCACAACTAAAGGTTGCATTTATATTTACCTAAAGGTGCGAGACACCAAACCCCTTGGCCAAGGAGTTGGAAAGGATCGGTCCCATAAAGGATGAAGATCAAAGACCTCCGGACCAGGTTCAGGACAGGTGACCTCTCTATCAACGACGCCTGCGTCGTTCCCCTCTCTGACACTTCGCTCCTCCTCGAGTTTCTCCGTGTCTTCCTTCTAATGGATTCCGCCACCCCCACCTCAGGACCTCTCTGGACAGCGGTTCAGTCTGCAATCGATCAGCTTGTATGTCTGAGCTAGAGCGCCAAAAAGCCAACTAATTAACTAATTCTATATCTATTATACCTTTCTACGCCCAGGTACCTCCCATTAATGTTTCAAAATTATGGGCCCACTACTTCTGATTGGACGGGGACAGGGGTTGATCCTCACACCATGTCATTTAGTTCAATTTCTTTAAGCCCATTGTTTTAAAGTACCGCCCATCACAATTAATACATTTGCTTTATTTCCCACCCGTTTCCCATTGATTCAGCAACACATTTTTGTATACAATTGTATCGTTTTCAGGTACATTTCGGATGAACTTGTGAACCAGGCTTCGCGACCTTGGAGAGCTTCCAAGTTGACTTCATCGCTTCCTTTGGTCAGCCTTTCAGGGCGCATGGGCAGAACCAATGTCTCTCGAGCTGCAGTTCAACCAACCCAGGCCCATTTTACGAACTAATAAAAGTCAAAGAAGAAAATATTAATATCACAATATAAATGGTTTCACTGTATACCCACTTTGTCTACTCTATTCCCATTTATTTATAAATCTATTCGCATTAATAGCATTAGAATACCACAGCTTTAATTGCAGCGTATGCGCAAGCTTTAGCACGTGAAAACAGTAAGCAGCCATTTAAATACACACTGCGCAGAAGCAAAGATTTCCTTCCAAGCAAAGAAAGACGTCACACCACGTGATATGGTTGACACATGCACAATGAGATTCCCGCGCATTAGCGGCCATTTTAGATTTAGACAAGCGTTACTTGTTAGTTTAAACACATAGGCAAGCTTCCCTCGTTTTGTATTGATGTGTGCATTGGTTAGTACGGACATTACAAAGATTAATAATTAATACTGTGAGAGGATTGCTTACGAGCAAGTCTCATTGTGAGTTCTTGCTCCATCACTGTGCTGATGCTGATGTGGTGCTGTGGTGGGGTTGAATGATGATGAGGAGATGCTGCGCTGGTGCTGAGGAGGTGATGAGTGATGCTGTGGTGGCACTGAGGGATGCTATGCTGGTGCTGAGTGATGCTGTGGTGGTTCTGAGTCATGCTTGGGTGGTGGTGCTGTGCTGGTGCTCAGGTGGTGCCGAGTGATGCTGTGTTGGTGCTGTGGTGAGGTGATCTGTGCTGAGGTGGTGCTGCGCTGATGCTGAAGTGGTGCTGTGTTGCTGCTGAGGTGGTGCTGCGCTGGTGCTGAGGTGGTGCTGCGCTAATGCTGAAGTGGTGCTGCATTGGTGCTGAGTTGCTGCTGAGGTGGTGCTGTGCTGGTGCTGCGCTGATGCTGGGCTGTGCTGGTGCTGAGTTGGTGCTGCGCTGTCGGTGGTGCACTAATGCAGACATGGTGCTGTGCTGATGTTGAGGTGATGCTGTGGTGGGTTTTTAGTGATGCTGAGGAGATGCTGCACTGGTGCTGAGGTAGTGGTGAGTGATGCTGTGGTGGTGCTGTGCTGAGGTAATGCTCTGGTGGTTGTGCACTGATGAGGAGATGGTGCTGTGCTAATGCTGAGATGGTGCTATGCTGATGCAGAGGTGGTGCTCAGGTGGTGCTGTGCTGATGCTGAGGTCGTAGTGTGCTGATGCTGAGGTGGTGTTGCGCTAATGCTGAGGTGGTGTTGCGCTGATACTGAGGTGGTGCTGAGTGATGCTGAGGTGGTGCTGACTGATGCTGGGGTGGTGCTGAGTAATGCTGAGGTGGTGCTCAAGTGATGCTGTGCTTAGGTGGTGCTAAATGATGCTGAGTTGGTGCTGCACTGATGCTGAGGTGATGCTGCACTGGTGCTGAGGTGATGCTGCACTGGTGCTGAGATGGTGCTGCTCTAATGCTGAAGTGGTGCTGCATTGGTGCTGAGTTGCTGCTGAGGTGGTGCTGTGCTGGTGCTGAGGTGGTGCTGCGCTGATGCTGTAGTGGGGCTGTGCTGGTGCTGAGTTGGTGCTGTGCTGGCAGTGTTGCACTAATGCAGACATGGTGCTGTGCTGATAATGAGGTGATGCTGTGGTGGGTTTGAGTGATGCTGAGGAGATGCTGAGGAGATGCTGCACTGGTGCTGAGGTGCTGTGCTGAGGTGATGCTGCGCTGATGCTGAGGTGGTGCTGCACTGATTCTGAAGTGGTGCTGTGTTGGTGCTGAAATACTGCTGAGGTTGGGTTGGGGGTTGCGCTGGTGCTGAGGTGGGGCTGCACTGGTGATGAAGTGGGTCTGCGCTAGTGGTGTTGCACTGATGTGGAGGGGGTGGTTTGGTGATGCTGAAATGGTGCTGATGTTGAGGTGTTGCTGCTGCTCTGGTGCTGTGGTGGTGCAGGGCTGGTGCGGGTTGTCTAAAAAAAAAAAAAGGTCAATTGGTGGGTGGAGGGAAAAGGGACAGGCTAGAGACCAAGGAACGATGTGGCCTAGGGGGCATGGAATAGTTAGAGGCAAGGAGAGAGTGAAGGAACAGAGTGGATGGAGTGGTATGGGATGGGTCGAGACAAGGGAGGGTAAAGTAAGTAAGTCCGTTTTTATATAGCGCAGCTACTCACCCTTAAGGGTCTCAAGGCGCTGGGGGCCGGAGTGGAAATTAAGTGAGCTATTGCCCAGAGTCACATGGTGCCGAGCTGAGCTGCCGCCGGAGCCGGGGATCGAACCGTGAACCCTGTGCTCCGAAGTCAGCTGCCCTGGCCGCTGCACCACACCTCTCCTCTCCACTAAGGGTAATGGCAAGGGAAGGTTGAGAGACTGGATAGATGAGGATAAGGGGAATGGGGCTGCATGGACAGACTAGCAACCAGTGGAGAAACCAGGATTAAGGAATGGGTGGACAGATATGCTAAATATATGGGTGGAAAAACAGAGCCAAAGTATAGGCTGAAGGAAGACGGGAGGGGTCATGACTTGTGATTTGTGGCGAGACAGGGATTAGTGGGGAAACTGGGGATAGCAGGTACACTGGCGTTGAGACCAAGACAAAGGGATACTTTTGGAGACAAGATCACGGTATGGATGGAGAGACAGGCCAAAGAGGGAAAGTGAGGGCCAAAGGAAAGGTAGAGAGGCAAGGAAATAGGGATGAATGGTTGACAATGTGAATGGATGAATGGACAGGCAAGAACAAAGGATGGGTGGTGAGGCAAGGTATAGGCAAAGAGACAATGCCAAGGATGGATAGTGAGTTGAGCAGTAGAAGCAAGGAGATATACAGTCCAGATAAGGGTGGAAAGACAGAGCCAATGGATTGAAAGAGGAAGACAGTGCTAAAGGGTGGAGAATTACAAGGTCAAAAACAACACTTAAAATAAACAGATTCGAGACTTGCTTTTTCATCATGAACCTATCCGTAAAGGAGGGAGGCAAGATGGCGTCCGACTGACATCTCCGCTGTGAAGCTCCGCTGAGCACCCCCCTAATGTCTGGTTAAATCGCTTCGCATGCCTTCTGAGCCAAGTTTGAAGCTCGGCAAACTATCGAGAGTGCAGCAACCTGAGAGGAATGTGGCAGGAAAACCTCCCCCGAGGTTTTCAAGTTATCTACATCTGCATGCTAAGACCTGAGCTCTCACCTCGTCCCTGCCTCGAGGACGCCAGATCGGCTCGGGCTTCCCAGATTCATCCTGACCTGCGCAAGTCTTCACCGGCGCGGCAGAATCGTAGGAGAGCTGCTAGGAGCCACAGCGCGCTCCCTGCTAAAAGGAAATTTTGCCGGAGTATACTGCGCTGTAGTCGACACGGAGATTTCCCGAAGACAGGCACAATTGCAGTGCTACTTTGTTTCAGCAGCCACGATAAACAAGTAAGGATGACAGGCAAAGGGGCGAGAGCGGCCAAGGTAAAGAATGCACCCGCAAATGTTTCTCAAGCGCTTGTTCCCTTACAGGCCAGCATAACGTTAGCAACTTCCCGGCAGAAAAGGTTGGACACCCTGGGCATGAAAGGCAAAGTCAGGGGAGAGAAAGGAGAGAAAGGCGAGAGCTTTGATAAAAATGCTGGGGAGATTGACACAGCGATTACTTCAACCA
This sequence comes from Calotriton arnoldi, assembly GCA_963921515.1. NCBI lineage: Eukaryota > Metazoa > Chordata > Amphibia > Caudata > Salamandridae > Calotriton > Calotriton arnoldi. The sequence continues at coordinate 2,145,071 of CAWUFW010000751.1, forward strand.
CCAAAAAAGCTCCTCCCCGATTACTCAAAGAAATTGGCCACTCTCAGCCTCTAATCACTTCCAGCTTTGGCGCTACGAAAGGGGTAGGAAGTGACCTCATTTCGCCGGTAGGAAGCTCTGGTGTGATAACCGAGGTTTCGGGGCAGATTGAAGGAGGATTGACTGTTCTTACCTCACTAGCGGTACCATATGAGTCACGGTTATCAGATACCCCCTCCCCTGCGGTGCAGGAGATCAAGAAAAACCGCAATACCTTTGCCCCAGCCGATAGAGGGTGATGTTATGGACAATACTGTCAGTCTCAGAGACCTTATCTGTAATCCAGCGGCAGCTCAGATACCACCGTAAGAATTACAGAGGCTCCATTATTGTTGCAAGCGGCTAGCAATGTGCTTCAAGGTCACTATCTCAAAACGCCTGATAACCAAGAAAAATGTTACTCCCTAACTGAGGAGTCAGAATTATCAGATATTAGCATCTCATTATCCAGTGGGGAGGAAGGAAACAAATGGTATAGCAGCTCGAATACGGACCCACAGAAAAACAAATCTGGCTTGAAAAAACTACAAAAGAAGAAAAATGGGGCCGCCAAAAAGAATTTTGATACATCTGACAAAGAAAGCGGTACAGACCTGAAGTGGGACTACAAGGATACCCCACTTATGATATGCTCTAACCCCAAGGCAGCCTCTGGCGGTAATCAAACAATCATTGGTAGCAACAAAAGGGGAGATCACGATGATTCCAAAAGCGATCCAGCTCTGGCGATTATTCTGCAATCTATCAAGAGTTTCCAGGAGGAAGTCAAAGCAGACAGTCGCAGGTCACGCCTCGCTGCAAAGAAACTGCAAGGGGCTGTCAGGAAAGACGGTAAAACCTGCGCCGAAATCACAGATCGTATGGTCTCGGTGGAAGTAAGGACGGAGCAATTAGAAAAGATGTTATCACGCTCAAAACACAGCACGATGAGCATGAGGGTGTTGTCAAAGATCTTATGTGGAAGATGGAGGAGCAGGAAAACCGCCAGAGGCGTAACAACCTCCGTTTTTTAGGGATTCCGGAAGGTGTTGAAAAAGACGACCCCAGAAACTTTATGATTACCTTTCTCAAAGGGGCTTTCTCAGAGCTACACTCCTGGGACTGGGATAAAGAAATCCAACGAGCCCATAGATTCCCTCTGTCTGCCGCTAAACGCACTCCGGCAAAACAACAACATCCTCGTGCCATGCTTTTATTTTTTGGTAACTTTCTACTCCGTCAAACTCTTTACGATTTGGCCAGACCTACAAACAAGCGGTCCTTTGACGGAATAACTTTCTTCCCCAGACCTGATTTTGCACACGCCACAGTCGAACGCAGGTGGCGACTCAGGCAGCTCTTCGACCTGTTTCAGAAACTTGGAGCCGAGGTGTATCTTCAGAATCCGGCCAGACTAAAAATTGTATATAAAGGGACCATACGTAGCTTTGTTTCAGACATTCAGGCAAAAAAGTATTTAGAGGAAGTTTCGGGAGTCAAGTAGTGAAGGCAACAAAATAATGCATATAGCATTGATAACCTCATTGGTTCGGCCTGACAGGGAGCATTAGGCAAATGCATTTGTTATTGGAAACCGATCTTAAAAATCTTAGGGTTTTCTTTAGTTCTTTCTTCTGCTTGGTGCTTCTTGTTTCATATTTCTTTTGTCTAACTGCTGCAGAAGGTTACACTTCAGGGGGGGGGAGCCTCAGCGGGCGCGCGGGGGCCTTGTTTTTCGGATGTCAAATCCCTGGCCCAGGAGTGGCCAGGTAACCTCCAAAAGTGGTGGAGGGTGGAGGGGTGGGAGAGGGATGGGGGCATGGTGGGGCAGACAGGTTGATAAAAGAGTACGAGGAATGTCATTAGGCTAAGCTGGTATGATGTTAATATCAGGAGGCAGAGTGATAAATGGGTCATGCAAAGCTTCGAGCAAATAGCCGGAACACACACGGTAACGAGATGGGAGTGCTAAGAGTTTTATCTATGAATATCTGTGGTCTAACGACATCAAAAAAGGCAATCAGTCGCGGTAGGATTACAGGCACTGGGCACTAATATTATTTGTTTACAAGAAACACACATAGAGGGCTCACAAACATACTTATTAAAAACATTAGGGTACAGGTTGATCTGTGCAACAACACAGGGTGCAAGGGTGCGGGGGGTTGCTATTCTTGCTAAAGGTAGCGATCTTGTTTTTAGTCGCTCTAAAGCGGACAAATTTGGACGTTGTGTAGTTACAGAATGCCAATATGGGAATGGGCAAAAGATAACACTCTGCGCGCTATATGGAAGTAATTGCGATGATCCGTCGGTCTTTGACGAGATCTCAGCTGAACTCACGCATTGGTCTCTACCTTTAATGATATGTGGGGATTTTAACATTAATCTTCCCAATGATTGGTCTATGGAAGATGGGTGGCAATATGTCGGCCGTAAACCTAAAGTGTTCAAGGCTTTGAAGCATATGTGCTATATGCACGGGTTAGTTGATGGCTGGCAGACCTTAAAACCCAATGATCCAGGGTATACCTTTTTTTCCTACCCGCATCTTACCCATGTAAGAATAGACTATATACTGATGTCTAATTCACTCAAAGCTAACTGCCGAATGGAGAAGCTGCCACGGGTCCTATCGGACCATAACCCTTTAATTTGCACCTTAGAAACAGGAATAGGAAGACCAACACCTAGCTCTTGGACTTTTGAGAAATCCCTGCTTTTAGATGACAAATATTGTGCTCATATGAGAAAGTGGATCCCTAACTTTCTTGCAGACAATCTTGGAAGCACTTCAATTGAAGTTGTGTGGGATGCTCTAAAAGCAGGGATACGAGGAGAGACGCTGCGATATTCGCTAAATGCCAATAAACTAGCTAGGGAATCCTTGAAGGTACTTCACGAAAATTTAAGGTTGGCCGAAGAAGAATTAATAAAGGTAAAAATAGGGAATCACGAGCCAGAAGAATTATCAAAATCGCAAAGCCAGGTGGCAATCGCTAAGGCCGCAATTACAAATATTTTTACCGATAAAGCTGTAATAAAAGCGTTATCACAAAGAGAAATGGTCTATGAGGTGAACGAACAAATCGGTCACCAGCTTGCCGTACGTACAAGGCAACAGATTTAATCAAACTTGATTCGTGAGATATCTGATCCTTTGGCAGGTCAACTTACTGACCCAGAACATATAAGAGATGCCTTCTGGCGATTTTATCGGGACTTGTATATGGAGGAGGCGGGGGGTGATCTAGCTAAAACTGAAAGGTACTTAGATAAAGTAAATTATGATCATTTTGATGAGGAAGATCAGGCCATCTTAGAGGAGGTCCCTAATACGGAAGAAATTTTAACGACAATTAAAAATCTTCCAAAAGGGAAAGCAACCGGACTGGATAGCATTCCCTCGGAATTCTATATAACTTTTCTAGATCAAATAAAAGGCATTCTAAGTGATCTTATTATACATATCTTTAAAGGTGGCCAACCTCCAAATTCTTGGTCTAGGGCTAAGATAGTCATTTTCCCCCAAAAATAAACCTCCAGAACTACTAGGTTCATACCGACCTATCACCCTCATCAACGCGGACTCAAAGGTATATTCGAAAGTCCTGGCTAATAGAATCGCTCCTATTATCTATAAAGTAATTGCCAAATGTCAACATGGCTTTGTGCCAGGGAGATCCACTATCAATCACATCCAGAGAGTGATCACTCTATTTGACAGCATGGAGGTTGCAGGAGACCCTATGGCATTGGTGCTTCTCGATGCTGAGAAGGCCTTTGATAGGGTCTCCTGGCAATTTCTGTGGGCCTCTATGTCCAGGGTTGGAATAAAGGATGGGTATATCCAGGCTGTGCAAAAACTGTACGTTAACCCCAGGGCAGCGGTAATGGTGAACGGCAGCCTATCTAAGGAGTTAATAATATCCCGTGGAACACGGCAGGGCTGCCCTTGCTCACCATTGCTTTTGCAATATACATCAACCCCTTCATTCGTAGTTTAGAAGGAAACAGAGAAATAAAACCGATCTGGTCACAAGATTATCCCACCAAATCCCTGGCTTACGCAGATGACATTGCTATTGTAACAGCTGATCCTAGTACAGCTATGATTGCTATTGAAAGAGAGGCTAACCACTTTGGATTAGCATCCGGATATGCACTGAACCAAGGGAAAACTCAGATAGTATTGAATAACAAAAGCAAGATGAACGATCCCCGAGTTGTAGAAAAGGCTATATACCTAGGGGACTGTATATCATCTAAACTAGACAATATGGTTAATTTAAATCTAAAGCCAATGGTTGACTCAATGCAGAAAGATCTTCGACTGACTAGACAATTTACACCTTTCTATCATCGGCAGAGTTAATGTAGTGAAAATTGTTTTTTTTCCTAAAATTCTATATTTATTCAGAGCAATTTGCCTAGAATTCTCTACTCACTGGTTTAAATCAATAGAATGTGTGCTTTCTAGATTTATTTGGGCTTACTCTCAACCCCGGCGGACCTACAAACTCCTCACCCTCTCTAAGGATCGGGGTGGGCTAGCGCTCCCAAACCTAAAAGCATATTATTGGGCATCTGTGCTATTATATAGTAAAGAGTTACTACAGAACATCGGGGAGGTGGGGACGCTCGGGGACAGCATACCATCTACTTTTCAACTAATTCTTGGGAATAAGAGTAGAGGATATTTTTGGCGACACTTGCATGACAGCTATCATAAAAAAGTTACATTTAAAACGCTCTACAGCGGGTTTAAGGTATGGAAGGCTGTAAGAAGAATGCTCGGCATAGGGCGAATCTCGTTCTACACCCCCCTAAGGGATAATCCTATCCTTCCGGTAATCTTTAGCGACAGCTGTATACATAAATGGAATCAGGCAGGAATTGTCCAGGTCGGCTGTCTCCTCTCCTCTACAGGGATACTATCCTTTGAAGAACTTAAAAAAAAATTCCAACTGGATTGGAGGGACTTTTTTAAATATCTCCAAATTAGAGACTTTCTGTCACGGAAAGTGGAGGGAAGGGTACCACTTGAAAAAGTTGCCATAGTGGAAAAATTAAATTGCAGTAAAAAAGCACTATTGGGGAAATATATTCCTTTATTAATGCGCTGTTTCCGGATGATATGGAGAAAACCTCACAGAAATGGCAGGAAAAAGTCGGCATGTCTATTGATGAATTCAACTATGCATACCTGATGTCACAAACAATACTCATGTCTACAAAATTACAAGCACAGTTTTTCAAAACTTGTTTTTTTATATATTGTGCGCCAGATAAAATTGCCAAGTGGGGAGCGGCAAGGGGACATGCTGCCCGAGATGTATAATTGTTGGCAAAACTGAATAAAGATATTTTTATGTTTAACTTTGTTTTATTGGTTTGCAGATAAGTGAAAAGACATAATACATATATTATTTATCCTATTTCGGGCCCCCGCAGGAGGCCCAGCTTGTCCGTGTAACATACAATAGCTAATAAAATATACAACTCCCATCCCCCCGTCCCTATATCCCCCTCCCCGAACCGGTGTGCTATGGCGGATCCTTGGTGTTTCGGTGCATATAGAGCCCGTGTGCGCCGTGTCTCAGGAAGCTGCCTCAGGTTGTGGGATAACAGTTAGTCGCAGAAGGCGAAGGTATTTCGGGCAGGTGATTTCGTTGAATTCCATCGCTAGTAGTGATAGTAGGGGCTGCCATGTGGTAGCAAACGTGTCTGAGGATTGTGTAAGGCTAGCTTGGATTCTCTCCATGCCCAACGTGTACCACAGTTTGTGTAGCCACCCCGTGTGAGTTGGTCTATTCCGTGTGCCCCATAGAGAGAGAATGTGTTGCACCGCTGCTCCCATAGCCAAGCCCATCTGCCTTCCCCTAACTGACTTCAGTGGGTACGTAATCGGGTTAGGGAGCCCCAGCACGGTATAGGCCGGGAAGCGTGGGATTTCTGTGTCGAATTGTTTGTCTATATCGTCTAGGACTGCCGTCCAGTATCCTGTCACTTCCCTACAGTCCCATAACAGGTGAGTCAGTGTGCCCTCTTCGTCACATCCTCTCCAACATGTAGGGCTACGATCGGGGTTTCCCTTATGTAGTCTGGCAGGTGTCAAATACCAATATGTTACTACCTTGACCGCAGCCTCCCTGCCTGCTGTGTTCCTAGCCGTGTGGTTTGCCCTAAAATAAATGTCCCGCCATTCTTTTCCGGTCAGCTCTCTACCAAGCTCCCTTGCCCATCTCCTCTGTCCAGCCGAGGGTCCCGGATGAGCCGGGAGGCGAATCAGTCGGTAGAGTTCGGAAATCATCCTCTTATCCGAGGTTTTGGTGACGAGCCATTTCTCGTAGGACGTCAGTTTTCTACCGACCAACGGGCGCACGTCTGGGTGTGTTAGCCAGTGGCGAATTTGGAAATATTGGAGTCTCTGCGGTCTTTGGACGTCGTAGGCCTGTGATATCTCTGAGAGTTGGAGGAACCCCTCTAGGTCGAATAAGTGCCCGGCTGACTTGCATGTTGACGCCCTCCATTGTGGGAACGCTCGCTTTTCAAGCCCCGGTGGGAATTCCGGGTTGTCGAATATGGGAGTTAACGGCGAGGGAAAGGAGGTAAGTCCACGTTTTGTCGCCACTGTGTCCCACACTTGCATAACAGTGCGTGTGAATGGGGAGAGTGTAAGGTTCGGGGGCCTATCCGGGCGTTTGAGGAATGGTACTTTCCAGAGGTCTAGCTGTGCCATCGCCCTATCTTGAAACAGCCACCTCTTTTCTGATTCCGGTCTATTCCATTCGACCAAGTATCTGAGTTGCGACGCCCGGAAGTAATCCAATAAATTGGGAATTCCCAGCCCTCCTTCGTCGGGGGACGATGAGCTAGCTCCCTATTCATCCTCGGCCTCTTCCCGGCCCAGATGAATTGTTGCACAGCACTTTGCAATTTATGAATGACGCCTTTGGGAGGCCAGGCTGGGATGGTCTGAAAGAAGTATAGCACTTGAGGCAAGATAGACATTTTGATTGCAGCGATACGGCCCAGGAGCGACAGGGATTGCTTCTGCCATCTACGCAGATCTCCCTGAACACGCGAAAGGAGATTGGAGTAGTTTAGGGCGATTGTTTGCTCTGTGGAGGGGGTCAAGACTATCCCCAGGTATGGGATCTTGTCTTGAAGTTGTAGCTCCCCGAACTCGCCGTGTGGTGCCCCTGGTGTAGTTTCGTAGAGACCAAGTGGTAATATCATGGATTTCCCCACATTGATCTTAAAGCCGGAAACCTCACCAAAATCGTGCAGTTCCCGCAGGAAAGCCGGGACCGAGCGCTTGGGTGTCTCTAGGGCTGCCAGGATATCGTCCGCATAGAGGCTGATTGGGTGTTTCTCCCTTCCAAAGGGGATGCCGAGGATATCTGGGTTATCCCTTATCCGTTGTGCTAGGGGCTCAACATATAACGCAAATAGGAGAGGTGACAACGGACATCCTTGCCTCGTGCCCCTTTGAATGTCAAAGGGCTGGGAACTCGTTCCGTTGACCCGGATCGTAGCCGTGGGTTTGTCATAACAGCTTGTTACCCATGCCCTAAATCGCTCACCCAAGCCAAAGTGCGCCAATGTCTTATCCATAAAACCCCAGTCTACCCTGTCGAATGCTTTTTCAGCATCTATTGACAGTAAAAGGGCATCCGTCTGGTTATGGTGGGCTTTATCAATTATATGCATGATTCGTTTGGTATTATCGCTGCTTTGTCTATTGGGAATGAACCCGGATTGGTCTGGTTCGATAATGCCTGGCATGCGTGGGCCCAGTCTAGACGCCAGAACCCCTGTAAACAATTTGAGGTCCAGGTTGAGTAAGGAGATCGGCCGGTATGAGCCGCATTGAGTAGTGTCTTTTCCGGGCTTGGGAAGGACAACTATATCTGCTGCGAGCATGTCTGCGGGAATAGATCCGGGGCCCTGGAGCGAATTAAAAAGGCGAGTTAAAATCGGGGCGATGAGTGGACAGAACGCTTTATAAAACCCCGCCGAGAAGCCATCCGGCCCTGGAGCTTTCAGTGGTTTGAGACGGGAAATGGCACCTATCACTTCTTCGATTCGGATCGGCGCGTCCAGTGCTTCTGCTCCCACCGTGTTTAAGGCCGTGGTAGCGGCGTGTTGCAGATACGACTCTCCATTTGGTTGAGTTCGAGCATCTTTGCTATATAGGGAGGCGAAGAATTCTCTGAGAGTTTCAGCTATCTGGTCGTCTCGTTCTACCACCTCCCCTTGGGGTTCCGAAGGGCTGCAATCCTGGACCTCTGGGCACGGGCTCTTAGTTTACTGGCCAGAAGGCGTCCTGTCTTATCTCCCCCTACGTAGTATGAGTGTTTGAGCCGCAGAGCCGCATATTCCGCCCTGTCGAGGTCCAGGCCTGCCAGCTGCGCTCTGGCTGCCTTCAGTTGACGCCATATTCTAGGGGCACCTGTCCGGCTGTGTACTCGCTCCAGCTCCACCACATTGGCCGTAAGCTGTTCTCTCTTTTCTTTCCGGTCCCGGAGCTCCGCTGCGGAGATGGCTATCAATTCCCCCCTCACGACCGCCTTGAGGGCCCCCCATAGCGCTGTTAGAGACGTCTCCGGTGTATCATTCATCGCGAGGTAGTCAGTGATACATTTGTGTACCTGTTGGGATATTTCTTTGCGCAGCAGCAGATTCTCCCTGAGTCTCCACCTCCCCCTTGGTCTTTGAGTTGGGGGCACGTCCAGTGTCACTATCACCGCGTCGTGGTCTGAGAGCCCCACTGGAGTAATGTCTACTGTGTCCACTAGGGCATTGATTTCTGTCGACCCTATGAAGTGGTCTAATCTGGCATACGTATGGTGTGCGTTTGAGTAATAAGTGTATTGCTTGCTATGAGTGTGAGCCTCTCGCCATATGTCTACCAGCCCCCTATGTGCCAGCCATTCCTGCCCTTCCTCTGATAAGGCTCCTGTTTGGCCATGCCGTTGCCCGGATCTATCCTTCTCTGAGTCCATGACCAGGTTGAGGTCGCCTCCCACTAATATCCGTCTGTCTTGGGGACTGAGTACCTCTGATATGGCTCCCTTGATGAACTTTTCTTGTCCTTCATTTGGGGTGTAGATGGACCCCACCACTATGGAAGCTCCCCGACCCAGAGCCTGTAGGCCAACAGCCTACCCTTTATTTCTGCTACCTTGTCTCCCACTGTGCCTCGGAATTTCCTAGCTAGCAATATGGCCACCCCTGCTTTCTTATCCATAGTAGAGGAGTAAAATTGTTGGGGAAATGCGCGGGACCTCATTCTGTGCCAATCCTTAGAGAGGAGATGCGTTTCCTGTAGGAGGCACACATCTGCCCCAGAGTGCTCCAGATAAGATATGATAGCTCGTCTTTTAACAGGGTTATTTAGACCCCTCACATTGAGGGTCAACACCCGAAGAACATGTTGCGACATATTGGGTTTACAAGTGGTGTTTGTGCTTGTGTCTTTGGTAGGCTGGGTTTGCTTCGCGTGTGTCTGCGCCCCTGGGCCCTTGTTCCATGTGTCAATGGCTCTGGCTTACGTCCATGCCCGCTCTCCATTAGCACACCGGTTCCCCTTCCCTCCCTCCTCCCAAACCCCAACTCCCTCCCTTCAAATTTCCCTATGGCGTGTCTTCTCTTTGTATGGAGTCTGTTCCGAGAGTGCGTCTTGCCCACCTTCATGCTTCCCCCTCCCCCTGAGTCCCTCCCTCCGCCTCCCCCCTCCGGGTCCCCCCCGTCCCTCCCTAACCCCAACTAGACATACCCCAGGTGTACCCATAGTCCAATGTCCAACATTCCGTGACGTGGACATTTGGAAGTGAGAGATCGGGGTGAAAATGTGGACCAAGTGCCCCGGGCCCCGCCCCCTCACCCTCCCTCCCGCCCCAGCTGGCTATAGTTTAGTGCAATATCGTCCCCCTATGCATCTCAAAGTTTGTCCGGCGAGGTAGTGTCCCTCGAAACTGCCTCCAGGGCTGCCAGTCGTTCTTGTGTGATGGTGGTGTGATCCGGCCGTGTTTCCCGTTTAGGCAAGTGTCTGCGGCCTGCTCTTTGCCATCCTCCCCCTGAGGATCTTTGTGTGCGGATGGGCGATTCCTCCGAGTCCCGTTGTTCTAGGCCCAGGAGCGCGCACGTTTCATGTAGTGATCTCATTTGATGCAGCTTGTCTCCCCACTTGAAAATCAATCGGAATGGGTGGCCCCATGAGTAGGTCACTCCTTTATCCTTCAGAAACGTTGTCACTTCTTTGAATGCTTTTCTCTTTTGTAGAGTGGTAGAGGCCAGGTCTTGATATAGTGCTATGGGTTTACCTTGGTATTTGAGGGGTTGCTTACGTCTGGCTTCACGTAGTATGCGCTCTTTGAGAGGGAAATCTGGCAAAAACGCTAGAATGTCCGGTGGAGGGGCTGGTGCCCGCCGTGCCATTCCCACCCTGTGTGCACGATCAATGTGTATGTCAAAGTCTAGGGGCTCTTCCAGGATCTCCCTAAACAAGTCCTGAAGGTATCGGGCGGTGTCTGGCCCCTCTTCTTTCAGTGGGACCCCCTAACGCGGATGTTGTTTCGGCGTGACCGATTTTCAAGGTCTTCCGCGTGGGCTTGCAAGTCTATCTGCTGATCCTTGAGTCGAATAAGCTCCTGCTGTAGTTGCTCTATCTCTTCGCCTTTGGATTGCTCACGCTCCTCGATGGCGGCGACTCGCTCTCCAATTTCGTCAACGTCGCGTCGGATCTCTCTCACCTCACTTGCCACCTCTTGCTTCAGCGTTTGAAAATCCTCTCGCAGCGTATTGAAAAGAGTTTCTAGGAATAGTCGTGTGATTGGCGCTTCTCCATCGCCTTGTTCTGCTTGTGCTTTAGGGGCCGGGGAAGTTCGTCCCCCCTTCTCCCCGGACAAGGAGCCTTTGGTCAACATCTCTTTCAGTGTTCTTTCCCCTTTTTTCCTCAATGTAGACATGTTGGGGCTCCCAGGTGGTCGGTCTTCTGCCTCCACACTAGATCTGCGTGTACTGCACGTGTGGATCACCTCTGGATGCTTGGATGACGCTGAGTTAGGGTCGCTCAGCTTTGCCTCACTCCTATGTCCCGTGGTGCGATTCTGTGTTTTCGCATGTGGGCGGTGGCCCCCTGCTGCCACGGACAACAGCCGCTATTCCTTCCGTTTGCGGACGACCTGTTGCGTGCCGGTAGTGTGGTTCTCCTGCGCCAGTGTTCGTCTGGAAGGGCGTCTCCTATCGCGGCTAGTTTGCTGTGGTCAGGCCGGCGGGCCCGCCGCGGCCCTGTCGCCTAGATCTGTTCCCTGGTTTCAGCCTTGGTGTTGGTGTCTTCGGCCAGCCGTGAAGCCCTTTGGGGCAGTGGTGAACTCTTTACGTTCTTGCGCACTGTGTGCGGCCTTGGACCCTGGAGGCGTTGATTCTTGGGGGCCAATCTGTGGTTCCGCCCGCTGTATGCGCTGTCGCCTAGATAGGGACCGCCTCCACCCGATCCGCCTCGGACGCGCTTACTGCAGCTTAATTTGCTCGAGTTGGAAACAGCCCCCCCAGTGCCACTGCCGCTGTCTCCACCGCACCGGGGGCCTTCCCCACCTGTCCGCTGTGCTATGCTGTCCCACTCCGCTCCCGCTCCGATGTTTGCCCCCTTGCTGCCAGACCTAATTTAGGAGGTGGGCACCCTGCCCATCCGCCGAGCGCCTCCGCTGTTTATGCACCATGTTGTCTGTCCTTTGTTGACTGGGCTATTGTCGGTGTTAGTGCCCTAGGCCCACCTCTCCCCCACTGCCGAGTGGACTTCACTTTGGGCCTTGGCACTCCCCTCCGCGGGGGCTTACCGTGCAGCTTGTCTCCGGCGGAGCCGGGCTCTGCGGGTCGCTCACTGCTCCCTCGCCGTCACCTTCAGGCGTGGCCTATTCCCCAGATCGCTCGGGGGACTCTGGGTGCGCGCTCAGCTAGGCCGTTCGACGCTGCTGCGGGTACTCACTCGCCGTTCCGCAGGGCGCCCGTGTTGGGCCTTCGTCGGATCCGCCTGTATCCCGACCTGGGGGGATCGCTTCAGTCTTTCCCGCTCCGACGTTTTGTTGGGCCTCCGGCCCGAGCGTCTCCGCCAGCCGCTACCCGCCCGGTCTTCCGGGCCGATTGTCTCCGGCGGAGCCAGGCTCTGCAGGTCGCTCACCGCTCCACCGCGTCCTCCCCTGCCGTCACCTTCAGGCGTGGCCTCCTCCCGAGCTCGCTCAGGGGACTCCGGATTCGCGCCCAGCTAGGCCCTCAAGCCGGGCGCTCGATTTGCGCCGCCGATCGAGCAGGGGCCGCCCCTCCGCCACCGCTCTGTTCCTGCCGGCGCCTGAGGTGTTCGTCGATGCTGTGGGTGCTCACTTGCCGTTCCGCTGGTCGCCCTTGGTGGGCCCTCGCCGGATCCGCCTGTGCCTCGACCTGGGAGGATCGCGGCTGTCCTTCCTGCTCTGTCGTTATGCTGGGCTTCCGGCCCGATCGTCTCCTCCAGCCGCTACCTGCTCGGTCTTCCGAGGCTCCTACCAGCCGCACAGGACGCCTGATGGAGTTTGCGGGGGTGTCGCCGCACTCCCACTGGTCGTGCCACCTGTTGTGGTGCACAACGGGGGGGTATGCTGGGTTATTCGGCTGGGTATGGGGTTCAGGAACGAGGAGCCTCCGGGGTATGCGACCGCTTAGATCGCCATCTTGGCCACGCCCCATAAAAATATTTTTTTTAAAAAATTATTTAAAAAAAATAATAAAAAAATAAAATAAACAGATTCACACATAGAATGTGAAAAGAACATGTTAGATTTTTGTAAATCACGTGCTTGTTGTTCACAAATAAAAGGCTAGTTGCAATTAGGAATGGCTCAGAATAACTACAAAAGAGTCTTCCTTGTTAGACGCATGGGCAGAATAATGACAGTTTTGTGACACAAAGTCCACTCCATGAAAGTGAAACTGTAAAAGAGTGTGATTAGTGGACAAACAAGGACGAAGTGGAACATGCCTTAGATATAGGTAGAAAGGCAGAGCAACCTTAGTGGATGTGGCAGTCAGATGGGTGCATTTGAGAGAACAACAGCATCATGAGGGGAACAGAAACTTAAGAGTTGCAAATGGAAAGGACAACAATCTGCAAGGTAGCAGAGGGTGTAGGGCTCTGAGCAAGTGACACATCCTGATGAAAAGACAGAGGGAGGTGGAAACACTCAGACAAATAGCACATAAGAGAGCAACAACCAAACAAGTGTGCACTGAGGACTGCTCCTAGGATGGAGAAGCACTGTGAGAGACAGTTGCTTCCGGAGAGGTGTTTTTCAGGAAAAGGGCAGTACCCGGAGTGAAGGCAGCACACAAAGGGAGAAGTCAGAACAGTACCCTGAGGGTTTCAGAGAGAGGGGTTAGCACCATGACGTATAGCACAGGAGAGGGCAGTGGCACACAAAGAGCTGTGCCTTAAGCAGAAAGCCTGAGCAGTACCTTAGAATGGTGCCACAGGAAGTCTGCATCAACATTTCCAAGGGACAGTAGTGCATTGAGGGGACTATCAGTATTATGGAGCTGCACACTTCAAGAAAGCTGCACCTAGAGAGGGGGTTTTCAGGGATGGGACTGCATCCCAAGAGATAGCAGCATACTGAGAAGAAAGACAGAACAGTATATTGAGTGGGGAGCAGACTGACTGGAGAGTAGCTTGAGAGACAGGAGAAACATGGTGGTATCCTACGAGGGGGTAGTATCATAAAGAGACACCAGCACAATGTGTTCACAGGGAAGGTGCAGTGACTGATTAATAATACCAGAGTGAGAGGGCAGCACCAACCTTAGAAAGCAGTACTAGACGTAAGAGCTCAGAGTAAGAGCAGCACCCCAAGAGTATGTGTGTGTTCGTGAGGGACAGTGCGAATCCAGAGGAGAGAAAGCCACCTGGCAGGAGGGAGTATCCAAAGAGATAGCAGCACGCTCAGAATAATAGGACAACACTTGGAAAAGGGAGAATGACACCCTAATGAGGAAGCAGAGGTAGCAGCCAGAGAGTGGGAAATCACCCTATATAGAGGGTAACATCCTAAAAGAGAGTTGCACCATGAGTGTGATAGGAAACCACTTGCTGAAAACAAGAGAGCAGCACCCCAATGGAGGGGGGGGGCATACCTTGGGGCATACCTTGGAGACATAATAGCACCACAGCAAGAGAGGAGCAGTACCTTGGTGAGCAAATAGGTGAACAGCACCCTAATGAGAAATACTTTCAATTATAGGTAGATTAGGTCAATGGAAAAGGTATATTGAAGGCCATAGGTCTAATCTTTGTATTATGAAAATTTCTGACAAACCGCAGTAGGCCTGACTTATTTATTGTGAAAAATCATATGTTAAAGGCAATTTGCCTCTAAGGATGGGTGGATTTAGGATGGAATGCTATTCCACTGTGTTAAAGTCCCTCTAGATATGTACTGCGTTACATGGATTCTTACAGATTACTGTAGCAGGCAAGGCTTCTGGTGATGGTTCTCTCCTTTGACAAACCCTGCAAGTAGACTTACACTTTAGTAATCTTTATTAAACCTCATAGGAGGGGGCTGCATATTGTTTTGTGAATATTTATAATTTTCTAACTGTATGCCTGGGTGTTTCTTTCCGGGGACATTTATGCAGAATTCAGTAGGCCTCAGTAAGTTATGGGGACAAGCCAGTGATAAAGGCTATAGGCCTGGTTTGTTCTTTGGGAACATTTATGTCAGATACCATATATCTGATTTAATTATTTGAAAAGCTACAACAAAGGAAGTAGGCCTGCCCGCTTGATTGTAAAAAGGGTTTTTGTTAACACCAAAGACATTTCAGAGTGGGTTGCCGTTTGGGTGCATTAAAGGCTATAAACAGATGTTTTGTTAATTGGCATCTCAAAGTGTATATTAGCGAGCAAGGATTTCGGCATTGGTTATCCCCTCTGACAAACACATGGTATTGAAGATTTGTAATGGGATAATTCTTGCTAGCAGCTATTACAAGTATGATAACTTGAATGCACTGTGCACTATTCACTGGATTCAACTGAACCCCTAAAATGTATCCAGATTGAACATAATCCTTAAAATATTACTCAACAATGATGGTCATTTAACAATTATTCTCTTATTGTCAAAACATATTCTCAAATCTTGGTCATCATAATAACCACAACATAAGCATGAACAATGAATGTACAATCAATACATAATTATGATCTGCATATTAACAATGCTACTAATAACTTCATGTCTTATAAGTAACATTAATTTCATGTCGCTGCCCGATGCATTTCGGGACATTTCAGTCCCTTCCTCAGGGGCCAGTCTGGTTGGTAGGTATCAAGATGTTCAAGCAAAATATCGCGAGTTTTGTCGTGCCCGATTTAAAACTGAAACACATGTATACTGTGGCTAACCGCCAGTCGTGCTCCTAGAACCAGTGCCTCGCTGAATAGGGAGAAAATTCCTCGTGTGTAACCAACACGTAAAAAATGAGAAGAATCCGACGAGACCGTCGCCCTGTAATCCCAAGTGAATGCCGCTAGTCAATGTGTGTCCTCAAGTTGAGTTAAACGGTTTCGCTTGAGAAAATAGTTAAAACAGGTGTGCTCCCCCAACTTCACCTTTATCATAATTCTTGCTAGGCCATTTTCAGTGGGGTTGTATATTGTTTGCCAGGTGTATTTCTGTATATAATTGTGATTTTATAACTGTATACTTGATGGTTACCAGTTTATGCACAGTACAAGAGACCTCACCTGCTTATAGTGAAAAGCCACTGATGAACACTATAGGCTTGGCTAGTTCATTAGGACAATTTATGTCAGTTGCCATAGGTCTAAAATGTTGATTATGAAAAGATGACAAATTCAGTAGACCTAACTTATTTATTCTGAAGCATGTATATTAAAGCTACTAGGCCTTTTAAGGGTGGATTGACTTTACACTGTGTTAAAGACTGCAGATCGGCATTTCAAGTATACTGTTACATGTAATCTCACAAATTACTGTTGTAGACAAATATTTTGTTGGTGTCGGTTAAACCCCCCCCCCCCCACTCTTCTGTCAAATCCTGGCAGAAGAACTGCTACAATTCCTGCTAGGCCCTTTTAGGATAGGTTGTATATTGTGTTACCTTTTCTAGCTTTGTACATAATCCTACTTTTACAACTTCATGCCTGATTGCTTTCTGTGGAAGCTAACGTGTAATGCATTAGGCCTGAGTTGGTTATGGTGAGAAGCACGTGACAAAGCTTGTAGGCTTGACTGTTTCATTGAGAAATGACCTGGTCTGATCTGCTTATTTAGTTACAACAAAGACAGTATGCCTGACTTACTTATTGTAAAAAGCATATGTTAAAGTTATTGCACATACCTAATGTGAAATGTTTTTATCAAAGCAAATAGGCCTTTAGAGTGGATTCTTAGTGCACTGTGCTGAAGGCTGTAGAGTGGTATTTTGTTGCAAGGAATCTCACAGATTACCGTAGTATGCAAGGGTTTTGATATTGGTTTCCCCCATTAATTATCCATTGGGGTAGAATTTTTGCACTGTGATAGTTCTTGTTAGACCTTCCTAAGAGGAGTTCTGCCAACATTAATTTTATAGGGATTTGTGATTTTGCTGACTCTTTGCCTGATGACTGCCTTGTGAGAAGGTTTGTTTATGGTTGTTATGGTAGGTCTGAGTTGGTTTTGGTGATGAGCCAATGATAAAGGTTATAGGCCTGAATGATTCATTTAGAAAAAGTAATGCCCATTGCCATAGGTTCAATCTGTTTATTATGAAAAATTGCAACAGATGCAATAGGCCTGACTTATTGTGAGAATCAAATGTTAAAGCCACTAGACCTCTAAGGGCAGATTCTTTTTACACTGTGTTAAAGCCTGTATACAGTTGTTTTTTTGCACAGAATCTGCAAATAACTGTACGAGACAAGTATGTTGGTGTTTGGCAGCTCCCCAGGCAGTCCAACAGGGCTTACATTCTTTTAATCTATTCTGCCTTTGCTTGCTGAGTTTATGTCTGTTTTATTGCAGAGGGTTAAGTAAGTAAGTGCAAGAATGACTCAGCAGTGGATGAATGGATGCATGTTCACTCATCAGATAGGCAATGTGGGTAGCTTCTCCCAATTGCTTGGCATGTTTGCTTGGCCTTTTCCCTTGGCGTTCTAGCCCTGCCCTACTGCTTGGTGTGTTAGCCCCCCACCCACGTTCAGCTCTAGTTGTGCCCCTGATCATGATGCACCATTCCCCTATGCTATTTATCTGTTGTTATGCAACTTTCCATCTGTACTATGTATTCTATATTAAGAGTAGACACTGCTACTTGTATTCTATTAGTTGCTCTATTTTGTGATTGTATTGTAGGGTGATTAAGAATGGGAGATGTGGTGTCTTGGTTACTATGGTCACCGTACCTAGGTGACAAGATGCCACAAGCCATAGAATGGTATGAGGAGTTGGAGTGAGGTGGGGGCAGTTAGAAGGAGGACTGAAGGCAAGAGAATGCTGCCTTGCTTACTCTCAATAAAGACGCTACTTACTTGAATGACAAGTCTGTCATCTCCACAGTGCACGATGTGGGCGGGTACCCTCATGGTTAAGAATCTCTGTGTTACTTTTTCTGTGTATGTGAGTCACTGGGCTGCGCTTTTAATTTATTGTCTTTCTTCTTGCGAGGTTGGTGAGCGACCTTCTTGCTATGAGGAGAAGAATGGGCGTTATATTACCACTGTCAATCAGGTGTGTCCCAAAATGATAGCTCCAAAGATTTCTGGACTTGCAGGGTTCTTGAGGGCAGGGCTTTAAGTGGAATGAAAAAACTGGGGTGGAGGGTCTCTCAAAAGAGAGTGGCCAATGTAATTAAGGACATTGCTTAAAAACACATAAGCTAAAAATATGTGCTTAGAATAGTGTGCTGCCAAGCTGGTATTGTGCTGCTTCTGTTATTGTATTCAGATATATAATACAAGTAACATTACACCAACAACAAGCCAGCACTATTGGTTTTGCCAATGGCTGTTAGTTGCGTAAGATAAATAAGTAACAACTATAGCTTTGTTGTATATAATATTGAAAATGCTTCCTTTTTGAAATGATGAGCCTGTGAAAGAACTATAACGAGTCTCTTTAAAGTTAAATCAAAGGAGTGATGGGTGGTACTGCTGCAGAGTTAAGGTTTTTTTTCACCCTGAGGATGAGGCAAAAATGGAGAGCCCGGTAGGGACCCGTCTCAGCACCTGCTTTTTAGAACTGCCGGTGTTGAGCACCGGCAGGACCCGCCCTACTTAAAGCCCTGCTTGTAGTTGTTGTGCGAGCCTCGTCCCTTGGAGCACAGTCGCACTCGTTGGGTGAGCGTTTCACACGTCGGAATAATCTCAATAATTAGGTACCTTCGACACCTTCTCCTTCACTGACCTTATACCATGAAACATACTCGAATTCACCGGTTGTGAGTCTCGACCCTCGGATTGTGAGGCTCACTCGTTGTTTGCCAGGCTCACACTTTGATGCACAGCATTGGATGCGTGTCTCACCCAGCCTAGTGTCGCCACGAGTCTACCTACTAGGGAAGTAGGACATGTAAATTGTGCATTAAGTGAGAACCATTGAAGCACAACAGCCTCAAAAATGCAAGCTAGTTAATTATCTTCTTGACTGAATGGTTTCCAATCTACTAATGTGAACTAATATGTCTAGTTTACCTAATTTTCGGTTAGCCGCGGTGAGACGTCCTTCGCCCCTGGCCTTGGTCACAGTTTCAATTATGGGTGTTATCAAGAATCTCATGTTGGGAGCAAAATATCACGTCTTCAAAGCATTTCTTCAGCAATCATCACATTCACGTTTGGCTCACAGGCCAATCAACATGTATCTATTTGGTCCTTCTCTCCAGCAGGTAAGGCAGACGCTCTCTGCGCGCGGAGCATCTCCACAAGAGCGCTCTGTCACTGTCCCTTCGTCCGTTGTTTGTGTCTCTGCTACAGGCCTTTCCCTACCGCCCCGGTTCCACCTGTCGCGTTTATTATCCAATCGGGACGGGGTGTTGCAATGCCTGCACCTGTCTAACCCGCCCCTTTCTAGAAGGGAGCGGTGGGGGTACACCGCTGGCCAATCCGAATAGAGCCGGGAGGCCACGTCACGCGCCTACCTGCGAAAAAGCGAGAAAAGCGACCCGAACGGGTTCCAGTGCAGCTCTTCCAGTCCAGCAGCCCGGGCCAGCGCGTGCTGAGCCGCTCTCTCCTCATTGGCCGCCACGCCCTCACGCCCCCGCCCTCTTGCTCCGCGGCCGCGCTGCCAGCGCAGACCGCAGCCACTGTCCCAACCCGAAAGTCCAGTTCAGCCGCGCTGGGAAGATGACACAAGAGTACGACAAGTAAGTGATGGCGAGCAGGCCAGTCGAACCGGTGCAGCGCCCCCGCCCCCTGCTTGCGCCTTTCCTTCAATGAGTCCAGTGGTTATTCCAACTAGCCCTCATCTGGCAGGTAGATTGCATACAAACAGCCCGTGCATGGGTACATATATCATACACGGGATTCATTGCCATGGGATCCACTTGTACTGGGGAGACAGCCACTGCTTTACTGGACGTAGGGGTCAACTCGCCCTGCCGCACAGCCCGTTGGATCCACTAACATTGGTGAGCCACTGCACAAGGGATCCATTGGTGAGGTACTCACTGCAGTACTCTACGTGGGATCTATAGCCATGCTGTCGTGGCCCCCACTGCTGCGCTACACACCGTGGGTCCACGTAAATAAATCACAGCAGCTGTTAATGCCTCTCCTGCACTGATGGATATGGTGCAGGTCTGTCGGTGCTGACTCTATGCGGGCGCCACTGAAGCGTTCGGCATTATTTTAAACTTGTAGAGTTTCCACAATATCCCTGGCGAGAGGGTGCCTCTTCAATCGCACTGTTTTGCTGCGGGATGTTTGCCTGGTGATTGGGGCTGTGCTGTCCCCACGGGTGATCTACAGACTCTGATCTTGGCACATTTCAGCTTCTCTCTCTGGACAGCACCATCTCAAAGAAGTTAGTCCGACATCGGCGTGCTCCGGGAAAATTCTGCCCTTATTGGAGCGAACAGCAAAATCCGCACTATTGGGGGCAAACTAGCGTTACGTGTGTCTTGTGTGTATGTCTTTGTATTGGGGTGCAGGTAGGTCAGTAGGAGCGAATAGGGGTATAGGCGAAGGTGTATCTATCTGTCTAGGAGGTGCATGTGTGTGTGTGTGTGTATAGGGGTGCATGTATGTTTTTGGGGTGAATGCGTGTACGAGTGAAGTTGTGTGTTTGTCTAGGGGTAAATGCGTACCCTTCTTAATAGAGGCACGTGTGTTTGTGGGGATGAATGTGCTCATAGATTAAAGTGTATGTGCCTGTGAATGGGGTGTCTCTAGAGCATGGATACTCACAAACATTTTCAAAGGGGCCAAAAAGTTTTGCCTGTGATGTGACCAAGGGCCGCATTGATGCCAGCAGGGTGGCAGTCAGGAGAGCTGGCGTTCCGGGGGCGGTGCCAGTAGGGTGGGTGTAGGAGAAGTGAAGCATATACATCTAGTGGCTGAATTGCACAATGTGAAACCAGAAAACTAGGGATTATTCCTGACTTTCCCACTTTGCATAATTGTGTGATCCTATGCAATTGTTTTATTTCACTTTCCTTCCTTTTTCTTCATTATCACATTTAAAAGAACATTGAAATACATGACATCGGGATGTGCACAGTACATAACTTTCTCCTGTGTTTGATTCAATAAACTATAATGCTATTCTTGTATAGTAGGAACCCAGCCCAAAGAGTGCACGTAACAACTGACTTGCATCTTAGTTCACTATTGACATTGTTTTAAGGGTGATGGGGAAGAATGAATGTTTGTAAATTCATGTTTGAAAACTATAGTTAAAAAAATACTTCTCAGTGCATTGATATAATGTGATGTACTAAGGTGAAACAGTTCTGCGTCTTCGTGAAATACACCTTTTTGAATTCTGAAGAGTCCTTATCTTTATTTTACACTTTTGCTGCAAGATGTCTTTAACAGTAAAGTTGTTTCTAAAGTTAAGCAGCGCTGGATAACCTAGTTACTTTATTTCTTTGACTTCAATTAACCTTTAAATAAAGGCTTACCTGTTTATTTAACTTTTTTCTCAGTGTTAGTGCTGAGTCGAAAAACAGCAGACCAGTGCTGCTGTTGACAAGGGTGCCGCATGTAAAGGTCAGGAGGGCCGCATGCCACCAGGCCCCCTCGCCCCGGCGTACTTTTGAGTGTCACTGCTCTAGAGGCTGAGTGTATTGATGAAGGTGCGTGTGAAAGCGTTTGTTCAGGGGTGATTTTTTATTTTAACCCCCAAAAATAAACTCTGCTGGTCATCAGCTGAAAACTCTCCTGCCACCATCTCTTGGTTTCAGCAATACCGACAGTGGACATTAACAGGCTGTGTCATTTGTGTTCGTCAGACATCTGGCCTTTAATTTACTATTACTCTGCAAATCTGCTCTTAGCTGAGTACCTTGCCCACGTTAAATTACCCGTTGGAAGTTGTGTATTATCCCTGGGTGTGCGCTACATGTTCTGCTGGACTTAGTATCAAGTCTGGATTCTTCGTATCTTATTTTCAGGTAGCCATGGGAATTCCAGTTCATTGTCTTCACATAGATTCTGTTGGGCTCGGTTGTGAATGTGGGGAAGATGGGCACACTTGTTCGTGGAATATGCATTGACCGAATGCAAGGGAGCTCTGTTTCTGGACACTGCATTCCATGTTGTTATTACATGCTTGGTTGAAGTGTGAGTGTCAGGTGCACGTTAGGACTCTGTCCTGCCATCTCTCGCTGGTAGTTCGGACAGGAGGAACGGCGCTTTCTGTGTTTTTAGTATCTGCCTCGCGGTCTGGTTTCTAAAACGTCATGTAGGCAAGCGCTGTACATTTTTAGGGCATAGTGTGCCGCCTGGTGTGTGGGCGGGGACATTTCATCATGTCAGAGTGCGGGCCTCTTTCTTAAGCGACGCACGTCCTTTGATGTCAAAGTAGGGGCCACTGGCGGGTTCAATGTAGGGGCCCCTGGCGGGTGCAGTGGACATTTAATGTAAACTGCGGGCCCCTGGCATGCGCGAGGGCCTTTGGTGTCAGTGCATGCCTCTGGGTTGTGAGACGGGTCGTTGTAGAGCTGTCATAATATGTAGTGTTTGAATACGTTCTCTTGCGTCGGACTGGGCCTCTGGCATGCATGAGGGCCCTTCCGTGTCAGAGTAGGGGTCTGTACGGGCGCCAGGCCTCTGCTGTCAGAGAGTGGACCTTTGGCGGGTACAGTGAAACGTTGTTCTACAATACGTGTTCTACGATGTGTCAGAATACGGCCCTGTACCAGTTACGACAGCTGTTTGGTTCTTCGGGTACCGTGGGTCTCTGACGGGTGAACAGGGGCAGCCTTATATTTTCGAGTCCACGTGCTGGTGTGTATTGGGCCCTACAGTTGTCTCTCCCAGATGGCGCGTGTAAATCCATGGTGACCCCAGGATGGTCTGTGGACAGACGCGGCCTAGATGGAGATGGTAGTGGTGTTCACGGAGCTCGGAGCTGTGACTGCGGTTCGCGCTGGCGCACGGCAGGTGTCTGTTGACCTCGGGGTGTTTGCAGGGAGAACGGAAGGTGACACGTTCGTTTAAACAGTTGTGTTGTGGGAAAGACAGGTTACCATGAGTGCGCATCCTCCGCCGAGCTAGATGGTTGTAAGCTGATCCTCTGCCAAGCGCTGTCCCTTACAGACCCACACCCCCAAGCCATATCCCAAGAGTGGTTTGTATAGCTTTTCTGAGGGAAACAGGCCCCAATCTTACAGTGCAGACTCATTGTGAGGGGGTGAGGTTGGGGGGAGGGGGGGGGGCGGGTGTCAGCCCAGGATCCTGCCTCCTTCGAGTCTGCTCCACCTTTGTGATGCAGTCTCCGCCTCACTGGAGACACATTGTCCGGAGGGGCCTCTGTCCAGCACCCCCTCCCTCCCCCATCCGAGTCTGCACCACCTTTGTCATGGGGAGCAGCCCCAGCTTGCTGGAGACGCTCTGGCCGGGAGGGCTCGAGCAGCCCCCGCCCCTCTCTGCACCCCTTTTGTGATGGGCAGTAGGTCACGGCCCTCTGATCTCATTGAGGGCCTGGGCGTGGGCCGAGAGAGCCGGCACTAAAGGCCTCGTTAGATGGGGGGGGCACACCCTGTGCTCTCCTAATGACAGCCACCCCACAGAAGCTCTTCCTACCCCTCCCTCCACGGACCAGCATACCTCACGCCCAGCTCGCGCTCCACCCCGAACTTGTTATTCTGCGCTCGGACAGTATTTCATAACACGCCACACACGCCCAACTTGTTTTAGGTAATACCAGGTTTCTAGACACCTGTTTCCTTGACATAAGAAAGTCTGCAAATTAAGGACGGGTGATTTGCAAAAGTTATCATTCAGGCCTTGGTGTAAAGCCCGGGTGTTCTTTGTATGTGCAAAGTTGCCACGTATACATCCAATTTGTTTCAAACGACGTTTTTTTAAATTTGTGGCAGCCACAGCCTCAAAATAAGTTAAAGCAAAATCTAAATCGAGAACATCCGACAGTTCCATCGAGGCGGCGACCTGTTGAATGTTTGAAGAACACTTCCCTCTTGCCGTGTTTTGGAAGTGCCTGTCCATTCCCCTAGCAAAAAAAACGCCAATTAAGTGCTATCTTTAGATGTCATCTTGTGGATGTATCAAAAGTAAAAGGGGAACCCAAGAACGCAAGACTCGGCTGGCCATATTCACCGCATACAAAATACTAGCCAGGCTGCTGATTCAGCTTCAGAATGAGTGAATGCATAAGCAGCAATTAAACAAGCGCGGCCTTTACATTCGGGACCAAGGGCTCCGGTTAAAGCCCTTTTTATTTTGAGAGAACGCTGCTCTTTGTAACACATTGCAAGTAGTGCAGTTGTCTCAGCATATCGTGCATGTGTATCTGCCCCTCTGCCGGGCACTTCTGTGACGTGTTTATTGACTTCATGTTATAGTGCTTACTTACCAAGCACTTAAAAGCCTTCTCGCAAAAAATGTAGACATTGTCCAGTAGTCACAGACCAATCACACCAAATGATCATACAAGGAACCAGCCAGCCAGCCAGATCCGAGGCACGGTGTGCACGTGGGCCTGGTACTTCTTAGAAGTAGTGACATCTTTCCAATCTCAGAAGCTCCACTGAATGTTTCTATCGCGTGCGCTGCTCGGCTGGGGTAAAACGGAACTGAACTAAGGTCTGTTGTTCAAATCAAATAGCTGGTTTATAATTGGGCGCTGATGGAAAGTCCCTGATTTCTGGTAGAAATCCTGACCCAGGGCAGAATCAGTGGGAATGGAGGAATGACCACTACCACAGAGATGGCAGGGGAGGGGGAATCCCACCATATTTATCACTTGCTCCATAAATCAGCATTTTCCATAATAGCCTTTATGTTTGGGGTTAGTAGGGTGGGTAAGCTGATGGCATGATGAAGTCCGTCTTGACAGCATCGTGTGATCCTCAGTAAATTATTTCAGCGCCCTCTGTTACCTTGTCTACCACAAGGTCCTTAGGGCAGAGTCTGAATGCCTGATGCATGAACAAGGCTTGGCATACAGCACTGTTCCCCCCCCCCCCCTAAGCCTAGACCGGGGTGCAGATTACCAAACACACGCCCATTCCCTTCGTGGAAGGGCCCTTGCTTTGGGCACGGGTGGGGCTGCTGCCAAAACCCTGTAAACGGTGCACCCAGTGCAGGGAGCTGCCTCCTCGCCCGGCGCTGTCTGAGCAGGGGGTGGGGCGCCTCGAGGGCTCCCGTGTCCTGGGTGGGTGCAGAGATGGGAGCAGTAGGGGCCTGCCAGTACCTCCCAGCGCGAATGAGGGTGCGGGCTGCCACCCCCTAGGTTCCTCTCACTGCCATGAAATCTCAATTTCCCTATTGTTAGTTGCTTGCTCTGTTTACATACATTTTTTGTTTTGTTTTTGAGCTCTGAGTCCCAGCAGTGCTCAGAGGATGGGCTTTCCTGAATACACTGCACTTTCAATAGTCTTTTATTTCGACTTAAAAAAACACAGAATGGCGCCCCGCCTTTTGATGGCAGTGACTTGGGGGCTGCAGATTATTTCTCTCTGTTGCCCCCCCCGCCCTCGCGCAGTCCCGTGTCTTAAACCATACAGCTTTGTTGAACTTTTTAATCGGTTGCCTGAACAAAGCACACGTTGAAGTCACTGTTTAGCTACAGTTCAAAGCACATTTCTTTGCCACGCTTTATTTCACTACAACTAGATAATTTCCTCAAGGTACTCATGTTTACGCAGTGATCTTAATACATTGTGAGGCATGTTTTTCACTGCCAGGAGACATTTGCTCCCCTTTTAATTTGCTTTTAACATAAAAGTAAAGTCGATGTATACAAAAGGCCTGCCCCGTGGCCAGCTGTCGAGGCACAGACTTGTGCTCACGCGTTTAATTTACTTTTCCTTTTCCCGCTCAATGCTGTGCGTGCCTTGACTCGGTTTATCTTCCCGTTTTGGCTACGCACCCGTTCTGCACATGGAGTTACAGACTCCGTAGAACATGTCCACTACAAGGAAACCAGTACTATATTTCTAACATGATTTTGTTATTCACGTTATGTTAGTGGGAGGCATGTAGACCACACCGTTCGCCAAGAAGGCATCTTAGTGCTAAGAAAACGTAGCTGCAACACCACCCATTTATAAAGCGTGCACCATGAACTGAATTCTCTCGCGTCCGACCATTCATCCTTATGAAGTTGATAAAATGACTGTCAAAAGGTTAGGTACTGGGTAAACCTGCCTTACAGGTGAACAAGTCGTTGGGAGGTTGGGCAGAAGGCTCGGAGGTCAAGCAGACCGCTTGACCTTCAAACCCCAGACCTTCTGGTTCAGCGAGCACTGCTGCGCGTGGTGCTTTAACTGGATAAGGTATTTTAGGATAAACCAGACTGGGTTTTTAGTATTTAGCCTCGTGGTGCAGCAAGGTTGATATGAACTCTCACAGAAGCAAGGGAAATGGGTCCTCTTTGTCACAGTTTGATAGTAAAATACAGACGTAATTGGGGTCCAGATGGCCCCTCAATTTCCTGGGCTCCAGTGCCACCGGACCCGCACTTTTGATGGCTTCGCCCCTGATTTAGCCATAGAATGTTATAGTTTGTAGCCAGTTGATGCAAAACCTCTACCAGGTGTATTGTCGTTCACGGCCCTTTGTGCACCACTGTTATCAGTGGGATCTTTGCCTACAGAAATACTGCTGTGAATATGCACTGTCAGTGAGGGCTTGCGGCTTGCTTGAGCAGAAAATTGGAAACCTGGTATTAGCCATGAGGCTTAGAAAGGCTGGTGAGGCTGGAGCAGAGCCAGTCAGGGGTCAGGTTGGACCTGTGATTGATTGGCAGGCATTGGCTTGCTAGGAAGATGTCCCAGTTTTCTTATTAACCAGTGCATCACTGACAGTGTAGTTTCTGGTTTGAAGTAAAAAGCATATTTCATTGTTTCGATGGATTGTAATATTTGAGCGGCACTGGAATGAGTTAGTTTCACTCAATGGCTTAGCTTGGGTATCATGGGCCCTGCTGCAAGCAAGGAATATGGGCCCAAGCAAGGAAAGGGGCTAGAGCCGGACAGGCTGTTCCCACTCCCACCCCTGGGCCATGGTGCCACTGGCACCATTGAAAGCTACGCCTGCGGTTTCACTTCAGCGCTGCGTAAAGCACCTGTATTTGGTCCTGAATCTTGCAGCACTGGCTGCCATGTCAACAGTCTGTAAAAGATGCAACCTGCGCTTTCATCGAAACTATCTCATTAAAGATATGTTGACTATGCGGTGAAACAGAAAACCAATATTTACTCTGCAAACTCAGACTGATTAACTTTAGGCACTGCTTGTTTGCAAACTCCGTTAAACCTATTGTGTTTTGCATTCCTGCCACACACATTTATTTTAGTTTTATTTATTTTTTTAATATGGAAAGCAAAAGGCCCGTGTTGGTGCTGCAGAATGATGCCCTCTACCCGCAGAGACGCTCCTACTCCAGTGAGGATGAAGCCTGGAAGTCCTTTCTCAAGAACCCCCTGACGGCCGCCACCGAAGCCATGATGAGTATTAATGGGGATGAAGATAGTGCTGCTGCCCTGGGCCTACTCTACGACTACTACAAGGTAACCAGCGTTAAAACCGGGGACTGCCAATCCCCTGCCCCGATAACCAATTCAAAGTTTCTGGTCATCGACATTTTGCTTCTTTTATCTGGTGCATTGTTGGAGGCAGGGCTTTAAGTGGGATAAAAAAGGGGTGGTCTTTAAAAGGCCTATGTAAACATGGGCGTGGCTTATACGTGTAAACTGCATTTCTGTGATTTCCGTAGTGTGCCACCCACCAGTATTTTGGTGCTTCTTTGGACTTTTTGTTATTGCATCCAGATGTTCAAGACAGCAACTGAAATACACCAAAAACCAGTAAGGACTATTGACTTTGCCAATGGTTGTTAGCTGTTTACTATAATTGAGTAACAACAATGATTTTATTGTAAATAATAATATTAATAAATATTTTAATTCTGAAATTATGAGACTGTGAATCAAACGTTACTGAGGCCTGTGGAAAGGGTAGTGGTCTTATATTCACTCTGTTAGACATGTACACCCCTTGTCTCTCCACACCTCCTCCTTTCGCATATCTTACACCTCATCTCTTCATTCTCTCTTGAATGCACTTCCTATCCTTACTTTACCACCCGTCAACACACCCACTCACCTGTAAGCACTGCATTCTTTTATTATCCTCTTGTCAATATTTTGATAACCGTGTACCTCCTTCACACACAGAATCCCGCACAGACTCACGTTTGCAAATGGAATACAGGACCATTGCTCTGTGCACTCTGCAGAGATGGCAAAGATTGGATGATCATGTAGTCTAAATACCTCTCTGACCCACTGACAGACATTGTGAAAAACAATCGCTGCCTTCACCATCAACTCCAGAGCTGTTGATAGTAGATTATGTGGTAAATGCGGAAAATTCCGAATTATGTCGGAAATGCCGCAGAATCTTCTAATTCCATTGATCCTGGCTCAACTTTCAGAAAAAAATTGATCGCAAAAAAATGTTTTTCAAGGTTTCAAAAGCTTAATTTCTTGCAGACTTAAATAATACTATGCATTCTCCTGCTCTGGTCTCGTGTATGTTGGGAGAGCCCATCACATCTCCTTCCAGAGGTACAGGCAGTTCGGCACTGGTTGCCAGAGGAATGGCATGCAATCTGGCACTCTAACACTTCTGTTGCAGTAACAAACAACCAACGCATTCTTCTAGGTTTCCTTTTTTGTTGTTGTTACATTCTTGACTCCTCCCACAGGGACTTTAATAATATAGATATATTTTAAGGTCCACAAATCCTCTACAGATCCTTTTGAGCAGTCTTTTTTTTTATAAACAAGTTTTAATATTTTGCACACACACTGCACGCAAATCACCAATGTCACAGGTAGTACCACGTTACACAAAGATGCACTTGTCAGTTCTACAGAGCCAAACCATAGTATTCCCACACGTTCCTCCATATCTTCCCATGTGTCTGTGACAGGCCCTTGTACTATAAATAGGTTTTTCTTGTTGTGCACACCAATCCGCTCCAGCCCTCAATTCTTTTTAAGGCATGTAGAATGGTAGGGAGATATGGGCAACTTGGTAGCTTGTTTCCACATTGTAATAAGATTATTTTAAACGCGAGCAGCAATGTCCCTATGTGTCTCCAGATGTTGATAGCCAGTAGGTTGCCGCCAGACCAGTGCTTTACTGACATGACTCGTATTTAAAAGTCAAGGTCTGTAAAAAAACATACTTGGAAAGTAAGCAAACCGTTTTTTTTTTTGTTCTTTGAAATATAAACGTAATACGTACATGAATATTTCACTTCAGAAGTATTTAGACAAATTCTTATTCAAGTACTAGCTACAGAATTTCAAAATGAACAATGGCCACAGGTGCTGGAAGTGGGGGTGCTGCAGCACCCCCACAATAGCCACGCTGAAGTTCAGAAGGTCAATGAGCAATAAAGATGCCTTCAAATGTTTTATTTATCTTGTCACATTTGTTATGCTCTCAAAGACAGGAGTCAAATGTCAGGCTCTGTTCTGACAAATTGCTGCTTATTCTTTTAACATGGAGACTGGTGTTTACTTTTCTTTCTCTGACTGCAAAGTTAGTGGGTATTGTCAACTGAACTCTGAGACAATCTTGCTGGGGTACAGGGCGTGTGAGAGGCAAACTTTTAGGAGGTCAATTTTTTTGGCATACAACAAAATGTAAATGAACTTTACAAATATTTCGAAAAATATAAGTAGCTGAAGCACAAATGAAGAACTTTTTTTGTATTTCTGAAGCGTGATGGAAACATAGACTTTAAAAGGATCAAAAAACAAAGCAAGGTACATTACTTGGTGATGTGGAAATAAATTGCTGCAGAAACCCGATTTCCACACATTATCGTTTGTGTCCTATTAGGTTGTATCAGTAAAACTGCATGCCAATCTCATTTTGTGGCCATTTCAATAGAAAACATGCTTCCTGTAATTGACAGTGTGCTACCACACCATGTTTTAGTAATATATTTGCAACAGTGTACTCCAAAATACGCCACTGGCTTCATACCACACCTTTACCAGTCTACTGCTGAAAGGTTGTGACTCGTTTGCTACACTTGTTCTTTATGTGACACAACATTTTTTCACAATCCCTATGGATTCAGGGATGTAACACTGATAGCAGCACCTCACTCTGAAAACCGTCCCAGCACCAACTCTAACAGTCGGTGAGAGGCCCATCTTATTTGGGAAGACTGAGTGAAAGCTCCGAATCTTCATAAAAATGTATAAACAGTAAACATGCAGTCCTTTCAATTCTGGAATTCACCCCTCACGGGCTCCCGTGTGTTAGAAGTGCTGTCATGGCACATGTGCAGAATATGACTAGTGAGCCCACTAACACGGACGAGTGTCACGTTAGTGGTTCACATGTATGTATAAAAAAGATTTCCATCCAGAAGCATTGCTAATTCACGATTTCAAAGGTACCCGTTCATCACACAAGTAATTAGAAGTGAGAAGTAGTGCATTCTTACTATACAGTGTTGCAATACTTTACACACAAGACTTTTGTGCTCCAATGTACCACTACTTCAGAGTGGCCCATGTGTTCGAACCAATTCACTCCACACACTATCCCAGCAGCTCAGACCATGTTTAAGATGGTTTCCTAAGGCACTTCGCATGAACTGCTTTCTGCCCACATAAATGCTCATTTAGATTCTGCCCTGCAGATTTTTGGGATCGTCTGTTCAATGAACAGATCCTCGCTCTGCTGGAGGGATCGTTTTGACAATGTTATTTGTTTTGTTTCTCAGACACAGTCCCCCAAAGCGGGGGTGTTTCTCAAAACAAAAAATGAATCTCTGAGGACATTTCTGTCTTTTCCTGGCCAGCAGCTGTGTCCCATGTGGCTGGTTTGAGTCAGTCGGTTCTCCCACTTCTGAGTGAGGCAGGAAACCCCGAGTTTGGGGCGGTGGGATCCCCGCTGATTTACTGCAGGGCCCCTGCTCTTCTGACCTTTAAATGTACCCCTGATAAGCTTGAATATTTATCATAATTCTCTGCTTTTGAATTAAACGGTTTTGCTTGGTATTCAACATGTAAGGAAAGCATTGCCTGCGCCAAATAGGGTTCAGCTTGCCACAGTTTGAGGGGGAAAAACTGAAATGTTCTAACGTGGGTTTACTCTTATGTTTGGAATATTATTGGGGTGTAGGTTGACAGACAACGGATGTGTGTGTCGGTTTCTGCTTGTGGACCACCATTTGGTATGGTGAAGTTCCTTCTCTATTCCCATCCTGGAAGTGCACTTAATCTATCCCTGATAAGGGTGATGTGTGTGCATTTCCAGGGTGGGGTGCTACCTGCAGCTTCTTTGTGAGTAACCACAAATGTATGAATTTGTGGGGTTCGATCAACGTTTGACACAGGGATTTAATCACTTCCCCAAAACAACCCAAATCTTGATTTGGGAGTTCACTAGTTCTCGCATAATGACTGAATATATGGTAATCCTGTTTGTGACTAGAGGCTGCCATTCCTTATTTTGTGAATCCGGAATGGGGCTTTGCCCTTTATTTAAAAAACATTCTTTTTAGCCTCTGATGACCTAAATTGTGCAAAACTCTTCAAGAATCAGGCCAACTGGGAAGGCACTGGGAAAAATAAGAAAGCATTTAGAAGCACTGGGATATATGGACTCGTTGGCAACACATAGGTGATATTGTGAAAGCTGAGGGGAAAGTGTAACAGTACTGGACTCATTAAGATGCCACTGGCCTCATTAAGCACATTGAGAAAATCAAAAATCCTATGGATGCTTTAAAAAGTATAAAGTACAGGACATATTAAGAAACAGATATTTGAACATTCACATTGACCTTGCATAGGATTTGGGATTGGTGATGAAAGCCTCAGTGACACTCTGAAAGCGTTGCTGCGACTGCAACAGGCACTAAGAAAGCATTGGTCCAGTTAGGAGGGCATGTGACACCTACAGAAAGCATTGGCGCATTATGAAAATAGTGGCCACGTTATGTAGGTGATGCGTACTTCAAGAATTTATAGGACACACATTGCGAAAGCATTGGGCCTACTAGGGCAGCATTGGCCATAAAAAAAACACAAAAAGCACCTTACAAAAAGAGTGGGCAGATTTATAAAAGAATAGATGGATGCGCCTTGGACAAGTTGTGCAAGCATTAATAAAGCATTACGTATATAATGAAAGCATTTATCACAGAGCACACAGTGAACTTACTTATTGGATACTATTACAAAACATTGGTGGCACTAAGAAAGCTGTGGGGAACCTGTTAAAACTTTAGGCACAGTAAGAAAGCTCTAGGCACCTTTTTCATAGGGCACCTCGAGAAATCACTGGGCATATCTTAAAAGCTTAGGACACATTAAGAATTTATAAGACTAAATTAGCTCAATTAGTAATCAGTGAGGATATGTTAAAAGCACCTGACACTTTACATAACAAAATATCACAAATTCTATAAGCACTGTGCAAGTTAATGGAGAGCAGCACACATGCATAAAACATTGAAGGTCTTTTTGCCGCCAGGGAAAGCTTAAACTGCATTTTGCAAGCATGCATGATACATGGTAGGAATTTTTATTGTTCTTGGATAAGAGTAATTCTTTTCTCACCAATCATGACATTCTTGTAGGTTCCTCGTGAGAGAAGGACTGCGCAAGCAAAGCATGACCTTGACCACCACGACCACGAGCACATCAAAAGGTACGGTGCGCCATGTTTGGGGAGTCACGTGGACTGGATGAAACAGTCGCTTAGTCAGAGGGCTCCATTTTCGTTATGTGTTGAGTTTGATTGTCTCGTGTAGCAGTCTTACAGTGGGTAGTGCAGACTGGGACCGATGAATATATTCTGAAGGCTCAGTTGTTGCTTCTAGTTGTGATAACCAGGGTGATTTTATACTGGTCTCTTGCCATCGCAATCATCTCCAGCAACTGGTAACCATGTGATATGGTCCTACATTGCCTTGAAGAGTTTCTGCTGACATTAAACCATAAAACCAAACGCTGAATGGTTTGTAAATGCCACCTGAACTCATGTTACATACATATTGTTTTGTATTTTAGATATTACATGCTCATATTGGTGCAAGTAGCACGAAAACTGTGCCCTTAATGCATGGAGGTGTTTACTGAAATCACTATGTGAAGTACGGAAATGTTTGCTTGTCTGCGGTAAAGCAGGGGTGGAGGGGGGATATTTCATTGTAGAGTTCAGAAGATGCAGTTTTAATAAAAACCTCTTATGCTGTGGAGTGATTTGTGTAGTTGCCGGCTGCAAGGCTCAGCTAGGAGTGGGCCCTGGTAGCAGTAAGAATATTCAGGTTTTCTTTACTTTTCACGAAGCGAATGTTGATTAACAAAGGGTACTGGTGGATCTTACCAGATTGGTTTGGGGTTGTTCTTATCTAAATGCACTGCTCTGCATGAGACTACTTAGATGTGAGATGTAAACAGGCTGTGATTGATGAAATCCATATTTCAGAGGAACGGTTTCATAATCGAGGTGTTACAATGTATCCCTTTAAATGAAATGTGTAGTCATCTAGAGTGGTCGTATCTGCAAAATGAGATTGTCTCTCTTTGAAATATTGGGTTTTGAACTGCTGTTTTTTTTGCAACAAAAACAGGCAAACGTGTGTGTGTATGTGTGTGTGTGTGTGTGTGTATATATATATATATATATTACCTACTGGCGGTCGCCAGTAGGTAGTTATAGTTAGGACCTATTTTCCATAGGAAAAGCATTTTTTGTTTTCCTAATAACTTTGGCGTCGTTTGACGAATCTTTGCGATATTTTCAAAACTAGTGGGGCGCTCCGGTCAGGTCCTGTCTTGAAAGTTTCGGGGTGATTTGCGAAGCGGGGGCCGAGAAAAAAGGGGGGTCCCAAAACGTGTTTTCCCCATGTTATTTTTCATAGGAAACTTTAGACGCGGCTACAGCCCGAACTGCTGAACGGAATTATACCAAATTTGGCAAAAAGGTAGCCCTTGGTTCAGAAAGAGTCCTTTTTGTTAAATGGTGTAAATCCATTCAGTAGTTCCTGAGAAATTCAAAAAATAGAGGTCGGAAAATCAATTTCCCGTAGGAAACTTTAGACACGGCTACAGCCCGAACTGCTGAACGGAATTACACCAAATTTGGCAAAAAGGTAGTGCTTGGTTCAGAAAGCGTCCTTTTTTTTAAATGGTGTAAATCCGTTCAGTAGTTGCTGAGAAATTCAAAAAATAAAAGTTTCGATATCTAGGGCAGCAGTGGATTCGCGAACCCTCCCGACCACGAGCTTCACTGTGATTGGCTGCCAACACTCCAAACCAGGAAGTGTTGGCAGCCATCTTGTGACTCGGTAGAACCGAGTCACAAGAAAACAATAGAAAACGTTAAACAAGAAAGGGGCAGGGTAGAAACACCCTGACCCCTAGGCCTGCTCAGGGGGTCCCACAAGGACCCCAGGGCCAAAAGCATATTAAAAAAAGAAAATCGGCGGAATTCGCGCTGGGGTCGCGAATCCCGCCGATTTTTTTTTTTAAAATGAAGCGCGGACTCCCGCGCTTCATTTAAATGAGGCCCCCGGGTGGGCCAGGTCCCTGGGGCATTGCGCAATATAAAATTTATAATTGCGGGGGCCCATGGGGGCCCCCGCAGCCCCGGGGACCGCCAGCTCCCCGGGGCATCTTTTTTATTAATGTGTGGGGGGGCCTCCAAGGCCTCCCCAAGCCCCAGGGACTGCCACCCCCGGGGCTTTTCTTAAATATTCGCGGGGGCACACGGCCACCCCACTGCCCCTGGGACCGCCACCCCCGGGGCTTCTATTTTTTAAAATCATTAAACCTGTGTGGGGGGGCTCAAGCCCCCCCACACGCCCCGGGGACCACCACCTCCCCGGGGCTATTTTCACGGAGCCCTTGATGGCCCTGGGGACCGCCACCCCCCAGGGCCGGCTCCTGCAGTGTCCAGGGGTGCTCACCAGGGAGCTGCCTTGCAGAGAGGTGGTCCAAGGCCACGCCCCCTTTTTACACCACTCTGCAATGCAGCTCTGTGGCGCTTACTGGAGGTAGCTGGTGGGCTAGTTGGCCCCCGGGACCCTCAGGATTCAAGGGGACTTAATAGGGACGTTATAGATAAAAATTAGCATTTAAAAAACCTTTGAAATTCACTGAAAAAACCATAGGTTTCAGGCACATTATAGTTAGAAATTAGCATTTAAAAAACCTTAGAAATTCACTGAAAAAACCATAGGTTTCAGGGACGTTATAGTTAGTTGGAGATTTCACTCGTACAAAACCAGAGAAATTCCACCGTTATAGTTAGTTCAGCTAACTATAACTCGCGCCCCCGCAATGCACTGCTGATGACGTCACATATTACATCATTCATGACATGGTCAGTGACATCACTGATGACATCTCAAATGACATCACTGATGCCATCACTGATGACATCATCCACGTGACTGTGTGTTTCTTTAAAGTTTAAATATGTATTATATATATGCCAAGGTGTATTGAAGAATGAGTGGGTGTATAAGTGTCTGGATGGGGATTTAGTAGGTGCGTGACTGACTGTATAAGTGAGTGATTACATGTGTCTTACTGAATGCATGGGAGAGTTGGAGTATATAAATGACTATACGTGAGAGTCAGTGATTGTGAGAGTGGCTGTATGGATGAGTGTGTACATGTATCAGTGATTGTATAAGAGAGTAAGTATGCGTTTGTTTCTGTTTGAATAAGTGATGTGGTGTGTGTATAACTGTATAGGTGAGTAAATGGAACTGTGATTGATTCTTTGCATGACTGACTAGGTGTGTGAGTAACTATATGGATGAGTGACGGTGTGTGAGTGTCTGTATAGATATGTGACTGCATATGATAGTGCCGTATTGATGGTAGGCTGCATGTATGAGTGACTGTATGGGTGAATGAGTGGATATGTGTGTAGACCTAGGAATCAGTGCGTGCGTATGTAGTAACTGGTATTGGTGTGTCTATGGTTTCGCAAATGGTAGTCTGTATTTTAGAGTGGGTGTTTCACAGGTTATATTAGGGTGTGAGGAGGTGCATCAGATTATCACGTGGATGATGTCATTTGAGATGTCATCAGTGACGTCACTGACCATGTCATGAATGATGTAATATGTGACGTCATCAGCAGTGCATTGCGGGGGCGCGAGTTATAGTTAGCTGAACTAACTTGAACGGTGGAATTTCTCTGGTTTTGTACAAGTGAAATCTCCAGCTAACTATAACGTCCCTGAAACCTATGGTTTTTTCAGTGAATATATATATATATATATATATTTTTTTTTTTACATATCCTATACAATTAACTGTTCTCCCTGTAACTTAATGTAGGGAAAACACTAAATGCACACCTTTACGAACAACATAGCGTTGTTTGGTACACCCTCACACAACTTATTTGTGTCATGCTTAATCATCGGGTCTCATCCTGGTCCCTAATCACCAGGATGGGCTCAGCTATGTTCCAGGGAGCATCTGGATGATTCTTCGGCCGGGGTCTTCCAATAAAAATACCTTGAAACACATAGGTATCTCTTTATTTGCGGGGTTTCGGGTATGATTACCATTTTTCCCTCTTGAGTTCTACTGGGAGGTTCTCAATGAAACACATGAGGTAGGCCTGCTTCAAAACATGGAATCTACTTTTGTCAAACATTCTTAATGCAGTGCGTATCACATTTCCACATGTGTGTTGAAGATCCACCAGTGGGGATGCAGAGTTTCTGTGCCTCCATTATAAGAGCATAGTAATACCCTCCTAATAAAAACGTCTGAATGAAACAAACCAAAGATGTGAAATGACCAACTATATTTCCTCTATGCATCTCCCTCCCAATAACAAGAAATCTATTGTGTGTATTTTGTTTTAAAGGAATGGGATGGCAAATTTGTCTGAACAGTCATTGATTGCCAATGGAGAAAATAGGGTGCAGGTTCTGAAAAGTGTGCCCTTCAATATTGTTCTTCCGACTGGTAACCAGCTCAGCCATGACAAGCGGGGGCAACTAACGACGCCAGATACCACAGTGACCGTCTCCATTGCAACCATGCCCACACATTCCATCAAAACAGAAATGCAGCCCCACAGCTTCACGGTGGGCATCCCACAGTCTGTGTACCACCCAGAGGCCACAGACCGCATTGTTGTGTTTGATCGAAACAGTGACCAGTTCAGCGCACAACCCGCAAACGCCCAGAGGAGGACTCCTGATTCCACCTTCTCCGAGACCTTTAAAGAAGAAGTGCAAGAGGTGAGGCGAGCCTACAACACCGTCTGTGTTTTCAGTTCTTTCTTGTGCCTCACTGCCATGGCCCGTGATGAGATCGCGTTACCCAGCCATTGTTGTACAAAGTCCAAATCCCAGACCAGTAGATTTAGCAGTAGGACATCCGGGCACAGGGGTATAATTTATGTAATTTAGCTGTCGGAACTGAAAATCCTTATCAAAAGATGTTGGCTAAACTTACAATTGACTAAAAGATGGTGGAAGTAAATGCAAAATGTAATCCCTGTTAAAGAAAAGTGAAATGCGTTCAAGATTCCGTTTCCTTGTCATAGTTTTTTGTCTGCTTTCTTGTTGAAGGTTTTGATCAGTTATGAGTGAAAGCGTGGCAGTAAAATATACGGCTGTAAATTGTTTTTGTGCTGGATTTACTGTGCCAAGGTACGGTCCCTTTTATCCTAGGACTCTGATGCTCAGCTGGCTATTATTTGCCACTGTTGCCAACTACGTTCTGCTTCCAAATTGCATGTCATGGCCTAAACTTACATAAATCTAATGAGGTTACGAGTAGCATCTGTGTTCCACAACCTGGTCAGAATGTACATTTTAAGAATGTATTCTGGTTTTTGTTGCTCGTTTTTGTAGGATTAGAATAGTTGAGAACAGATATGGGCTACCGGATCCAACCAGTCTTCCCACTTCCATACCTCTTATCTAACCTGTCTGGCAGGTCACTTCTGCCCTTGAGTATCTTACACCTGCCCACACGCCGGTCTCCCCTCTCCACCCACCTGGAGGCCGGGTGCCAACTACATCTGATAATAGCTTGCTTTTATACATCGCTTCATGCACTGGAAATAAATGTTACCAGCTATTTCTCCACCATCCTGGTCATAGTTTTACAGCTGGGAGAAGAGTGAAGCATGACAGGTCTCGTGAATAAAATGAACAGAACTTTGTTAAATATAGCATGCGCTTGAATCAATGTTTTTCCCACTGTGTTTTGAACATAGATTCAAATGTAAACTGGAGATGTGAAATAATGTTACACTTGGATAAAAACGAGTCTTTTATTAAACTTGAGTCTCATCCATCAATTGCTATAAAAGAGTGGGAGGTATAAACTCAACGCCATTGGCCCAACCTGGTCTGTCTATGGTTTCATTTTCCCTGAAATACTTACGTTGCATTACCGGTCCAGCTCGTTTTCATTCTCTTGCTCAGCACGAAGGTTTCTACCTCTCTGAAAAGACTCATTTCATTTTCACCCTCCCCTTTATAAACTATCCAAACTCCTTCCTACTAGAACCATCATGAAATAACCCACCAGGCGCGCAACGCCCATAGGGCTCAAAGGGCTTCAGCCCCCCCCCCCCTCCTCGTGTCAGGCTGGGCTGAGGCAGCTTCCTAGAAAGGCAGGGCCGGCATCGGCCACGCCGAAGGTATGGCGGTCGTGCCGGCCCCTGATGACCATCCGGGGGCGGGCCTGTCGCGCGCAGTGATGACGCGACAGGCGCGCCTCACCACTAATTGGTCGGAGTCCGGGCGTGACCCGGAAGTGATTGAAAACACTTCCGGGTCACGCGTTTGGGCTAACGCCAGGCCGGTTAGAACTGGCCTGGCTGGCATCTTGGCAATAAAAGGCTGGGGAGCGGCGGAGTCTGCCTCTTTGCTCGCCGCTCCCTCAGCCTGCCATTAGTCACGCCAGCCTCGCTAGGAGGCTGGATTTTTAAATTCGGGTAATGTAAAACCATTACATTACATTGATTCATTGATCAGTACAGATGTCAGATGGCTAACCTTAACATATCCCTATTACAAAGGTATTCCTATCCGAATCTAAACATATCATAATCAATAATCATACTAACAACATTTCATATTTCATTTTCTGCGTATCCCTATTTTGAGCCTACGGCAAGGTCAATAACTGGCGCCAGATCCTTATCAAATTATGCACGCCCTCCAACCGGAGTGCGCATGCGCAGGGGGCCCGTTCACCGTGAGGGTACTTCCCCCCCAGGTCACCCCGTACGCCCTTATGCCCGCCCTCCAACCGGAGTGCGCATGCGCAGAGGGCCCGTTCCCCGTGAGGGTACTCCCCCCCCCCCCGTACGCTCTGTAGATTATCTCCATAATGGGGCCCTTGCAGTTATGCGCCGTTTACTTGCGCCATTGTGCACGTGCGGGGTGGCCAAGCAGCCTACTGGAAAGCGTAACTCCCACTCCCCTGTACCCATCCAGCCAACCGGCTGTAACTGCCCCTTGAGTTCTATGAGAGACCACTTGTCCCTCCCCCTTGGGCGACCCCATTCAAGAATGGCGCCGCCCTCTAAGGACCTTAAATTTACTGCTCACCAATCATGACCTTACCGCCACAGGCCTGCATAGTTGCCAGACTATCAGGCCCCCCCCAAAAGCTCACTGAAAGGTCATGACTTGTCCCTATACACAACTAACTAGGCCAGAAGATTCTCCATGAAGATTTCATTCCCTACTTTGGACAAATGGACGCCGTCTTTTTAAGAAGCACCCCCCAGATGCACCCATGGGCTATAGTCTGCAGGTGTAAAGCCCTAGATAGCCTCACCAGTTTGTTAATAATTCTTTTACCGAGTGGCTCAATGCCCTCACAGACTCACTTTCCCCCCTATTGGAATCTCTGCAGTCTCTGTGCCAGGGTGTACCCCGGGCAAAGACGTGTGGAACCACCCACTTCAGTGATTAGTGTTTCGACCAGCCCCCCTTCTACCCAGGCGTACCCAGTCATTCCCCCCACCCCCCCAGTGCAGGATAATAATACTAGGGCTGGCTGACTCAGAGGAAATTGACATACCGTCTTGGAGCCACTAAATGGCCACGATTGATAGCATCACGATGCGCCCGATAGACACATTGCCCCAGACAATGATACTCATTGCTGGTGTAACTGCACCATTGGAAGGCTACCCAGGGAGTGCCCCACAGGCCCAAAGGTCTCCCATAAGCATATCATGGAATCCGTGAACAACCTACACCTGACCACTATGTTCTGGGATAGGCTCTGCGTAAGCTTATCCCCCTACTACGGAGCATCCTAACACCACGCAGTGTCCGCTACGATGGCACCTGCGAGCACAGGTGCCGTAATGGCAGAATACCGTTTCACGACAAGGGGTGTTGAGGTGTTGCATCCGCCCGTTACCCCTTGGTCAAGCTGGCAAGGCATACACCTGTAAGGCAGCGTACTGCTAAAATAACCCCGGCTGGCAACAACAAATGGTTGACTCACCTATACTCAACCAATATAGTGCATGGGCCGCACCATCTCACCCTTGAGCTGGCACCTCTTGAGCTTTTCTATTGATCGCCCATCACACTTGACGCCGTCGCTTGCCACTCACATTCCGGATCTTCCGGTCCCATTGCCTGTCCACATCTTGCAGTCATTGTGGTGTGGAGCGCCTCCCATGTATCACAGTCATGGATCCAGCCATACATAAATGAAAATCAAACACAGATGATTAGTGCTTTTAGTCTTTGGATCTTCCGGTCCTCTTTGGATAAAAGATACAGTTTACATGCCAGCCCTATTGACTACATCATCAGACTGTACCCCCCCTTGTCACCCACACCCCCAGCCCAAGATGCATAGGTACTGTGTGACACAACACGGATGTATGACAACATAGACATCCAAATGCACTAAATGTGCACGAGCCCACGGGGAATAGGTACAGTATGACAACACAGGAATAGCATGCTTAATTGCACAGACCCAAGGGCGCGTAGGTAGTGTGTGGCCCAACACGGGCATCTACTGCATAAGTGTCCAGGCACAAAGGTGCAGAGATACTGCGTGACAAACCACAGGCATATAATGCTTGATTGCACAAGGGTGCACCGGTACCGTGTGACACCTTTGGCCCTAGACCACGCCTGTTGCCGTCCTCGTGATGTGGTTGTTCCCCGTTATCACTCGGAATCCGTTCCATAAATAAATAAAAGCAAACATAGACGATTAGTGCTCCTAGTATTTGGTAAACAGATAGAAATCACCTGCAAAACAACCCAGCGGTGGTAAGTATGTGATACATTTTACCGGCCTACCTATGTAGGTGGCAAAACCAGCTGTGATTCCACTACTAGCATTTGTTTTTCCGCCCCTGGCACACACCCTGCACTTTTCTAGTGTTTTGCCAGTAGATCCCCTATGCCACTCATGGTACAACCAATCACTGTCACCATTCATACAGATGACATATGCCCTACCGGCACTGATCAGTAATGCCCTTGAATCCAAAAGGCGTCTTGCCTCTGCCCATGCTGGGCAGAAGGCTAAGACCGACGTAACTG
This sequence comes from Calotriton arnoldi, assembly GCA_963921515.1. NCBI lineage: Eukaryota > Metazoa > Chordata > Amphibia > Caudata > Salamandridae > Calotriton > Calotriton arnoldi. The sequence continues at coordinate 2,186,383 of CAWUFW010000751.1, forward strand.
TGAGCCCGACAGGTGTCCCTCACCATCTGATCCTAAACTGCAGATGGTTTGTGCCCTGAAGCTAGACGCAGGGGATTCTGCCGCTACTCACATGACCCTCCCGTCATTATTTTTTGCAACAACCTGGCTGACACTTCTACTTTCATGTTAATTTTCATTGGTGTCTGCTGTTCAGCATAGCATTGCTAAGCACCTGCTTTGAACAACTGCAATTGCAATTGGTCGTTGCTTTTCTTTAATATACCCAGCATCCTGAAACTGACCCTGGTTAATGAGGCAACACATATTACAATGACGCTTGGGTTATCTGGTTAAATTGATAACAGCTGTGTTTACGAGAGTCCCCGGCGCATGTGCCCAAACAGCCCGAGATTGGAGTTCTGGCAGGGGGCGTCCGGCTTTCAGCGGTGCCATCAACGCGACAATGAACGAGGGCAGTAAACAGAGGACTGCTGGTTTGTTCAAAATAACGCAGGAAGACCAGGTTGTAGAACAATAAAACCGTCAGGGACACAAAGGGCGTACATTGACGCCTAAAATCTGCACAAAACATTGCAACACAGACAGTGAGGCAACGTCGTGTAGAAAAGTACCTTTTACGCACAGTGTTAAATAAGTTGCTTTCTGTAGAGTGTCCAAGTATTCCTGCATTGAAACATGTGAACATATGACTTCGACTGGTTTCAGTTGACCCCTTCTGGGAGTTGGTTGGCCTTGTTGAAGATCTTAGGAAGTCTGCCACTGGCATGCACTCTGATGCAGAAATGTTACCTAAGCCCTCAACTAAAGCCCTGAATAACCATCTTTGAGAGTTTTGCCACCATATAATCTAACATGTATTTGCAAAGCTCACATTCACCAGTGGGCATCTTGGTGCTAAATAACCAATCATTATTGTTACCCAACTCAATGGTACTCATTATATTAATCTCAGAAGGATAAAAGGCTAAATGGACCCACCGGGATCTGAAACTGCGACCATGAGGTCAAACACAGGCCCAACTCAATATTGAAGACAGCTGCAGCTCATTAATATTGCTGCAAAATACTCTCTGCTACCCCTCCCGTTTCTTTTTTAGGACATTCTGATTTTGATTGAAAAGAAACTTCGATTCGGATAGGAATACCTTTGTATTAGGGATATGTTAAGGTTAGCCATCTGACATCTGTACTGATCAATGAATCAATGTAATGTAATGGTTTTCTGCGTATTGTGTAAATATTGTATATTAATTTTGTTTTAAATTTTTATGTAAATAAATACGGCCGGGGGTTTACGACCCCCTAATCCAAAATCTTCTCATGTTATTATCTTGATATTGATAAGGGAGGAGGGGGTCTAGGTAGTACCTGGCCATACGGGCACACGCCCGAGTACTTCACGGGTCTTTAAAAGACCATTTACTTGTTAACGAGGCTTTGTTGTTTTTTCACCCCTTCTTAGAGCCCCTGCATCTCCACTCTGCCTATTGCTGGAAGAACTATCCCAGCCCTCCCCTCCGCCCCCTAAATTTGGCTCTAGTTGCGCCTCTGTAACCCACCATTTTGGCATAGCTGGCTCCCGTAAAGACCCCCCTCGGTTTGTGCCAACCCTGATGCTAGTACAATACAAACCAAATTAATTGAAATGTCTACGGTTTTGCTGTGACATGTCATCTGATCTTCAATTGTACAGCTTTTCACACTTCATAAACTATGAAAATAACAAAATAAATCCTGCTTTGGTAGACCCTGTGGCCGAGGGGAGCCCCCATCATCCAGGGCCCCCATTCAACCGAAGAGGTCTGCATTTCTGTGAGGTATGAGACGTCTCAGGGGCCCCTCACCACATTCTGCAGGAAGGCCTCATCATTTTACAGTACATCAATGCAGTCAGTCACATAACTTTATTGGCCAAATGCAGCCATAAAAGTACAAATAATTAAAACATTTCGTGAATAAATAGAACATCATTACAGGATTCAGGGATTTTCAAGCAAGATACTACATAGGCTACATACCAATGATAAAATACATAAAACATATATAAAAGGGCCAATGGTTCTCAGGCAAAAAACGAAAGTTTTTAAAATAGTTAAAAGAGATCAGCTCCTAACATAGAGATATGATGAGGGAAGGGAAGTTATGTTGAGACATTATTACATCGGTGCAACAAAACCCACCTGTCACCGTTGTCAGCGCTACTGATCTTTGCAGTGTCTGTCTTATGGTGAATGTTCAATTATTTTAGCAAAACAACGTGGGATTCGCATCCATCTCACACAAGGGTTTGCTCTATTCTAAAACTGCTTTCATTAACCTCGCCGACTTAAAACTGTGCATGCGCCACAGACGAGGTTGGTTTGTACTTTGTGTCACAAGTATCGTCCTTAATCCGGAGAGTCGGAGAGATGGTAAACCACTAATTGCCGCCTAGACCCGCACCTGTTTTAATGCATAGGGGTTTCACCAAATACAGAGGCCCTATTGAAGAAGCTAGAAACAGTCGAGCCTAGACTGCGCACACAAGCGCTTGCCTCTATCAGAGGCCTTCATCTCATGGCTGAGGGCTATGGTCGGTGGAAGACGTCAGAGGAGTCCGGCGACATAACTGGGCCATCGAAGATCTTTCAGCTTTTCGTTTGTCATTCCCTTCTCCAAATGCGCATGCTCCAAAGTGCTTTACTGATTTGATGGTTGAAGTGTGCTTGTTTATCTTGTGATCGAACATTTCTGTTTTATTTCAGTCGTTCTTCCCGCCTGAGCTAAATCTGCGGATGGGTTCAGAGGACTACGGCTTCGAATCAGTTGCTGGGTAAGGATCTTCAGGCGGTTTATGCTCTTGAACATTATTTTACATTACACTCTGACGTGTTACCCTCCATGCATGGCTGTGTCTGCAGTGAGTCTCACCATATGTGCATTACAGTGCCTTAGCAGGGTTTTGCGCACCCAGATGATGGGGGCAGATTGATGTAGTGTCATGGATCACGGGTGAGGGATGTCATGGGTTTGGTGGCTGGCCCTTGTGGAAGACACGTGGCCCTAAGCTTAAGAGTCTTTCATAGGAGAGTTACAGCCAGGTGGTTCATTTGTTTAAAAAAAAAAAAAGTGCAGGGGCTGACTTATTTGTCAAAAAGCCACCGGGCTCACATCAACTGTGTCTGCTAAGGCTGATAAATGCCAGTTAATTTAACCATCACACCAATACAAGGTAACATTTTGCCCTATTCCAAGCCATCTTGAGTTGTAAGAATGGACTTGATGTGCTAGCTAGTTCATTTTATTCTTTACATATATGAACCTGTGAAATACTTTGCGGGTCTTTAAAAAATTCAGATAGTCACCATGTGGTGGACTGTCATAATGAGGTGCTGGTGTTTATAAATAAGTGCTGATGCCGAGCTCCGGCAAACAACGGTACAAAATAGGCATTGGTTTAAACCAGTTATAATCACTGCAACATTGTCTTACACAAAGCCCTAGAATAAACCCACATGTTCTCGCCAAACTTACATTTCATCGAGTTTTGCCCTGAAGATACCCCTTTTTATTGCTAGAATAAACCCCATAGTAGAAACAAAATTACTTTGTGTTTTATGTTGTCAGTGTTATCTTAATATTTTTGTTATACAAAGAAAGAGAATGTACTGATGAATTATAATACACAGATGTATTGGTCTTTTAATTAAGACTACTCGCTGTAACTCTTGAGGTGCTTGAGGTTCTGTGACAGTAATGCATTTTGGTACCTTCACAAGGTTATGAAGTTCTAAGTGGAACTGGAGCAGCCCTGGGTGCACTGGTTATTTGTAGGAACACTAAATAAAACCATTGAAATAATAAAATACACTAAAATAACTTGACTAAAGATTTCAGAGAGGTGAGTCTCCATGTTTTCCTTAAATCCGGAGGAAGGTACAGTTGGTCACAAGCTTTGCTTTCCTACTACATATATTGTGTTAATTTGCTTATGTGCAGGGCCACTAGAATTATGTTGCAGGAAGGGCCAAATTATGCGGCAGGGCTGAGTAAATTATGCGGGGAAAAAAGACAAATTATGCGGCATAATGCTGCACATTTTGTGATCGTATTACTTCAATTTTGTCTTTTTTACACTTATTAACAATGTCTTGGCATTGGTTGCTCCTCATTAGTACCAGTTTAACACCAAAATATAGCAATAAGCAACAGAAAGGTGACCAGTCAACCTTTGCAAATAGCCTTCCACTGCGCAGCAACAAGTGTCACTGTGTATTTACTTACTTTTGAACCATTTGAGCTACAAACAGAATTGTTTGTTAAAATCTGCAGCTTAAGAGGCAGATGTTGAATTATGCGGCAGATCTATAAATATGCGAAAAATGCAGCAGCCACACAATTGCATAATTCCAGTGGCCCTGCTTATGTGTGATCAGTGTTGGGCTTTGGCAATGAGAAACTAAAGTGTAAAACTTAATAAATCTCTATTTTCTCAAAACGTTTTTCCTTTAGCAACAACTTTGAATATACATTGGAAGCCTCAAAGTCCCTTCGCCAGAAGCCAGGAGATAACACAATGACCTATCTTAACAAGGGTCAGTTTTATCCAATCACCCTGAAGGAAGTTAGTGGCAACAAAGGGATACATCACCCAATCAGCAAAGTCCGGGTGAGGCTTATGTTCATTTTATACGGGGCTGTTGAAAATTTGACTGTGACTGTGCAATGATTGGTTGGCTAATCGGACACCATAAAAAGATACCTTTTTGTTAACCTTCGGACAGGATCTCCGGTTCAATGTACTAACACATTTTTAAGCATCTGTTAATGTCAAGAATCTCCTTTTACAGTCTCCTCTTATCGGCTGTCACTGGAGTGGGCGGCAGAGAGTTACTGTGCAAAGAACAAAAAACCCTCTGTGTACCATTATTTAAAGTTCGTTCATTAAAAATATTACGAGGTGCCCATAGAGTCTGAAATGCGTATGTGCTTCAGAATTGAGTAGTGCCTTACATGGACGGCACTCAAGGGTTAACTTGCCAGAGTGTGTCTTTCCCAAACCTTTATAAGCACTTGTTTGCGAAGTCAATATGTCTACCTATGTTTTAGGGATAGCTAGGCGTACATGTCAATATTAAAGGTGTACAAGTACAAAAAGGAAATAAACAGATGCTCACTCAGGCAACACTGCAGGCGCACGTGCAAGCACATCGCATTGTCAAGTTATCATTTCTTGTGTGGTGTGCACTTTACTAATATGTTAAAAGAACTAAAGTAAATTATACTTGAAAGTTTATGTCTAAGATACATCTTTAATTGATGGCCAGTTACATGGAAGATGAAGAAGGTGGGCATTCTAGGCATGCCATGCTTCCTCTTTACCCCTCTGTCCAATGACTAAGACTGGTGATTGAAATGGAAAGAGGCATTGCAGGCACTCACTGTCCCAAAGCATACCCTTCCTACTGAAAAGCGCTTGTGTTCTCCCACTGAAAGTCAGTAGCGGTCGCTCGTATTGTGTGGTGGTGGGGTGAGGGGAGAGGGAATACAAACAAAAAAAATATATAAATATATAAAATTGCACTTACCTGATCCAACGGCCACCGCCTTGCTCCCGATCCTCGCCTCCCGGACGTCCAGGAACTGCTGCACACTGCGCAGGCTCCCAAATGCCAATCCCAGAATAGTATTCCCAGCATGAGGGCAGCACTGGGATTGGTCTGAGCGCCCTGGTTCGCTGCTCAGACATGGACTGGGAGCATCTGTTGGCTCTCCACCCAGCTGTACGACATTGCTTGGGTTGGAGAAAGGCTAAGGGCGCATTGTGGATTAGCCGGCCGCCGAGGGCAGCCAAACCGTCATGCACACTTAGCAGTGCCCACTACTCCCCTCTCCTCTCTGGTGCTGCAGCGTCAGTAGGGATGGCCCGCCCCTCCCTCGGCTTGCAGCCTGCAGGACAAAAAATAAAATGATAACAAGAAGTTTTATTATCATTTTATTTTTTTCAGTCGCCCCTACAGGCTTTCAGCGGGGGGAAAGAAGAGGGGGGGGCGATACTCCTCTGCCATAACGGAGGAGCCGCCCCTGCTGAAAGTGCAACACACCGCTGATGAGTTCGGGGTTATTTCTTTCACATAAAATAACTGTATACTCTGAACCCAACTGTATTCACTGTTTAATGTACAGTACAGGACCCTTTTGTACCTGTAGACTCCTCACTCACACAGGTAGACATCTCCGCAGCCACCGTAGCCTCGGACCAATGCTCTGACCCCACCTGCGTTCTTCACCCCTCTGTAGGGCCTTGTTGTATCCATTCAGCTGTTTGACCCATCACAAGCATGTCTTTCTCTTCTCAGATCTATAAAGGGGCACTTCATCTATCCTTCCATGTTACCAGACAACAGAATGAACTTCTGGTGATAGTCTCAACCTGAGGGAGGGCTGGGCGAACCAATCTCATCTCTTATCACAAACCTACCCAATGGAGCTCATTCTTCTTACTGGAATGACATACAATGCAGCAGAATACAAAGGAACAGCTGTATTGTGGTCTGTTACAGTCACCAGCACCTGGCACAGAGCAAGCCACCTCACTTTTCCAACCAACCCACAGTTTTAGTGTCCTAATACAGTCCTCATTCTCTTTAACTTCTCCAAGTGCTTTTTCACTCCTCTTTGCTAAAAGCTACACACTAGACATAGCGAGGCTTCCTACAATTCAAAGCCTTTCTTGAAATTTCCCCTGCCAGAGCCACCATCACCACCACCACCACCCTGTCACTGACAAAATGTCATGCTCACACTCACCTTTCCTGTGACTGACCCATTTCCTGCCCAAGCCCTCTCGCTGCCCTGTTACTTTTGCTTCTCACCTCTCCCGTTCACCTTAATACCCTGACTGGTCAGTGTGAGTATGGGGAACTGGCTGTTGCCTCTGAAAATTTAGTAGGGCTGTTGGCGGGGTAGAGGCAGCCTTGCATGTGACTATCTGTTCTCCAATCCTACGAGTATTTCAAAGCCTTAGGAAGCGAAAGAAGTTACTTTTCTTGGTGCCCCCTTCCCTGCATTTCTGCTTCTTTACCGGCTGCAGTAACCTGAATTTTATTCAATCTACGAGCAGAGGTAATGTAACTTAATACTTGCACCATAGATAAAGGGCTTGGAACAACCAACATCTGTTGAGCACAACTGGCATTTGAGGAAAGGATAAAACAAGAGCAACCCACAAAATCATTTTGTTAATGAACATATTTTTTTATGTTCATCTTATTGTGTTTCTAAGCTTGACTTAAGTTGCTTATTCCATGCACTTTATGGGGAGAACACTATAGGTCAGTTATCCCCTTACCATAGAAAAATAAAGTTCCGGTCACTGCAGACAGAATGGAAGGGGGAATTAAGGGGAAGGGAAAAGGGCACAGAAAACATAACGTGTATTTGTAAAGCACACGTTCAACCAGAAGGGTATCTTGGCTGTGAATAACAGATGCTTATTGGTACCCCACTCAACGGTACTCATTTTATCGACCTCAGAAGGATGAAAGGCTGAGTGGAACCACAGGGATTTGACCCGGTGACCATGAGGTCAAACACAGGCCCCAACAGTGGATGCATTAGTCCACCAAGCCACCAGACTTGGCTTGTAAAGAGTACACTCATCATATATAAATGAAATGGCCGTATGCCTGGTAACTCCATATGTCATGAATGAGAGTTGTGCTCAACCATTGTCTTATAATGTGGGCAGATCCATACATAAATGACACTTATGGCAACCAGTAGCTAAGGTGTGCTGATCTTTTAACCCTTTCAGTATCTAAATAGTATTAGGCAGCATAAGTATCTAGACATATGCAGAACAAAATATTTATAATCAATAACCTGTAAATGCACATAGTGTAATGTCACCATAAACACACATGCCCATACTGTTGGTGCTAATCTGTCACCCTCAGGGCCACATATGTCGCAGAGCAAATGAAGCGAGGCAAGGAAATTCAATACAAGTCACTACAAAACATGCAGCAGCACGCAATGCTTTATTTTTTGCCAACTACAATAATATACATTTTCGGTAAATACCCATTTCTCTGGAATAAGCTTTGTGGTATTGTTAAGTCTCCCTTTTGTTTTGTTTTGTCTAGAGTGTGATCATGGTTGTGTTTGCTGAAGATAAATGTCGAGAGGATCAGCTCAGGCACTGGAAGTACTGGCACTCGCGACAACACACCGCTAAACAAAGATGCATTGACATAGGTAAGGCACTTCCTCCCCCCTCCCATAAAATCTTTAATTACTGGTGCCAAACCTTGAACCTAGTTTTCTTTGGCAGCACTCATGCTCTCTGCTCAAATGCAATTTTGAAATAGACCTTTTCAAAAAAACCACACGATGGCCCAAAATGCCCTCCCGTCAGCTTTAGAATTACACCTGCAATCTCTGTAAAATGTCTTCCCCGAATCCAACCTCTAAAACCTGTGTACAGTAGGAAACAAGTTATTATTGTGAGCCTCTCCCTCAAACTCCCTTTACCTGGAAATGTCTTTTCAGCTCTTTAAAAAGGAAACCACCATCTGTTTGTAGACGAGCGGACGGTGGCCATGTTCCAAGCATCGGAGTGCGCAAGCCGAGCCTCGGTCCAACCTTCTTTGAAGAAAGGCCAGATTAATCACCTGCTCCTGAAACAAAATTCACATGCAGATCCTTCTTTACTATTTAAGAGTTTCTATGAAGAGCCGTATCCTTGTCATGGGAGGTGGATTTGCTAATACTGCTACATCACAGCACCCCGCCTGTACCTGTCAGGCATGCTTCACATGCATTCCCTTTTTTTCCCCCAAAGATTTTATGAGCAATGCGTAACTAGTGATGAAAGATCCACCCAAGATTTGTTTGTCTAGTTTTGTTAACCACTGGGGAACTGCAGGTTAGAGAAGCGTTTTTGGCAGTAATAATTAATATATATATTTATCTTTTTGCCTTGACAGCGGACTATAAAGAGAGCTTCAATACCATCAGTAACATCGAGGAGATTGCCTACAACGCTATATCGTTTACGTGGGATATTAACGACGAAGGAAAGGTAGGGAATGACCTTGAGATCTGTACGATTGTGATGAAGGAAATGTAGGAACAAATGCTTTTAAAAAAAAACCATACCTGGGAATTTCTGAAAATCAGTGCTTTGAGAAATGGCATTTAACATCATCCAATAAAAGTAACATCATTTAGAAAATGGCAAAAGTGATTATTAGATGTTTGGGTAAAAGTCCTGGAGGTCATCTGCTGCCCCTACAATTTATGCTTATATATATATATATATATATATATATATATATATATATATATATATATATATATATATATACATACATAAATTGTAGGGGCAGCAGATGACCTCCAGGACTTTTACCCAAACATCTAATAATCACTTTTACCGTCAAATTTCTGTACTGGATACTTTTTCTTTTCTCTTCCTACAGGTGAGAAAGTCACCAATGATGAGAAATGTGGGCTAACTGGTGAGAACCTACCAGTAGCTCCTCTGGTGTAGCGCACGTGAGGGACTTTCTCACCTTCACACACTTTTTTGTCTTTTATACACCTGTCCAGGAGGGGGTATATTTGTACAGAGTTGACTGATAAACTTTTGCTTATAAAAAATTTACAAATCTTTGTGGGTATTTAGGACTGGATAAGACTGGTAAATTGTTTGGGACCAGCAGTTGGGTAGCGGCAGTAACCCCCCACTACCAGCCCTACAAAAGAAATTGGATTATGTCCCCTATAATCAGGTCTATGATTGTTTCTGGTTACTTGTGAGTGGAGGGCGACCTGATTGATTTTTCCCTCTATAGCTCCTTATTGTGATTGGCCAATTTCTTTGTGCCAGGGTTTAAAAAAAAATATATATATTAGTTGAGGCGCAGATTTTGCATCAGGATTGCGCCACATTTTTTGGCACAACCCCGCCGCCAAATCTCATTTGTTAAATCTCATAATGTGTTTAAATGTACTCATGATATACCTGATAAACATGTATGGGGTCTTAATATCTGATACCACTTCTTGTGATGTCACATCCAGTATGGTCACTTCCTGTTATGTCACGCGCAATGTCAGTCGTCGTGACATCATGCGCTGTGATGGCACGCGTCATGATTTCACTTGCATACTGCCTCACCTGGTTAGTCCCCCCCACTTCTTTTTTTAGGACTTGTGCCCTGATCTGCAGTGATTATACACTAGTATTCACTCGCTGATATGAACCAGTGTCAAGAGGCCACGGAATTAAGGAACTGTAGTACACCAAATACGTGTAACATTGAAAGCATTTAAAAACTTCTGCCTTGCATACAAGCGCATGGGCAGTGCCACCGTACCTACACCCAGGTCGAGGTGAGCCATTGCCACTGGAGAGCGTGGCCACAGGCCTTCAGTCCAGTCGTCCCTCGAATTTGTCCTTTTGCACTCCATGAAGTAATTCAGTACGACTCAAGAGCTGTCTGTGGCACACTGAGGAAGGGTGGGGGACAGGAGGTCAGCCTGGACAGGTATTGTGCTCCTACAGTGGAGGGTGCGGTAATAATACCTGTGTTCTCGTGAGGTGCACTCGTTTCATCCTTGTATGGGGCCAGATTGAAGTACGAGCCTTCATATGCTTCCCACGTAAAGGGCAAGCCTTTCTTCAGGAAATGCTAGGCCTCAAAAGGAGCGTTTTCTTTTCCCAGGTAAGGGCTTTGTTTGCCGCTTGGAGATCCCGCTCTATTTGATCTTGGTTATTTACAACAAACTACCGTGAAAAGTTCCATTTCACTCTTAAAACAACAGGAGAGCGGCCTGCCGGGTGGGGGCTGCTTACTGACAGAGGGGCCCACAAAGGCGCAGGGCTGAAAGCGGAGCGCCAGAGGGCGCCGCCCGCGCCAGGTGGGCGGCCGCGGGCTCGCGCCAGGATACTGAACGGGACCCATGGCTTTGTCAACAGGCGCGCGCCTCGCTCTCTGAGCCGCATCCACGGAATGCGCGGGATCCTTCAGTGCTCTGTGTGCTGAGCAAACAGAGCTCAGACAGACGTTTTTAAACTCGCTCGCCCGTCACTAAAGTAGTAAAACTCAAGGATTAAGGAGAGAACAATGCAGCCGTGATTCGGGCCAGGTAATATTAGTGCCGCTCCTAGGCGCTGTCAGCTTATACTTCACCTTGAACGGAGAGAGGGCAGCGAGCGTGGGCTCTTGAGCAGATTGCGAACACCGACGGCGGCTCCTCCCAGCTCACCAGCTGCGTGACCTTATCAGGAGATGGCAGGATCCCCCTTCCAGAGTGGTATGATCCGATTCATCCGCCTGGCACACTTTTTCCTTCATGGTGGCTGACCTTTATGTAGAGGTTGAACCAAAGTAGTGGAAAGTCCAGGTGACAGTGATGCTTACGTTCGGCCTTCATGCCCAGAGCAGCTAATAAGCTCTTAACATTGAATAGTGGCAGTCTATCACCACTTACGAGCTGTATTGTAATCAACTACAATCTAATGACAGGATGGTTGTTTTGGTAATCACAAATCCAGTGTTTACACATTTCTAATATAGTGCTTTTTCAGAATCGCATGTATTTATCAAATTCGTTTGCATCCTTTTCGTGTCACTAAAAAGAAAGACAAGCCTAAGTCGCCAGTCGAGCTTCAAATCCTCTACTTCTAAAAACAACTCTGTAGCAGGTGTATTAACCAACTGAGTTACCGCAATAGAGAACTGAGGTACTAGTGGAAATGTTGGTCCATGTACTTTTCCTTCTGATGGCAACCGGCACTTGGCTGAGCAGCATATACCACGTGAATGTGCAAAATGAATTTGCTTGCCTTTTGTTGTGACAAAGTTTTCTGTTGCTCTCCAAAAATAGTTAAACAATTATGCTTTGCAATCTGAAATGGATCCGTGTAATGTCAGTCATTATTGCAGGAGCAGAACATTATGTTGTATTGGGATGATACTGGTTTGATATCTTGCAAGTTCTGATAATGCATGTCTGCCTTCCTGTCCAGCGCTAGTAGACATGTGATATGTGGGTTATCGGAAACAACTACGCCAGATCAGAGTCTTTAGTACAATAATTATTTAAGCAAATATATATGAAGCATAAGCGCACCACTTTTGGAAAGGAAGAGGGATTTCTCCAAAAATGATGGAAATAAAACGATTAGAAGGGTAGTCCTCCATAAAAAATTGTGCAAACAGATAAATGTGTAAGTGAGGTCAAATGTAGTTATTTTGGAGGTGTGCTTTTTTCTGACCTCAATGTAAAGCTCACATTGTTTATCCTTATTTCTTTTCTTAATTTATAAGTACATTGTCATGGGTTCACTCCTGCTTATTTGCTGATCCAACAGTAGCTAATAAAATGTTATTACAAAATATAGAGGCGATGAGTAATAATTGATACATTCTATAGCACACTCTACCATTTGTATAGTCTCTAGCAGGGGTGGCCGGCACAGCTCGCAGGTGGCGGGTGCGTATGGGGAGTGGGGAGGTCGCGGGCTGCATTAAAAAAATGAAGAATAACACTTACCTTGCCGCCGCCGGGTCCTGCGTCTTCTCTCCTGCTCGCCTGTGTCTGACTCAAGGTCAGAACAGGAAGCAGGCAACCAGGCTTCCACCCCTAAGCCAATCACAATGATGCAATTTAGCATTGTGATTGGTCTGAGCGCCGTGACACGGTGCTCAGCCAGAGGCTGGAGGGGTGGGCATGTTCTCCTTGCAGGCTGTAATGCAGCCTGCATGGAGAACAGGGAAGTGCCCATGACTGTTTTGGGCGGCCCAAGAGGGACGACCAATGAGTCATTACGCACAGGAGTGTTCTACCACTCCTCCCCTGCTCTGCAGCCCCACCAGACCCCTCACGCACGCTGCCGCAGCAGGAGGACAAAATAAAATGATAATAACATTCCGTTATTGTCATTTTTTTTTTTTCTTTCTTTTGCTGCTTCCTGGCAGTGGGGAGCCTTAGCGGTGGAGCCGCCACTGGTCTCTAGGTGTTGCTAACAGATGTTAATTATTACCCATATCAAAGGTACTCAGTTTATTGACTTTAGAAGAATGAAGAGCTAATTGGACCCACCAGAATTAGAACCTATGACCTTTAGGTTGCACACTGATTTTTATAATGGCAGCATTAGTCCACTGAGTTATCTTAGCTTAGCACTGTGATGGTGTGCGTTGGAAGCCTTCACATTATTCAAGAAAGCTGCATGTGGCAAACATCTGCCCTGTATAAGAGACAGAATAACTCAAGATGGAACACCAAAAGCTGAAAAACTGGAAATACGTGGTCTTAACTTCTGTCATCAAATACGCCATAGTGATAGAAACAGTAGAAACATCTGCAGCTGTTTGTTCTATGAATATTGTCATGGAGAGTGCAGCAGATCGTAGGCTTACAAATCAGCTGGGCTGGCAGGATAGTCTGTGGAAATTCTAATTGTATATGTAAATTGTACTCATATATAGGTATTCATTGTTATATTCCTTACTTTTTTTTTCATATTCATTTTTTGCAGCCATTGAAACTTTCACGCGAGGGGTTATAGGCAGAATTTTTTCCCAAACACTGGCTGGAATGCCTCGATTGACTGATCGAGTGCCAGGAGACCAACTGCAGCTGATGTGATGGATGTGCATTCATTTGCCAGTTTCTCTTCCTGAGAGGATTTAAGCTAGAATCCTTTTTTGTAGAAACGCAAGTGGAATCGCCCTTTGTGTTCCATTTTGTTGTGGTCTCCAGGTCAATCAAGACTGTTTCCGAAATAGTCAGAAGTGTCAGGAGTCCTTAAAAAGCTCGGTTGTGCTGAACCATCTCTTTGTGATGGATGCAATGCGTTCAGATGGTACATATCTTTTCACCAAGGCAAAGATTACCATGATCATAAGAGCTAAGAGCAAGAGCGCCTCTGAGCCACAGTAGTGTCCGGACTCAATGGTAGATGTTTCTGATGGGTGGACTTGTGGGAATAGTCTTTGTGGTAGCCAGACGTCCCCTCTTGAATAAGAGTTGTAGTTACACACATACTGATTAATTGCTGTGTACATTATGTAGATCCATCTTATGTGGTGTTATTCATAGGCTGCTATTTGTTAGTCACATCGCAAATGTGTTTTTACATAGTGATTGTTGCCTGACTTGCTGCTGTCGTGCTGTTACCTAGTACAGTGCCTTTCATTTTATGTCCCCTCTGCCTTCCTCTTGGAAGAAAATAATCAGCTAACTTCTTTAGTATTAAAACTGATTTCATTCATAAATGTGCAGCATGCAATTTACCGACTGTGCTATCTTAGCGGCTGAGTTTTATTGGGTAATGGGTTTAGGCGTAGCAGGCGTTTAGGGGTTTTGAAGAGATGGAAGTTTTGAAGTATTCGTTCTGAACTTCAAGTTCCACAGCCCTAGCCCACTGCCGAGTCTCTGGGAATGCAGCTCCATGTTCGTGTGTACAAGGAGCATGCATCTCGCAAACTGCATGCACCATTGCAGTATTAAGGCTTCATTTAGTCACCACTGCCCCTGTTGTTTAGGATGGAAACACGCTGTGGAACTGGAAAAACAAAGCAGGTGGTAAGCAGAAGTGTGTGCCACCCTCCCTCCCCAAAAAAGCAAGTGAGGGTGCACCATCATGGCTTCCTCTTAGTCTAAAGTCTAAAAGTGTTGCTGCATGTGCAGAAATGGTGCGATAGTTATAATTCTTGAGCTACAGTGTCCTGCAGCCATTGGTGTGAGCGGAGTAGGGGACTGCTTCCTGCGGTGGGTGTGTTGTAGCGTTAATGGAGTGTTCATGGGTGTTGTGGTGGTCATCAGCCACTTCCCATATTCCAGATACATTAGAAAGCTCTCTTTCCCTCTTACGTTGAAATCCGCCCCTTTGAGCTCATATGCACTGCACCTGAGCACACTCTTGGCATATAAAGCACAAGTACTGATTTTAATATGGGCATTTAGAAGCAAAAAGGCTAGTACTGTATGGCATAACCAGAAACTTTGCATCCATACCCAGAGACGGCCGCCTACAGGTTTCTGCAAATTAAATCTCCTACATTTAATTTTAATAATTCTTGTGAAACAACACAATGTTATGGAATCTATTCTGCGGTCCATGCCTAATAGGTGCTTAGATTATCTATACTTGGGTATAACTGCACCTGTGTCGCTTGGTACAAAATAGCGATTTAACACTGGACGTGTTTTTCGTGAAATGCGATTGCCAACCTTTAGGTTTATTTAATCAAATACTTGACAGCTCTGATCACAGCGCCCTTCCTAAGCATCAAGAGCACAGGTTTGTAGTCTATAAACGTTATGCTGCTAATTGGAAGCTACAATGAACATTGGCCATGCAATAAACAGCACGAAAAAAGGGTGCTGTAAACATGCTTGTTTCGCGTAGAATCCAGCAAACCCTTATTTGTATAGACAGTACCTCAAATGCTGTTTATAGAATTTTTTTAATATCCTCCTAGGAGGATCACTTTTGATTGATGCATCAACCTCCCAACATTTCAGATACCATTGCTAAACAAGTCCCCTCATTTTCCCTCAATTTCCACACCAAGCACTTGGCTTTTAATATTATGCATGTATGTATAAACAGGACTAGTACAGGTATAATCAATTATCGTGAGGTTGGGGAGTGTAGAAAATATGGCAGTTTTTTTACCTTTCTCCCGAAACATAAAGCATTATTTCTGTGCTACCAGTATAGAACCCCTTGTTACCTTGCCCTCCAGCCGTACTCCAGTGTACCCTCTAGGGCTCACTAGAGCCAGTCTCTTTGCAGGTAGTGCTGGTAGGTAGTGGCAAATCTGCTGGTCCGCATTGCTAGGGCCGTCCTGTCACTGCGAAGGAAGGGCGACAGTAGGCCCACTGGTACCATGTGCGCTCCCTTCTTTCTGGAGCCAACAGTCAAGACGTCCAGCTCCTGTGCTACCTCAACACTGCCAGTTCCACTCAGAAATGTAGCCTTAGCAACCCGTATTGTGCACATACTTTGTTGAGAATTGCCACCTGTACGTCCAGTGTTGCTCGGCAGCTGCGGTGGGCCCTGATCTAGAGCTGGGGTGAAATTGCATGATTTATCTCCCTCCCCAAGCATCACCTGCAAAAGTTCTTGAAATTTTGTGAAAAATTAATGAAATTATGCAAAATAATCTCTATATCATGAAGTGTGGTTTGCAAGTGTTTTGCTTGATTTTTGTGTGCGTAAAAAATAGAAGCCTGATGAAATGGCGGCAGGAGACTGCTTCGTGCAGAAAATGCCACTTTAAGAGCCATTTTCTGCCAAAACCAGTTTCTAGCGAGTAAAAAATATGCAGAATTTTATAGTGTGAAATGTTGTGAAATTTCACAAATTTTACATAGAGCGAAATCCATGACTTTGCAAATTTCACCTGTGTAATTAAAAATGTTCCCATGTCTACTGGAGACCAATCTAGGCCTGGAAGCAGCCTTTTGTACTTCAGCACACTGCTGAAATACCCGACCAGTTTAGCTTTCAACAATTTCATACTTTTGTAAATAAGGCCAGGGATGGATGGACTACTGGTTTAGCATCCATGGATACTAAGACATGGTGGTTTCAATGCCCAGTTAGGGGACTGATGGAAATGAGAGCTGGAGATATAATTGAACAGTAAAATGAAAAGCATGATCCTTAAAATTATTAGTGCTTTCTTTGATGATGTAGCAAAACCAAAGGGGATGATGGACGGAGTGTTGAACATTGCAAGCACTCACCCCCAGTCAACTGATCTGGGTTTAATCCATCATCATTCTTTAGCTCACTCCGCCACCCCAGTTCAGACATGGCCATATGCAAATCAGTCTGACCCTGTGCCTCATGGGAACAGTCCAGCCCGAACTGCCAAGCCATGTCTTCCCTGGACCGGAAACAAGCATCCTGGGACCAGTTTCTGGCTTGCAGCCGTCATCAGCCAGGCTATCTTGAATCCAGAGGCAAAGTGAGCAAGGGACCCACGTCTGGGCATACCCTGCCAACTTAGGCGAACATAGCAAAACCAAAGGGGATGATGGACGGAGTGTTGAACATTGCAAGCACTCACCCCCAGTCAACTGATCTGGGTTTAATCCATCATCATTCTTTAGCTCACTCCGCCACCCCAGTTCAGACATGGCCATATGCAAATCAGTCTGACCCTGTGCCTCATGGGAACAGTCCAGCCCGAACTGCCAAGCCATGTCTTCCCTGGACCGGAAACAAGCATCCTGGGACCGGTTTCTGGCTTACAGCCGTCATCAGCTGATGATGTGGCACCTGCCCTGGCTTTACCAGGTTCGTTTGACGAGGAACAAACAACCTGATTTTCCTGTCTCAGACGTTCCTTCACCAGAACAGGTTGTATTTTTGGTGTGACCCTTTGCCGCCTTCTATCTCGGTGAATACTTGCTCACTGTATGGTCACGTTCCATGAACAATGCAAACTTTAAGAATAAAAAGAAATTCAGATTTGACTAGATATTAGAAAGGCTCAGCGAGACTTTCCCAAAGGCACCAGGTAACGCCTGTCGACAAGTTTCGAATTTCTCGTCTCTTGAGGTAAAGTGTCTAGGAGCATTAATCCGATGAAAGATCTAGTTGAACCAAAGGATATATGAAGTTTGCATGTTTTAGCCCACCTGCGTCTAGTTGCCTAGAGGCACAGAGACAGCCAACGCAAACTTCAGTGTCATCAAGAATGAGGAACTGCAGTGAGAAGAAATCCAGGTGACACAACCAGGGAGGAATCTTGTTCGACTGGATGAAGATGCTCTACGCCTTTCTGTTAATATATATTTTTTTTATAGGTAGTATTTTTAGGATGGGTGTGGTGGAAATGTTGCTCCCAGTGTGTCACTCAAACTGCCCTCCGTATTATACTTAAGTCTTCTCTTCTTGCCTGACACAAGAAACGCTTAATTTAGGTCAGTGTTCTTTATTTTTTGACTCGTGTAAAGTTTTCTCCAAAAAAGGCATCAAGTCATTTGACAGTAAACGTGTAAAACTCTAACATAGTTTGAAAAATCAGATTAAAGTGCTGGGAAGCATTTAAAGATTAGGCAAAAGGCTCTAGCTGTTGAAACATTGAACACTGCATCAGCTCTGTGACAGCTACTGACATTTAATGTCTTGTTTATATATTCCAAGTGTTGTTTTTGTTTGGCTCCTAAATATCTCAGGCCTTTTTTTTTTTGTTTGTTTTTGCCTGAACAGCACAATTGCGCTGTCAGTGAAATCTATTGTTAATATTAAAAAAAACGTAAAAACTGGCTTAAAGTCCACCCATCACTTACCCTTAGTTGGCTTCCACATCACTCTTGTTTCCTTGCTTCTTATTGGTCACACCTCCTGCTTCCTCCTGGCTGCTTGCATCCTCCTGCTTTCTTCCCGGGCTTCTGTTCTGCTGTGGAACATTAACCTATCACAGCTTCCTGTTTGTGACCAGTGTCCTTCCACTGGCCGCGCGCTGTTGCAGGTATTTAAAAAAAAAACTTTTTGCCATGCATTCTACAAGAGTGCATGGCACTGTACAGTCTTTGCCCCCCAGCCCTCCTCCTGCTGTTCGTCGTTACTTCTCCCTCCTCCCCTGCAGCTTGCTCATGTTGTTTCCCCTCCCGTTGTCCGTAGTTGCTTCTCCCTTCCCATCCCTGCAGCTTGCTGGTGTTGACCCCCATGCCCTCCTCCTACTGTCTGTTGCTGCTCCCTCCCTCCTCCTATGCCCCTCCCTGGTGTTGTTCCCACCACTCCACTACACATGACTTAAAGATAAACAAGCATTGGCAAAGCCAATAGGTCTCGCCTTTGAGACCTACTGGCTTTGTTAGTGGGTTTTAGCCACACTATGCGTATTCTCGATGTTGTACTGGTTGACTAAATAAGAAAAAAGGGTTTGATTTATTTGGCTGCGTTATTCTATCAGGCGCGCACCTACAAAAAGACTCAGACACTTTTTTTTCCTTTTTTTGCCAATCCAAGTTGGATCTGCAAATAAATAGAAAAATGTGTGTGAAAGTGTGGTGTTTTTCTTTTGTTTTTTGGAAAGCAGGCAGTAGAAGCGACATAGCGCAGTTGGAGGAAAGCAAATGACTCAGAGAGAGAGCAATGTGGAGCCGGAGGGGTGACGGAGAAAAGCAAACGAGAGAGAGAGAGCTACATTGACCTATGGGGAGAAACATACAGGTGAAAAAGCAGTGGGGAGGGGAGCAGCACATTCAGGAGAGCACAGCAAGGAGGGACGCAGGA
Source organism: Calotriton arnoldi (assembly GCA_963921515.1). NCBI lineage: Eukaryota > Metazoa > Chordata > Amphibia > Caudata > Salamandridae > Calotriton > Calotriton arnoldi. The sequence goes on from CAWUFW010000751.1 coordinate 2,205,623, forward strand.
GAGAAGCAAATGGGTGACAGAAAGGGCCCGAAAGTGGGGTTGTGGGAGAAGTACACAGGCGAACGCTAGAAAACACATGCACTCCCATAGAGTGCTTAACCAAAAACAAGTAGGTAGTGCTTTGAAGCAAACATTAGAAGGACAGAAGTAATGAATCCATGCTCCAAGGGAGAGACAAACACAACAAAAGGAAGTAAAGTCCACACACGGCAACAAATAAGAAGTATGCAAATAAGAGTGACAATAAAGCCAACCAATGATAAGCAATAGGTGGGCTCTAAACCTACTCACCGTAAGTAAATACAGTTCGTGCTGTCTAGTAAGCAAGACCTAGTGAGCACTACAAATCCCAGAATGCACAGAATACAAACCCAGGCTTGATTGGCCACTGGAACATGGACCAGGCAGTCTTGAGGACTCTGTAAATGCCTTACATTTGTGGTAAGTGATTGGAGTTCCGGGAAATAGAAAAGAATGCCTCTGTCAGCTGAATCAAACGTATAAACTGTAGCTACTGCAGCGGCCACTGGGACCTTGAATCGCGCGCCTGCGTGGCAGCCGTTATCCAGAATTGACCAAATAGTTAAGCCCGCGCTTTCGATCTGTCGGATGCCCATGCTGCTGGAAACCGCGCTCATGTTGTGCAGGCCCGAGCAGCGCAATGTGTTTAGTGCGGCCTTGCTCTGCTGCTCGCTGCCATGCAATGCTAATGTGACAGTCTGTTTTATGGCGACTCAGAGATTTTAGGCTTTATCTTGTTCGATGTGACACATCTGTACATGATCCAGCGACGCACGTCTAGAATCGAAAAGTACACGTGGCGCCTGGCAGGAAACGTGAGAGGATGGATGTGTAAAGCTCAACAAATCGGAGCCTTCAGACTGTTCACCCAATTCCACAGGCAACGAGTTACTTGAATGATTTCTCCTGGTTACAGTTGCTTTACATTTAATCCATGTTGCCTTTTTCTGAAAAGCAAAAATGTAATATTATAAGCATTTTTTTTTTAGGTTTATATAAGTAGCCCAAACGGGTATGGGGTTTTGATGTTGCAGAAAGCTTGTCAGCATTACAAACAAGCGCAGCAGCGAAAGTGAAAGCGACCGCGCTATAAATTAGTAACCTGATCCACGACCAGCTGCCAGCCTGCGCGCCACTGCTCGCTCCCGAGATCCCTAGGCCATGGGAGTGAAAGTTTAGAGGAAAGGCGGGACATGCACCCGTCTTTGGCCATTTGCGTGCTTTCATTATTGAAAGCCACACGCAAAGGCCAATGGAATGTGTGGGAGGAGTCCAACCCACACGGAGAAGTCTCTTGGAAGTCTGGAGTGATTCCAAGAGGCCCTCTCCTGCGCTAGGCTCGACCTAAAAAGCGCTATGACTGTCAATGCTGGCAGTGTCAGAACGCTTTTTTTTCATTTCATGCAATGTTGCAGAGCAGCCCATGCTTCTGTGCAGCATGTCTAAAAAAAAAAAAACATCTGGCATAGGAAAAACCTCTTGATTTTGGCAATGTTTGTTTAGGTTTGCCATTGAAAGAACGTTGCTGCTGGAGGCTTGCACCAATCTCGAACCAAACGCTGGATTACACTCCCTTAAAGTATCACGTCTGCTCACTCCTCTGTACAATTCAGGGCTTTATTGAACAGTGTTCTGTGTTCTGGTCATGCTTCCAGCCTTTCTCACTGAAGGCTGATTGGTGAATAGATGGTTTCTGCATAGTCTAATCTATAAACGTGGTGAGTCATACAATAATTCATTCATTCTATCTTAAATATCGGTGTGCTCGGCCTTGCGCAATAGCAAGTTTTGTTTGGAAATCTTTAAAATGTAGTTGTCTGAAATGTTGATGTAAAACCATTTTGCAGTTCTAACGATAAGGAGTCTACCAAAGCGAGGCACAGGAGCATTTATTTGAGGTGAGGGAAAAAAAGGGGTGAGGATGAAAGAGTAGGGTTGTAGCTTTCTGTGTGACTAAAATCGGTATTAAGAGGTCAGTTCTTGGGAACTTCATCAAACGACGTGTATGTCTCTTTAAAGGCAAATTCCTCTTGCTTGAACAAACACCCTGACACCCCAAGGGCAGCCCACCTGTTAAGTAGGGTTTGGGGTAAACCGTATGACCCTATAGCTTTGTATCTGTAGACATGTTGTACTGACAGCTCTGGTAGGAGTGACTGAATACAATTATGTTTTGCCTTTTTTGTGATTTTCAGTCCACCAGTAAGGCTTTTTAGTGCACGGATTCCATGTAGATTGGAATTTAGAAAAACTGACAAAGGGATTCTGCACAGAAGACTTGGGCGCCAAATGGGGCCTCTGCATTCTATGCAGACATTAGAGAAAGTGTGTTGTCATTCAATCTGGGGTCCGTTATTGTCTTCAAGCAGACAAGAGGATCCTATCAAGGGCTCGCTACTTTATTTAGCTGCACTGTTTTCTTTTGAGCTGCTCATGGCCTAGTACCAGGCAAAAAAAAACTAATTGTCTTTGTTGAAAAACCTTACTCATAACCCGCTCACAAAAACTTAAAATACCCACATTTATGTATGCTCAAACTGGTTTGAGATGTCAAGTGTTTCCTCGATTTCATTAATGTTCAAATGTTAACCCGAGTGAAGAGGAATGTAAACATTTGGCATTGGTATCAACTGCTAACACATCAAAAGGTTGGATTTCAGCCATTCCTGTTTTTGTGGGACAACAGGACAAGCCGGCTGATTTAGAGTTTGACTGACTGGGTAGTCCATCACATATGTGACGGAGTACCCTGTCCACCTAACTCTTAGTCCGCCCTCTCATTTACAGACATGCGGACCATAAGTTTTATATTGGCAGTTCCAGCATTGGCTGTGTTGAAGGAAAGCCTTCTCTGATGGCCCAACGGAGATGGGGCCATTAGAGTAAAGCCATTAGACTGCCCACTCTATTTACAGCAGATTGTAGCATGAGTCTTTTCAGTCCATCACTGCCAGGAAAAACTTAGCAGTGACGGCTCAAAAAAAAAAGACTGCCCCCACATGCAGGGAGAAAACTCCCAGGGTTTAGCGGTCATTAGCGCTTTGTTTTTCAGAAACAAAATTCCTGCTGTGGGAGAGTGTGTCTAAAAAACAAAAAGTTACAAGTTTGGTGAATGTCCATCAAAACCTACAGCGTCTGTCCACCAAACTTTTTGTACCTTGAAGGTAACTGCCATTAGTGGTTCCGTTCAAGATACAGAGATGACGCCCAGACCAGTGGTCATATCTACATTTGAAGGACAAAGTACAGTTGAGATGGCAGAGGTCATATCTTGCGTCACCATGATGGATTGTACACTCTCTGTCAAATTCTAAATCAGCCCCTAAATGTCCAAGCCCTGTGTTTCACTTTGTCTATTAAAAGTATGCCCTGCAATTTCCTACATGCTTAGGGCTGTTGGTTTAAAAATGGGACTGGCAGAGTAACCCTCTTGACTTGGGGTTAGTCGACAAATGACAAAGGGGGCAAAAGCTTATACATTAAAGTGTGAGCCAGTTATCTTGCCAATGTGGGTGATGGGACTCCGTTGAACCAAGAAGCTTTATAGCATCCTTCCCATTTCCTTAGATATTATTAGTAATTTTTGCTCCCCATGTATATTCTTGTTATTGTTTTTAACAACCACATCCTTTCAGTGCAGCACATTTTATTGGAATTCTAATTTGATCTGTCAAAATGTGTTCTCGTACAGCCATGTTCTCCTGATAACACATTGCATCTCCAGATGTTACAGAAGTCTTTGAATGTGCAATTATAGTATGCATTGGTTTTTAGAAGCGATTAGATTCAGGAAAGACCTCAAAACGTGGCTTTTACTACCTAGTTCCAGATAGCTCCCGTCTTACACTGACAAAGTAAACACCTCTGACTCCTCAGTGCCAAGATGCCTCAGGACATTCACGTGCTTTACAAAAATTAACAATAAAATTATTGAATCAAAACCTAATTGTTTTATAGAGGACCCTAGTAGAAAAGTCATGCAGCAAGCCACACGTTTTCATTGGTTGTTGCTGCCACTGTTCTTAGCTTACAGCAGTAGAACGGGTTCAAAATCAGGATCTTGATCACAAAAGTGCTTTCTCGTTTAAAGCAGTCATAGGACTGGTTTAAGTAAGAAAGATGCCCATGACTCCCTGGTGTACCAAGAGTTATGCCCTGCCTTAACCCAGTCTTGGTACCTGGTATTGAGGAGAGTCTAAAAAATGGTTAACACCAAGGGGGATATTTACAAAGAAGTGGTGGAGTAAGACATTAGCCGTCATGGCTTAATGCCGCACTCCGCCACTTCAGAAACGCAAGGCTGCACCATATTTAGAAGGATATGGTGCAGCCTTCCGTTTCCCCCTGTTCTGGTGCTACACTTAGCAGTGTAGCACCTTCGCAGGCACCCTTGCACCATAGTGCAAGGGTGTCTGCTTGCAGGGGAAGATTGTTTATGTGTAGGAAGGTGTCCCTTCCTGTGCTGCACAAGGCAGCACAAATGGAAAAAGCAAAAACGAGGAGAAATAAAGCATTTCTCCTTGTTTCGCCAAGTTAAGACCAGGTTTTTCCTGGTCTTAATTTTGGCGCTGTCTCCTATTTACACTGCCCTTGTAAATAGGGGGCAGCGCCAAAATCAATGGGTGTTGCGGTGGAACGATCACCGCAAAACCCACTGCCAACCCCATTCACGCTAAGCATAGCGTGAAAGGGGGCCTTATTTACAAGGTAGCGCTAAGCCACGTTAAGTGGCTTAATGCTGCCATGTAAATAAGGCAAAGCCCCTATCGCCATGGAAACGTCACAAAAAGGGATGTTCCTGTGGCGATAGGGGCATGTACATATGCCCCAAGGAGGGAGCCATGGTAAATCCTGGCCTGGTTTCCTGCCATAAGACACCCATAATAGTGAAGTAATCTAAGGATACTTTATCAAACCCCTTAGGCACCTTTGAATAGTTCTGTATGCGGCACTGTGCTCCCATTCACGATGTTTCAAAAGACTTTAACCCCTTTGAGCACCATTTTAAAATTTGTCCCTTTGGTTATATTTATTCCAGCACCTAATTAAACATTGTCTAGTATGCTTTTCGCAGACCTTCCAGCACACACATTGTGACCATGTGTCATCTAATATCGGCTCCCTTCACATGGTCCCCAAGTGAGGAGCTGATATCACAGGGTGAAACACCAGGTGAGCTGAAGTGGAAACCTGTGCACAGAGTGGGTTTCCAGCTTGTGTTTGGAAGATCTGTATAGAGCATGGGTACTCACAAACATTTTCTCAGGGGCCAAAAGGTTTTGTCTGTGATGTGACCGAGGGCCGCATTGTTGCCAGCAGGTTGGCGGTCAGGGTAGGGTGTGCCAGTAAGGTGGGTGTAGGGAAGTGAAGCATATACATCCAGTGACTGAATTGCACAATGTGAAACCAGAAAACCTGGGATTAATTCCGGTTTTCACACTTTACCAAACTGTGTTATCCTAGTCAATTGTTTAATTTCCCTTTTCTGCCATTTTCTTCATTATATCATATAAAAGGACATCAAAATACATGATTTCTGGATGTGATTGTACAAAACCTTCTCCTGTGTTTGATTTATAAACTATTTTGCTGCTCATGTATAATAGGAACCCAGCCCAAAGAGTGCACTTAACAACTGACTTGCATCTTAGTTCACTATTGACATTATTGTCAGGGTGGGGAGTGGGGGGCGACAAATGAATGTTTGTAAACTCATGTTTGGAAAACTAGCTTAAAAAATGCTTGTCAATGTACTGATATAATGTGATGTACTATTGTGAAACGGTTCTGCATGTTAATAAAACACACTTGTTAATTTTGAAGAGACATTATCATATTTTAATACTTTTACTGCAAGATATCTTTAAATATAAAGGTGTTGCCACAGTTAGGCCAGTTGGTAAAGGTCAGGAAGTCACTGTTCTGGGTTGAATCCATCATCATTCTTAAGCTCACTTCACCACCTCAGTTCAGACCCAACTATATGCAAATCAGTCTTGACCCTGTGCCTCATGGGAACAGTCCAGCCCGAACTGCCAAGCCAGGTCTGCCCTGAACTGGAAGCAAGCTTCCTAGACCAGTTTTGGGGTAACACCCTTCATCAGCCAGGCTATCTTGAACACTGGCAAAGTGAGCAAGGGACCCACGTCTGGGCATACCCTGCCAACTTAGGGCGAACAAAGCAAACAAAAGGAGATGATGGACGGAGCGCCAAAACTTTTCAGACACTCACCCCCATTCACAGATCTGGGTTGAATCCATCATCGTTCTTTAGCTCACTTCCCCACCTGAGTTCAGACCCAGCCATATGCAAATCAGTCTTGACCCTGTGCCTCATGGGAACAGTCCAGCCCGAACTGCCAAGGCAGGTCTTCCCTGAACCGGAAACCAGCATCCTGGGACCGGTTTCGAGGTAACACCCCACTTCAGCAAGGCTACCTTGAATCCAGTGGCAATCCATTACAGCCTTGTAAATCTCCCAGGACATCGGTGATAGACTGAGAATCTTTCCTGTTTTTTTTCCCTTTTGGAGGAGGTTAAAGGGGAGTAATGAAGTGCCTAAAAGGCAGAGCTTGGCACAAAGCCCAATTCTAAACATTGGCTGTCTTGTACTTCGAGTGATGCCATTTTAGCCCATGTTATCCGCACAGCCGCTTGAAACCGAGTGCACTTCAGTGCAAGAGACTGTCCTGTGCTTCACAGCCACTCCTTTATTTCCATATGTTTGCCAATTTATGTGTCAACATGTTGAATATGCTTAAAATAAATAAATATTTAAAAAGAAATCATGCCTGCCAAGTTCAGACCAACAGGCTTGCACTGCTTGTTTGAAAATGTAGTTTAGACTGGGAGTGAAAAGATTCATGTTTGCCAATGTCGGCCCAGTGGTAAAAGCTCTTCCAGGAGATTAACTGTGGTCTTGGTCGCCCTCTTCTGGTTATCAACAGTCTTGATTTTTTACACAGCATTTACATCCGAGCCAAATGAAGCCATTACATTCACTTTCGTTTTATTGTATTTGAACGACACCATTCTTAGCTTTGTGTATACACTACAGTCTTTTTAATTTAACTATTAGTTTTTTGTTGAACATCAAACACTAGGCCGTGGAAGTTGAATTATGATGTCACTACATACTAAAGTCTTTAAAGGTAGACATACGACAAGTAGGGGTGCCCCAGTTTTCATTACCAGTCAATTGCTAAACTTCTGAGATTCTGGCGGGCCAGTAACTGGTATTATTAAATCATATTTCGGTTAAAATCTTCTGTATTGATTTGTAATATGGCAAAGATTTAGGGGGATATTCTCAAGGAAGTGGCGGTGAGAGGCGTTAGCCTCCTTGGCTTAACGCCTCCCACCGCCACTTCGGAAACACGAGGCTGCACGCTATTCTCAAGAATGTGGTGCAGCCTGGCGTTTCCCCCTGCGATGGCGCTAAGTTTCACGACTTAGCGCCAAGGCAGACATCCTTGCACCAGAGTGCAAGGGTGTCTGTGTGCAGGGGAGGGTTGTTTATGTACAGGAAGGTGCCCCTTCCTGCACATAAACAATCCTAAAATACCATTTTGTAACTTTCATGTGTGCTGCTTCGTGCAGCACACATCAAAGTTACAAAATGGCATTTCTGAAAAGGTTTGTTCATGTACAGGAAGGGACTCCTTCCTGTACATGAAAAAACCATGGCATTTTGCTTTTTCCATGTGTGCTGCACAAGGCAGCACACATGGAAAAAGCAAAAACGAGGAGAAATAAAGCATTTCTCCTCGTTCTGCCACCTTAAGACCAGGATTTTTCTGGTCTTAAGTTCGGCGCTGCCACCTATTATCGCCGCCCTTGATAATAGGTGGCAGCGTCGATCATAATGGGTGTTGCGGTGGAATGCCCACCGCAACACCCACTGCACGCCCCTTTCACGCTAAATTTAGCATGAAAGGGGCCTTATTCTCAAGGCAGCGTTAAGCCACTTAACGTGGCTTAAAGCCACGTTAAGTGGGTTAACGCTGCCTTGAGAATAAGGCGCTGACCCTATCGCCAAGGGAACGTCAGAAAAAGTGACGTTCCTGTGGCGATAGGGGCTTGAGAATATGCCCCTAAGTAGGGTAAATAGTTCAAAAACACATCTTGAGTGTTCTATTCCTTGCATTTCAAGGGGAATGACTACTGACCACTATTTTGTTCCAATATTTTTACCCGCCTTAACATAAAAGTACTGACCACGTCAGTAAAATACTGCCCAGGTAGCAGCTCTATTTAGAAGGCATTCTACGGGCACATTGTAATGGGGACCTTATGCTAAGACAAGCAGTAGTAGCTGTTGAAGATCATTTGTGAACAGTACCAGTACTAGAGCAGGCTTTGTTCAGCCTCGAAAGACCCTGTATATCATATGCACAGAATAAATAAATTGAAGGTGTTACACAGGTGCCAACGATAACTGGGACATTCCCTAGCTTACATTGCCCTGTTTCATAAGGTTGCCTCTCGCTCAAAAGTCTGATTGTGTGGCATTTACAGTCGGTCCCCGTGTTCTAGCTGCACAGAATGAGCTCTTTAGCCCAGCAGTGGACTGCTGCATCCTCCCCCATCTCTACTCCCTGCCCTCAGCAGCACAGAACATCTGGTGATGGGCCCCAGTTACCGGTCTGAAATCATTTATTCAATCAATCAGATGGCTTGTAAAGCGCGACTACTCACCCGTAAGGGTCTCAATTAACAAATGACATTGGTTACTCAGAACGCTGCATCTACTTTCTACATTGGCATGGCAGTTTTCTTTGCTTCTCTTCGGAGTGGTTTCGCTCAGAATCTTGGTCTAAGAGTGACACTTCTCTCCTTCCTGCTCCAAAGCCTCAAGTGGCAGTTTGCCAGAGAAATGGGTCTTTATTGCCAAGACTGATGCAGCTGCCAGGTTCAGCAAGAACTGCAACCTGTTCTGCCGGCATGCCCAGCCCTTCTAACCTTACCAGTCATACTATCCCGCTAATCCGAAAGTCTCATCCGGATTTCTCACCAGCAAACATTGTGAGAGGCACAATCAACATAAGAACGGTGCATTCTAAGAAAAGATTAGAGAAAGGACGGTGACAAAAATAATTGGTGTTTACATGGAACTAACTATCCCACAGCTTTTAAATAAGACAATAAAGTCTATTACTATGGTTTTCCAGTTTCAGTGTTTTCGCATAATTAAGATGAAGGACTAAAGACTGAATCAACGGACCAGTACACAAACATGGTAGCATCCACTTACACGCCTGATTGCAACCCCTGAAACCTCTTATGGGCGTATAACCTTCCTACAGCACATGCACCACATTTAGCCAGAAGACGGGCTCGTATTTTGCATGTTATTCTTTTCAAATCGAACTGCAATTTCCGTATTGCAGTTTATGGCACGTTAATGTATGCTGTGCATATCATTTTAACATGAACATCTTTCCCGGCCATGTGAAATCTAGTGATGCACAAGGGCTCTGGTGTTCAGGGTCAGTTTGAGATGATTTTACCTTCCAGGTTAACAGACCAACCAATGCAAGGAAGCCATTACATACTGTTTTGCATTGTTTCTGGATTGCTTGACTTAGCATGCACGTCACTGGAAGGAAATACGACACCTTTTATCCTGATGCTGTTTGTTTACATTAAATAGTAGGCCACTTTGTGACTTTCTATACAAAAGGAAACATACAGCTCAAACCTCAGTGAGGTTTACAAGCATGCATGTGGAACGGTCTATCCTGGAAAAAGTGAGTCATGCAATGTTAGTTTCATGGTACCTTCAAACAAAACTTTGTTTCAGGAATCATGGTATATTCAGCTAGTGTTAGAAAAAGTAAGGAGATTCTTGCTGTATATGTACTTCTGGGATATGAAATCCTAGAGGAGGAGTGAATTCCTAAAATTCGAAATAATGCACTGTGTGGACTTGGAACAAACACAGGTCACCGAGTACTAATTGACAAGTTAATATCTTAAGAATAAGAAACAATGACTCCTTCTTAAACTATTTGCAGCATCTTTCGTAGCATCACTTCTGTGGGTGTCGGAGAGATCCTTGTGAAGCAAAACCCAAACCTGTGAAAAAACCTGCTATCAAACATAAACTATCATGCAAGTGAGTTTAAAACCAAAGGGAGAGAGAACAGGACTGACTAGAGATGAGCAAACACTGGCATGACCCCCAGATACAGGTTCACTGGCGAGAGATTGCAGTTACTCTGTCTCACCGAAGCGCACATGAAGCCAGGGATGGCCTACCGAGAACTACTGGAAAAGAAGCCTTCTTCAGTCTTCATAAAAAAAGGCGGACTGGAATACAAGTTCCACCTCCTAACACTCTGTAGCACATCAGGGGCAGCGTTAGTAGCCAAAAAATAATGTTTGAAAGAGGTCAAAAAAGAACATTAGGTCTTACTCCGTGCTCTTATTGTTGCCAGAACACCGGCAATGCAGGCATGTAAAACCCAAAGACAAACCAAAGACAGAAGAACAACTGCAAAGGCGCAATACAAAAGAGAGTTGTTGCATTTAAAGGCGTGTATATTGATTCAAGTTCAAAGTTCTTCTTAAAGGGCCTTATGTACTTCCTCGTATATGTTAAAGGAGCACACGTGTCCTAAGGATGTTATAGATGCACATGATACATAAAGCTGCTAAAGCTGGTAAGCATGCTTTTTGGTAAATATGTCAACTCGAAGAGTATGTATGCAAATTTTGAAACATTATTTGAATACCTGTACGTTACATTGGAGATAAAGCAATTTCAGGAACATGCTAATTCTTGTATTACTTGCATCTTGATACATTCTTGAACCAATGCTGTTTCTCACCAGTACTTCTTAAGCTGCTCACTTAGCTCACAATGCCACTGATGATGTGTCGTGTCGTGTAGATGTGACGTGTCACGAGCCCAGAACACTAAATGGTTCCTAGTTCAAGTCCAAATTCATACTTTATTTTTGTAATTTTTTAAAATGTATTCATTAAACCCAAAATGCATTTCAGACGCGTCATGCCTAAGCTTTTATCACCATTCTTTGCTTTCCTTAAAAAACGTGTGCTTTGATATACACGAAATAACACACGTATGCACATGGGGCATGTAGCCTCGCTCCCCCTCCCTCTGTTCCATCGCGAATCTTTTTTTTGGGTTTGCCAAAAGTTTTCAACTTACCATGTTCAAAGTTTGGATCTATATAAAGCACCTTCGTACTACTATGATACTACTAATGCAACTTACCATATCCAGTACACTCAAGTGTCCACTCGGTGGCACCAGTGTGCTTCCGATACAGTTTAAAGTGGCGACATGCTCTCCACCGCGGACTAGCATTACACAATTAGTAATCGCCGACTCACACAGCATCAGTGTAGCAGCAGCTTGCACAGTCGACGGGTTTCCTTTACATTGCTTGCTCCGTGGACAAGAAAGCAGGCAGCTCTCTTGTTCAGCCGGTGCGTCTCATGGTTGGCCACGTGGCCTAGATATTTCAACAGTGTCTGTCTGCTGACTCACTAGCGCCATCCATAACTGAATTTGTTTACATTCGATCTACCACTCGAAGACCCTGCTGTAGACTACAGTCAGGGCCGGCTTTAGGGCAGTGCGACTGGTGCGGCCGCACTAGGCGCTGACCTGTGGAAGGGCTGCTTACCTCATGGGCTCGATGTGTTTAGCAATAACTTATGACTGGAGAGATGAGGGGCACTTATGCCCAGTGGTAGCGAGAGAATCCGAGGAGGCGGTCATGGGGTGTGGGGGCGCCAAAAATGATTGTCGCCCCAGGCGCCACCAGCGCTAAAGCCGGCCCCGAGACTACTCATCTCTTGCCTCTCCACCAACCATTTATGGAATCTGCAGGCAAAATTAGAAGTGGGCGAGCCAACAAATTAAGGGGGAGAGCGAGCCAGAGCCGAGCCAAGGGTATACCTTGGCTTTAAGACCCTGTGCACGAGTCGAGCATTGAAAATGTTTGGCATGTAAATCATGCAACAAACATAGTGTTATAATACTTTAAGATATCTTCAGAATTAAAAAAATATATATTTCTTTTACACAGAGAAGTGTTTCTCCTTCATACATATGATTATATTTGTGCATTGTGAAGTATTTATTAAAAATGAAAATTTTAAACATGAATTGAGAAACTTGTCTGCCCTGCCCTATGACAATGCTATTAGAGTACTAAGAGGCAAGTCAGTTTTAGGAGTCAGTTTTCATCAGATGAAGAAATGCAGCACATTCTCTACTTACTGACCACGTTTGGAGTAAACACTAACACGTTAAAATTCAGCTCTTGACACCAATCTTAAAGGGTGCCCATGTTTCAGATTTGGAACTCTACTGTGTGAGCATTTCTAGAAGAAATGCTCTGCATGTGGAAGGGTGGTGAGTGGGAGACTGATAGTCCAAAGGGCTAGGAATTAGCAAACAATATGGTCAATTCTTGTATCTGGGCTGGGACTGAGGTTGCAAAATTATCACTCTTCCCTAGAAACACAGAGGGAAAATAGTCACGTGTGTGGCGAACTTGATAACGCTACACTACAGAAACAGGATGACAATCGCCATAGATGACAGATGCACCAACTCTGTGCTTTACATGAGCCTTGAATAGAAAATATTCTGGCTTCATTAAAATGCTAGTTAGCCTTAGTTCTATTACCATCTAATGAAGGTCATAGTTGTGATCATGTTTGTGCCAACTAACTTCTGACTCGGAAGTGATGCTTCTTTTTGCCTTTGTAGGTTTTCATCTCTGTGAACTGCTTGAGTACGGACTTCTCATCTCAGAAAGGGGTGAAAGGGCTTCCCCTGAACATTCAGATTGACACCTACAGTTACAACAACAGGAGTAACAAGCCAGTCCACCGGGCCTACTGCCAGATTAAAGTCTTCTGTGATAAGGTAATGTAATTCCAGAGGACTGGAGATGGGCAAGGAGAGGGTACCGGGGATGGTGGGAGAAAGGAATAGGGAATGTAGAAATACCTACACTCTCTGACTTGTCCTTTGTTTTTGTCATCAGTAATGCCTGGAGTTTGCTTTAGTTGTAAGGTTCCTGTACCACATTGTTCCTCAAAGTTTCAGTCTTCAATTCTACTTTCTTTTACTTCATTTCTTGAACACTTGCCCCCTCCGTTGCTATTTTTTATGTACACATATCTCTTTTCTGTTGCTTCCTTGCTTGCACCATTGACTTGTTTGTTGGTTATGTTTTCTGTTGCTTCATTTTTCTCTGTCTCACTGACTTGTTCTTTCAGTTTCTTCCTTCCTCACACACCTCCTGTTTTTGCTTTGCCATTCTGTTGCATTTTTCTCAGACTTGCCCTTCCTGCTGCTTGCTCTCGTTTTGTACGTGCTATAGTTTTTCAATACGTTTTTCTTTTTTTAACTCTTACTTTCCATTTTGCTGCATTAATTCTCACTCAGTCCTTTTTTCTGTGCCTTTTTCTCCTATCATTTTATGAGTATATTGCACACTTTTTCATTGTTGCCGTTATATTTCCACATTTCGTTTCAGTTCTCCTATATAGCCCCCGTTTCTCTCTTTCAGCTTTCTGTTATGTTTCTCACATTTTTCTTTCCGTGTCCCCATTCTTTGTTTCTTAATTCCTCTTTATCAACTTTTTCTTTCATTGCTTTTTTTTATTTCCTGCTCTTCTCCTTTGTGTGTCTGTGTTTAATTTCCTTTTAGATTTTCACTCAAATCTTATTTGTTTAGTTTAATTTTCCTTTCACTTTCTTAGTCTTGCTTCCATCTTTTTATTACTCGAATTTTAATACCTTTCACACACAGCTCCTCTCTGTCAACCTTTGTTTCTTTTTCTCATTCTCTTTTCTTCTCTCTAAGTGACCTGGAGCGAGTAGGGTTTGTGTACGGTTTTCACAGAGATTTCACAACAAGGATTCCAGTGTTGGAAGTTATGACGAAATACAAGCCATTCACTATTGCAGAGTGCAAACAGATTTCCAGACCTAGATATTTTACAAAATAGTTAAAACTAGATTATAAATTGATAACTCACTTGGGAATTACATGCATATAAACAGGATGCCACAGCCGTCTAAATTATCTTCCAGACTGCTGGTTATTTCGGTTCACCTATTCCCTCACCTCTTTGGCCATTCGGACGACTACCCCCGCATTGTTTTTGTTTTGAGGCTAGCGTTTATTCAACGGAGACTTTGACTGCAAGCTGGCCAGGAAAACATAGGTGGCACTGTACTTCCTTCTTGACAGAACAGAATGTTCCTGCCCCCGGGGCTGTCATGGCGGCAAGGAGTGAATCTCTCCTTTGCAGAGGGTTTGACTACCAGGCAGCTCCGAAGATGAAAGCCTGTTTTATTTTTACCAGTTTCTTACTCAACAGTTTACTGACACGGAAATAAACCTATATGTGTGGAAATAGCCTTAACGTCAAGGGATTGCTTGCTCTGAACAAACAAAACGATGATCAACAAATGAGTAATTTTTGTCACGTGATTGTGACTGATAGATTACTGGTAGTCATTCTCATGTAGCCAGTGGCGTAGCAAGGCTGCGTTGGGCCCTAATCCAAGTTAAGAAAATGGCTCCCTAACCCTGTGATTAGGTAGTAAAAAAATAGAACAGCCCAATTGGGGTGCAGTGGGTCTCAAACACCCCCAAGCACAGGCACCACTGCACCCGCAGCACTAATGATAGCAGTGCTTCTGCTTCTCTGTACCTTTTTTACTTCCCCAGGTGCCTGCATCACTATCTGAATATCCCAGTCCCTCTCTTTCCTCCTTTTCCTTCCTGCCATGCTACATTCCACTCCCCCATCCCCGTTTGTATCTCTCCACTCCCCCCCACCCCCTCATTCTCCATTGATGGCTACATTCCGTGATTCCCTCTCTCCTTCATCTCCCTTGTCCCATTTACTCTACCCCTTATCTCATCACTTTTCCCTCGTCTTCTACACATTTATCTAGAACCTTCCTTGCATATATCCACTATATCCTCCTCTAATTTCCTATATATCTTGCTACTTTTTACCTTTCATTCTCCCCTCCATTCCCACCTGTGTCTCTCCACTTTCCCCTCCCGCTCTTCATTTTCCATGGATGATTCCATGACCTTCTCCTCTTTCTTTTCTAGTGCATAACTTTGTATTCCCTTCCTTCTCTCCCTTCTCCTCATGCTCTCCTTCTGTCTCGTAGTCCTCTATATCTCTACATCCATCTTTATTTAGCTTCTTTACTCCTCTCACACTGACCACTCTCCCCTCAATCTTTAGGCTCTTGTTCTTTCCTTACCATTCTCCCTGTAACGCTACATCGTTTCTAGTACAGTCGCGGCTGGGGTGGGTGGGAAATCGGGTAAAAAATAAATAAATTGCTTACCTCCCGGCCGGGCGGCTGGCCCGCCGCCGCCTCTCCTGTGTCCCGTCTCGTCCTCTTCCTGATTTCTTATGATAAACATGAAGCAGGAAGCACCAGGGCTCCCACGCTCCCCGCAGCCAATCACAACTCTGCAGTGCAGCATTGTGATTGGTCTGAGCGCTATGACATGGTGCTCAGCCAGGGACTGGAGGGGTGGGCATGTTCTCCATGCAGGCTGTAATGCAGTCTGCATGGAGAACAGGGAAAGTGCACATGACTGTTTTGGGCAGCCCGAGAGGGCCGACCAGTCATTGCGCACTTAGGAGGGTTCTACCACTCCTCCCCTGCTCTGCAGCCCCGCCCCCTCATGCAAAGCTGCAGCAGCAGGAGGACAAAATAAAATGATAATAACATTACGTTATTATCATGATATTTTCTCCTTTCTTTTGCTGCTTCATGGCAGTGCTGCGACGCTCCTCTGCCTTAGCAGAGGAGCCACCACTGTTCTAGTATAACTTCACTCTCCTCTCTCTGCCTCTGTATCCTGCTGCTTTATACCTTTTATCCTGACTCCACTCACTTCTGTATCTCTCTGCTCTTCTTCCGCGTACCATTTTTCCTTTTTCTGTTCTGTTTCTTTCCCCGTCCTCCCCTCCCCCTTACCTCTTATATCTCTCACTTCACCTTCGCTTTCCTCCCTTCTCTATCTAGCCCCTTGCATTCTTCCTTGTGTCAGAAAACCCTCCTCTTCACCTTGTAGTTCTCCAACCTTTCATTTGCTTTCTCCTCTCGCTCCGCCCCATATATTTATGCATATTCTTCCTTTCCTAAGTTCTTAGAGTTAACACAAAAGCAGGCATGCAGAAAAAACAATCCGCAGGTGTTTTTTTAAATTCAACTAATGGGCAAACTGGGCCTCTCCATCCTTCTGGGCCCAGTTGCTACTGCACCGGGGGAAACATCCTTTAACACTCAGATGCCTTTACCATGCATGCCTTTTCATTTACCATGCATATGAAGTACAGGTAGGGCAAGTGTTTGTGTGTGTGTGCATATATATATATATAATATTAAAATAATATGTAAAGGGAGGTAATTTTATGGTTCAGGAATGGGTAGTAGTAAAGAGAGGTAAGGGTAATGTTTAGGGTTTAGAGATGGGCAGTGGTGAAGGGAGGTAACAGTAAATTTAGCGTTTAGGGTTGTGTAGTGGTAAAGGGAGGTATGTGTAATTTTAGGGTTTAGGAGTGGGTAGTTGTAAAGGAAGGTTAGGAGCATATTAAAAGAAAAGTGGGTTTGGGATGTTCCCCCAAAAAGAAAATTAAATATTAAATGTAGGGTTTTGGAGTGGATATTGATAAAGGGAGCTATGGGTAATTTTAGGGTTAATGGGTTTAGGGGTCGCTAGTGGCAAAGATAGGTTAGGAGTAAATTAAAAAAGGAGGGGTGGGGCAGGTCCTCCAAAATTTATAAATATTAAATTAAATTGTTATATATATAATCCTCTAATGCCGGCATGTGTCGGCGCGCACCTGAATGCCGTTGGTGCTCGGTCAATGGCACGTCTGCCGCCACACCTCAAATATTCACCTAGATCTTCTCTAACTCGGAAGAGACTGGCACTCATGGAAGCTGTACAAATGTGCAGTTTATTCAAAACTCACGGCAAGAATCAATATCTATGCATTTGGTCGTAAATGGCCTTGTTCATGATATCGCAAAGAACACTTTTTGTGGCTGAAATGCGTTGATATTGATCCTCGCCCAGAGTTTTAAATAAACTTTTGTGGTGGGGGCAACACAACTGCAATAAAGGAGCGCTGAATCGTCTTTGGCATGACTTGCATTCCTTCTCAACCATACTCTGGAGAGGGGTGTGTTTTACATGCCTTAAGTATACTTACCATGCGTGGTAAAGGCATGCTTGATAATTCACACAAACCTGCACAAGCTGCACCACTGATAGCCACATCCTAGCATGTAACAGTGCTCGTTAACGCTGATTACAAGACTACTTTTGCCCAGCACACGTGAGGGTGAAACCCAAAAATAGTGAAAATCAATGTTTAAACATATGTTCCTTTTTGTTCAACAGGGGGCAGAGAGGAAGATCAGGGACGAGGAACGAAAACAAAGCAAGCGAAAAGGCAAGTGCACTTATACCAGCTCCCAGTTGACCTCCTGTAAGTAGAAATGACTTTGCATGTGTTTATAGTATGAATAATACAGCATTTGGTTCATAACAATTTACTTATGCATTCTGTTTGTCAGATTGCACACATGGCAGACAACCATCACATTTTGATGGAATTCAAACTGAAAGCCATTTCGAGTAATTCATTTGCATAGTACTTGGCCATAATGTGCTATCTGACAGTCACCTCTGGTGTATATGTCAGCTAGTGGCTGAACAAGGCCCTGCTTCTCTCACACGCTGTATTCTGAGATTGGCTCAATTTATACTTTCAAAACTGCATTTACACATTTACCATGTTTAGCAACAGTGGTTCTTTAGTGGCTGAAGTGTAAAAAGAGCAGATTGGAACTGTTATCTTAAAGGCAATGGGAGGGGGAATCTTTGAGGCCAATGTCAGTGAGGTTAGAGCATGGTCATTTGGTGTGGTACTGGGGTCAGAGGCCTGGCTAATAAGAGACAAATATCCTGTAAGTTTTTTGTTGGCTTTTCACCTAGTCAGTGCATGCATTTGGTCCACCTACTAATGTAGCTGTTAGTTAACTGTTTTTTACGAGATTTTTAAAGCATAGATCGCTGGCATTTAAAAACACTCATGTGGTAAGGAGGTCCCGAGGTAGGATTGGAACTTGTGACCAATTTGTTACACACACATAAGATTAACCCACAAAGCTTTCTCACTGGGTTCAGAGTCTGTGGCTTGCCGAATACATGCGAATCTAGTATTTGTATTCTCAAATGTAAAATGACAGCATTTTTATATGAACTGTGAAGGAACAAGACTACCTCTAACCATTACGTATGCAAACACGCCTTAGGCGCACCATCCGACACTCTAGTCAATGCTGATCACATTGACCCGCTCTCTCCTCTATGGCTACTCATAACTTATCCAACCATTGACTTCACTTTATACTATTCCTCGAGTGTCATTACCGTAAGAAACCCCATGCCCACCCAAATAGCTACTCTAGGCCCCCACTTTCTTCCCTAACACATTCTTCTAATCTTCGTAACCCTCTCCAATCTGGCTTCCTCACCTTCCTAACCCCACACTTAACGTAAACAGCACTGTCATACGTATCCGACTTTATCACCATTACCCATCACAGTTGTCGTTCTTTCATCCGCATACTTTTGGACTTATCCTTTACCTTTGATATTGTTGACCACCCCACTCTACTTTCCTCTCTAGACTCCGTAGGCTTTACTGGCCCGGCACACAAGTATCTCACCTTATACCTCTCCGATTGTTCATTTTCTGTCTGACCAGCAATGCTCTGTATTTGGCTGTCTCGTCTTTTCACTCTACACTTCTTCCTTTGGTGATATTATATCCTCATTGAATTTCTCCTATTGCCGATATGCTGAAAACACCCAAATCCTTATCTCCTTTCTTAACTTTACACCTCCCCATTAGTCGCGCCTCACAGACTGCCTCACTCTTGAACTCCTTGAAACCGGAAGTCACGTGCTCTCCCTCTTCAGCAGCACCCATCTCTCTCACTGACTTCATCCACTTTCCCCCCTAACTCTGAATGTTCATTCCTCAACCAGAAACCTTGGGGGTCTCTTCTGCACATCCGTGAAAATGGAAACCTTTATTCCCCACACAGGTACCGCAGCATGTTTGTAATTACTGAATGTGTGCAAGACACATACACATCTGCAGCCAAAGCACTAATCACCTCATTAGTGCTTCGAAGACCGGACTATTACAATAGTGTTCTTGCTCATCTTCCACAATACACCTTTTTTCTCCATTAGACAAGGTCCTAATCTTTGCTATCCTAGCTCTGTATAATTTAGCCAAGCATGCTCCAACTTCCAGTAGCTGCCACCAAGCCAGCTGTCTCACCACTAAGAACTGGACTTTATACAAGTGCCCGGCAGTGGTTTTCAAAACAGTGTGGCTCCATTCCCCATTCCCCCCCCCCCCCAGCGCCTTGAGACCCTTCCGGGTGAGTAGTTCGTGCTATACAAGCCGATTGATTGATTGATTGATTGATACTACATCTCTGACATCACGATGCACAATGACTTGAATGATATGACCCTCAACTTCTAGTCGTACTAAGCCATTGTCCGCTGCCGCCAATTGTGAACTTTTCACTTTATCGCCTTTATGCATTCAAACTCCATACCACCAGACATACAGAATTTCAAAATGGCATTGAAAAGTTACTTTTTAGAACTTAAAAAAGGAGGCCTCTGTCTTGCTGTGTGTGTGTGTTTATATATATATATACACACACATGCACACACACTACCTGTAAGACCCTATAAGGGTAAGAAATAGTTATGTCTAGCCTAAGGTAAATGTGTGGATGAGATCGGCGAAGACATACAGTGGGCCCAATTAGACCAAGCCATTGCTATTCGTCCATACTATGATACCCACCCCACCCTCATTAATCTGTCTCGTCATCATTGCTGTGTAAAACATTTCTGATCGAAACATTGCTAATGCTAAATAAATGTATGAATAGACATATTTTTCCATTGAGTTTTATGATTTACATTAGAAACTGTAATCTAGTGACTGCAGATCAGTCTCTATAGTCACTCTATTAAACAAGTGCATTTTCTCGCCAGGACCGCATATGCATCAAACTTTAACACGCACAGTCTATTTATTTTTCTGCTGTTTGTTTTTCTTTCTCACTCACTAGCCTTTTCCCTTATTTTCTCCCTCTCCCCTTTTTAGGTCTTGCGCCTAGCGTTGCAGTGCGCAGCACTGCTCGCGCAGCGCGCAGCACTGCTCGCGCAGTGCGAGACCTTTAGAAAGGGCTTCTGAAAGCTACCCACACGCTCGTGCGTGTGGTTTTGCTTTTGGAAGCCCACATTGGCTGGAGCGTGCGTTTTTTTTACCGAGACGGCACGCGATTGGGCAACGGCGGGCGCATGTCCCGCCTCTGCTCCTCCCATTCCCGACGGTGGCCAGAACGCGCAGCAGCGCGCAGCAGCGCGCGTTCGCCTCGCTGCCGCGCTCCCTCCCCCCGCTCCTCTGTGGTGCGCGCGCACCACTGGTTTTTCTTGCACTAGTGGCAACGGCTTGTTCTCTGGGCAGTGAACTTGCTGCAGGCACTTCAAAGCGGGTATGCGCTGGATCAAGGTGATATATTATTATTTTTTTTCCTTCCCTACCACATCATTGCCAGCTGTGGTGTTTATGATTAGAGTCAGGCGCTCCAGACACCTCGGGGTCCTCGCAGAGCGTCAGATCTTTAACGGGATCCATCCCAACTGAGTGACACAAAACAGAGAGCCAGGGGATGCTGATGGGGTAACATCAGCAGGGTACGGTGGGAAGGAGGAGAGGGGAGGGGGAGCGACGGCTGCAGGGGAAGTGAGGGAAAGCCTTTCAGTGCTGGCTTCTAACAAGCTGCTAATGCCAGGCCCTGGGCTGCCCACAGGCCCTGTATCATGCCTTTCAGCGCTGCTTTCATTAGCACCGGGGAGGACGGGAGCCCGCCAAACGCCGTCATTGATCTGCGTCTCTCACAAAGTGCAGGGATGTGCAGCATTCAGGTCACAGCCCACTCGGCTTTGAAGCAGCTTCATCTCACGCCGCTGACAGCTGCTGACTGCCGACTCTCAGGAGCGAAGGACGCCATCTCTTCAGATCTCAGCCTCGGCTCTGCTCACGCTAACTACGCCATCTTCGCCCTCTTGTCTCCCGCCACCAGAAATATTAGCTCTTGTTTTCTGACCGTGTTGACGTAGGGAGCTCCTGCAAATAGACTGCTGTGCTACTGTAGTGCACTGCTCCACTCACTACTGCTTCACCAGTGGCGAACAACAGTGCCAAAGGTCGCCACTCAAGTTTATAAAAGGGCCCACACCCGTAAGCTGGCTAGTAATAGACAGATATAAAGAAGCCATGGTGCCACTGCACCTGGTGCATCGTTGATAGCTCCACCCCTGCCCCTTATTCTTTCCCTCTGCTATAACTGTATTTTTGTATCCTATCGTGTATGCGTTTTATATTGATTCTGAACAGTTTCAGGAAAGCATTGAAGAAATACCCCTTTAACAACATCTCGTCACAGTGCAGCAGTTAACGCCCCTGATGTCCACTAAAGAGACCCCTTGGTCCCACCTGACGGCCCACTCCACGCACAATGCTCCACTGGGTTATTGCTGGGTTTCTTCTGTATAATTGTAGCCTTACATAAGGACATGCGCCTAATCTCACAGTACCGCATCTCTAAAATGCAACAGTAAATTATTGTGGAAGAGGAAAAGATTTTAGTCTCGTAGTACAGCAGCCATTCCTCGAGTTGGTGTCATCTGTATTTAAATATACTACATACCATATATTTGTAAATCACATGTTCACCCCTATGGGCTTTTGCCACTATATATCATGTTTATTGTTACTCAGGTCAGTGGTACTCATTTTAAAACCTTCGGAGGATGAAGGGCTGGGTGAACCTGCAGTGATTTAAAGCTGTGACAATTGGATGAAGAACAGATCCCAACAGTGGATACAAAAGTCCATTGCAGGCTCTACTTCTTAAATACAGCCGCTTTGACTCCTCATACTCCTACCACAAGCTGAATGTATGCGGGGCGCCATGCTTATTACACAACACCAGCGTAACATCACCCAACGCTGAATCTGTCTCACTCTAGACCCTTAATATTTGAACAGGCTCTTATTTCTGTAAAGCAGACTTTGGGCACCATAAGTAACTGGGCCATATACTATCTGAGAATCAAGCAGCAAGGCATTATATGATGCATATTGTGTACACTATCAATATTATTGCAATTCTTAGCGCAAAGCAATGCGCACAAGCTCGATAACTACACATATCGACATAAATCAGCACATCACTGAAGAGGGGGCAGCGCACCAGCCCGTTCTACATAGTGCAGTATTGCTAATGTACATTAAATTTTGTCTATGAATTGCAATATACTAAGGAATATTTGCAATGAAGATGACGATTAGTGTGTGAAAATAAGAGTGTGAGGATACTGGGAGAGTCATTGGGTGTAAGTTCAAAGTAAGAAGCGCCACCGAGTGGCTTACAGTCTCTTAAATTCAGGAATGTGCTTGCCCTAGGCATGCAAGCGCAAATGCACTACCGCCTTTTCAGGAAACTGCTACAAATAAAATTGTTTAAGCAGTCATATTACTGAGGACAAAAATAGCTGGAGTAAGGTTAACCACTCCTGTCATAACGTACAGCCCTCTGCCTCCAAACCCCATATCCACCCTTCGGCTTCTGATGACCTCTTCCTTATTTAACCAGACCAATAAGTCAGTCTTGATGCCCACTGCCCATAGAGATCTGAGAACCTACCAGAACCACACTAGCCTTCATATGTAGTGTGTAGTTTCCAAGCCGCAGGGATTATTTTACCATAATTGTAGTACATAGTGCTGTGATTTGGCCTAAAGTCCTTATGTTGCATGACACACAACACTGAAATTAGTGCATAACCTGATGCCATTTAGTCAGTTCCAGGATCATATTTTGGTTGTTTGGCTGCCTGCTAAAATATCGAAATATTATCAGCAGATGTCTAATTCTAGATCTTTACAACCATTATGATCTTCTTGGTGCTATTTTAAATGTGCTCTATTTTGCATACGATTTTTTTCCAATCTGTTATCACTGTTAGATTTTCACTGATCGGAGCTGCCCCCCTCCTCCCCCCAACACCTCGAGACCCTCACAGGTGAGTAGCACGCTTCACAATTCCCTGATTGATTGATTGATTGACTGATAACCAATGAAACCCTTTCAAAGCAAACAGACATTCTGCAATCAAAGTCACTGGACTCACATTTTTTTCTGAGTTGGAACTCAAAGGCAAATAGCAGTGAGGCTAAGACAAAATGTGTTTTAACATCAAAACAGTGCTTGAATTTGCTGTTGTGTATCTTTTTCTTTTTTACTGGTTACACATAAAGACAACTTGTGCGAGGATGATCTGAAGACTGTTGATGTGAGTTATTCACAAAGGTCCGTTTTATTATTCACACAATAAAATTCAGCAATTTGTTATCATATGCTGATGATCCTTCCAATGTAACAAGGGATGACGCAGCTTTGCAGAATTGTTTAGTTGAATTATAGTATTGCAAAATTGCAGGGGTGTCTGTTTCTAGCCAAACTGATTGAAGGAGAAATGGTGAGGCTGTGCAGATCAAATGTGAATGCGGAGCATTGGTAATTATAGAGGAGAAGGGGGCCATTTGTCGTCTTGTCACATCCTATCATTAGTGGTAACCTTGCAATGTCACTTCCTGTCCGTTTTGTGGTGTACCCCCACGCGGGACCGATAGGTCAATTTGCGATGCAATTGGAGTCGTATAATTGCCCGCTGCCAGTTATCGCTATGTAGAGGCATCTCGGCGCAGGTCAGCAGTGCTCAGTGGATCACACTGTTATTAATAATGGCACAAAATGCAACATTCTTCAGGAGACTGTGTTATAAACTTTAGGAAAACTAAAGTGGTGGACAATTTACAGCTCTGCTTGAATTATCTAGCTAGGATGGCAGGAAGGATTGAGGCCACCCCTTGGGATATTTTTATAAATCCGTAAATGAATTCACCGAGAAGGCCCCACATCTGGAGCAGGGGCAGGTTGAGAAAAGTGCAATAATCCTCCTTCCGCCTTGTGAAGTGCATAACCACTTTTCTTCCCTCACTGAGCTTCAGGACATCAATTGATCCTTTTTAGGTCTCGCGCCTAGCGTTGTAAAGATGCCGTACGGTGCCCTGCTTAGAATTGTGGGAAGTCATGGGATTCGAACATGCTTTAAGGGCATCAGACTATTTCCCCTAAAGCAAAACGTAATCTTTCTATAGAATAAGCAAGAACTCGAGTACGTGAGGTATGCAGATTTTGCATCCTGCACGTAGTGGGAAGAGGTACAATTAGACATCTATATCTTTGTCTGACATTTGTTGCTTATGTTCCATCTTGCATGGCATCCTTTCTTGTTCAGGTGCCAGTGAGCTAATGACTCGAAAAGTAAAGAAGGATTTGAACAATTTCGAAGGTGGGACCAGCTAACAACAGTGATGGGTTTACGAGTGCCTCACTATTTTGAGAATGTTGGTTGGGGTGGTTATAAAGATGAGAAGGGGCAGAGTGTTCACAGGATGTTGAAGAATGGAGGAAATAGGAGGCAAGTAAGATTTTAAGAGGTTGAACGGTCGACTCACAAAAAATGCTAACATCTAGGCCTGACCAAGGAACATCTACAACCAAATGTAATTTCTTTATTTTTGTCTGATTTACGAAGCACCTATGCATCCCGGGAGACGCCTTTTCGTAATTTCCCCTTTGTATATGCTCCTGTCTTTGGTGCCCCTGCACCTTGCTACCTTCCTTCTCTCTCTCCGTGCAGTGCCCTCCCCCAGCATTACGTCATGTCGCTGTTTTTTTAAAACAATGCTTCTATTGACATAGATGCAGCTACACGCTGCACTCCGTGCGGTGCCCTCCCCCAGCATTACCTCACGTCGCTGTTTTTTTTCCTCCAAAAAAAGCTGTTCTCGACATAGCTGCAACTACGTGCTGCACTCACTGCTCAATTATATAGCTGCTTGGTTAGGCAATTTCTTAAAAACGATGTGCCATGCCGTGATCAGGCACAACATTTACGTGACTATTCTGTGCAAAAGAGGAGCACTGTAATATTGGCTGACTCAGCATATTGTACGGGCCATCTCTACATGTAGGATGTAGCTTAACGGCTAGAGCGGCCGATTCTGAAGCTGGGGAAGCGGGTTCGAGTCTGGTGGGAGGCTCAATCATCCTGGGATTCTGGGCAAATCAATTCCGGTTAAATCAATTCCGGTTGCTAATGCAAAGACGTGTGTGATCAGCATTTAATTACTTGTATAACTATATTTGGAGACGGTATGCGCGTTACTATTTGGAAACACTTCTGGAGTGATAAAAGTAAAACGGCTGTTATGGATTACTTCTGAGTGACTATGGTACGTTTCCGGTGCCAATGTGAAAACATTCTGACCCTTCCTGCAGGTCACGTTGTAAAAAATTGACTTCTGGTCAGACAGAGGGCAGAAGAAGAGGGAAGGTGAAGTGCTCCTTATACTGGGAGGCCTTTATTACATGTAGGCTTTTTTAAGTTTTAATTTTTACTTTACCTTTTAAAATATTAATTGTCTCAACGCACCCAACAGCCACTTTGGTACCGTTGTGGCATAACATTACCTCATGTGTGGAACTTCTCATGACCAAAACAAGGGTTGTGGTTGTCTAGTTGCGGACGTGTGGGGAGGGGTGGGAACAGAGAAGCACTGACGCCGCCAAAAGATTGTTCAATGTAAAAAAAATGGTACGTTTTAGGATACCCGTTACTTGAAACTATGCTATAAAAGCGAGTTTCTTTGGTATTTGCAGAGATCCCTGGCAGAAGTGCAACGTAGGATAGAGTGGGGTCATGCACGTCTTTTCTGTCGCAGAGCCCAACAGGCAACAATTCCACAAGTTCCAAAATTAGAAGCAACTGAATATAAAGCTGCCTCTATATCTTGCGCACAAAATAATATCTAAAAATGCAAATAAACAGAACTACTCCTAATAAGGTACCAGAGCAGTTCAGTGAGTTCATTTAGTTTACAATACATTCATATTTCAGTTTTTTGAATTTAAATAACCTGATCCTTGCACTGTTTGTATTATGTCCGTTCGTTCAGCAGCACCCGGGAGTGCACAGAAGAAAGTACTGGCCTGTGTCTGGTAGTGCTGGTGCTGGCACTGTCCTCCCTGCTGCCCATGCAGGTACGCGGAAACAGCGGTTCGCAGGGAGTGCATTTATTGCCAAAATCAAAGTGTTGTCTGTAGAACAGAGAGAAGACGCTACACACTTAATAAGTGCACAGTAAATTGCCAAGATCTTAACTATCAAGAGGGCAGGACGGGGACCATTGGTGCTCAGAGACATGAGGAGCCCCGTTCAACCACTGCAAGTGTTTTTTAACTACCCAACCAGGCTAAGGAGCATTTCTTGATAAAATACGGCGAGTGTTATGTGCACATATAAAATGGACAAAACACTGCCTATATTAACTGAATTAAAGGATCACAGGCATCAAATTCAGCGAAACGTTGGCCAGGCTGGCACCATGGGTCTGATTTATTTATATGTTCACCTATATAGTGCTGCCCCATCTACCAATACATCTTCAAGGTGCGGAAATTATAGCTCACCTTCCCTTTTTTAATAAAGAGGCTCTTTATTTCTATTTATTTTAGAACATTTGTAAAACTCTAAATTCCAACATATAAACTATTTCATTTTCAGACAATTTATGAGAAAGTATCAGAAAAGGAATAACAGATTAATCTGGAAGAGGAGAATCAGCAGGACGAGTTGGTGATAAAAAATATTCTTAGGTGTCAATTTCATTGGTTTTACGCATATGCTGCATAGGATCCTACCATAATTTGGCGAAAAGACATTACCATTGGCAAAACCAATAGTTCTCTCATTGCCGATACCTATTGGCTATGCCTTCTAACAGACCTGCCCCTTAGATGCTGCTAATATGCGGCTTGCGACAGACTTTATTCATAACCACATCATGCCACAAAATTCAACTGCACACCACATAATTAAACTCCACTGCATACCACTTTACAACACAAAATACCATTCTAACTAATTACACTCCATAACACACAATCCCACTTCACATATTTCCATTACACTCAATACCACATAATTACTATCCACATAATTCCACAGCACACCATGCCACATAATTCAGCTACACAAATCCACTCCACACCACACAATTACACAACTAAATAATACAATCGAACACACATAATTCCACTACACACCTCATACACACACTCCATAACACAAAGGTAATAGAGATTGCCATTTATAATGCCACTAGCTCTAACTTAAACAAATGCGAGACCTATTGCATTTCCAATGCTTGTTATATTTTGCTATTTCTCTCTTTTCACTCCTTTTCTTTTACACTATTGTGTTCTGTTTCACTTGCTTATCTCGGCCCATTTTGTTCTACATTCTCTGTCTTCTTTCAGCACCCAACCTTTGTGTGTATCCTGCAAAACAAGGACATTAAAGGCCCAGTCCCTTTAGCTCACTCTGCAAATAAGTGCTCAGTTCAAGCGCATTGAGATTGATCCATGTTAGATTTTTGTGATTAATTCTCATTCATTAATCGTTTTACATTCATGAGCATTTATTGTAGTTTGGAATGTTCCGAGAAAATGCGGATATGCAATTTGACAATACTGTTCACAAGCCTGTGGTATGAATCATTGATCGTCAACGCCATAACTAATATTCTACCTCCAACTTTGTTGGTTTTTTAGTTGCAGATGCCAAAGGACAATTACTTGCACCCCACAAGCGAACCGACATGACCATTTTTAAGCCTCTGATGGACTTTGACACTCAGCCCGTTCTTTTTATCCCGGATGTGCACTTCACGAACCTTCAGCGCACTGCTCATGTAAGTCGCCCTTGTGCATTTGGGCATGTCTTTTGTACATATAAACAAATGGAGATGACATATCTTTTATTGTAAATCTGATAATATTTAGGGTGGGAGAAAAAGGTAGCTAAATGAATATCCGGCCCGCTATACTATTTTTTTTCTGTGACCAAGTATGGTTTGTTCCAGTCCCTAACGTTGCATAATTTTTATTCCAATCCCTAGCGTTGCATAATTCTTATTCCAGTCTATAGCGTTGCATAATTCAGAATTTCCGTAATTGGGTCACACCTATTCACAGAAAAAATGCTGTGTGAATCCAGTCTAAAGTTTCCAAATTAGAATTGAGAGTGTTTGGAGCTAGCCCGTTGCTGAAAGGTGAGCGATGCACCTTCTAAACTACCCAAGAGCTGGTGCTCTGAGCTGAGCCCACCAAGATTCCAGGTGCCATATTCTCAATTATTTGAGGGTGTGCAGGAAGTCGATGTGTGTCTTTTATTATTATTTGATGTGTGCCCCTCATTTTTCTGTTTATATTTTCTTCTTAAATATGCATCAAATATCTGTTTTCATTAAGGTGACGAGACTACGAGCTGCCAGTGGTGCAGGAACAATTTTCAGAGTGGCTGTGCCTGCATCAATGTTAAGTCACTGAAGTGGTGGGGATTGTGAAAAATTCAAGGGTTGCACTAAGAACAAGTGTAGCAAATGAGCCCATTCAGCAGGAGAGTGGCAAGGGTGTGGTATATAGCTGATAGTGCACTCTGGAGCACACTGTCAAACATGTTGAACTAAAGCATGGTGTGGCAGGTGTGGTAGCGCCCAATCATTTACAGACAACACATTTTCCATTGAAATGGCCTCTAAATCTGCGCAGACTTGCAGTTTAACTGATAAAACTAATCAGCACACAAACGATCATATATGGAAATTGGGTTTCACAAATATTTATAATTTGTGCATCACCAAGTAAAGTGTCTTGGTTTGTTTTGATTGTATTAAAATCTGTTTCCATGACACTTCAGAATTACAAAAAAGTGTTTAATTTTTGATTTCGAAATTGCTGATACATTTTGAATAATTTATACAGGTCACTCACAAATTTTTACATTTTGTTGTTTGTTAGAAAAAGAAATATCCTATGCCTTTCCTTTCGCACTCCCTGTATCCCAGCAAGATTGTCACAGTTTTCTTTACAAAGTGCTCTCAACAATCTCTCTGTTGAAAAAATAAGCAGCAATTTGACAGAGGACATAACCTAACATTTGACTTCTGTCTCTGAATGCATAGCAGATGTGACAAGATATAAACACAATTTAAAGGCTTCTTTATTGCTCATTCACCTTCTGAACAACCAGCATGGCTATATTGGGGGGGAGTAGGGGCTTCAGGACCTCCAAACCCCTATTTCCAGCATCTATGACCTCCTGTCTCTCTTGCAAGAGGCACCTACAGGAGGCACTTTCCACCACAGCTAGTTCATTCTACACATTTTCTTTTTTACATAAATAAGAGGAAGGGATTTTAAAAGCGGTAAGTGAATGGCATTACAAGTGAGGTCACTACCCAGTACCTTTTGCAGAGGGCAGAGGTCCCTTATTTGTCCAGCTCTTGGTGATCTGTTAGTTTTGCAGTAGCCATTGCTGAAGCAATTCAGAAATTTGTTACTGAAGAAGTAGAGGTTTTTAATTAGCTCCTTGAGTTTGAAAGTACAAGCAACCTGTGGATCAAAATACTAAACCTGAATCTTCCACACGGTTTCTTATTTTAGTATCATGACAGTATATATAATGCAACATTCTAAAACTACTTATTCTTGGCACCAAATACAACTACCACTTAATGGTTATCTTCACAACATGGGAACAAATACTCTGATACCTCCGGGTCTAGCCACCGCTATATAAAACTCTTCAAATAAATAAAAATAAATAAATAAACAAACTTTTACGATCATTAACAAGAGTTGCTTATCTTTTGATATGCATTTTCTTTTTAAAGGTACTTCCTGTAGGAGCAAGTGAAGAATTGGAAGGCGAGGGGTAAGGCTAATAAATTATTTATTGAAATATTGTAACCAATTTTACCTTAACAAGGGCTCGCAAAGTATTGTGCACGATAAGGTAAAAGTAACTCAACAAAAAGCATGTTGCTACAAGATTAAAGTCTAGTGCTTCTTAATCATGTTTGCAAGTACTGTCTTGTAATTAAATCAATAATAATGCCAATAATAGATGATTCGGGGAAATGATGACTAAATTGAGTTGGTGGGGGGGGGGGGGCTTAAGACAATTGATAGGTCTTAGATTGCCAAAAACTTTGAGGTGCAGGGGATATTTTCAATACGCTTGCCACATCATGAAATATGATGATTCCGTTTTCCCATCAGGAGAGGTTAATGTAGCTGCAATTGTGGTCGTAGGTATACCACCCACCAAATTCTGAAAGGTTCACAGTTTGGTGGAATTGAGTGGTCCATAGCCTGGATTTGCTATTGTTTCTTACTATTGATACTAATTTCAGGGCAGGTCGATTGGCCTTCTGCCATCACTGGTCCATTACTGTGGCTGGTTGAGGTGGCAGGTTTCGTTACTCTTAAGTTAAGACTTAATCCCTGATGGCCTCTTGCGTCTGACCGAAAATGGCCACATAGTCAACTGCTTCTGAGCAGACTTCAGTTTCAAAAGACTGGGAAACCCACTATTCAGTTTACAGTCGTCTTTGTCTTTGATATCTAGAGGTGACTTGTACATGAAAGGACAGAGGAGAGGCAGATTGGGGGACACACTAAGGATCACTACATGCATTACCTTGTCCAATTTTCCACCCTCTCAGAATGAGGCCAAGTTCAGATTACTGTAATTCACCACATCTAGCCTGTTTTGTACTGCTCACTTATATCTTCTAGCTTCAACTAAAATCCAAGCATGACCATTTTTTTAAGCCTCACGCCTTACTTGGCAACAGTTTGCTTCTATTTTACTTTATTGAAAATATTTACGGCCCAGTAATGCCATTAATAGAATCACAGCGCTAACAGCATTTGCACAATTTAGCCCTTCCCCCAAAGAGTGATTACATAGCAAAGAGGCATTCATTGTGGATTTTCTGAAAAGGAAAAATAGTCGTGGGTTTCTCTTGGTGATAATTAAAGGGCATGCTGTAGTGCCAGTACCAGCCCACTGAAGGCTTTTCCCCTCTTCCTGACTTCTCTACCTGATTATTTCAAGGAGAATGCAGTAGGTTGATCACAACTTTCAGTACATATTTTACCGGCCTGCCCCTTGTAAATGAGGACTGGAGGGAGTAGTAAAACGAAATTGGCCCACAGGCGAGGTCTTAACTCGTATACTAGTAACCAGTGTAGGCCTGTCCAAACTGGTGTAATATGTATCCGAAGAGTGTTTTTAGTGAGCACTCTGACAGAAGCTGGTATTCC
This sequence comes from Calotriton arnoldi, assembly GCA_963921515.1. NCBI lineage: Eukaryota > Metazoa > Chordata > Amphibia > Caudata > Salamandridae > Calotriton > Calotriton arnoldi. The sequence continues at coordinate 2,237,100 of CAWUFW010000751.1, forward strand.
ATGGCCTACATGGAATAGGTCTGAGCCGAAATCATTTTTTACCCGTGATTAACCCTTATTAACTGCATTAGGAATTGTTTGAGCTCTGCTTGAAGTTGGCAACTGTTGCTCTTACTATGAAATATAGCCATGGGCCTGGATTTACCAATAGTTGATGGGCACTGCACAGTTTTGTGGTGCGCCTGTGTGCTTTTCTAATGCTAAGCAAATTGACACAATAGTTTGCATTGTTTTGCTTCATACGAGAGCCCCGTAAACGCTTAGTAAATAATCCCCTTGGAGAAGGGATTATACACAGAGCCAAGAGTACAGAGGCCAGGCATGGCCCTTTGTCCCTAAACACTATGAATACATTATTGAATGAGAACCTTGTTTATTGCAGCACTGCAACCTCGTTCAGCTTTACAGCGCATAAATAAATACTTAGGTTAGTCCTGGAGTATGAACAACGGGAAATGCATACCACACCAATAGTATGTTACAATCAAATTCAGCTCATTGTGAAAATGAGCCTTTCCAGAATTTCTCTTTTGGAGGGAGTTCTCTTCTAGCTTTCCTCTGGGTTCTCCTTTGAGACACCTGCTGGGGAATTTTTGAGTTTCCGCTGAATTTTTCGTAGTTTAAATAAGTGGTAAACCAAATTAAGGGCCAGGTGTACGACCATTTTTGCATGCGCAAACGGGTTTGCGAACCCGTTTGCGCATGCAAAAACAGCATGAGAATGTACAAACCCTATTTTGCGACTCGCAAAATAGGGTTTTGCGACTCGCTATTAGGAAGGGGCGTTCCCTTCCTAAAGCGAGCGCAACCCTATGTAAGAATGTTTTGCGTCCGCAATTGCGAATGCAGGGGAAAATATTTTTTAAGGGCAGGCAGTGGTCCCAGGTACCACTACCAGCCCTTAAAAAATAAAACGAAAACGTTTCATTTTTTTCTTTTTTAAATGCATCCCGTTTTCCTTTAAGGAAAACGGGCTGCATTCAAAAAAAAAAACTGCTTTATTTAAAAGCAGTCCCAGACATGGTGGTCTGCTGAGCCCAGCAGGCCACCATACCTGGGAGGGCCTGCCATTCCCAATGGGGTCGCAAATTGCGAGAGGCTCATTAATATTCATGAGCCTCTCTATTTGCGACCCCATTGGGAATCGCGAACAGTGTGAAAAACACTGTTGTACATTGGAAATAGCGCCTCGCAAATTGCGAGTCGCAAAAAACTCGCAATTTGCGAGGCGCTATTTCCACGGTCGTACATCTGGCCCTTAATGTCCACATTGAACTGCTCTGAATTCCTCTGAGTATCCAGTGCTGATAAGTTTTAAGTATGCCTTCTTTAAGGTGTGTTGGTGTTTGCTTTCAGGTCTGGGATGAAGCGATTGTCCTTCGTGGCTGATGATGAATTTCCAGTACCCCCTGTTAAGTTGGCCAGGATAGAAGAACCTAAGCGAGGTACATCTCTTGAATTCCCATTTATTTTGTGTTTGCATGGTCAAAAACTCAAAAACCTAAAGTAATGGCGTGGGAGGTGGAATTCAGTCTCCATTACTGTTACACAGGTGCTATTTTTGTTTGTGCACTTGAGGAGGGTGGGAGTGTTACCCATGATTTCTGGTAAAATTGTATCTTTTAGTTGGGTGATGTGTCACTGACTTTTAGGTTTAGCTTGACAGTACAGCCGTCTGCAAGATGTATTGTTACCAGTTCTTTTAAGTTTACATTGAATGGGCTTTGGCTCCACCCATAGTAGTGTTACACTCTCAGTGTATACTATTGGCTATTTGTTGTATCATTCCACCTTCCAGGAAGAGTTTCTATAAGAATGCATGAGGAGCTGTTTTACATCTGAAAAGTGCACTTAGTCATCATGCTATCAGTCACATTCAGTATTTTATCTACTATCTGCATTCTATACAGAAAGCAATCCTTTTTGCTACTTTTTGCCAGCAGTGAAAATGTGATAAACAGCTATTGTGCATGCAACACTTGGAAACAGTTTTGCGAACGTCCATGTTTACGTGATTTAGCCACTGAAGCTAGACCTACTGCCCTTGCAAATGTATGTTTAATTTGGGTTATTGAAAAGTGCTGTTTGCCACATTCTAGCTGACTCCGAGTGCTTTACAATGGTGCTGGATATTAGTATCCATGAGCACAGATCTGTTCTGAGATTTTGGTGGTTTGACATTGCGTCAAACTGGATCTAAGTCTTGTATTCCAATTCCTCTGCCAAATCTTTGGTGTTCGGGTGTTTGATTAGAAAACCTTGTGTGTAGAACCTAAATGATCCTGGCACCTACCACATAGAGATAGGGAGTTGGGCAGTTACACTTTATTTGCAGGGCATGGTACTGCAAATAAACATGATGCACTGAGACGTGTACCATCCTGAACACCCCTGCAGTATTCCACCTGTACTGCTACTGCAGTCTAGGTCTTATCACCACTGAGGTGTTTAAATACTAAGGGCCTCATTTATGAGGCCCCTTGCACCGGAACGTAATTCTTCTGACGTTCCGGTTGCGCAATATGTCCCGGCATATTTGCAAGGCCATGTAAAGCCACTTTACGTGGATTTTCATGGCCTTGTAAGTAAGTGCCCCTTTCACGTAGACACTGTGTGAAAGAGGTGTTCCATGGGTGTTGCTGTGGGTGTTCCCACGGAATCTGACACGTTCCCAGATTTACAAGAAATCGTAAACCTGGGAATGTGTCAGAATCTAACGTCAACCCAGGGGTGGCGTTGGAGAGGTGCAACACGGAGAAATGTTGTCATTTATCCTCGTTTTTTCCTTTTTCAAGAGGAAATCGTCTGAATTAATTGATTTTATGCAGGAAGGTGTCTCTTCCTGCACAAAATCAATCAGCCCCGCAACGCAGGCACCCTTCCACCATGCTGCAAGGGTGCCTGCGTTGGCGCACAGCAGCACTTTGTGCGCCGGCACTGGAGAAAAGGACAGGAATGCACCGTATGTTATAGATATGGCGCATTCTTGCCCCTTTCTTTTGACGTAGGGCAGTGCAGCAAGATTCCTTGCAGTGCTGCCCTACCTCAAAACCTCCTAAATGAGGCCCTAAAATAGAACCCCATCTCTCAACTGCAAGTTACCCCAGGATACGCCTTGCAGCGGATAGAAACATGGGGGGACGCTGGCCGAGTGGAAAAGGGCAAAGAAGGTGGCGATGGAGCCTGGCTGTCTTCAGCTTTTCTCCGTGTGTGTGCTTCCTTCCACGCTTGTGCTAATGTGTTGAGTTTTATGTAGCGTGACATTCCTTTCGGTTACTTCAGTGCGCTGGAACTGACAATGTGCAGCTCCACTGAAAAGACAAGAAACAAGGGAGGATGGAGTGCTATCGAAGGGGCATCACCCTTGTCCAGTGTTAGTCAGTTGTGACCCTTGATCGGTAAGGATTTCCCTTAGAAATCATGTTTGAACATCCTAGCCTCTTACTTTGGCCACAGTCTCCCTTTTGTTTTCTGAGGACGGCACTTGCAGTCCTGTGAGAGCACCTGCCTGCACTTTCAGTCCGCTGGTGAACCTGTGCATGTATTTTTTCAGTGTTCCTTTGTTTACAAAAAACATAACTACCACGTGAAAACTTCCACACGTATTTCACCCACCTTTAAGCGCCTCCCACAGCTAAACACAATATCAGCAAGTTGTTTGATATTGTACCTAGGGAGCCATGTATTATTATATATGGTGATATTAATAACCGAGTTTGAGGTAACAAGGGGTTCTACCAGCAAATGCCGTGAGCTGTAGGACAGCCGCCCACAGGTGTATAATATTATGACTCAAAAACCTAACAAAAATCCCTGCCACCCGGAACCTGTGGCCTATTACAGCCCTCCCTGCTGTGCCTCACCTGCACCTCCGCCTGGGAGTGACTGTGACGCAGCCGCGCGCCCTGTCCTGCAGGAGAGCAGGGGCACGTGAGGTCACCAGCAGCACTCACCGAGGCCGCCTTGTGTGACCTCGCGCGCCTCCGTCTGCCCTTCAGTGTAACACCACGAATCGTTAATCAGGGAGGCAGACCGCGCTGTAAACCTTTAGACCTTGGCGGCCATTATTACGTTGTGTGAGGTAAAAACATTCCCTTCGATGTTGTTTTGGGTGGGAGAGGAAAGGCAATAGGGGCTGCTGGCCCTTGTTTATCAGAAATCTGACCATTTTACGCAAAGAAAAAAAGAAAAGTGGAACAGGTCGTTGAATAGATACTGCGACATTCATGTGAGAAAGCGAGGAAAGATGTCTCTGTGACAATGAGAACAGAACAAAAGAAGCAATAGGGGGCAGAGACTTCCAGAAGGAGGGCCCCACATGCTAACTTGGCACAGGATTAGTGATATTATTTTCATTAAGTGGAAAGAGTGAATGGCATGACCAGCACATTCGATAATTTATTGAATTCCTCAAATTTACCATTTTATGGGCAGAAGTTCATAAATTAAAAGGATTTAAGTACTCGTGACCATACATGAATATAATATTGCAAGTCAGCTTAGAGTTAGTTCCATTATCTCCCAAAGGGCTCTATATCGGTGTGCCCAACATAGGTGTAGGAGGGCTGGATTCATGCCAAAATTTCCGGATAAAACAAGACAAAATGCACATAAAGTGAATCTAGTGGAACTCAATGAAATGGTGAGTGATTGTCCTGAAAGCCTGGATTGAACCTGGCCCTCCTGGATCTTGGGTGTGTTACATATCGCACAAAACCCCTTGATAAAGAGCAAAATTCTTATAATGGGTTTATTTTAATGCTATATTTTAACAGGAGCGAGCAAGTATGAGGGAGCTTTTAAAAACAAGTAGTGATGCTTTAATCACTTTTGTCAGGTTTTGTATTTCAGCCAGTGTCTGTCTATTGCATTAGTTTGTTACAGTGTGTAATAATAATTTCCTTTTGCATCAAGTGTTGCTGTATGTCCGGAAGGAGTCGGAGGAAGTTTTTGATGCACTCATGCTGAAGACCCCTTCCCTGAAGGGTTTGATGGAAGCTGTAAGTTATCTTGTCTTTTTTTTTCTCTTGAAGTTCACCTTCCTAACGATGTGTGCTCACCGCCCCTCTGCCCTCAGTGCACGTACTTTGGTGGTTGAACGTTACTGATTCTCTTTAACAGTCCTCTTATAGGCTCCATACGACACACAAATTGAGGGTGGTGTCCAATGATCACTCCTACATAATAACACTAATTGGCTTTGAAGACTGCACAGACCCAGTTGACCTGAACTAGGAGCTATAAAAATCACTACACATTCTCTATAAGTCACAATAAGTGTTCTCCTTCTGATGCCACAAGTGACCTACCTATGCGAACTACTCCCATGGGTTAAACTCTGAGTTGTCATCAGTTTTTATAACTCACATATTCTGTTACCACTGACATCCTTCTTTTACTTCTCGTAGCACTCCTGAATGCCCCTTCCATGATCTCGCCCCACTCTTGACCATATATGTAAGCTTGGCCTTTGTAAACCCTGTATATGTCCATCACAGTAGCGGCATGTGCTGCTCGATCCACATATAATCACAGGCTTTCCTTCAATAAGAGTTACTTCCACCATCGTTTATTACACTGTCTTTAGCATTGTGTCAATCAGTCATAGCTTTTACAAAGACTGCTCTCTGGCACTTTCAACAGTTGAGATGCCTCTTCAGTGAAATGCCCCTTTCTAGTAAGAAACCCGCTCTGGTTATTGCCTGACGTCATTAGCAGCAAGGATTCCAGACACTTAACAATTACCATAGTTTTATGTTGTTCAGGAGTGAGTGAGACGTGTCATTGCTGAATGAAACATTTTATATTGCTGCCATGTTTTCAAGGTTTATGTGTAAGCTAGGTTTTCCAGTTTTCAGGTTTCCTCTCACAAACGTCTCCCAGAGACCCGAATAAGAATGGTCTGCTTCTTACCTTTGATAATTGGCAATTTTGTTGACTAATATTGGCCATTTACACAGTGCACTTCAGAAACTGGACTGTCTCGTCACACTTACAGGTGAAGGGACTCTTTTTATTGACATGTGAAGGGTTAAATGTTGCACGTACCCCACCCAGATTAACATAACATAGCATGTGTATTTGTAAAGCACACATTCACCCAGACGGCTATCTTGGCGCTGAATAACAGATGTTTATTGTTACCCAACTCAATGGTACTCATTTTATCGACCTCAGAAGGATGAAAGGCTGAGTGGATCCGCCAGGATTTTAATCTGTGACCATGAAGTCGAAGACCGGCCCCTACAGTCTTTGCATTTGTCCACTGAGCCACCAGACCTGGCTTTAGTGCCTGTAACCAGCAGGTCCCACACACTGTCCTGCAGCTGGTGCTGGATTCTCTTAAGCCTCTATTGGTGTTACTGTAGTAGTTCAAGCATCAATGTTTTTGATGGTTCATTTAGAACCAAAGCAATTAAAAACAAACAGGATAAGTGTACACCACCACACAACAATGCTGTCATTGTTTGCATTTATGAGCTCACTGTTCCTCTGGCAGCAGCTCTGTTTCAACAGTAACCACTGCTTTACTTCTAGCACATCCTGATATTGTCTTTGGATTCGAACATTTCTAAAGGGAGGGTGGGGTCACCATTGGTATCTCTGGGCTCAGTCTTTTTCATGCACTTAGCGTCCTCCCTCTTTCACAGTTTATCCCCTTCCAAGATAGTTGACTGCCTGCTCGTGTCTGTTTTCCAAGACCTGCATTTGAGTCTCTTGACCAGTTTTACAGCTTTTATACAAATGCTGTGTTTGCCATCAATGCAAATATTGCAACAGAGATTTTTCGTTCACATAGAGCTACTGACAGGAAACAGAGTTCAAAGCAATGCAAACAGCATCAGTATTGTTGTTTTAGCCGCCTGGATTATGGTGTAGACACAACCACGTATTGCCGTCTACTTTGATTGTACTAGATCTCAATGGTTGTGTCATTGGCACCTTTAGTGTTGAAATTGCATTCATAGCACTCTATAAGATAAGGTTTATTATCGCACGATTTGAGTGAAAATTGTGATAGAATGGTAGGGAGCAACTTTATTGATAATTTAGATTTTGGAAATATATAGATGTTCTCCTATAATCCCACCTTAGGCAGTGAGTTTCCAACACTACCAACTTGAACAGCTCAGCCTTATACTGCAAGACTACACAGTCCTGTATATGGACCAGAAGACTGACTCTATAAAGATTATCACAGGAATTTTCAGGGCTCCGTTCTACAATTAAATTGTTTCTTTACATGGACAGCAGCCCAGAAAACCAAGTGCACTAGGCGGCCATACTACCTGCAGACTTTGCACTATGTAAATGCCAATAACATAACACTAATGGGCATTTCCGCTCCATAAGTCAAACAAGCATTGTCAATAGGTCTGACTGTTTGTTAGGGGAGATGTTTGGTAATAGATGGGCTAGCTTGTGTGTTTTCCCACAGCTGTCCTAGAAAGAAAATCCAATAATGAAGTGACATCTTTGGCTACAACAATACAGAAGCTGGGAATATGGCTCTTTTCTGAACAGGCTGCCTTAGCAGAGTTAGGCTGTACTCTCAAAGATGTATTATGAAAAGAAGTCACAAGATGGAACTTATGTTGAAAGCAGTGAACTTAACATGCATACCCAGTAAAATGTTACATCGTCAATACTTTTGACAAAGGGTCAAATTTTTGTTGCATCTTTTATTTATTTGTAGGTTTTATATAGCGCCTGAATCACCCCCAAAGGGGTATCTCTGCGCTTTGAACTGTACTGCTGGACAGGCTGACGGGCATTATTAAAATAGGGCGGTCTTAAGAAGTTTCCTGAAGCGCAGATAGTCCGGACATTGTCTCAGGTGAATGGGGAGCTGGTTCCAGTAGAGGGGAGCGAGGTAGGAAAAGGATTTCCCGCCTAGCCTTGTTTTCCTGACCCGGGGGACTAAGAGAAGTGATTTGCTTCCTGACCTGAGGGTCCTGGTAGGGGCGTAATACTTGAATTTCATAGAGATATAGAGGGGACCTTTGTTATACAAGGCCTTGTGGACGATGCAGCAAACTTTGAATTTAACACGCTTGCGTATTGGAAGCCAGTGGAGCTGTTGAAGAAGAGGAAGGGAGGCAGTTTTCGGCAGGGCATTCATGACAAGGCGCGCTGCGGTGTTCTGGACCACCTGAAATCTGCTAAGCGAGGACTCATTGGCTGAGACCAGGAGAGGTTTGCAGTAGTCGAGTCGGCTCATTACCATAGTCTGAATGAGGGTTTTACGAGTGGAATCCGGAAGGAGAGGGAAAACACGTCGTAGCAAACCCAGCACATAGAAGCAGGAGCCGGCAGTGTGAGCAGCATGCTCCTTCAAGGACAAGGCACGGTCTAGACGAATGCCCAGGTTTTTAACAAGGGCCTTAGGGACAGGGGGGGAGCCAAGGGCTACGGGCCACCAGTCTGGTGTCCACAGCAAAGGTGCATCTCCGAAGAGCATAATCTCCGTCTTCCCTGCGTTGAGTTGGAGAAAATTGCTTTTCATCCAATTTGCGATAGCTATCATTCCCGCAGAGAATGTGGACTGAACCGACGTGGTAGATTTGTTAAATGAGAAGAGGAGCTGGGTGTCGTCAGCATATGAAATAGGCGGAAAGCCACAGGACCTGAGGAGGTTGGCCAAGGGAGCAATATAGATCTTGAACAGAGTAGGGCTCAAGCATGAGCCCTGGGGAACTCCCTTGGTCAGTTCCATCGTCTTCGACCGAAAAGGGCCTAGATTGACAGTCTGGGAACGGGAGGACAGGAAGCTCGTTATCCACTGAAGAGCAAGTCCTCTGAGTCCAATCTCCTGAGCAAGATCTGCTGAGAGACCACGTCGAACGCGGCAGAATGGTCCAACAGCACGAGAATCGTTGAGTGGCCGCTGTCTAAGGTCATCCTGATGTTATCCGTGACCTCCAACAGGGCAGACTCCGTGCTGTATTTGGGCCAGAAACCAGATTGAGAGGAATCCAAGCTACCTGTATTTTCGACATGGTCAGACAGATGTTTATTGATGTATTTTTCCAATACTTTGCTTAGGAGAGGTAGTAAGGAAATGGGGCGGAGATTGGAAAGCTCTTCCATAGGGAGTTTTTGCGAATAGGGATGACCTGTGCCGCCTTCCATTCCCGGGGAAGATAGCCCTCTCTCATAGAGAGGTTGAGAATCGTGCCTATGGGCGAGGACAATTGGTTGGAGAGGGAGGTGACTACTTTAGCTGGAATAACGTCAAGGGGGGGAGCCTGATTTTACTGTGTGAAGTAAGGCTTCCACCTCCTCGGCGGACATAGGGGGAAAACTCTCCAGCAGTTGTGTAGTTGCAGATGCTGGCGGATCAAGAGGTGAAGCATCCGGTTGCTGGCTCCCAGAGGGGGAGATCTTATCATAGATAAGTTCAATTTTCTGCGAGAAATACTGGGCAATATCATCACAGAGAGCTTGGGATAGGGTCTCAGGGTTGTCACAGGCCTTAGGACTGGTAAGGGATTTGAGTATCTGGAATAGGGTTTTGGGGGCATTCTCTGCCTTAGCTAGCTGTAGGGCAATAAAAGCTTTCTGCGCACCCTTTATATTTTTATGGTAGGTGGAGAGGGCTCTCTTAAATCTGTCTTTGTCCCTCGCCTCCTGGGACCTACGCCAAAGTCTCTCCAGATTTATGCACTGCCGTTTTTCGGCACGAAGCTCGGGGGAGAAACCAGGCTGTCTGAGGGCGCCTGGCTGAGTTTGGCAATGGTTTAAGAGGCGCGAGCAGGTCAATGGCCCTTTTAACAGCAGAATTGTACCGGGCTAGGCCATCCTCAGTGTTAGAAGGTTCAGCTTCCCAGGGTGACGAAAAAGCAGCCTGGAAGATATCCGGGGAGATCTTATGCCATTGTCTGCGGACACTGTGGGAGGCTAAGGGGGAGCCGCAGCCACCCCGGGACCCTGAATAGTGAATTCAATTGATGCATGGTCTGACCATGTCAATGGCCGGGGGGGTTCACACGTGATGCAAGGTGCGTTGGTAAAGATGATATCAAGTGTGTGACCAGCGGTGTGTGTCAGGCCGTCATTGAGCTTGGTTAAGCTTAGGAGAGCAAGGTCTGCTAAGAGCAACGACGTGTCGGGGTTAGTGGTGCATTCACTGTGCACATTGAAGTCACCCAACAATAGAAATTTATTAGTCAAGATTACATGGGGAGCTATTATTTCCGTAAGCTGGAGTGAGAAGTCTGCCAGAGGGCCGATACATTAAGGCACCTTTCCAGCTAAGTTGCGGGAGGAAGTCAATGCGGAAGACTAAAATTTCAATATTAGCGTTGCACCGTTGCTCAAGTGTAGAGACTGAAATACAGACTTTGTAAATGATAGCAATCCCGCCCCCCACTTTTGTTTGTCTATCCATTCTTAGGAACCTATAGCCAGCTGGCAGAGCTAGGGTGATGGCGGGAGTCGAGTTAGGCTTAAGCCATGTCTCTGTCAGGAACCCTAAGTCTGGGTTATCGGAAGTAAGAAGATCCCACACCTCCGTTGCATGTTTAGGGAGGGATCTGACATTGCTTAAGACACCTTTCCAGCCTTGTTTGGAGCTGTTAGGCGACCTCCCAGGTTTTGGGAGGGGTGAAATATCATCCTTGGGGGTGTGGGGATGATAGATATGGGTGCGACGCCCAGGGGTTCCAGGTGTTTGAATACTATTGGTTGTATTACACTGAAACTGACAGAATATGCAGGAGAAAGGGCCTTCTGGTATTGGCCGGGTCCGAGCAACGTCCCGGGCGAGATGCCAGCAGGTGGGCGATAAATCTTTCCTTACATCAAGTAGATCCTTGCTAGAATAAGATATACCTGGGGTCGGGGCGTGATCAGGAATGGAACGGGCAGGGTTCCTGACTCCTGGCGATGTCAAGGCGCGGACGGGCGCAGACGGGCTTGCCTTTGGCGCGCCCGCTGCGCGTCGTGCAGAGCATCCGGTTTTAAGGAGGGGGTTGTGGCCACTAGACCGCCAACCTCCCTCAGACCGGAAGTCGCCCTTGTCTCCCTCCACGCAAACGGGACGTAACCCGCGGTGGACCGGGGAGAGGCAACCGAAGGTAAGGAAGCGTCAGAGAAAGTGAATGCCAGAAGGAGTACCACGTGCAAATGTGGCAATGTTAAGAAACCTGTGTGAGCGCATGTCTTTCATTTGTGACTGCTTGCCCTTGCATCCTTTGGAGTGATTTCCCCTATCTTTTTGCTTCTGATCTCCTGTTTTTGACTGTGTGCTGAACTTAGTTTTTGCTGGTATTTAGGGCTTTAGGCACTTTACCACTGCTGACCAGGGCTAAAGTGCATGTGCTCTGTGACTAAAATGTAATTTTTGGTCAAATGACATTTGGTTTCTCCATGATTGGCGTAATTTATTTACTAGTAAGTCCCTAGTACAGTGCACTACATGTGCCCGGGGCCAGTAGCTCAAATGCTACTAGTGGGCCGCAGCACGGATTGTGCCGCCCATCTGAGTAGCCCTTCAAACCTGTATTAGGCCTGCCACTGCAGCGCCTGTGTATGCAGTCTCAGGCTGCATGGCGACTTGGCAAGTCCACCTACTTGCCAGGCCCAAACCTTCCCTTTTATTACATGTAAGGCACCCCTAAGCTAGGCCCTAGGTAGCCCCATGGGCAGAGTGCAGTGTATTTAAAAGGTAGGACATGTACGCATGGGTCTTACATGTCCTTGTAGTGAACAACTGTTAAATTAGTTTTCACTACGGCAAGACCTATCTCTCACATAGGTTAGCATTGGAGCTGCCTTGTAACATCGTATAAGCGTATCTGCCAATCGGGAGCAGATAGAAAATTGGAGTTTGGTGTTTCTGGACTCACAATTTAAAAGCACTTCTTTTAGTAAAGTTGTTTTTTAAATTGCAGGTCTGAAAATGCCACTTTTAGAAAGTTAGGATTATCTGGTGCGTCGTCCACACCAGCTTCAAGCTGCACTGCCATTCAACTTCAGTTTCAAAAAGTCGAAAAACAAGAATCCAGTGTTTGTCCAAGTAATCCACATTTATACAGTATTTTTCAGTCATTTTCAAAACAGAGGTGACGTAATTCTGAGCATCAAATGCCAGAGAAATGCCCATCCAGACCTTATCCCAAAGCATGACAGAATTTGCTTTACATCCTGGGACCATGCTGTTATAAAACCCAATGCATTTCGGGCCGGAGGCCCTTCCTCAGGGGTAAATGGTCACCGATATGTGATCTCTAATCACGGTGTCTCACAGCTGTAATCAGCCGTGTTGTTGTTAGTAAAATCGAAGTAAAATAAGAATTGAACTTCTGTGGACTGGATCTATTCATTTTCAACGGCCCATCACTCAATACGAGTTGGACTTTCAATTACTGTACTATTGTGTGCTTGTTTTTTCTTTGAACATGTAATAATGACATCAAAGCAAAACTAATCAACGTGCAAGAGGAATTAGTGAATAGCACTGTGACCTTCTGATAGGCGTAGGCACCCAAACAACAAACACTTTATAAACAAAAAGACATTAATGAGCAACTTAAATATCGTGCCAGCAAAGTAAATATATCAAAAACACGCACTGGCTCTCGGCGAGAAACTACGTTTTATTTCATCTGCAGTCTTACAAAAGCACTCCTTTATCCCTTCACCAAATCTGAATCGGAGCACAAATGGGACAATGTAACCAATGCTTGATTTGTGACAAAATAAGTGCTAGGGCCCTCGTCAGGAGGCCACCTCAGCTTGCACCACCCATTGTCACTGCCAGTGGTGCCAATGACAGTACCAACACAACTAATAACTATCACACTGCTACAAGTGTGATAGTTTAGACTGTTTGAGGCCCCCAAAGCGCCTCAGGTATTGCAACAGGTATTAGTTGTTTTTATTGTATATTGAATTAATAAACAACTATTGGTCAGCACATCTCTAGGTCACACAAACATCGCCACCATGTGGCAGCAGTCATAAGTGTCGGTGTTGACAATTAAGTGCCGGTGCCGAGCACCAGAAACCACCAGTTCAAATTAAGCACTGAATGTAACCATTCTGGAAATGCCCCGGGCTTGATGGCCAGCTGATCCGCACAGTATCAATGCATGAATGACACATAAAAGTGATGGGGACTTGCCCATAGACCACTATCTCTCTATACTACTTCTTCAGGACAATAGCTGAAGCTGTCTTTAGTCAGACTTGAAGTAAGTAAAAAGTTACTCTGTCCAATGAATGCACTAGTGTTTTAATTGCAACATACATGCAGAGGTCACTTGCATGCATTCACCTTACTGAGTCATGTATGCACGTTGTGAATGCTGTCAGTTGTGTTGCTAATAAAGTATGCGGATACACTAGAATATCAAGGGCATTGTGAAATGACCGTTTCAAACCAGCATTACGAATCTACCATCGTCCTTTTGACTCTGCCTCACTTTCCAGATGTCCTTATGTCATCATGTTTATGTTTCACTGATTTAGTGTTCTTGGTGTTTTTATGTAGTCTAAGTATGTGTTTCTACTTACATTTTGCAAACTTTGGAAACCTTGTGTGTAAATAGTGATGTCAGGTCTGTCTCCATCAGTGGCCACACTGGGGGCCTCATTTACAACAATTCGACTTAGGGCAGCGCTGCATGTCACTTTGCTGCGCTGCCCTGCGTCAAAAGAACAGGGCAGGAATGCACCGTATCTATGAGCTACGGAGCATTCCTTTCCTCTTACACTGTTTTGGCGCACAAATGGCTGCCCTTGAACCATGGTGCAAGGGTGCCTGCGTTGAAATCAGGTTGTTTTTGTGCTGGAAGGGACACCTTCTTTCACAAAAACAACTGTTACGCTACCCCTGGGGAGGCGCAGGGTTTTGGTGCATTCACAGATTTATGCTGGGACTGTGTCAAAAACCATGGGTGTTGAGTGGGAACACTCACTGCAGCATCCATGGCACGCCTCCACAAAGCAGTGATATGGGTCGGCACTGTGCGCCGACGTAACGTCAAAAAAGTGATGTTCCTGCGGCGTACTGGGCTTGTAAATAAACGCCCCAGTTTTGCACACTACTTCAGTTGATGCTTGTCATTCATACCCCCCTGCGCGGCGATTTGATGAAAGGGCAAAGCTCTTACAAGAGTGTGCAGAAATATGGAATTTAACTCAGCTATTGAAGTGGCTTAGCTCATCTATTTGTTACACCTTTCCATACCCACAGCGAATAAACGTGACTGTAAGTATGTACAATATCTATGTAGGAAAACTGATTTCCCTCACAAAAAAGGAGGCAAGGATCATTGGCAAAGCACAAATAAATTTTGTTTACATCCCATGTCACCCATTTTTTTTTGGGAACATTTAGTTTTCATAGGAACGTAACCAGTGGGATTATTTGTTATTCAGTAATTTAATGGCATACAAAAGCAAACAGATAATAGGTGGTATTGTCCCTGACCTCCTTCAGTTTAGCAGGTTTTCGCAAATGTATTTCAGCAATTAATGATAAGGTCAATGTGTGTTTTGTGCTTGAGGCTTCTGCCCGCTTTTGGTGGTTTTTGATTTTTGTTTTCCACTAATATATTAACAGAAACAAATTATTAAAAAAACAAGTCAATGTAATGAAATACATTATCATGATGAAAATAATCTATAGCTACGAAATAGAAGAATCAGTTCAAAACGTCTTACATCCAACAAAAGACAAGAAAACACCTTTGTTTCCATTAGCTTGCCGACTTGACCAGTCCTTAGAATCACCCATCAGTTTTGAGATAGTCTAACGGCCTGCTCGTTTCAGTCACGGTCTATTTTTGCTCTGATACCTATTGTTGGAAAGATTATGTTGCATTTGCGTTTCACAACAGATGGCCAGTTTGGAATGTGTTTGAAGAGGGTCTTTACACAGAACTATGATTGATTATTTGCTGATGGCCTGAATTTAAAATCAAATAAGTCTGTCTTGGCAACCCCAATCAGTCTTGCGTACCTTTACATACAAGTGACACTGGTTGGCATCGTTAGTCCTGTTTTTTAGGTCGAGCCTGGACAGCGCATGCGCTGCTCTGCGAGGCATGCTGTATTCAGGTAGGAACTTGAAGCTCCGCCCACTCTCCGCCCATATTTTTCATTGGCTTGTGTCATTGTCCAATGTAAACTGTGGCTGTTCATTGGTCAATAGGCTTAGTAGTCTCTCCTTAGTACCGCCTTGTCTCATTTTGTGACCTCCCGTGGCGATACCCCCTGCTACGGGGGTTGTTACTCGGTAGGCTTTAATTACAGCCTCTGAGCACTATTTTCTCAGAATAGCTCTCTCCTAATGCTTTTTTTTATAGCACGGGCGCTGAATGCATTTGCAATGCAATAGGTCTCACATTTGCCAGAGTTTAAGCTATTGGCATTGTAAATGACAATGCCTTTTATTTATCCGTTTTAAAAACACCACATAAATAAAAGGCATTGTCATTTACAATGTAATTAGCTCAAACTTCTCGTAAATGCGAGACCTATTGCATTGCAAATGCTTGTTTTATGTAGTCTTCAATGTCTGTCAAGATCGATTTTGTAGTCTTAAATGTCTATCTGTCAAATTAGATGTTTTATCTTCCACATTTTTGCCACAGTTTTTCTAGTGACCACTAGGTGTCAGTGAAAGGCAGCAAACTGATCTTTGTTTGGAATGTTGCATTTGTAGTAGGACAAGCCACGAATCTACTAACAACGAAACCAACAAGCACTGGCATAGCCAATAGGTCTCGCCCTTGGGACCTTATAAGTATTTAGTTATGCAGCACAATATCCTTGGTGCAACAACATCAACTGTTGCATGGCTAAACACTTATAAGGTCCCAAAGGCGAGACCTATTGGCTATGCCAATTTTTGATTTGTTAGTGGAAGTGTCTGGTCTATATATATATTATTACAGTATGAAAGCATGTTGGCACCGTACAAATGATACAAGTTTGCTACATAAATAATGATAACATTCCTAGCAAAAGTTATCCATTTATTCTGCCTATTCCACGTTTCCAAACTGCAGGTGGGGGGCCAATGTTTGGTATTTTTTTTTTTTTAATTGTGCAGCTAGTCCTAATTTCTTTCATAAACACTATTTAGTGGAGTGTATATAATTATATTATGTTTCGCCAGATGACAGGAAATAAGAAAGGCCTCTGTCGTTAAAAGGTGCATAATATTTGGGGATTTTCAAAATACACATTGCACTGTTAAGAAAACAGTTGTGATGTAAACATGAGTTGCCAGGTAGAACAATGGAATTTAACAAAAGTGAGAACTACGACATTAGTCGGATATTCTGTGGGCTCAGATCACACCGTCTTTTGAGCTTGTAAAAGCAACATACACATGCAAATGGCTTGATTTCCGGGTGCCTGGTATTTTCAAAAGGTAACCTTGCACTCTTACTTCATATTGCTCGTGCCAGTGACAATATTATGCAGGGGTTAAGCTTACTCCAAGGGTTCATGGAGGCACTCCAGTGAGGAAATACCGTGGAAAGTTTGGGAGCACCCAAGAACTTTTGTGCTTGTGCAAAGGTTTTTTCAACAAATTCTATCCCAGAAGAGATTCACTCCTTTTAATTACCAGATTAAGTCCATTCAAGGGTTGGAATACGACGGCAACACTCCTAAATAGTGGGTTTTGGGGGCTGAAGGTTTTTTTTCCAAGAGAAACAATATTTAAATAAAGACTGTACAGGTACAGAACAGCAGAGCCTGCAAGTTTCCCAGGTCCCGGCATAAGCCTCCAGTCCAGGTTTTTCCCTCACATTCTGGTAGTTGTATTCACGATTTTATAACTGGATTTCCAAAAATACGTAACATTGCAAAGAAAATTACTGGGCAGGATGCGCTTCTCACCTGAGTCTAGGAACCGGAGATCTCTGAATTAAGTCGCAGCGATGCAAGCTTTCCTCGCGAAGAACAAGACCCACACACACAAGAATGCAAGTTTCCATCAGTGAGGCTATGCCCATGGCAAGCAGATGTGAAAGCTTCCGTCACTCAGAACTGGTTCAGTCTGCCTTACCGGTAACTGGCTGAGAAATGCGGAAGCGGAAGTTTCCCTCAGAAATATTAGAGAGAGCAGTGAAGCACACATTAAACAGAAATCTTTGCAGCGGATGTCCTAATGACTAATCTATCCTAGCACTATGCGTGGAAACTCGATAATTTACCTCAACCGACTGCACAGCAGCCCATTAAGTGGACACTGTGCCGTGATGAGACTCCATTCAAATGTGCAACTCCACTCAGTCCTCAAGGAGAAGCGCACGCACCATTTAAACATGTAGCAGTGTGGTTTTGCTCTTGTGTAATCAGAGCAAGGGCTAAAAGTTTGTGGAGGAGAACGCGAGAGGTTTGCAAAGAGTAGCAATGGAAGGCAAAATTAATATGGCAAGGTTAGCAGGTTGACATTAGGGCATCTCGACACAGTACTCTCCGAGCCTGCATTCCCATTCATCAAGTCATGTGTTCCCGGCTCGCCTGAGTGCCACGGTCTAGAAACAGTAAAAACAAGGATAACAGAAATACAGCACTTTGCTAGTAAAGGGAATTTACAAATACTTTACAGGAACACTGCTGGAAAACTGTCTTAAGTAATTCTGAATTCCCCAAAAATCTCTGATTTACTCCAAGTGTAAGAGGAAACCTATAGGAATACATTTTCATTCTTTATTGGTAAATTAGGTCCTGAGTCTCAGAGTGTGTTTTGGTGCAACCTTTTCTCTACCCCGGCGGTATGTCACTGAGCCTGGTTGGAAGCAGCCGGAGTTGGAAAAGAACCGACCATGTTATAACAAGAGAGGAGCGGGGAAGAGAGGAGCGGGGGCGAGCGAGCGCAGCAGCCTGCTGAGCTGACCACACGCTCGTGCACCATGGCCTTTTGCTTGCGGTTACCCGCACGGCCGCCATGTGTTTTCAATTATCGCGCCCGCATCTGGGCACGATAATTGGAAACAGATGGCGGCCGTGTGGGTAACCGCAAGGAAAAGGCCATGACGCACGAGTGTCTGGTCAGCTTTTTGAAGCCCCTACATAAAGTCAGCTCCAGAGCACCGCTTGCACGCTACTCTAGGCTCGACCTAAAAAGCTCCTGTGAGCAGGTCAAACATTGAAAGTGAGGATTGCAACAAATAGGAGCAGGGCAACTGTAATTGACACGAAAGCCATCCAATCTAGATCAAGGATTGGTTATGTGGAGTATGGTATATGTGCTGTCTGCTGGTACCATCTATAGTGAGGCCGCAAAAAAGGGCTTTTGTAGAAAGGTACACAAAGATGCCTTGATGGGAGTGTGCCATGATAGCAGAGATCTGCTATTAATATTCCCAGGTGACTACTTTGAATGTGGCAAGTTTTAAAACTATCTTTGACAAAGTGGATTGTACGCCCAGCGTTCTCTTGTATCCTACATACTCTTATTATTATTATTATTATTTTTAGTTTTCAGAAGTACCATCATACCAGGGTAGGTAGGTCTGTCTGTTAAACTGACACTTATACTGCAGCCTACAAGTTTTAACGGCAATGTCCCTTAATCAATTTCCATTTCACAATAGAACATACATTTATTATGATTAGATGGTAAGGAGCCAAAATATAACCAATGCAATCTCATGTGTATTTTTCTTCGCCTAGCACTTCCCTTCATGCTTTTTTTAACCATTTTCTAAGTCACATGGTCTGTGCTCAGAAGTGTTTGTTACTATATAGAATTGTGAGTTGGTAGTCTGTACTATATGTATGACATAATTCTAAAATACAAATTTTTTTGCATCTTAGATTTCCGAAAAGTATGATGTCCCATATGAGAAAATTGGAAAAATATTCAAGAAATGTAAAAAAGGGTAAGTAGTCAATTTACACATATGGGTGCGTGTACACCATGAATAATGTGTCATTTATTCAAGCAAGTAGTCAAAAAAGTGTCCATTAAAATCTTCCAGTACAAAATTCAAAATTTTGACATAGGATGTGGCCATTTTTCTTTAGCTTACAGACGTTTTCTCTATTGGGCGATCCAATCCTTGACTGCCTCAGGGCT
Source organism: Calotriton arnoldi (assembly GCA_963921515.1). Lineage (NCBI taxonomy): Eukaryota > Metazoa > Chordata > Amphibia > Caudata > Salamandridae > Calotriton > Calotriton arnoldi. Next base: position 2,256,148 of record CAWUFW010000751.1, read on the forward strand.
TAATCATTCGTAGTATAATCTTTAGTATGAAAATCTCTAGGTTCTCACATGTCAAAACATATGTCAGTAAACATGTAGTCCATATTACACCCTCATTGCCAAAATTGAGAGGGTGAGTGCCCAAAAGGAGAGGTATTCCTTAGGGGTCCCTCTATCCACATGCCTATGGAATTGGCATTATCCATTCATTTTCTTTTTATTCACCACTGAGGTATAAATACATAACCCCTCCCTATGTCCTGCAGATGCATCCTTCACCTCTGCTGTCTGGAGTAGAATTTGGCCCATGCGACATCAAACAATAAGCAAGTGAAACTAAGTTGTCTTTAGCAGTGCTTAGCAATTATGCAAGCAGTGTGTCCATGGTGTTAATTTCCAAACAATGAAGCAAAAATAGAAAAGTTGTGAATTAATTAGTACATCTGGAGATTTCATGCATGTTTGTCTTTTCCTAGGATCCTTGTGAACATGGATGACAATATTGTGAAGCATTACTCCAATGAAGACACTTTCCAGCTACAGATTGAAGAGACAGGGGGGTCATTTAAGCTGACACTTACCGAGATATAAGGTTTAGGCGAGACTCTAGTAGAACAGCCAGTTGGTTTCTTTGTGATATAATGTTCACTGCACCACTCATGCTGCGCCTACTCCAACGGAACTCATCTTTTACCTGTGAACCTGGGAGGAGCCCTGCAGCATCTTCAGACATAACTCATCGCAGTCAAAGTAAAGTAGTTCAACGAAATACTGGGGGATAAGAAACGCAAAGCCGGACTCCATCTTCAGCGACAGAAGGAAAAACATCTTCCGCTGTAGGCGAATCTATGATATTGCAGAACAGGAACTTGCAATTTCAGGTTTTTTGTGTGCAGTGCATCGACTAGTTAACAGTTTTTGTTTGTGTGCCATGCTCTCACTTCTTTGTATTGTTTACTGGCCGGGGCAATGTTAAAGGCATGGATTCTAAACCTTCTCATTAGCTCAGCTTGAAGTGCAAAACTGCCTATTGTATGAAGAACGCGAACACTACACTGTAATATGTGACATTAAGCTGCATTGTATATAAGTGCAATACATAATGGGAAAGACTGTAAATGTGTACATACTCAAGCCAGTGTCACCCATATAATATATATCTATATATAATTTTTTTTGCCTGTATATACTGTAAAGCACATCTTAACACACCTAGCAGTACGTGTATTTAAACACAATTAACTGCAGCGACCTGAACAAATCCCAAATGTGCAGGAGTGACGATTGTGTACTTTTAGTCACAAATTAGCTACGTACAGACCACCAACAGGGCTATGTGTATGGCCCCTAGATAAAACCGGGATCAGCAGGTTTTTTCTGTCAATCTAGGAATAGAGGAACTTGCACACTGCAAAGTTCCCTGTTGAAGGACTCGCCTTGTATGGTCATTTATCAGGATTGCACTTTTAGTCGGTGCTAGCCCAAACTTAGGGAAAGAAAACTGAAGGGGGAGGCCTATTGTGAGTAAATAGGTGAATTACGATTCCTTCTTCATTTGGCAATATAATATTTATATAATATACAAAATCGTCTATTATCCTAACAAATGTGGTTAAAGGGTGGATGGAGACCAAGATCCATAAGGGTTTATACTATTTATATATATGTATTGGATGTGCAAACCGATCTAAATATTCTGATTTATCAGGAAACTGTAACTGTGGAGAGGGATCTTTTACATATTTTTGTACATATAGTATATATTTATATATATTTTTGCTTTATTATAATTATTGTTATGGACTTTTATTACAGAACGTTAACGGGTATGTTTAGATTCAGGGAAATGGAATTGATCGTTTGTACGAATACAATTTTTAATGCTGTTGTTTCTTGTGGTACTGGAATGTGGCATAGTGGCTATAATAATGTGAGCTACCTCTCGGGTCAGAAAATGCTAAGGGCATCGCCTCAGAAATTGAGAGATTATCACAAGAATATGACCAGAACTTATTGGGGTTTTTAAACTACATCATTGAAGCTGTTCATTATGCCAAAGCGATAAAATTTTATATTTCAGTTTCTAAGTGTATCTCTTGTGTCCCTTTTTATCTCTTAAAGCTGCAATTAGCAGTTTATGAACTGCGTTTTATATCATGTCTCGAATTCATACATTTTTCATACCTGTTGTATCATTTATATTTTAGCAGGAGTATATTTGTTTAGAAAATAAACATTCGCCATCACAGTCTTCATGTCACTCCCCCGCAACCCTCAGTAAAGGGTATTCGAGAATTGAGGCAAAGGTGAGTTGTAGAGTAGACAAAATAGCCTTTGACTAGGGGAAGCTTGCTGGATAAATGCAAGGGTGGCTGCGTTGTAGGCAGGATTGTTTTTGTGCAGGAAGGGACACCTCCCTGCACAAGAACAATCCTATAATGCTTTTTCCTCTTTCTATATGTGCTGCAGAATGCAGCACACGTAGAAAGAGGATACAACGAGGAGAAATAAACCTATTTCTCCTCATTATGCCTTTCCTGGGAAGGTGTAGCATTTTGACGCATTCCCAGGCTTACTATTGTTAGTAAATCTGGGAATACACCAAAAACGCCTTCCCAGGACAGAGTAACACAGGCCAGCAACTTGCGCTGCCTTGCGTTACTCCAGATATACTATTTCATGCAGAGATACGCAATGTGGCTCTGCGTGGCATAGTAAATCTCACTTACGGGCTTGCATTGCCCTAGGTCACTTTGACTGATGCAAGGGCAATGCAAGCCCTTAGTAAATCTGTGCCAGAGTTTCTAGCAGACCCTTTCCTCATTCACCTCCTACTCAAAACAAGCATTTGCAATGCAATTGGTCTCGCCTTTGGGACCTTATATGTATTTAGCTATGCAGCACATTAGCACTTAAAGAGCTTTGCAATTGTTCCAAGACTATTTCTATACCATTGCTGTGTAACGTCTCTTTCTACACTGACCTAACCGCTTTACTCTCCATTGGAAAGTGACACATGATATAAGGCAATGAAATATCACACACAAGCACACTGAAAACATGCAAATGTCACACATAGACTGAAAACTTGGCAACTTTGGACAGTGCAGGGGTGGGGTGCCGTGCAGAGGGAATATCTTGTACCAGTCAGATCCTTCAAGACTGACTCTTCGGCTGTGAGCATCAGTTTGCAAGTTCCCATCTCAATATGTCAAGTGATTGTAAAATTGTTTGGACACGGGAAGTCTCATGTAAACAAAAGTCCAGAGCCAAATTACTTAAATCTCAATCTGTTGTCATTTTGATATTTTCTCTCCGATTGTTGAATATTTCATCTTTATGAGAAACATGCGCAACTGACTGAAGACATGAGTGACAGCACATCTAGTGTTTTCAACTCTGAACACATATCTTAACAGATCATAATTCTTCACTAGACTGCGTTTACATGCAAACTCCGACATGTTCATGACACAATGAGCAACTCTCCGGTGCCTACCTTTAGTTACGGACGCCATCCGGACTGCAAACTCAGCAGAAACCTCTTCCAATATCACTTTATAATACAATCAATAAACAGAAAGCAAGTCGAGCAAGATGGCGATCTTTAAATTTGGTGCTAAAGCATAGAAGCGAACTACAGACCAGACCGCCCCTTAAAGCAGGAAACTAGAACACTTCCCGTGAAGCCAACTCCTGCGCTGCCATGTTCGGATAAACTGTCTTACACTAGACATAAAAGAAAGACTAAATTAACAAGGTTCACGGAACGCTCTTGGGAGGGTGCATTTATTTGTATTTAGCAAGCAGGGGGATTGTGGACTTGACTGCGCGGTCCAGGGGCCCTTTATAGGCCTAATACGCAGGGCAGGGTAACAAGCCTGTCCCTAATGTGGTTGTCGCCTCCTGTTTGTCCCAGGGTACAGATAACTTTCCGTCATAGAGAGAGTAGCACAGAAAATAAAATGCTCGTCATTTTGATGGACAATTGTATACACATCAAACTTGTTTTTTTCAGTATTACAATCGCGTATTCAATATTATGCTGTTCGCATGCTCACTAATGGAAGCTAACACGGCTGTAGAAATCTTGTTGTATTGAGCGGGCCGTATATGTGACATCATGGATGTTAAGGGAGTATTCACTCTCAAAGATGGCCGCTCCAAACACTTTTTGCAAGAAAGATTGTCGTCTTCTATCGCCACGATTTCTACTAAAGTTCGACGGGCATGGCCTGCCATCCTTGTCACGTGACTAAAATTCTGTTCGCTTGCCGACTGAATTATTACCCAGGACATTACGTTCAATTAACCACGAGTGACTTGTTTTGTCCCATCATGAGTAACAAGCATTTGCAATGCAATAGGACTCGCATTTACGTGAGACCTATTGCATTGCAAACAGGAGTGTGGGCAGGCGAGAAGGCACGGACTGCGGGAGAGGGGGAGGCACGGGAAGAAAATAGTGCTCACAATCTAAATAAAACATACTGTGCAACACTCGAAGTAAAGGGGCCAGTAGCTATGGAAGGATACAGCATTTAGGAACTAAGCCAATGAAAAAGATGGGCTGAGAGTGGGCGGAGCTTCCACTCCATACTGAATACTGCATGCCTCGCAAAGCGAGCAGCGCATGCGCGCTGCCGCTATAGACTCAACCTAAAAAGAGAACCATTTCCTGCCTTTCCAGTTCAATAGTTCAATTAAACCGCCTGCCCCTGCCCTTGCTGGGATCTATGAGCCACAGGCTTCACCTGAGTTTAGTGTCTTTCATGGCAGCCAATAGAGCATTTCCAAGAAGTTTAAAAGAAAGTGTTGCTATTTTGTCTCTATAGGAAGAGGTGGGTCACTGAGTCTGAAATGGTGACCAGGATGATGAATACCCACCTAAAGTTCAACACCATAAAGACAGTGATCATAACCTGCGGACAATGTCAAAAATACCAGCCTAACTCCATGTGGCCCAAGGATCTTGAGGCCCTTCCAACAGCATCAGGAAAAGTCAGTAAACTAGGGAGACCCATGGATTCAGACCCATCCTTGATACCATGTGTCGACATCGTTACAAAGACTGCCTTTCTACACAACAAAAGCACTGGGCCACATCTTCTCACACTTGGGATACCAACAAAAAACTACAAACTACCCTCACACTCATAGGCACATATTTACAATAAAGTGGTGAAGCGTGTCTTTAAGCTAAGAAAGGCTAACGACATGCTTCGCCACTTAAGAAATGCAGGGCTGCACCATATTTACTAGAAAATGGTACAGCCCTGCGTTTCCCCCTGCACTGGCGCTAAATGAAAGCTGCCTAGTGCCAATGCAGGCACCCTTGCACCACAGTGCAAGGGTGTCTGTGTTGAGGGGAATATTGTTTATGTGCAGGAAGGGGAACCTTCCTGCACATAAACAATCTTTAAATGCTGTTTTTGTAACTTCTATGTGTGCTGCTTAATGCAGCACACATAGAAATTGCAAAACGGCATTTTAAAAAAAATGATTGTTTCTGTTCAGGAAGGGGGACCTTCCTGCACATAAACAATCATTGGTGTTTTGCTGTTTCCATGTGTGCTGCCCAAGGCCCAGAAACCGCAAAAACGAGGAGAAATAAAGCATTTTTCCTTGGTTCGCCTGGTTAAGTCCAGGTTTTCCCTGGTCTTAATTTTGGTGCTGCCTCCTATTTACGCTGCTCTTGTAAATAGGGGGCTGTGTCAAAATCAATGGGTGTTTGGGTGGAACGCCCACCACAACACCCATTGCCCACCCTTTCACGCTAAGTGTAGTGTGAAAGGGGGCCTTATTTACAAGGGAGCGTTAAGCCAGGTTAAGTGGCTTAATGCTTCCTTGAAAATAAGGCAAAGCTCCTATCATCATCACAACATCACTGAAAGTGACTTTGTGGTGGCGACAGGGGCTTGTAAATATGCTCCATAATCTCCCAGCTTAACTAAGCTAGCAGCCTGGACACACCCAAGTTCATCATATGCAAAATATAATGAATCCAAAATGCTGCCGTAAAACTCCATCTCTGCCTTCACCCAAGGGAACCCATGACTCCAGTCCTGCTGTCACTCCACTGGCTACCTATAGCTAGAAGGCACCCTGCTTTGTCTGCAGACCTTTCCAAGAAAAAGGGCCACTATAGTTAAGTTAAGTTCAAGTAATGCAAATAAAACTGGACACTGTGTTCCAGGCTTGCACTATGGGTTATTATACCACCTTACCAGAAGAAAACCATAGGAGAAACTGCTGTCTCGGTTCAAGTAGGGGTTTGGGAAATGTACGTAATTGTGTGAAATTCTCAAAAAATTACGCAAAATTATATGTAATCACATGAAATGCATCTCCCTGCTGCTCGTGCAAATAAATGATGCATTTTACATTAAAAGAATTGCGAAAAACAACATGTGTGCGGCCATTCTGATCAGTAAGTGGCACTCTGACTTTAGCTAGCTCCCTCCTAGCAGTGTTCCCTAGCTCACCCATCTCATTTCATCCCATTCCTGCTCATCAAACCCATTTGGTTCACTTTTTTGTCCCCTTTTTGTGCTCCCTCACTTTTATTTTTTATTTTTCCCCCTATCCATCTGATTTTTGTTTTGTTACCTCCTCTACACCCCCACAGCAATGGCAGAGGCAGATAGAGTGCCACAGGAGTCAGCGACAGCTGAAACACCCCAATGCCAGTGTGTGGGAACCACAGGCACCACACAGCATTTTTTCAGAGGAGGTGACTGTGCTTGTGTTTTATGTGCAGCACCACCTGCCCCTCATGTTGACATCAATCTGCAGGGCACGTGGACGCAGTTCTGCTGGAGAATATGGTGCAGCATGCATCACCACACCAGGGTCTTTTGCAATCTGCTCGGAGTTCAGGTGGTGGAGACATTTAAGAAATGTTTAAAATTGTTTATATTTATTACTTTGCAGGAGGCATTATTTACAGGTACGTCCAAGTGATTTCTGGCTAATTATAAATATACGTTTGTAATGTGTGGCTGTTTATATACATGCTCTGCTTACTTCTGCCATCTTGTGTTGGACCAGGACTTTTGTATGTTGTTTTGATTTGAAGAAGTTCGAGTCACAAGCCCTATTGTGACTTCTCCCTTGTCTCAGAATGCATCAACAGAACTGTTCCACTTAGGGAATTATTTATGAAGGCCTGTGTCACTTTTGCGCCGCCGTTGCGTCACTTTTAGTCACGCAGCGGCGGCGTAAATAATGCGCCATGTTGCACCATATTTATGAAGTGACGCATCTAGGCAGATGCGTCTCTTCGTAAACCCCTGCGCTACATTATATCTGCGCCAGGTATAATGTATGCAAAGTGGGCGTTCCCCCGCAAGAAAGGGTCATAGGAGTGGCGCAGTGAAATCTGAGATTTCGCTGCGCCACTTCTAGGACGCCAATGCTTCGAAACCTTACACCTGCCTCATGGCAGGCGTAAGGGTGACGCAGGCCCTTTCAGATGGGGCTTGCCGCATGTGAAAGGAACATTGCTGGAGTTGCGTCACGCTTTCCACACAACTCCAGCAATGCGCCACTTTTGCGCTGACAGATACGTCAGTAATACTGACGTATCTGTCATTCCTTGCGTCATACAGTAAATATGATGCATCATTCGTGTCGCAAGGAGGGCGCACTGAGATGTGTCGCATCGCTGCTTTCACTTAGCTATGTGACACTTCTCATAAATGAGGCCCTTAATATTTTCTTCCTCTATCGGGATCGGATGATTGGGACACTACTTTGAAGTCGAAGCATGGAAAACATGCTGGAACCCTTCTCCAGGGTCCGTTTTGGGCCCTGCAGCTCAGCAGACGAACAGCAATCGCTTGCATTGAAAACATCTGATCTTTTCATTTGCCTTCAACAAAGAAACTTGACGGGGCGCCATAGGCTCAAACTTTTGTAGAGAGACCTTGAGATAATTCTCAGAAATACACCGAGGACTGGGCACGAAGAGCATGAAATGCTAATTACGCTTGGTTCAACCGCCACAGCGTCTGTAACCTGTGCCTTTCCCCCGAACATAAGCAGTCGAACTGTGAGACTTGTCTTGCGTTCCACAAAGCCAGTGAAAAACATCAAACATGCAGCGTCAATGCCCAGCACATTTGCTCAACATCCTTGGCATTGATGATGTACAAGATGTTGACGATATCTAGGGGCACTGAGAGAAAAAGAAGATGCTGGTTCATCAACATCTGGCCAACTCTAGCAAGAAGAGGTGTTCTTCTCTGAAACTTCAGACATCGAAGAAGAGGTTGCAGACATTCAGCCCTAGCACAACTGGGAGGACTGAAAACAAATATGACACCCTGCACCCCAGTGGTGCCAGCAGGTCAGTCTCGAGCCCCTAAGGCCAGCTGTCGAGGCATAGCACTGCCACCATGGGAGTTGGGTGTCAAGCCCAGAGCCAAAGCCCAAAAAGTCGAGGCATCGAGGCATGCTCCTCTAGAGACAGGCTCAGCGTCAACCCTCCTCATTCCCAATACTGCCAGTGACTGCAGGGAAGTCATTTTTGGTGTCAAGGCCCCAAGCCCTGTTGATGGCAAAGATTCAGCTATTCAGGGTCAAAACATTTGACACCTCAAAAGGCAGTGTGCAAGGACACTCCAGATCCGAAGTCAATGTCCAAGACTCAGCACACTTCAACCCCGAAACAGAAGTTGAAGACTCTCCCGACACTGAGGTCCTCAAACTCAGAGGGATTAATACTTGACAGACTAGCGGACATCCTTGATGAACGTCAATGAAAACTTTTCATTCATGGATACCCTCAAGGACGATTAGGGCTCCATACAAAACATCCAGACACGGTTCAGATTGTTGCCTCCTCACAATTCCAAAGAAAAGACCCTTACTGCCAGAGAAATCGCCCACTCCCATTCTCATTTGCCACCATCAAGTCCTAAGAGGGTTAGGCACATAGCCAGGGCCACTGGAATTATGCAGCAAGAGAGGACCAAATTATTGTATTGTATTGTAATTGCATTTATATAGCGCTTACTACCCCTGACGAGGCGTCGAAGCGCTTTTTTGGCAAGTAGCACGCTACTCCGGAACCCATAAAGGATTAGTGGTGAATTAGTATAGTGAAATATGAAAGTAATTTGAGTGGTGGATAGGTTAGTCAGTTATTTGGATTCAGAAGGATAGCGGAGGGATAGAAGAGGGAAAAAGGTTTGCATTTATATAGCGCTTGTTACCCCTGATGGGGTGTTGAAGTGCTTTTTTCGGCGAGTAGCACGCTATTCCGGAACCCATAAAGGATTAGTGTTGAATTAGTATAGTGAAATATGAAAGTAATTTGAGTGGTGGATAGGTTAGTCAGTTATTTGGATTCAGAAGGATAGCGGAGGGATAGAAGAGGGAAAAAGGTTTGCATTTATATAGCGCATGTTACCCCTGATTGGGTGTTGAAGCATTTTTTTGGCGGAACCCATAAAGGATTAGTTGTGAATTAGTATAGTGAAATATGAAAGTAATTTGAGTGGTGGATATTAGTCAGTTATTTGGATTGAGAAGGGTCGGGGAGGGATAGAATTATGCAGCAGTTTGCTAAATTATGTAGCAAGAACATGCAAATTATGTAGCATAAAGCGCCACATTTTGTGATAGCATCAGTTTTTTATTTAGTTACTTTTACATGTTAAAACTGTCTGGGCAAAAGTATGACTTCATTGGTACTAGCTTAACACCCAAATACAGCGATATGCAACTGAAAGGTGAACAGTTAACCTTTACATAGTGCCTTTTGCTGGACAACAATATGCGTCGCCGCATATTTAGTAACTTATGATCTGTTTGAGCAGAAACACATTTTTTTGGTTAAAATCTGCAAATTATGCAGCAAATGATGGATTATGTGTCAAATGTGGCAAATCCTTAATTATATGAAAAACGCCAAGGCTGCAGAATCCTATAATTACAGTGGCCCTGCACATAGCCACTAGTCCCTGTGTTTTCCACCACTCCCTACTACACCCCTGTAATATGCCCCCCCCATCGCATTCTCCACCACCAGATAATCAAGGTACAGACTCTGATTCAGGGAGCCCTTATTTTTCTGGTGGTGCAGGGGAAAGACCATTTAGAAAGACCATTTAGGCTACAGAAGGGAGAAAATTGGGGAAGGGGGGAGAGTTCCTTGGAAGTATTACACAGTCGCCCCTCAAGATGACCCAGATATCGAGCCATATCCTGAAAAACAATTGCCACCGGTGGATACCATATCTTATCATGTGGTTATAAAGAAAGGGCAGCCTCTAACCAGCAGGTACAAATGCACACTGTATAGGATGAGCAAGATTTTTTAGTCAAAGCACTATCAAAAACAGAGGAGGGCATGGTCAGGTGGAGCATGGAGTAGAATGCAGGGTCGATGAGCTCTGCTCCACAGTGGCTCTTCGGTCGCTGATTGCAACCCCAAAGTGGACAGCAGGGACCCCCACTGCGTCCCCCCATGTGAGGAGATTCGCCCAGACAGTGATGGATAATGATGCACCCTTTCCTTGCATGGCACTGGCACATAACTCCGGAGACCAATCACAATAAGAGCCCAGCTGCCATCTTGCCTATTTGGACATCGTGAGTGCTCGAGCAGGCCGGTGTTGCTGCCCTGAGCGACAACCTCCCAGTAAGGTCTGCCCCGGATGAAGACATCACATGCCCGCTGACTCCAGGGGAAGCCCACTTTGAAGTACTGGGTCTGCATCCGCGCGGTGAGGGGACCGCACAGTGCGGACACCGACGACCCCTGGCCTCTGGTGGCTCGCTGCTGGCGGGGCCTGCCCACGGGGCTCCTGTCCAACTTACCCGGTTGAGGGGATGACGGCCCGCTGGCGAAGACAATTGGGTGAGTCTCTGAAAGCTCGGCTGGCCTTGATCACACCTGGTGGGGTGTGTGGCCCTGTTGAGACCCCAGCCCCGCTCCAGGACCTCCCCTGGCCTACCTTCTCTTCGGATCCTGGCCTCCTCCTTCACACCCCACTCTTCGCCTTGGAGGGAGTGAGCAAGCCTGCATCTTAGTTGCTGCCTTTCAGCATTGTACCTGGGTGCCACTCATGAACAGCCTGCATCGGAGACGGGGAGTACTTTGCCTGCTCTGGATCTGAGAAGCCATCAACCTGCACGCCTTGGACCACCCTTGACTCGACGCCACAATCTTCTGCGCCACCCCTGAAAGGACGGTGTATGCATTGTGGGCACCTGGCCCCTAGAGAGCCCACCAGAGGACCCTTAGTGCCACTGACACATCCACATACCCAGAGCGCCACAGGTCCGCAGATCCTCTTGGCTCACAGCGTCCACCTTGAACACCAGTAACTTAAGAGCCCCTCCACGTTATTCACCCAGACTCTGTCACCATGGTGAAGGGCAAATCCACCAAAGATAATACAGTCACGGAAATGTGGACTCGCCTGGCAGCAGGCGACGGAAAGCACAAACCACCAGACTCATCAGCGGAGCGCAAGCAACTCCAATCACTGCCCTCTCCCAAGAGTACATGGAGGGCTTTTTGTCTGAAATTCGCTCCAAAATAGTCTCCATCAAGGAGGAAATCAAATCCTCCATCCGTAAGATCTGTAGCGAGGTTAGAGATCAGGTGAACCGCTTGAAGCGTGCATCGGACGCTCGCACTGAAGATCAAGAGACACTTTGGAGGAGATTGAACGCCCTGGAGGACCAAAACAATGACTTCCAGCTGAAACAGGAGGACTTTGAAAATCAGAGCCACCGCAGCAACATCCGCATCAGAGGGGGGCTGAGGGTGATGACATCACGGGCTATTTCAGAGACCTACTCCAGACCGTCAGAGGAGTCACAGTGTTACCTCCCCACAGGCTGGACCCGGCGTACGGGTTGTATCGGGCCCCCCTCCAGACATGCCCTCAGCCGACTACATCCTCCTAGGGGACCTCAACTTCCACCTGGAGAACAACAACGACAGAAACACCACCGCCCTGCTGGACAACCTCGCCAACCTCGGACTCAAGCAACTGGTGAACACGCCCACCCACTACGCCGGCCACACGCTTGACCCCGTCTTCTCGTCCAGCAAGCACATCTCCTTCAGCCACGCCACCGGACTCCACTGGACCGACCACAGCTGCGTCCACTTCAGCTTCAGAAAGACTGCGACCCACCACCACCCGCAACAGGCTCCCCGCCGGAGCTGGAGCAAGATCACCGCCGAGCAGCTCACCGCCTCCCTCAGCCAGAACACACCCACCAACACAACGGACCCAAACGAAGCAGCCAGCAACCTCGCCAAGTGGCTGACCGCCTGCGCCGACGACCTCGCACCACTAAAAAACCCTCCCAGCAGACCCGGAAGCAAGAAAACCCCTTGGTTCACCAACGAACTCAAGGAATCCAAGAAGAACTGCCGCACTCTCGAGAAAACCTGGCGACTCGACCAGACCACAGACAACAGGACCGCCCTCAAGCACGCCACCCGCAAACACCACCAGCTGATCCGTGCCACCAAGAAGTCGGCACTCAAAGAACGACTGGACAACAACGCCCATGACAGCAAGGAACTTTTCAGCATCGTCAAAGAGTTCTCCAACCCCAGCGCCGGAAACAACGACATCACCCCCTCGCAAGACCTCTGCAACTCACTCTCCGCGTTCTTCCACCGCAAGATCACCGACATACACAACAGCTTCGACGCACAAACAACGCACCCTACCGCCGAACCAACGCCCGCCACCACCACCCTCTGCAACTGGACCCCGATCAGCACCGAAGACACCACCCGCACGATGAACTCCATCCACTCCGGATCACCAACCGACCCCTGCCCACACCACGTCTTCAACAAAGCCGACGCCACCATCGCACCCCATCTCCGGGACATCATCAACTCCTCCTTCCACACCGCCACCTTCCCGGAGAGCTGGAAGCACGCCGAGCTTACCGCCCTCCTGAAGAAACCAACGGCGGACCCCACCGACCTCAAGAACTACCGTCCCATCTCGCTCCTTCCGTTTCCGGCCAAAGTCATCGAGAAGACCGTCAACAGACAGCTTGCCGCCTTCCTCGAGACGAATGGATCCCTCGACCCCTCGCAGTCCGGGTTTCGGGCCAACCACAGCACCGAGACCGCCCTTATCGCAGCCACCGACGACATCAGAACCCTAACCGACAACGGGGAAACAGCTGCCCTCATCCTCCTGGACCTCTCTGCGGCGTTCGACACCGTCTGCCACCGCACCCTAGTGAAGCGCCTCAGCAACATCGGAATCCGAGAGAAAGCACTGGAATGGATCATCTCGTTCCTCGCCGGAAGAACCCAGAGAGTCCGCCTCCCCCGTTCAGATCCGAAGCCACCGAAGTCATCTGCGGCGTTCCACAAGGATCCTCACTCAGCCCAACCCTCTTCAACGTCTACATGAGCCCCCTCGCAGCCATCGCACGCCGACACAACCTCAACATCATCTCCTACGCCGACGACACCCAGCTGATCCTCTCCCTCACCAACGACCCCACCACCGCCAGAGCCAACCTACACGACGGGATGAGAGACGTCGCCGACTGGATGAGGAACAGCCGCCTTAAACTGAACTCAGATAAGACGGAAGTCCTCATCCTGGGCTCATCACCCTCCGCCTGGGACGACTCCTGGTGGCCCCCGGCCCTGGGCACCGCGCCCAAGCCAACGGACCACGCACGCAACCTGGGCTTCATCCTGGACTCCTCCCTGTCGATGACCAGACAAGTCAACGCCGTCTCATCTTCATGCTTCAACACCCTGCGCATGCTCCGCAAGATCTTCAGATGGATCCCCACTGAAACCAGGAAGACCGTCACCCAGGCACTCGTCACCAGCCGACTGGACTATGGGAACACCCTCTACGCCGGAACCACAGCCAAACTTCAAAAGAGACTCCAGCGCATCCAGAACGCCTCCGCACGACTCATCCTGGACATCCCCCGACACAGCCACATCACCGTGCACCTGAAAGACCTGCACTGGCTCCCCGTCAGCAAGAGAATCACGTTCAGACTCCTCACCCACGCACACAAGGCCCTCCACGACCTAGGCCCAAAGTACCTCAACGACCGCATGACCTTCTACACGCCCACACGCCAGCTACGATCAACCAGCCACGCCCTCGCCACCGTACCACGCATCCGCAGAACCACCGCCGGAGGAAGATCCTTCTCCTACCTGGCAGCCAAGACCTGGAACTCCCTCCCCACTCACCTTCGGCGAACCCAGGACCATCTCTCCTTCAGGAAGCAGCTCAAGACCTGGCTGTTCGAGCAGTAACTTACCCCCTCCCCCAGCGCCTTGAGACCCTCCCGGGTGAGTAGCGCGCTCTATAAATGCCGTGATTGATTGATTGATTGATTGACATTGGTCCACATTCACTTCTTCGAGGAAAAGGCCATCCTGGCAGCGGTCCGAGGCAAAGCAGATCTGATCTTTCGTGGAGCAACGGTTCACCTATTTCAGGACATAGCACTCACTACACGGCGGACACTGAGAGAGTTCTGCCCCCTCACAGCAGCCCTGAAGGAGCGCAATATGAGATATCAATGGGGCCATCCCTTTAGCCTTATCTTTCAGTGGAATGGCTGATGTAGGATGCTTCATTCACTGCAAGAGGCTGCCTCACTGCGGGGGTTGCCCCCAGACCAAGTGGCCAAGGCCCAGAAGCGCAAACAACAGGCAGATGGTCCAGAATGGAGCACTTCCAGCCCCAAACGCCAACCGCGCCACAAGAGGTATGAAATAGCAGACGGCGCAGAGGCAGATGTCATATCACACCTGCTCAGGAAGAACCATGACCCACCCTCTCAAGGGGCATCTACCCTGGGAACTCTCTCCAAAACAGACCTGAACACCCACTCTACACTAGTTCCTCCACTTTGAGTGCCTAAGAGGTCACTGGCCCTCTAGGAGCGTGAACTCGGAGACTCTTCACCTCCCGTCTTGTTCATGCCACGAACGGCTGCCTCGCTTCTCTGGAGCCCTCCACCATGTTGACTCTTCCTTCAAGGGGGACACACCCTTGGTGTGTATGGTACTTCCACCCACAACATGGACTAGGTAGCTTCCCAGTCGGGCCCGGTTGGCTGCACAGTTTATGAAATGTTTCCCTCTTCTCTTTCTTGTATTTTTGGGAACCATGGGAAGAGTGGACATGCACTGCACACTGATCCTGGGCCTTCCTTAGGTATGGACCTCTTCTCCCTCGCAAGCTTAACGCCCCCAACCCAGGGTAGACATGGCATCCATGACTGTATCCGAGCTACTCTCACTGAACATGAGAGGCCTCAACTCGTCTAATAAACGACACCAAGTTTGGTGCAACTTGACGCAGCATGACCCCGACATCATCTTCCAGCAGAAGACACACTTACAGGGAGCGGACCAGTGCTGAATGCATCATAAGGGCTACCCCCTCCAATATTAAGCATCCTCCACGACTTAAAAGGCGGGGTTGGCCGTGATGTGTAAGCCACACATTGGAGGCACTGATGTCTCTGTGACGAGGAACCCTTGGGTTAGATTTATTAAAATTACCATTTACTGGGCGAGCACCACCATTCTCACACTGCTCAATGTCTATGCCCCCAACTCATCCCAAGATGCATTCCTGCATACTACACTGCGACAACACCTGCGAGGCGCCTCAGGGGATATTATTGTTGTAGGGGACTTTAGCATGGCCTGGGACCCCAACATGGACAGGAACACAAACACCTTCTAAGGCACTGGAGCGATGTCGGCCCTACTAAAGAAGAGATCGCTGAACTGGGTCTCCTTGACACATGGCAGTACCTCCACCCAGACTCCAGAGCTAACTCGTTCTACTCTCATGTCTATTCCTCTTACTAGTGCATAGATTGCATTCTGATTATGCACTCACTCCTCCCTACAGTAGACTCTGCCCATACAGAGTACATTTTGATTTCAAACCACGCCCATGTCGAGCTCACATGGCGGCGTGACCCTTGCATTCCCAGGCCCAGTCCAGCATGGCATCTCAAACCCTACATCCTCAGGGACCCGGTAAACAATGCTGATATAAGGCAAGCCATAATTGACTATTTTGAGCATAACTCCACCCCAGAAATTTTGGACCACACCCGCCGGCACGCATTTAAGGCTACCATTCGGGGCACTATCATTGGCATTGAGAGGGGAAGGGCCAGGGAGGCTAGATAAGTTTAGGACTCCTTAATGCGGGAGTTAAAAGACTTGGAGGCCCAAGACAAACAGCAACCTTCGAAACTCCTTAAACGCAAACTGTTGATAGTACTAGGCCTGCAGCAACAGTTGGTTCTGTGGGGGAGGTTATATTTATTTAACATGAGAGTTAATCACTCACAAGCATTCTATTTGGCATGGCAAATCAATCGCGCTTAGGCAAGACAAAATAATGTAGGACACCAACACGATAGAGTTACAAGGTATATTACCATTCATATACCGTAAAGTGATGTACAAAATAGCAGGTCACAGGGTCACACAGGACTGTTGGGAGACATACTATATGAAAAAAAAACATGAAAAAACAGGGGTACATTAAATCGTACACTTAGACATAGTTGACATATATACAGGTACAATGATAACACAAAAGATTCTTTTTGAGAGTAACCCAAAGAAACGGATAACTGCACAAGCAGAGGTCCTTTTAACATTAGAGATGGAAATAGCTTGTCAGGTTAAGGGAGTAACAGCAGTTATCGTCGACGTTTCGTTCTGGCCTAAGCTTAGGCGAGAATAAATCATCAGAGATATGTTATAAGGGAGCTCATGAATTGGCTCCGATTAGGCATTGGTGCCTCCAAGATCCATTTAGGATTTTCTGTCTCCGAGATACTGTTAGGATTCTCTGTGTCCGAGATCCGGTTAGGATTCTTAAACTGGGAGCGAGTGAATCGCCTCTCCTGTGGCACCGGAGCGAATGAGACTCACTCCCAGTTCGAGAATCCTAACCGGATATCTCTAATGATGTATTCTCACCTAGGCTTAGGCCGGAACTAATTGGGTCCTGCTTGTACATCTGAAAAAAACCATAGCATTGGTTGTTCTCTAAATTATCTACGGTAGAGAGTTCTCACCATTATCACAGGCTGTTTTCCTTTGCCCAGTCCTGATGAAGACCTGGGGTGATGTTTATGATTTACACACATAATGGGTCGAAACGTCGACGATAACTGCTGGTACTCCCTTAACCTGACAAGCTATTTCCATCTCTAATGTTAAAAGGACCTCTGCTTGTACAGTTATCCATTTCTTTGGGATACTCTCAAAAAGAATCTTTTGTGTTATCATTGTACCTGGATATATGTCAACTATGTCTAAGTGTACGATTTAATGTACCCCTGTTTTTCATGTTTTTCTTTCATATTATATATATCTCCCAACAGTCCTGTGTGACCCTGTGACCTGCTATTTTGTACATCACTTTACGGTATATGAATGGTAATATACCTTGTAACTCTATTGTGTTGGTGTCCTACATTATTTTGTCTTGCCTAAGCGCGATTGATTTGCAATGCCAAATAGAATGCTTGTGAGTGATTAACTCTCATGTTAAATAAATATAACCTCCCCTACAGAACCAACTGTTGCTGCATACTACTAGATTTCCCAGGTTCTGAGGGGTACTGGGTCACCCCATTATCTTTAATGATAGTACTAGGCCAGCAGAAACTCCACAGGCCCAGCGTCACCGAATTTTCCCTGCTGGCAGTGGGCCAAAAATTCTACAGACATGGGGATAAAATAGGCACCCTCCATGCTCGCAAACTCAGAGTACAGCACGCTAAGTGCTATATACTGAGAGTTAGAATGGAGTCTGGGGCCTGGGCACTGACGTAAAAAGGTAAGCAAACTACCTGAGGACATTCTATCAGTAACTCTTCTCACAAGGAACTGTACAACCCGAGCCCATACGACGCTCCTTAGGCCAATATCAGTGACCCCCCCAATCCCTGCCCATTATCTGGTCCTTCATGATGCCCCCATTAATGCAGCACAGCTTCGGGAAGCAATTAAAGCATTGCCAATGGGCAAAACCCAGACACCGCACCTTTAGTGATGTTTACTCCAATTCATTTCAATGGACACAGCATTCCATTTAAATACCTAGGGCTTCACACCACGTGCCATCTCTATGACTGGTCAAAAGCTAATTGAAAACCGCTTTGCGAGAATGTTCTCGATAACATGCTAAGATGGTGACCACTCTACCTCTCATGGCTAGGCCGCATAAATGTTGTTAAAATGAACATCATTCCCAGGGCCCTCTATTTGTTATAAAAGCTCCCTACATCCATTCCCACAGGAGATATAACTCTTCTACAAAGCAACATCTGGGCCTTTATCTGGGCAGGCAAAGGAGATAAAGCACCATGTATTTTAGTTCTTGATACTTTCCAGAAGCAGGGGGGACTGGAGTGTCCCAATTTCCAAGAATACTATTAGGGGGCCCATCTCCGATGTATCTTGGAGTGTGTGGTCCATGAAAGTCAGAAACACTTGTTCCATATGGACAGGGCAGTGGCATGTCGTCGACTGTGGGATCTGGCCTGGATCCTTCTTGCCACATGCCCTCAAAGCTCTTAGGAAGCAACCCCGAGCAGGACAGTCCTGGAAATCTGGTATCAGATAGCAGTTAAAAAAGCCCTTACCAACTTCCCATCCCCTAGCACCCCCCATCGCTAGGATTCCAGATTTCACACCTGTACTCCCCCCTGCCACCTTCCTGGATTGGGAGAGGGGCAATTTCAGAATTTCTAGTGACCTCTTCCAGGGTGTGGACATTAAACCATTCGAACAATGCAAGTAGGAGTTTTGGGTACCTGAAAATTCACAACTCCAATATTACCAGCTTAGACACTGGGCCCTCCACCCAACTATCTGCTGGGCTGTCACCAGACTGCTCACCCCCTTTGAAAGGTTGGTGAGGTCATTCGCGGGGACGAAGCAACTGATCTCAAGAACATACCAGGCTCTACAGGACTCCAAACCTAGAACGACACACGCTTACCAAATCAGGTGGGCAAGGACCGTTGAGAGAGAGACATAACCCTGTAAAGAATGGGACACACTGGGCTGACATTCCTAAATCAACGCACAGTGTCCCCCAAAGAGATTCGACATGCAAAGCAATGTTTCAATGGTATCTCACTATGGTTCGGATACGACGCATGTTCCCTGCGGCCTCAGATGCCTGTTGGAGATGTGGTGAAAACATGGGCACCTTCTGCCTGATATGGAGGGACTGCACCCTCATTCAGACATTCTGGAAGGAGATATTGGGGCACATCAGTGCAACCATAGGATACCCGATTTTGGAAAAGCCCTCCATAATCCTTTTGTAGCTGAGGCCAGCTTCACTGGAGGGAATGACTGGCTCAGATTGGACCCTTATACGTCATATGATGGGGTGGCCAAGCAATTGATTGCCCTATGTTGGAAAAAAAACGGAGCCTCTGCCTGGGGTGCTGTGGTTTCACAGGATGTGACAGGTACTAGCCATGGAACACATTACACATAGCCTCCTGAACACAGACAAGACATTTACCCGACTCTAGCAACCCCTAATATGTTATATGTCACACCTTGAATCCCACTCCAATATACCTTAGCATCTCTGGTTCCTTCAACTCTTTGATTATGAGTCGAGATCCCCCCCCCAATCTAGGACCCTCCGATGCCAACGCCAACCTTCCCCCTCACTCTCTTTCATTGTCTTTCTCGCCGGGCCTCTTTCACCCCCTCTCCCTTCTGAACCTGTTGGGGGCCCTCCCTAGCTCCTCCTCTTGCATGTTTAGTGAAGACCCCCCCTCGGGAGGTTTGGATAGCGGGGGGATATTTGCTGTATCTAATTGAATGCACTGTGTAGCGATGAGCAGACCCACTGTTGCATCCATTTGTTCATTCCCTGTTCATTCAATACAAAGATTTGTTTGAAAAACAAAGAGGCTAACTAGTTACTTGCCAATGCTGAAAGGTATGTTAAAAAGCACCACAGATACCTTTAAAGAACTAGTTAAAGAGAGGGTAGTAACGCCTCACATAGAAAAACAGAAAGCAAAATACAAGCCTTCTCTTCAAGATCCACCCTCCATTGGATAAGTAGTTGTACTGGACTAACTGTTAGAGAATACAGCAGAGATCTTCTGCCCAAACTACTTGAGATGTTCCCCCTCCAGATAAAAAATCAAAAAGGTTAGATGCAGCAGGTAAGAGTGGCTTTACGGGCACCCACTCTTTGGCATATCACCAAATTATTGAATGTCTAATCTAGGTATGATAGGTATCAGTGGGAGGCTATGGAACAGCTTCTTATGCACCTTCCAGAAGAGTATAAAAAGAGGTGAAGAATTGGTTACTGAACAGAAAGCAATCAGTGATGCAAATATTGGGTGTGCTTTATACACAGCCAACAGAGCAGCCAGCTGTATTAACACTAGTATACTACTTCAACGTCATGTTTGGCTTAGAGTGTCAGATTTTTGTTCAGAGATACAACACCACCTCTTAAATGTGCCACTGGACAGAGAGCATTTGTTCAACTTACAAGTTGATCAAATACTAGAATAAATGAGAGGTACTGATTTTGCAAATTTGAAGGGTGTTTTGCAATACCTGTTAGACCTGTCATCCTTACGGTGGCCCTCCCCTCAAACCTTTTTGCCTGCTTACCTCCTCTTTTTGCTGTATCTTTTTGTTGGCCTTAAGACTCTGAGCACTTTACCACTGCCACCCACTGCTAAAGTGCATGTGCTCCTCCCCTAAACATGGTGACATTGGTGTATACCCAATTGGCATATTTAGTTTCCTTATAGGTCCCTTGTAAAGTGGTATAGCATATACCCAGGGCCTGTAACCTAAATGCTACTAATTGGCTTTCAGCACTGATTGTGCCACCCACACAAGTAGCCTTTCCAACCTATCTCAGGACTGCCATTGCAGGGCCTGTGTGTGCAGTTTACTGCTACTTCGACTTGGCATTTAAAACTCCTTGCCAAACCGTAAAATCCCCTTTTATTACACGTCACCCCTACGTTAGGCGCAGGTAGCCATAAGTGCAAGGTGCTGTGTAAAAGTAGGTAGTACATGTGCTTTTAAGTTTTACATGTCATAGTAGTAACAAACATCTAAATATGTTTTTCTGTACTGAGAGGCCTACTCCTTTCATAGGCTAGCATTAGGAATTCCTTAATACACTTTTAAGCTATAATTCCTGATTATAGAGGAGTAGCTGCAACATGTTTAATATCGTTGAACTGGTAATGATAAATCCTCTTCACTGGTAAAGTTAGGTTTAACATTACTATTTTAGAAATGCCACTTTTATAAAGTGGTCATTTCTCTGCTCTTACTGCTGTATGTGCCTGCAGCTTGTCTCCAATACATGTCTGGGGTGGGTGACAGCTGCACTTTGTAGGAGAGTAGGAGAGTAGGATCTGCTTCACATGGGTACCCCCACTTTTTGCTGATGCTTCACTGTTTTTCGACATTAGTCTGGCTGGGGCCCTGCTAATCAGAACCCCAGCCTAGCTGCTTCCTCTCTAAAATGGTTTCCATGTGCCTTAGGCACATCACTGATTGGAATCTGGAGTGCCCTTATAAGTCCCTAGTATATGGTATACTATGTACCAAGGGCATAGGTACCTCAGAGGCCTACCAGGGGCTGCAGCATGTATTATGCCACCCCTGGAAGGCCATCCAAACTGACACCACAGGTCTGCTACTGCAGCCTGGGTAAGGTGGTGCATGCACCCCTTACTGTGATATAGGTTACCTATATCACTAAATACATACACACATATAAACCTATAAGTCACTCCTATGGCAGGCCTTATCAATCCTGAAGGCAGAGTGCGTGGTTCCTATGTGAGAGGGTGCCCCTGCATGAGCAGGGCCCCTCTGCAGCGTTCGGAGACCCTTCTCTGATGCTGTTTGTAGTGCAGCCTGACCATATACTCTTAAGCGCATTATAACCTCGCGTTAAATGCTAACTTTGGAATGGCTGCACCTAAACATGTCGTGTTTGGTGTCAAACATCTTGGAATACTACCCCCCGCCAATTCTGGCGCCGGGGGTAGCATTCCACCCTTCTAGAGGGAGAGACATGTTAACTCTGGCCTGGCCGGTAACTTCTTTCTAAAGCCCTGGCATCACAAAATGGATGCTGCTGCCACAGACACGAGTCTGGCCTCCTGCTGCTGGACGAAACTCCGGCAGGGGAGGCCTGGACAATAGGTTTCCTGTCCCAGGGAGGTGTGACCACCTCCCCAGACAGGATAATGTGTATTGGGGCTGGGCGGGAGCACTTTCGGGTGCTTTGAAGTCCTGCACTGGGGGCACATTTGGTGTCCCTGTGCATACCCCAGTTCAAACCGGATCAGGGGCTTGCAGCCCCTGCTTTGGCGCGAACTGGACAAAGGGAAAGGGGTGTAGCCACCCCTCTGCCCTGACCCACCCATAGGTGGGGCCACAGAGTAGTCCAACCCCTAAACTTGGTATAAGTATAGGAACCCAGTCCTTAGGACTTTAGATTATCCCTGGATGAAACTCTGAAACAGAATCCTGGACCTTCGACGCTCTACTAAAGACTAGAGGACAGAAGAATCTCCCTTGGGGTCAAGGAGTGACTCCCCTGCTTGGCAGGCACCAAAGAAGCAATTGTCCGGTCTGCATCGCCTAAGCTCCCGTCGGACGCCGAAGTCTTTGCATCACCAGAGGTGGATTTCCAGACTTCCCCGAGGCTGCCCTGAGTCCCCAGCAAAGCTGAGGCCCGTAGCTGTCGTGGGTAATGTGGAACCGTGACCCCTGGACACCGCACGCATTTGCTAGTGCATCCTCTTCTGGGTCTCCCACGAAGTCGTGCTTTGGGCTCCGAGTAGCCCTAGCCTCCAGCACCAACTGCACCAAAGATCACTGGCCTCCACTCCACGAGTGTCCTGTGAGCCAGATCCACGTGCGACGTCTCGAGGCTCCTTCGCGGTTGCTAGCCCGGTGGCTAGTAGCCCTTCACGAAGGCCAATCCTTTTCTTCTTGGGCACCCTGATTGCTCCAGGCCTGCCCTCACTTACCCTCGCTGGGTGAGTTCCTCAGACCTTGCTGGTCTGCACCATCGACGATCTTCATCTTCACCGAGACTTGCCGTTGCCAAGGCTTGTTGGGTCCAATCCGGTCGCCGACACCTCAGCACTCGACAGACATTGTGTACCAGCCCGAATCCTGCTCCTGGTTGCCGACAACGCCTCCTGGACCTTGTGGCTGAAGAGTCAAGACGACCGTCAACGAACTTGAAGCAAGCGACATCGGTGGGCATCTGTTCATCGCCTTCCTGGTCACTGGCTAGTGACCCAGACTCTGTCCCCTCTGCTTTCAGGTTCTTCAGATCTCCGATCCACTCTTGGATCCACCTGGACACTTTCCACTTGGTCGCCAGCAGCACTTTGCAGCAGATCGCCATTCAAATCGACGACGAAACCCGACCCCGAAAGGCACCTATGCACCCGGCTTCCCTGGGTGAGGTAACACGAGTACTCCGGTGCTCCCGTGGGTAGAGACTCTAGAACGACCTAGTTCTCAAAGGGTTTGCTCCAAGTCCTCCTTTAAGTGTCCCTTTTCTTTAATTTCCTGATCGCGACTTTCTCCATAGAAGTTAATGGCGTACCGCGGTTGTGTATTTACACTGCACGCGTCCCCCGTGGGTCCCCTGTGTCACTACCTTGGGTGGTTCCTTGTGGTCCAGGCACTTCTAGAGGCTCTAGGCCTAGTGTCTAGTTCAGTCGTGGTTCTTATACCACTTTATTGGTATATGGTTTGGTACGCCCCTAGGGCCCAAACGTGTATTTGTGCTATTACTGTGTTTAAATAACTTATAACTTGTGTACTTCGAACTCTAGCCTCATAAAGAGACTAGAGGGGTGTGTTTAGCAATAAATACATATATTTTGAATATATACCTGGTGTGGTGCTCTTTCATTTGGTCACTCAAGAGATTATAGACTGGTAAAACAAGCTGCTTTACATTCCTTCAAGACTTAGCCTGAAGGCTGCTCTCCATAGCTACCACTAGGATAGCTTTCAATAAGGTTGTCTTTAACCTATCTCCAATAAGGGGTTGTTTGGACTGGTGCAAGGTGCCCACTATAATTAGTGGACAGCATATGCCAGGCCAACTTCTCACAACAGCCACAAACACAGGAAGGGTGGGTATGACAGAGAACTCATCTGCATTCAGATAGCTCTACCTGGGCAGAAAGAGAGAGAGGGAGCTGACACACCTGAACAGGCAGTGTCCTGTTTCCCAAGCAAAGGACTGATTACTCCCTACTGAGAAAGGGGGACCTGTGCACTTCAAGGGCCTGCTTTGAAGTCACTCCCACTTCAAAGGCCCAACTGGGTATACATAGTGGGCCTCTGACCCTCCCAAGACAGTACACTACTGGACCTGTGAAGAACTCTGCCAGGAGTAAAGACTGCTGTGCTACAATGATTAACGCTCTGAAGGAACTGCTCCTCTGCTTTGCTGTGCTGCCCTGCCGATCTCTTCACTGTTAAAGACAAGGGCTGGACTCCTCTCACTTGAACCCAGAGAGACTCAGAGGCCTTGCTCCCTGTTCTGATGTCTCAGGGACATCAAAGTCTTCCTTCAAACCTGCAACAGCACTTGGACTCTGCCATCTGTGAGTCCTGCCCTGCCAAGTAGTGCGAATCCAGTTCTGGGCCCTTGAAAGGTGACTTCTGCTGTCCAGAACCATAAAAATCGACACCGTGACGATTTTGAGCTGATCTGAACCAAAGCATTGCCCTTCGACATAGGATTCAATCAACGACATCGCTTCGATGGACTGTGTGGCTTAATAATGACAGACAGCCTGGTTTGACGACGACGCAGCACTTGCATCTTAAAGAAGTTCGTCGACAAAGCCTTCATCACCTGTGCAAACTGGAACCGACGCATCGAGTCTTCAAATTTGATGCTTGCTCCATCCAAGGTACATTTTCAGCGGTACCTGCACGAGTCCTGTACCCGGTCTGCCCTCATCGCGGTCATCCTGAAATCTGGATTCAGCCTGGTCCGGCGCAACCTCAAGTAAACCCCGAAGCGGTATATGTTTCTAAGCACTACCTTTTGATTTATTCTTTAAAAATTAATAACACCAGTTCTACTTTTTGGATTTTTGTCATTTTGGTCTTGTTTACTCATACAATTATTGTCTATTGTTCTAACCCTGTGTGGAGCATTTTTGTGGTGTTTTCATTGTGTTACTGTGTGTGTGTGTGTTGCACAAATACTTTACACATTGCCTCTTTAGATAAGCATGACTGCTGTGTGCCAAGCTACCACAGGTTATCTTTTAGTGTGTATCTAGCGTACCCTGACTAAAGCAGTGGTTCCTGTGTGTACAAGGTGCATGCTTTGACAACCAGAAACCCCAGTTCTAACAGCACTGAGGATAGGACTTGTGTGTGTGCAATACCATATAGTAACTCATTGTTCACTACAACTCTATACTAAGACTAATTTGAATCTTTTTCAATTCTCCATAAATTGGCATCTTTGGTTTTTTCCAAAAGTCTTGTTTCTGATGCTCATTTTTTTCTGAAATGTCTGTGGCCTTTTCTGGCAATGTGGAATTTGAGCTGGCCAAACTGGGGACCAGCACAGTGGCCCAGCTCAAGGGTTTCTGCCAAAGAAAGGAGGGTGGTCACTAAGAGAAGTGCTAAGAAGGCAGAGCTTCAAAAAGCCTTAAGAGCATGAGCAGCAGCAAGCACACCAACACAGAGTATGAAGAGGAGGGATCAGACTCTGAGGAGTATTTGGAGCAGGACCTGCCTGGAGGTCTTGTCATGCAGCCTACTGATGTAGAGGGTGACATCCTTCAGGACTGGAAGTCCGCAGCAGACCAGGCAGCAATGTGTTTTCAAGGAACCTGCCCCCAGAGGAGCTGTAGGGCAGAAGAGAGGAGAGAAACCTGAAGCTAGAGCTTGCAAAAATGAAATTGGAGGAGAACACCCCTGCCAAGCTTGCTAAAATGGAGAAAGAGCAATTTCTAGAGCAGAAAAAGCTGGCCATAGAAGAGAGAAAAATGGCCCATGAGTTCAGCATGAGAGAGCTGGACATAAGAGCCCTACAAGTGGGGTGCAGAGACTGCAATGTTGAGTCCAAAGTCCGGATCCTCAAGTATTTGGTGCCCAGTTATGTGGTGGGGGATGACATAGACAAATGGTTTGCAGCTTATGAAGTGGCTCTAAGAGTGCACAAGGTCCCAGAGGAGTTCTTGGGTGGTAGTTTATGGAGATATATTCCCACGATGGGGAGGCACACACTCCTTACACTAGAGGTAGAGGACCAGACATGCTACACTGCTATGAGGGCTATCATAGTCAGCAAGTTTGGACAGACCCTTGAGAGGTTAATGCTCAGATTCAGTGGTAGCCACAAGATCTCATCACAAACATGGGTGTATTTCTTAGACTATGCCAGCAAGGCACTGAAGGGCTGGGAGAAGGGCAGTAAGGTTGATGATTATTCAGGGCTGTACAACTAAATTTTAAAGGAGCACATGCTTGATATTTGTTTTCCAAAGTTGCGCCAACCACCTGGTTAACTGACCCCAGGAAACCTGCTGAGGAGGCGGACATCTGGGAAAGCACCAGTGTCAAGAGGCCATCTTCCAAAAGGGTGGTCAGGGTTACTACCAGAAGAAGGGGCAGGAGGCTAAAAAGACCGAGGATTCTAAAGGCCCCCAAAACAACTCACAGGGGAAAGGGTCTGGTTCTCATTCCCAACCTGGCCACCAGAAGAAAAACTACCCTGACAAAAGTCAACAGTCCAAGACTCCCAAGTACCATGAGTGCTTTGAGTATTGACAGTACAAAGGGGATACCAAGTGTTCAAAAAGAGCACCACCTCCCATTGGAGGAAAGACTCTAGGGTTGGCTAGTGTAGTGATGGGGGAGGAGTTTGTCCCAGGCAATGGGAGGTGGGGGTTTAGTGAGGCTACCCTAGTATCCCTGGGTGACAGTAAGATGGTTCCTATGACCCATGTGCCCTCAAATACTACAAAGTATAGGCAATGGGTCTCCATCAATGGAGAAGGTATTAAGGCTCTGAGGGATATAGGTGCCAGCATGACTATGGTAAGAAGTCAGCTGGTGTCCCCAGAGTAGGTCATGCCGTGTAGTTCCTAGGAATCCCCAGGACCTGCACGTTTTGGATGACCTAAACTTAGGGCTTGGTGTCCAAACCGCTTCTGGACACCCTCACAGGATATGTCAGCCGTTAGACCAGCTAGCTCTACAGTGCCACTACCACCCCTGTATCTTACAGTGGTGTAGGTAGTTACTGGCAACCACTGAACATGACAACCCCGATTCCTCAGGGATCGTGAAAAACAGTCCAGTACATTTCGCTCAGTCACTCGTGCTCACTTATTCTCAGAAAATACACAGGATGGCGATTAGGACGTTTCAATAAATATTTATTGGTCCAGCGTCAGTCTTGTGTAAAACATATTTGCTGCGACAATCCGGAGACAAAAGCATACGAAAGAAATTGCAATTACTAATATAGTAAACAGTAGGTACATTTCTACCATAGTGCTAAGAAGATGAACATATACAGTTCAGATAAGACAGTAGCACTTGCATACTCCTATAATGCATGCCCTATGTCATTTGCCTAAATGTACCTAGCCAGGATATGTAAGTGTAGCATGTATACGTGTAAAGCTATATATATATATATATATCAGTAGCCAAGAAACCCCTAGGGAAAAACCACCACCCTCACCTGATGGTAGAGAATGAAGGACCCCGTCTCTGCTCCGAGGATGACACCCCGCAAGGGATGTCAGACCGCTGCGTGTCGAAGAATTAGCATGCAGGACCCTGTGTCAGCTTGGAAGGAATTCTCCTCTAAATTGCAGGGGGAAATAATGGTCTTATATACTAAAGTGGTCACTCAAGGGTTTCTTCTAGAATCAAAACACTTTGAAAACAATCATGAATGTTTTGAAAACAATCATAAATGTTTTTCTAAACAAATGTGATCATGCACAGCGGACCTGTTGGCCAAGGATGAAAAAAAGTAGTGACCCTTATACAGAATAATTATGCAGTGCCTGAGGACATGTTTATGTGCGTCAGGTACAGGGATTATGATAAACTACTAAGAGCCTGGCGTCGAAGAGACAGGAGCAAGCTACTAGGTAAAAGCTCACCTGTTCAGAACCGTTATTGTTGTGCGGATGGGACAATGTATGTAAAGATGGGGCATACATGACAGGACTATCCTAAAGGACATGACAGTCATTCCCCATGCATTCCACCAGATTGTGGTGGATGACAATGGAGAGGGTCACTATCCTGTGACCCTTGTTCCATTTGAGTGGGGGAGGTTTCAGGACTGCTGAAGGTTGCTGTGAGCCCTGCCATGCCTGTGGACTGTTTGCTTGGTAATGACCTTGAGCACACTACCTGGATGGAAGTGGAGTTACCTGACTGGATCTGTACTACCACACGGCCCATGGCTGCCCAGGATGGGAGTCAAAAAGGGCTGGAGCCTGGAATAATGGCCCAGCCATCTGCTAAGAAGGGGAAAGACAAAGTGCCGAATGTACTTCCAGCGAGATGGATGGGGCCCCTGCAGTGGTTGCCCCGGAGTCCACTGAGGAGGGCATTGGTTCCCTTGCTGACCTGCCTACACTTGCTGGATGGCATGAACAAGGAGGGCCCACCAAGTAGGAGTTCTGCAGAGCACAGAGGAAGTGTCCAAGCATTGAGTGCATGAGGCAACAGGCTGAAGCCCAAACAACAGGTGATGCCCCTGGGAGTTATCACATTTACTAGGAGGACAACCTCCTTTACAGTGCGCCTAAGGCTCCTGTGCATGAGACAACAAGGGCCCTGGTGGCCCCAATGCTACAGGGCCTTCCTACTGGAGCTGGCTCATGAAACTCCCCTGGCAGGACACCTGGGCGAAGCAAGATTATTGCATGGCTTGTCCCCCACTTTCATTGGCCTAGGATCAAGAATTCCTCAGATGTATTCTGTAGGACCTGTGTGACCAGCCAGGCAGTGGGAAGACAGGGCAGAGACTGAAAGCTCCCCTTAATCCCTTACCTGTCATTGGTACACCCTTTGAGTGGGTAGGCATCAACATTGTTGGGCCTATGGATCCCCAGACTGCATCAAGCAACAGGTGTATCCTGGTTCCGGTGGATGATGCCACTAGGTACCCAGAGGCAATCCCTCTTAGGACCATGACTGCACCTGCAGTGGTACAGGCCCTGATGGTGATTTTTACCTGAGTGGGTTTCCCCAAGAAAGTTGTGTGTGACGGGCCACAAACATCATGTCTGCATACAAGTAGTGAATGTGGAAGGAGTGTGGTGTAACCTACAAGTTCTCCACACCTTACCATCCACAAGCAAATGGGCTTGTTGAGAGATTCAACAAGACCCTGAAGGGCATGATTAGAGGCCTACCTGATGCCCTGAGGAATAAGTGGGACATCGTCTTGCCATGCCTGTTGTTTGCCTACATGGAGGTATTAGAAATTGGGGGGCTTATTTACAAGCCCCTTGCGCTGCCAGTGTGCCACTTTTTATATGATAAAAAGTGATGCGCTGGTGGCGCAAGGGGCTTGTAAATAAGCCCCTGGGTCTCTAGTTGGCAGAGGTATACACCCTGTCCAGGTAGAGACCACAATCCTAGTCAGGGATAGTCACAACACAACCTAAATTATCCTGTGCTCACCCTCTGATAACTTGGTACAGAGCAGGCAGGCTTAACATAGAAGGCAATGTGTAAAGTATTTGTGCAATAACTTATGGTAACACAGTGAAAACACCACAAAAGACTCCACAACAGTTTAGAAAAATAAAGTATGAATTTATAAATAAAACAAGACCAAAACAACAAAAATCCATTGTGTAGAAGTTGAGATATTGAATTTTGAAGAAATAAATGCAGTAAGATGCTTAGAAGCATGTAGTGCTAAAAAGGTTACTTTAGATCACAATGGACCGGGAAGAAGTAAATGTTTGGGCCAACTGAGATAGAGCACCGGCCAGCTACCTGACCCACACAGGCCCTGGTGAACAAAATACCTTTGCTCGTCGCAAGCAGTGAGATGCGTCAATCTTCTCCACGCAGTGAAGGCGATGCATCAGTTCCAAAGACGGGTGCCGGAGTCAAGAGGTGTTGAGCAATGCACCGGATTCTGCCATGCAATCGAGGGGATGCACCAATCTCACCAAGCTGCAGAGGCAGCGAAACACTGTCAGATACATCGATCTCTGGAGGCAAAGTGCTGGTTCCGAGACGATGAGCTGATTTTATTCCCGCAACCGGGTTGATGCGCCTGTTATATTACACGCATGCAAGAGATGCGTCGAAACCCATGTTGCAAGTACCTGGGCCACTTCCAGTGAGTCAAGTACAGGGATAGAGACTTTGATTTCCCTGAGTCTCAGGGCAACAAGAGGCAAGCCAACAAGCCCTTGGAAATCACTTCGAAGAAGGAAGAGTCCAGCTCCACTTCAGCAGAGTCAGAGAGCAGCAGGCAGCAGGGCAACAAACAGAAAAGCAGGCCCTCCAGATCAGCAGTCCAGTTGAGTCCTTAGAGCAGGAGAGCCGTTCTTCTGACAGAGGTACAGGTGTAGGTCCAGAAGTGTCTGATTTGATGGGGTCAGAGACTCAGTAGTTATACCCAAATGTGCTTTTGAAGTGAGGGAAACTTCAAAGAGTGGTTTTGATGTGCACAAGTATCTCTTTTAATCGAGTCCTGGTTGGCATGGCTTTCTGTGGGGGTCAATCAGTCCTTTGTGTGGGGTCAGGCCACTACCCTTTGAAGTGTAAGTGTGATCCCTTTCCTCCCTTCCTGGCCAGAAAGGGCCATCAGAATCCAGATGTATGTAGATGGGTACTCAGCCACACCTAGCCTTCATGTATTTGTGGCTGTCTAGAGGGAATGCACAAAGGGTAACTGCCACCAAGCCGAGATGTGTATTGGAGACAGGCTACAAGGCACACAGAGGCATATTTACAAGCCCCTATCGCCACCACAACATCACTTTCAGTGACGTTGTGATGGCGATAAGGGCTTCGCCTTATTTACAAGGCAGCAATAAGCCACTTAACGCGGCTTAACGCTGCCTTGTAAATAAGGCACCCTTTCACGCTGTACTCAGCATGAAAGGGGGAGGCAATGGGTGTTGCGGTGGGCATTCCACCGCAACACCCATTGATTTTGACGCTGCCCCCTATTTACAAGGGTGGTGTAAATAGGAGGCAGCGCCAAAATTAAGACCAGGGAAAACCTGGTCTTAGCCTGGTGCAACAAGGAGAAATGCTTTATTTCTCCTCATTTTTGCTGTTTCCATTTGTTCTGCCTTGTGCAGCACACATAGAAACAGCAAATTGCCATTGATTGTGTATGTGCAGCAAGGTGACCCTTCCTGCACATAAATAATCCCCCAAAAAATGACGTTTGCAACTTGCAATGTGTGCTGCATTAAGGAGCACACATAGAAGTTTCAAAACGGCATGAATGATTGTTTATGTGCAGGAAGGGTGACCTTCCTGCACATAAACAATCATTTCCCCAACGTAGACACCCTTGCACTATGGTGCAAGAGTGTCTGCATTGGCGCTAGGAAGCTAAACTCAGCGCCAGCGCTAGGGGAAACGCAGGGGTGCGCCGCATTCTTGTGAATACTGCGCATCCCTGCGTTTTCAGGATGGAGAATCAAAGTTGCTTAACGCCACGCTTCTCCATTCTGTTGTAAATATGCCCCACATAGCTGTAAGAGCAGAGACATGTCCACTTTCTAAAAGTGGTATTTCTAAAATAGTAATGTTAAATCAAACTTTACCAGTATAGATGATTTATCATTACCATTCCAAAGATATGAAACATGATCCAGCTACTCCTTTCTATTCAGCAATTACAGCTTAAAGGTATTTTTAAGGAATTCCCAATGTTAGCCTATGATGGGAACAGGAATCACAACAGTGAAAAATGAATTTAGCTAATTGTCACTACCAGGACATGTAAAACATAAACGTACATGTCCTACTTTTTAGTTACACAGCACCCTT
Source organism: Calotriton arnoldi (assembly GCA_963921515.1). Classification (NCBI taxonomy): domain Eukaryota; kingdom Metazoa; phylum Chordata; class Amphibia; order Caudata; family Salamandridae; genus Calotriton; species Calotriton arnoldi. The sequence goes on from CAWUFW010000751.1 coordinate 2,288,246, forward strand.
CCATTAGGGCTTCCTAGGGCCTACCTGAAGGGTGTCGTATGTGTAATAAAAGGGGAGTTTAAGGCTTGGCAAGTTGTTTTAAATGCCAAGTCAAAGAGGTAGTAAACTACACACACAGTTCCTGCAGTGGCAAGCCTGAGACATGGTTAGAGGGCTACTTAGGTGGCACAAGCAGTGCTGGAGGCCCATTAGTAGCATTTAATTTATAGGCCCTGGGCACATGTAGTGCACATTACTAGGGACTTATAAGTAAATTAAATATGCCAATTGGGTATGAGCCAATGTTATTTGGGTTTAGGGGAGAGCACATTCACTTTAACACTGGTTAACAGTGGTGAAGTGTGCAGAGTCCTAAGGCGACAAAAACAAGGTCAGAAAAGGGGAGGCGAAAGGTAAAACGTTTGGGGATTACCCTGCTGAAAGTGCCAGGTCCAACAGGAGGTACCACAGAAGAGAGTGGGCCTCAGCCCCTTTGAGCTTCTGTGTGGGCACCCTGTCAGAGGACCTCTGAGTTTGGTCAAGGAAGGATGGGTGCAAGCTCCCAAGAAGATTCCCGAAAATGTAGAAAGCTACATGCTGGCCTTCAGGAGCCAAATGGCTAAGTTGTGGAAGTAAGCTTCAGACAACTTAGAAGCCACTCAGGCTGTGATGAAGGAGTGGTTTGACCAAAATTCTACCATTGTGGAATTGTAGCCTGGGCAGAAAGTGTGGGTTATGGACCCTGTGGAAACCAGAACCTCCAGGACCGTTGGAGGGGGCCCTAAGGGGTGATTGAGAGGAAGGGTAAGGCCACCTGCCTGGTGGACCTCCAGACCCCCAGGCAACCCTCACAAGGATCTCCATATCAATTGCCCCAAACCTCCCCCATGCTGTTGGTGACAGATGGAGAAAAGGAGGAGGAGACTGAACCTCTCCCTGACCTCTTAAACTCCAAGGAGAAAGATGGGTCTGTGGAGGGAGTAATCCTTTCCCCCAGTCTAACGCCTGAACAGCAGAGAGACTGCCACCAAGTGTTTGGACAGTACTCCTCTCTGTTCTCCCTTATTCCTGGGACTACCCACCTGTGTACCCATGATCTGGACACAGGGAACAACTTCCCTGTTCAGAATAAATCTTACAGGTTGTTGGATAAGGCGAGGGCCAGCATCAAAATGAAGTCTCTAATTTTTGGAAATTGGGGGTGATAGAACTCACCATTAGCCCCCAGTCCCGCCCTGTGGTTCTGGTACCAAAAGCTGCCCCACCGGGCACCACACCTGAACTGAGGTTCTGTGTGGGTTATAGAGGGCTAAACTCAGTGACAAACACAGATGCTCATCCCATACCCCGGGCTGATGAGCTTATTGGCAGGTTAGAGGCTGCCCAGTACTTAAGTACCTTTGATTTTACATCAGGGTGCTGGCAGATCGCCCTAACAGAAGGTGCCAAGTAGAGGTCAGCCTTCTCCCCCTTAGAGGGCCACTGCCAGTTTCGTGTGATGCCCTTTGGACTTAAAAATGCCCCTGCCACCTTCTAGAGATTGGGGAAACAGGTCCTTGCTGGTATGGAGACCTTCTTAGCTACCTATCTGGATGACATAGCTGTCTAGAGTAGCAGTGCTTCAGTCTGTGCAACAGGCAGGCCTGACTATCAAGGCCAGTAAGTGATAGATAGGAAAGGGGTCTGTGGTGTACTTGGGACACCTGGTGGACAGGGGTAAGTTCAGCCCCTCCAGGCCAAAATAGAGACTATCATGGCCTGGGAGCCCCCCAAACCCAGACTGAGGTCCGAGCATTCTTGGGCCTTACTGGGTAGTACAAGAGGTTTGTCATGGGATATGGCACCATTGTTGCCCTCTTGACAGAGCTGACTTCTAAGAAGCAGCCCAGAAATGTGATTTGGACAGAGGCATGCCAAAAAGCATTTGATTTCCTGAAGCAGGCCATGTGCACAGACCCGGTGCGCAGGGTCCCTAACTTCTCCCAGTAGTTTATTGTTCAAACAGATGCCTCACAACATGGCATAGAGGTAGTTTTATCACAGCTAAATGAAGAGGGCCTAGACCAACCTGTAACCTTCATCTCCTGGAGGTTACTCCCAAGGGAACAGAGGTGGAGTGCTATAGAAAGAGAAGCTTTTGCTGTGGTTTGGGCAAAGTTGAGACCATACCTGTTTGACACTCACTTCCTGATTTAGACTGACCACAGGCCCCTCAGGTGGCTCATGCAAATGAGGGGTGAGAATCTCAATCTGTTGAGGTGGTCCATTTCCCTACAGGGTATGGACTTCAGGGTGGAACACAGACCAGGGGTAGACCACGGCAATGCTGATGGTCTATCTAGGTTCTTTTGCCTTAGTGATGAGAACTCCCTAAAGGTTGGGTAGATCTCCCCACTCTCATCTGGGGGGGGGACACGTGTTAGACCTGTCATACGTAGGGTGGTCTTCCCCCAAACCTTTTGCCTGCTTACCTCCTCCTTTTGCTGTATCTTTTTGTTGACCGTAGGACTCTGAGCACTTTACCACTGCTAACCAGTGCTAGAGTGCATGTGCATCTCCCCTAAACATGGTGACAATGGTGTACACCCAATTGGTATTTAGTTTACTTATAAGTCCCTCGTAAAGTGTTGTACCATATAGATAGGGCCTGTAACCTAAATGCTACTAGTGGGCCTGCAGCATTGATTGTGCCAGCCACACAAGTCGCTTTTCAAACCTGTCTCAAGACTGCCTTTGCAGGGTATGCGTGTACAGTTTACTGCCACTTCGACTTGGCATTTAAAACTCCTTGCCAAGCCATAAACGCCCCTTGTTTTACATGTCCTGGTAGTGACAAACATCTAAATTCGTTTTTCACTACTGTGAGGCCTACTCCTTGCATAGGTTAGCATTGGGAAATTTCTTAATATACTTTTAAGATGTAATTCCTGATTAGAAAGCAGCAGCTGCATCGTGTTTCATATCTTTGAAATGGTAATGGCAAATCCTCTTTACTTGTAATGTTAGATCTAACATTACTATTTTAGAAATGCTACTTTTAGTGGCTATTTCTTTGATCTTACTGCTCTGTGTGCCTGCACCCTGTCTCCAATACACGCTTGGGGTGGGTGACAGCTACAGTTTCTACATTCTCTCCAGACAGCTACAAACACAGGAAAGGTGGGCATGACAGAGACCCCATCTGCATTCATTTGCATTCTGATAGCTCTTCCTGGGCAGGAAGAGAGGGGGGAGCTGACACTTACACATGAATAGACAGTGTCCTGCTTCCCACGCAAAGGGCTGATTACCCCTACTGATAGTCTGGAGCTAGGGAGAAAGGGGGACCTGTGCACTTCAAGGGGCTGCTTTGAAGTCACCCTCACTTCAAAAGTGCGACTCGACAACGACACAGCACCTGCATCATAAAGGGGTTAGTTGATAAAGCCTTCAGCGACTGCATGGATCGGAATTCACACATCGAGTCTTCGATGTTGACACTTGCTCAATCCAATTTTCAGCGGGGCTTGTGTAAGTCCTGTAGCCGGCCTGCCTTCCATTGCCATCGGTCGGAACTTTGGATTCACCCTGGTCCAGCACGACCTCAAGTAACCCCTAAGTGTTATATGTTTGTAAGCACTACTTTTTGATTTATACTTTAAAAATTCATAACTCCGGTTCTACTTATTGGATTTTTGTTGTTCTGGTTTAGTTTTACTCATAAAACTATTGTTTATTTTTCTAACTGTGTATGGAGTACTTTTGTGGTATTTTAATTGTGTTACAGTGTGTGTTTTTTGCACAAATACTTTACACATTGTCTCTTTAGATAAGCCTGACGGCTCTGTGCCAAGCTACCAGAGGTTGAGCACAGGTTATTTTTTGGTATATCTGACTAGAGTGGTGGCTCCTGCTTTTACAGGGTGCATTCTGTGACAACCAGAAACCCCAGTTCTAACAATCCCCTTCAGCAAAAACCCCTCTTCCTAGACCATACAACTGGGGTGGTAACAGACAAGGGACCCCCTTATCAACGTTATCAGGTGTCTTTTCAGGAACCTCATCAAAGCAAATCTTTCACCTAGGCGCCTATAGAAGCAACGATACAGGTAAAGGTAGCGGTATCCCCCAAGACTGCTCTGCAACAAAGAAGTGACTTCTATTATCTCCCCGGTCACACTACAACTGTTATGGAGAGAATTTCCCACTTACTGCAATAATGGCAAAATATTCCATCAAACCTGTGGGTCCTCTCCATTGTTCAGGAAGGATACTGTCTCAAATTTCATACCTCCCTCCCAATATCCTACCCCGTTGCATGTAGTGAGTTCACATCATCTAAAAATCCTGAAGGAAGAGATAAAAGCACTCCTGTTAAAGGGCACCATAGAACCTGTGCCCATACACCATCAAGGGCAAGGAGTCTACTCCCTCTACTTCCTCATTCCCAAAAAAGGTTGTCACATTAAGACCCATCCCGATCTTCAGTCACTGAACAAGTGAATTGAATCAGAACATTTCCACATGGTCACTCTACAAGACGTCATCCTGTTACTACAAATGGGAGACTTCATGGCAGTATTAGATCTCAAAGACACCAGCTTTCACATACCTGTACATCCAGTGCATAATCATTACTTTCGATTCACAGTAAGCAGAAATCATTACCAGTCAAAGGTTCCCCCTTCAGGGTAACCACAGCCTGAAGGGTATTTACCAAGTGCTTGTCAGTCGTAGTAGCTCATCTACGCATACATTCCATCCATATCTTCCTATATATATGATCCAGCGCGATATTAGCAAACAGCATTCATACACTAAATACTCACTTGGGCCCATACATTCATACTACGCTAATACTTACGCTGGGGTTGTCAGTTGTTACTCTTTATCAAAATCCCTGCTACCAATTACCTTCCGATTGAAGAGTAATGACTTACCAATGAATCCTTTGCTAATTGGGAAGTTTAAAATGAGTGACATTCATTACTGTACATAATCCTGAAAAAAAAAACACTGAGTCAGGAAGTTTTAAAATGTTTATCTAAAGATTTTAGCAGAGTAAAATACAGAACCACATGGTACTTAATCGCATATCAAGGATGAAGCATAGAATAATAATGATTGATTAATGACGGTCCCTCAGAAAGGAGAAGATAGAGACAGCAGCGCAACTAAAGGTTGCATTTATATTTACCTAAGTGCGAGAACCAAACCCCTTGGCCAAGGAGTTGGAAAGAATAGGACCCAGGAAGGATGAAGAGCAAAGACCTCCTCCAGGATCAGGACAGGACCGGTGACCTCTCTACAACGACGCCTGCGTCGTTCCCCTCTCTGATACTCGACTTCTCCTCGATTCTCCCGTGCCTTTCTTCTAATGGACTCCGCCGCCCCCTCCTCAGGACCTCTCTGGACAGCGGTTCAGTCTGCAATCGATCAGCTTGGCAGTCTGGAGCTAGAAGCCTGTCCGCATGAACGCCTGTTCTCTTGCAGCATCTCCTTCTCACTAATTAGCTAATTCTATATCTATTATACCCTTCTACACCCATGTACCTCCCCTTAATGTTGCCAAAATATGGGACCACTAATTCTGATTGGACAGTGACAGGGGGTTGACCAACACACCATATGATTTTAGTTCGAATTCTGAAGACCATTGTTTTATAATACCGCCCATCAAATTTAATACATTGGCTTTATTTCCCACCCGTCTCACGACAAAGTTTATTCATTCTTTATATACATAGTTGCAAATTTGACAAGAACACATGAATATATCAATATCGGCCATTAGGTCGCGGCCTTGGACGACGTCCAGGTTGACTTCATCTTTATTCTTTGGCAGCCAAGCAGGACACATGCGCAGAATCATTGTCTCTCGAGTTTCAGTTCACCAACCCCAGGCCCAAGTTTACGAACTAATAAAAGTCAAAGAAGAAAATATTAAAATCACAAATAAAATGTTTCACTGTATACCCACTCTTTCTATTCTATCCCCATTTACTTATAAATTCTATCCCGCATTAGTAGCGTTAAGAAAACGACAAATTAATAATAACACAAGAGCAAGCTGAAGCATGTGAAAACATCAAGCAGCCATTTTAATGCACACTGCGCAGAAGCAGGAGTTTCCCACCAAGCAAAGAAAGACGTCACACCACGTGATGTGGTTGAGACATGCGCAGTAAGGTTCCCGCGCTTTAGCGGCCATTTTAGAAAAAGACAAGCGTTACTTGTTAGTTAGAACACATAGGCAAGCTTCCTTGCTATTCATGTAGTGTATGCAAAGTTAATATACACAATACAAGATTAATAAATTAATACTGTGAGGAGATTGCATTCGAGCAAGTCTCATTTATGAATCCTTGCTCCATCAATCCCCTCTCTGATGGCGTTTAAGAGCCATCAAATACTACCCATAATCAGATGCCAACTTCTAGCAAATAGTTTCATTCTCATTTTTACACTTTCTATTTTTCACATCCCCTTTCAATTTCTTGTATAATTCACTTCTCAATTCTTCAAGTTCAATTTCGTCAAACTTTCTCTTCTTTCCTTTTCCTGTCACATTATATGATTCACTCTTTCTACAACATTTGCACCATATTATTATCGTCAGTACTATTATTGCTATGCCTGCTAAGGGTACTAATATTTGACCTACAAGTCCTTTCCCTACATTAGAAAACCAGGTACCAATTGACGCAATACTACTTATCAATCTTTCCCATACACTATCAACTTCCAGTGGTTTTAATTCTTTCTCAAGTTTCGTAATATTCTGTATATATGTTCCAATTTCTGCACTTTTATCAGGTATGTAAGTGCAACAGTGTTTCGTCTTCAATAATTTACAGACTCCGCCCTCTTTTGCCAATATAATATCAAGAGCAAGTCGATTTTGCATAACCATAGATCTAATCGCAACCATCTCCGCATTAATCATTAGAAATCCTCCAGCAGTATCCGTTGATAAACGATCAACCACTGTAGACAATTTACATATTTTCCTTGAGTTCAGAATTATTCCCACCGAAGGTATTAATGCACCAAATATATCACCTACGATTTCAGAAAAACTAGCTCTTTTACTACGTGTTAGTTCGCCATTATTTTCATTGCTCCCAGTGTTTCTTTTTACGTGGTATATTTTTGGAAATACTATTCCAAAATAACAACTTTCATACCACCGTGCAGGAAGCCTAAAGTAAGCCTTATTCCCACACACATAATATATTCCAGGAAAAACTGAATCTGTTCCTCCTTTGATTCCCCAACCTCCAAGAATTAAGAAATTGTGTTCACATTCACTGGTACCGATGAAAACATTGTTATAATCAGTCTTTAATCTATGTAGACAAATTTTCCCTGTCCTTACAAAATCCAGAGCCATAGCAGCTTGAGCCTTGCCAGGTGTGTAACTCCCTTCTTTCTCAGCCCAAGGTGGCAAATGAGCCTTATGCTCAGAAGCTTTCTTTTGAAAATCTTGTCTTCTATCTTCCACTAAGTTCAAAAATATCTTTTCTTCTTCATGTAAAGAACATGTTAGATTGTGTCTATGTGCATGTGTTATATCTATTGTTTTCATTGTTAAGAAAATTTTTCCCATAAACTGTGCGTCTTGACTACTAAGCACTGGGTTCATACTCTTTCGAATCGGAACCTCAGAAAATATCACATCTAGGTTTGAATAATAATATTGAAGTCTCCCTGTTCTATAAAATAAACTAGATAAAACACTACATGATATGCCATATGTTAATGGTAGGTGGTGATATGTTAACCCTTCTGCTACGGATTCAGGTAACTTCATACAGACATAACAATTACTAACTTCCATGGTGTCTACATATTGAAACAATAACTTTGTGAAAACATTTAGACTAGTGTCATTATCAGTTATTTCATGATGAAATTCTGGTTCATTTTCTGCCATTAGTTCTACTCTATTACCCTTCAAGTGTGCTGTCCTTCCCTTAGTTTCATTATTAATCTTTTTATCCATTATCATAAGGTAAGGAACTGCTACGATCAGGACTAACCATACTATAAGCACCATTACTAGACTACATATGCATATTGCACAGCATCTTTTACAACATCTCTGTTTTGGTCTCCCAGCAACTCTATCATCAGGCATTTCGACAAGGAAGATTGCTCTTCTTATCTGTTTTCGTTTTTCTTTATTTTATTATTATCACGTGGTCAAGGTGGTCTTGTTTCTTTCTCATATGTCAGTTCTGTACTTGTTCCTTCGTCACCACTTTCACTTGACTCCGAACTTTCGTAATCTTCAAGAATGATGTAAGTCCAATCGGGGCCCTTGAATTTGTTATTCACAAGTTTCAGTCTTTTACTTCTTCTTTTCTCAGTTTTATTCTCTTGTTCAGTTTGGCTTATTACTTCATTTACTTGATCTGGATCTTCACTTCTGATCTCCTTTTCTTGTTTTCTTTGTTTGCACTGTTTCTTTACTTTTTATTTCTTCTTCAACAATTCTTTTATTTTCAGATTGTGGCACAGTTTGGTTGTCTACAATTTCAGTTTCTTTGATCTGTTCTTTTTCAGGTCTGATTGGTTTTTCTTCAGCAACTCCACTGTGAGTTTCCAATAATTGACCTTGTTCTTTGTTTATTTCTTCATGTTCATGTTTCTCGAGATCCTTTTCTTCTGTGTACTTTTCTTGATCTAACTGGTTCTGATCAGGGCTTATTGCACTTTGTACTTCTGCAGCCTGACCGGGTTCTTCTAAACCTGTCTGTCCCTGCTCAAAATTTGTTGATTCTTCATTAAATTGAGCCCAGTTTCCTCTCCTTATCTGGTCCTGCTCAGGTTCTTTTATTGTATCTTCTTCTTTTCCCTGAGCTGCTTCTTCTTCACCTATCTGATCTTCTTCAATTTCTTCCAATTTTGTTTGACTTCTTGTTCTGTGGTACACTTCAGGAATTTCTACCACTGGTATCCAGTCCTGACTTGTGCTCGGTTGTTCTTCTGCAGCTTCTCTTGAATCTCAAGCCTGAGATTCTTCAGCTGGGCAACCTTCAGCTTCCTCAGTGATTGATGCTGACTGAGGATTTTCTTCTTCAGGGTCTGGTACTCTTTTGGTGTGGCTTACATGAATCCAATTAGGGAATCCTGCACACTTCACTGCTGTGTTGGTAGTCAGTATGACTTGACAAGGTTTTCCCCATCTAGGTGATAGACACGTTTCTCTGGTGTGATTCTTCACTACCACCCAATCACCAGGATTCAGATCATGTTCTTGTTCAGGCTGCCTCGAAACTGCGTCTTCTCCAACCTGATGAGAGACAGAACGCACTAGGTCAGCCAATCCTTTGCAATAATCCAGAACCATATCATCAGATATATTCAGCAGTTTGTTTATGGGAACATGTGCTTGTCTCATTGCTCTTCCCATCATTATCTCGTGTGGGCTCAATCCCGTATTTCTATCGGGAATGCTTCTGATTCCCATTAAAACAAGTGGCAATACATCTGGCCACTCCAATGATGTTGATGCACACATTTTTCCCAGTCTGGATTTTATAGTACCATTCAATTGTTCGACCACTCCAGGAGCCTCTGGACGATATGCACAGTGCAATTTTTGTTCAATTTGGAATGCTTCGCAGATTATTTGAATCACTTCACTGTTAAAATGTTTTCCTCTATCTGATTCCAAAATTACTGGGAAACCAAACCTAGGAATGAGTTCTCGTAGTAACAGCTTTGCGACTGTAATGCTGTCACTCCTCCTGTTAGGGTAAGCCTCCACCCACTTTGAAAACAGACATACTATGACCAGTACATATTTCAACCCTCTGCATGGTGATAACTGTATAAAGTCGAACTGTAGTCTTATAAATGGTCCTTCTGCTTTTCCAATTTTTCCAAACCCAATTATTGTTTTTCTTCCTGGATTATGCATTTGGCAAGTCAAACATCTCTGACAAAGACTCTCTGCTACAGCCCTGAACTTAGGATTGTACCAGTTCTGTCTGAAAAGCCTAATCATTGCATCTCTCCCTACGTGTCTGTCTCCATGATACATCCTGGCCATTTGAGAGAGCCGACAGTCAGGCATGACTGGTCTGCCATCAGCACAAATCCTCACCTCGTCATCTCCTCTTTGGGAACAACCCACCTTGACCCATATTTTCTTCTCACTTTCATCAGCACCATCTTGCAATCTTCTAACCTCATTCCATGTTTCAGGTGGCATATACAGCATAAGTTGGCAGCTGATTCCCATTCTTTCCACCCTTTTATTGACTGACAATCTATTTCTGGCACAATGTTGATCCACAAGATCTGCATATCGGTTGCCGATTACCACCCAGTCATCTCCTGGCTGGTGTGCGGCACACTTCACCACAGCCAATTCTTTTGGTGATTGTATTGCTTCCAGCAATTCCCTTACAAACTGTCCATTTTTAATGGGGGATCCTGAAGAAGTCATGAAATCCCTCTGCATCCATAGTTGGCCAATATCATGCACAACCCCGTAACCATATTGGCTATCTGTAAATATAGTTATTTTTTGATTCCTCCCATTTTTGCAAGCTTTTATCAAAGCAATCAATTCAGCTACTTGTGCAGATTTTACTCCTGGTAAATAGGATGCTCCAACTATTCCAGTTAATTCACACACCGCATAGGCAGCAGTTAGTTTACCATCTTCATGTCTTTGGCATGAACCATCAACAAATAGTTCCCTGTCTGGCTTTCTAAGGGGCTGTTCCTCAATGTCTGGACGTGGTTTCGTGCATAACTCTGTGACTTGTAAACAATCATGTTCTTCTTCTTCGTCATTTTTAATTTCCTCATGATATGGGTCTGGTAGTAAGGTAGCGGGATTTACTATTGTGCACCTCACTATGTTCACATTTTCAGCACCCATTATTATTCTCTCATATTTAGTCAGCCGACTAGGAGTAAGATGCTGAGTTCGAGTTCTTGTCAACAGAATCACAACCGCATGTGGAACAAACATCTTTACTGGGTGTCCCATTACAATTGACTCACTTTGTTCAATACTTAAACAGGTAGCCGCCACTGCTTTTAAGCAGCCTGGCAATGCGGCTGCCACTGGATCCAATGTAGCAGAAAAATATGCTATTGGACGTATGTCTAGACCATGTCTCTGCGTTAGAACTGAGAGTGCACAATTTTCTCTCTCATGACAGAATAATGCAAAACTTTTCTTATAGTCGGGCATGCCTAGGGCCGGTGTTGAGCACAGAGCATTTCTCAATTTTACAAAAGCTCCTACACTCTCATCATCCCACTCAACTGGGTCCTTGGCTTTCTTTTTTGTCATTTGAATTAGGGGCTTTGCTAACAAGGAAAATCCTAGTATCCATTGTCGACAGTAACCTACTATTCCTAGGAACATTCTAACTTCTCTTTGTGTTACAGGCATTTGCATTTTCTTAATCAATTGTACTCTTTCCGAGGTTATTCTTCTTTTTCCCCTCTCAATTTGGTGTCCCAGATATTTAACTGCTGTTGTACAGAACTGCAATTTTTCTGGTGAGACTTTATGCCCTTCTTCAGCCAAATGATTTAATAGTGCTATGGAATCAACAACACAGTCCTCTCTGGTGTTCGATGCCACCAGTAAGTCGTCGATATATTGCACTAGGACTGAGCTTCCTGGCATCACTAGTTTCTCAAGGCACCTTTTCAATATCTGATTAAAGATAGAAGGACTTTCCGTGTACCCCTGAGGAACACGATTCCATACATAAACTTTGTTCTCAAATTTAAATGAAAAAAGATACTGGCTGTCTGGGTGCAATGGTATTGAAAAGAACGCTTGGCATAAATCAATCACAGTGAACCATCCTGCACTCCAAGGGATCTGGTATAGAATTACTGCAGGATTTGGCACTATAGGACAACATGGTTCCACAATCTTATTTATTTTTCGCAGGTCTTGAACAATCCTATATTTCCCACTAGGTTTCTTTAGACCCATTATTGGTGAATTACATGGGCTACTCATTACTTCTTTTAGTATGTTTTGTTCTACCATTTGGTTGATTTCTTCTATGACTCCTGCTTTTACTTCTGCACTCATTTTGTACTGTCTGGTATTTGGGAAAATCGCACCTTCTTTTACAGTAATTTTAACTGGGTCTATTTTGGCCATAAGTCCTACTTCCTTTCCTGTGAAATCCCATACTATGGGGTTTACTGTAGTTTTTAATTCTTCTGGCAGCTCATCTTTTGTTATCAAAGAAAACATCTCATCTACCTCTGTACCTTGTTTTGCAATCATAAACTTATATACATGATCTTCATCTGGGGTCTGAACTGCCACACCATCCGGGGTGCAGAAAATTGTGCAATTCATTTTGCATAGCAAATCACGGCCTAATAAATTTACTGGACTGGAATCATACACTACAAATTGATGCATTTCTCTGAAATTTCCAATTTTAACTTCCATTGGTTCAGTAAGAGGTGTTCTAATCTTTCGATTAGCTACTCCCACTACTTGGATAGCTTCTCCAGAGAGAGGAAGGTCTGGAATGTCTGCTGTTCTAACAGTAGACTGGGTAGCACCAGTGTCCAAAAGAAAAGTAATATCATTATCTTTCACATTCCCTTCAACATATGGACCTGACTGATCTACCGATAAGGATGCGCCAAGTACGCACTCTCCCCCTCTCCTAGGCACCGTCATGAACTGTATTGACAGAAATCGTCCTGTAAAAGAAACTGTGATGTTACATAATCATTCTTACCACTTCCTCCTTGATATCCGACGTCTGCACCGTGCTTTGCTCTGCTTACATTACCCTGAATAGGTGCAGGTGGCAACTGACTCTGAGGATTTACACCCTGCTGTGAGTCATTCTGCGTCTGTGGATTTAAATTTTGATTTGGGCCATTATTATTCCGAATCTTTTTACATTCATCCTTCCAATGCCCCAATTTTCCGCATCCATGACAAGGAAATTTCTTTTTAGCTTCTTCTCTACTCATTCGTCCTCTCACTTTTCCACCATTCCCAGTGTCGCCATTTGTTCCAGAATCCTTTCCTTGATTTTCACTCGGATTATCCAAATTAATTCCCTGTTTCTCGGCCATTTTCACCTGTGCCCACATTACTTTCTCCTGCAATTTCTTGTGTCTATCCTCAATATCGTCTCCACAGTATTTTGCATATTTCAAAATTTTGTCTATGGGTTTCCCCTGCCAACACAACATGTGTTGTTTAATCATCTGACAAATCTCTGGTTTCAGACCATAGACAAATCGATAAACAAACTGACTCATGTTCTTATCTCCAATGTCCTCAAATCCACTATACTGCTTAAATACCTGCAATAAACGCTCATAATAGGCGTGTACCGATTCACTGGCTTCTTGGGTGGTTCGGTCTATTTTCACCCAATCCGTTTCTTTCGGTGGTATTTTGCCTTTCAAGTAAGTTATCACCTGCTGATATTTTTTCATTACATCATTTGACGGGGCACCTGTCTTTGGATCTCTAGGGTACTCTTCACTTGGCCAATCAACTGTAATTTTACAATCTGTCCACAAATCGGCAGGTACCACTATGTCAAACAAACCATCTAAATCCTTCAACAATACCTTTGACACCTTCACAAACCTCTCAACCTGCTTGTACCATTCAATTGGTTTTTCTCTCAACTTTGGAAAATCATTCGTAAAGGACAAAATATCCTGTCTGCTCCATGGGACATGTACATAACCCCCTCCTGGAACTTCTCGCATCGGATACATTTGATCTGCCTTCCCTGTTTCCTTCATTAAATATTCAGAGGCTGTTCTACTGGATCGTGCCTCTTCCTTTTTCTTGGCCCACCGAACTCTCCATTTTTCTAGATCTCCCCATTTTTGCAAGACTGTCATTAACTCCTTTACTTGTAACTTTCTTCCAGAGGCATTCATATTTTCTAAATCTTTGTCTGAAAAATCTGCTCTATAGGGTTTCTGCAACACTTTTGATCTCTCTATTTCAATTCCCATCTGCAGAGCTAGATCTGATAATTTTTCATGGAATATTTTTACATTTCTGGTCATACTTCTGCATACGAACAATAATTCTTCTTCATCGTAAGCATTTAGGCGATCTAACCCCACATTTCCTGCTATTATTTCTTCTAATTCAACTTTTAATTTATAAATATCCAACATTTTTGGAGGTGTACACTGCTGTTCTGATCCTTGTGCCCACCTTTCTAAGTCTTCTGGACTAACTACAGTGACACTTTTTGCTCCCGATGAAGTTATTAAGTTTATATCTTTCGAGCACCCAGGAGTAGTTCTTCTGGGAGTACTATTGACAGAATCCCGAATTGATAAATCCATTAATGATATCGTAGATTCACAATCACTAAAATGATCCTCAACCATTACTACTGCTTCAGGTTTAGGAATATTCACAGAAGTAAGCATAGCTAGTGGTGTAGGATAGTTTCCTTTGTCACTATATAACGGGACTACTGGACCAATTGTTACAGGTATGGTCAAAGAATCAGGATGCACTTTTATCTGTGTTATTTTCTGTATTAATTCTGCTCTGGTTTTCTCTAGGGCTTCTTTTTCTTTATCGTGAAGTATCCTACTAGGTGTGAAATCATGCATTACCTGAGGTACTAATGGAGTCTTTAACGGGGGTGCACTTGGGGTGCATCCACCTGTCCCTTCCTGGTATGGTGGGGGGTTCTTTAATATCTCTTCCATAAATTCATCTTCAGAATCTCCATTTTTCATTAAGTGTTTTGTCTTTTCTGTGCATTTCCTCCCTAACAGTTCTTCTGCTGTAAATATTGGATATAATCCTTCTGTAAGCATTGCCCTCCTCCACTGTTTCATCTGACCGTCACTAGACTCATGTTGGTTTCTGGGGAAAAATCCTCGATAACCCCTATTACTCCTAGATCTGTCACGCTCAAATGCCTCGGTTTCCCATTCCTCTAAGGCTTCGTATTGAGTTAATCTAGGTCTGGGTTCTAAATCATTCATTCTCAATCTCAAATTTTGAAGAATTCTTCCATTAAAGGTGCCATTCTCGGGAAATGCTAATATCCCATCCTTTTTGGTATATTCTATCCAATTCTCTATCCATACACAAGTATGATAACCTCTCTCCATCATCATAAATGAAGCGGGCGGTTTAGCTGGTGGAATGATAATTCCTTCCCTAGTTTTGATTGGTTTATCCTTTTTAAAATAGTTCTTAATCTTTTGCAGAAAGGACATTTTTCTCTTCTCTCCGTACATCTTGGGTAAAACTCGATGTATAAAATTATATTCTGCAAAGCCTAAATATCTCCTATCCGGTCGAGTTCCTGTTAAAGTTGGATCGCGTTTTAACATGCAATCTCTATCCACTAAGATTTTAGCTTCTAGAATATCAACCAATCAAGTGTCTGCTAACTTTTATTTCTGAACCAATCCTAGCGCGGCCTTTCTGTGACGTTAGTCTGTCAACCCCTCCTTTACAATCTGCGCTTCTCTGTCCCTCGCTGGTTTCAACCAATCCCAGCGCGGCACCTGTGACGTCAGTACTGCTCCTGACTACTGACCCCTCCTTTACAAGAGTCGTTCCACACCCGCTGTTTCAACCAATCCCAGCGCGGCGTTTTGTGATGTCAGCTCCCTCTCCGGCAGCTGACCCTCCCTTTACAAAATTGTACGCAAAACTCTATTTTCTCTATAAATTTTAATTAAAAATCAGTAACAACATAAAACATTCGCTATCGTGCCAGTTTCTCTAAATTGAAAAAGATAGTTTTTCGCCCACACTAGTAAACCCTTTCCGTTTACTAAACATACACTACGAGTAAAACCCTTCCGTTTACTCTTCACTTGAGCATCAAAAATACCTGTTACTTCTTCAACGTTACCCTTTCTAGGTGATATAACATCAAATTTTCACCAGCATATTCCTTTTTGCTTTTACTCACACGCATAGAGTCCCTAACCAGTACTGATAGTCCTGCTTAACTTTTCAGTACTATTTCTGCCTGACAGATAACCTCACTGCAGTATGGCTTCCACTTACCATCCGCTATTCAATTTTCCCCAGGGAATTCTGGACAACATAAAACAAACTTTGAATACACGGATGTTAGTTCATAAAAATAAAATTCTCATTACCCAATTAACAAAGTAAAACCATCCTCTGATTACCAGAAAACTGATCCAGCGCGATATTAGCAAACAGCATTCATACACTAAATACTCACTTGGGCCCATACATTCATACTACGCTAATACTTACGCTGGGGTTGTCAGTTGTTACTCTTTATCAAAATCCCTGCTACCAATTACCTTCCGATTGAAGAGTAATG
Organism: Calotriton arnoldi; assembly: GCA_963921515.1. Lineage (NCBI taxonomy): Eukaryota > Metazoa > Chordata > Amphibia > Caudata > Salamandridae > Calotriton > Calotriton arnoldi. The sequence goes on from CAWUFW010000751.1 coordinate 2,304,538, forward strand.
ACTTACCAATGAATCCTTTGCTAATTGGGAAGTTTAAAATGAGTAACATTCATTACTGTACATAATCCTGAAAAAAAAAACACTGAGTCAGGAAGTTTTAAAATGTTTATCTAAAGATTTTAGCAGAGTAAAATACAGAACCACATGGTACTTAATCGCATATCAAGGATGAAGCATAGAATAATAATTATTGATTAATGACGGTCCCTCAGAAAGGAGAAGATAGAGACAGCAGCGCAACTAAAGGTTGCATTTATATTTACCTAAGTGCGAGAACCAAACCCCTTGGCCAAGGAGTTGGAAAGAATAGGACCCAGGAAGGATGAAGAGCAAAGACCTCCTCCAGGATCAGGACAGGACCGGTGACCTCTCTACAACGACGCCTGCGTCGTTCCCCTCTCTGATACTCGACTTCTCCTCGATTCTCCCGTGCCTTTCTTCTAATGGACTCCGCCGCCCCCTCCTCAGGACCTCTCTGGACAGCGGTTCAGTCTGCAATCGATCAGCTTGGCAGTCTGGAGCTAGAAGCCTGTCAGCATGAACGCCTGTTCTCTTGCAGCATCCCCTTCTCACTAATTAGCTAATTCTATATCTATTATACCCTTCTACACCCATGTACCTCCCCTTAATGTTGCCAAAATATGGGACCACTACTTCTGATTGGACAGGGACAGGGGGTTGACCCTCACACCATATGATTTTAGTTCGAATTCTGAAGATCATTGTTTTATAATACCGCCCATCAAATTTAATACATTGGCTTTATTTCCCATCCGTCTCACGACAAAGTTTATTCATTCTTTATATACATAGTTGCAAATTTGACAAGAACACATGAATATATCAATATCGGCCATTAGGTTGCGGCCTTGGACGACGTCCAGGTTGACTTCATCTTTATTCTTTGGCAGCCAAGCAGGACACATGCGCAGAATCATTGTCTCTCGAGTTTCAGTTCACCAACCCCAGGCCCAAGTTTACGAACTAATAAAAGTCAAAGAAGAAAATATTAAAATCACAAATAAAATGTTTCACTGTATACCCACTCTTTCTATTCTATCCCCATTTACTTATAAATTCTATCCCGCATTAGTAGCGTTAAGAAAACGACAAATTAATAATAACACAAGAGCAAGCTGAAGCATGTGAAAACATCAAGCAGCCATTTTAATGCACACTGCGCAGAAGCAGGAGTTTCCCACCAAGCAAAGAAAGACGTCACACCACGTGATGTGGTTGAGACATGCGCAGTAAGGTTCCCGCGCTTTAGCGGCCATTTTAGAAAAAGACAAGTGTTACTTGTTAGTTAGAACACATAGGCAAGCTTCCTTGCTATTCATGTAGTGTATGCAAAGTTAATATACACAATACAAGATTAATAAATTAATACTGTGAGGAGATTGCATTCGAGTAAGTCTCATTTATGAATCCTTGCTCCATCATATATATGACTGGCTGATAAAGAGCAGCAGCAAAAACCAATGCCTAGCGCACACTAAACAAGCAGTGTCATTACTCCGCAAACTGGGTTTCACTTTCAATGGGAAGAAATCACATCTCCAGCCCCAGCAAAATTCAACTATTCTTAGGGTCCATACTAATAATATTTACCAATTAGTTGCATCACCCATGCGCCACGCACCGGGGCACAAGAGTGACGCAACTCATAAGTTAGATTTATCAAGCTACGCGAGGCCCTCTCACATGGCCCTGAGTGGCTTGATAAGTCTACAGTAGCACAACGCAGTGCAAATTGCCTCAGAGATGAGTTCCATGAGTGGTGCGTGGGTGTTCCAACGCAACACCAATGGAATTTGGCACATTCCAAGATTTACCATTACTGGTAGACCTCCGAATTTGCCAAAATGCTACGCATCCCCAGGAAGGAAACAACGAAGAGAAATAAACATATTTCTCCTCGTTTTTTCCTCTTTCTATGTGTGCTGCATTCTGCACACAAAGAAAGAGGAAAATGCTCAGGGGATTGTTTTTGTGCAGGAAGGTGGTTTTTCCTGCACAAGAACAATCCTGCTTACAATGCAGGCACCCTTGCATCATGGGTGCCTGCATTGGGGCTAGGCAGCACATTATGCTCTAGTGCTGGGAAAAGAAATACGTTGCATTCCTGCCCTTTCCCTGTCACTCCGCGCAGCAAGGTGACATGCCGCTCTGTGTGACTTTTTAACAAATATGTCCCTCAATGTGCAAATAGGCAAGGCATTCTCAAACCCACAGAGGTTTGTGGCATACCAGCAGCTGCTTCCTCTTCTTCTGACACAACATTTAATTACTTCAAGACCTGTAATGGAACTTAGTCGTGATGGCTACGTGTATAGCAATAGTAACTTATGCCAGACTGCATATGCTCCTTTTCCAGTCTGGCAAAACAGTGGGCACAAGCAGAAGACTATTGGGAGGATTTAGTGCTGGTAACTAAAAGGGCCCAGCATTCTCTCTAATGGTGGTTGATCGGAAGGTCTTATCTAGACCTCCTTCATCAGGTGACAATCACCACAGATGCTTCTCTAACAGGGTGGAGAGCCCATATTAATCTAATGACAATCCAGGCCACTTGGGCTTTACACTGCCAGGGTTGTCACATCAACTACCTGGAGCTATTGGCCATCTTGCAGGCCATTATAGCCTTTCTTCCAATGCTTCCGAACAAGACTACCAATAAAAACCGACATGACAGCCATGTTCTCCATTCAGAAGCAGGGAAGGACACTCTCCCCCCAGCTCTCACAATTGCACAGGTGATTTGGCAGTGGGCAGTCCGCCACAACATTCATCTTTTGGCATCTCACTTTCCAAGAGTGTGCAACAACTTTGCTGACCTGCTAAGCTGGACACATCAACAAGTACACAAGTGGGAACTCCACTCACAAGTCCTCCAAATGGACTTCCAACATTTGGGGACTGGGAGACATCGTTTACAACGAATTTGATACAATGCATTCCATTACAACTCGGTCGTTACAACAACCGTGTTGTTACATCGCAAACCATTACAACGCAAGTCTTTACAACGACTTGCTGTAGGGGTCGTTGCAACGACTTGCTGTAGGGGGCAGAAGCACAGACTGGAGTTGGAATAGTAAATTATACTATCCAACATCCAGTGCCCCCTACAGCAAGTGGTTTATAACGACTTGCATTGTAATGGTATACAATGTAACAACGCGGTCGTTGTAACGACCGCGTTGTAATGGAATGTGTTGTATCGCATTCGTTGTAACGTCGCATATTCTTGGGGACTCCAGCAATAGATCTCTTTGCCACTCATGAGAATGCAAAATGCAAAAACTTTGTTGCCCGTTACCCACACCTTCAAGCCAAGGACAATGTACTATGAATTAAGTAGTCTGGGATATTTGCTTAAGCTTTTCCACAGGTTCCCGATAACATATGTAATCAGGAAGATGTGACAGACTTCAATGTCCCTAATCCTAGTCGCAACAACATGGGCAAGGTAGCCATGGTTTGTGATGCTTCTACAGCTGCCAGTCAACCCTCACGAGAAGTTCCGAAAACGCCCAGACCTTCTCACACAAAACCAGAGTTGACTCAGACACCTAGACCCCATACAGACACCCAGACCCCAAACAGCTGAACCTTGCGATCTGGCACCTGAGTACTTAGAATTTGAGTACCTTAATCTCTCCCAAGAATGCATGGCTATTTTAAGGGAAGCTAGAAGACCTACTACTTGTGCCTGCTACACTGCTACATTTAAAAGATTTACGTACTACTGTTCTTTCAAACAGATGGATCCATTTGCAGTTTCAGCACAGGAAATAATTTATTCCCATTTATATCTGTACAATGTAGGACTAGCGTACACTTTAATACATTTACATCTCACTGCAGTTGTAGCATACTTGCAAAATAGACAGCATTCATCTATGTTCTGTGTTTCTGTTCACAAAGCAGTCATGGAATGACCAAAAACACCTCCTGCACCTGCATGGAACTTAAATAGTGTACTCACACGGCTCATATGGCCCTCTTTTGAACCCCTTCACTTGTGTACATTACAAGTCCTATCTTGGAAAGACGTTCTTAATAGCAATCACAACCCTAAGAAGTATTAGTGAGCTCCAAGCTGTTCCAATCCAAGTTCCATACCTTTGGGTGCATAAGGATAGGGTAGTCCTTTGCACTAACCCTACATCCTTGCCCAAGGTGGTGCCATCTTTCCACACCAAACAATTGGGCTACTAGTCTTTTTTCCATCTCCAGATTCAGTAGCTGAACAAATGCTCCATACTCTTAATGTTAAGAGACCCCTCATGTACTACACTAAAAGAACTTTTAACAAGTGTAATCAATTTTTGTTGGTTTTGCTAAGTCTCTTAAATGCTCTCCTGTCTCCAAAGCAGGTATCAGTAGATGGATAGTTAAATGAATCAAAAAGCTGCTGCCATAAAGAAAAACACATATTTCCAGTGCTCCCAAGAGCGCACTCAACACGTATGAAAGGAGCCAAATTGGCTTTCTCCCTATCATGAAAATGTGTAAAGCTGCTACTTTGTCTACACCACACACCTTCACTAAACATTACTGTGCAGATGTGCTTGCATGTCAGCAAGCTTTAGTAGTCAAACAATTTTAAGACCACTGTTTCAAACATCTGCTTCATCTGTTACCGAGCCACCACATTCTTGAGGGACTGCTTTACAAACAATCTACGCACAGCATATGTATCTACAGCACATGCTATGATCAGAACGAACGGAAAAAGCTACTTACTTGCAGTCATCTGTTCATAGCTTCTAGTGCTGTGGATTCACATGTACTTTCCAACCTCCCCAGAAAATAGCAGTAATCACAGATGTTTATACATATTTATCATTTAAATTATCATTAGTTCACTCTCTCTGACTCATGTGACTGCACTCACACTACTCATCTTTTCAGTGGAAAAACAATCTAAGGTGGAGCCTTTGGGCTGATGTATTCTGGGACAAGGGAAGAGTCACAACAGGTCCTGTGACCATAACATCTTTGAAAAAAAGAACTTGCAAACATCCTGGCCGAACACTAAATAGCAGGAATATGCAGAGCATGTGAATCTACAGTACTACACACTACAAACAATGGCTACAGGTAAGTAGATTTTTCCATCTATTTATATATAGATATGTGGTGTGAGTGGGTGTATGTGGGTGTGTGTGTGGGTGTGCGTGCGTGTGTGTGTGTGCATGCTATATTTATGTGGGAGGGAGGGTGAACGTGTACAGCAGCAAGCAGGCCCTATACGAATTTTGTGACAGACAAAAGTCCAAAATGTGCACACAGGATCTACGGCTTTATGTAAAGTACTTCATAGTTCATTAGAACGGGACATGAATGCTGGTGTGCATCTTGGACTTTTGTTCTATCACAAAAACAAACATACATGTACTTTTCTTAATTTTTTCTTAACTTCCCATTCATCTTCTTTAGTTTCCATGCACCATGCACTCCTCCTTGCATTTCCTGTTTATATTCTCTTCTGTTTCAGCAGCCTACTTCCTACTATTTCTTTTGTTTTTCTCTTCTTGTCCCATTTTTTCTTACTGTAGCATCATCAAACCCTCTCTTTCTTTTCTCCACTCTATTCCCTTCTCTTTCCTTTAGTCATTGTTTTCCTGATCCTTTCTTAGCCTTTCCTCATTATTAAAACTATTATGGCGTTCAATTTTTGCATATTTGAGTTTCAAAATATGATAGTATACTTTTCAAAGTGATTCTTTGGCTAACAACAGATTGAGATTTGCTAGGTATTTTTTTTAACTTGTGCAAAACACTGTGGACCCAATTCACAAAGGTAAACTGAGACGAAAGTCTAACTTTATGAATTTCGGTACTCGCAAAGGGCAGTAAATGCCCTTTGTGAATACCGAAAGTCATAAAGTTGGACTTTCGTCTCAGTTTACCTTTGTGAATCAGGCCCTGTGGTCGGTAGTGACATTACTAAATAAGTGCCTTATTTTTTAGAATCTGCTCAAGATGATGATACTAAGGTGTGACATGAGGAAGTTCACCAGGAAGAGGAGAAGGAGCAAGAGCCTGCTAGGATGAGCTGTAAGTCACAGTTCCACTGAATTCATAATAAAAACAAGTGCCTTTCTTGTGTTTCGTTATGGTATTCCTTTATTTCCTTGCTCTTTTCTATACCCAGTCATCAATCCTTTTTAAATTATCCATCTTCTTATTTTTCTGTCTCTGCCCCTCGGCCATTTATATTAGAGGAAGAAGAAGAGGTGTGTTCATGTTGTCCTTGCCCATTACCTACTGCCCTACCATACCTACCACATCCTACTCTGTCCCATTCCCAACAGGTGTTGCAAATTCTCCCTTAGCTTCTTCCGAAGTTTCTTCCCCGCATGTCATCTCATACACTGGTCTGTCTTCTACCTTCCATTAACCTTCCAACCTGTACATAGGCCAACCTAAATCTAGCCCAAGCCCTGGCATAAATTGTCAAACTTACCTAGCACTCACTTGCTCCATAACCCAGGAACAATATTTGTTGTACTGGCAATGAATTAAGGGTGAGCATGTGGTGTTGTGAGGTGTGGACAGTGGAATTTGGGGCAGGACTCAGTTGTACGGAAAGAGTAGGGCCACTGAAATTATTGTTATGTGCCAATAGCTGTCCAAAAAGCATGCTGCAGAATACATTTTAAGCAGCAATTTTTCAATGGCTATGTATATAACTATGCAGTCAAGTCATGTTTTTAAACACATGTTAAGTGTGAAATAAAATTATTTAAACTTTTCTGTTTTTCTTTTTCTTCCCCTTGAGCACAATAAAATATTGTTTTAATTATGCAGGTGCTTGGGCTGGATTAATTAATGCAAGAACTGCTGTAGAAAATAAGTCTTTTCTGCGTGGCCACCTCGTATTTATTGCCTTTTGCTGAACCTTATATTTTTGCTGGCCTTAGAACTCTGTGCACTTTAACCCCGGTGACCAGTGGTATAGTGCCTGTGCTCCTCCTTTCCACATGATGAAATTGGTATACTCCTAACTGGTAAATTTAACTTACATATACGTCCCGAGTATATGCTACAAAATGTCCCATCCCCAATTCTCACCCACCCCACACCTTCAACCAGGAAGAATCTGTTGCCCTAACTCCCCCTGAGGAACAAAAACAGAAGGTAGCATGGTAGGGCAGCGCACCTCCCTCATGCATCGTGTAATAGCAGGATGTAGTACTGCTGGCTAGTCATGGATAAAAGTCAAAGTCTGATGCAAGGTCTAACAGTAATGAACATGTCAATTAGCATAAGGAATGTCACAGTGTGGAACATCAGAAGGACGTCTACAGCTTGTGTATTGGCCCAGAATCTCCCATGGGCACGTAGTCTGGGGGTATTGGTGTCCTGTTGGGATGGAACATTTTCTACTCTGGGACTTCCTCGGCAGTCACCTTCTCATCAGATGAGCCTGGTGTTCCACCAGCTGCATTCTGTCTCCATCTGGATTGCTGTCGCCATCGGCTGTCTACTCCCTGGGTTCCGTCCCAGGCTCAGGGAGGGTGTGGGACATCGAGCACCCGAAGGCGGGCGGGGGGTTGTATGTGACATCTGAGTTCTTTCTGCTCTGTGGCCCAGCCCTAGGTCGACTCTAGCATGTCAAAAAAGATGGAGCAGGACTTGTAAATAACTTTCCGCTTGGCTGGGTACATGAGCATATAAGAGAGGTTCATTACTTGAAGCTTTTGTTTAACAAAGTCGAGGGTTTTCCATTGTTTCTGGACCAAGCGAGTACAGTTGGGAAAGATGAAAATACATGTGGACTGGTAGAGGATGGAGCCCTCCGTGCATGGTTCTTTGAGGATCGTGTCTCTGTCCTTGTAGTTAAGGACCTTGACCATAAACAAGCTAAAAGAGGCCTCTGTGTTAGACAGCACAAAACAGGTAGAGGATTGTTCAGCAGGGCGCAAGGACATAGTCCATCATACCTTTTGGTGAGGATCCCTCGACGCAATCGAGAAAACCAAGGAGGCATAGGTTGTTTCGGCAGGCACGGTGTTCTGCATCTTCCTCGTTCCTCCAATAGTTCAGCGGAAGTAGAGAGGCACCCGACGGTGGCCTTCAGTTCATGTATCGTATTCTCAAGTTCTGAAATATGACCTTCGGTGCTAGAGACCCTGTCCACAATGTCACCTAAATCTTGGAGCAGGAGGGCAGCATCAATCCCAACTTCTCTGATCATAGTTTCAAGTGCTGCATGGGAGGCCTGTATGGCTTGCAGGATAGAGTCGGCCTGGCCATGTTCAGAGGCCCAGACCCCCCAGCAGACCTAGGTGCTCCTGCAAGTGAGTAGCGTACCTACCAACCTTCGTTTGGGCCAGTGAGGAGGGCGGGCGATCCCTGCCCTTGATGGTCATCAATTACAAGAGTCAGGCCACAAACTCCCACGTGGATGAGGGCAACCCGCTTGCACCGCAAGGTCAAGGCTTGTGTGGGCAGCGCGAGCAGTTAGCTCCGTGGGGCAGGGGGTAGGCGGGGCTGCATGCAGGGACCCAGGCCCTGGAGGCACCAAGAAGTAGCAAGGAGGACCAGAGGGGAAGCGCAGCGGGTTACCAAATAACCCAGAATAGCCCAGGAGCAGGTAAATAGACTATTGGGGAGGGCCACCAATCCCCCATGCTAAGGCTAGGACATGGCCTGCTGGGCACGCCCCACTCACTGCCCAGGGGGGAATCCCAGGAGACACCAGCCGGTCAATCCGGTCCTCACCAGCCCCGGGCAGCAGCTCCATGCTGAGCACAGGCAGTCTGTGTGGTGCAGGGAGTCCGCTCAGTAGGCAGCGACCCAGCCAGCGGGCGGGCCGAGGGTTATTCGGCCAGCCAAGCACTCCACGAGCAGCCCGCCCGTGTGCACCTCTGAAGCAGCTGGGGCCACACGATCAGCAATCACGGCCCGCCGCCATGCTGGCCGCATACAGAGCACCGGCTCACCCGAAGCAAGAGCAAAAACAACAGATGATGAACCGAATGCTGAACAATGCAAACATTCACCTCCAGTCACAAAGATCTGGGTTTAATCCATCGTTTTTTGCCCACCACACCACCCCAGTTTGGACCCAGCCATATGCAAATCACCCTTGACCCTGCTCCTCATGGGAACAGTCCAACCCGAACTGCCAAGCCAGGTCCTCCCTGGAATGGAAACAAACATCCTGGGACTGGTTTCTGGGTATCACCCCTCATCAGCCAGGCTAGTTTGAATCCAGTTGCAGAGTGAGCATGGGACCCACGTCTGGGCATACACTTCCCACTTAGGGCGACAAAAGCAAAAAGAACAGATAATGGACGGAGTGCTGAACAATGCAAACATCCCCCCCCCCCAGTCACAAAGATCTGGGTATAATCCATCGTTTTTTTGTTCACCACACCACCCCAGTTTGGACCCAGACATATGCAAATCAGTCATGACACTGCTCCTCATGGGAACATGAACACAGTCCCGGGCACACGTTATGAGGATGTATTACTGGTAGAAATGTCTTGTATGATCCCAATTCTTAATGGTCAACACCAGAGTAATCTTTCAAAAGTATTTATTCGAGCAACAACATAAAGAAAACAACCAGCCGACACGTGTTTCGTCACACGAGGGAGGTGTCCCGTGACTCTTCAGGGCTGAGGTTCAGTGTTTGACAAAAACGTAAAAATAACGTAGTCAAAAAGGGGTATGAGACACCGGCCGAAGTAAAACAGTGGAAAGCGCGGGTGCCTCTTGCATGGAAGCTGAAGGCGAGTAATGCCTCAGTGATATCGCTGAGCGTAGAGCCTGGAATGCTGGTGAAAAGGATTGGTTGAACACATGGACTCGAGGGGGTGACGTCAAGCCCGGCTAGCAAGATGACTTTCGAAACGAGAAAAAATGGTGAACGGCGGATGTGCTGTGGGACAAGTGAGTGAACCGTGTATGCAAATATAAAAAATGTCCAGTGTCCTAGGCGTGCGGAAGGCGGTATGCCGGCCAACTCCGATCAGAGCGAGGCGGGGCCTTTAGCTTCCATGCAAGAGGCACCCGCGCTTTCCACTGTTTTACTTCGGCCTGTGTCTCATACCCCTTTTTGGCTACGTTATTTTTACGTTTTTGTCAAACACTGAACCTCAGCCCTGAAGAGTCACGGGACACCTCCCTCGTGTGACGAAACACGTGTCGGCTGGTTGTTTTCTTTATGTTGTTGCTCGAATAAATACTTTTGAAAGATTACTCTGGTGTTGACCATTAAGAATTGGGATCATACGAGACATTTCTACCAGTAATACATCCTCATAACGTGTGCCCGGGACTGTGTTCATATTTCTGGTGTGAGTTTCACGACTCACACAATTACGGGGGTTACAGGGTATTTCCCCCGACCTGGTGGCACCGTCCTCACTCGCAACACCACACACACAGCGCATATCAGCTAGAGCGCCAAGCTTCCTTTATAAAAACCCGACATCCATTAGTACTGCTCCTCATGGGAACAGTCCAGCCAGAAACTTCCAAGCCAGGTACTCCCTGGACTGTAAGAAAGCATCCTGGGACCTAGTTTCGGAGTATCACCCCTCATCAGCCAGGCTAGCTTATATCTAGTGGCACAGTGCGCATAGGACCCACGTCTGGACGTACCCTTCCCACTAAAGGCAACAAAAGCAAAAAGAACAGATGATGGACAGAATGCTGAACAATGCAAACATTCACCCCCAGTCCCAAAGATCTGGGTGTAATCCATCATATTTTTGCTCACCACCGCAGTTTGGTCTCAGCCATATGCAAATCAGTCTTGACCCAGCTCCTCATGGGAACAGGCCAGCTCAAACCCAGCCGAAGCAGGCACATTCACAAGTGAGGTGCAGCCAAAGGCCAGGAGACCTGTGCGTTTGATCCCACCAAGCACCGTCTAGCCAGCATTAGGAGGAATCCCGATGCAGGGATCTGGTGTGGAAGCTCTACACAGAGCGTCCGCCATCTTGGGTGGTCAGACCAGGCCCATCTCTACTTATGAGTTTTAAATGTATTATTATGGTTATTATTATTACGGTTATTATTAATTGTATCATCAGTTGTCATTTTTACTGTTACATCCATAAACAAGGATGCTCCACCTTCCTACCATGAGAGTGGATGCTCACTGCCGAGCCTGGTCCATCACAAAAATAAATGTCCAATTGTCCACCATCATCATCCTCTCTCTAGCCTACTCTCTACATGACTTGAGCTCCTTTGCCACCAGGCTAGCCCCAATGCAGGCCTCCAATCCAACCTCTTGCAATCAGCGTTGGAAAGCTGATGAAGCATTTCCTTTGCCTCCCCTTTTCCGGACTTGATGTTACCTGAGAACACCTACCCTCCCATTATTCAGTAGTTCTGTCCTCCACAATAAGTTACCACTCACCCCTAAGGAGGAATACTACTTACTACAACCAATTGAATACTGGAGATGTGTCTATATTATGCATACTGCGAATTCCTCATATCCAACCCCAAGCACAACCACTTCCTTCTTCAAGTTCTGACCTGAGCAGAAGTGTATTGTTTGCCACCTCCACCAAGCCTTGTTGTATATGCAGGGGGTTTTCCAAAGGGCCTAAAAGGCCCAGACAGGGAAGATGTCACAGGCAAAACAATGTTCAGATTGGAGCAGGCGAACCAGTGAAGAAGGATTCTCATTCTGCAACATGAAACAAAAAGAAAAAACTGAGTGAGTAAAAACCCAGGACCAAGACCAGCATAAATCAACCCAGTTTAACGGGAAAGTCATTTACTAAACTGGGCATAATGAACATTCAAGTCCCAGAAGGAGATTAGCTTTGATAGAATCATCAGGTAGATTGATTCCCATGGGATGTAGATTGTGGGGGAAACATTTGCACAATATCTATTCTTGGCTTAGCATTGTTATACCATTAATTTCTGCACTATGATGTCCCTGTCTGTCCTAGATAAGGGCGAATTGTGTGTGCAAATTAGCAATCTTTTGTAACTTCCTCCTATAATAGTTTAACAATGTGTGCACCACGTCCATCCTACCAAATGTGAGATCTGTTGATAGTGGAAATAGATAATCGCACAATATATCTCCTAACTTAGGGGAAGAGGCTTAGGGCATCAAAGATTGGATGGGTATGAGGGGTTAGGCAAAACTTTAGAGAGACAAACACGGCAGTCAGCAAGTGCATGAGCGCAGCACATCTGTCATGAAAGGAGAATGACAGTTAAGTTACCTCGATAGTACCAAATTTATCATGTAGTTGCGTTGCACTTGCACCATGCAATGAGGTGCATGTGCGACACAACTACTAAGTGCAATTTATCAAGCCACACAAGGCCACCTTGCGTGGCTTACGTGGCCAGAGTAACACAACGTAGCACAAATCACTGCGTAGCATTACTTTGCACCAGTGAGGCGTTCCATGGGTGGAGCGTGGGTGCTCCTATGCACCCACCCATGGATTTTGGTGTTCCCAGATATACCAACACAAGTTTGTGGCTCTCTGCAGATTCCAAAACTTTCCATCACAGAAATATGAGGAAAATGTGTTTTTTAGTCAAAGTTTGAAGTGTGCAAGAAATTCTGGGTAAAAAAAAAACACGCAAGTCGCTCCATCCTGGATTCCCCCGGGTGTCTAGTTTTTAAAAATGTGCACGTTTGCTAGGTTTCCCTAGGTGCCGGCTGAGCTACCCAATTTGGGTCCGTTTTGAGCGGAAATTTTTTTTATATCCATGTTGTGCTTTGGTCCATTTCATGTCATGGGCATTAGGCCTACCCACACAAGTGAGGTGCCATATTTATCAGGAGACTTAGGGGAATGCAGAGTGGAAGGAAGTTTGTGGCTCTGCAGATTTCAGGACTTTCCATCCCAGAATTGTACCGCAATTGTAAAAACCGGGAAGAATGATATACGGTGTCCATTGAATGACAATTCATGCCACACCAGCACCAGACAGAGTGCTGTATCCCAGTCATGGAAATTGAGAAGGCGAGCTTTGATGGGTCTTGCTGGGGGCTCCCTGAGGCGGCCTTGCCACCAAGACACTGTATGCTCTCTCCACTACCAGAATGCCTCAGAACCAAACTGCGTGCTCACCATACAATCTATATTATCCTTCATTTTCCCTATGGTGGCTGATTCTGGTACTCCAAGAATGTAGAGATTGTTTTGGTAGAAGCGGGCCTCTAAATCTTAATTTTCTCCGCAATTACTTGGAGGACTTTTCCAAGGTGTGGATAGTAGTGCTGTTCTTCTTTAAGCCATCTTCTGTTTCAGAAGTCCTCTGCTTTGCCTCTTTCAGGCGTCCATCATGTTGGTTAAGTTTTTGTGTTATGGTGTTCATGTGGGTGTTGAGGTTGTCCATTTTCCGGTAGATGGATTGAGGCTGTCGTGAATCACCTGGAGCAGGGTGGGTCCATCTTCCTTGTGCTCTTCTCGTGATAGGGTATGTCCTGGGGTGCTATCACCGCTACCTGGCCCCTTAGAGTCAAGTTTTGCATCAAATAGTAGTTTAGATCGGCGGGGTCCATTCTTTCCATTATGAGGTGGTGAGTGGTGCAGTACCAGCAAAGAGACCTCACTGCGATGGTGGTTTGTTCCAAATCTGTGGAGTTTACGGTGATTTTCACAATTCTACTGCATTTGCAGTGGCAATTGGCATCCTCCACTCATTTTTTTGTGCTAGGTATGCCTGTTTGAGGAGTCCCTTTTCTCCCGGTTCTCCAGTTGTAATGGTCACCTTATTATGGAGCAGGGCGCTAGTGATTTCTTGTTGACACTTTTAGCCGCACAGGTCAATCTACCACTGTGCATTCGTAATGAAGGCTTGACCCCGCCTTATGATCCTTCTTACTTCGCTTCAGTACTAACTAGTGGGGGAAGCACAAACAGGTCTCTCCGACTGCCGTAAATCATGTCTGGGCATGAGGAGGTTGCTGCTGATATGCTTGCAGGGCTGAATGATCGTTTGCTGTAACCAGTCCCTCAGGAGCCCGGTGTCTTACTGAGTGACAAGGAGCGGAGGCCCATCACATACAGCGCTAGAGCTTTAACATTTTCCTCTACAATGTGCTATAGTGTGCCAAAAGGGGGCTTCCACATTAGTGTTCCCCTGCTGTGACCCCAAGTTTCATCATTTTTTCATGACTTGTCCTTTAAGTGTGCAGCTCTGCTTCACTGTACGCCACGAGAGAGGGCTCGACCCCACCATGCCCCCGTACTGTCTCTGTGCTGTGCAGTTTAACAGGTGAGGCACAAGCAGGTCTCACCAGTCCCTGATAGACGGCTGCAGGCAGCAGGGCTACAATGTCTGTGATAATGTTAGGGCCCCTTTAGTTCCCATCACTAGCTGAGTATCTATTGTGCCTGTTGAACAGAGGTCAGGGGGTCTCTCATGGTCGGCCGCCAGTGTTGTCGCGCTGCGCCCATCCATTCACCTTCAGTATCATGCTCCACCACTTCAGGGCCTACCCGCGTGCGCGCTCCAGCAGAGTAGCCACGCGGCTCAAAATCAACACACAGCTGCAACACCGCCGCTGATCACGCGGGCTCCCCCCAGCCCACTCGGCGGGTCAGCCTGCGCCAGCAACCTCTTTCACACTTATGTCCCTCTGCCCCCCAGCACAGTGTGCTATGGTGCAATTACTCTCCGTGGGCCAAGGCCAGGAGAAGCGACCCCATTTGCTATTTCCAGTTAAGGGCTTAGGTTCACCATTTTTAAGTCCTGCAGCCCACAGAATGGCAGTGATCGTTCTCTGCTCATAGCGGTTTGCCAAGCCTCATACAGGCCTGCAATGATAGGGGATCTTCTACCCGTTTGGAGTTAGAGGTAGCGGAGCTGCATGTGAGGCTATATTCAGTGGATTATGACGGATAATAGGGCCTCATCACAACGGTGCGGCCATTTTACACTCTGGCTCTCTGGACCCCCTCATTTATTATAAAAGTTAAGAAAAATGTTAATATGTAAACATATGGTGCACTGCATTCTTCTGGCATTGTCCGTCTTAGAAGCAGGGGTGAACTACAGAGCAGGAGCTCAATGGAGGTTCCACTTCTTTGCAGAAGAAAAGGTTTGTAGAATGAGAAAAGAAAATAACAATATTTAAAAGTCAAGGTAAATATGGAGCATGAGGAGGCGTCAGAGTGTGGAAATTAAGCTAGCATACACTTAACTTAGGGTCAGGCTAGTACCACAGGTACTAGACAGCTGACTACAAGTACTCTGAATGATTGATCACCCAAACAATAAAAAAGTTTAGCTGTGCCAGTCATCATAATGTCCACCACAAGTTGACAACCACTTAGGATTTGCCCCTCGAGTCACTAGTCTACTTTATTATAACTGACCCCCTTTCCATTTCCAGTCCACAGGGGTGCCTCTTTGAGTCCTCTTGTTTTCCTAGAAGAAGATAGGCATAAGTCCATCTTCTGCATGTTATTGTTGAGACTTGCAGATTGTATTTCATCTTCCAAAAAGAGACAGACCTGTTGAACAAGAAAATAAAAATAATTTAAGCTAGATAAACTGAGAATTTGGATGAACAAAAAGAACCAGGAGATGCTGGTGTACAAATTACCAAATTGCTAATCAAATATCACTCCCAGTGTTCATCCTGAATCAATGGATCACCCAAGCATGAAATACCAAGTGTACATAAAGTTAAGTCCATCACACCTATTTATCCAAATTATCCAATGATCCAAATTATCCAATTATCATTTGGCATTAATTGATGCAAGTTCAAGGAACGGTGTCCATCTACCTAGCTATGCTTCTCTTTTTTCTGTTGGAAGCAGCATACTCAAACTGTGCAGTGCAGTGCTCTGCATCTTCACTTACAGCTGAGCATGGGATTGCAGGGTTAGGCATGGGAGACAGGAATCTTGCTTTTCATGCAATGCTGTGGAGGCGTCTATTGTTGTTTTACATACCATTGATTGCTCACCTCAAAGTCTACAGTTGACTCTAAGGTTCGAATAGTTGTATTTCTTTACCACCACTCACTACTAAGTCACCTGACCAAATGGCTGCCTCCTCCGTGATTGTGTGCCACATGTGCTGGTCCATTTAAGTTGGTTTACAGTAGCTGCACACCAAATGTAAAAATAAAACTTTCTTTTCTGATTTTTTGTTTTTTTTCATAGCAGACATTTCTGTTCTGTTACTGATTCTTTTTCTAATCTGGAAACTAGAGTTTGTCCTCAAATTCAGGTAGCTCGCCTGGAAGATGATCACTCTCTATACTTGTGATGACCAACGTTTGTCGCCAACAGCTGTGTCTTCTAAAGCCTTATAATTTCTGGGTATGAAATGTTTATCAATTTTAATCATTGCCAGTCTCTCCACATTTTGAGGAGAGAGACTGCTCTTTCTGATAGTGACAATTGCCCCAGCTGCACTGAACACATGCTTAAAAGAGATACAAAAGGGGATGATGGACGGAACGCTTGAGCCAATCAAACACTCACCCCCAGTCAACTGATCTGGGTTTAATCCATCATCATTCTTTAGCTCACTCCACCACCCCAGTTCAGACATGGCCATATGCAAATCAGTCTGACCCTGTGCCTCATGGGAACAGTCCAGCCCGAACTGCCAAGCCATGTCTTCCCTGGACCGGAAACAAGCTTCCTAGGACCGGTTTCTGGCATTTCAGCCGTCATCAGCCAGGCTTGCTTGAATCCAGTGGCAAAGTGAGCAAGGGACCCACGTCTGGGCATACCCCCGCCAACTTAGGGCGACCAAAGCGATACAAAAGGGGATGATGGACGGAACGCTTGAGCCAATCAAACACTCACCCCCAGTCAACTGATCTGGGTTTAATCCATCATCATTCTTTAGCTCACTCCACCACCCCAGTTCAGACATGGCCATATGCAAATCAGTCTGACCCTGTGCCTCATGGGAACAGTCCAGCCCGAACTGCCAAGCCATGTCTTCCCTGGACCGGAAACAAGCTTCCTAGGACCGGTTTCTGGCATTTCAGCCGTCATCAGCCAGGCTTGCTTGAATCCAGTGGCAAAGTGAGCAAGGGACCCACGTCTGGGCATACCCCGCCAACTTAGGGCGACCAAAGCGATACAAAAGGGGATGATGGACGGAACGCTTGAGCCAATCAAACACTCACCCCCAGTCAACTGATCTGGGTTTAATCCATCATCATTCTTTAGCTCACTCCACCACCCCAGTTCAGACATGGCCATATGCAAATCAGTCTGACCCTGTGCCTCATGGGAACAGTCCAGCCCGAACTGCCAAGCCATGTCTTCCCTGGACCGGAAACAAGCTTCCTAGGACCGGTTTCTGGCATTTCAGCCGTCATCAGCCAGGCTTGCTTGAATCCAGTGGCAAAGTGAGCAAGGGACCCACGTCTGGGCATACCCCGCCAACTTAGGGCGACCAAAGCGATACAAAAGGGGATGATGGACGGAACGCTTGAGCCAATCAAACACTCACCCCCAGTCAACTGATCTGGGTTTAATCCATCATCATTCTTTAGCTCACTCCACCACCCCAGTTCAGACATGGCCATATGCAAATCAGTCTGACCCTGTGCCTCATGGGAACAGTCCAGCCCGAACTGCCAAGCCATGTCTTCCCTGGACCGGAAACAAGCTTCCTAGGACCGGTTTCTGGCATTTCAGCCGTCATCAGCCAGGCTTGCTTGAATCCAGTGGCAAAGTGAGCAAGGGACCCACGTCTGGGCATACCCCGCCAACTTAGGGCGACCAAAGCGATACAAAAGGGGATGATGGACGGAACGCTTGAGCCAATCAAACACTCACCCCCAGTCAACTGATCTGGGTTTAATCCATCATCATTCTTTAGCTCACTCCACCACCCCAGTTCAGACATGGCCATATGCAAATCAGTCTGACCCTGTGCCTCATGGGAACAGTCCAGCCCGAACTGCCAAGCCATGTCTTCCTGGACCGGAAACAAGCTTCCTAGGACCGGTTTCTGGCATTTCAGCCGTCATCAGCCAGGCTTGCTTGAATCCAGTGGCAAAGTGAGCAAGGGACCCACGTCTGGGCATACCCCCGCCAACTTAGGGCGACCAAAGCGATACAAAAGGGGATGATGGACGGAACGCTTGAGCCAATCAAACACTCACCCCCAGTCAACTGATCTGGGTTTAATCCATCATCATTCTTTAGCTCACTCCACCACCCCATGCTTAAAAGATACACTGGGAATAGGACATGCCAGAAACATTATTGCCAGCCTGCTAAGCTTTGGACACTGCTCCTTCTTTCCATACCAGTAGGCGAACAGGCCTTGATATAGACAGATCTCTGGTGGGCCATCCATGTATTCTTGTACCATCTTCTCAAGTGTTATTGTTATTGACACTTGTTTGTTTTTTAGTGCCATACCTGTGCACCTGATTTAAGTCCTGCTATATCCATAACCCAATCCAGTGCATATGTTGGAAGTGAAGCTGTTGGTGCTGTAGATGTAGTAGCAGGTGATGTTACCACTTGTGGGTTCTGTTGTGAGTGTGGCATGCTTCTCGATCCTGGCACCACACTATCTGGAGGTTGAAGGCAGCATTTCAGTTTTGCTATGGCCTTGCATTTGCAATCGTTGATCGCTAAGGATACTCGCTTTCCTGACAATTCAATTGTTATAAATTGAGACATTCACTGTTGACAAAGGAATGGAAGTGGCCAGTGCTTTTTTGTACCATTGGCCCAATATCGTAGCACAGATGTACTTTTTGGAGGACACAATCTCTTTTTGTACCTTTTGATTTGTGTTCAGAAAAAGGATTCTTTGACATTGGAAATGTGTGTTCCAGCTCTTACAAACGTCACAGCAGCATGTGCAGCCACTGAAATGAAGTCTGGGGGGGTCTCCAGAGCCACAGTGATTGGATTTCTAACCCTTTGATGCAAGGACTCAGTTCAATACACCAGTGTTGAATTAGAATGCCAGTTGGACTGAAGTGTTTTCTGGCTACTATCAGTCCCTTTTGATGAGTTCAGGTACGCAGTGGCAAACCAAACAATCATATGTTTATTAAGGGTGTGTGGTAAACTCTGCTCTAACGGCAAAGTTCGCAGAGTTTTGCCACTCCGTGCTCCGCTTGGAACACAGAGTTCGGCAAAAACTCCGCCAACCGCCAGTGGAACGGAGTTTACCGGCACGCTCACCCCTAGACTACATCCCCCAATGAGTAATGCACCAAGAGGTGCATTTGCAGAGTGGTTAAAAAAGTGGGCTGGGCCTCCAACAAGGTCTCTGCAATCCCGCTGTGTGGGACTTACTGGTGGAAAGAATAGGAGTTCTTGGCCCCCAATGGCTCTCAGCAGCCAAGGGGACTTCATCCCTCGACCAGTAGTGCACAAGGAGATGTGTTTGCAAGGTGGTTGAGAAAGGGGATAGGGCCTCCGATGAGGTCTCAGCAATCCCTTGTGTGGCACTTACTGGTGGGAACAATAGGAGTTCTTGGCCCCCAATGACCCTCGGCATCCAAGCGGACTTCATCCCACAACAAGTATTGCACCAGGAGGCCCATTTGCAGAGTGGTTGAGAAAGGGGGCGGAGCCTCCAATGAGGTCGCAGCAATCCCGCTGTGTGGGACTTACTGGAGGTAACAATAGGGGTTCTTGGTCTCAACAACCCTCACCAGCCAAGAGGATTTCATCCCCCTACCAGTAGTGCGCCAAGAGGTCCATTTGAAGAGCGGTTGAGAAAGGGGGCAGGCCTCCGAAGAGGTCTCAGCAATCCCGCTGTGTGCGACTTTCTGGTGGTAACAACAGGGGTTCTTCTCTCCCCACGACCCTCAGCAGTTAAAGGGGTTACATCCCCAAACCAGTAGTGCACCAGGAGGAGTGTTTGCAGAGTGGTTGAAAAAGGGGGTGGGGCCTCCAACGAGGCCTCAGCAATCCCGCTGTGTGGGACTTACGGGTGGTAACAATAGGGGTTCTTGGACCCCAACAACCCACAGCATCCAAAGGGACTTTATCCTACAATGCATAGTGCACCAGGAGGCCCGTTTGCAGATAGAGTGGTTGAGAAGGGAGGCGGGGCCTCAAACCAGGTCTCAGCAATCCCGCTGTGTGGGACTTTCTGGTGGTAACAATAGGGCTTCTTTGCCCCAACGACGCTCAGCAGCCAAGGGGATTTCATCCCCAAACCAGTAGTGCACCAGGAGGCTTGTTTGCAGAGTGGTTAAGAAAGAGGGCAGGGCCTCTGAAGAGGTCTCAGCAATCTCCTGTGTGGGACTTACTGGTGGTAACAATAGGAGTTCTTGGCCTCCAACGACCCTCAGCATCCAAGGGGACTTTATCTTACAACAAGTAGTGTGCCAGGAGGCCCGTTTGCAGAGTGGTTGAGAAAGGAGGCAGGGCTTCTGACAAGGTCTCAGTGATCCCCTGTGTAGGACTTACTGGTGGTAACAATAGGGGTTCTTGGCTCCCAACGGCTCTCAGCAGTCAAGGGTCTTCCTCCCCCAACCCGTAGTGCACCAGGAGGCCTGTTTGCAGAGTTGTGGGAAAGGGGGCGGGCCTCCGACGAGGTCTCAGCATTCCCCTGTGTGCGACTTACTGGTGGTAACAATAAGAGTTCTTGGCCCCCAACGAGCCTCAGCTTCCAAGGGGACTTTATCCCACAATAAGTAGTGTGCCAGGAGGCCCGTTTGCAGAGTGGTTGAGAAAAGGGGCGGGACCTCCGACGAGGTCTCAGCAAGTCCTTGTGTGGGACTTACTGGTGGTAATAATAGGGGTTCTTCACACCAAACAACCCTCATCATCCAAGGGGACTCCATCCCCCAATGAGTAGTGCTCCAGGAGGCACATTTGCAGAGTGGTTGAGAAAGAGAGCGGGGCCTCTGACGAAGTCTCAGCAATCCCACTGCGTGGGACTTACTGGTGGTAAAAATAGGGGGTTTTGGCACCCAACGAACCTCAGCAGCCAAGGGGACTTCATCCCCCAACCAATAGTGTGCCAGGAGGCGCATTTGAAGAGAGATTGAGAAAGGGGCGGGGCCTCTGACGAGGTCTCAGCAATCCCACTGTGTGGGACTTATTAAAAAAAATATTTATTTATAATTTGAGGTAGAAAAAATACATTACATTGCAATTAATCTGGCCAAAACTTCATCCTCCAGAAAGCATACTCTAAAACCTTTCCCAAAGTCCCCTAATTCTTATATATATTCCTAAAAAAAACAAATCCAGCATAATAGACCCAATACATTTTGCATTGCATCCTTTCTCTTGGTGACTGCCTGTTATTCCCTGCCCCAATTTTCATGAAATGTCACTATGGCCTCTTCTCTTTGAAAATATAGCTTTTCCTTAGATTCCACTTGTTTCATTTTATGAATCCATGAGTCAAAGGATGGAGCATCCACCAATCTCCATGTTTGTAGAATCAAGTCTTTGGCCACTAGCAATGCAATAGATATTGTTTCTGGTGAACTGGTAAGTTAAGTGCAATATGAATGCCAAACAGGGCTCCCAGTGAATCAGGAGCTAAAGAGATCTGCAGTTTGGTGCTAAGCCACTGAAAGTCTTGCTTTCAGAAGTCTGTGAGAGCTGGGCAGGTAAAGCATACATGTAGCCAGTCCCCTGAGTCGTGTCTGCACCTAAAACATGACCCAGGAACAGACGGAAGCATTCTGTGTATACAACATCGAGTGTAATATAGCCGCCATTTTTTTTAAAAAAGCCATGCGTTTAAAATTAGCTCCTCTGATGGCTTTATGTGCTCACTGATGTTTGTATGATTTCCACTTATATGCTTCTATTTTACACCCGGTGGAAGCCTGAATTCTCTGGAAAGCTGTAGGAACAATTTTAGCATGGAGTTGTTGCTGGATTATTCAATACCAATTACCCTCCCCCTTACTTCACTCACATAATATGCTGGCTAATCAAGGTGGCTAATGAATCTCCTGAAAGTTGCATCTTTTGCACGAAGTGGTGAAGTTGGAGAAAGAAAAAAAATAGGGACAAGAGGAACTCTGAATTGCCCAGTTGCAACTGATCCCAAGTCTTCATGACCCCATCCACCAAAAGATCTTGAAATCTGTGGATCCTGACATTTCCCCAGTTATTGATGCTCCTATCATCGAGTTGAAGACCCAGCAAGTTACAATCACCTATCAGAATTTCGGGGTGGAAAGAAGAAAATCGAAACTCTTCCTTCATTTGGGAAAACCTAAAAAAGGATTATATGCGAAAGCTTATACCTAATGCATTTCAGAAGCTTTGGGATTTTAATGAACGGACTAAGCTGAATGTTGTTTTCTAGGAGCATTTGTCTAAGATAGAAATTACCTTTAAGATCCTGGGGTGCGACTGCGTAGACACACCAATCTAAAAACACAGGGGCTTATTTACAAGGCCCTTGCGCCACTTTTGCGTCATTTTTAACATGGGAAAAGTGACGCAAAAGTGGCGCAAGGGCCTTGTAAATCTGCCCCACAGTTTGATAGTATTTTTTTTAGGTGGGGTAGCGCAAGTTCCCCCTCATCTATCTGCAATTGCATGCTTTTTAATTTGGTGCAGGGTTTCTTTCTGACCCACACAATTTGGGGCAACACCTGGTCAATTTCACTAAAATATCTTCGGGGAAACTTTATTATTACATTCGAAAATACAAAGAGGAAGAATCATCATCTTAACTAGTGCAATTTGACCAATAATTGAAAATGGAAAAGACTGTAGTAAATTCTTGGCCTTGAGAAGAGTTGCCACATAATTTATTTGATAGAGCTGCGAAAAAATCATTGGATAAAAAAATACCAAAATATCTAATTGAGCCTGCCCTACGAACTTGAGTTCGCATATCAATGGGAACTACTTATTCCAGGCAGTTAAATATGGTTAATTCTATATCTCCCTAAATCTGAGAATGTTTTGATTTTGGCGAATGTTCTGGTGCAGTTTTCTTATTCTGCCACCAAATAGAGAATCAGATCATCAGCAAACAATTTAATTTTGGGTGCCCCTGGCAGTGGTGCCCTAATCTGAGTGTCTTGGCGTAGAAGTGAAGCTAAAGGTTCAATAAAAAATGTGAACAGCACTGGAGACATGGGACAGCGAGGGCCACGCCTGATTGCCAGTGCTACTGCTGTATGTCAATTTACAATGATTTTTGATTCTGCTTTATTATATAGATTCTGCAGAAGCTTCACCACATTAGGGGAAAAATTTAACCTAAGTAAAATGGCGAATAAAATATCCCATTGAACTAAGTCAGAGGCTTTTTCCGCGATGATCATATTAATTGCTGTTTTCACATTGTTATTTGTAAAATAATCGATAGCTTGTATAAGTTGCTATTATTTGCAATGGTTCTCCCTGGTAGAAAACCATACTGATCACTACGAACATTGGGGGATATTAGCAACAACTTGCGATAATTATCGCAAACCGCGCTTAGCGCGTTTTGTTTATCGCCGCCTATCGCTGGATATTATCGCGGAGATAACACGCTATTAGCAACGTTTATCTCCAATGCGATAAAATATCCAGCGATAGCGGCGAAATGCGTGAATATCGCTGGAAATCCAGCGATATTCACGCATTAACGCCATGGTGGACTTAGCCTGACAATCCACCTCCCATTCAACAAACAGGTAAGTCATGTTTTAGCAGGTGTTAAATTCTAGCGATATTCGCGCTTAGCGCGACTTTTTTTATCGCTTCGCCTGCGTTGCTAATAGGGGGAAGTTGTGTTAGCGACTGTTTTCAGTCGCTTTTAGTTGGGAACGCCTACCTTGCATGTCATTAGCGATAATTATCGCTGGCATGCAAGGCGATGGGAAAACCGGCCGCTATCGCCAGAAAGCTGTCGCTAACGCCTGTTAGCGACAGCTTGCTGTTAGGGCGATAAAAAAATCGCCGCTTTAGTGGCAAAAAGTGCTGCTAAAGCGGCGATAAAGCCATTGCTAATATGCCCCATTGTTTGAACTAGGGGAGTTATTCTAGAGGCCATGATCTTAGTAAACAATTTATAATCATTATTCAACAGACTAATGGGGTGATATGAGCCTGACTTTTCAGATGGTTTGTCTTTTTTCAAAAAGGTATTATAGCCTCTGAAAAAGATTTAGGAATCTGGCATCCCTCCAGTATTTTGTTAAACAGCTTAGCCAGCACTTTTACTATTTGGGCCACAAATGTTTTGTATAGCTCTACTGGCAGGCCATCGCTCCCAGAGGCTTTCCCGTTAGGAGAGCTTTTGATAGCTTCCTGTATTTCAGCAATCGTAATGGAGACCACTGTCTGTGCCTGTTGTTCTCTACTAAGGGTAGATGTCTATTGCCCCAAGATAGTCACTAATTGCTTCTGGGGAACGAGAGATGGGAAAGCATACAGCTTTGTATAGTGCCTAAGGAACACCCCATCTATCTCCTCCATTTGGTCTACCATTTGACCCCTGTCTTCGTCGTAAATTAATTTAATGGCTGCATTATTGCTCTTTTTCTTAACTGACCAAGTTAGAAATCTGTTCAGCACAAATGGGGCCGCTCCTAGTTAGAGAACCAAGGTGCTACAGTGTTATTTCGTGAGTGCAGGCATCTCACAAAAAGTGAAGGACTACTCTTACCAGGCTTTTGGTGAGAGGGTTCCACTGTGTACTCCTGACCTCCTCGATGATCATCGAGGAGGTGAGGAGTACACATCTAGGTGCAGACGTGGAAGACGCACCACGGAACACGTTTTGACCAGAGGGGTCTTCCTCCCTCACCCTCCTATGGGGCAAACCGGTCCCCTGTCTAGGGCTTGAACGCATAAGCCGCCCAATAGTGGAGCGTGATCTAGATCACCCCACACAGTGGAACCCTCTCACCAAAAGCCTGGTAAGAGTGGAGCCCGCTATCTTTCCTTTAGGTCCTGATGAATGCCATGGACGCTACTGGGCCAACCGGCAGAAACATGTTGACCACACTCACCACGGTGGGGGGACAATAAAATCCCCAACACACCGGTCACTTATTTTAATTACCATATAGATGCCAGTTATATTAAAATTGTTTTGACATCTATAATGGCCTTTTAAATCCCACTGTTTTTCTTTAAGGGCCCCCACTTAGTTTAGAAGTGCATCCCTGTCTATCAAACCAAGTTTTTAGAGGGCGAGGACTGGTCAATGATGAAGCATGACACCAGGTGGTGTGTGAGACCAGTCCTTCACTTTTTGTGAGATGCCGCACTCACGAAATAACACTGTAGACCATAGTTCTCTAACTAGGAGCGGCCCCATTTGTGCTGAACATTTTATGTTGGAGGCTGCCTGCTCCTAGTACCCCGCGCCTCTGGTTCCCTTCCCCAGATCTTCCCTGGGGTTTTTGTGGTTATACAAGCTAGAAATCTCCCACATGCTCGCTCTCCTCATAAAATTGCTGTGTTCTGGTTAACTATTGTCTGGCACGGGGCCTGGCCAAGATGGCGGCCGCAGCGGACAGGCTTTAAAGAACTCTCCAGCTGCCAGTGACTTATCCTCATCTATCCTCGCCATCCACTTATAATACGTATTGCCCTGGTATCTGGATTGCCTGCTTTACCGGGGCCCATGCTTTGAGGGGCGCGGAATGCTTCAAGACTCCGCTCGGCCGCCATTGGGAGTGTGACACGGTGTGTGAGCATATGTGAGGCATCATTGTGCAGCTCTATTATACGCCCAACACCGGGTCGGTGACATTGGTGTCGCTATGCCGGTAGCAGTGGTCACCTTAGATATTGATAAAGCGTTCAATACCCAGAGCTGGGATTACCTCTGGGAGGTTTTGGGACAGATGGGTCTGGGCCAGGAGTTCATCTCGTGGATACTTTTGCATTATAGTCAATCAATAGCTCGGGTCCGCAGCAGACACGTGGCCTCCACAAGTATACCTGTAGAGAGAGGCACAAGGCAGGGGTGTCCGCTGTCCCTGCTCCTTTTTGTTTCTTGGCAATGGAGCCCCTGGCGATACTACTGTGTTGGGATATGGCCCGGTGGGGCATCGTGGTGATGGATGTACTCACGTTGTCTCCCTCTATGCCAACAATGCGTTAATATATGTTAGCCACCTGGAGAGATCGATACCTGTGCTTTTGGAGGTCTTGTCCTCCTTTGGGATGGTCTTAGACCTGTGGGTCAATAGCCAGAAGTTGGTTCTCTTTCCGCTGGCAGGACTGGTTGGGATGGACGCTGCTGCTCTCCCTGCCATGGCACTCCATTGGGAGTGTGACCACTTTCGATATTTGGGTATACAACTCGCTCATTTGCCTGACGCTACTCATTAAACATGGGAGCCGTCCTTACAGGTCTGGATGCCTCCATTTGATTCTGGAACCATCTCCCCTCTCCATTATGGGAAGAGTGGCCCTTAGCAAGATGGTCATATTCCCTCATTGCCTCTATGTTCTACAGAACTCTCTCTGCTGCATTCTGTGCACCACTTTTACAACCCTGAACAGCCTTCTGTTCTCCCTGGTGTGGGCTGGTGGGTGCAGTAGTGTGAAGCTGGAGGTGTTCAAATTGGATTTGGAGGCTGGAGGTCTGAGTATTCTGGATTTTGCTCTCTATTATTTTGCAGGACTTCTGCAGTATTCAGTGCTGTGGTGTGCTGGAGGCCTGAAAACTGAGAAAGCCCTGCTGGCGGAGTGGGGCATGGGGGCTGACCTACCGGGGTGTCTAATGATGAGCTCACAGGTGCCTGCTGACTTCCTGTTCATAGTCCATCGGGTGGCAGGGGTATGGGAGCGGGCAGTTACTCTGGTGCTCCATAGGGCCCTGTACGGGAGCCTGCTTCCACTTCAGTGGTGTCACAGTTTCCTGCCAGATACAAAACATGATGGACCTTACTCAGTGGTATGATGGGGTATGCTCGATGGCTCGGGACCTGTATCATAATGGTACCTTCCTTTCACTTGCAGATGCGACGGAATCTTATCAGCTGTCTCCTGATAAATTTTTGCACTATGCAAAGTTCTCACGTATAGCACAGGAGTTGTGGGTGGCTTTTCCAGATAAACCTGTGGAATTGCAGACGTTGCTATTACTGCTTGACCCAGGCTCCTCTAGAGGGCTGATCTCGTGAATCTATTAAGCCATGAATGGTGGACCATAGAGTTGATGAGGGGCGGACTTGCTGCTGCCCCTCATAGATGGGGAGTAGCAGCGAGCATTTGCGCAGGTCCTTGAGGTTACCAGCAATGCCCGCTTCAAGTTTACGCAATTTCATTTTTTGCACCGCACTTATCTGACACCTCAGTGAATACATCGGTTCAATGCAGCGCAATCTCCGGCATGCCCCCTGTGTGGCTTGGAACCGGTGACGTTCCTTCATATGATGTGGGTTGCAGATTTATTGGACGGGGGTGCTGCGGGCATCACAGGGATCTGGCTCGAACCCTTGGTTAAGCACTGCCTATTGGGTGTTCTCCTGACCTCGAGACCAGAGACGCGAATGCGGCATAAGTTCATCCTATTGGGACTTGTACTGGCTAAACGCTGCATTGCCATCCATTGGATACAACCCGCCCCTCCAAATTAGACAAATGGAAGTTGGATCTGGGTGAATGGGGAGTGGCCGAAGAGCGGTGACTACACCTTGGCCACACTGATGAAAATGCAGAACGAGACCTAGAGATCTGTGGAGACATGTTCGATGGGCTGGTGGCTGATGAAGTGCCGGGGACTGCGCCGACCGGACTAACTGGGACTGCGTGGTCCATTGCGCCCTGGTGGCGCCGACGGTTGACCCCTTCGGCTCTTGACTGCTCTGCGGTGGTGGCTGTGAGCATGGATGTCTGTGGAGTGGGGGGGTGCACATGGGTTCGGGGCAGGTGGGGTTAGCTGAGGATTCTGTCTGTGGCTGGGTGTGTCCTGCATGTTACGGGATGTGTTGCCTTTGACTGTTGTGTTTAGTAGCTTCTAATTTAGATGCAGCCATCTGTTGCCGTGGTGGGCTCTGTGGCGCCCCGCACCCTGCTTCTCCCCCCCCAATGTGCGCCCCCCAAGTTGAGCACCTGGGACCCCAGATTCTTCTTCCCTGTATACTCTTGCCTGACTGCCATGGGCATATATATCGGTGCCGATCTGCTGTTGTCACAGTTGTTTGTTATTCTGTTTCTTTTAAATGGTTCACTTATGGACATGAAGTACCATTTACCTATGCTACTGCCTTGGAACTGTTTATTCCTTTGTGATATTAGTGGGCCGAAGTCCTGGCACCAATGCAGTACTCATGTACCGGCTGCCTGTGATATGCTGCTGATTGCATGGCGCGATGTGCTCAGTGTTGTGACATTGTTATACATATACGCCGTCATGTAATGTAAAATACTGTGCACGTCCTTAATAAAAATAAGTTTAAAAAAAAACCTATTGTCTGGGACTCGTAATGCTTCTTCAATTGCTGTCTAGATTCCTTCAGTCTGAACTAGGGCATCTGGGAATAATATGTTAAGTGCATCTGTTTCGCTTTGTCTAAATCTTGCTGGAGTGCCAGTGCTTTTTCCCTCCTTTGTTTAGATAGATTGGCTGTATAAGAAATTGCGTCCCCATAATGAAGGCCTTGCATGCCTCCCAGACTAAAAAAGTAGATACCAAGCCTATATAACTGTCTAGGAAATCCGTAAGGTTAGCTCGCATGACCACAACCCATCCATCATCTGTTAATAAAACCTTATCTAGTGCCCATCGTGGACGCTCAGCCTGATTGGTATTTACCCTTAACTCCATCACCGGGACTGCATTATCCTTGAGGTTGAATTAAACCTTTTGGAAAATCAGGTGTACTCCTGTACCTACCCCATTAATATTGCAAAAGGCTATCCTAATAAATTGTCTGTCTGCCATGGGAGCTTTTGAAGTTGTTCGCCACCCTTGACTGCCCCCCTTCTAAGGCCTTGCCTGCCAACCTCTGTTAAAGTATACAGCTTTTAACAAAAAATTGTAGAGTGCTTAAGCCTCTACACCCAAAAGTAGTGCCCCTTTCATCTTTCCTACTTGTGTTTTCCTCCCTTCTTACCCCCCAAACCCCAAGTGACCCTGCCCCCCTCCTTACCACTCCTGGAACCCTACCTGCCACAGGCTCCCTCGTGAGCGCTGACCCACCCCATCTTCCCCCCCACCCTTCACCCTGTACAAGTGCCTTAGTATGGCACTGTCTGAGTCATTCCCTGAGGGAAGCAACAAGATGGCCATAATATATTCAGAATTTAACCCCACACTAGTTACTGTAACATGTAGTTCCACAGAGCCTGCTAGGAGAAAACACAAAGTACTACTTTTCCAATTATCTCATGTCCCCGGCAATACAAAAGCCTTATCTCCCAAGGTTGCTACCTCTGCATCCCCCCATCTCCCTGAATGAATATGGGAACTGCTTTGCCTGGTAGACCGACTGAAATATGTGAGTCCGACCCTTGAAAAACACTTTGAACTTAGATTGTTGGTTAAAACCGTCCGGAGCGCCAAGATGTTTGAATTCCTCAATCAGTCCCACAAACTCCCGACGCAGTCGTGCGGCCAAAATCAACATGTCTGAAAATATTCGAAAAGAAAAGTTGTCCAAGGTGGTGAAAGATTTATTCTTGTTAGCCTGTGACAGGATCTGTTCTTTAATCCGTACATCACCAAAATTGACCAGGATCGTTTGAGGGTATGTGGTGTTTGCAGGCCAAACTGCCAGAACCTGATGTGCCTGGGTGATGGTTAGATCTCCCCTTCTGCTGATTTATGTGGAAGCACATGTTTATAAATCAAATCCAAAATGAACTTTGTAACGGATTGACCTGCCTCCCAATCCTCTGGTATGCCCACAAACCTCAAATTGGTACGTCAGGCTCTGTTTTCTACATCGTCCCGTTTTAATCGGAGGTCTTCCAGCTCTGCTTCAATTTGTGAGCAGGCCCCTTCTTGTTTATTGCTGACGTTCTCAAGGGTAGATACCCTGTGATCCACCTGGGTCATACGAGAAGAGAGTTGTTGGATCCTGTCATTGATCTGACCCAGCTGCTCATTGGGTCAGAGCGACCCCTGACCTTGACTGGTAGGTCGCTCCCCCACCACACAGCTCCGTCTGTGTGCCCTGCTGCTGCCCCTGATTGTG
The DNA here is from genome assembly GCA_963921515.1 of Calotriton arnoldi. Classification (NCBI taxonomy): domain Eukaryota; kingdom Metazoa; phylum Chordata; class Amphibia; order Caudata; family Salamandridae; genus Calotriton; species Calotriton arnoldi. The sequence continues at coordinate 2,334,596 of CAWUFW010000751.1, forward strand.
CTCGCTTTTCCTTTCTGTGCCCCCCTTGCTGCCCCTGATTGTGCTCTGTTTTTCCTTTCTGTGCCCCCACTTGCTGCCCCTGATTGTGCTCGTTTTTCCTTTCTGTGCCCCCTTGCTGCCCCTGATTGTGCTCGTTTTTTTCTCCTTTCTGTGCCCCCTTGCTGCCCCTGATTGTGCTCGTTTTTCCTTTCTGTGCCCCCCTTGCTGCCCCTGATTGTGCTCTGTTTTTCCTTTCTGTGCCCCTTGCTGCCCCTGATTGTGCTCTGTTTTTCTCTCCTTTCTGTGCCCCCTTGCTGCCCCTGATTGTGCCTCGTTTTTTTCTCCTTTCTGTGCCCCCTTGCTGCCCCTGATTGTGCTCTGTTTTTCCTTTCTGTGCCCCCCTTGCTGCCCCTGATTGTGCTCGTTTTTCCTTTCTGTGCCCCCTTGCTGCCCCTGATTGTGCTCGTTTTTTTCTCCTTTCTGTGCCCCCTTGCTGCCCCTGATTGTGCTCTGTTTTTTCTCCTTTCCGTGCCCCCTTGCTGCCCCTGATTGTGCTCTGCTTTTCCTTTCTGTGCCCCTTGCTGCCCCTGATTGTGCTAGTTTTTTCTCTCCTTTCTGTGCCCCCTTGCTGCCCCTGATTGTGCTCGTTTTTCCTTTCTGTGCCCCCCCTGATTGTGCTCGCTTTTTTCTCCTTTCTGTGCCCCCTTGCTGCCCCTGATTGTGCTCGTTTTTCTCCTTTCTGTGCCCCCTTGATGCCCTGATTGTGCTCGTTTTCCCTTCTGTGCCTGTTTCCCGCCGCTGCGCCTGCGGCCCCGCCCCTCACTGCCCATTCGCTGCCCCATTCCCTGCTCCTCCCTCCCACCTCCCCATTTATGGCGGCCGCTGCGTGGTGAAGAGAGCGACCCCTGACCTTGACTGGTAGGTCGCTCCCCCACCACACAGCTCCGTCTGTGTGCCCTGTTGCTGCCCCTGATTGTGCTCGCTTTTCCTTTCTGTGCCCCCCTTGCTGCCCCTGATTGTGCTCGTTTTTCCTTTCTGTGCCCCCCTTGCTGCCCCTGATTGTGCTCGTTTTTCCTTTCTGTGCCCCCTTGCTGCCCCTGATTGTGTTCGTTTTTTTCTCCTTTCTGTGCCCCCTTGCTGCCCCTGATTGTGCTCTGCTTTTCCTTTCTGTGCCCCCCTTGCTGCCCCTGATTGTGCTCGTTTTTCCTTTCTGTGCCCCCTTGCTGCCCCTGATTGTGCTCTGTTTTTTTCTCCTTTCTGTGCCCCCTTGCTGCCCCTGATTGTGCTCGCTTTTCCTTTCTGTGCCCCCTTGCTGCCCGATTGTGCCTGCTTTTCCTTTCTGTGCCCCCTTGCTGCCCCTGATTGTGCCTCGCTTTTTCTCCTTTCTGTGCCCCCTTGCTGCCCCTGATTGTGCTCGTTTTTTCTCCTTTCTGTGCCCCCCTTGCTGCCCCTGATTGTGCTCTGCTTTTCCTTTCTGTGCCCCCTTGCTGCCCCTGATTGTGCTCGCTTTTTTCTCCTTTCTGTGCCCCCTTGCTGCCCCTGATTGTGCTCGTTTTTCCTTTCTGTGCCCCCCTTGCTGCCCCTGATTGTGCTCGTTTTTTTCTCCTTTCTGTGCCCCCTTGCTGCCCCTGATTGTGCTCATTTTTTTCTCCTTTCTGTGCCCCTTGATGCCCTGATTGTGCTCGTTTTCCCTTCTGTGCCTGTTTCCCGCCGCTGCGCCCTGCGGCCCCGCCCCTCACTGCCCATTCGCTGCCCCATTCCCTGCTCCTCCCTCCCACCTCCCCATTTATGGCGGCCGCTGCGCGGCCGAAGGCGCGCCTAAGGCAAGCCCGTCTGCGCCCGTCCGCGCCGTGACCACGCCCAGCGCCAGACCCCCTGGTCCGGGCATCCCCCGCGTCCGCCACATCAACAGACGCCGATACGACGCCAGCACCCTCCACGCACTGAACCCCGGAAAAGATCACGCCTGCTACCAGGCCACCCCGAAGCGCACCCAAGGGCTCCTTCACCTGCCGGAACTGCAGCTTCGCCAGCACCCGCCCCGCCAAACCACCGCCCAGGAAAGAACCCAACTACCTCAGATGCATCCTCCTCAACACCCGCTCCGCCCGCAAACACGCCATCGAACTCTGGGACCTTCTCGACTCAACCTCCCCAGACGTCGCATTCCTGACGGAGACCTGGCTGAATCCCGCTTCAGCCCCCGACATCGCCATTGCCATCCCGGACGGATACAAGATCACCCGCAGGGACCGCACCAACGGAGTCGGAGGAGGCATCGCCATCGTCCACAGGAACACCCTCAGAGTCTCAACCAACACCGACGACACCCTCAGCACCGCCGAACACATGCACTTCCAGTTCCACACCGATCCCAACACCACCCTCAGAGGAACCCTCATCTACAGACCCCCGGACCCCGACCACAGTTCAGCGATTCCATCGCTGACTTCGTCAGCACACACGCCATCGCCTCCACGGACTACATCCTCCTCGGGGACCTGAACTTCCACCTCGAGAACAACAAGGACACCAACTCCACCACCCTGATCGACAACCTTGCCACCCTCGGACTCAGACAGCTCGTGACTACACCCACCCACGCCGCCGGCCACACGCTAGACTCCATCTTTTCCGCAAGCCCACACGTCTCCTTCAACCACACCTCCGAACCCCACTGGACTGACCACCACTGCATCCACTTCAACTACAGGAAGCCCACCACGCACCACCGCACCGAACAAATGCCTCGCCGCTGCTGGAGCAGAGTCACGGAAGACCAGCTAACCACAACCCTCGCCCTGAGCCCACCCGCCGAACCCTCCGACCCCGACACCGCCGCCCGCAACCTCAGACAGTGGATCGACGACTGCGCCAACACCTCGTCCCGCTCAAGAATCCGCCCAACAGCCACACCAGCAAGAAAGCCACCTGGTTCACCGAAGACCTCCAGGCCTCCAAACGAACATGCCGAAAACTGGAGAAGATCTGGCTCCACGAACGGACAGCGGACAGCTATGCCGCCCACAAGAGCGCCACCCGCAGTCACCATCACCTCATCAGATCCGCCAAAAGGGCCTCACTCAAAGACCGCCTAGACAACAACGCACACAACAGCAAAGAGCTCTTCAACATCGTGAAGGAACTCTCCAACCCCAGCTCCAACACCAACGACATCCAGCAGTCGCGAGACCTGTGCGACTCACTGGCCACCTTCTTTCACCGCAAAATCGCCGACATCCACGACAGCTTCAACACCACGACCGCCCCGGCAACCACCGAGACCACTGCCCCCACAACCACCAACCGCCTGCTCTCCTGGACCAACATCAACGACGAGGACACCAGCGAGATCATGAACACCATCCACTCCGGTTCACCGCTAGACCCGTGCCCTCACCACATCTTCAACAAAGCCAGTACAGCCATCGCGCCCCATCTCCGGAAAATAATCAACATCTCCTTCGAGACAGCAACCTTCCCGGAAAGCTGGAAGCACGCCGAGATCACCGCCTTACTCAAGAAACCCAAGGCAGACCCCAAGGACCTCAAGAACTTCCGACCCATCTCTCTGCTCCCGTTCCCCGTGAAGGTCACCGAGAAAATCGTCAACAAACAACTGACCCGCTACCTCGAGGAGAACAACATCCTGGACCCTTCCCAGTCCGGCTTCCGCAGCAACCACAGCACCGAAACCGCCCTCATCGCCGCCACCGATGACATCAGGACCCTGCTAGACAACGGAGAAACAGCAGCCCTCATCCTCCTGGACCTATCAGCCGCCTTCGACACGGTCTGCCACCACACACTACGAACACGCCTTCATGACGCCGGGATCCAAGAGAAGGCCCTGGACTGGACCACATCCTTCCTTTCCGGCAGAACACAAAGCGTCCGCCTCGCCCCTTCCGATCCAAGGCCACCAAGATCATCTGCGGCGTACCCCAAGGCTCCTCCCTCAGCCCAACGCTGTTCAACATCTACATGGCACCCTCGCCCACGTCGCCCGACAGCACAACCTCAACATTATCTCCTACGCCGACGACACCCAGCTGATCCTCTCCTCACCAAAGACCCTCACACCGCCAAAGCCCACCTCCATGAAGGAATGAAGGCCGTCGCCGAATGGATGAGGACCAGCCGCCTAAAGCTGAACTCGGACAAGATGGAGGTCCTCATCCTTGGTTCCAACCCTTCAGCCTGGGACGACTCCTGGTGGCCAACATCACTGGGAACAGCCCCGCCACCCACCGACCACGTACGCAACCTAGGGGTCATCCTCGACCCCACCCTCTCCATGACTAAGCAAGTCAACGCAGTTTCCTCATCCTGCTTCAACATCCTCCGAATGCTCCGCAGGATCTTCAAGTGGATCCCCACCGAAACAAGAAAAACAGTCACCCAGGCCCTCGTCACCAGCAGGCTGGACTACGGAAATGCCCTCTACGCAGGAACGACGGCTAAGCTCCTGAGACGGCTGCAACGCATCCAGAACGCCTCTGCACGTCTTATCCTCGACATCCCCCGACGCAGCCACATCACACCCCACCTGAGAGACCTGCACTGGCTCCCTGTCAACAAGAGGATAACCTTCAAGCTCCTCACCCACGCACACAAAGCACTCCACAACTCCGGACCAGCCTACCTCAACAGACGACTCAGCTTCTACACCCCCACCCGCCAGCTCCGCTCGACCAGCCTCGCCCTCGCCACAGTCCCCCGCATCCGGAAAACGACCGCCGGCGGCAGATCCTTCTCCCACCTCGCCGCCAAGACCTGGAACACCCTCCCCACCAACCTCCGACAGACCCAAGACCTACTGGCCTTCAGAAGACTCCTCAAGACCTGGCTCTTCGATCAGTAGCAGCACCACCCCCCTCTTCCCCCAGCGCCTTGAGACCCTCGCGGGTATGTAGTGCGCTTTATAAGTGACATGATTGATTGATTGATTGGTAGTTTGATGGACATCTCCTTGAGACAACTTTATTTCACGGAGTTCGCTTAGGATCTGGTTCAACGTTGTTTCAATAGAGGGTAGCTGGAATGGATTATCATGGTAGCCTGACTCCTGAGTTGGTTGGAACTTGTATTCATAGAAGATCCATCATCCAATGCAGTGACTGCCGCAGCTTTACTCTGTTGATCCGCTTTTGCTTGAGTCTGTTCTATTGCATTCTCTTTCTGTACCCTCTTAGAGCCTCCACGTGTAAACAGAGGGTATTCCAGTTTCTCTTTGCCTGCTAGTGGATCTTCTAGCGAGGCTTTTGACTGGCCCGCAAAGAGATCTATTGTGGAAATGCCGGAGGGAGAGGTGTCATCAGGACTTGAGGAAAAATCCATTATGTCTCCTATCTTCTAGGGTGGATCGTGCCACGACATATCAGGAGAGAAGGCCTACTCAGTTGCCGCCTGCAACTACGTTTTGCTAGTTTGGTCTTTTGCCAGCTGGCTGCGCCCCTTTGGGATTTTTGTTTAGAGTGCAGGTTCTCATTGAAGAGTCTCTCGAGATACGTTTCATTGGGAAGCCAGATGGTTCGAGCTTGGAGGCTGCAAAGATCAATGGGGGGACGTCGGAGTTTTTACGAGAAAGCCGCAAACCGCTTCTCTGCTTGACAGACTGCTTCTGCAACTCTCCCACTATTCCTCCACCTGAGATGGAACCTAAGGACCCACCTCAGGCTGCTTCAACCCCTCCTCCATTTGTTTGTTCGGGTCACTTAGCGTAGATACGTAGCTGCACCCCCGATGTGGTTACCAAGTTCACCAGCCCTTGTTAAATCACACACAGGTTTTTCCCCGTATTGGCGTCTATCACTGCCTGTGCTGCATATGCTTAGTATGTACGCATAAACATTCACTCTCTCATATATTCCCTGGATTTCATCCGTTTCACTTAGGAGAAAACAGTAAATGATTTTGCTGGAAGGAGACGGGATACCTTTTAAAACGACATAATACTTCTCAAAACCTTAAGGTATTCCGCTCATTGGTCGATGGACCAACTAGTAGGAATCAGTTGATGGTGATTAAGACCAGCTCAATCACTATAAACCTTTAAACATTTATATTTATCATTGAGCTAAAGAACCACAGACTCTTTGTTTTAAAGATAATAAAGTTTATCTAATTTTTAGAAGCATGAATAAGTTTCAAATTTATTATTCAGATTAATACATTTATCATCATTATAAGAATAAATTTAAGTTGCAATGCATACCTATTAGATGGAAAAACAAAGTTCGTCACAGCAAAGAATTCAGATCACAGCATAGAAACTCCCGAAAAACTGTCTATCTGTCCTGTAAAAACAGGCCTTCTCGACGGATCACCTATATGGTGTTTCCCGCCACAATCCAGTTCTTTTCCCTTATAGTATTTAAGAATAAAAAGATCTAATAGTATTAAAAATGGAAAAATCTATTAAAACAAAAAGGTTTCTCCATCAGCAGCGTCCCGTGCTCAATAAAAATATAAAACAGCAGCTCCCGCAGCAGCAACACCAACAAAAAGCAATAGCATTCGCACCCCCTCCCTCAGAGTAGGTCTTCTTATACCCTAATACTAGCTTACTAAGTGAATATGTTACATTTTTGGGGCGAGATTCTCTCTCTAATTGGTCCATTTGGGGTCAGTATACATCTCATTATGAATATCCTTGCTCAAACCAGTTCTTTGTGGAAAGTCCATACTTCTGTCATTTCTCACGGGTTCATGACATTACCCATCCGCACATTGGTCTCTATCTGTATCTTTTTTCTGATACTTTAAATTGAACAGTTCATTGTTCATTCGCGTATTCACTGCAACTTCTCACGCTTTTCGCATTGTCCTTCTTTGGCACACGTTTTTATAATAAGGTCATCGCAGCCTTGACCAAGCTTCCATCTTAGGCTTTGGGACGGTCACATGATCCCTCTGTTCACAGCCCTTCTCATTCGTGGAAACCATTTTGCACCTGCGTACTCTATCTTGCTTGCCTCGGCAGCCATTTTTACATCGCGGCACATCAGGCCTAAGCGAACTATTTATAAAGATAAACAGAACATAGTTAAGAATAAAGCATATAAGCCTTTTCGTTTCCCTCCCGTCATTCTACGTACCCCAATTAAGTGTTACCTAGCAAAAGCGACATATAAAGCTATTTCTTACTTACCAACCGCTTTACTTTGCCACCACACAGTTTATTTTCAAGCACAAATCATGCAATTATTATTCTAATTAGTACGCAAATTATTAGATTTATGTTATCCACGTTAACAAATGTAAGTAAATTAGTTTGCACGGATATGGCGTGTTACCCATAACCCTTATCATGACACCTACATGGTTGGTTATTTACTAAGACGAATGTGTGTGTTAATTATTTAACGTAAATATTAGGAGGGTAAATTTTTTCATTTACCCTGCTCCATCAACTCCCCCTTTGGTGATTTTTAATATCACCACAAAAACCCATGTTACACAATTCTGTCAGATAGCATATTTCTTGTCCAGTTTGTTTTTGTTAGTTTACACAACTGTATCCCTTTCATCTTGTCTCTTGGTTTTCTTATACATGTTTTCTTTTATTTCTTCTAGCTCTATTTCACCCATCTCTCTTTCTCTTTCTTTCTTTCTTTATCTTATTTTCCTTTTCTATTTTATTCTGTCTTTTTCTTCTCTTTATACATACAATAATCAATTTTAATACTAGGACTATTAGTACTATTATGGTCGCTATTATTATTATTTTCCCTATTACTAATCTACTCATTCTAGTAAACCAATTTATTACTGAGGAAAAACTCTTACCAAGTTTTCCCAATGCATTTTCAACCTCCAGTGGAACAAGTTCTTTGTGCAAATTGGTAATATTCTTAATATACTTTTGTATATTTTCACTTTTATCTGGAATGTAAGTGCAACAATGTTGGACTTTCAACATTCCACAGACTCCACCCTCTTTGCCAAAAGAATGTCAAGGGCAAGTCGATTTTGCATCACCACAGCTCTCATGGCAACCATTTCGGTATTAACCATCAAGAACCCTCCAGCAGTATCTGTAGATAAACGATCTACTACTGTGGATAACTTCCGAATTTTAAATGCATTCAAAGATATTCCCACTGCTGGCATCAATGCTCCAAAAATATCACCTACTATTTCTGAAAAACTCTCCCTTTTCCTACGTGTAAATGTCTTTACCATTTCGTGTGTTCCCTTTTCTGTTCAGTCTACATGAAAAATCTTTGGAAAGACCAGGCCTAAGTAACATGATCCATACCAATGGTCCGGCAATCTGTAATAAGCTCTGTTACCGCAAATATAATAGATCCCAGGAAATATTGGATCTTTTCCCCTATGAATCCCCAACCTCCTAAAATGTTATAACTGTCTTGGCAATCACTGGAACCCACGAAATAGTTGTCATATTTTGTTCTATTTCTTCTAATGCACAACCTTCCCTGTTGGGGCCAATCCAGAGACATATCTGCATTTGTCTTTTTCTTGTCATGACTTTCTTCCTCAAACGCCCAAAGAGGTGTTTTTGTTTCTTCTATCACTTTTCTTTGAAATTTTACCCTTCTATCCTCGACCATTTCTAAAAACACCTTTTCTTCATTCCTTAACTCACAGGTAAGGTTGTTTTTAACTATATCATCTAATGTTAGAATTTTATTTTCTATGAAAAATCCACCAAACGTCCTTGCTTCTTTCACTTTGTTTAGTTCAGAAATTATAGGAATCTCTGCAAAAATCTTATCTATATCAGTATAATAATATTCTAACCTTCCTTTCTTGTAAAATAGACTTGCTAAAACACTACATGTTATTCCATACGTCAAAGGAAGGTGATGATAGGTCACACCTTCTACAACAGACGCAGGCAATTGCATACAAACATAACAATCTCTCACATCCATTGTTTCTACATACTCATATAATAATTTAGTAAAAACATTTTTTGAAAAATCTGTTATTGATTTGTCCTTATGTAACTCTGCACTACTTTTTAATATAGCTGTTTCCTGCATGTTAGCTCCATTTTCTTTCTCTGTGTTATTCTTTAATATAGACGTTTCTTCTACAGCTAATCTAATTGGAATGGTGATTGCTAAAATAATCCAAACGGTCATTAATAATCCTGTACAAAAGAAGCACATCTTACACCATCTACGTAAGAACTCACATCTACATGCTCTATTTTTAGTATCTACCATTTTGTTCTATTACCTACTTTATAATATGTACAGAAAATGTGTCACCACACCTCAGAAATGACCTCTTAGCCACCCTACGCTCTCACTTTGTCTCGTTTGGTACTTTCTTTAATTCTTTTCAGAACTCTTTCTTGTCAAATCCAGTGTTTTGTCCAGTCCGGTAGAAATTTGTTCAAATTTCTTTAAATTTGTTGCACTTCACTTTCACCCATTAGGTTGTAGCTTTGTTCCGGGTTCTCGTGAGTGATCTCTTCTTCTTTGATATCAGTCAATGCAATGTATAGCCATTCAGGCGATTTATACTTCAGATTAGCTTTCTTTACTCTTTTTGTTTTCTGCAAGTGTTTTCCTCCTTGTCTTTCTTGTTCTTTTTGACTTGTTATTTCATTTACTTGTTCTGCATCCTTTCCATCTAACCTTATGATTTTGTATCTCAATCTTTTAACTTCGTAGAGCCAATTGTCTCCTTTTCTTGGCCTTTTAGGTTCACTTTCTTTTTCCTCTCTTTCTGTTCTCCAAGTTCTCTTTCTTGACTCTAGTTTCTGGTTTCTTTCTTCTCCACTTTCTTCTGACTCTGTTTCAGTCCTTTCTTTGTTGTCTCTTATCTTAAATTTTAGAATTTCACTTCCTTCATTTGTTTTTGATTTTCCTCGTGTTTTTCTTTGATCACCTACTTCTGTCCCTCCTCGAGGTTCTTCCGAATTTGTGTTAATCTCTCTATCTGTTTCTGAATTTCCCTGTTTCTTTGTTCGCCGATCTGTCCCTACTGCTCCTCGGGGGTCTTCCGGTTTTTCTACCTTTCTATTTGAGACTGTCCCTTCTGCAAGATGGCCGCGGGGCGAGAGCACTGAAATCGAGCTCCTGGGCACCGGGATCACCCCAGGCCGCCCCCCCACCATCCCCTCCACAAGAGAATGAGGACTCACCGGAAGAATCCCCAAGCTGGATAAACCTGAACCGAGCTCTCACCGTCAGCAGGACACGAAGATATGAGGATCGGAGCAACGACACCTTCAGGATTGAAACTGACGCCTCAGTGGTGATCGGCGGCTCTCAGACCTCACTCGATCCCAGGACACCCCATCTCGGACACACGAGAGTCCCGACAGCCCCGGACCTGGACGGTTCCTTTCTCCTGGACAACACGGGGAGAACTCTGAGAGAACGGAGCGTGAGTCACTGCCGAGCTCCGCAACGCCTGACCTCAAAATGGCCTCTCAATTAGGACATCAGTAAAGAAAACTCTCGGGTAATCAGACTGCAGGCATTTCTAAAACACCCTACAGCGGACACACGAGAGCCCCGACCCGCAGCGACTGCCAATCTGGCACTGGAGGGACTTTGGACAGCTGACTACGAGGTACTGCAGAGCTCTACAGCGCCTGTCCCTAAAATGGCCGCCCCCAACGCCGATCCGACAACGGTAACGCGAAACGACTAACAGACAGCTTGCTGCTTAAAGGCACCCCACAGGGGTCCCAGGAGAGCCCTGACAGCTAAGGCCAGCAACCTGGAAGAAACCTCGGAAAGCGGACTATGAGATACCTCAGTGCTCCACAATGCCCGTCCCCAAGATGGCCGCCCCAACGCTGAACTAGCAGAAATAACCCGGCACGAGTAGTAGACTGTACCCCACAAGAGACACACAAGAGAGCCCTGACAGATAAGGCCCGTAGTGATCCTCTAACCGGCTCAGGGGGAATTTCGGATAGGGGACTGCGAGCCATTACAGAGCCCCGCAACGCCTGTCCCTCAGATGGCCGCCCTGACGCTGAACCAGCACTAGTAAATCATTGAACATGCGAGAAACTGCAGCCAAGTGGATCGTTCTAGCACGGAAGCAGACGACAAAGATCCACGGAAAATCACACGTACCACCACTGGGCAACCAGTATACGAGTAAGCAAGGGGCTCTGGAATGCCTGACCCCTAGATGGCTACACGGAAGTAGTACCTCTCACCGACGTACAGACTGCACCGGTGAGTCCCCTCCACCCTAAAGGCCCCCTATACACCCTATACCTTCCGAGCTCAGCAAGAACAAGTAATGAAGGCCCCCGAACCACAGAACATCCCCCACCCCAAACCAAATGCACTCAGGGCCTGACCCTAATATGGCCGACAATAAGGCTCCTGCATCATAGAGACTGCAAAGACCCCCTACTCCTTAGAGAGACACACTCATCTAGACCCACCTCCGACGCTCCCCACTGACCTCACTATAATGTAACGCTGGCCCACATATGCTCTACCTCTTTCTACTCAGGTACCTCAGCTTTCTAGGGTTTCTACTTAACCCTACCGACCTACCTACCAATACTGCCCGACCACCCGGGGGCTAACCCAAAGAACTCTGGTGGGTTACATAAATCGAAATTCAACGGCTAGACAACAGCAACAACTCGCACCACTCCAGAACCCAAAGAACTCAAAGAACTCTGGGGGGTTATGTAGATCGAAATTCAACGGCTAGACAACAGCAACAACTTGCACCACTCCAGAAACAAAACGACACAAGCCGTACCTCATTGCCCCCACCCTCCTTCACTCTTCCTGCCCCCACCAACCCATAAAGAAGCGACCTGACCACGCCACCAGTCCCGTCCAGCACTATAACCCACCCCGACCCCTGTGTTAGCGCAACACACCAAGCCCGGAAAGAACTAGCCCCACCACCAGCCTAGATAAAATGCCTTTTATCACGCCAACCTACGCCAACCCCCTCACCTCGACCTACGTAAAACCGTACGGCCCGAACTCCTTCTCGATTAGCCTCCCCCTCAACCTCTCACCCAAGGCAAAAAAAAACCTCAAACATAAACTGATCAGGCAATACCCAGAATCACTATTTGCGGACATATATCACTGCTCCTCCAAAGGCCAAGTAAAAATGGATCTAATTTTTCACACGCAAAGGCCCGGCAAGTGGAATGCCACCCTCAGAGCACAACTCCACGTCACCAAAACTACCAATACACCCCATAGCTGCAACCTATCATTCTCTATCCCTAACCGCACGACGAGGTGCGGGAACACCTCTGTGACCATCTACTCCAACGGCACAGTCCTGATTCAAGCAACCAATGACAACCTTGAGGCATTTGACCTCCTCTTCCCCTCACTGCAAACTGACGCCGCTCTCACACACCCCCTCTCCCATCCCTCCCCCTATACCCGGACAACCAGACCCCCCAGCTGAACACCCACACCATTCCTGCGCCCGCTATCACAAACCCCTACGCTCCACCTCGAGCCACCACCAGTACCGCCAGCACCAAGAACAAGGCTCCCCTTCCCCCGCCGGTCCGTCCCCACGAACAGCCCCCCGCCCATAACCCCCTTCAAGCAATACCAATCGACCTCAATACTCAGTCTAATTCTTCCAACCACCTTCCTATACTCTCCTGCAAAAGAAAGCAATCACCACAACACGACCCCCCTCACCCCGCACCCAATCCCAAAACCCTAACGGACGACACATCAACTACCAGAAGGCAACACAACATCATCAGGCCTTCTCCCTCCAGGAATACCCCGCCCAGAATCCACCCACCCCCACCCAAGAGGAGACTGGGCGCCGGCTCTCCCTGCTTGAAAGCCAATTGGCTACTATAATACAGGGCTTTAATGAAATCCTATACAACCTCGCTACACCCCACAAGCCCTTAAAAAACCCCCACTGTACTCCCACCATCTCTAACCACATACACCAAAAGTTCCCCAAGGCTCTGCGACCCAATTGGACCTCATCCCCCCTCTCGAGCCATATGCTGAGGCCCAAGAGAACTTTGGAAGCTATGTCCCCAGATGAAGCGACCAAGTTGGCCTCCTCGTATAACATCCCTTCTATTCACACCCCTCAATCCTCGATTCAGGTAATAACTGGACTCAGAAGAGACCACCCCACTCTGAAACCCCCTAGACCCCCAGCCTCCCTCATCAACATCCCTGCTGCACCCCTAGGAAAAAAACCAAAAAAAGAGACACCCCCTACCAAATGCATGCTCATAAACTGCAGATCAGCCACTTAACATGCCACAGAGCTAGCTGAATCCATCCTCAGCCATGACATAGACATAGCCTTCATCACCGAGACCTGGCTAAATGACAGCTCGCCCCCAATCATGGATACCCTCGTACCCCCGGGCTTCTCAGTCATCAACAAAGATCGAAAAGACCAAAAAGGTGGGGGGCTAGCAATCATTCACAACAACAACTTGTCCGTGACCGAAATTGACACCTTCAACTATAACACCTTTGAATGCCTAACCGCCAGCATTAACACCAGCAACAACAAAGTACTACACTGCCATCTCCTATACCATCCCCCAGGCAACACCACCACGTTCACTGAACACCTGTCAGACCTAGTCGCCCACTGCTCTCTCCGAGACAACAACAACCTAATTCTGGGTGACCTCAACCTGCACTGGAATGATAAGAACAGCCCACCAATACAAAACCTGAACGAACTATTACATAGCAATAACCTTACCCAGCACTGCTCAGAAGAAACCCATAACAAAGGGGCAATCCTGGATGCCATCATCGCCCAACGCGACGCAATCACAATAGACCTCATCCTACCGGTGGACTGGTCAGATCACCACTTAATCCTATTCCACATCACGCAACCGATCATGTGCCAACCTCCCATCCAAGACCCCCACACATGGACGAGAAACCTAACACAGATCAACATAGCCGACCTAGAAGAAAAATAAGCACCCTCCTGCCCATCTCCCCAGACGGCCTCTCCACAACGGAACTCACATCCCACTACAACACAACTATGTCGTCCATCTTAGACCAACTAGCCCCCTGAAACGGAAAAAACAGGAACATCCCCTCCAGATCCTGGTTCAACAAGGACATTAACGATGAAAGAAGACAACTTAGAGCTACAGAACGTCTATGGAGAAACAATCCCTCCTCTAGCCTCTGCGAACAACTCAAAGCAACCCGAAGGAACTACAAAAACACATCAACAAGGAAAAATCCAACTTTTTCTGCACCGCCCTTGACAACGCGAAAAACAGGCCAAAAGAACTCTTTAACATCATCAGACAACAAACCTCCAAGACCGCTGTTACCCCAGTCCAGGCCTCCAAAGGCCTGCGTGACAACTTCGCCAGCTTCTTCAACGACAAAATCACCAAGATTGAGCTATCACTTGACATCAACCTCCATCCCTCCTGCAATAACTTAGCCCCAACAATCGAAAACACCACGACCATGCTCCCCATGAAAGCCTGGAAATCCTTCGACCCCGTACCTGAAGCTGAGATTCTCAAACTAATCTCCTCCTCCAGGCCCGCATCACACATCCTCGACCCCATACCTACCCAACTGGCCAAAAAGCTGAAACTCTCCCTCGCACCACTATGGTGCAAAATCATAAACAGTTTCTTGAAAACCGGCACCATACCAGACTGCCTCAAAGTCGGCCAAGTCACGCCACTATTGAAAAAGCCAGGCCTAGACACCAACGATATGAACAACTTCAGACCTGTTTCCAACCTCCCCTTCCTATCCAAAATCCTCGAAAAATGCGTTCTCCTACAACTGACTCAGCACATTGACAACATCAGCCTGCTAGATCACCACCAATCGGGCTTCAGAAAGGGCTGCAGCACCGAAACCGCGATCCTTAACATCGTGGATGACTTACACAAATCCCTTGATACTGACCAATGCTGCCTACTTATCCTCCTTGACCTATCGGCAGCCTTCGACACGGTTGATCACAATCTACTCATTAAGGCTCTCCAAGACCGAGTAGGTGCAGATGAGGCGGTCCTACAGTGGTTCTCCTCCTTCCTACACAACCGCTACCAAAGGATAAAAATAAAATCCTTTACGTCCGACCTGCACCTTGTCAACAGAGGTGTCCCCCAAGGCTCAGTGCTCTCCCCTCAACTGTTCAACATATACATGGAACCCCTCACCACCATTCTAAAAAAGCCAACATCCCCTTCCATCTATATGCAGATGACACCCAGATCTACTTGGAAACCTCCTCCATTAACGACATTCTAAGACTCAATAACACACTTAGAGAAGTTCAACAATGGCTATCAACAAACCACCTTAAACTCAATCAAGAAAAAACCGAAATCCTCCTCATCTCCAATAAAGAAGAAAACCCTCAAATCGCAGAGTGGCTGAAAGCAATCGATGCTCTCAACGGCAATATCACCCTGGCCAACTCGGTAAAATCCCTAGGAATCACCCTCGACCCAAAACTGAACATGACCAAACACATTAAGAGCTCAGCAAAGAGTGCCTTCCTAAATCTGAAGCTTCTCAACAAAATTAAGCCCTTCATCCCGCCCAAGGACCTCAAACAAGCCACCCAAGCACTGGTGTTATCTAGACTGGACTATGGGAACGCAATCCTCTCCGGTACAGCTCGGACCCACCTAGCGCCACTCAAAACAACTCTCAATGCTGCTGCCAGAATGGTCACCGGAGTTAAGAAATATGACCACTTATCTCCCGCACTCCGAGAACTGAAATGGCTCCAAGTCGAAATGCGTGCCAACTTTAGAACTGCCTGCCTCACGCACAAAGCCCTGCACACAGGGAAACCGGAATACCTGGCTTCCAAACTCAAGAAAGCCGGCCAGACAAGAAAGCTCAGGAGCTCCAACACCCTCTTACTCATCCCTCTGAATACACGCAAACAAAAAACCGCTGCACGATCCTTCACTGGAAACGCACCCAAAATCTGGAACTCCATCCCAGTCGACATCAGAACTATCCCTTCCTTCTTAAAATTCAAAAGACTCCTAAAAGATCTCTACCTCAACCGTGCCTTCCCGAACTGAGAACCGCCGCCGAAAAGCTCAAGCCTGCACTCTGCAGCCACATGACAATGTTTCGCCACAACCTACCTCTTCTTGCACTTTATAGACACTTGTCAATGTTCCACCACTACCTACCTCAACCTCGCTCCCCTACCCCCTCCTCACTGCCTCCTCCCGGAGAGAGGTTTAACCCAAGACTTTGTGCACGCTTCGAGGCTATCTCAGGACCTCTCTACCTCAATGACGCACAGCACACTGGACCTTTCGAACATTTACGCCTACCTTTGTCTCTCTTATGTGATGTCTCCCATATATCTGCTGTAAAGCCCTCCGATACCCTCGGGTCTGGCCAGCGCTATATAAAACTTCTTAAATAAATAAAATAAATAAATAAATAATATAATTTCTGAAGGATCTTCACCATAACTTGTACTTGGTTGCTCACCGTCACTATCTTTTTGCTCAGTTTCTTCTTTTATACTATCAAATTTCCAATTTCTTTTCAGATTTTCATCACAATCAGAATGCTCTGTATCAGATGCTAAATTAGTGTCTGATATTTCCAGATGTCGACTCACATGTCGATCTTCAGATTCTGGAACTTTTGCTATTTTCTCCTCTCCTCCTGTCGTTACACTTGTACTTGGGTCTTTTAGATGTCGACTTACAGGTCGATCTTCAGTTTCTGGAGCCCTGTTCGTCTCTTCCTCTGCATCAGATGTTGAACTGGTATCTGATATTTCCAGATGTCGACTCACAGGTCGAGCTTCAGGATCTGGAACTCTGATGGTGTGGCTGGCGTGTACCCAGTGTTTTACTCCTGCACATTTGACTGCAGTTGTTGTCACCAGGATCACTTGTCGTGGTTGGTCCCAGCGAGGAACCAAACAGTTTCTTCTTCGGTGGACGTTTATGCGGACCCAATCTCCTGGATTCAAGTCATGAGCTGGTTTTCTTTCAAGAGTGGTCGCATCCGGTCCAACCTGATGAAACACAGAACGTACCACATCAGCCAATCCTTTGCAATAATCCAACACGAGATCATCAGTTATAGTCAATAGTTTGTTGACAGGTACATGTGCTTGCCTCATTGCTCGTCCCATGATTATTTCGTGGGGACTAAGTCCTGTCTTTCTTTCAGGTATGCTTCTGATAGTCATTAAGACCAATGGCAAGGCATCTGGCCATTTGAGTCCTGTGGCTTGACACATTTTCCCTAGCCTGTTCTTTATTGTTCCATTCACTTGCTCTACTATTCCAGAAGCCTCTGGTCTGTATGCACAGTGCAATTTCTGTTTAATACTAAGTGCTTCACAAATCAGTTGAATCAATTCATTTTGAAAATGTGTTCCTCTATCTGTTTCAATCGTTACTGGAAAACCATACCTTGGAATGAATTCTCGCAGCATTAGTTTAGCTACTGTAATTCCATCATTTCTTCTGGTCGGGTATGCTTCCACCCAACGGGAAAACAAACAGACGACTACAAGAACGTATCTTAGTCTATTGCTTGGGGGCATTTCTATAAAATCCATATGCATTCTCGTGAAAGGACCTCCCTCCCGTCCTATGGTTCCTAGACTCACTACTGTCTTTCTTCCTGGATTTAGCTGTTGACAGATAAGGCATCTTTGACAAAGACTTTCAGCTATGGCTCTGAATTTTGGATTATACCATGTTTGCCTAAAAAGTCTGATCATTGCATCTCTCCCAATATGTGCTTGTCCATGGTACATCCGTGCCATGTCAGAAATCATGCTATCGGGCATAACTGGTCTTTCATCTCTGTAAACCCAAACATCATTTTCCTCCCGTTTTCTGCATCCTGCTTTTATCCAGCTATCCTTTTCCTCATCATCTGCTGCTTCCTGTAACTGTCTCACTTCATCCCATGTCTCGACAGGGTTAGTAAAAAGCAACGGACATGAAATATGCTCTCTTTCTCTGTTTCTGTTCAATGAGACTACATTTTTGGCACAGTACTGAGCTATTTCGTCAGCAAACTTATTGCCAACAGTTATGTAGTCTTCCCCATTTTTATGTGCATTGCACTTTACCACCGCAATCTGTTTAGGCAGCTTTTTCACAAATTCACCATTTCTTATTGGGGTTCCTGCAGACGTCAAGAAACCTCTCTGGGACCAGATCTGCCCAAAATCATGAACCACTCCAAAGCCGTATTGGCTAGCCGTGATTACTGTGACTCGGACATTCTTTCCCAGTTTGCATGCTTGAATTAGAGCAATCAACTCCGCTACTTGAGCAGAACGTATCCCTCTCAAACAAGATGCTTCCATTACAGCAGCTACTGTGCAAACTGCATATGCTGCACTCAGAACTCCAGCATTCGTTCTCAAACATGAGCCATCCACGAACAGAATATAATCTGATTCCTTTAAAGGCTCATCCCGTATATCGGGTCTCGGTTTTGTACAATATTCAAGTACATTCAGACAATCATGATCAACTTCATCCATTTCAATCACACTCTCTTCATCTGGCAATGATGTTGAAGGATTCACATTTATGCATCTGTCAATGGTGACATTGTCTGCACTCCAAATTACTTTTTCATACCTAGTCAGCCGACTATGTGTCATATATTGGGTTTTGGTTCTTGTCAAAAGAATTTCCACAGAATGAGGGACATATACTCTTAGTGGATATCCCATCACAATGCCTTCACTCTGCTCCAGACTTACACAAGTAGCAGCAACTGCTTTCAAACATCCAGGCAACGCTTTTGCTACTGGGTCTAAAACAGCTGAAAAATATGCAATGGGTCTTTTCATGTTTCCGTGTCTCTGCACTAGGACTGAAAACGCACACCCATCTCTTTCACTACAATACAACTCAAAATCTTTTTCATAATCAGGCATTCCTAATGCCGGGTCTTCACACAGCTTTGTTTTTAGTTCTCTGAATGCTTTCATTTCCTCATCATTCATTTCAAAAGGATCTTTAACGTCCTTCTTTGTCAATCTCTGTAATGGTTTTGCAATCAGTGAAAATCCACTTATCCATTGTCGACAATATCCAACCATTCCTAGGAACATTCTTACTTCTCTCTGTGTCATTGGAGCTCTCATTCCTTGAATTATTTTTATCCTTTCAGTCGTTACCTTTCGCACTCCCTTTTCAATCTTATGTCCCAAATATTGGACCTCTCGTTGACAAAACTGTAATTTTGATGGGGACACTTTATGTCCTCCTTTTGCTAAATGATTCAGCAAAGCAATTGTGTCAGTAACACATGCTTCCTTTGTTTTTGATGCCACCAGTAGGTCATCAATATACTGAACCATCACGGATTTGCAGGCATTTTTAAATCTTCCAATGACTTCTTTAGGATCTGATTAAAAATCGAGGGGCTTTCTGTATACCCCTGAGGAATTCGGCACCATGCCAAAATACGCTCTCCGAACCTGAACGCAAATAATGGCTGGCTATCTGGATGTATTGGAATGGAGAAAAATGCATGGCACAAATCAATAACTGTGTACCATTCTGCTTCGCGTGGAATCTGGTATAGAATTACAGCAGGGTTTGGTACTATTGGGCAGCAAGGCACAACAATTTTGTTTACCTTTCTCAAATCCTGTACAATTCTATATGTTCCATTCGGCTTTTTCAGTCCCATTATAGGTGAATTACATGGACTGCTCATTATTTCTTTCAGAATTCCTTGTTCAATCATTTTGTTTATTACAGGTGTTATTCCTTCAATTATTTCTGGTGTCAATTTATACTGTGGCGTATTTGGGTAACTTGTTCCTTCTTTTACAGAAATTTTAACAGGGTCTACTCCTTTCATTAACCCTATATCTTCACCCGTAAAATCCCACACTTCCTGTTTCACTGTTTCTTTCAGTTCAATTGGGATTTTCTCTACGTCAAACACAGGGACCAATCACTCACTTCTGACTCTAAATTTACCAATGTCATTTTATAGAGTACATCTTCATCTGGGGTTTGAAATGCAATCCCATCTGGAGTACAATAGATGGTGCAGTTCATCTTGCAAAGCAGATCGCGTCCTAATAGGTTCACAGGACTGCAATCGCACACCACAAATCGGTGCATATCACTGAATGGTCCAATCTTTACCTCCACTAATTTGGTAAGAGGCGCCCTAATTTGCTGATTCAAAACACCCACGACTTGGATATGTTCACCTGAGAGAGGAAGGTTTGAAATTTCCACTGATCTAACAGTAGAACGGGTAGCTCCAGTGTCCACAAGGAATGTTACATTTGCACCATTCACTTCTCCATCCACAAATGGACCTGCTTGATCTACCTCTAGAGTTGCGCCAAGCACGCACTCTTCCTCCTCTCCTAGGCACCGTCATAAACTTTCATCCGACTCATTCCCATCCTGTCGTAACCAATATTGAGATATGGCAGCTGCGCGCGGCAATTGTGTTACCTGCTCTCCTCCGTAGAATCCTGTGTCTGCACTGTATCTCTGTGGATTTACACTCTTGGGAAGTGGTGGTTGAGGCACCTGACTTTGCTGAGTAACTACCTGTGGTTGCTGCAGCTGTTGGTAACTCACCTCACTCTGCACCTGTGGATTCAATGATTGATTTTCCGCATTAGTTTTTGGAGGGAATTTACACTCGTTTCTCCAATGTCCTAATTTTCCGCAGTTGTGGCATGGCCTCTTTTTCTTTGCTTCTTCTATACTCATTTGACCTTTTCCTTTACCTATATTTGGTCTGAATTTTGTCTGTCCTGTCTCATTAACTTGATTATTCAATTGAGCTTCTTGTTTTTCTGCAACTTTCACCTGTGCCCACATTGCTTTTTCTTTCAATTTACGCTGTCTACTCTCAATGTCATCACTACAATATTTAGCATATCTCAAAACCTCGTCTACCGTGCTATTCTGCCAACAAATCATATGTTGCTTAATCATTTCACTTATCTCTGGTTTTAACCCATAAACGAACCTATATACGAAATGGCTCATGTCTTTTTCATTTAGTGTCTCATATCCACTATACTGTTTAAAAATTAACAGTAGCCTTTCATAATACGCATGTACAGATTCCTTACTCTCCTGTGTGGTTCGGTCAATCTTTACCCAATCCATTTCTTTGGGTGGGATTTTATTTTTCAAAAAGGTAATAACTTGGTCATATTTCCTCATCACTTCTGGTCCTGGCGCTCCTGTTTTAGCGTCTCTTGGATATTCTACAGTTGGCCAATCAATAGTAATCTTACATTCTGTCCACAAATCAGCTGGTACTACTATGTCAAATAATCCATCCAAATCTATCCATAACACTTTCGAAACCTTCACAAACCTCTCCACTTGTCTGTACCATTCTACTGGTTTTTATCTCAATTTTGGGAAGTCATTTGTAAATGACAGTATATCTTGTCTAGACCAGGGGACATGCACATAACTACCTCCTGGAGTTTCTCTCATCGGGTACTCCCTCACAATTGATTCCTTGTCTGTCACCGCAAAAGCCAAAGACGCTTTATCGGTCGTTTTCTCATTCCTTTTAGTCCACCTGCTTCTCCATCTATCCACATCTCCCCATTTTCTCAGCAAAACAATTAATTCTTTTATTTGGGTTAACCGTCCTGATGTGTTCAAATTTTCTATATCTTTCTCGCAAAAATCTACTCTATATGGTTTCTGCAAACTTCTCACCTTTACAAATTCTACTCCTAGTTCATTTGCTGTTTCTTCTAACTTGTCATGTAAATTTCTAGCTCTCCATGTAATGCTCTTACATAAAAACATCTCATCATCTTGATAAGTTTTCAATTTTTCTGTACCAATTGTCCCTAAAATCAATTCTTCCATATCTATTTTTAACCTAATTACATCTAATGGTTTTGATTCTGTCTCTTTCTTTTTCAGGGTTTTCATCCATTCATTCAATTCGTCCGGAGTCGGACCTACAGGTGTACTATTTAATTCTATCCAATTTTTACTTCTTTCTGGTGTCTCTGACGCAGACTCAGTTCCCATAGGAATCCTCCTAAACTCATTCTCATTTACCGTCAAATTAGTAGGTGGGCTTGGTCTATATGAACTAACCACATTTCTTGCCCTTTCATTGTCTAATTCCATCCCTTCTTTTCTTCTTTGCAAATTTGAATTCATAGGAATGACTAAAGAATGCTCTTCTATCTTCTGATTCTCAAAAACTGGTATTACTGGACCTATTGTTACGGGTACAGTTACAGCTTCCATATTCATTGTTAATTCTCTTATCTTTTCAGTCAATTCTCTCGTGGTTTTTGCTAATTCAGTTGTATTGTCACTTTCAACTTTCTCACTTTGTGGGGTTTTCAATTGATCTTGTGACCTATTTATCTCATCTCTCCGTTCGGGATTTTTATTCCTCCCAGTTTCCATTGGCGGTGCATTAGGTGTCACCACCGCAGAATTCTGTTGGTATGGAGGTGGGTTTCTGTTTAAAATATCTTCCAGCAATTCATCTTCCGTCTCACTACCTCCATACCCGTACCTTTCAGTAACTAAATGCTTCTTTTTCTCTGTACATTTTCTCTTCGCTTCTTCCTCAACTGTAAAAGCTGGAAATAAACCTCCTGTCATATTAGCATATCTCCAACGTTTTATTCTGTCCTCATGATTCACTCCCCATAACCTTCCGGGTACAAACTCATGATTTCTTAATCCTCTGAATCTTTCTCGTTCATACATCTCATCTTCCCATTCACTTAAAGCTTCAAACTGTGTTGGTCTAGGTTTAGGCTCAAGCATCGTCATTTTCTCCCTCAAATTCCGAAGTACAGCTACACTAAATGAACCATTCTCATGAAATGCTAATGCTCCATCATTTTGAGTATATTTAGTCCAATTTTCTAACCATATGCAAGTATGATATCCGTATTTCAGCATCATATGCGAAGCTGGTGATTTTGGCGGAGGAATTACTTGTCCCTCTCTAGTCACTACCTTTTTATCTTTCTTAAAAAAGTTCTTAACTTTCGCCATCCACGACGTTTTCTCTCTACCATACTCATAATAAGCCATAATTCACAATCTCTTTCCTTTCTCAGAGTCCGTAACTCAACACTATTCTCTATGCGTTATTCGGACCTATCCTAGCGCGTCTCACACCAACGCTCCAATCCAAAGCTTCTACGTCACTGCTTATTCAACCAATCCTAGCGCGTCTCACACCAACGCACCAATCAGAGCGTCTTCTGTATAGCTAGTGCACTGTCCAATCCCAGCGCGGCTTTTGTCAACGTCAGTTCTGCTCCTGACCCCTCCTTTACAAAATTTATCGGCAATTTATTTTTCAACTGTTCTTGGTTAGTTACGACATTAAAAACACATTTCCATTGTCTGATTTCGCTAACAAAAGTGACAGTTTTATTCTATCTCGCAAGAATACAGTTTCGTTCGATAAGTGTAGCACTTCCCTCTACCTTACCCTTCTTTCAAGCAAGGGGTAAACCCATTTCTCTGGGGATAAAACAAATGTGGAGACTACACTGCTCCTGAGAATTAAGGCCAGAGTTTCACAAGAAAACCGGTTGCTATTTCACTCGCACACCTTTTATACGGAAAATGTCCCTATCATAACACAACCTGTGTTATCACCAATATGAACTCAGACAATGCACTATTCCATGTGACTTCTCTTGCCACACGTGTCCACTTCCTACTTCCCGGAAGCTTCAAAACCCTTGACTGACATATAACGTAATACCATATAACATGAAGTGTTATACATAAAAAAAATAATCAATACTCAATAATCAATAATCACCAAACTAATCTATAGTAACCATAACTCTGCTACCAAGAAATCTGATCCAGCGCTATCAATAAAATTTCTTCTCCTATATGCCTTGGACGTCCAGGTACAAATATCCCTTTTTCCACAACTTATATCCATATGACGGTGGGGCCCATAACACCGCATAAACATTCACTCTCTCATATATTCCCTGGATTTAATCCGTTTCACTTAGGAGAAAACAGTAAATGATTTTGCTGGAAGGAGACGGGATACCTTTTAAAACGACATAATACTTCTCAAAACCTTAAGGTATTCCGCTCATTGGTCGATGGACCAACTAGTAGGAATCAGTTGATGGTGATTAAGACCAGCTCAATCACTATAAACCTTTAAACATTTATATTTATCATTGAGCTAAAGAACCACAGACTCTTTGTTTTAAAGATAATAAAGTTTATCTAATTTTTAGAAGCATGAATAAGTTTCAAATTTATTATTCAGATTAATACATTTATCATCATTATAAGAATAAATGTAAGTTGCAATGCATACCTATTAGATGGAAAAACAAAGTTCGTCACAGCAAAGAATTCAGATCACAGCATAGAAACTCCCGAAAAACTGTCTATCTGTCCTGTAAAAACAGGCCTTCTCGACGGATCACCTATATGGTGTTTCCCGCCACAATCCAGTTCTTTTCCCCTTATAGTATTTAAGAATAAAAAGATCTAATAGTATTAAAAATGGAAAAATCTATTAAAGCAAAAAGGTTTCTCCATCAGCAGCGTCCCGTGCTCAATAAAAATATAAAACAGCAGCTCCCGCAGCAGCAACACCAACAAAAAGCAATAGCATTCGCACCCCCTCCCTCAGAGTAGGTCTTCTTATACCCTAATACTAGCTTACTAAGTGAAAATGTTACATCTTTGGGGCGAGATTCTCTCTAATTGGTCCATTTGGGGTCAGTATACATCTCATTATGAATATCCTTGCTCAAACCAGTTCTTTGTGGAAAGTCCATACTTCTGTCATTTTTCACGGGTTCATGACATTACCCATCCGCACATTGGTCTCTATCTGTATCTTTTTTCTGATACTTTAAATTGAACAGTTCATTGTTCATTCGCGTATTCACTGCAACTTCTCACGCTTTTCGCAATGTCCTTCTTTGGCACACGTTTGTATAATAAGGTCTTCGCAGCCTTGACCAAGCTTCCATCCTAGGCTTTGGAACGGTCACATGATCCCTCTGTTCACAGCCCTTCTCATTCGTGGAAACCATTTTGCACCTGCGTACTCTATCTTGCTTGCCTCGGCAGCCATTTTTACATCGCGGCACATCAGGCCTAAGCGAACTATTTATAAAGATAAACAGAACATAGTTAAGAATAAAGCATATAAGCCTTTTCGTTTCCCTCCCGTCATTCTACGTACCCCAATTGTTACCTAGCAAAAGCGACATATAAAGCTATTTCTTACTTACCAACCGCTTTACTTTGCCACCACACAGTTTATTTTCAAGCACAAATCATGCAATTATTATTCTAATTAGTACGCAAATTATTAGATTTATGTTATCCACGTTAACAAATGTAAGTAAATTAGTTTGCACGGATATGGCGTGTTACCCATAACCCTTATCATGACACCTACATGGTTGGTTATTTACTAAGACGAACATGTGTGTTAATTATTCAACGTAAATATTAGGAGGTTAAATTTTTCATTTACCCTGCTCCATCACCACTCATAACAACATCTTGCTCAGCAGCAGCTAAGCTTATTGCTCTGCTTCTAGCTGAGGAAGATCAGGTGTAGTTGACTGTGGTTGCTGTTGAGATTCCTGCGAAGACTTTGTTTGCTGCTGGGACAGTTTGATTTCTGATTCACTGCTCGCAGCCACGACTGATGTCACTGCATCACTGAGTGACATCTGCTTTGGTTGTTGACATTGCTGTTGTGGCGGCGGAGCAGGTGCTCATTCAGAAAGAATCTTCCTCCCAACTTCTTCCTACCCAGTGGAGAGTGCAGCAGATATGCCTGGTTGCTGGAAAATGGATGAAGGCTTGATGCTGGTGATGGCACTGGCAACAGACGTTTTCTTCTCCTGACTGGCCACTTTCTTGGCAGGAACCCTCTTCTTTGGGGCCATCTTTTTTACTTCGTC
This sequence comes from Calotriton arnoldi, assembly GCA_963921515.1. Taxonomy (NCBI): domain Eukaryota; kingdom Metazoa; phylum Chordata; class Amphibia; order Caudata; family Salamandridae; genus Calotriton; species Calotriton arnoldi. The sequence continues at coordinate 2,360,492 of CAWUFW010000751.1, forward strand.
TATGGGTCTGTATCATGAGCAAAAGCACTTAGCAGCGAGGTATCCTTGGTCTCCAGTATCAGCTAAGTCACAGACTTCTCTCCATCTCAGTCAGTAAGTTTAATTCCATGTGCCTACAGACTTCTCTTAATCTCAGTCACTAAGTTTCATTTTGCGCACCTGCAGGCAATAAAGAATAAGAAAGAAGAAAGTGAAACTTGGCAATTCTTCTCAATGCCACATATATCATAAATAATCACCATCATCATCATAACAATATAATACAAACTGAATAAATTAATATAAACAAGAGTGTAATGGGGCCGCTATGGGAGGCAGGGGAGGGGGTGGTAGGCAACAATAGAATACATTAATCTAAAAATACTTGCAGGCCATCCTTGGCCCATGGGGCCCCTGTGGGGATAGGCATAAATAGAAATAATTAATATAAAATACCCGGTGTCCCTCCAGCGTCCATGGGGCCGCTGTGGGAGGCAGGCAAAAATCAAATAAATTATGAAAATACCTTGTGTCCAATCCATGGTTCATGGGGCCCCTATGGGAGTCAGGTAAAATGATAAATTAATATAAAAATACCTGGTGTCGCACCTGGGCCCATGGGAGGCAGGGTGGGGCAGGCAAATATTGAATTAAATATTTAAAAACAACAGCTGTGGAATATAGACTACTGCAATCAGCCACAAACGCAAACAAATATATAAGGAAAAAACTAAATATGAACAAAAATAACATGGGCTTCTTCTAATATCAGTGCTCCTAGAAAATGGCATTTAAAAGTGGAATAAAATGAATAATATTCAGAAACACAATGCTCTACAAGATAGTGTCTGTTCTCCACATGGCATTGGCCAGCAAGGAAGGAGGGATGGAGAACAAAGACAAAATGGCCACCTGTGTGAGAGAGAGAGGTGCACAGACACACACACACACAGACACACGCACCCCTTTACACACTCTACAAAATGACTGTAGTTGCATTGCCAGCAAAGACTGAGGTTTGGAGAACAAAGACAAAATGGCCACCTGGGACTCACACACAAACACTGGGTCAATAAAATGGCTGTCACCACACGGTCAGCAAAGAAAGAGACATGGAAATCAAACAGGACATGGTTGCCTTACTGTGGCTGTAGTACCTTCCTCCCCCTTCACCAACAAACACTTGCAGGTAAAGGATTGCAGAAATATACAACCCAAAATGAGACTGGGCCTATCTGTGGGCCTACTAGTCACCACCAGCAAAGCAGCAACAATAAATTCTACAGCACAGCAAAGTGGAAACAGTAAGAAAAAAAATAAAGTAAACTTTAAAAATGCCCCAAACACATACAGCACAAGGCAACCCCTGCAAAACTTTTTTAAATGTTGAAGAAACATGTTCAGGCATTTCATTCATAAGCTTTGACTTTTTGACCCCTGTACTTCAATCACTTTGGGCCTAAGTTGCTCTTGCTATGCTATATATATTGCAATGCCAGACATGCTGTTTGTTGATAAAAGTCAATAAAGAGATTTAAACCATAAATGTTGAAGAAAAACAATCAATTGTCTCACCCAAAGACACACACACAATGATGGACAAGCACATGGGAAAGAACAAACTAATATGTCTTGCTACATAAGCCCGGACTCCTGGAGCTTCCTGACCCTAGCCACCAACATGCAGACAAAAAAATAACCTCAATTAGGCATGAATACATGGCCTTCCACAAGCCCTTAAAATAATAAAAGTCTAGCACACAAGCAGTGAGAATGTGAAAAATGCATCCAAGGCCTACAGCAGGCTAGATCCCAAAAACGAAAACACACCAAAATCTGGATAAACTCACAAAACACAAGGAAAATGGGCAAATGTTATTAACCCCAGGCCTCAATATCTAAAAATGTCCATTATGCCTTAAACTCATATTGGCCTACCCGCCCCTCCCTAAAATTAACTCCAGGCCATCAGCAACAAACAAGAAACAAAATGGAAAAGCAAAAACGAACAAAAATAGTGCTGCCTGCCAACACAAACATTTGCAAAGAACTGCACTGAATTTACTAGATTTTCCCAAAAAAGTAAAGATTACAACTTCCAAGGGTGGGTGATGCAGCAGATACTGCAAAGGAAGAGTGGTGCCTCCCCTCCAAAATCCTAATCCAAAATGACCATGGGCTGGACAATGCACAGGGAGGTGGCTTCAGAGCAGGAAGAGGAAGTTGATATGGTATGTAAGCTAGCCTCAGTCTCTATCAGTGTCTAATTTGAGACGGTGGTTGTAGGTAGGGCCCACTCCTTTTTAGGAACCAGCACTTAAATTTCCTCATCATACTTTAACCCAGAGCAAGAGAGAGAAAAACACAAAAGAGGGAAAGAAGGAGGTAGCGAAAGATGGAAAACCTGTGACAAAGGGAGAAAGCAGGTATGAAAAAAAGAACCTACAAGAGTAAATAAGGGAAAGGAGTGTCTGGCATGGATTTAAGAGGCATGAGGTGGAATCAAGCCTTGGTATTCAGCACGGTGACATTCAATCACACCGACCATAGATTTGAACGAACCTTTTTTTACTCTGGCATTTATTATTTTACAAATGAAGCACGGCTCTCTATGCCACTTCCTCTGTACACCAAAAAAGAGTCCGCATGGGTAAAAAAGTTGATGCAAAATTAGTTTTAGAGTTATTTCATCAGTTTCAGCGTTAAAAAAAATGCAGCTCTGGTTAGGATTGATCACGATTTTGCATGTGTTAATTAAGTTGTTTCCATGCTCCCTGTGATAGCTTTTCTCCGAAAGGACAACTTGGTTACACAAGATGGTATAATGGCATCATCTTGGGCATTACAGGTAATTTTCAAAAGGTGTAATCCCTGAGATTATGCCAAGATGCTCAGGTGTAACAAAAATTAGGCTGCCAAGTTCTGGAACTCGCTACCAGCCAAGATTCGAAGCATTCAAGAGCATATGCATTTCAGGAGAAGGTTGAAAGTATCCCTATTTCCAAGGTAACTACATCATCCCACAAACATTTCGATAGAACCTGGGAAGGTACTCACACCTTCAAGTGCAATGTACATTTTACAGCCCAAAGATATGGAACAACCCAGCAAACACACTACTTTCTATATCAAGGTAAGCTAAGAAGGCATGACCTATGGTTATCCTAAGTATTATATAGTAATGCCAATTCATATTCAACCGTTCTGGCCCAAACTAATGCTAAATCCATATCACTCAGCAGTCAGCAGCCAAATGTAGCTTAATCCTCATACAATCACACAAGACATCTGCTAGAGGTCTTGCTCATCACCCAGTGCTGTACTAGTCCATAGACCAGCCATCACCAACTTAACAGGAATGAACTAGCTGCAGAGATCTGTCACATACTGATGCCCGATCGGAGGACTCTAATCTCGTCCAGTACTGGAGGTTCCAACTAGCTAGACTCTATGACAACTTCTTTACATCTCACAATCTCATTCAGATATGGGATGACAGTAACAAAGTCCACCCAGCAGATCTCCCCAACACTTCTCTCTCTAATCATGCCTGCTCAAGACTAAAATGATAAACAAAAATCAGGTTGAGCAATCCAGTGAAGTATCCATCTAAGTAGTCTATGATCATATGAAATAACATATAAGGGAACTACAGAACTCAAAACCGTCAGCTCACTGAAAACCATAAACTGTGTATCTATCTCTCACACCTCTTCATCCACCACACTGCAAAGCACTGCGCCTATGACACAATAATCACACCTCAGTGGTCATCGCTCAAGACAAGGAAACACTTCCCACATAGGAGCAAAAAAAAAAAGACTACACCTTTCCAACCACGCACTCTACATGGTATAGCTTCCTACCCACATAGGCAAGCACACTTCAGTGCCCCACATAGGAGTAGTAAGCACTATGGGGCATATTTATCAATATGTCATGCAGCGCAGCAGGCCACCTTGCTGTGCTGCGTGACAGGGAAAGAGCAGGAATGCCCCGTATTTAACATAATACGGCGAATTTCCTGCCTTTTCCTAGCACTGGCTCACAATGTGCTGCCTAGCGCCAACACAGGCACTCTTGCACCATGGTGCAAGGGTGCCTGCATTGCAAACAGGATTGTTTTTGTGCAAGAAGGGACACCTCCTTGCAACAAAACATCCCCTGAGGCATTTTCCTCTTTCTGCGTGTGCTTCAGAATACAGCACACATAGAAAGAGGAATAAATGAGGAGAAATAAACATATTTTTCCTCGTTACGCCTCACCTGGGGAGGCATAGCAGTTTTGGTGCATTCCCAGGTCTACCACTTATCGTAAATCTGGTAATGCGTAAAAAACCATGGGTGTTGCGTGGGAACACCCATAATCCACCCATGGCTAATGTCATCCACGACCATGACATCAAAATTCTCTCATATGCCCATGACATGCAACTCATAATGTCCCTCTTGGACAGAACACTTAGCATGAAGAACAAGTTCACCACCTGAATGATTGAAGTTGCCACCTGGATGAACTAAGAAATCCAATTGTCTCAAGCTCAACACCAAGACAAAAAAAAGTAAGTGGTGATCTTCGGCAAAAGCACCGCACCTTGGGACTCAATCTGGTGGCTGGCTGACCTGGACCAACCACGCGTCCCCCCCATGGGGCATGGGTAATGCCAGAAACCTTTGAATCATCATTAACAACAAACTGGACATGAACGCACAAGCCAATGCTATCACATTATTCCTCCACACCATGATGATGCTGAAGAAGAAAGAAAAACTTCAAATGAATCATGGACACCACAAAAACCTGCGCCCTCGTCAAAAGCAACCTGGACTATAGGAACTCCCCTCCAGAATGTGGCAGACAGACTCATCCTCAACCTTCCATACAGGACACATATCACATTGCACCTCAGGGAGCTCCACTGGCTCTCGATACACAAACGGGCTCAATTCAGACTCCTCACCCATACATTAAAAAGCACTGCACCAAACAGGCCCAGCCTAACTTAACAGTTGTATCTCCTTCCACTAACCATCAAAATACCTTTTCTCAGCGGGCCCCTACCTGTACACATCCCTTGCATACACAGAAACAGAGCCGGAGGTTGAGCCTTCGCCTACATCGTTCGTACGGCTTGGAATGACCTTCCGCTTCACATCCGAGATTTCTCCACACTCCTTGAGTTCAGCAAGAAGCTGAAGCCCTAGCTCTTTGATTAACCCCTTCTCCTGCCCTACGAGCCAAGGCTACCACATGTGCTCAGCACTAGGATACCCTCATGGGTGATAGGTCGCTCTACAAATACACATTACATAACATAGCATAGCATAGCGTAACAGAATGCAATGTAACAAGGGGTGGCTCCTCCATTTGAGCGGAGGAGCTTTGCCCCACAAGCCCCAGAGCTGAAAAAATAAATGGTAATAAATGTATTTATTACCATTTTATTTATCAGCAACCCGTTCTGAACGAAGTGTCAGGACAGGGCGGGCCAGTGTTGCTGAGTGGCAGCAGCAGGGACCTGTGCACTTTAAAATGCGGATGTCTCTTTGGCCGGCCATCTTGGGAGGGCCAGCCAGACATGCACATTTTAAAGTTCTCTAACCTAGCTGTCTTAGACAGCTGGGTTATAGAAAGCACCGACCTCCAGTGTTCTTAGGAGCGCTGAGAGAGCTTGCTCTATCCAATCCAGGATTGAGTAGTGCGGTTTCTTGCTTCCGGAGCTTCCAGGAGACACCCGAGGGAGGAGGACGCTGCGCTGCAAGTTAGGTAAGTCTATTTTGTTTATTTATTTCTGTGCCTCACCCTCCGCCCCACCACCCTCGGTACAAGCCAGCCTCCACTGAATGTAACTTAACATAACATAACAAATGCTTGCATTTGCAGGCTTGCACCTGATAACAGAAATGGTTGGTGTACATTGCTGGCAAGGTCTTAGCCCCACGATTGTCGGCTGTGCTTACTCTGCTAAGCCATTTACTGTGGAGAGGGTTCACTCAGGCTAATGATGACCCAGTGGCTTCAGATTGGTGAAGCACAAGGACTAGACCCAAGTGAGGAGTGCAGACTGAAGCAGCAGTACTCGCAGCTGAGAGCTGTTGTGCATCGTTTTATGCCTCTCGTTCACCCATTCACCACTCATGTACGCTGTGCCCTTCCTTCACCTGGAGCACTTTTGTTCTTTTTATATGTGCTTTTTCGTGCAACTCTATAGAAATATTTCACTAAGTGCTTTATTTGTTCAACTTTACTGACCGGGAGTTGATATTGTTTTGTATCACTTACATAAATATAAAAATAAACAGTAATTCAGTATTTTCTGCCAAGTGGCGCGATGCCAAACCTGGAAAACGCTGTCCGATAGCGACACATCTATGTGTAGGTGCACACGTGCATGCAGAAATAGCCGTACATGCAATGCGTCTCAAAAAGGTTTCTTTTTTGCATGCCAGACAGCAACATCTTAATTATGGTGCAAGGCCCGATAATTTAACGTAATCATTTACAAATTTTACATAAAGGTTAGGACACAGAGTTCCAGACTGGAATTTATGGTGCGTACTCTGGTCGAATATGGCCTGCTTTGCTTCACGTGTCATCAAAACAAACCTATGTATCGCTAGCCAAGCTTTCCGAGTTTGAGTGAGGCATAATAGGCGGCGTGATGCCAGGGTCGTTTTCAAAAGCCAGTGCCAGTTTATTGCACTTCACTCAAGCACTGATCAAAGTGCTAATGAATTCCGGTATCATGCAGTAAGCAACCTTCTGGCAAAGTTTCTAAGGATTGTTGACCTGGGGTTACTTTTTGCACAGACATTGGCTAAGCCAATAGCTCTGGCGTCAAAGTGGTAACACATGCAAACGCAGGTCTGCTCAAATGAGCGCAGGCTATTTTCTCCTGTGTCTGCACCTCTTTGTGTGCTTTCTATATCTCTGCCCTATTTTGTTTTACCCAAGAGAGATGGAGAGTGTGGTTTACAGACTTTGTGATTTGTCATACTGGCCACCCAGCTTCAGTTTAAGATGTCAATCAATTTATTTTGGGAAGCAGAGAAGTGATTTCTGCTCTGGTCAGTTATAAGTAGTTGTAATGAGGTAGAGGTGAGTAATGGCACATGTCATGTAAATCATGAGTATGGTGGACAAGCCCTTCTGGGGAGGGTCAGTATGTGAGCTGTGGTTTTGGTTGAGTTGGACTGAAGCAGAAAGATGGTTGACAGACGGGAGCTGAATCGTGGGGTGTAGGGGGTGGGGGGTTGACTGCTGGTTGAACTGTCGGTTTGGTCCTTGACAGTATTTCAGTATTTCTTTGTGTGACAGTGTAGGGGTAGCTTTGATGCAGGTTCTCATTTAGATTAGCCTCAGTGCTTAATTTGTAAAATATTAAGTGCCTGGGCTCTAGCCAGGAGGCCACTGCAGCTTGCACCACCGCCCCTGTCATTGCTGCCAAAACAACTACTAACCATCTCTCTCGCATGTAAATGCGACAGTTCAGATTATTCCAGGTCCCCAAAGCTAAAGGAATGGCTGAGGAGGCCGGTATAAGCAATTTTTTAACGTATATTTTTTTCCTAAACAACTGTTATACTGCTCATCTCTAAATTACATGACCAGCGCCACCATGTGGCATACTGCCCTAAGTATGGTGTTGACAATTAGTTGCCCAGCACCGGAAACCAATTAAGTGCCGGTGCTCAGCACCGGAAAGCACCGGCTCGAATTAAGCACTTTAGTCTATTTTATGTTAGCATTAGGCCTTCCGATTTCATCTCTTGAGTTTGTATGTGGGTGATAATTGGGAGATGTGAAGAGTGGAGGTAAATGAGTCTTAGGGTCTGATTTAAAATTTGGTGGGTGTGGCATAGCCTCTAAAAAGCTGATCTTCATAAGCAGATTCAGGATGGAACAGCCACATTATGCAGCTGTGGGGTATTATTTAATACTGAGGAAAAATCAGTAAGAGGAATCATTAGCTGTAAAAAGTGTGCATCAGTATGACCTCACATTTGGTTGAGAGGGCATCGAGGTGCAAAATCACCCTTCGTGCTTCTTCATCATGAGTATGGAAAACCATTATCAGCAAAAATCACATCTATTTGAAAATTCACATTTTGGTGCAAAATCACTGGGTGCAAAATCATTTTTAAGTACAGATTCACCCTTTAAAGCAAAGTAAGGAGTATTGTGATATCAAGTTTAGGTGCAAAATCAAATTTAAATGCCACACCAGCATAAATGTGGGAAGTTTTAGGGGCACGAATAACATTTATGTGCAAAATAACATTTACGCGCAAAATCCCTTTCAGGTGCAAAACCACCCTTGATGCAAAGTAAGCGGGGCTGGGAATCACAATTAGAGGAAACAATCACCATAATACTACATTGTTGGGAGTGTGAGAAAATTTGGAGCAGCTCAAAATACATTGCAGAGGAAAAACAATTTATTTTCAAATTCAGATGTTTGTGCAAAATCATATATAGTTGCAAAATCACCCTTCGTTCTACAGCTACATAAATTTAGGTGCAAAACCAAACATAGGTATAGAACTCACTTTTTTGTGCACAGTTACTAACAAAATCACCCTTGTTGCAAAGTCAGAAGGAGTGCAATAAAACATTTAGAAGAAAGGCGGTCGTAATATGTCAGATTTGTAATTTAAATTCTAATATAATTGCATTTACATAGTGCTTACCACCCCTGACGAAGCATTGAAGCACTTTACAGCAAGTAGCACACTACTCCGGAACCCAAGGTTAGTGGTGAATGCATTGGTTATTGGGATTAGATATGTGCATTCAAGAGAAAAATCATTGCATGCATTTACTCCAGTTTCTTCATAATAGACTAAGGGGCATATTCTCAAGGAGCTATCGCCGAGTTAACAGCACTTTATCGCAGCCAAAGTTGCGATAAATACATCGCCCCATTCACAAGCTGGTGTTAACAGCCCATAACACCAGTTTACCCGCAATAGCAGCCGCAAAAAACATCACCACAGATGACCCCGGCAACTATCGCTAATGAGATGCAGAGTAGGCGTACCCGTGCAAAAAGCAGCGAAAACACCACTCCGCAACATTCTCAACGACCAGCCAGATCGGCAAAAAGACCACGAAACATGCGATAATGCGCGTTAGCAGCAGGAAATTAACACCTGCTCTGACCTGGTGTAAAGTCGGACGGCAGCCTGCACCACAAAAGGGAGGCCAGCCCACAGCCACACCTGAAGACCAACAGATGCCATGGAGCCACTGAACATGCGGGCCGGACACCCAAGAGGGCCCCAACACCCACCGCCACCACCCCCACCACCCCCAGGACCCCCCCACCCCCTGGACACCCCCCCGAACAACACTGAGGCAGCGCGGACAAAGACAGCGACCCTCCGAAAATGCACCAACCTCACAGACCCAACACCAGAGAATGTCATTGCCCACTATATGCCCAGAGGGACAACCCTCCTCCGCATCCTGACCACCATTGCCCACAGGCTGACGGTACCAACACAGCGGACAACCAACATCCCACCGCAGACAAAGCTGCTGGCCGTGCTGCAACCTCCTTGCACCGTCTCCACACTGATGACTGGCCTCCATTTCCTCCAGCTCCTCCTGTGGCGCAGGACTCCCACCTCCTGTCGCCGTTGCTGCCTTCTTGTTGGCAGCGGCTTTGGGCCTGGTTTAGGTTTTCACGTCATGCCAGCGCCTCTTGGCCTCCTCCATTGGCCTCCTCGACACTCCGGCTGCATTCAAGGTAGTCTGAATGTGGGTCAGTTGCTGGTAGTGTTCTGTCACATCCGTGACGCTGGTCTTGTTTTCCTACGGACTGCACCCCGTCTTCCTCTCCCTCTTCTCCTTGGCCTTCCCCGACCCCGTTGGTCCTTGCTGGTGGTCTGTGGGGCTTGTAGGGTTCGCGTTGGCCTCTGCGCTCGGTCAGGGTGCATCCATGTTGCTACGCACTTTGGATTGTTTCTGGTGTGTTGTTTTTGTTGCTTTTATGGTTCATTTTCCCGCCAGACGCGTGGGATTTGGAGGCCTGCCGCTGGTTTTCACTGCTTTTTGTATCGCGATTGGCCTCATCGCAGCTTTTTTTGCGTTCGTGTTTTGCATTTTTGTGGCGTGGCGTTGATTTTAACGCGGCCATTTGACGCGTTATCTGGTGACTATCGCATGGTACCGCAGTGTTGTGAATACTTGGTTAACACGGCGTAAATTTCCCGCGATAGACTGCGATGTTGGAGGTTGCGTTAAGTAACGTTTGCGATGGTTATCACACGTTCTTGAGAATATGCCCCTAAAAGTAATACCAGATGGTGTGATCATTAGTGGGGTCTATGCAGTGGCGTAACATAAGCCCCCGCAGTGCGGGGGGTGGCTGAGCTCCAGCCCCCCCCCTCAGCAAAAGTACTAGATGATGGGCCAGGGAGGGGGGTCCCCTCTGTGTACTTTCCAGGGGAGGGGGGGGCTCAAGTTTCATTATGCCACTGGAGCTATGTAACTTCAGGCAAATGGTTGGAGAGATAAATAGATAGGCTGGCACTATAATTGGGTTGCAGGGATAGGGTTTGGGATCTATGAATTGAGGTGTGAGTCATTTGCAGAATTACAATAAGAAAGATTATGGCAGCCAGAAATGGGGCGGAGAGGAGGCTGTTCTTAGAAATAGAAGGCATGCTGAGAAAGGAAGGTAAGGAGAGGGTCCCTCTGAAAAAAGAAAGGAGCGGAATCAAGCAGAAGTCAAGGTACATTTTTCATGCAGAGTTTTAGGGGTATAGTGGGAGCAGACTTTCTGAGATAGGATGTAAACTGTAAAACGAAGGAACATATTATATATTGCTCCATGCCTGGGGAAGGTAGCTTAAACATGTGGGTCAGAGTATACCGATCATTTAAACATTACAGGCCCAAGTCTGCTGTGTGCCAAGACCATGGCAGCCCTTTTTTTTCAAATTTATTTTTATTCGCATTTGATATACACTTAGTAGCACTTCATCATATCCAATGTTAAAGCAACTGTTACAGAGTATCGTCTACTAAGCTAAATTGAGGTTGAGCTTACACGTATAACATCCCCCAAGGCCTTTCCCTGTTTGGTATATAGAAATACAGGTACAGTTTCACATATAATAAAGGCGATGAGTATCGTATGTAAAGGAAACTTACACATTCAACCCGTCTCTTCTTTTGCGACGAGTTTCAAGTTGAACCCTTCCAACGTGGAAGGTACCCCGCAAGTAAACGAAAAACCCTTCCCCCCCCCCCACAAAGAAAAGTAAATGGTGGTGGTGGCAGGTGTGTGGTGCATTTTACATTCTAGTCATGTGAGAAATTTGTCACATGGACTTGCATGTGTAAAGCCGTCCTACTCTAGGAGTCCCTACGGGGGTGTCTTTGTGGCCTTATTTTGTGTCCGTGGATCTGTGATCTAAAACTGGAAGAGGTGCATGTCTCTAATTGAGGGTGGGCAAACTGCCAGAGGAAGCCCCTGTGTAAGATAGGAGACTAGTGGCCCCCATTTGTACATGGCAGCCCTTTTAAACATAGCACAGTCTGGAGTATTCCAAGATCGGTACAGGGTCTGCACACTGTACACGAGAAGGCGGTACACAGGCCTTCTTTAGGATAAGTATCACTTAATGATCTTCCCTCACTACAGGGCAGGAGCTGCAGCTGCCATGGGCACTAGGCGGACACCCTGTAAGAATGAGCATGGAGCCCTTCAGCGGGTGCATGAGCTGCTGCGAAGAATTCAGTGCAACATCAGCATACACGGAGGACCCGGCAAAGTAGATAATGTAAGTGTGGGACATCAAGAAAATAGTGATGAATAAGACATATGATGAATTGAGCCACAACCCTATGCCCAGTTCCTCTGGCACATGTTGTTGTGTTTTTTGGGCCTCTCAGTATTACAGTGAGGTTACCCAAGCTGTCCTCCACAGCAAAAATATATTCACTTAAAGCAAAGTCATGTTATTTAGAATTCGCAATAGCGTTGGTTCCCAGTAACGCAAAGAGTAACATGTAGCGATTGAATGGTTGGTTAAATACACATGGCACTCTCTTAAACAAAGGAAAACGGATTGATTGCAGAGTAACTATAGTGTTAAGCATAGCTTAACAAAACTACAAAGTAAATATCTTACAATGGCTGTTCAGATTTCAGTTTTGGGGCACAAGTTCTTAAGGAAGATGCTATTTGTACTTGCAACAATGTGACCAGGTCTGGCATAGATTCCAGTTGGAACCTAAACAAGTGACACTTCACTTGATGCCTGGCCGCACAGCTATAAATAAAATTCAACTTCTAATCATAAATTATGGTTACATTACACAATTGTAAAGTTCACAAATGTCATTTTGTTGTTTATTCAAATCTAAATTGAACTATGTAGTTTGTATCAATTTCAACGAGCAAAGAGCGAAAACATATAAATATATAAACAACATCCAATTTCTCTCAAAGGATGGTCAACCAAATTTCTTGTAGTATTATTAAAAACACCAATTTCAAAAACATTCTGATGGTGAAGATGCCCAATGCATTTCGGGATGATGAATTCCTTCTTCAGGGGCCTCTGTTAATACAAAAAATGAAACTGGGTGTAAACATATGGTATAATGAACAGGCGCCCCCCGCGCCTAGGGGAGGGGCGCCCTTAGTTGCGCCATGGGACTTAGGGGCATATTAGCAAGGGCTTTATCGCCGCTTTAGCGGCACTTTTTGCCGCTAAAGCGGCGATTTTTTTATCGCCCTATCAGCAAGCTGTCGCTAACAGGCGTTAGCGACAGCTTTCTGACGATAGCGGCCCGTTTTCCCATCGCCTTGCATGCCAGCGATAATTATCGCTAATGACATGCAAGGTAGGCGTTCCCAACTAAAAGCGAGTGAAAACAGTCGCTAACACAACTTCCCCCTATTAGCAACGCAGGCGAAGCGATAATAAAATTCGCGCTAAGCGCGAATATCGCTAGAATTTAACACCTGCTAAAAACATGACTTACCTGTTTGTTGTATGGGAGGTGGATTGTCAGGCTAAGTCCCCCATGGCGTTAATGCGTGAATATCGCTGGATTTCCAGCGATATTCACGCATTTCGCCGCTATCGCTGGATATTTTATCGCATTGGAGATAAACGCTGCTAATAGCGTGTTATCTCCGTGATAATATCCAGCGATAGGCGGCGATAAAAAAAAACGCGCTAAGCGCGGTTTGCGATAATTATCGCAAGTTGTTGCTAATATCCCCCTGAGACTCCTCCGCTCCGGGACTGAAAAGGGGGCTGGATGAACGGAGAGGTCCGATAATGTCATCGGGGTGCGCTGCCGGAAGATCTGGTGGATATTTAAGGATGCGCCCCAGGAGTTGCAGCCTCTTTGTCCCCCTGGACCTCTGGCTACCTGCAGGGGCGCGTCGTCGACCAGCGAGTTTTTCCGTTTGACGGCGGGCTGCGGGTTGCACGGTAGGTGGAGGGGGGGCCTGGCATAGTCAATGGGCAGTCCTACATGGGATGCTTAATAAAGACATGCTTCAGAATAGGAAAAGGGAGTTTTGTTGGAACATTGACGGTTTGGCGCGCTGCGAGGAAACCTCGCCTATGCACGGGGAGGGGTGGAGGCGGCTCGCAGCGCGGGTTCGGTTTTCAGTCTCTTTCTCAGCTTGATTGTTTTCTTTGTGCTACATTCGGCATGATGCTAAAGGGCAAAGAGGGGGAGATAGCGCGATGGAGAAGTGAACGTTGGCATACTAGTTGTTCAATCAATTGCAGTTGTTCAATCAGTTGAACAATCAGTTGTTCAAGGCGTAGCCTTTTTATCTTTTTATTCAAATCAAACATCAAATCAGGTAATTCACCAGAAAACCATATGAGAGTAACAATATCCTACTTGGATATATAAAACTTAATCACCGCAGCACACTTTAGCGGCATCAACATGTCAAAGACAGTAAATAAATATGCAGGACATTACACTTGCACTTGAGCATGGCCGTACACTTTAGTGGCCTGAAATTATCAAAGGCAGTAAGGAAATTAGGCACAACATTACACTTGAACTTGGCCATACACTTGAACTTGACCATCTCGGCCCACCATTGGCCGTACACTAGAACTTGGCTGACGCGGCCCACCAAGCACCACTGTGCTGCGCACATTGTGCCAGCAGGCCCCAACGCGCTACAGCAAACAGTTGCACTACTTGAAATCCAGGGCACCGCATAGCGCACCGGCCCACCGGGATACCTGCACACAGGCAGCCTCCCCAAGGTTCTACTCAGTCCATACGTTGCGGGTTAGGGCAGTAGAGTCCAGGACCACCAGCAGGTCAGTCCCCCCTTTCCGCCTACCCTCTGCACACATTGATCGATCCCCCTCCTGGGGTCCATCAGGTCACCGACCCTCCATTGTTGTGCCTCCCCGTTTGTTGTAACTGTCAGCGCTCCGCCACAGGGTGAGAAGCTCCTTGGTGCACTCGGCCCCCCCCCAATCTGGCGCTGACTGTGCTCCATAATAGCCCCATTATAGTCTGGATACAGAACTCCTGTCCTTTTACTGACAGAAGCCCCCCTTCCCGAAAGAACAGCTCCCTATTCCCTAGCTGGAGCGAGTTGAGCTGAATTGTGCCCATCAGGGAACCTGCTAAATTCTGTAGATTGAATAGTTCAGGTTGTTTACAGGTTGGTATAAGGCCTTAATTGGGGCCCCCAAGCCCCTACCACCAGTGGTATCACTTCCGGCCCCCATATTGGCGTTGCCGGTAAGTATAGTATATACCTGGCTACGATGCAGGCCTCCCTCACCCCTTGCATGCCTAGTGGCAGCAAATTAATTTGGCCGCGTGAATGACTGCTTTTGATTCTATTGCTTGTTCACACTGACCCAACAGATCCTGCAGTGTTATACCACAACCTCAGAGCGGCCCGCTCGAGTGGGCTTTATTATACAAGGAGGATTTCCCCAGCCCTGTGATATGAGTCCATGAAGAAAATGACACGAAATGAGATGCAAGTTCACCGATCGGAAATCATGGTGATGTTACCATACATAAACCAAAGTTAATGGTGCTGAAACAATGTTAGGCGAGGTTCCCTACAAGTCCCAACAGGAATATGCAACTATGACTCTGTGCACCTAATCACATGAGCCCCGACCACCAAGTCACCACTGTGATGTGTGCAATTCAACAGAGTGTGCAAACACTCACATCATGTCTGAAACAAAACGCTGCTGACGATCAAACAGGAAAAATGTTCCTGTAAATCAATGCACACAAACGTAGTCTGGAAATAACAACATGCAGATTGTACATTAGTGACTGTTCGATGAAGTGCCCTAAAAATATCCCAATGTGCTATTAACAAACACCTGCCTTAGTCTGCAGTATCTGAGAGTAATATGCTGCACGAAAACAATACAGAAACCTAACAGCATGGAAATAGCTATCACTCTTAGGGAATGCAAAATTAAATAAAACATGGAAAATATAAACGGGTACCAAATTGCTGTTTTGAATTACCTTAACGTTTCTTACATTCATTTATTTAGAAATCGATCTGTGTTTTTGACTGCAAAAAAGTTAAGAACATGAATAGAAAGAGAGAATCTATCGGAAGCGGAAGCGGAAGCTGCACTGATGTCATAGTGCCAATATCGGCAACACTCCCCATACCACATACAGCAATATCATCAGTAAATAAACCACACGACACATTGTTTGTGGAGAAAATTGCTGCAGGTTTATTTGCATAACAAATATGCCAACATGGTGGGTTATCTTACGGGCGATCCAAGGGCAGGCAAGCCCCCCTACGCCGCCTGCCCCCCTGATGAGCCAAGTTACACCGTGGCCGTCACCAATCGGTGCTTACCAATTTTGGGAGGGGCCAATCCTCCCAGCGGTGGACCGCCAGTCCACGCCCTTACTCACGGACCCCAAAGGGGGGGCGGAGCGTTCCAGGCAGCCCCGGTTGCTCAGGAACACAACCGCCCGTAGGACTAATGGGGCACCGTCGCTCTTCAAGGGGACAACGCTAGGACATCCCTGGGTACACTTGGCTTTTGCACCCTTGTTGTGCTCCTGCAGAGGGTACCCGTCTGTACCTTACAGCCTCTGGATCGTACTGTAAATCCGCCTGCAACACAGAATAACACGTTAGTACACTCCTCCCACCCCAAACCCTGCACGTACGCCGGGTAAGCGGTAGGGAGGGAAACGGCGTAACGGGCAGCCACAAAGAGGCCGCCAGATGGGCGGGGAGAAGCACTTATACTGCATCCCCCACCCACCCCTTACCGGAAGTGACGAGGCACGTGGACCCATAGTGGGTCCCTAACAACTGGACTGACTCGTGTGCCCTCATGTGGCACTAAGGCGGCCGCCCTCTTAGGAGGGTCCCCTTCGTGGACCACGGGCAGCCAACATAGTGCCAATATCGGCAACACTCCCCATACCACATACAGCAATATCATCAGTAAATAAACCACACAACACATTGTTTGTGGAGAAAATTGCTGCAGGTTTATTTGCATAACAAATATGCCAACATGGTGGGTTATCTTACGGGCGATCCAAGGGCAGGCAAGCCCCCCCTACGCCGCCTGCCCGCCTGATGAGCCAAGTTACACCGTGCCGTCGCCAATCAGTGCTTACCAATTTTGGGAGGGGCCAACCCTCCCAGCGGTGGACCGCCAGTCTACGCCCTTACTCAAGCCCCCAAAGGGGGGGCGGAGTGTTCCAGGCAGCCCCCGGTTGCTCAGGCCCACAACCGCCCGTAGGACTAACGGGGCGCTGTCGCTCTTCCAGGGGGACAACGCTAGGACATCCCTGGGTACACTTGGCTTTTGCACCCTTGTTGTGCTCCTGCAGAGGGTACCCGTCTGTACCTTACAGCCTCTGGATCGCCCTGTAACTCCGCCACAGCTCTGGGTGTGGCCACCGTCACAACCAGGGCCCCCCACCAAGGTAGGCCTTCTTACCTACATCCTGATGCTTCGTGGGCCTGTCCCAGGTCCCACAAAACAAGTCCAAGTCCAAGCCCATACTGGACCGGAGGCCAGCATGCCCCTTCTGGACAGGTGCCCCCATCCTTTTTAAACTCCCTGTGACTTTAGCATGCGGCCGGCCATGCCTGATGAAACCAAAAACACCTCTGTTCAGAGCCTCTACACCTGGCACTCTTAACTCTCCTGCGTGAGGTTTCCACGGCAACCCCTGGCCGGGCCCCTCCCCTACTACATTGGGTATCTCTGACCATCAAACTCACTTGCCCCCCAATGGTTGCATAACTGACACCAGGAGGAATTCAATTCAGGCAGCATGACCCTCCTACCCTGGAAAGTCAAATAATTGCCTCCCAGGTGTCAGACTACAGTGATGGGAGGGGAGACACCCCACCCGCCCGTGCCGCTGCTTCTGCAGGAGCTGTTCCATTGCCTGCACAATAACACTACCCATCTCCAGGGTGGCTTACGGCCGGCTGTACCCTTAGACGCCTTGGGATTCCCATCGCCCAACCTGCAAGCATGTCCTGCCGAGTCTGACACTCGAAGGGGGACCCAGTATCCGGGGCACTCGCCTCGCCCAGCCCTTCAGTGCTGCCCTGAAAAGGAGAGACATAGTAGGATCGACCTGGCCCCCCCATTGAGTATAATGGCAACTGCCAACCAGTGCTGTGTTGCCACACTGGTGTCCCTACCCCAGCGAGTGTATATGCGCCCAGGATGACCTAAAACAAATAGTTTGGTGTTGGCTAGATGTTAACATTGCCTGGCTGAAGAACAATACCTTTGACAAGCAACTCCTGATAAGATGTGCCAATGCGGGTAGAAGTAAGAGTTATCAAGCCCGCCTTACTTCCTCACACCCAGTTATCTGTGTATAGCGCTTGGTGGAGCATATCCATCGAATAAGCCAGTCCCCACCCTAGGTGACGCCTTGCCCTCCCAAACTTCTGCTAGTATACCAGGGAGCAGACAAGACAGTGTGAACAGGAGGGGAACCATATGTATAAATACCTGCCCTTTTTTGAATACTGGGAATGCCAAATGTTCTTTAATACTTTGCAGCCCATTTGTGCTTTAACACAGATTTTCCCCAATCTTTGGACCGTAGCACACTTGTTGGATGACAACTTCCACAACCTGCATGGCGGGCGAATTTACACATGTTTATTGTTACTTAACTCAATGGTACTCGTTTTATCGACCTCAGAAGGATGAAATGCTAAGCGGACCTACCCGGATCTGAACCTGTGACCAAGAGGTCGAACACACGCCCCTTTCAGTTCTGCCACTCCACAGGCCTGTGAACTTGTATCCCAGGGCCGACTTCTGGCCTCTTAACCCTTACTTGGACATGCTTGACTAACTCCCTTACTTGGATTGAAGGAATGCTGGATGATTCCTAAGGACTGTGGACTTAATACTCCAACCCAGTTTGACCCCAAAATTTTGGTACAACCCAAGGAGTAATCATGCCCTTCAAGGTACATCTACCCCAGCGTTTACTATCAACGTATTTGGGACACAGGTCGCCCCTTCCAGTCCCTGGTTCTAGCCCATAGAAGAATAACCCATGGGGCAGACAAGTCTGTGGGAACCAGAGGGGAACATTATGTGCAAATACCTGCCGTTTCCTGAATATTGGGACTGCCAAATGGTCTATAATACCCTGTCGCCATTTGTCTCTAACGCTGTGTTTACCAAACTTTTTTTGCACCGCACCACACTTGTTAGACGACAACTACCACAACCCGCCTGCTGCCCTGGCTAAAGTGCGGGTGAATATGTCTTAACTGAAGCGACCTGTGACCTGCCCTTGTTTGCAGAGGGCACTTTTTAGCTGCATCGACCAGACATAGCAAGAGGAGATGAGCTTGCGAGCCCCACTCCCACACAACTAAAATTAAACACAGTCCATCAGGGGCCGAGGCATTGCCCACTCCCACACAACTAAAATTAAACACAGTCCATCAGGGGCCGAGGCATTGCCTTCGCAGCACCTCTCTTTTCGTTGTAATTGCCGAGAGTAAGTGGAAAATTGTACTGTCCCACCATTGGGCTGGTAACCGACGGCAAAGAAGGGCAGAACCTGGGCATAAGATCCCCGTTTCCTAGAGTAAAACAATAATTATCCTGCACCATTATCAAATGTGCCACAAGCACCCAATGTGCTATCCACCTGTTGCTATGCAGATGTCATCCAATTCAATGACATAGGCGACATATCAACCCATTCTGCCTTTGTGGTCAACAAAATACCATCTGCCGGGATTTCTCTATTAATCCTATGATGCTGAACCTGGATTTGTAAGGCGCACGTGAGGTTCGGCGATCGTCCCAATACTAGATGCCATGTATCCAACTTATCAATATCATCCCACTTAGTGAGGGCACTACGAGGACTCGTGGAACGGAATAGAGGTCTAAAGCATTAGTGCCAATTAAGAAACCGCCAGGAAACCTCCGCATCATGCAGGAACTAGCCAATGGGGCCACTTCATTTATTTATTTTATTTTGAGAGTTTTATATAGCGCGAACCAGACCCTTGCGGGTATCAGAGCGCTTTACAAGGTAAGTGTCTTAGTTGCAAATGAACAAGGGAGATAAAATAAAGTTCAGTGATAGTGAATGATAATATAAGCATCCTATCGTAGATACATGGGTATATGATACATAGCAAACATTCCCTATAAATCAAGCATAATATAAATACAATATATCGGGTACCTGGCTGGCCCTTAGTCATTAAAAAGTTCCATGTAGAAGATACATTGGGTCGTATGATAGCAGTAGTCCATTCTCAGGTGAATTTAGCCATGAGAAGCGATTTCACTTCTTTTTGAAAGATGCAGTAGAAGGATTAAGTCTAGTTTCTGGGGATGATAGCAATGGACCAAACTCAAGTGAATTTAGCCATGAGAAGCGATTTCACTTCTTTTTAAAGATACAGTAGAAGTATTTAGTCTAGTTTCTGGGGGTAGAGCATTCCAAATTCTGGGCGCCATCCCTGAAAAGGTTCGGTTATATGTTTTCTTCTTGTTGAATCTTTGCGGTTTCAGTAGAAGGTTTTAGCACTTCTCGAAGATCTGTCCCCACAAGAGGGCGTCAGTTTCCGTGCCAAATAGTAGGGAGCTTTATGATGGATGGCTTTATGTGTCATACATGCTATTTTCAAATGAATTCTGGCTTCAAAAGTTAGCCAATTAAGGGATTTTAGGTCAGGGGATATGTGGGAGCTTCTTTTGGAGCCAGTGATAAGTCTCGCTGCGGCGTTGATTGTGGCTCTTAGATGGGCCGTTGCAGCTCTGGGCAGGCCGCAGAGAGAGACACTCCCGTAATCCACTCTTGGGATGACTAGAGCTTGTACTGCCAGTTTGAAGTCCTTTTCCGGCAGGAACGGTTTCAGTTTTCTCAAAGTATTTATCTGAAAGTTTGCTCCTTTTGTTGCGTTGCTGATGTGTTTTTGCATATTGAGGTTTCTGTCCAGCGTTATTCCCAGCGATTTGGCTGAATCAACGATGAGAGGTTGGCAGTTGAGTGCAGTAAGGTGTTTGATCCAATCTTGCATTATGGGTACTTGGGCGGGAGGAGCGATTAGGAGGAATTCGGTTTTGAGGGCATTCAGTTTTAGATGGTTTTCTGCCAGCCAGGTCTGAGTTTTTCCGAGTGTAGTGTTGAGCGATTTGATGTCTTCTAGGGTGTGAATCTTAAGGTATAGTTGTGTGTCATCAGCGTACATGTGGTATTGCACGTTAGACGAGTGGAGAATTTCAGTTCCCCGAAAATCGGCCACAAACCAGTAACCCCCCATAATCCCGCAATCCAGACATACACCCGGGGGGCAAACAGGCGACTCTGGTAAAGGTGAAAGAACGTGCGAATTCCATCCTTGCAACCCGGGCATAATACTAAGTCACAACGGCACATCGATATAAGCAAACAAAAGGACAGCCGGACACAGACGTGCCACATCGAAGAAGAACCCTTTACGGTTTAAAGCCCACTGAGGGGAGAAGTACAGTTCCTTCCTACTTCGAAACCAACAAAACTAAAAAGAAGGTGGACCTCTCTGGAGTGCCCCACCTTGGCCCCCTGACATGCACGTGTGCTAGGCGGGGGTGGGGGCAGAGAAACAATGACCAACTGAGTGGTCACTCGTGACACTGATTGGGTCGAATGCCCAGACAGAACTGATATTGAAACCTACATGTTCCACGATTTAACTCGGGCGCCATGAGACAGAGTCTTGCACAAGAACCGGTGGACAGCCGGCCCACTGGAGGCAGTGGTCTGTCCAGCTCTCCTCCGAATTCTCCGCTATAGGGGCTCCAGATAATCTCAGGTGTGAGAAAAGTCTTTCTAACGTGGCCAACCGCAAAAAACCATGGGCATCCCCTTAAACATCCCTTCGAACAAACGGTGTTGAGTAACCCTACTTGTTCGTCTTTTGTACCAGTCGACCCCGTTTGACTGGCACTCGTTAGACCAAAGGAAGCTTTTCACAAACACCCTATACCGATGTATATATCATGTTACGCAAGTTGGGACACTTACTTCATCACTACGTACTTCTAGGCATGGAAATACTGCCAAAGGTATCCCCAACTAATCCCTGTTTAACCCTAAATCAATTCTGTAAAAGGGGACAAAAAAGATTACCTGCACCTTGCCAAGGGCCCTCCACTGCGTGTGAACCCCTGTTGTTGCGTTTTAGACTGTTGATCTGTAACATCTATAACTTTATTTAAGTTCACTGCCATTATGTGCTAGAGATGACGGATTCTGCAGCAGGTCCATGGTTATCGGACATAAGGCGCAACATTGCATAGTTCCCTTGACCTGGCTGTGAGGAGCTGCTTTACCCAGTTGGCACATGTAGTGCGAGGTTCGACCGCCTCACCCATTAAACTTACCGGACACACAAAGTAAATCCCCCTCATGTGTACCTATGCAAAGCTGCTAGGTTGGCACTTGACAAAATGCCCACATTCAGATAATGTCATTCCGGGTCAAACCATTGACTGTCCTACCGTTGCTAATGGACTCCTAGGAGACAGACCTGAAACAATGTGCTCCTGTGGTTGCTCGCTGTGCTTCAATAAAATATACCTGATCGTGCCAATAAACAGCAGAAGGCTCAATTCACCTGAAAGTATGACTGGTGGCACTGATTCCCGCAAGTTCCCGTAAAGTGCAATGCTCGCAAACCATAAATGGGGAAAGTTAGTTGCACGTTGCCAGCTACTAACGAGCGGGATATGAGATTGTGGAACATCCCCACCCAGCAGCCCACACTGACTGCTGTGTGCAGCTATTACCTTTGTGCTGAGGGTGCGGCTCTATAGTCAGATTTAGCTGTAGCTCGCTCTACAATGTTCCTTATTATAACAAAATTGCAGTTACATGCGAGAAATCTCCTCTCATGCAAAAGAAAAGTATTTGAGGCAAATTCTGATTTCCTAGGACTAGAAACGTTTCCCAGGAGGAGCTTGCAGTCATTAGACAAGAAAGTGCCAGTGCTTAATAGGTGAATAATGTTTAACTTATCCCTGTTTTCCCTGCTCATCATAAATAATCACTGTACACAGTTCTTTAAAATGACCCCCCAGGATATACGGTACCAAATGTGATTTGTTGGCGCGAAGGAGAGGAACACGCACAAATGGTTTCTTTCATCTGAGCAGGGGCCACCCTTTGTGAAAAGGGTTGATGTTCCTAATTTAAACAACCGGAGGAACGCGCCCTACACATAGCCGAATTGCTACACTCAACCAGGACAACTGGCCAGCCAGGAAAGGGGGCCACCCCGGGGAACCCGTACCCTGGTCTTGAAAGTGCCCCGCATCCAACGCTAAACAGCACTCCCCTTCTTACCATGGCACCTGAGCCACGGTGCTCTGTACTGATACCGGAGCCGATGCGCCCCGTGGTGGATCAAGCTCCCCAGAGCTGACACCAGGCGCCAATGGGTACGGAGTGGCCAAAGTTACAACACTTGTTTGTTTAGGGGCTTGTCTCTGGCATATATCTTATCACTGGATTGTGTTGGAGTCGCCAACTGAATGCAGCGTCTACCGACCCAGCCAACCCGATACTGGGAGGTGCACACAACCACTCTGTCACCGAAGACCCCAGCCTTCCCCTCGCTAACCAGCACGACAGACTGCTCAGCCCAAACCCAGGCATGAGGGAGCAGTGGGTACGCCAGACCAAGGTTCACCCGACTGCAACCGACCGACAGGCCGTGGTCCATCCCCCACGTTGATCGCTCCTGCTGCTCATGCCCCAAAACCTTGGGCCTGCCTTCTGGGCTGACTTCGACTGCAATGTGCACGGAGCACCGCGTCAGCTCGGCCGCTGTACATTCACTCCTTTCATGTCCCTCAGGGTGTCCATGGTAAGACTCACCCCTTTTGAGCACCCAGAAGCTCACGAGAAAATACCGGTCCATGGGCATTTACTAGCGACTGAGCCAGCGACCTGCACCCTAGTCGGCTCGGGTGCTTGATTCAATCATTATGGCCAGACCCGGGTGGAGGGTGAGGGACCCAAGTGGCCGCCCAGCTCTGCCCCCACGGCTCCTTCCAAACAGTAAGGCCCCCTTCCAACGCTGAAGGAAAATTCCGGGAGCCCGGTAGGACTTACGCTTCCCCGGATCACCAGAGATCCCAAGCCCCCATAAATCCAATTAAATGCCCACTAACTTTACAAGGCGGCGTATGCAACATAATACAGCTGTGGGCAGCATGATCCGAGATATTGGGTCGATAACCCTTACCGACATAATTGAGACGCACGGTTGGTCTGGCACCGGTGGCGCATGCAGTCTGGGTGCATCGGCCCCCCAGCACGTCGAAGCAGCGCTGGTCTTGGACCCGATGGAGCATACCTGCGTGCTGCCCGCACAACGTGATACTCTACGGATGAATTGGCAGGGTGCAGGCGCCAAACGATCCATCGATTGTGCGCACCTACAAGCAGCACCTTCAATTGCATCCCAGGCTGTGGACACACTTGAGGGGCCACGCATTTCCCACAGAAACGAAGGCGGGGGCAGAAAAGCGAGTCTCGTTAGGTCCGTTTGGGCGGGGGCCCTCGACAGAGTATGACTACCACCCCGCACCACACCCACCACCGGGTTCAGCGACACAGGCGACTCCCTCCACATAGCGATCCCCGGTCCCCTTTACAACCGAAACAAACAATTTGTGGGTGGAACCGGACCGGGCGGCGATCCCACTGGAGAGCCGCCGCAAGTCCCGCTGCAAACAGCCCTGCACTTGCTCAACTTACGACCTGGCATGGGCCTCCCCGTACCATCCCGAAACTGCTGACCTCAGCAAAGCCGGAGCAGGCAGTGGCCACCCACCTCCAAGATTCTGCGTGCTGGCTACAGCGCCCACCCCCGGTGCTGAGCGGCAGCACAGACACTGCGCGAAAACTGCAAACCCACGTGCAGACTCCCAAGCCAATAAGCACATCGGGAAACCATCTGACCAGCTCAGGCTCTGAAAGCTGGTCAAACGCCGCAACCGGAAAGACAATGGGCAGCGGACACTGGGTTGAAATCGCGAACGGAAACCCGCGCCACCCGACAGAGTTCCCCCCCCAGACGAAAATTAAGTACCCAAACCGCCCCCAAATACCGCGCCCGGACAGGCGTGTCCCCGGCCATGGGAAACCGTCGGCCCAGATACTGGCCCGCTGATGGCAGAAATGGGCACAGATTCAGGCCTGATTGCATACGACCCAAGCTGGGAATCCAACTGCCCACTATCTTCTATCCAGTGGTCCCCTATATGCTATCACCGGCCCCGGCAGGCCGGGGGGCTAAAGCCGGCACTGCCGAAATAATAAAAGGAGCGGCGGGGGAGAGCCAGGCGGCGCACGCACACTGCCCCCCTCAGCACCGACCCCTGCAGGCCGAGGAACGGAAAGGTGGGCATCACAGGGGGGGGGGATCCACACTGTCCCCCCCCCATGCACACCGCGGCCCAGAGATCGATCGCCCGCAGCTGCAAGCCTGCCTAGCCCACCGCAACCGGGGAAGGGGGGGCACAGCGCTCGCTGCTCTCCCCCCCCACCACATAGATCCTGCTCCCGCCAGCCGGGACCCGGCCCCGGCTCCACTGGCCAAACACGGAGGGAAGGAGGGGAGCCTCGCTAAGCTCGCTGGCTCCCCCGCCCTTCACCCCAAGACACACCCCGGGCTCACGCAGGGCCGGGCCGCCATGTGCCCCCCCGGGAGCTGCCCCTCCTCCCCCCCTAGCAGACCGCAGCCTCAGCAGTGGCTGGGCTAGGCAGCCTTGCCCGGGGACCTAATGAGGAGGGGGGGTAGTAATGCACTCACCCAATATTGCAGCTCCGGGGAAGACACATCTAAACGGCGTAACGGGCAGCCACAAAGAGGCCACCAGATGGGCGGGGAGAAGCACTTATACTGCATCCCCCGCCCACTCCTTACCGGAAGTGACGAGGCACGCGGACCCATAGTGGGTCCCTAACAACTGGACTGACTTGTGTGCCCTCATGTGGCACTAAGGCGGCTGCCCTCTTAGGAGGGTCCCCTTCGTGGACCACGGGCAGCCAACACACGCCACAGAGCCGACGAACCAACAAGCCGCGTCCGCGACTAAGCCTCAACTCCTGATCTTCCCCCCTGCCTCCGCTATCTGTGCAGCCCAAAGCCCGCAAGTCACCCCGGAGTGTGTAGACCCCGTACCTATGCATGTTTTTGAGCATCGGCTGACGGAGAGATGGAGCCCTAGGCTGGGCTGGGCTGGGCTGAATACTTGAATATTTGAATATTTGAATACCTGAACACTTGACCAGCTTTCTCATTCGCCCGCCGAATCCCTGGTGGGTACTTGAATACAAGGTCAGTACGCGGCAAGGGCGTGGTCGGGCGTGGAGCCCAGTGGACTTTTCGTGGGGGCGAGACCTAGACCCCGGGAGGCCCCCAGGTGGAGCGGAAGCGGCCAGCGGTAGGCTGGTGCGGCTTGTTCCCTGGGGTGGCCCCTGCTCTGCTCCTGGATTCACATGTGCAGCCGGCCGTATGTTGCCCATAGCCCATGATAGCCTATAGCCCACAATTACTGCCACCAACTGCCATCAGTTGCCATTTTGGTGCTTTTTGTGTATTTGGGCTCGAGAGACTCTAGTAGTCACTAACAGCTGCCTTCTTCCTTCTCTTTCGTTATTCTTCTATCCTTCGCTCCTGTACAGGGGACCCTTAGGAGCTTGTAAGGTTGATTTAAGAAAAAGAGAAGGTACCTCGCTAAGGCAGTTTGGCTGTACTTTGTTCCTCGGGCATTTGGTCTCATTTATTGAAGTAATTGTCGCCTTGTTGCCCTATTACTTTTCCGGACAAATAAATACATTGCTGCAAATCCCGCCAGGTAATGGCCAGGCAGCAGCATTTATTCTAAGGATAAGTGCTCTGCTTGACAAGGAGGTCAAGTAGACCTTGGGGGTCAAATCTTCTCATCATGAGATCAGGGTGCACAAGAGGTTTGTTACAGCCTTTGCTACAAGTGCAATAAAAAAAAAGGCGGAAGCTAGTGAAGAGAGTTCCAACCCCTTCTCAAAAGGATTCTTTAAATGGTAATGAGATGGAAACCGAGGAAACAACAGACTATAGTAGGACTTTGGCAAATCCGGATTGTGGGCTAACTGTTGTAGATCAAGTTTCTAATCGAATTATTGTTATTGGGACCCAACTTTTCCAGCCTAGTATAATGGAGTTTTTTAAACCATCAGATAAAGTCCAATGTGAGGATATGTTATCTTTATCCACTCCTGTTCAGCAATCATGTGTTCTCCAATAGCCTAGGTTGTATGTGATGGAGTTTATCTTAGGGTGAAGAAATGAAAGTTCGCCAAGAACACTGCATTGCTATCATTCCTCTACATGATTCTATTGTAAAAAACAGTTCATTCGAAAGGGGGAACTCTTATGCAATAGCTGCTAAAGCTCAAGTTCACTGTGTGCATGTTCCTGAAGTCATTCCATCAAACAATGTGTCTGCCCAAATCATGCAGTCGCAACAAAAGACCAGCATTGCACAGGCGGAGGATATATCCTGGGTCATAACCTACTGTGATATCTGTAAAAAGAACTCAAGTAAATGTGAATGCGATGCCTCTGTTATTTGTTTGGGCAATGTTCCATCTAGTTGTAGTTCTCATAAATCTCCCACGTATGAAATTGTGAATAAAATTTTAAATTTAAGTTCCTACTTTAAGTAATGTGGTATTGAGGTCATCAAGTGTACTCCCTTAAAATATCCTTCCATCTAGAGACATTAGCCCCAAAAGTGGGAAAAGATAGAAGTATGGTTGAAGGTAAAAACAGTGGCGTAGCTAGGGGGGGCGATGGGGGCGGATCGCCCCAGGCGGCACGAGTTTTCGGGCGGCAGCCGGCCCCCCTTCCTCCCGCTCTTACCTGCGGCCACAAAAATCGGCCGCGGCCGCTACCACCCCCCCCCCCACCCCCCGCTCTACTATGATTTTGCCGAGGGCGGCAAACGCAGGGGCCGCCACGGGCAGCCTAAGGCCTAGCTACGCCCCTGGGTAAAAAGCTAAATTCCTTACTCAGGGGAGCGACTGATCCACTCTAAAAATCAGCATTCAATACAGGTTTACTGATTACCAATACTCTAAAAGGAGTCCGTACCTGTGAATTATTCCCTAAAAACAATATACAATCAGGGGACTGGTCTTGGTTCCCAGCTACCCTTGCAAACGTGTATATTGGTGATGAAAACTGAATCATGCCAGCTGTAGGTGGAGGAGATTTGCAACTGAGGATTTGTTCTTGGAATGTGCATGGGCTTGCCCATTTACTGGCCGACCCAGAGACTATGTCATTTTTAAATTCTTTTGCAATTTTACTGTTCCAAGAAACATGGAGAGAATAAACCACGCCGCTGCTTGGGTTTAATGAGTTTATTCTCCCGGCAGCACACACCAATAAATCAGGCCGTGTGAAGTGCGGTCTATCATGCTATATCGCTGCCAGACTAAATCTAGTGGTAGAAGTAGTCGATTTGCAGATGGATTGGTTACAATGCCTTTTACTACAGTATAACGGCCTTAAAATGATAATCCTTAATGTCTATCTAAGTGCAAGGGCAAATAAGGTGACTCAGCTGTACACTCTATGGGATATACTAAACTCATTAATAATTCGGCACCCAGGCGCTGGTTTTATCATCTCTGGTGATTTTAACCTACATCTGCAAGCCTTAGGCTCCTTAATTAGAAAGGGGAACAGTATTGCAAAAGAGTGTTGTGATAATATGCATAGGCTCGGGCTAGTTATGTTAAAAGAAAAACCCTTGAGCAAATCCAGCCCTGTCCCCTCCTTTAAATCTTCTAAACATGGCTCAATTATAGACTACACTTTTATCTCAGGAAATTTAAGTTCAAAATTTGTTGAATATATATGGTGACCCCTCGGCTTGAGAGTGACCACAATCCTCCGACATTTATATTACAATTGCCAATAAGTAGTAATCTTGGAGCCAATGAGCTCCTTAAAAAGGTCCATTCTACTTACAATCTGAAGAGACTGGTATGGCACATGGATGAACATGAAGACATATTGCAGGCTGCCGAAGTATAATAAATGATAGTGAACAGTGCCAGGTGGGGATAGGCTCCATGATTGATAAATGGAATTATATTACATCATCTCTCGTGGGAAGATTTCCAATTCAAAATCGAAAGACAATAACATTTTAACCAATTCCTCTGAATAAATGGTACACCTTCCAGTTATTTAAACTAAAAAGATCCCTTAATAGAGCGGTACGGGTTGCCTTCTCTCACAGATATCAGCAATCATATTATGTACATAAGGATAAAATGAGGGCATTGAGAAGTTCCTATAGACAAGAAGTGTGAACGGCCATATTAAGATATCAAACCGGTCTCTGGCATAGATTACTACATGCTTCAAGGCAAAATAATACAAGAATGTTCTGGGTAATAATTAATGAACTTGAAAGGGGCGGTAATGGGGCCCACAGTATCAACTTCACAGAAATAGAATGGGCAAACTTTATAATAAATCTATATGGCATGGGTGCTCTGGTTAAACAAGACCTGAGTTTTAATGGTGATAAAATCAGCAAATCAACCTCAGTGATAGTGAGTGGCTTGAGACTGGGTATAAACAATGGTGTGAACTCTAGTGAGCCATATACTGAGCAAGTCATCAGCTCTGATCTGAATAATGTTTTGGATTGTATAAGTACTAATGAAGTAGCTACTCTTTTACGTCTTCGATCAAATGGTGCTCCTGGCCCAAATGGGCTTCCCAATGCCTTATTCCGCGCCAACCTAGACATGTGGGCTGATGTATTGACCCCAGTGTATAACGAGGTACTGGCATTGAAGATTGTACCAGTCTCATGGCAAGGTAGCATTCTGCAGCCTATTTACAAAAGTGGCCCAATTGACAACCCTACCAATTATCGGTTGATCGCTTTAACTGACGTTGACGCAAAGGTCTTTGCTTCGCGTCTTTTGATTGACCTGGAATTTTGGGCAACACAGTTAGGTATAATTCCACTATATCAAACAGGTTTTTGTAAGGGCCAATCTACTATCACCAACTTGTTGGCCCTTACGCTATTAGCTGAACGGACAGTTTCAAAAAAACAAAATTTGTATATTGCTTTTATTGATCTAAAGGCCGCCTTTGATTCAGTTCCTCGAGCCTTACTGTGGAAAAAACTGGTTGGCTGGGACATTCCACGGAATCTGTTAGATGCTATTATTCTTCTTTACACCAATACCTGGGTTCAGGTCAAGCTAGGTGCCGGTGATACTCTATCACAGAAAATAAATACATGTAATGGTTTAAAGCAAGGTTTTGTCCTTGCCCCTTGCCTTTTTAATCCATTTTTGTCAGACCTTCTTTAGCATTTGGAATCTATCAATGCCCATCCCCCAAAACTAGGTGAGGTGCAATTAAGTTATTTACAATACGCAGATGATACCATCCTGCTGAGTCAAACCCCAATAGGATTACAAAGATTGATAAATGCCTTTGATGATTATATTTTAATGAATGGCTTGGAATTGAATGTTAAAAAAACTAAGATTATGCAAATCGGCCTGACAAAACGAAATATCAACTCATGGAGGGCTAGAGGAGGGCCAATTGAAGTGGTAAAAACCTAAAGATATTTAGGCATTTTATTTGATAACAGTATTTCGTTTAAAAATCATTTTAAAGATTTAAGGGCTAAAACTGCAACTCTAATTCATGCTTTCAAATGTGTATATAAACGTTGAAATGCCAATCATATGATTATATTCTTAAGGTTATGAGAGCAAAACTCGAGACAACTATTACATATGGCTCTCCTATTACCAGGGGGAAAGACACCAAATTATGAGATTTATTAGGTGTCAAGGCTTATAAAACTATTTTCGGGATCCCCAGGTCAGTTGGCCAAGCAGAAATAAGACTGGAGTTTGGTCTACAAAGACAGTCT
This sequence comes from Calotriton arnoldi, assembly GCA_963921515.1. Taxonomy (NCBI): domain Eukaryota; kingdom Metazoa; phylum Chordata; class Amphibia; order Caudata; family Salamandridae; genus Calotriton; species Calotriton arnoldi. The sequence goes on from CAWUFW010000751.1 coordinate 2,390,978, forward strand.
ATGGTGTCTTTCCTGAAATGTATGTATACTATGTCCACATCTGACCCTGTTTCTTTAGCGCACATCTGTTGGCTTGAAATTATTAATTCTGCTTATTCTGCTTCTTGGCGAACCTATATTTCATCTTGCCTTCAGAATTTTGGCCTGCATATAGGGTCGATTGACTTGTCAATGTCCATGTTAAACAAATTTAAAAAAACCAAATCAAAGTCAATTGCCTTAATGCGGATAAAATAGCTTTAGCTGCAAAAACCCATGCATGGTCTGTGATTTTTTCACATCAGGCTCTTCGAATTTAACCATATTTGAATGCCTACTTCTCGGCACAATTAAAAAATACTTTTTTAAAAATTCGAATGGGCATAAACCCAACCAAGGAAGGTACGCTGAGCTGGACTCTGCAATGGCTAAGCACTAATTGTAGACTGTGGGTGGTCACATGGAACCTTATTGCACATAGTGTGTGCGTGTCCTATACTGCTCAACATACGTCGCACCTTTTTAAAACCCCTAATTCTCGAAGCCGGGGTAAGAACGGCTCAACAGGCCCTGATCTTATGCCTATCGGGCCAGTCGATTCCCCTGCTATGCCAATTTATGAAGTTTTAAGACATTGCTGAAAATCATTTGGGGTCGGCAGTTTACCGGGTGCCTTAAAGAATCAAGTATCAACAAGGGTCGTTTCTAAGGTACTTTCTGTATGATACAGTGTCAATTTTGCCGCTATTACAATCCATTTCAAATGTGATTGTGAAAAATCCAATGTTTTTTCTTATATTATTTGCACAGTATGGATATCATAGTTTGTTTGTACAATGGATTTTATTCTGCATAAATCCTTTGAAATGGGTCAGTCTTAGACAATCGGCCTTTAGAATATACTGAGACCCCACCCTGCTTACCCTGCACCTTGCATTTTTTATGCCACAGGTGGCGTTCATATGTATTTTATAGATGAAGTTATTGTGAAAACTTTGATGCATGTCTATAGCTTGTTTGCACAATGTGGATATTATGGATGAGTCAGTGTTTATGCTGCTATGGTACCTTGAAAATGCACTTTTTTTGCCTATTTGCACACTGGAATTTATTTGGTATAAGATCTATGAATTGGGTCAGTTTTAAATAATAGGTGTTAATTTTGCTGTTATGGCAATTAGTCCCAATTGTGACTGTTAAAAACTCAGTTGTTCTTTTACAGTTTTTCTGCACCTTCTGTGCAATTTGATTTATTTTGTAGAAACTCTATAAATCGGACTGGTTACAGGTTTTAGATTTAAGACATAAAGAGATATTACTCCATTTATTTGTTATCAGCATCTATTGTTTAATGAATTTGGAACAGTGTTGTTTCCTTTTGTATAAGTTTTAAAAGTTTTACTTGCAATGATTTTTGTTAATCAAGCAATAAAGATTTACTACTTCTACTACAAAGTCCGATAGGGACCCGTTTTTAATTACTACCGGGTCTCAGACCAAGAGAGACCCAGGCCACTTAAAGCCCTGGGTGGGGCCCACCAGCATTCATTTTTGGGAACTGGTACTTATTTGAGCAAGCGAGAGAGAAACACAAAAGAGGGAAAGAAGGAGGAAGAGAAAAACAGAAAAATAGTGACAAATGGAGAACAAAGGAATTCAAAAGAACATGCTAGACTGAGATAAAGAGGCAGAGAGTGTCTGGTGAAGAATTAAAGAGGCATGAGGTGGAATTACGATTGTGTAGCCTTGGTATTCGGCACCCCAACCTTCGATAGAACTAGCTGAAAGCTTTTGAGCAAACTTTGGGCCCCGGCACTTATTATTTTACAAATGAAGCACTGCTCACCGATGATAGAGTGCTCTACAAATAATCGTAACATAACATAATATGCCAGTGAAAAGAGGCTGGGGCATTTCTGACCTAAATGGATGGAAGTAAAGAATTCACACTTGGTTTTGCTTGTTGAGCTTTGCAAGAAATAGAAAAAATATATTTAGTCAAAGAATAAGGTGCCCCTTCCTGCACAAAAACAATCCTGCATGCAACGCAGGCACCCTTGCATCAAGGTGCAAGAATGCCTATGTTGGTGCTGGCAGTCCATTATACACCAGCGTGGGGAAAGCACAGGAATGTGTTGTATTCTTTTATATACGGCACATTCCTGCCCTTTCCCTCTAATGCCGCGCAGCAAGGTGACTTGGTGCGCTGTGCTGCGTTGCGTTACTTTGTCATAAATATGGCCCTCAGTTGCTAAAGTAGACAGGCGCCGCCAGCACAGGTAACAGTGGTGGGGCAGGACTTGAGCGGGTGGGGGTAAGTGGACAGACGACGGGATAGGGAAAGTAAAATAAAAAATAAATAAAACCACTTACCTTGCGCTCGCCGAGTCGGCGATACAGCGAGCGCAAGGTAAGTGGTTTTATTTATTTTACTTTCTCTATCCCATCGTCTGTCCACTTACTCCAACCCGCCCGCCCCGCCACTGTAACCTGTGCCGGCTGCGCCTGAAAGTAGAATAGAAGGTATACTGGGCACCAAGAATGTTTAGAGCTGATGATCTTCTCTCTTGCTTTACAGACTAGATAATGGGACCTTGGAGACGTGCAAGAAAAAGCCTTAATGCATATGATAACTAGCCAATAAGATGCTAAGCTAAGGTAACACAATAACAAATCTTTAGCTAGCTACAATTCCAAGCTAAGTGACAATGTTCAATTCGGCCGTCCATGTAATGTACAGAAAGGTTTGTTAAAGTTTCCTTCCCTTTCCTCCGAAGCGGCTCTGACATTAGTCCCATGGTTTCCAGGCCTAAGTAACTCATCCAGTCCTGAGAAATATGAGAGCTCTGCTCTAACCCCCTTTATACATTTCTGTTTTGCCAGTAGTGGTATGAAGTAAGATTCCCAAATGTGTCCAGTAAATCAAGAGTGAAAATCCAGCTGCTGGCTAAATAGCAGAAAGTGCGCTCTAATTTATCAGCAGCACCATAAACAGCAAAGCAACTTCACTATTTACCTACCTGCTGGTAAAATAGCAGAACTGCAGAACTGCAAAGAATTATCACTATTTACCAGCTGCTAGCTAAATGGCAGTGAGAGATTGTGCATGATTTGGATGAGCGCCACGTAAATAAGAAATAAATGTCAATACTTACTTGGCTGCTGCTGGAGACGCATACATTTGATCCCACCTTGGGACAAAGTAGGAGTGCACCATATATATGAGTAGCCAGCACTCATATTTTGTGTGATTAATGTACTAATAAGTAAAGATGGAGTACCATATATATAAAGTGCTTCACGTACAACAGATGCAGCTTATAATTGTGTGTATAGAATTGTGGCCAATAGACAAATCTAATGAACTGATTTACTGGTGATTAAGAGAAATCTATAGTTGTGAAATGATTTGCAGTGAAATTAATGAAGCAGAGTGCACACTAATGTTTAGGAGAATCAGGTGAAAACGACATCATGTTCACTTGAGAGAAACTTTATTAATAATTCTTAATGGTTTTATATTATTCATGTGTTGTAGGATTTATTTGAATGAATGAGATTATTTATAAAGCGCAACGTTCACTCCAAGGAGCATCTTGGCGCTAGCAGAAACAGCTCAAAAAAGAACACACAGGAAAAGAGCAAGAGGATAGTCACAGAGAGATGCATTCATAACAAGTATCAAATAAGGGAGGACACAATGTTGTCAGGAGCAGCGAAAATCCATGTTTTCAACAATTTTCTAAAGAGACGTTCTGATTGAGCCAGTCTCAATTGGAGCGGCAAAATGTTCCAGGCTCTTGTTCCTAAAACAGCTATGGTTTTGCCTCCTTTTGTTTTCAAACGATAGCTGGGAACTGTTAGAAAGTTACCCGAGGATGACCGCAGAATACGTTGAGTTGTATAAGGACGTATTCTTGACCTAAGATATAATGGCCCTACTACTTTTGTTGCTTTATAGGTGATAGTTAAAACTTTATACAGGATCCTTTTATGGATTGGTAGCCAATGCAGTTGTTGGAGTGCTGCCACTGAAGGAGATCCTCTAGGCAGCCTGAGCACCAACCTAGCCGCTGCATTCTGGACCACCTGTAGCTTTTTTAAAACAGCCTTACTAACTCCTGCATATAGACTGTTGCAGTAGTCCAAACGTGAGAGAACCAGTGCCACGGCAACTGTCTTCCTAGCATTCATAGGCAGAAGGTCCAGGAACTTTCTCAGAATTTTTATGGTATGAAAACACATGCCTGCCACAGAAAGAGCCTGACTATGAAAAGATAGGGTAGGATCGAACTTAATCCCTAGGTTCCTTACTGTGTCTGCAGTGTTTGGAGGTGGAACCATATTTACAGGCCACCATTGACTGGGCAAAAAGGGATTGGCTTTCCCGAACAGCATGATTTCCGTTTTTTGGCTGTTACATTTCAAATGATTGATTTTCATCCAATTCATAACTGCCGTAAGGCAGTGATAGAATTTTTCTTCTGCCACAGTGGAATTTTTATCAAGGGTAAGAATGATCTGAGTGTCGTCTGCGTATGTAATGGCTTCGACCTCAAACGAGTCTATCAAGGCGAGCAGTGGAGTCATATATAGATTGAATAATGTTGGGCTTAAGGCAGAGCCCTGTGGCACCCCTGATAATATCTGTTTTTCAGCAGACTTATAGCAGCCCAGGGTAATTATGTTACGTCTGTTTTCTAAAAAGAGGAGAACCAGGCAAGCGCCTTCTTAGTAACGCCACTGGACACAAGTCTATCTCGCAAGATATCGTGGGAGACCGTGTCAAATGCGGCCGATAAATCCAACAGAATCAGTACTGCGTCTTTACCCTGGTCTAAGGCCAGCTTTAACGTATCCGTTGTGTGAAGCAGCACTGATTCCGTTGAATGTCCTGATCTGAACCCAGATTGTTTGGGGTGAAGGATGTTTTCCTTTTGTAGAAACTCATTTAATTGCTTATTGGCCAACTTCTCCACTATTTTACTTAGCCATGGCAACAGTGAGATTGGCCTAAGATTAGAGAGGGTGGTAGGGTCGGCAATTTTCTTTTTTTGAAGGGGTTTTACCGCCGCAATCTTCCAAATATCTGGTACACAGGAGGATTCAAATGATGAATTAATTATTTGATTTATGGTTGGATTAATAATATCAACAAGTGCATGTAATACTCTGGGAGGGCAAGGATCAAAAGGTGAGCCAGATTTACAGGTAAGAATGGCTTGTCTTGATTGTTCAAGACTAATTTCTTGAAAACAAGAAAATTCTCCAGTAATTTCTGAGGATATAGGTTTATTGGCCGAGGGAATGAACTCAATAAAATCCTTCCTCAAGTCAATAATTTTATTCTCAAAATATTCGGCTATTTTATCACATAAACCTTGTGATGGTGTGATTTCCTGATCTAATATTTTGGGTTTAATAAAGGATTGCACGATATTAAAAATAGTTTTTTGATTTTCAGCTGCTTGATTAATTTGGTTGGAGTAGAATAATATTTTTTCCAATTTTATGTGATGGTGATAGAATCTGAGGGCTACTTTAAAAGAGATAAGATCCACTGATTCATAGCCTCTTCTCCAGATTCTTTCCAATTTCCTGCATTGTCCTTGTAATTCCTTTAAACGAGGGGAAAACCAAGAGGCCTGTTTTTTGTTCATCGGGCCTTTCCTGGAGCAGGCAATTGGGGCTAAACTGTCTGCAAGAGATGTCATCCACTCAATGAATCTATCGTTATCGATCGAGGGGATGCCCGAAAGGGTAGGTTTGCCCTTTTTAGCCATTGTTAGAAGCTCGGAATGGTTAAGCATACTATTCCACTTCCGGCCCCCTGCGGGGCAATTTTGTCCCAGGGGATTCCCTCCTTGAGTCTTCTTAAAATCAATTTTAAATGGGATATATTTATGATCTGACCAAGTCATTGTTATAGGGTGCTCTGCAGATAAGCTGGTCATATTTGTGCAAATGCCATCTAGGGTATGTCCAGCATCATGTGTAGGGACCTCTATCAATTGTTTTAGTCCCATAATACTGATAATTTCAGAGAAATGTCTTGTATTCGGGATATTTTGTGCTTCTAGATGTATATTAAAATCTCCTAGAATGGTGAAATTCGAGTATCTAATCACTAGAGAGCTGATGCTTTCCCTATTGTGTCTAAAAATTTAAGAATAGGGCCTGGGGGTCTATAAAGCAATACTCCAGCAAACGTAGTGCAGCTGTCTAGCTGGAAACAGAAAGGAAGCTCTCAGCTTCCTTAAGTTCTATAGCATTAATAGTTATTAGTTTCAGGTCTTGTTTATAAATTATTGCTAGGCCCCCTCCCCTATGTCCAATTCTGTCATGTCTTGCCAGTGTATAACCATGTGGGAGAGCTTGTACAATGTCTGGGTTAGAGTGCTCATTCAACCATGTTTCTGTGACAAATAGGCAATCTAAGTCCATTTTTTCCAGGAGGTCATAGATGTGTAAGGCATTCTTATTTATTGATCTTGCATTGATTAAACCACAATGTAATCGTTTGTGAAATATTTGCATTTCCACAAGGGCTGGCCCAGGACTTCTACTATAATTGCCCAGGGTGGTTCCACACATAAAACAAGTTACTGGGCCCTTCAAGTTGTCTATATGGACTTTACACTTGCAAGCCTGTGTATTTAGCTCAATTAGCTCCTTACTGGTATATTGAATTGCCGAGTACAAACCGACAGCATCGCTGGCCCTGGCCGCGTTCAGGACGCGGACGGGCGCAGACGGGCTTGCCTTAGGCGCGCCCGCTGCGCGCGTCCGCTGCGCGTCCGGCGTAGCATGAGCCTGAAATACACCCCCGGAAGCCAACCACTAGTGCCAAGACCCGCAGTGGCTCACCGGAAGTGAGTAAGAATGCCTTATTGGGACAGCGTTTCTCCGCACAAACGGCTCCAAATGCCGCGGCGGACCGGAAACGCTGTCCTTCAGAAAGTGCCAAGTGCAGAATACAATTTATCAGGTAAAAAAAAACACATAAATGCTAAAAGGCCTATAGCCGAATAAAAACAGATTGCTTCTTTGTGATGTATTCGCATTTTGTGTACTTATTTGTAACCCAGTGCACGTGTTAAAGTTAGCCATTAATTTGAGGCCTACCGTGTGTTTTAGTTTAACTTCATGTGTTATTTTATTCTAGCTTATGTTATGTTTCAGTGCAAGCTTACATTGCAGTTTCACTTTCTGATTTTGTTTAACCTTCACTGTGGAATGTTTTGTTGCATTTTGTCTCCACTGCAAGTGTGGACAAGGCCTTGTTAGTTAGCATAAGAGCGTTTTCTTTTAATAGATAGCAAGGCAGGAGAAGATGGAGTCGGCAGAGATAATCACGGTAACGGGCGAGGGGAGGAGTTCTTATGGAGGAGGAAAAAAATGGCCAAGGACGAATAAAGTTGTGCCTTGTCAACGCGGGAAAGGAGGTGATAGTGTCCGATTTGTGCTGGGATCATGGAAAAACACTGAGAAGGAAGAGTCACGTTGTATCATCTACATGGAATGCAATTAGTATTATGTTCTGTTTAGGAAGGGAGAGTTTCACTCTGTCCCTTCTCTTCTTAGGGAAGACAACGTGAGACTTGTAGGGTGCAGACCTATGCTTCTGTATATGTGGCTTTAAGCTACTTGACCCAAATGATTGGAGTGCTTCTACTGAATACTTCGGCTGCTGACAGCATTTCTTCTTTATTCCTATGCTAAATTTAAATGCTTATTAGAATAGTTGGTCCCCGTTAAAAAATGAAAATGAAAAGTTACATTTTTATTTTTAATTGCATCCCGTTTTCCTTTAAGGAAAACGGGCTGCATTTAAAAAAAAAAATCTGCTTTATTTAGAAGCAGACCCAGACATGGAGGTCTGCTGACCCCAGCAGGCCACCATCCCTGGGAGTGCCAGTCATTCCCAATGGGGTCGCAAATTGCGACAGCCTCATTAATATGCATGAGGCATGCAATTTGCGACCCCACTGGGAATCGCAAACAGTGTCTCTGACACTGTTGTACATTGATGTTTACGACTCGCAAATTGCGACTCGCAATTTAATGCAATTTGCGAGTCGCAAACATCAATGGTCGTACATCTGGCCATAACTGAGTAAGAGTGTAAATGGGCCGGAGCTTCCACAACTGGTACGAGAGCTCCAACACTAGGTAGCAGTGGGTGAGCTCTTGCAGATGGTAACATTGTCGGATGGTTAGTTCATGAAGTAGAGTGAGACAGATCCTAAACTAGAATAGTCTAGACCAAACCCTAGTGCCCTAAAGAACTTCAGAGGCTTGAATCGAGACACAGAGGATCGACAGAGTTCCAGTGGCATATAATGACGCCACGCCGATGGATGAGTGAGTATTAATGAGATGTGGGAGGATCATGTTTATATTACGGTGAAGAATCAATTGTGCAGTGTCTGGCAGAGATGTTGTGAGTGTCGTGTGAATATGATGTTGAGTTGTCAAAGTTGTTGAAGTTGTTATCGGGTCCGACGAGGCCTAAGATCCTGGTATATATAAAAAAGGTGCAGAAGACACTGAGTTGTATTTGTCTGCTAAGTTTTGTGGGCCCAATTGAGAAAGGGAACTTTGCGTGGGAGAGACAGGAAATTAGTGTGGTGGACCTTTTTGCGCAGAAGGAAAACTGCAATGACTTAAATGAACGAGGGTTCATTGTGTAAGTATGTGTTCTTCAAATGATTGAATTCTATTGATCTTTTAGTGGAGCAGGCAAATGTTGTTGTTTAAGAAATCGAAGTGAATGAGCGAGAGTGTAGAGAGAACATTGTGATGGAGGTTGATCTACCGTGAGGAGTGAGAGTGACGTCAGGGTGTGCCACGCTGGGATAGGCCAGTTGGTGTAACGCCGCGCTGGGATTGTTTTTTTTGTTGTTTTTTTTTATAGAGTTTTATATAGCGCGAACTGATTGAAATTGACATCTGGTATTGAAAGGTTATTGTTGGTTGAATTGAGATGGAATTTGGAATTTATTGACTTTGGAATTGAATGTAATTGACTACATTAAAATAAT